>LR746268.1:7467500-8703994 GCA_902729315.2 Spirodela intermedia | reverse complement strand
AGAGAGAGAGAGAGAGAGAGAGAGAGAGAGAGAGAGAGAGAGAGAGGTTCGTGTTCATACGATCATGACCCAAGGAAAGGAATGGTTTTTCGTCATCAGTGTAATTTTGGTCAAGATTTTCGTATCTTTGAATGTGTTAAAGATTCTTCATCACGGGTTTCCACTTGATTTTCCTAGAAAACAAAATCATATTGCCAGTCACTCGAAGCAGTCAGAATTTTCCAGCAATCGCATGACGCACAATTTCAGAAAAGACAATCAAAGGTTCGAATACTGAATCCACGAAAAACAAACCTGACAGGTCTTCAACCCACAAAGAACAAAACAGAGAATTCTTTAGCCCACAAAGAACAAAACCGACAATTCTTGACTAGACGAGGATCGATCACCATGGAGGGGGTAATAAAATAAAATAATATCTAAGGTAAAATGCGTGCTTATTGGATAAGTACAAGCAGCTCTCAAGATATGGCAAAAAATACTTCCGAGGTTCACTAAACTAAGAATTTTTTTTTTTGGGGCTTGCAACTTTATGATCTCTCACGTTTAAGCTTTACTGGCCGTCCATGGCCAGCGTTTCTGGGTCTTCCAAGTCTCACCATTTTGAGAGGTCTAGACAAGACTACTTAAGACGCCAAAACCAGGATAGTGATGTCTTGCTTTTGACCTTGACGAAAGTTTTCTTCTGCCTCATTTCGTGGAAACGCCTTGGCACATGGCGCTTTCAAAGTTGCCGCTAGGTAGGGGCAATGACCCAGAGGTAGGGAGGGAGGGCGGGAGGGGGAGAGAGAGAGAGGACGGCGCTAGCTAACGGTGAGTGGGAAGCATGCATTTAAGCACATGGAGGAAACGACGGCGCCAGGTGTCTGCTTTCTTAGTTACAAGCCATTTTCCTTGCAGCTGACGGGACGCCATACACGTGGAATGCTCATCTAAGCTTGTTCCTACCCTGGTGGTAGAGGAGCTTCCTAGTAAGATTTTAATGGTTTTTCAGTACTCCCAGTCTCTGTAGTTTCCCGCAAGGCGGAAGAAGAAGGAAGAGACGAGGATGTAGAATTCCCGTCTCCGTAGTTCCTTTTTCCACGCTGCCCGGATATTTCTTGAATTGGCTGGTTCTAGACACTGTTGCTCACTCGTGTCCACAAACGGCTGGATTATTTGCACCCAGCTGTTGCCGAAGGAAATTTCACAGAGAGGCCCACCTCCTATCCTCTCAAACCCCCGGCAAGAAGTGCCTCCATAGTCCTCCTCTCTCTCTCTCTCTCTCTCTCTCTCATATTCCATCTCTATATCAATGCCTTTGCGATGCTGCGAACGTTTCGCCCCAGTACAGAGGAATCATCTCCTTGCTCAATTAGACAGGAAAAAGAGGGTGCTGGGTCAGGTGAGAGGGAGTGTGTGTGTGAGAGAGAGAGTCATGAGCAGGTTACCTCCAGGTCTCCGCTTCTACCCCACGGAAGTAGAGCTGGTGACGTTCTACCTGCGGAACAAGCTGGCAGACCGGAGCCCGGAGATAGATCGCTTCATCCCCGCTGTGGACGTTTACAGTTTTCATCCCATGGAGCTTCCTCGTGAGCATCTCCTCCGGCTCTTTGCTCTTCTCTTGCTCACCACGGCTACACGTAAACAGTTGCAATCCCCAGCGGTCCGCACATCTTCTCTCTGTGAAGATGAAAGGGTGCAAATTGAAGTAAAATAGAGGAATTAGGTTTCTTCAGCGACTGACCATGGAGAAACTGATGGAGGATAAGAAGTATTATAGAGGCCGAAACACCCAATTTATAACGTTAACTAGAAATTTAGCTGTTTTGAGTACACAAGAACTTGGATAGCTTACATACCCCTTCCCGGCCTCTCACTCCAGCGTTACAATGAGTTTGGAAAGATCTAAAGTCACCCTTGTGGATAGCAGTGATTCCTCCTAAGCAACTGCATCGATTCGTGTTATATTTATCTTCCTGCCTTCCAGATCCCATGTTAAATAATGGTCATATCTCATATCGTGCCCACTTTCTACCTTTCATACTTGACTCCATCTTAAGCGGCCATGTGATTCCTCGTGCAGCGATCTCCGGAGAAGCATCGATCGGGGACCCGGAGCAGTGGTTCTTCTTCTGCCCTAGACAGGAGAGGGAGGCCCAGGGCGGGAGACCAACCCGCACCACTCGATATGGCTACTGGAAGGCCACCGGCTCCCCCACACAAGTGATCCATGAGGGCCGCCCTGTCGGCAGACGGACGACTATGGTCTTCTACGAAGGAAGACCTCAAAGTGGACGCAAAACCTCCTGGAAAATGAACGAGTATACCGCATACGATGAGACGTCAGCTCCTGGTGCAACTCAAAGGGTGAAGTCCTACACCTTCACCTGGGAGGGGGAAGAGGGGCTATAGTAGGGACCTTGTTGCAGCCCTCATACTCTATTGTTTTGTTTGAATAACCTGCTTCAATTATCGTTTCAGGTGCGAAGGGAGTTCTGCCTATGCCGATTGTACAAGAAGACCGAGGGGCAGAGGTCGTTCGACCGGAGGCCCACCGTAGCGGCGCTCTCCAAGGAAGCCGGAGACATGAACATTGGCGTCTCCAATACCCCTGCCGTCGGGAACCTGACAAGAACTGCGGCAGAAGAGGAGCTCTATACTTCGTTTCCAAACGAGCAAGAACAAGCCTGGGCAGGGATCCACGATATCACGGACGAAGAGTGGGACTTGAGTCTTTTGTTGGGAACCGATCATGAGTCCTGATGCGAGCAGACTCCTCAGTCAGCGTCGGGACAGGAGAGGAGCAGCGTCCCGACTGGTAGGGGGACCAAAAAGATTAGGAGCATCCCAATGGATGAAGACGTATATCTTGTTTGCATCTCCTTGACAAGTGTTTGAAAATGCGTGTAATAAGTGGAATGTTTGACGCTTGGCCTTATTTGTGAACCAGCCAGTCAAGCAATCTCACAGCTGGTTTGGCCTAAATAGAAATCTGTAAGGCTTCGAATATTCTTTCTACTACATTCGACAACCCCGTTTTTCGCCCAAAATCTTTGCACCACTCACATGTTGACTTATAACTAAGTTTCTTATTTAACTATGCTTGCTGTTCAGTATTAGTGATATATATATATATATATAATATTATTATCCTCATTTTATTAAAAAATTAAATGAAAACCTTATGTACAGCGCGGTTATTGTGACATGGTGCAACAGAAATCCAGGAGAAAGCCATTTCAATTCACACATTGTTGTGTCAATGGGTTCGAACAAGTCCATTTCGCTTAGATAAACAAATACGGGATGTATTCAAATTGTGCGACGAGCGCTGGAGGCTGTCTAATTTTGGCACCTCCTAACTAAGTTACGGTCAAAGCATGAGGCCATAGAACTCATTGTATGGTTCCCTTTTTTTATTTTTTTTTATTTCGAGTTAAGCATAGAGTGGACAGCTTATGATTATTCATCACTTTGAAGGAGAAGCATACATGACTGAACAACAGGAGATCCCTAACTAATAGGTCAGTATCTTAAAGTGATTGAACCAAGCTTAATGATCTTATTTCAAGTGGTGCAGACAGTTGGCTCGGTTTTTTTTCTTGGAAATAAAGGCGATCATGGATCAGTTTTCGTCTGAGCGGTTGTAACTGGATTGTTTTAACGTGATTATCTTTCCAAATTTAGAGAACATGAACTCATCATCTAACTCATACTTTCCATTGCGCTACTTATGAGTGGAGGGACGAAATGATACAAGAAGCGTTCTGCTGGCGTTTTGGATCCTCGGTTTCACATCGCGGAAGAAACCACATGCGCCACCGTTTGGGCTTCTAAGACTGATGTGCACGCATATAAGTGATGACCAGATAATCCTATAAAGTTTCCTTGAGGTGCACAGGTCCCATGGAGCGCTGCTCATGCACCTTTTTCATGCTATCGTCACGCAACAGATAAGTTATCTTAGATTTTCACCATCAATAATTCATCTCGCATATAGAGTAGCGAGATGAAAGGCTACTCTCCAGCCGCAACCCTCAACAGATTCTCCCCGTGACGATTGACAGCTTGTTCGTTTCCTTTCCTTTCTGTAGTTGAAATGCTGTCGTGTTCTTCGTGTGGCTCAGAGATACTTCAATGCTCCTCATCATCTTTCCAAAACTGAAGCAGACGGAGTCAGGGGAAGGAGCGGAAAGGATATCAAATTAGGAACGGGGACTTTCCACTGAGCGAGAAGTCCTTATCCGGTGAAGACGAGGTTGCAGCTGTACCACTTTGAATCGAGGAAGTGGATAGTGATGGTTGCCACTTGACTCAAAGAATCAATGTGCACCTATGAACTTTTCTGGGGTTCTTCCACGAGGGCCGGTTTACGTGACAACAGCTCTCGTTCATCGGAAATTTCTCAGGAAGTCCCACACCCCACTGATCGACTCCCCGACTGATTTGAGAGGTCTGGAGGCCGGGAGGGACAAAGGAAATGGGAAGCCTGCTTCCATGTTTCGGCTTCTACCTGACGGAGAAAGAACATGTGACGCTCTACCTGCGGAACAAGCTGGAAAAACGGAGGCCAGAGGAAGATCGCTTCATTCCCGTTGCGGGCGTTTCCTCGTTAGACTACCCATGGATCTTCCTCGTTAGCATCTCCTCAGAGATTATTTCCCCGGCTGTTTTCGACTCTCCTGTTTATCACGTGAACAGCTAATTAGTCGTTCCACCGGGATTGCGATCCTTAGCATCGATACAAAGAGACGAGCAGCGGCTCTACTGGTCGGGATACCAAAATGCTTAGCTGAAGTGGAGTAAAGACGAAGAGCATGGTTTTAGGCTACCATCACAATGGTTCATATAATCCGTATGATCGGTGAAATAAATGTAGTATTTGGGGTTTGCGTGCGATGTCGATCGAGAGTCTAACAGACGAGCCACCTGTCAGTTAGGTCGCCTCGTTGACCTAACTGTTTGTTTTTACAGCTGGATCTTTTTTTCTCGGTGACACGCATCATTCTGGCCTGAATAGATACTTCCATTCCGAAAGTAGAAGAGGCCAACGAGGTCGCCGTCTTACTGAGTGGGTTGCCCTATCTCTTGCGACCTTCCGCCACTTCAGGCGATTGCGGGAACACTGCAGACGACCTAAGGAGGTCCACTATATGCTTCTCAGTGCTTGCCCTCCGAAATGGATATGCCCTATGGTATTTATGAGGCGGCACTTCTCCCGGGATTTTCTACAAGACTCGGCGGTGCTGCCTTGTGGCTTTCAAGCTAGTTCCGAATATTCCAGTGCGCTCCTGTTCACCTGACTCCAGAGGGCTTTACCCCGGCCACCGAACACATGGGTGGCTGGCGAGCTTCCTCTTCATTGCTTAGCAAGTCCGTCCGGGACGGAAGATCTTTGCTCCTCATTGAATCGAACTCAGGCTATTTTATAGCCACGTTAATTCCCTTGGCATGCTTAAGAAGTAAAGTATGAGAATAGGTTGAACTACTACAAAATCTCAGCATCTAGCGCGATTGTTTCATCGCACATTATTTTCAGTGCATCACCACATTTACATGGCAAAAAGGATCACCCGACTTATTGGAAATCAGTTTCTGCAGCCCTCAGACAAAGCACCTGAAAGAAAAGGACACCAAACTCTAAATTGATATTCCAGCTCAGTAAAATAATATATTTAAAAGCATTATTTAATAGGCAACTCTTGATATGAGACCATTCTAACATCATTAAAAAACGAAATATTCATATAAAAATAAAATATACAGGGGAACCCCTCCTCGTTGCCATTTACGTGTCATGGAACCACCAAACAAAGAAGATAATAAACTGCATTGGTACCAAAGGCTCCACTTCTTTAGAGACCTCCGGCTCTATATCTTCATTATATACCTAACTTTGGAAAACAGAATGCCTTCAAAGGCTTACATGTCAAGATTACATTCTCCAACATGCGAAGATGAGGTAAGATAAATGCAAACATGCTTTAAATTAGAAAAAAAATATGTAGAAAAAAAAAGGTTTGGCTGATCAGAAGATTAAATTATCTTCACTGAATGAGTAAGCGAGAACCAAGAAATCTGTAATGAATGGGTGATTTGCGCGAGTGACCGTACCGACGGTAACGGCTTTGTTTAGGTTCATATAGTGATCGTGACATCAATGGCATGAGAATCTTGGATCCACAAAGCCAACCGGACACTTTAGGTGTATGTAGTATCATTTCGAAGATCAATTAAATGATGTCACACCGAGTATTTACGGGTGAAATAATGATTCGTGAAATAAAGATATTCATGTGCAGATGATCCAATCACAGTACTTTAGACAAAAAATCAAGACATGATCGATATTCCAAAAAATTTCACCACTATGTTCAAGAAAATAGGTCAAATGAAGCCTCCTTCACACCGTATTGGCCTCCTATTCATTGTATCCATCTAGGATGCAACCGTAGTGAGTAATTAGCGACAGAGTTGCTTTCTGCGGAGCAATAAAAGGTAATATCATTATAGCATTGTTATACCTAAACTCGAAAATACAAAGATTATTTACAATGCTTTTATTGACATTTTTGGAAGAATCAAATAGATAAGGTACGAAATAATATAAATTTTCATGTTGAACAAGATGTTAGATACGTATGAAAGCCTCAAATATTTACAGAATACCAATACATATATTTTCAACTGATTCTTATTCATCATATCTGTATAGAGATGGAACATCTCCGAATAATTAGCTACATCTATCTAGCATTTTCTAGATTGCAAAGGAGATCGACAACCATAGTTTTACGGGTGCGCATGACACAAGCGGGCACACAAGTGTTCTTGGAGATAAGAGGTTGCAGTGTTAGGCTGTTTCAAGTTACTGGTAATTTACCTATGCTACTTGCTGTTACTAATGTTGGTTTTCTTATGCTATGACAGGGAGTACAAATCACCTTCAATTTTTGGTGTAATTGTAAGCTTAGTCGGACTCGCCTAGCCCTAGTATATAAGAGTCTAATGGCTCGTCTTCTTCCCCTTGGCACTGTTACTCGGGTACCAAACAAAACAAAACAAAACATAACTATTAGTGGAGATCGACACAAAACAGTGATACCTAACTTTTTGAAGAACAAAGGAGGGTAGAAGGATTATATGAACTATGTGGCTTGGAAATTTGGATGTTACATAATAGCTCTAATGCCCTGTTATTTCTCCCGACTCCAACATGACGCTATCCCATTATCTCATGCAAACATGTATTCCCCCAACGTTCCTCCCTCTTTCCTAGTTATTGATGGGCCATTCGTTATTGTGGTTCTTCATAAGAAATAACAATTCTTATGCTAATTAAAAAGTTAAAAAAATAAATCTGATCTTCACATTGAATAATCAAATAGTATGGAAGATGGGGTCAGGAGGACTAGTATCTTCTCTTGTAGTACTCTTTGAGAACCCGGAGTAGTGATGCTTCTTTTGCCCTCGACAGGAGAGGGAGACACACTCTCGAAGAGATGTTTGGGACATGGAGATGTGGTTCTTTTGCTGTAAGCAAGAAAGCAAGATGCACACCGGAGAGACCAACATGTTAGTATTTAATGCAAAAAAGAGGACATTGTTTCATCCTTATTAGGTGGTCTTTGTCTTTTAGTGGGCTTTGGTTTCTTTATCATTAGTGAGCCAAAAAGGGGGCTGGCCCACATAAGGTAGTTAAGTGTTATAAATACTTTCTCTCTCCTTAAGAAAGATCATTTATGACATTTCTTATTTTCTAGGGTTTCAATGTGTGCAAACTTTATTATCTTCTCTCTTCCTTTTTTCATCATTATTTTCAAAAATCAACATATTCTCTCTAAGTTTTTGTGACTTTATTTTCCTTCAAGTGGTTTCATAGCCAAGTTCATGGATTGGGCGTTGATCTTCCGTGGAGAGCATAACATCATTCGAGGAGATTAAAATTTGAAGTTGGTGAGTATCTTTTTTAACTTTTAAAGATTTTCTTATCGTAGCAAGGAGTCTATAATTTCTGTAAACAAGTATTATAATTAACCTTGAGAATGACAAATGGTAACCCTATTTAACCTATCACAACTCTTGTCCTATTTTTAAATGGAGAGAAGTATGATTTTTAGAGTGTTAAAATGAAGATATTTTTTATTTCACAAGATTTATGGGAGTTGGTTGAGAATAATAATAACGTAGGAGAAAGTTTTAAACAAGAAAATAAAGATTTTCAAAAAAAATAAATGCTAAGTTATTATTAGTTTTACAACAATCTATTTCAGAAATAATCTGATGGAGTCAACATGAGGGTTCATTCCCTTAGGTGGACCCACAAGGAGGAAGAAGAGGGAGGAGAAGAGGCCATGTCACCCATTCGGGTACCCCTTCTCCTTCTCCCCTAATGAAGAAGCCTCTCACTCCAAGAGACACCACTTGGCATCCTTTGAGAGGGGATGCCTCTAACCACCTTCCTCTCTTTCTTATCAATATTCAAACTCACGAATACTTACTTTAAAAGTTGAAGTTGAATTCGAAATCAAGAAGATTCTTGTTATCCCTCTCACCTCTTGGATCAGGGTTTCTTTCTCTCATTTACCTCTTGGATTAGGGGTTCTTTCTCTCTCATTTACCTCTTGGATTAGAGGTTCCTTCTTCTTCTTGTTCTCTTAGATTATGGAGACCTCTCTCTCTTTCTCTTTCCCCATATCGTCTTCGTTCCATCCCGTTCGCTAGCCCTCCCTTTCCTCTCTCCTACCACTACAGCCGTTCCACCCTGTTGCCGCTGTTCCGCCTTCTAGCCTTCCGCCCTGTCACCAAGCCCATCTTTCTTTCCTCTCCCACTGTCACTGCCATTCCGCCTCTTCACCGTCCGCCCTGTCGTTGTCGTCCCGCCTCCTCATCGTCCGCCCCATCGCCGCCGTTCCGCCTCCTCGTAGTCCGCTCTGTCGCCGCCATTCCACCTCCTTGCCGTCTACCCCGTCGTCGCCATTTCTCCTCCTCGTCGTCGCAAACCCTTTCCTTTCTCTCTCTTACTATCGCTACGAAACCCCTCTTTTCTCTCTCTCCCACCGACGTTCTCATTTCGCCCCTTTTCTCCCTCCGCCCTTTAGTTAGTATTTTTTTTTAAAAATCACCTTCAGTTCTCGTCCGCACGAGAACCCTCTTTCTTCTCTCTCCCGCCGTCGCCACGTACCCCCCATTTTCTCTCTCGCTCTCTCTCTCTCCTGCCAATGGCCTCTCATTCCACTCCCTTTTTATGTCTTCACCTTTTCTTTTCTTTTTTCATAATTATTTTATTATTTCACCTCAGTTTTGGACCTCGTTTATACCTCCCAACCCAAACAACCCATGTCCTTCGAACCACACCAGTCCACTCCTTAGTACGAACCACTCGGTTTGAACCTTGGAAAATTACTAACAAAGCTCGTGGAACTTGAATCAATAAGAATCTTCAAGATATCAAAAATTTTCATGGCAAAGGTGTATTGATTTTCAAATTTTTTGTGAAGTTGATCATTATTTTTAAATATTTGATCTTATAATTTGTGAGATTCATAAGATAGCTGCCTTTGTGTGAAAGATTAGTGGTCTAAATTTTGGTTGAGAAGCCTTATTTGATTCTTTGAATTAGATAACCCAATAGGTAATTAATGATCTTAATTCTCCTAAAATCCTGGGATTATCCAGATATTAAGTCATCATCCCTTGTGTAGCTCTTTTTTAAGGAGATTTATTTTGGCCCCTTTGTCCCGCATCATAATCTTTCAATGTATTATTAATGTCATGTTTTTTTTTTAAGCATATAAAATTTTAAAAATGAATTATGTAGAGACAACGGAGTTATGAATCAATGCATGGTTTTTTTTCTAGTGTATATGTTATTATAAATTAGATAAGAATATTTGGAGAAGATATTTTAGAAAGGAGAACCACATAATGTTTTTTAAGAAGTTCACCTTATTGTAGCTGTCATTGAACAATCTAAAGATTTATCTATTTATACTCAAAAGAAATTAATTGTAACACTATTAGTATATGAAGAACAAATGAATAGACCAATAGAAAAATCACTTAACAAACATTTTTTTAAGTTAAGATTGAAATTTCAAAGAAGTAAAAAGATATTGAAGGCACATACAATCAACGAGGTCATGATAGATGACACTATTAAATTAGAGGCTAAGAAAGAGTACATGATTGATCACATTATGGGCAGTAAAGAAATGACAAAGGACATCAACAAAAGTAGAAACACAATTATAGAGTTATGTAATATCATTTTTATAAGAAATATGGTCATATTAAAGTATGTTATTGGGACAAAGAAAAATAAAATAAAATAAAGAAGTTCTAAATCAATGTGTAATTTTTTTCAAAAAGTATGATCATATTGAAGTAAATTATTAAGACAAGAAAAGAGAACAAGTTAATATTGTTGAAGAAAATGATCAAAAAAAATTATTTATCACTTATGTATCTTCAAACTCAAGTAAATCAAATATATGATTATTGATAGTGGTTGTAGTAATCATATGACAAGTGAAAGAAATTTATTTCAGAATGTTGATACTTCTATGATTTGTAATGTTACTATTAGTGATGAAAATAGTGTGGGAATGAATTACCATCCATACAAAATTAAGTGTAAATATAGTAATTCATGATGTTTATTTTGTTCTAAAGTTGACACACAACTTACTTAGTGTCAGTCAATTATCAAAATGTAAATTTATTGTTCATTTTGAAGACAATATATGTGTTAAAGTATTAGAAGAGTGACATGTCTCTTATGGTGATTCCTAAGGTTGGAAAATAAATATTTTATGTTGATATTTTAAGATATTGATTTGGAACATGATTAAAAATGAAAATGATTCATCTTCACTTTGGCATTTACGTATGAATATTTATATTTTAATTGGTTATACGAGACAAGAAATTCTTTCTTGAGTGGTCATACAAAATAGATTATGATTGCACATAAAATTAGGATTAAAAAAAGAAAAGGGAAACATGTCACCAGTCTTACAATCAAGAGGTTTGCGCACTACTGTTTTTGCAAACAATGGAGACTTAAGAGGTGATGTTCCAATTACTAGAGCGTCGTAAGCAGGACAAAGCTAACTTACATGGTAGTAGTTCCAATAATTCTGTATGCATTATCGAGAAAAATGGAAGCCAACACAGATCTCTCCCATTTAAACAACAAATGACAGAGTGTGCACCGTTCGAATCTATGACCATGCAACTGATCAAAGTGAAGAGTTTTATTTTTTTCTGACCCATGGGTTATGAAAATTTGATTAAATTCTTTTTTTAGCAAAAGCCTATTAATGTCTGAACTCACTACTAGTGGAGAAAACATCTCCCCACATCTACTTTTCCTCTGAAAAGAAGAATAATTAATTTAGGTGGGGACAGGAGGAGAAAGACAATACTTTCAAGCATGGAAAAAGTCTCAATTTTTCTGGGTCACATCCTGGATAGGAAGCACACCTTCAAGCAACGATGAACACGAGAATTGCCCCCGATAAATATCTAAAGCAGCAGTACTCCAGAAAGCTGCGTGCTTCGATACGAATGAACTCAGCAGAATGTGCTTCGAATGTCTTCTACATCTTCCACCCGGTTTGCCCAATCATCCTTCCCAAGCAGTGGCCCACATGTCATAGTAAAAGACTAACCATTACACCGGAAATTCGTAATAAAGGACGGACTTGAAAGAATGGAGATAATTTTGTAGTTACCGACCGAATTTACTCAACAGAGACGGCTGCTTATAAAGAGAGGATTCCGTTGGGCGTCTTCCGATTAACGGTCTTCTCAGGAATCGCCATCACTTCTTCGTCAATCTCCACATTCTCCAGGTTCGACGGAGGACGGGACCTTATTCCTGGCCAAGAACCGACGAGGGGGCCGGCGGCCTCTGTGATCACCGTCGGGGCCTTCAGAAACCACGAGGTCAGCCTCTCCTGTACAGCATCTTGCGCAAGAAAACTGGAGAAATAAGAGAAAAATGGTAGAAGCAGAGGAGGAGGTGGGGTGAATAGGGAGCCAGAAATCCGAACAAGAGAAACAACAACTCACCTGGGTCGACATTTTGCAAGTTCCATCTGTCTCCCAAGGACCGGCAGGCTACCCATCTCGTGAGACGGGGCCGGGGGGCCGCGCGCCGGAGGCCGAGGTGGACCGCGGGAGGGCGGAGGAGAAAACAACGGGCCCGGCCCTTGAGAACGCCAGAAAACGGGCTTCGGGGGGCTATCATTTGTTATGAACGGCCCTCGAGCCCGATAACTCAAATTCAGCTCTTTCCCGCCACCGCGCTCTTTATAAACCTCGGCCGTTCCCAGAAAAGTGGGACAGCCACAAACCCCTGCGCGAAAGCCTCTCCTTCACCCTGTCCACCCTTGGCATCAGACTACGCCGGTGACGAAGAGTTCTAAGACGACCTCTGCGCGTCCATGTGGGCGGATCCGCCGATGCTGCCCACAGCTCCTCCGGCGTCCCAACCAGCGGCGCTCAACCCATCAGAAATAATGAGAGAGACCTGGGACGAAGAGCGCTTGGACGACCTCTGCGCGTCCATGTGGGCGGATCCGCCGATGCTGTACACAGCTCCGCCGGGTTCGCAACCAGCGGCGCTCAACCCGTCAGAAATGATGGGAGACTCCGGTGACAAGGAGTTCTGGGAGGACCTCGGCGCGTTCATGTGGGCGGATCCGCCGATGCTGTCCACAGGTCCTCCGGCGTCGGAACCAGCGGCGCCCTACCCGTCCCTGCGGGAGTCCGCCGACGCAGCCTCGGACGACAGGAGACAGTCTGCAAGAATGCAGATGCCAGCGGAGGACTTGGGGCGTCGGTTGATCCATAGTTCATCCGACGTGAACGGTGAGATGGTTGCACCCCATCGGTGCAGGAACGGCCTTATCGACCTCCATCACCCGCAGAGCTTCGTTCCCTTCGACCTGCACAACCTGCCGGCCCTCGCGTTCAACGCGGCGGCGACGAACCGCGTACTCTCCGGCGGCGCACTAATGGAGCCACGGACCTCGTACAGAGCTTGGTGGCTCAGAGACGATAAGCGCAAGCAGTCCGTTCCATGGACGGAAGAGGAGCACCGGTAAAAGCAGAGCGCCGCAGTTTCCCCGTCGCTCCGCCGTACCTGCCCCTCTCACCGCTAACTCGTCTTCTCTCCCCATGCAGGAGTTTCCTGCATGGAATGCAGAAATACGGCAGCGGAGCCTGGGGCAAAATATCCAAGGAATTCGTCAAGACAAGGACGCCCAGCCAGTTGGCCAGCCACGCACAGAAGTTTAGAATCCGTCAGAGCAAGGCGGCGGAGGAGCGGAGGCGGAGCAGCATCCTGGATATCACCAAGGACTGATCATGAAGAGCGAGAACCAATTGTTCACGAAGACACTCCGCTGCATATTCTTCCGACCACACGGACCGAGATTGACTTGAAAACGGAGGACCCGTTAGGAGCCATGAAGCCTTGACCAACAGGGTCCTCTTAAATTGTAACATTCTTGTCATTACCACCCTGTTATCCACAGCTTGTTGGACCCACGCATCAGTTTTTAGAGGCGTTTGCGTTCTTCTGTCTAAAATGTACGCATGAATGGTAAGCAGATAGAAGGCCAAATTGACCAATTCAGATCATACGAGACCCCTATTTTTAGACGTATCTTGCGGTCTTCTCTACACAATGAATGCATGAATAGAAGGCAAATCGAAGGCCAAATTGGCCGATTCAGATGATACACTGCCATGTCACCTGGGGGCTGTGCTGCTTGAGGACACAGAGAGAGAGAGAGAGAGAGAGAGAGAGAGAGAGAGAGAGAGAGAGAGAGAGAGAGAGGGAGAGGGTACTGGCGGGATCCGAGTGGGTAGAAAAAGCACCAACTTTTCAAGCAAGGGTGACGTACAATAGGCTTAATGACCAATAAAAACATGGTCAGTGACCATATTAGTTTCCGTAAATTAATAATGTTAAAGACAACAATGGGCTTCCATATCCCTCATCAAGTTCATACACCGCCGTCAACCATCATCGGTAACCACGCAACACTCCGCAAACTCCAGAGGCCACCGATCTGATGGTCACCGCAGCTTCAAGTCAGTCTTTCACGGAGGCCCTTAATATCTTCACCTCATGAATGGGCCTGGAATAGACACAAAGAGGAAATATGACATCCGCCCGATAATATCATCATAAACTTTAAATAATCTGTAGAAATGAAAAGTGCTGAAGATGTAACAGATCCAATGGCTGAAATAAAACAGATAAATGACTGCCGAGATCCTAGAGTAGCAGAACTCCCTGGCTGACAGCAGTTCAAAGAAAAAATTGGTGGGCAATTCGATTATTATCGTCCTCCCACCTCTTTGTTGGGCATTGGAATATATTTCCGCAGCATTTTCTCCCCTTTATGGTCTCAGGCAATTAAACTGACATACATTCTCATCGATGAAGGAACCCTTTTTAGTCTTTTTCTATTTTTTACATTTCATTAATACATAGTTGTAGAGAAGGATTTATTTCTTTTGTGACATTAAACCTCTAAATAACCAGGAACAGTACTCATGGAATTTCTCAAAAGAATGTGAAACAAAGAAGGAGTTAAGGTTTTCTATGTGAAGGAAGCAGACTAAATGGGACATACCGCCTCAGAATTCAAGGGTGGTTAAGTGTATTTGAATAGTTTCCATGGCAATCAAAGATGCGTGGTTTAAGCCACCAGGAATCGCCCTGAAGCATATCCCCTTTACTGCTGCTGTTCTCCTCAAATCCCTGACCCAGAATGGGCACTGTGCAATGGGCACTGTTCTCCTCAAACTCATCTCTCCCTCCCTCCCTCCAACCCACCCACCCCCCCAAAAGTCAAATATATTTCTTCAGAATTTCAGCATTCTTCTCTGCAGCTTTGTATTCTCCCTTTTCTGTTTCTGAAAACAGAGCCCGCAGGCAATCGGTGTACTCCAAGGCCATGATTTTTCGGTGTTTCAGGGAGTCAAGCTTACCTGTCATTCTTATCCGTCTGCACACTTCCCAACCGCTTGATTACATCCATCCCTGAACACACTCGACCGAAGATGGTGTGCTTTCCTGCAAAACGAAGGAGTGGAGGAAGTAAATCGCAGGCTCAGACTCAAGTCCCGAGAATATCATCCTGGTACTCTCCAAGCAGCTTAAGGTATTCTATTAACAATCTGAAGGTCTCAGCCATCGTTGATCAGCATTCGACAACAGATTGGGCTCGAGAAAACTCATCACAAGCCATACGCTACGCTAAGGAATGATACACAGATGCATTCACCATCCAACGATTGAGCCGGCGCGAGGGTGATGAAGAACTGGCTCCCATTAGTGTTGGGGCCAGCATTCGCCATGGAGATGATCCCTGCTCCCGTGTGCTTCAGCTCTGGCCTTATCTCGTCCTCAAACTTGGAACTGCAGGAGCGCACAGAAGACGAGAAAGAAAGAAAGAAGAGGGAAGGAATTTGCAGCATTAGATCACAAGCCGTCCCAAGAACAGACTCCATGGCTTCGACATATCCATGAAGATCGTATGCCCTAGAATAGCATCGATCGTTCTGAAACCCCGCTATATGAGTCCACAAGTAAATCCTCTGGAACCCGGTTATGGAGGCAAACAAGAGAACAAACAGAGATACTGACCCGTAAATGGACTCCCCGCCCCTCCCCGTCCCCGTCGGATCTCCGCCTTGCACAACGAAGTCCTAATCCAAACAGAAACCCTAAAAAGGGTTAGACCAAGAATCCAACGAGAATGAAGATTGACAACGGGGAGAAATAACCTCCGTAAACCTTGAGAAGAAGAGGAAGATGGGAAGAGGGGGACTAATCAGGGAGACCTTGATGATCCGGTGGAAGACGACGTTGTCGTAGTAACCCCTCCTGGCGAGCTCCAAGAAGTTCCTGCACGTCTTTGGGGCGTGCTTGTAATACATCTGAAGAAGCGTAAAACCAGGATCCGTCATCCTCACCAGAAAAAGCACAGATCATTCCCAGAAACACAGACAGTGGCAGGAGGACAGGCACCTCCAGGGTGAAGGGCCCCATGGACGTCTCCAGAGTGACCTCCGGCGCTGCCCCATCGCTAGCTCCCCACATCTCCCCCACGCTTCTCGCCGAAACCTACTGCCGAGTTCACCAGGAGAAACCCGGAACGATTGACCACTCGGTGTGATGCTCATCCCGTCTCACCAGTTTATACGGAAACTCTCGAGTGTACTTACCGCTCCTCTGGAGAAGAATCCCCGTTTTCAATTAATCCCTGGGTTAAGCTTTAGAGAGAAGGTGGGCTCACTCCAATCAATCATTTACTCAAATCTTAGAGCGAGAGAGAGGGTAGGTATGGCTGTTATGAAATTTCAGCCAGGGAGAGAGAGAGAGGGGGAGAGGATACTCGGGATGAATAAAAGTACTAGGGAGCATGACAGTTGGTGCCAAGAAGCAAAGATTTGACTCATCCTGGAGAGGAAGCCACACTGTTTGACTATTTCAAGATCTCCCCCCAGAGAACATAACGTTGACGAATTATATAGGCAACGATTCGAAGGCGCCGCTCACAAAACCTTGAACCCATCTGACAAACTCACATCTGGGTTAACCGCGTTGACCAATCCCGCCGCAGCTCCAACGTAAGCCTGCGGAGTCAGACTTAAAAGACCGGATTTTGCTTCCTCGGGTAACTCCAGGCCCTCCACAAAGTCCCTGATCCTCTCCTTGGTCACTGACTGCCCTCTGGTCAACTCCTTGAGCCTCTCGTACGGCTCAGGAATTCCATATCTCCGCATCACCTACAGAAATGGACAAGAAGTCAAACCCCGAATAAAACGAAGATCAAGGAATGATAAAACATGAATTAATTCGAAGCTTTCAGACAGGTCAAAGAGAAGGGGACGGAAAGTACGCACTGTCTGTATGGGTTCAGCGAGCACCTCCCAAGACTGCTCCAAGTCTTCGGTCAAACGGGATTCATTTACCTGCAGCCATGATCGATCAAACTGAAGGAGATGGTCCATATTTTTCACGTGATCATAGCCCATGAACTCGAATAAAAATTCTTAGCTGGTTCGATAATGCCGATGGTGATTCCGGTTAAATATTATTCCAATATTTCGATACGTTGACCCAGAAAAGTCTTAAAGACCATTTCAAGAACCTCATGACGTAGATCCATGGCCTACCTGCAGCTTTCGGATTCCTTGGAGAGCACTTTTATAAGCAAGAAGAGAGTAGCCAAGGCCCACACCCAAATTCCTCAAAACAGTCGAATCTGTCAGGTCGCGCTGCCAACAATAATAAAACAAAGAAAAGATAATATAAACTACAAATAAATAAAAAATCGGGCAGGTCAATGCTATGAATAAAAACTAAAAATATATATAAAAAATGGTCGGTCAATATTATAAATAGAAATGAGTAGATTCATATTATAGATAAAAATCTGTCGGGCTATGCTGTCAACAACAACAACATAGATAAAAAAATGGTCGGTCAATATTATAAATAGAAAAAGAATGGGTAGATCGATAGTTTAAATAGAACAAGGAATAGAATTCCATTGTAGAAAAAAAAAATTGCAGGTTCATGTGTCATCCCGAACATAGCAGAGAATGTATACCTGCCATCGAGAAATGACCAACTTCCCACTAATCCCCGACAACAGAGCATTGGCCAGAGAAAGGTTGCCCTCGCTGTTCTCAAAATCTATAGGGTTTACTTTGTGAGGCATAGTTGAAGAACCGATTTCTCCAGCCTTTACAATCTGCAAATAATAAGAAGAAAAGGAGGTCCCCCTTATGTCCCAAAGACTCAAACGAGATAATTTCCAGCCCACTTTGGAAAATATCTGTGCAGTTCATCTCCTGAACAAAGCTAGAATTCAACTGGTGGGAAGGAATCAACGCAAAGAAACCTGCTTAAAGTAGCCTAATGACACGTAGCTCCATATATCTCTGTCAAAATCGACCAAAATGTTGTTGAACAGGGCAAATGCTTGGAAAAGTCTTGCGATGTAATCATGAGGCTCAATCTGCAGGTGCAAAGCATGACGATTCTTTTAGTAGAATAGTAAATATGATAAATCAAGCAATTGGTCTAAAATAAGTCGAATGAATTCAAGTAGAAGAAATTATAGAATTCTTAAAAGGGTAAAGAGCATTTTTCTTGTCAAAAATTTCTAACCAAGCTTTTTGTGCCAGAAAAACGATGTATAATACTAAAAGAAATGAAGCAGAGAAAGGGAAAAAAATGATAATTTCGACGAGGGAAGAGCAAAGAAAAAGAAACCTGGGTCACATAGGGATTGAAACTAATGCCGAAGGATGTCACAAAGTCCTTTGAAACGGTGGTCCAATCAATATCAGGGTATGCAGCCATGTGGGCATTGTAGTTTCCAACGGCACCAGCAAATTTACCCAGTATCTGAATTTTTGGGAACTCCTTGCCCTGTTCGCTTAGCCTATGAGCGAAAACCAACATTTCCTTCCCCAAAGTAGTAGGTGAAGCAGTCTACAGAAGGCAGGAAGAATAAATCAGACGCTGTTGAAGACATTCGAAGTTAGTCAGAATTTTTTTCAGAATTGCATAAATAGACTATACACCAATGAATGAGCGAGAAACTCCAGCAACTTTGAAATGAGCCATTCAACCGATGTAAGTGAAACAAAACAAACAGAACGCTACTACCTTCTCACACTTGAAGGAAGAACAGCATTCTGTTTATAGAAAGATGTCTTTCGCATTTTACTCTAGTTGCATCTCCTAGATTATTTTCCAGGTATATAAACCATACATTTTGAGGTCATATGTGAAAGGCAGAGGTGATTTCTACCGATCATTGCTATCTGTTTATGTACATTGGCTGAGCTCAAAAGGCTAATTTAGGTCCACTTGAGATCAGATTCCGGTTGAAGTGTACTGATTCGTACAAAAACATCAGAAAGGTAAACTAAACCACAGAATCTAGACAGTCGGCAAATGGGGACGGAAATGGATACATGAATGATTAAAGCTATACTAGGCATATCTTCCCAATTGCTCTGTAAGAGTATCACAGTGTCATGGATAGACTCCAACTCATTCGCTGGATTCAACATAATGGGAGATTGTTCGCCATAAAATGAAATAGGGACTCTTGAAAACATGGAAAACATTGTTAATATAGTTTGAATACCTGACCATGAGTGCGTGATAACATAGAAACACTCGCATTTTGCTTAGCCATGTTGTATATCGCTTTACATAGCTCAACCATGGTGGGGAATATGACATTATTGAGAGCTTCCTTCAAAGCCAACGCATGGGCAAGATTGTTGATATCTTCTGATGTGCAAGCAAAATGGAAGTATTCAAGCACCTGACGGAAAATAGAAACATTTTAGTTCACAGAAATGCAAAAAACATAAGACAATCTGAGATCAACTCATCTGCTTATAAAGGAGGAGATTTCTTAGGCTCTCTCAAGAACTCTTTTTACGTCTTATCATCAGCCCACAGACTCATCCAAAGCCTTTGGGCTGATCAGTTGTGCAGGACAAGGGCCTCTACCTGGGCCAACAGACAAGAACAAGCTGTCCTGCAGAGTCTGACGGCTGGCCAAAACCCGAGAGGTTAAGGATACAGAAACTCTATGCAGGAGGCATCAGTGGGTGAACCATTCGAAGCCAGCCGCGGATAATAATTAATCTCGAGTTGGGTACTGTGGGCACACACAATTCATGAAGCCAAAAGAAAGTTCAAGAGAGCTGGACGACAGAAACCTTGGCAATCTCTGGGTGGTGCTGACATTTCTTTTTCAGGAAATACTCCACCGCTTTGACATCATGATTCGTCACTTTCTCAATATTTTTCACGTCCAAAGCGTCATTTAGGTCAAAGCCGTACATTACTTGATCCAAAAACGAGCGAGCATCCGCACTGAAGCTTGGCACCTCAGTGATTTCAGGAATTTCAGATAGTTTCAGCAGCCACATGACCTAAAAGATGATCATATCACAGTGAATCTAAAAAACACATGTAAATACGACAAGAAGCAATAAAATAGAACTTTTAGAGCAGCCCAGTACCATAAGGTAATCCGATATAGTCTTAGCAAAATCTTCACCATGAGAACTAGACAGTGATCTTCATTAGTTTCAAAGGTTTAACAAAGCAATATTTCAGCCAGTACACGACGCCAGACAGCCCATGAACAGGCTCACACCGAATTCCATAGAAATGAGACGCAGTAAATGACGCATTGATAATTCATGGATGTTACATTTAGCCCTACCATGAGAGTACGGAATCAAGGAGTTTCCAAAGTCGAATAAAACAAAAATTTCAGACATTTTATATCAGTTAAAAGATAGATCTAATGCCACCGTCACTGGAAACCATGTTGTCCCCAATGTCCGACAACTTCGCAGAGCACTGTTTGATCCGAGTAAACAGAAAAGAAACGTACAGGCATGGAAGCGTCGTGCGAGCTGTGCAAGCATAGATAAGCCCAGAATGACTTCAAGCACCAAGGCAGCAATGACTTCAAGCAACTATGCAGCTAAATATATGGCTTGCTTCAAGTAGTACCTCGACTATGACACGGTACCGTATTAGCCCATACTCGCTGAAGAAAGGCCGGAGATCCCTAACCTTCTGCTCGTACCGGCCATCCAGAGGCGATACAGCCGTCAAGCTGCAGATATCGAGGTCAGGGAACTTACCGACTCCATTCCTCATTGCCTGAGACGCCAGAACAACCACAAAATCAAATTCCAATCATTACATGACAACCACAGCAACCCACAGAACGACGGTAGAAGAGAACGATCACGCAAGCTTTTACCTCGGCGGGAGCAGAAGCCCTGGAATCATCCGTCGAAACCCTGCAACGGAGCACGCCTAGGGAAGAGACCCACGAGGGGAAACCGCTGGATGGTCGGCACTGGATCGTCCTGCAAACATGCGGAACCGACCACCGTTCGTAGATACCGCGGGCGCAGGCCCCACTACTACACCTGCTGCTCGAGGACGTGAGGCATGCGCCGAACTCCATGCCCAGAAATGGGACTCACTATTGCCCTAGCCGTTGGACTGCCTGTTGCTGCCTTGGGAACAATTTGAAACCCTAGCCTCCCAATCCTGATCGCTCCCTCCCTCCCCGCGCTGACCACACCTCTGTCGTTGTCCTGCTTTATGGTCAACTCGCCGGCGAGGAGAAGCTCCTCTCATCTCATATCTAGCAGCCGCGCGGGGTTGATGTCAAACGTTTCTGCTGGCAATTGGGCCGGAAAAGTTTCTCTCTTTTTCTGTTTATGGGCGTCTTAAAATGGGCCAAGATTATACGGCCGGAGATAAATTTGAAACTCGCTGTAGGCCCGGTGGCCCATTAGTGGTAGGCCCGGTGCCTCCAGATTATTACACTTGCTTTATTCAACAGTAGTCGCACAGGTGCAACAACTGTTCTCTCTCTCTCTCTCTGTGTCATCTCTCTATATCTCATGTGATGTCCAATGGATATGAACTGTGAGCTCCATGGAGCTAGCAAACTGCTCCCCGTTCCAACCTGCCAAACTGCACCACCATGGCAACAACTCTCCGGGGAAGGGATGCTGTAACTAGATCGCCTCCTGGGTCTGTATATATTTCGATGCCATCCATGGCGGAAGAGCATCAGAAGACGTGGCCTGCAGTTCTCTCTAGAGGTGCCTCTCCATCGTAGAGGATACTCACGAGCGACCATGGCCGCTGAGGGCTCTTCCACCGTGGTCAACATCGATGCCGCCGCCGCCGCCGCCGCCGCTGCCGACGCCGAAGCGAGGGGAAAAGCTCCCGCAGCTGTCCCTCCCCCACCGCCGGCCCCCGCCGCGGCCAAGGCGGCCGCACCATTCGTCAGGTTCATGTCGAAGACCAAAGCGAAAGGCGGGTGGAAGAGAGGCGTCTTCTGCTTCGACCTCTTCCTCAGGATCTTCGCACTCGGGGCTTGCCTCACGGCGGCGATTCTCATGGGCACCGCCGACGAGACCCTCCCCTTCTTCACCGAGCTGTTCCAGTTCCACGCCGAGTTCGACGACTTCCCCGCCTTCACGTGAGTGCTCGCCCGCCGGAGCCGGACTTCCATGGATTTGCAGACCCGATGTGCACTAAACCCACCGTCTTCATGTACTTGCAGGTTCTTCGTGATCGGGAACGCGGTGGCGGGCGGGTACCTCCTCATCTCCATTCCCTGCTCGCTTTTCGGAATCGTACGACCTCGCCCAGTAGGACCGAGGCTCCTCCTCATCATCCTCGACACAGTGAGTCCCCTCTCCGGACCCCCGATTCGACCCGCCGGTGCTCCGTTCGTCCCTTTCATTTCACGGTCTTCCCATCGCCAACGCAGGTCATGGTGGCGCTAACGACGGCGGCGGCGGCCTCCGCGGCGGCGATCGTGTACCTCGCCCACAACGGAAACCAGAGGGCCAACTGGGTGCCCATCTGCCTGCAGTTCAACGACTTCTGCCAGCGGACCAGCGGCGCCGTGGTGACGTCCTTCGCCGCCGCCGTCCTCTTCATGCTGATGGTCGTCATGTCGGCTCTCGCTCTCCGAAAGCACTGAGCTTTGACCTGTGCTTCTCCGGTGTTTGCTCTCCCTGCGTGTCCCCCCCGCTTCGCTTCCCATTCCATCGTCCGTCATCTCACTTTCCCTCCCCCATCTCCTGCAAGAAAAACTCGATATTTCGTGCAAAAAAAAAGAGAGAGAATTCTCGTATTTATCTCGCCGTCTGTAATGAATGTAATCTACGTAAATGGAGATATGTAACAGCAGTTTGTTTGAACCATCATGCTCAAAATCTAAGGAGAAAACCTTCCTCTGAACACGCCAAGGATAACACTAGAGTAGCCACTTTCGTCTCGGATCAGTGGGCCCAGGTCAACCCAACCTCACTGCGACGACGCCACCCTTCTTTTCTCCAGAAAAATCCCGTTGACAGTTTCAACGGGCAACGCGTAGGCAGGGTCAACGGGCTTCACTCCCGGGTACTCCAACAGAGAGAGCCCTGAGGAACCAACCCCGGTCAAAATCCCGATTCAGCGACCCAGGCATAGAGTCAACAGAGGTCAACGCTATGTACCTGCGACCCCGAAATAGGTGTGGAAGATGTCGACGGCGTCGTCCGGCCGATCTGAAATCCCACCCTTCTCCTTGTCCTGGAAGATGAGAAACTATCAATAAATAAAAAAAGTGGACTTTTTTCTCAAGGGCGAGGGAGAGAGATGTCGTCGGCCTGGGTGATGACCTGGCAGTCCAAGATGAACTTCGCCAGCTTGTCCTTGTCAATCCAGTGCACCCGGTCGATCATTATCAGGCTTGAAAGAACCCACCACGAATAGCAAACCTGAGGTAGGGAAACAATGAGGTAAAGAAAGAAGATCTGCGGCACAGCCTATTTGAGGTAAAGAAAGAAGGAGGTCCTCCTCCTACATCAGGGAGCTTCTCGGGGCGCCCATTCAGACCTCCGGATTTGACCTGCCGCTCACACAGCCACCATCCAAGAAGGTCCTTGTCGACATGGTGCAGGGAGCCCGTTATTGCCAGAGCGCCGACGCAACAGAAAACTGCAGAAAAATGATGAATTTTCTTCTGGACAATGCAGGCAGATAAACACCAATTCTAGTCACACGAATGATTGAAAAAAAATATAATTGGGTTGTTTTTAAAATGCAATTACTATTCGCTGAAAAGAGCTGAAAGAATCATAAATCATAAATAAAATTTTCTTTGGAAAAACATGAAACAAACGCCGGTTTTAAGCAAAAATAATTTAACAAAGTATTATAAAGGGTAATTATTTTCATAAATACAAAAAGAAACAACAATGGTGAAGGCTGAAAAATATAACAATCGAGAAATGGCACCCCAATGCACGTCTTTTGAAATAACTAGAAGATATGAGGTGGAGCCCCTGATTCAAACTTTCTTCCCGACCTTCTGGGTTTTCTTTAATAGATTGCCTCCGCCATATCTATCATATAAATCAGAAGTTTATTTATTGTTATGCATGATGATTCTTAGCGGAGGAAGACATACTTTGGCCTGCATGAGACTCCGCCCCGGGAACGCACCCAAAACCTCCATCCAGATTCTTGCAGCTTACAACATAGCTTACAGCCTTGGCAACATTGATCTTATCCATGCGGTGCAGCAGTGAGAGGCAACAAATTGCACAGTAAGAGAACCTACAATTAATAAAACATTAAACGTAAAACATTTAATTAAATAAATATACACGTTAACATAATAGGAAAAAAAACGGTGTCAAGAACCTGGTGTCGATTTCACCCCATTCATCACCTGAGAAGGATCCATCTTCATTTTGAAGCCCCGTAACATCTATGAGAATTTAAGTGAAACCAAAAAACAAAACTGCGGGAGGGGCTTTTGAGCCAAGAACATGATACTAAGAACCATGCTCATCAAGTCAAGAAAGCGCAGTAGAAAAGCGACCCTGAATTACTTCACTGGTCAGAACCTGGCATACAGCATTTATAAGGCGCGCATGCACTTAAGCCACTAAACGGAAAGCCCTTCACATAGAACATCAATAAAAAGGGTGGAAAGACATAATGAGATAAGCAAATATCTTTAATGAGGATATGATTCAAAGCTAATCTTTGCAGTAAAAAGCCTACAACGAAAGATGCCCTATGGTCGAAAACTGCTAGTCAGAAGATGTTCAATGAATAGCATTATCTCACAGTACTAGAAACGCAAGTCTGTTGCTTCAGGGAAATCTTTTGATCTGGTCTCTAGGCATCATTCTGCAAGATTGACATCTCAAGGGTTTCAAATCACCCAATTACCTAAAGCAGCAAACCATGATCTCCTTGATGGTAGATGGACCATCCATTGGTTCTTCCACATCTTTCATGGAATTCACATACTACTGTTCGAGCAGCAACGTCCTTCTTCAACAAGACTGAATAAAATCTAACCTTCTCCTTGATATACGACTTCCGCCCCCAGCAAATGAAGTTAGTAGCAATAGAGATGGGTTATTTTTAGATAGGCATAGAGGGTGATGGAAGGAGAAACTGAGGGCGTAGAAACGCTGACCCAAAGATGATTTAATCTAATAAATTGGGCATTAGGCCCACCAAAAGCCTCCCCCCAGCACCCAGTCTCTTATCAAAACCCATCCAATAACTCGTGATAATTATTTGCTAAATGAAGAAACAATGAGCAAAATTTGTGGAAAGACCCAGTCTCACTTTCCCCGGCTAATATTTAGTTTACCGTTCATCTCAAGAGCATAGCATTATTTCAGCATATTTCACAAACTTAATACACTGGAAAGTGTAGCTGAGTTGCAGAACCGAGGTTCTGATAATAGGTGCAAGGAATGCCTGGCCAGAACAGTCACAGAAAATGAGATAAACCGATGGATAGATCCAGAATCTTTGATTCCAAGTACCAACTACTCGAAAAAAACAACATTTCAAGGCAATTCAACTCCATGGATACATCAAAAGAAGGGGTTTCATGATCTCCTTAGCTATTTCAAATTTGCTATAGGTGAAACTGTATTGAAGAACTGATCCTGGACAAGTGATTTTCTCACCCAAGAGAATCAATCTCAAAACATTCACACAAGCCATAAGAACGAGACAAATAATATGGCCGTCTCAAACACTCTGGAGGATGCGGATGGAAAAAAATACATATAAAGATTAGTTATATGTTCGATCTTACGATATTTGAGGATACAATTCGAAACCTTGTCCGCATCTAGAACGTCTAGATTGTCCAACAGCGCCAGCACCTGCACGGCACTGAGGGTGTACAGTATATGAGCATCGTGACCCACATTCCCACCGAAGCCACCTGAAGACAGACGGAGAATACAAGAACATGTGAAGAGAGATCAGGCTTGTATTTCACAATTTCGGCGTTACAATTGCCCTTCTCCAGCAAAAGAAAGAAGGTGAGGTTACAGAAAGCTTCGACCACGATTAGATACGCTGAGCGAAAGGGGTGTTAATGGTATGAACCAGACTCGTGTTGACACTTCAAGACCCAAGAGACGACTTCGTTGCGGTCGAGGGCGCCGAGCTGGTGGAGGAGATCGAGGGTGGTGAGGCCCCAATAAGCCCCGTTCATCCGCAGGTGCTCGATCACTATCGACTCCAGATCATCCTTCCTCTGTATGCCGTGATCCGCGATTAAGCGATGCGGGATTAAGAGAAACCCAAAAAGAAGAAGATAAGGAGAAGAGGAACAAGAATACGCTCTTGATATCCTCAACTCTACGCCAATCGTGCACTGAGAACAGCGATCTTCGAGGAAAACCAACCTTCTCCACTGAGAGAATGTAGCGGGCGTGCTTCTCGGCCTCCAACTCCCCCGCCTCCATGCCTGCCCGCGCCGACACGTCCGAACGGAGGGGGAAGAAGAGGGCCACCCCGTACCTTGGGGAAGAGCGAGTCTCGGTCCGGTCCGAAACTCGGCAGTCGCGCCGCCGGGTCGCTCGCCGATTTCACGCACCCCACGTCGTCCGGCACCGACTCGACGTAACTCCTTCGGCCGTCGACTCGCTCGACTTGCCGATTTAAACAATTTCTCGAATTATTTCGTAAAATATAACTCCTCGAAATATCTCGAGTCATAGTCTTTCCCCAAAAAAATAAAAAATAAAAAATAAAAAATAAAAATAAAAGGGTCATTATTTCGAGAAATATTAATATCATCGATTTTTGTAGACTTTTCCAAACTGTGAAATACGAAACTTCTCGTTCATAATATGCACTGCATTATTTTTATCTATTTTTTGCTATTTTTAATATATATTCCTCGATAACGATTGTTCTATGAATATCCGTACACGATAATTCCATGAAAATAAATAAATAAAATCGAACATAATTAAACGGCTGCAAATAACCAGTTGACTTGGAAAAGATAGAACCGAGTCTTCTGTCCTGTTGTACTAACCGACTCACTCTACGCGCTCTCTCTCTCTCTCCCCGAGAGCCAAGACGGCAGCGGGGCGGCTGGGGGGGCAGGCAATGCAGAGAGCTTCTCGAGCACCGGGGCCAACGTGGCGCAGCTCGAAGTACAAAGAGGACGCCGTCCGGAGGCGGCGGGACGCTGAGAGCAACGGAGAATCTACGGGAGGTATGATTGGATGGGCCCCGCAAACACGGTGAGTCCGGCATTGGGAACCTAAACGGGGAACCACCCATCAAATGTTCGGATCAGACGGGATAAAGTTTTGGCAGGTAGTCCCAATTGCCGGTGCCGGAGAAGACGGCCCGGGGCGGAGGACTTCGACCTCGCCGGCAGCGATTAGATAAGAACGGCGTGGCCCCCCCTTCCGAACGCGTCCGCGTCACCGGGCCGGCAGCGCCGCCGTACCCCTGCCGCCGGCCGGCGAAGAGACGGCAAAAGCTCCTCTCCAGCGCCGCCGCGGGTGCCCTTTCCAGCCGGCCACTCGCCGGAGCTGGTGCGGCGGACTGTTCTCCCCCACAGACTACGGCCCTCGAGCGGCCAGGACGGCGCCGGCGAGGTTCCCCAAACAGTAATTTCCCTGTGGCCGTGTATCTTTCTTTAAACAGACGGCCCCTGTATCTCACTCAGCTTCGGTTTCCGGCGAGGCGATTGCCGGCGGAGTAAATGCGGGGGAAACGGAGTAATCATGGCCACAGGAATTCTGCATGAACGAGTCTTAACTCGCCGGTGCTCATAAGTGAAGCAGTAACTGCTGCCCAGAGTGGCGGGGGCGGCGGCAGAGAGGGAAGGGAGGAGAAGGTGGTACCCTTCCCCCAGCGCCGGAGAAGATAGTGGCGGCTTTCGCTGATTGGGCCCGGCAGCTGGAAAGCGCCGGGCATCAGCTCCCCGACATCCTTACGACGTTGTACTAAGAAACAGTGGCAGCAGAATCTCCCCACTGAGAGGGGGAGAGAGAGCTTCAGGGAAGAAGATTCCCAGAAACGGGCGGTGGGGGAGGGGGCAGGATAAGGCGCCGGCCCCGGAGTATTGTCACTCACTCTCCGCCCACCACGCTGCCGCATCTCGAGCGTCCTCTGGGGGCGTCGGACGGTGAGAGGACGCGGGGGGCTTTAAAGTGGATGGGGCCCGCGGCTTCACCAACCGTATGTAACCGCCTCGATGATTCGGGGGGAGTGGGGGCGACTCTCTGGACCCTTTGGTCTTCTTTTTGGGCGTGTTTTCGTGAAATGGGGAGGGATGGGAGCACGTGCCAAGGCAGGGAACGGCTCCTTTTTTGCCATATTTAACGCGGCCGTTCCAGCTGCCCCGTGTCGGACTCCGATATCCGCCGCGAAAAGCCGTACGTGCGTGTGTGCGCTGACGGCTGTCTACTCTCTCCTCCGCTTCCCTCGACGACCTCTTATCTGGACGCCTCCTCTCATTGCACAACTTGTCGAGCCGAAATCTGCGAGATTCTGTGCCTGCTCGCGAGTTGGGGGGGGCGGGGGGCGGCAGCGAGATGGAGAACGGCGGCGGCGGCGCATCGTCGTCTTCTTCCTTCTCCGGACTGTGGGCGTATGGGCGGGCGCTGGCGCAGACGCCGGCGAGGCTGCGCCGGCGGGCGTGGTCGGTGTCGACGGCGTACGAGGAGATGAGCCAAGTCCGGGCCCGGTCTGGGGCGGACATGCGGAGGACTCTCCGGTGGCCGGACTTCGTGGGCCTGGGCCTCGGGGGGATGGTCGGTGCCGGAGTCTTCGTCACCACCGGTCGCGCCGCTCGTCTCTGCGCCGGGCCCGCGGTGGTTCTGTCCTACGCCACTGCCGGGCTCTGTGCGCTGCTCTCCGCCTTCTGCTACACGGAGTTCGCCGTCGACATGCCCGTTGCCGGGGGGGCCTTCAGCTACCTGCGAGTCACCTTCGGTGAGCGGCGTGGTGGGCATTCAATCGCCGGCGCCGGCGTGGTTATGGCTGTTTTCTTATTCGATTCTGCTCCTGTTCCATCGATGCAGGGGAATTCGCCGCCTTTTTGACCGGAGCGAATCTTGTGATGGACTACGTCTTCTCGAATGCTGCGGTGGCGAGGAGCTTCACGGCCTACTTGGGCACCGCCATCGGAGTCGCCACGACTGAGCGATGGAGGATCACCGTCACCGGCCTGCCGGAAGGTTTCAACCAGATCGATTTCCTCGCCGTCGGCGTCATCCTTGTCATCTCCCTCTGCATCTGCTACAGGTTTCTACCCGCAGAGATATGCGCCTGCTTCTTCCATCTCCACCCCTCCCCCATCTTCTCCCTTCCTCCTCCCACGTCGGCGCCTATACTCTCCCTCTCGGCCGCCGCCGCCCTCTAAATCGAACATGGCTTGTTTCCAGCACGAAGGAGAGCTCTGCGCTGAACATGGCGCTGACGGCCGTCCACCTACTCTTCATCCTGTTCATCATCGTGATGGGATTCTGGCGGGGCGACGTGAGGAACTTCACCCACCCGGCCGACCCGGCGAGCCATGCCGGCGGTTTTCTCCCCTTCGGCGCCACTGGGGTCTTCGACGGCGCCGCCATGGTCTACCTCAGCTACATCGGCTACGACGCCGTGTCCACCATGGCCGAGGAGGCAGAGGAACCCACGAGGGACATTCCCGCGGGCGTCTCCGGCTCCGTCGCCCTCGTCACCGTCATCTACTGCCTCATGGCCGCCTCCATGTCCATGCTCGTCCCCTACGACGCGGTAAGCTCTCCACCTTCCTCCCCGGAAGGGCCTGCCGTCGGTCAGCGGCGGCGCAGATCTCACCTTCTCTTCCCGTTGCTTCCCCTCCCTCAGATCGACGTGGAGTCTCCCTTCTCTTCGGCGTTCGAGGGCTCCTCCGGCGGCTGGCGGTGGGTCTCCAACGTGATCGGCGCGGGGG
The DNA here is from genome assembly GCA_902729315.2 of Spirodela intermedia. NCBI lineage: Eukaryota > Viridiplantae > Streptophyta > Magnoliopsida > Alismatales > Araceae > Spirodela > Spirodela intermedia. Next base: position 8,674,139 of record LR746268.1, on the reverse strand, counting down.
CCAGCCTCGGAATCCTGACCTCGCTGCTGGTCTCCATGCTCAGCCAGGCCCGGTACCTCTGCGTCATCGGCCGGTCGGGGGTCGTCCCCGCGTGGCTCGCTCGAGTCAACCCTGTCACTTCCACTCCGGTCAACGCCTCCGCCTCCCTTGGTATCGCCACTTTCCCCCTCCGACATGATCTCTCTCTACCTCTCTCTCTAACTGGTTTTACAGGGGTGGCGACGGGGGCTATTGCGCTGATAACGGACCTGAACGTGCTCCTCAACCTGGTCACTATCGGGACCCTCTTTGTCTTCTACATGGTGGCCAACGCCGTTGTCTACCGGCGGTACGTGGTGGCTGGGACGACCAGCCCCTGGCCGACGGCCGCCCTACTGGCGGCGCTGACTCTCTCGTCTCTCGGCTTCACCATGCTGTGGCGCTTCGGCCCGCCGGGGAAAGTCAAGGTCCTGCTGCTGTGCGGCTTCGCGGTGGGCGCTGGCGTGGCTCTGCAGGCGTTCCGCTTCTTCGTGAGCCAAGCGCGGAAGCCCGAGTTCTGGGGCGTCCCACTGATGCCGTGGACGCCCGCGGCGTCCATCTTCCTCAACGTCTTCCTCCTGGGCTCGCTAGATGGCCCCTCCTACGCCCGCTTCGGGCTCTTCTCGGCGTTGGTTGTCCTGGTCTACCTCCTCTACAGCGTTCACGCCAGCTTCGACGCCGAGGGGATCGGGAGCCTCGGCGGCGGCGCTGACGCTGTCGCCGCCGCCGGCGACCTCTCCCTTCCTCCGGCGGCCGTGCACTGCGGAGATTCGAAGGTGTAGAGGAAAATGCTCCGAACAGACGGGCCATCGCCGACCGCGGGGGTCTCGTCATCGTCGTCGTAAAGTAGACGGCGACAGGTCCCGGGAAACACCCAGAAAAGGACAGAATTTTCCAGATCGACTCGTCTTTCTCTCGTCCCTCCCCGTTAATCAAGCGACCGTGTACGTAGGCACCAATGCCAGCGCATATTCCCTCAGATTTATCTATTTTTGGTCAAACATTTATCTATCTTCAAGGATACGATCCGTTGACTTTCTGCCAAGAGAAGTCTTGGAATAGTATTTTATTAATCCGTTCGACAGAGTTAACAAATGGCTTTCCGATTAAAACTAGTTTATTTTGAAGCTTAAAACCCAGGAAGTTTCATAGATCGGAGGTGATCGGCGTCGTTGCGGGTAACCCTCTGCGGATTCGGACAAGACGTCCCCCGTCGCCGGCAATGATCACACACGTGACTCGGCTAGGACGGACAGACGGCAACTCCGCCGTCAAAGGGCTGACTTTTCTCGATCCTCTCCCCATCAGTTCAGAGCGCGAGGAGATCGGCCGGGCGCCGCCGTCTTCCTCTCTCTCCTGCAATTTAATGGAGGGCGGAGGGATGGCTCCCCGTCACGTCTCCTCACGAGGGGAGCGCGAGGCGTCGGTGCGCTGCCGTACATCTCGCCGGCCAGCGAGGCGGCGCCCCCCGCTGTCTCCTCGACCTTGCATTTCATATGCTCTCCCGTGAGGCCTAGTAAAGCTGTGGAGGAGAGAGGCCGGGTCATCCGCTTACCCTATCTCCAGAAAGCGTCCAAGAGGGAAGGTTGACTTTTGGTGGTGGACCTGGATGGCTCACCCTTTCGGATAGAGTAGAGAGAGAGAGGATCGAAAATAGTTCAATATCCTTGTATTAGATTAGGCCATAATAGCATAACTATGCACCCATCGGCAACCGGGCGTATGAAGCATTCTCTCTCTAGGAATGGGAATAAGTAGACGAGTAAAAGAGATGAATGCTAAGCTATGGTGTTCTCCCGTTGACTTCTGTAGAGAAAGCTTCCACGGGCGTAGTCTTGTTAGTATCAGTCGAGCCAGGTTCTCAGGATCCGTATCTCCGTCTTCATCACATCGTTAAACCATTCGGGATCTTCCTCTGTGGAGAACCTCACGTCCACATGGTGGGCTCCTCCGAACAGAATTAATGACGATCATAATGTTTGACAGATAGAGAGAGAGAGAGAGAGAGAGAGAGAGGAGGACAATCGTCAGCAACCCTACCCAACCCCAGGGGACAGCGAGGAGGCGATGATCTTACCCTCCGCTACTTCACGGATCTCTCAGACCACTGAAGACGACGACGATGTCGCTCTTGGACCTCCTAAGCTCCTGTCTCACTTGCCGCCCAAGAATTAAAGCCAAAACAAACAACCCAAGTCAACGCTCGGCGCGGGGAAATCTTCAGGGGCCGGGTTGTCGGCCATGGCCATGTCGGTGATCGTTGTCTCGATCCAGCCTTGAAGACCGTCCAGCGAGATGACGGCGCGAAGGCAAAGCGAGCTCGAGACGAGCTTTAATGGCGATTAGGTTTACACTGTTTGTCATCTCCCCACTTGCAGGTCTTGGAAGCCTTCTCGGGCCTCTCAAGCCCGCCCTGCCGGTCTCCGGCGTCTTCAATCTCCAGCCACGAGTTATCGATCTTCCAGTGGTGGCTCGCGCTGTTGATCTGAATCAGAACCAGACGGGTCGTCATCATCAAACCATAAGTCTTTCTTTCAGCGTAGGAAGATGGAGAGGATCACAACCGTGAAGTCCTTGGAGGTGTTGCCGTTGAAGACGTGGGGTAAGACGCTGCCATCGAACTGAAGAATCGCAGACGACGACGCCAGTCCCGGCGGTGGGTGCTCTCTTGGCGGCGGCACCTCCTCCGGCCATCTGTTGTGCTTCTATCTTTCCATGGCCGCCGTCGCCGTCCACCGGCGACCGAGTAGGCGGAATTGTAGGAGTCCCCATCGCGCCGGTTGTCGGTCATCGGGACCGGTTCGGGTTGGGCCTACGAGCGTGGCCCAGTAGTCTACCGATCAAACGGTGCTCGTGAGATCGATCCTCAGTGTTTCTGTAGGGGACTATTATGCAAATATCTTTCGAGCATTTCTCATGGCTTGCTTGCCCCCTCATCGTGGCTCCTGATCGGTGGCGCCACCGGCCTCCTCTCTCTCTCTCGCTCGCTCTCTCGGGTTCGCTCTATGAGCTTAGTCCGACTGGCAGCCACCGCCGCAGCCTCGTCCACCAGTCGCAACGCCTCCGTGGTGAGCCTGATAAAGGTCTGCAAGAGCTTCGATACCCTCCGGCAGATACACGCGCGGATAGTGCGTGACGGTCTGGAGCAGGACCAGTTCGTCGTCTCCCGCTTCCTCTGCCTGTGCGGCGCCCTCTGCCGCTCCGCCGCGTACGCGCGCGAGGTGTTCGATCGCGTCGTCGCACCCAATCTCTGCCTCTGGAACACGCTCATCAAGGTCCACGCGGAGAGCTCGTCCTTCCCCTGCGCGCTGCAATGCTTCAGGCTGATGCAGCGGAGCGCGGAGGCGAGGCCCGATGGGTTCACCTTCCCGCCCGTCCTCAGGTCCTGCTCCGGCGCGGGGGCCTTCCGCGCTGGCGCCTGCCTGCACGGCGCCGTCCTGCGGCTAGGTCTTGAGGCCGACGTGTTCGTCGGCACGGCGCTGATCGACTTCTACGGGAAGTGCAGGGAGATGCCGTCTGCTATGAAGCTTTTCCTCGCCATGAGGGCCCCCAATGTGGTGTCCTGGACGGCCATGATCGGTGGACACTTGAGCTCCGGCGACCTAGTCTCTGCCAGGGCCTTGTTCGACGATATGCCGCACAGGAACTTGGCCACCTGGAATGCGATGATCGACGGTTGCGTGAAGCTCGGTGATCTGCAGAGCGCCCGCGAGCTGTTCGACGAGATGCCCGAGAGAAACGTCGTCTCCTTCACCTCCCTGATCGACGGGTACGCAAAGGCCGGGGACATGGCCGCCGCGGAGTCCCTGTTCCTCCGCATGGACGAGATGGACGTCTTCTCCTGGTCGGCGATGATATCGGGCTACGCTCAGAACGGCCAGCCCAACGCCGCCATCAAGATCTTCTCCGACATGAAGGACCGCGAGGTCAGCCCCGACGAGCACGTCCTCGTCGGCCTGCTCTCCGCCTGCTCCCAGCTGGGCTGCCTCCAGGTTGCTCGATGGGCCGACTCCCTGGTCTCTCGGTCCCAAGCTGACCTCAAGCGGCCGCACGTCATGGCCGCCCTGATCGACATGAACGCCAAGTGCGGCGACATGGCGAGGGCCTCCGCCCTCTTCGAGGCCTTGCCGCAGAGGAGCCTCCTCACCTACTGCTCCATGATGCAGGGCTACTCCTTCCACGGCCACGGCGCCAAGGCGGCGGAGCTCTTCCCGCGGCTGCTCCTCGAGGGCCTGACCCCCGACGACGTGACCTTCACCGTACTCTTCGCCGCCTGCAACTACGCCGGCCTGATCGACGAGGGCAGGAGGTACTTCGACCTGATGAAGGAGAAATATCGCATCGCTCCCACCGTCGACCACCACGCGTGCATGGTTGACCTCCTGGCGCGGGCCGGGAGCTTGGCGGAGGCCTACGAGCTCATCCTGTCGATGAGCGAGGAGCCCCACGCTGGCGTCTGGGGCGCCCTCCTGCGGGGCTGCTGCGCCTACGGCGAGGTCGAGCTCGGGACGACGGTGGCGGAGAAGCTGTTCGAGATCGAGCCGACCAACGCCGGCAACTACGTTCTGCTGTCGAACATCTACGCCGCGGCCAACAGGTGGGCCGACGTCTCCGAGGTGAGGAGGAGGATGAGGGAACGAGGAATCAGGAAGATACCCGGATGTAGCTGGATCTGATCTCACGGAAACCTGCACATATTTATTATCTGTGGATGGAGGAGAACAGTTCCATGGCGATTTCCAGAGCTGGAAGCTCCAGTTCTCGAAGAAACGTTTATTTGCAGATAGCGATCCTGCCAGCAGAAATACGAAAACAGGCAGCAAGAGTCCGAGAGTGCTGGTTTCTGGCCCGTGTCTTCGTTAGCTCCGCTGAGGTTCTCTCACCAGAACTACGAAGAATCCAAGTAAGCCATGGCGACTGCGGCATGCAGGGCCGCCCCAAAGGGGAGCACGCAATCGTCGAAGAAGAAGTAGGGGGAGTGGAGCTGATGGACGGCTCCCACTGTCTGATTCCTCGTGCCGACCAAGAATAAGGTGCTCGGGATCCTCTGAGAGTAGAAGCCGAAGTCTTCCGCCGCCATCATGGGCTTTGACACGTGGACCTTGTTTCTCCCAACCAGTTCCTCCCCCACCCGCCTGGCAAGTTCGTACATAGCTGGGTCGTTGACCGTGGGTGGGTACGGTATCCTCTCCTCCTCCATGAACATCACTGCCGAAGTGCACCGGTGAGCAGCGGAGTATGCCTCTATAACCTGAAGGAGGAGGGAGAGACTCATCAGCTTTGGTGGGTCAAACCAGAGGAAGGGCATTAGGTCAGACTTCTTACCTCTTTAATCCTTCTTGAGAGGAAGGCGAGCCCTTCATTAGTCAAACTCCGGAAGGTGCCCCCCAAAGTTACAGACTCAGGGATTGCATCCAGGGCATCCCCAGCTCTTACGAACACAACAGAGACCACCTGAGACCACAAATCAGGAGATCCGTTGATGGCGTGTTTCAACGCTTCGATCGAAAATGGAAGGACGGGATGGGTTGACCAACCAAGCAGCTGCCAAGAACAGGGGGGAGAAGCTTACACTAGATTGGATCGGATCAGTTTCCCGAGAGATTATGGCCTGCAGCCCAAGAACCGCAAATGAGGCGGCCAAGACCGGATCATGACCAAGAAGGCGGCCTTTTCCTCTGATCACAGCCATGAATCGGGCGGATGCGGCAAGAAGCACCCCAGATTTTGAGGACAGGGAGCCCGATGGAAGCCGAGGATCAACATGCAACCCAAAGATGGCTCTCGTCTTCTCCAAAGTGCCTTCCTTTAGAACATGGTATGCGCCGGCAAATCCCTCTTCCGCGGGCTGGAAGATGAGTTTCACAGTACCCTTTGGCAGAAATGGGAACGAATCATTAAGAATCTTCCTTTCTTGGAGTAATCAATAATCCATCTACAATAACAGTTGGAGAGTTTTTTCATCAGCTAAGCTTTTTCTGGAATGGCCAATTTTTACCTTGAGGTCGTCCTTTCGGTCCTGAAGCAATCTGGCAGCGCCCAGCAGCATCGTTATGTGCGCGTCATGACCACATGCATGCATCTTGCCTCTATGCCTGCTCTTGTGCTCCCAATCTACCTTTTCCTGAACATTTGAGCTATCGATTAATCAGTTCATAGCAGTGGATCGCTGATGAATCGATGCAATGATAAGTAAACCCACAACAGGTTATGATTCGAAGGGGAAATCTACATCATCCTGATTATTTTACACAATGGAATAGGTGGGTAGTGATGAATGAAGCTCAATGACCCGCGTCTTATGAAACCTATTCGCATAAACAAGTGAGACGCTTCACCAGAAATCTATAGAACATGGGCTTTGCCGTCTTAACAATGGCCGGGCCTTTATCAACCACCGGAAGGATGGAATTCAGAGAGGTGCAATGGGGTGGAATGTCGGTGTAATGAGAAGAAGGAATTGGGCGAGAACATAGCTCCTCGTTCTCTGGCAATCTATTCTTGAAGATCTTGGAGAAGAACTACAACAACAGGGTAATCTCTCCGGATAGGCAAGAACACAGGACTCGACGGGGTCAATCAAAGAGAGACGACGACGGAGACCTAAAATAGCAGGCAAATTAAAGATCATAAATCGCATTTCCCCCAACCGGCTGCTCGAGAATTCCCAAATGGAACCTCTGGGCTCGACCCTATTCGAAGCTCGCCGGCGAAGATCGTCGCACGGACTACAGAAGAAACCCCCGTCGAATTCGACCACAACCAGTGGAGCAAAACGGAGAGGCGAGGGGAGTCATCACCTCCAGAGGGAGAGCGTCCATGTCAGCCCTGAGGGCGAACTCCGGCCCGTCGCCGGGCCCGATGGTGGCGACGACCCCGGTCCTGGCCACCGGCCACGAGTAGTCGATACCGAGGCCTTCGAGCTCCCTCCTGATGAGCTCGCCGGTCATGTGCTCCTCAAAGGCCAGCTCCGGGTGCTGGTGGATCCTCCTCCTCACTCCCTTCATCCATTCGAAGAACTCCGGGCTCCGCGCCGACTCCAGCAGCTGCCGGGGAAGGCTATCGAGTAGGCCCCGCGGGGGAGCCCATGAAGGGTTCGCGATCGAGGTCGCCATGATCAGCGCGAAGAGGAAGAAGGGACCTCGCAGCGAGGCCATGAATAGGCCGCCACACCCGAGCATCCCACTCGATCCTCTCCTGTTCTCCGAGCAAATTTTAATAATTCTGAATATTCAAATAAATGGCCATTAAACAGTCGCAACTGTCGTGCGGCCCATTACAGTCGGGCTCCTTGGACCGATCGTGTGGCCCATGAACGATGAATTTTCAGCCCTTCGGCCCATTAAACACGTCACCATCCGAATAGCGACCATGCCAGCCCAGCAGTGTTTGCTTTCCCTTTTTGTTGCGGTCTAGGCTAGGAATTGACTTGATGTGATGAGAAATACACCTTGTATTGAAGTATGGTACTCAATGTGACTCAAAGAAAGCTATGATTTTATCCATAATACTCTCATGTTGTGTGCCACCAAAACCCTCTTCTAAACATAGAAGCTGAGGCTCATAGTTCCCTCTGGTGAAAGTTAAACCCATATATACAAATGAAATCAGGAAAATAATTCAATGAAATATATATTCACTATGATGAAAATATTATGTTCCTGTTAAAATCAATGAGTAATCTCTATAGTATAACAATAGGGAGGCTTTACATTAGGTTTTCCTTGAACCATTGGTGTTTACATGAGCATCATGACCACATATATGAATCCTGCCTCAATTCGTAGTCTTGTATTTCATTTACACAATTTTTGGATTTAGCTGGTATAAGAAGAGACCCTTGTGATTCATTGTTATTTGTAAGTAAATACTTTAATTCACATGAGTGGAGCATTTATGAATCTACTTGACAAGGGGTACACCTATCGGGTTTGAGAGCCTCAAAGGTTGTGATGTTGAAAAAGAATAATATGGTTTATTGCCATTAATAATGTGAAAATTATCATTAATTATGTAATGTAATTAAATAAGGTGGAAATCTGTCAAGAAAAATTAGTTCACATTTGAGCCCAAATGAGTCAAATATTTTTTAGTTGTAAGCTGTCGTCATAGATATTAGCACACAACAGATTATTATAAAGGTTATTAGAAGAGGAACAAGATGCAATGAAGATTGCATTAAAATTTAAGGATTTCAAATTATTATAAAATTTGCAAGATTAATATTTGTAGTTTCCTATTGATTTCTAGGCATGTGTTACCAAATAAGGACTGCTCAACTAGTAGTTGACCATGATGCTGAGGATCTTCAAGATTTTCTCTTCATAGCAAAACATTTCTCTTGTGAAATTGAAGGATTTCCCCAATGACGACAACCTTGCAGCACAATGTCCGTAATTGAAGGAATTATCTTAATTTTTGGAAAAATTATTCTTCTAGATAATCTCAAAAACCTATAAATCATTGGCTCATCAAGCTGGTTCTTTAGAAACGAGGTGCTTTATACATATTTGAACAATTTATTCACATCTAAATTCTTATAAATTATTAGACCTTTAAATTCTTATAAACTACTTTGGCATTTAAGTCAAATATATGATGTTCGAATTATTTGAACGAATTAATAGTATTTAGAAACATATGTAATGTGGGAACTGACAAAAGTTAGAGCATGGAGATAATTCCCAATAAATGAATTTTTTTATGAAGGATTTTAAATGAAAAATACCCCAAGATTTATATCTTCTATGATGATTAGATCACATGAGGGCCATTAAATTGTTTGGACTCAGAAGTAGAGAGATAAATCTGCGCTGAACCCTTAGAAGTCACCCCCCAACTTGAATTGGGCCAAGCACAAGATGGGGGCTGGCAGCAGAAAAGAGAGAGAGAGAGAGAGAGAGAGAGAGAGAGAGAGAGATGCAGATATATATATATATATATATATATCACAAATGGAGAAGTCATACTTCACAAGGAAAGGCAGGGTACTCGGAAGGAGGTGCCATGTTCCACCACTTAAATGCCGTCGAATTGACTTTCGTCAAACGACTTCGGAGCCTATAGCTTATGGGACAAAGTTGCTATGGATGCTTTTAATTTCCTCTATAGTGTTTCTTGATATGAACATTCGATGGAGAAGTCCACAACATCTTGATTATTTTAAAATCTTGATTAGGTGGGTAGTGATAAAGGCGTTGGTTTCCCTACTACCAGAAATCCATTCTTCTACTACTTTAAATCCATTCACCTACTACTACAAGTGAAAAGTGTCACCAGAAATCTAAATCAAGGTACGAAGAGAGATTGGCTGAAAGTTTGGAAAGACTCTTCTGAGACATGCACTTTGTTGTCTTAACAATTGTCATGTCTTTGTCAATCACCAAAAAGATAAAATTCAGAGAGGTTCAATAGAGTGGAATGTCGGTGTGACAAGAAAGAATTGGTTTTGTAGAGATGAAACTAGTAAAATAGGCAAGAACTTAGCTCCTTGTCCTTTGGGAACTGATTCTTGAAGATTTTAGAGAAGAATTACAATAGAAGAACCTCTCTAGATAGACAAGAACACAAGACTTGACTGGATCAATAAAAAATAAATGATGAGGGAGACTTTAAAGTCAAAGGAATAGAAGGATAAAGTAATTCTACAAAATAGCACAAGTGAGCTTGAGGGCTCTGACATGTTGAGAGAGTATATCTCTAATTTAATATCTCATAATTTGTTTTTATATTTTCGTAGTTGTACACATAACCCTACCATTCTTAACTCAACAATCATTGCATCTAGAGGGAGAGCATCCATGTGAACTCAAGCCCAACGTCATGTGCAACAAGGCCACCGTCCTCAACCTAGTAATGCCCTTGATCATCAATTGCTAGGCAGGGGAGTTTGACCAGGTGATCGCTGTGAACCTCTGGGTGGCCTTTCTAGGCACCAAGCACGCTGCCAAGGTCATGATCCCCACCTGCCGGGGTAGTATCCTCACCATTGCCAGCGTCACCTCCACCCTTGGTGGCTTGAGGACCCTTGCCTACACCAGCTCAAAGCACGGTGTTGTGGGGCATGGAGAGTGTTGACTGTGTCAGTCCATCACAGCTGACCCATTTAGGAGACGTGTGAGAGAACCTCTCCCGTCTCAACTATTTGGGAGACGTGAGAGAGAGCTCTCCAATTTGACTTACTTGAAGGCGTGCAAGGAGTAAGGGGATGGTGACACAATAGTCATGTCGACCCTTATGACTCATTTCGGGGGTCGTGTAGAGAGAGATCGAGGGTGGTTATAGTCGTCATATTCGAGATGTGTGGACTCGGCTGCACATAGATCAAGATGCTTCTTTTTAGGAAGCGGTTATCTTTTCTTGTTTCTATAAATATGACATATATTTCTCTTTTTATGAGTATAACGTATAACTATTTTTCTCTTGATTCTATTCTCTCTCTTCATCAACTCTATTCCTCTTCTTGATATCTTCTCTCTTTTCTATTATAGAGGAAGTCTTTATAGAAAGAGATAATAGTCTATTGTTGAACTTTTAGTGTGTAAGTCATCTCGGGGGCATTGAGATATGGATTAGGGGTGTTTTGTGGAAGTCTTGTTCTCATCAAGATTTCTAATAGCTTAGTGATTTTTCTTCTATTTGTTCTCCTTAATATCTAGAAATTGAGTTTTCGCTGTTATTGTGATCTTATACTTGCATATTTTATTCTACAAGTGGTATTAGAGCATTGATTTGATTATTTTAAATTTACTATGACTTCTAAGGTGCTTAATGACATCTAAAAGTTAGATAATTTTTCTAATTTTAATCTCTAAAAACATTGTGTGTATGATGCGTTGTTGTAGACTGACTTGTATAAGACTTTGGATGGTCCAAAGTTAGACAAGATCAGTACTGATGATTGGGAGATAATAAAGAAGAAGGTTAGAGGTTTTATTCATACATGTTTGTTTGATTAGGCTCTTCAGTAGGATATGGATGAATATAATCCAAATGAACTCTAGAAGAAGTTGAAAAAATAATGTGTACCAAAGTTAATGATGAGTAAATTAACATTAAAGAGAAAACTATTTAGATTACACATCATATGAAGATGATTTGTCATCTCATATATTGATTATTTTAGTCAATTACTAAATGACTTACTTCATATAGAATCAAAATTTTCTAATGAGAAAAAGTTATTATTTTGTTTGTTTCTCTCCCTAATTCATATGATCATCTTATTACGACCTTATTGTATGATAATACAACACATGTTTTTGAAGATGTTATTGACTTATTGATAGAGTATTATCATCAGAAGAAGGATGTTGATGAAGCTCGTGGTGAAGGTTTATATGCGAAGGTTGGAAGAGAACGTAGAAGGTAGAAGGAGAAAAAATCATCAGGAGACAAGAAGGGTTGATCTAAGTCACAGACAAATTAATTGAAGAACTAAACTTGTCATAAGTGTAATAAGAATAGAGACTTATGAAGAGATTATTCGAAGAACCACAACGATAAAATAATAGAAGGTGATTTTTCTTTTGCTAATGTTAGGAAAATTGAGGACAGAGAAGATGGTGAAATCTATTCTGGACTTGTTGCAGCTGAGTTGTCGAATACACGGATTCTTGATACTAGTTGTTCTTATCATATGTGTCATCATGCTGACTAGTTTTACTCATACAAAAGTCCAATAGGAGTTATTTTTATAAGAAACAATGTAGCTTACGAAGTTGTGGGCATTAGTTTGATAAAAGTTCAAATGTTTGACAGAGTGATTTAAGAGCTTGAAAATGTTCGTCATGTTCTAGCATCACACCAAAATTTGATTTCACTTAGAGTATTAGAAGTGAATGGATGTTACTTTAAAGGAGAGAATGAGATCCAAAAGATTATAAAGTGATCACTTATTGTGATAAAGAGAAGACGTCAACGAACGAATATTTATAAACTTGAGGGAAGTACTATTGTAAGTGGAATTTGTGTTGCGACATTGGATGATTCCATGATTAATGACACACTTTTATGGCACTTGTGATTGGGCTATATGAGTGAAACATGTATGCAGAAGCTATATACACAAGTACTACTACCTAGTGTGAGAACTTGCAAATCGAATTTTTGTAAGTACTGTATCATGAGAAAATAGTGCAGGGTGACATTGAAAACAACGAAGTATGATATAGGTGGTGTCCTAGATTATGTTCATTCATATATGTGTAGTTCACTTGATGTGATGTCGATTGGTGGTGCTCGATATTTTCTAACCTTTGTTGATGATTTTTCTAGGAAAGTCTGGATATTCTTCTTGAAACACAAGTCTGAAGTATTTACAAAATTCAAGACTTGGTGTGCGAAGGTGGAGAATCAAATGAGTAGAAAGATCAAAACCTTACGAACTGACAATGGTACAAAATTTAAGAATTCTGAATTTAATCAGTTTTGTGATGAGCATGGTATTCAACGTCATTATATGGTGAAGAAGATTCCGTAACAAAATTGTATTGCTGAGCGGATGAATCACACGATTACTGAGAGAGCACAATTGAATGCCGACTTGCACAAAGAATTTTGGGCGGAAGCTATGAGTATGACAACTTATTTGGTAAATAGATCATCAAATTTTGCTCTTGATGGGAAGGTTGCTGAAGAGGTATGAACTGAAAATCCTGTTGACTATTCAAATTTACATATATTTAGATATCCAAGATATATTCTTACACTTGTTGATGAGAGATCGAAGTTAGATCTATAGTCGAAGAAATGTATCTTCTTGGGCTATAGCACTAACATGAAGGGATATTGACTTTAGGATTTAGAGGCTAAGAAAGTTATTTTTAGTAGGGATGTGATTTTTGATGAAGATCATATGTTGAAGTCTTTTTTTATAGAGCACAAGGTTCATGAATCTAATGATACTCGAGTTGTAGACAGAACAAGGCTAGAGGTGGAGACTGTATAGAGTCCTCCTAATTTTATTGTGAGTGAAGATCAAATTGCAGAATCATCAAATGTTCTTGATTATATTCTTACTAGACGGAGTAAGCGTGAAGTAAAGCCTCATACTCATCTTGATGATTATGTTACCTTTACATTATTTTCAAGAGATGGCGAGCCCACAACTTTTCAGGAGGTAATTAATTGTCCTAAAAAAGAGAAGTGGATGCAGACGATGTTTGATGAGCGAACATCTTTATACAAGAATCACTCTTAGAAATTAGTGGATCTCCTTGTAGGGAAGTGAGCTATTAGATGCAAATGAGTGTACAAGAAGAAGTCACCAAAGATTGATGATGATTAATGACGTGACTTAGTCGTTGTATAATAAATCACACAAATTTAAAATTTATAAAGTTAGAAAATACTAATTTTTAGATATTTAGAAGTATTTTTGAACAAATATATCAATTATAATTTAATAAAACTTCTAAAAATAGTGGTAATTTTCAGATCGATCACAGAGATGTAATATAATATCGGGTAATGTTTTAGAATTTTCCTCAAAGAATACAATTTTCTATGAATTTTATACTAAGAAATGAAAATAAAATATATTTAAAATTCATGAAAAAGGAAAATAAGGGTGCGTATGTCAGAATAATGACGTTAGCACCCGATGAAGGTGAATTGGACAGAAACACAGTTCTACTTGATGATTCTTACGTAAGCGATTACAAATGATTTAATTGATCAAATTAAGATCTTTAAAATTAGAAAAAATCGTAATTAAATGAAGTATATCTTATTAAATTTAAATCACATAAATTATTACTAAATGAAGCAGAAATTAAGTTGAAAGTAGGAAAACAAAATTTCAACGTTGCGACAGCGATGCATTGGTGATGCACCAAAATCTTGAGTGTTCGAGAGGATCATTGTGCTGTGTCTATGGCCTCAAAGGCTCTCTTTGGATAAGGATGACGTGGGCAATCTCTAGATCTCTTTGTGAAGTCTAGAGATCAATAAAACGGGTTATTGAATCGTCTTTAGTGGCTGTCACCCGACAAAGCGAAAAAATGACAACTTTGTGGCTCTCTGGCAGTTGTCATCTGACGGAGAAGAGTTGAATAAAGGTGGGGCGCGTGCCAAGAAGCTTCATCCTCAGGTTTGCGCAACAAGATGAGGCTCTTCATCACATTTAGTACACTCTCAAGAGGTGGCGACTCATCTCTCGACGGATCATCTTCTTCTCGATAATGGCTTGTTCGTCGATCAATCAGAGATGATTTACTCGATGAATTTACGATACTTTTATCGTGATTCGTCTAGTAATTTTAGTAACAATACTCCGCAAATCACGTTGACGAGATTTTCGCCGATGATCCAACGATTCTGATGGCTTAATCTATCACCGGCGATTTGCAAGAAAGTCGTGATAATTAGATAAAAAATATGAGTTTTAGCTCTAGGAGGATTTGAACCCTCACCGATTACCCGCTTGTACGAGAGAGGTTGAAATAAGTACTCTAATGCCATTATCAAGTGATGTCATCATGGTATATCTTTGTTATAATTAAGGGGTAGTTTAGGTATTAAAATCTTTGAAACCTTTCAGGAGAAGGTGTGATGCGGGTTTAGTCCCACATCGCTTGTGCGTCAAAGTTTTAGGCAAATATATAGTAATATCACATTTGCAAGCAGTGAGTCTTTTTCCCCTGCGTGTACGACCACTCCTTGTCCCATAGTTGGCTGGTCATTGGTGACGTGAAAGGGGAGTGGCGCACACATGCCCTCATTGGTCCTAGCCACTCGAGCCCTTGCTCGCAGCTCCCTTTGACTGCACTTCCGATGTGCTTGCGGGCCTGGCTGGCCGGCGGGTCCCCTCCTTTTGCTATATTTTTATTTATTTATTTTATTTATCTAAAAAATAAGACTATAAAAATTATATAATTTCGTAAAAAATCACATAATTAGCCAAAAATTCACATTAATCAACTAAAAACCACTTTTCACACTTTAACATAAATATAAGTCTATTTATCATGAGTTAAGGCTAAAACCATATTATTTATTAATTATTAACTCATGATAATGAAAACATTAATCAGCCACAGTACAAGACAAGACTTGTTGCAAAAGACTTTACACAGAAGTAGGGAATTGATTATACAAAGATTTTTTCAACTATTGTGAAGCACACGTCTATTCACTTGATGTTAGCCATTGTTGCACATGAAGATATGGAGATTGAGTAGCTAGATGTGAAGACGACGTTCTTTTATGGAGATTTGGAGGAGACTATTTACATGTAGTAGTCAGAAGATTTCATTATGCAGGGGTTAGAACATTTTGTTTGTCAATTGAAGAGGTCTTTTTATGAGTTGAAACAAGCATCAAGGTAATGGTACAAGAAATTTGATTCTTATATGTTGAGGACTGTTGTATTTATATGAGGACTTGTGATGATGATTCTCTAATTATTTTGATGCTCTATGTTCATAATATGCTCATTACTTCAAAGAATTCACATGAGATTATTAGATTGAAGTCACTATTAAATAAGAAATTTGACATGAAGAATCTTGATGTGGCAAAGAAGATTCTTAGTATGGAGATCTATAGAGATCGAGAGTTAGGTCAACTATAGTTGACTTAGAGAAATTATCTTTTGAAAGTGGTGGATCTATTTGGCATGAGTAATGCTAAAATAGTGAACACTCTTCTGACTAGTCATTTCAAGTTACCTACTACTTCGTGTCTGACATCTGAGGAAGATATTACTGAGATAAAATAAATCTATTATACTAATGTGGTTGGTTCTCTTGTATATATTATGGTCTATACTAGATCAGATATTGCTCATGTAGTTAGGCTTATGAGTAGATTTATGAGTAATCTAGGAAAAAAGTATTAGAGCGTAGTAAAGTGGATTCTTCGATATCTAAAGGATTTTTTAGATTTTGGAATCTATTTTGACTAGTAAAATTGTTTTTCTGCTGTTAGCTTTGTTGATGTAGATTTTGTTAAAAATTTAGATCATCAAAGATCTACGTCGAAATATGTTTTTATTGTGGCTAGTAGACCTATAAGTTGGAAGTCTACACTTCAGACTACTATTGTATTATCTACAACTGAGATAAAGTATATGGTAGCTGTTGAAGTGGCCAAGAAGACCTTGTAGTTGAAGGATCCGATAGAGTGAAATTTCTCTACATTGTGATAATTAGAGTGTTATTTGCTTATCAAAGAATCAGATATATCATGCATGATCAAAGTATATATTAATGTGGGGTATCACAAGATCCATGAGTTAGTGAATTCTAAAGATATCTTTCTAGAGAAGGTTCACACAGAGAAGAATATCGTGGATATGTTGACGAAGGTCGTCACATTGAAGAAGTTTAAATATTATTTGAATTTGATTCATGTTGTAGGTATTTTAGAGAAGGTGGAGAACTTACAGTATGGACAGACATCAACTCTGGGTACAATGATGATGGCTGCCAAAGTGGAGTTTGTTGATACTATGAGTCCATCATGACTAGCCTATTTAGGAGACGTGCGAGAGAACCTCTTATTTGGGAGATGTGAGAGAGAGCTCTCCCATCTGACTCACTCAGGAGGCATGCGAGGAGTAAGAGGATGGTGACACGGTAGTCACATCGACTCTTGTGACCTATTATGGGAATCATGTAGTGAGAGAATGGTTATCTTTCTGTGCAGACTCTTATGTGAGGAGGGTGGTTGCAATTGTCATATTTGAGATGTGCGGACTTGATTGCAAATAGATTAAGATGCTTCTTTTTAACGAGCAGTTATCTTTTCTTGTTTCTATTAATAGGACATATATTTCCACTTTATGAGTATGACGGATGATTATCTTTCTCTTGATTCTATTCTCTCTTTCTATCAACTCTATTTCTCTTCTTGGTATTTTCTCTCTTTTCTATTACATGTGAAGTCTTTATAGAAGGAGATAAGAGTCTATTATTGACTTTTTAATATATGAGTCATCTCAAGGACATTGAGATGTGGATTAGAGGTGTTTGGTGGAAGTCTTGTTCTCGTCAAGATTTCTAATAGTTTAGTGATTTTTCTTTTATTTGTTCTCATTGATATCTAAAAATTGAGTTTACGTTGTTATTGTGATTCTGTACTTATATATTTTCTCCTACAAAGAGAATTATCAATTTATGAGTTATTTTTTAAAGATTTTTTAAATAAAAATACCCCAAAATACATATAATTAAAAATTTTAAAATATTTTAAACCATGTTCTATGGTTTTTTAGGAATGATCCAAAAACATATACGACACCAAGACAAGACAGTTGTAATCTGACATTGAGCCCCATGGGTAGCTGGATAACGATGATTGGATCACACGAGGGCCACTAAAATGTTAGGACCCAAAAGTAGAGTGAAAAAGATCTATGTTGGCATCCTAAAAGTCACCCTCCAACCCGTATGGGCCAAGGATGAGGACGGGGAGCTGGCAGCGGGAACGAGAGAAAAAGAGAGTCAAAGAGAGAGGGTTGACCTTAGGAGAAGTGGAACATCATGCCCAAAATCATTCAAATGAATAATACTTTCGAGTTTACATAATCTGCACTTCAAGAGCTTTGCAAATCGCTTGAGATCATTCATGAAACAACATGTCCACATATGTCCCAACAAAATAGAATAGTAGAACGAAAGCACCAACATATCTTGGACATGACTTGGACCATCATGCTTGAGGTGGGGGTTCCTGATCACCTATGGGCTGACACCATCCTCACATCCACCTACCTCATTAACCGTCTTCCATCATCTCCCTTAGGCAGCAAAGTTTCCCTTCGTCGTCTCAACCCCAAAGGTGGCCTCTTCTCTTTACCCCCCATAAGTTTTTGACTGTGTAGCATTTGTACACGATCACACCCCGAACAAGTCCAAACTTGCTTCTCGTGCACTAAAAGTTGTCTTCATTGACTACTCACAAACACAAAAAAGATGTCATGTCTACCTTCCCTGGGAGCAAAAATATTTGGTATCAGCGGATGTTACCTTCCATGAGGAGTCTAAGTACTTTAGAGTGCCCTCCTTGGCAATTCCATTCATGTCTCTACTAGAGGACACAACATTTTTCTCATTGTCTAATCCCAACACTTCATTAGAAGTTGCTATCCCCTTACCATTACCATCTCCCAATCCTAACCCACTTGATAAGTCTTCATTATCATGAGTTAATAATTAATAAATAATATAGTTTTAGCTTTAGCTCATGATAAATAAACTTATATTTGTGTTAAAGTGTGAAAAGTGGTTTTCAATTGATTTAACGTAAATTTTTGAGTAATTATGTGATTTTATATGATTTTTACAGTCTTACTTTTGAGATAAATGAAGGAAAAGAAATAAAAATAAAAATAAAACAAAATGAGGGGGGCTTACCGGCCAGCTAAGCCTGTAAGCGGGTCGGAAGCATAGTCGGGCAGGAGCCACGAGCAGGGGCTTGAGTGGCTTGAACCGATGGGGGAACGTGTGCGCCACTCCCCTTCCACGTCACTGGTGGCCAACCGGCTGTGGGGCAAGGAGTGGTCGTACATGCGCGAGAAAAGGACTTGATCGGAAATATAATATTACTTTATATTCGCCAGAAACTTCGACGCACAACCGATGTGGGACTAAACCCGCGTCACCTTCCCCAAAAAAGGCTGGCAACCGGCACGGGTTCGAATCCTCCTAGAGCCAAAACTCATATTTTGTTTATCTGATTATCACGACTTTCTTGCAGATCGCCGGTGAAGGATTAAGCAACCAGAATCATTAGATCATCGGCGAAAATCTCGTCAACGCGATTCACAGAGCATTGTTACTAAAATTGTTGAACGATTCGCGATAAAAGGATTGCGAATCCATTGAGTAAAGTATCTCTGATTGATCGATGAACAAGCTGTCGTCGGGAAGAGGACAATCAACCGGGAGACGAGTCGCCACCTCCTGAGAGCGTACTAGATGCGATGAAGAGCTTCCTCTTGCTGCACGGACTTGAGGATGAAGCTTCTTGACACGCGCCCCACCTCCATCCAGCTCCTCTCCATCGGGTGACAATTGCCGGAGAGCCACAAAGTCGCTGCTTTTTTATTTTGCCGGGTGACAGCCGTCGAAGACGATTTGATGACCCATTTCATTGATCTCTAGACTTCACAAGGAGATCTAGAGATTGCCCACATCGTCCTTGTCCAAGGAGAGCCTTCGAGGCCGTGGACACTACACGACTATCCTCCCGAACGCTCAAGATTCCGGTACATTGTCGATGTATCGCCGCCACGACGTTGGAACTCTGTTTTTTTGCTTTCAACTTAATTTTCATTTCATTTAGTGATAATTTGTTGATTTTAAATTTACCAAGATATACTTCATTTCATTACGATTCTTCTAGCTTTTACAGATCTTAATTTGATCAATTAAATCGTTTATAATCGCTTACGTAAGAATCGTCGGGCGGAACTTTGTTTCCGCTTGATTCGCGTTCGTGGAGCGGTGACATTATCCTGATGTCCGCACTCTTATTTCTTTTTTTTGTGAATTTTAAATATATTTCCTTTTCATTTCTTAGTATAAAATTCATAGAAAATAGTATTCTTTGAGGAAAATTCTGAATAATTACCAGATATTATATTACATCCTTGTGATCGACTTAGAAAATTACTACTTTTTTTTGGAAGTTTTATTGAATTATAATTGATATATTTATTCAGAAATACTTCTAAATATCTAAAAATTTGTATTTTCTAGTTTTATAAATTTTAAATTTAAATGATTTACTATACAACGACTAAGTCACGTCACCACTTCAGTCTATTCTACTACCTCTAGAAGAGTCATTAACAACTACTATTAGACCAGTCTTCCCTTAAGTACCCAATCAATCCGCAACGCTATCTACAAATTCAACACCTTTGGATGATCTTATGCCTATCACTCTCCGAAAATGAACATGCTCTTACACTCTTCACCCCATTTCTTATTTTGTCTCTTAGGATCACCTCTCTCCATCTTATTGGACGTTTGCCTTACCCTTGGCTACTAAATCAATACCCAAGTCTCACGTGGATGGTATGACAGTACCTCATTGGAAGGCGGCCATGGATGAGGAATATGTAGCTCTCATCATTAAAAGAACTTGGGAGATCGTTCCTTGACCACATGGTGCTAATGTTATTTCTTGTAGATGAGTTTACACCCCCAAGTACCTTCTAGATGGTACTATTCATCATCATAAAGCTCAATTGGTGGCACACAACTTTTCTCAGTAGTATGACATCGATTACGAGGAGACCTTTTCTTCCATGATCCATCTAAGCTCAATATGTATCATTATTTCTATGATAGTCAACCTTGACTAGCCTCTACACCAGCTAGACGTCTCCAATGCCTTTCTCTATGGTGATCTCAATGAAGATGTCTATATAGAGCAGCCTCTCGACTATATGATTGAGGTGGAATCTGCCAAAGTGTGTCATCTTTGTAAAAGCCATCTATGGTCTCAAACAAAGTCCTCAAACTTGGTTCATCAAATTCAGCACCCTCATTCGGTAATGTGATTTTTTGACATGCAAAGTGGAGCCTATAGTTTTTCACAAGACCACCGCAAATGGGTGTATTATTCTTGCCGTCTACGTGGACGATATGATTATCACAGAAAGTGATATGATCGACATTTAGGATACCAAGATGTTTCTTTTGAGAACATCTAGATATCTGGGACTTGAGGACTCCAAGTATTTCTTGGGCATAAAGTTTGTTTATTGCCCGAGGGAGATTGTCCTTAATCAACACAGGAGGTGGGACTACTCGAATACAAGTCACATGCATCTCCGATCGAGAGTCGGCAAAATTTCTAGGACTCGACCTTGCCTCTCCTCACTGATTCCTCACCCATATCAACATCTAGTTGGAAAGCTCATTTATCATACTATCACACGACCCGACATTACCTATATAATGAATCTTCTCAGTCAAGCTATACATGAACCTCGATACAATCATTGGGAGGCTACTTTCAGACTTCTCGCCTATCTCAAATATACTTTTAGATGAGGGATTACTTTTTACCACCACAAACATCTTTGTGTGGTCGGCTACTTAGACTTCAATCTAGTCGACGATCGTGCAAATTGAAAATCTACCATGGACTATTGTATCTATGTTGTAGGAAATCTTGTGTGATGTGGTTCAGTCACAAGTAGTGGGTCCCTTGCTCCTCCAGCACTGAGGCCGAATATCGAGTCATGATAGATATGTCGTCATGTATACTTTGGGTGTGCAACCGACTTCAGGAGTGAGGTTATTCAGTGTAAAGTGCTATGCCTATGTATTATGATAATCCGGCAGTGATTTTCATAGCAAATAATCCAACTTTTCATTTGTGCATCATGCATATCAAGATTGCATACCACGTCATCTACCATCGACTTTTAAACAGGCTTATTTGCACTTCACACATGACACTTAGTCGACATCTACGCTCCAGCTTGAGGGGGAATGTGAGTACAAAGGATCACTATAGGCCTCTTGGCCTTCCCATATCTTTTGGTCCTTTGCCTTCATCACCTCTCTATGTCTCTTGGCCTTCTCATGTTTTTTGGCCCTTCGTCTTCTTCCTCTCTATATAAGGATATGTAATCGTTCCTACTTTCTCCGATGCTTTGACCCCCTCACAAAGGTAATTAGAGGTCAACTTCCATCACCAATCAAATAGACACTTACCCATTTGATCTGTCAGCCTATTTATTATGCTCTCATGCACCAAATGCGTTAAAAAGTTGTTAAGACGTCACTGTCTGTTCATCTTGTGTAGAGTCCCGGTCGCTGATCTATCACATGGTGAGCAGCCTCACACAGCACATGCATGTGGAGAAGGGAGAAGCTACTCTCTACCCCACCCACATTATTTTTCTATGTGGGCCTTTCATAATACCATTGTGCTTCCACTATTTTCCTAGCAGAATATGCATGTGAGTGATCTTGCATTTGCCTTAAATCAAGGGGTGAGCATTTGATCAAGATCTCAACCAAATTCTTAATCCTTGTCTAGGACTCTGTCAAAGCTTCTACCCTATCTATATCTTACTTGACCAAAACAATCGAATTGCTAGAACCCAATCCGACAAATTGAGAATCTAGAACTAAAATAGGATTGACCTTGTTAATTTGAACCGGTGATCAAACTAACCCACAAGTTGACAAAGAAGAGTTTTGAGTTTCAATCGAGCAATTGTTGTTACAACAAAAGCCCAATATGGACTTGTAGAACATTGGTAACCTGGTCCGTATGATGTGAAGTAAGAAAGAACAAATGAATCAATTCACAGCAAGAGCATCTACATAAGGATTTACCTGATTCAGAGGTCAGATGTCGTCTACGTTCAGGACCATGATGAAACTTCCACAAAATGAGGCAAGAATAGAGAATAATTATCATCAAGAACCTAAAGAACATATCCCTAATCTTGGTCTTGCAGGCACTCACTAATAGCCGAAATAGCCAATCCCTTATCTTGGCCACAGCTGGCCAAGAAACATGCCACACGTGGTCCATTTCTCCTCTGTACTAAAGGTGGTGCCTGAAAAGTGATTCTAAAAGTGGATCCCATTAAATAAGTTTGTTGACTTTCACCTCTTTATCTTGAGTTCGTTGGCCCCCTCCGCCGGAAGATCGTTTCGCCGCCGTTATGAAGAGCTCCGCGGTGCTGTCTTCCCTGGCGAGGCGGTATGCAGCTTCCGATGATTTGCCTTTTACTTTTGCCCTCGACTCTCTCTTTGATTTACGGACCATTTAGCCTCGTCGCCGTCGTCATGGTTACAGGCTGGAGGGGAAGGTGGCCATTATCACTGGCGGGGCCAGCGGCATCGGCGAGAGCACCGCCAGGCTTTTCGCCAGGCACGGTGCCAAGGTCGTCGTCGCCGACATCCAGGACGAGAATGGCCAGGAGGTCTGCAGGGAAATCGTCGGCGACGGCGGCGTGGCCTCCTACGTCCACTGCGACGTCTCCTCCGAGGCCGACGTCCAGGCCACCGTGGAGACCGCCCTGAGGTCTCACGGGCGGTTGGACATCATGTTCAACAACGCCGGCACGATCGTGGAGTACCGACCCCTCCTCGACATCGACAGGTCGGACTTCGAGAAGGTGTTCTCAGTGAATGTGATCGGCGTCTTTCTGGGCGTCAAGCACGCGGGGCGAGCAATGGCCTCCGCCGGGCGTGGCAGCATCATCAACACCGCAAGCGGCGCGTCAGTCATGGCTGCCATGACGGTATCCCCCTACACGGCGTCAAAGCACGCCGTGGTGGGGCTGACGAGGGACGCCGCCGTGGAGCTGGGCCGCTGCGGCGTGCGGGTGAACTGCGTCTCCCCTCATCTTTTGGCGTCGCCCTTGGCCTGCAGGGCGCTTGGGATGGACACCAGAGCCATGGAAGACGCCGTGGAGAAGAGCTCCGTCCTGAGTGCCGCGGCGTTGAAGGCGCAGGATATCGCCGAGGCGGTGCTCTACCTGGCCAGCGACGAGTCCAGATATGTCAACGGACATAACCTTGTGGTCGACGGCGGCTACACAACAACCAATCCCAGCTTGGGGGCACACCTCTTTGCCTCATCCTGATCTGATCCGTCTTCCGCTTCCCTTCAATCTTCCCAATCCTTCTGTATAATTGTCGTTCTTCCTGCTATTTCCAATCGTATCTCCTCGCCGCCGCCACTCTTCTCGTCTGTTTGTTCTCTGTCCATTCTATGCCGTATCCTGAAGCTCGGAGTAGATGGAGTTTGTGTTTTTCTGCTTTCCGCTTCGGTTGTTCATGAATAATTGTGATCAATTCGCAATGACTGAGTGAAATTACACTACTTCTTCTAGCAAACTACGTTTCTTGTCTCCCAAACTCATCCTCGCAGGAGTGCCTGGTGACACTCGACTGGACCGCCCGCCATCTGAAAGTCTTCTTCTCATTCACGAATGACTGCTTCATTTGTTCATGAGAACTGGCTGGCATGTCCTCTTAGCTCTCGAATTGCATGTGCCCTTAATGAATCGAGTCATCTTCAGTCAGGCCATCAGCTGAAAGAAAACGGGGGAACTGGTCAAACTATCGAACATGATCAACAGCTTCAGCAGAACCAATCAACAACAGAACAGCACAATGAGGATGATGGCAGCGAATCAACTACGAGTAGTATTCTTCTTCTCCTACTCTTCCTTCTGCTCTTCTTTATATCTTTTGGCCTATTGTTGATTCTCTTTAGGTTAAATGGGCCGTTCGGAGGGCCTTCTTGTGAATGGCGACACCATGGACGGATAGAGGTGGTCCACACCATCCCTTGAATATTCTCTTCCTTTTTTGGTGTTCCTCTTATATCTCTTGCATATATGTAAGTCCAGATTTGTTTCCGCAGATGTGTACCTCCCTTACAATTAAAATAGCCGCAAGTGAACTTTAGGGCTCTGACCTATTGAGAGATTTAGCTCCAATTTAATATTTTTTAATATGTTTTTTTATAATTTCATGGCTGTACACAAAACACTACCATACTCAAATCGATTTATTTTGTTTTCCCGTTTACTCTTCTCCCCCGACGCGCCGCCCCTCCTCGGAGGCAGGTCACGACCGTGGCCGCCTCACCTTGTCTCGTCGACGACTCTCCTTGCCGCCCTCTCCTCAAGCTGCGCGACCATCTTGACGCCGTCTCCTTGCCTTCCGAACCCTTGCCTCGACTCATCCTCGACTCATCCTCGGTGCGTGCTTTCCTCGTTCTTAATACCTTATTCGAACTCGACTATTCGAATCTCGCCGTGCAAAGATCGTCACACGGACTGCACGAGAAACCCCCCCATGAAATTCGACTACAACCAGTCGACCAGAACGGAGAGGCGAGGGGGGTCATCATCACCTCCAGACG
Organism: Spirodela intermedia; assembly: GCA_902729315.2. NCBI lineage: Eukaryota > Viridiplantae > Streptophyta > Magnoliopsida > Alismatales > Araceae > Spirodela > Spirodela intermedia. Next base: position 8,649,260 of record LR746268.1, on the reverse strand, counting down.
GAGAGCGTCCATGTCGACCCTGAGGACGAACTCCGGCCCGTCGCCGGGCCCGATGGTGGCGACGAACCCGGTCCTGGCCACAGGCCACGAGTAGTCGACACCGTGGCCTTCGAACTCCCTCGTAATGAGCTCGCCGACTCTAGCAGCTGCCGGGGAAGCCCGTTTCAGTTGGGCTCCGTGGACCGATCTCTGTGGCCCATGAACGATGATCATTCGGGCCATTAGACACGTCACCATCCGAGTGTCGACTATGTCAGCGCAGCTGGACATGTGACGACATCTTGCCGTTTGATTAGTCAAAATCATACACATTAGTCTTTGGGTATAGCTGCGACGTGGATGCCGGCCGCCTCCTCTAAAGGCGGGGGAGGAATAAGATCGAACCTCGAGGAGGAGACCTTGCCGGGGATGACGACCGGAGCTTTCACCTGCGGGATGATCAGAAGGTGCGCCGACCCACCACCGAGTCCTTTTGGCGTCGTTCGTTTGCAGGAATTATTTGATTCTTAGCTCTGTGTCTGGTTGGAATGGTAGGCTGGAGGGGAAGGTCGCCCTGATCACCGGCGGCGCGAGCGGGCTCGGCGAGGCCATGGCCATCCTCTTTGCCCGCCATGGCGCCAAGATCGTCGTCGCTGATGTCCAGGAAGAGCTGGGCCGCTCCGTCTGCAACGATCTGACCGCCGCCGGTGGATCCGCTATATTCGTGAGTTGCGACGTCGCCGTTGAAGACGACGTCCGTGCGGCCGTCGACGCCGCCGTGGCGGAGCACGGGAAGCTGGACGTCATGTGCAATAACGCCGCCGTCCTCGACTCGGTGATGACCTCGATCGTCGACCGCCAGGTGCTGGAGTTCGACCGTACGATCGCCGTGAACCTCCGGGGGGCCTTTCTGGGCACCAAGCACGCCGCCAGGGTAATGATCCCCGCCCGCCGGGGTAGCATCCTCACCACCGCTAGCGTCGCCTCCGTTCTCGGCGGCCTGGGGACCCCCGCCTACACCAGCTCGAAGCACGGCGTCGTGGGGCTCGCGAAGGCCGCAGCGGCGTCGCTGGGGGGGCACGGGATCCGTGTGAACTGCGTGTCGCCGGCGTCCATGCTGACCCCCATGTCGACCAGTCATTCATCGGTACCCGTGGAGACCTTGGAGAAGATCAACAGCTCCATGATGCCGCTCAAGGGCTCGACGCTGACGCCGGAGGACGTAGCGGAGGCGGCTCTCTTCCTGGCGAGCGACGAATCGAGGTTCGTCAGCGGGCAGAACCTCGTGGTCGACGGGGCGTTAACCACGACTGGTCCGACGCTGGGCAACTCCAAGTTGTTCCCTTCATAGCAGACCATTTCTCTAATCGTAGGATTCCCCGGATGACGAGGGTCATCTACTACCACAATTAAATGTAGTTCAAGGATTTGTCTTAGTTTCTGGGAAAAAATGTTTCTCTAGATAATCTCAGAAACCATAAATCAATGGCTAATCGAGCTGGTTATTGAAAAACGAGGTGCTTTATACATATTCGAACGATTTATTCACGTCTAGACCTCTAAGTCCTTATAAACTACTCTCTGGCATTTAAGCGGCAGATATCATGTTCTAGTAATTTGAGTGAGCTAATAATATTGACAAACTTATGGATCGTGGGAGCTGACAACATTTAGAGCACGTCTAAATGAGGAGCAAATAACCAGAGCTGATTATTTTTGGGGAAAGTTTACGGGTCAAGGTATGGCGATAATTCCCAATAAATGACCTGTTTTCTGAAGGATTTTAAATGAAAAATACGCCATAATGTATACATTGCGAAAACTTTCACGCGCATGTTAACTCTGATATCTTTTCCGATGATTGGATTACACGAGGACCATTAAAATGTTTGGACCCAGAAGCAGAGAGAAACAAATCAATGCTAAAGCCCTAGAAGTCATCCCCAAGCCGAATGGGCCAAGGATCAGGACGGGGGCTGGCAGCGGAAACGAGAGAGAGGGAAAGAGAGAGAGAGAGAGATAGAGAGAAGGTTGACCTTAAGAGAAGGGGACAATCTTCGGGGCCCTATTAGCACCCAAATAGGATTAGATCAAATGCGGAAGTGGTACTTCACTAGGAAAGGCTGGGTACCTGGAAGGAGGCCACATGTGCCGCCGTTTTAAAGTCGACGAATTGACTTTCGCCGAACGACTTTGAAGGCTCTAGCTTACGGGAGAAAGCAGCCGTGGAGGATTTTATGTCTCTCTACGGCAGTATTCTTCGTCGGTTCTCTTCGAGATTCAGCTGACTAGAATTTTTTTATCTAGAATTTCGTTTTAAAAACCAGAGGCCAGCGCTGTGGGCCAGATCACGGCAGACAGTCTCTACCTCACCTTCGCCGATGCCGCATGATCTCCACGGAGCTGTCTTCCCTAGAGAGGCCGAGTACGTGGCTTGTGATGATTTGTTTTCTGCTTTTGTCTCCAACTCTCTCTTTTATTAGCGGGAGCATGTAAGGATGACTTGGTCATCCTTTATTCAGCAAGGCCCATGTGGGCCACGTCCCTCTTTACTTACGACTTTTTCTATTCAGAAAACAGTCCAGCCTCTTTTCTATAACTTATATTTAAAGGGAGCTTGAGGAGAGAGAAACATGAGATGAAACAGAGAAATTTAGGACACATGAGATGCTATCCTTTATGACAGTTGCAACAAGAGTATCGACTTCATGTCCCTCCCTTTTTTCTCTCCCCTCTACTAGTGGCTAATATCATCACTTCATTAACTCTATCTCTATTATATTCTATTCCTTAGACATTGTCATTACTCTCTTCTATATTAATTTACTAATTGTAAAGTGTGTTTATCCTCTTTAGATCACAATAATTAAAATCTCACTTTATTATAGCCCATTCTACATTTTCATTATCATTTAAATATTAGAAGACCTATTATACTTGTAATTTTTATTTTCAGTTATATTAACAACTTAATTTAAGCCTATTAAGATCATATTTCAAGCACTATTTCTTCATAAATTGATATTAGAGCTTCTGATTAGAGTCTTATTTCAACACAAATAGAGATACAAGATGTCTACTAAGTTTGATATTGAGAAGTTCGACTGAAGCATTAACTTCGAAATGTAATAGGTCAAGTTGAGAGCCTTTCTAAACCACTAAGGGCTACATAAAATATTATTAAGAAAATAAAAAATATCAAATACTATGTCTATGAAAGTAAAATAAGAATCAAATGAGAAAGTACTTGTTGTGATTCAACTTAGTTTGTCCAATGAGGTTACATGTGCGTCATTCATGAAACTACAATGGCTATATTAAGGTTGAAGTTGGAGTCATTGTATATAATTAGCTCACTCATCAGCAAATTATATTTGAAGTAATATTTATTCATATTGTTACTTACCACTATTATATAGACATTTTCGATAAACTATATTATATGATAGAAATACTATATCTATTGAAGATGTTAAATTTTCTTTGTTTTTGAAAGAGTTGATTGACAAAGATATGACTATTATTTTAGAAGGACAATAATTTGAAGATCTTATCGCTAGAGGTAGACCTAAGGAGAAAAGTCAAGAGGGAAATAGAAGTGAGTCAAGATCTAAATCAAAATCCGAAAATAAGTTTTATAATTATTATTATAAGAAGAGATATGTGAAGGTTGACTATTATAAACTCAAGAAAAAGTAGTAAGAAGACTCCAAGGAGTCTAATCGTACTGAAAGTTCAGCATAGACTAATATTGTCAAAGATGAGACTCAGGATTTTATTTTTTTTGTTTATACAATCATATCCAAAGATGATTGGATCTTAGATACATGTTGTTCATATCATATAACTTCTCATAGAGATTATTTTTCTACTTATGAGTAGATCAATGGTGAAAAATATCTTAATAGAAAATGATGTCTCATATAAGATTGTTGGTACTGACACAATTCATATCAAAATGTTTGATAGTATCACAAAAATATTATCTAATGTCAGACATTCTAATTTGAAGAAAAATCTTATTTCTTTGGGCACTCTTGAAGCTAATAGCTACAAATTTTCAAATGAAAATAAGGTCACAAAAGTCAGCAAATGAGCTCTTGTTGTGATGAAAGGATAAAGATGTGGTACCCTCTACACCATATTAAGGACTATTATTTCTAATTCAATTGTTGTAGCATTTACCTCAATGATAGAAGAAGATGTCACCAAATTATGACATATAAAGTTGGGACATATGAGTGAGAAAGGAATAGATTTATTAAACAAGAGAGGCTTACTTTGTAGGCAAAGTACCAACAAGGTTGAATTTTGTGAACATTATCTTGGGTAAGTATAAAAGAGTTAGCTTGTAGATGGCAACTCATAAAATCAAAGGTACTCTTGATTATATCCACTCAAATCTTTGGGGTTCTTCTCACATCACTTCAAAAGGTATTGTTTGTTATTTTCTATCATTTATTGATAATTTTTCTAAAAACATTTGAGTATTCATACTTAAGTATAAATCTAAAGTTTTTATGTATTTTAAGTAATAAAAGGCTTTGCTTGAAAAACAAATTAAGAAGAAAATCAAAAGGTTGACTAATAATGATCTAGAGTTTTGCTCTATTGAATTTAAAGATTTGTAAAAATGAAGGTGTTGTTAGGAACAAGATAATTTGTTATACTCCACAACAAATAGAGTTGTAGAAAGAATAAATAAAACTCTATTAGAACAATTCATTGTATGATATTATATGTAGGTCTTGGTCAAGACTTTTTAGTAGAAATAGTGTCCACAACTTATTATCTTGTGAATAGATCTCCAACCTCAACTGTTAACTTCAAAGCTCATGAAGAAATTTGGTCAAATAACTCTCCTGATTATTCAAACTTAAAAAATCTTTAGTTGTACAACATATGTCCATATAAATGATGATAAGCTAGAGCCTAGAGGTAATGATGTATAACCAAAAAGAAATATCAGTATTAAAAAGAAAGTTGAGATTTAATATTGTTCTTGGCTAAGTTAAGAAGGATTATGAGTAGGCTAATCTTGTTGATTTTAGAAGAATTAAAATCGTGATTACCTAAGAAGAATTACAATTTCAAGGATTCAGATAGAGTTCCAACCGAGGGTGTTAGGATCATTGATAAAAGACACAAAAGAGGGCTATCTTGTGGTTCACTCAATTCCTATAAAGAGCAAGGATATAGAATAATGATCACTTTACAAAGAGAATTGAAATCAACATACCTTGCTAAAGAAAAATTTTGATTGATTTTATTGATTCTAGTGGCTTGAGATCCACAAGCCTTGTTGGAGATTTTCAATGGGTGATGATTTGAAAGGAATGGTCGAATTGAGTTTAACAATTAATATCCACAAAGTAGTTAAATAATTAAAATATAAGAGGGAAAAAAGGTGTAAATGAGGAATAGTAGGAATAATAGAATAAAATAATGATGAGAAGAAGAAAAGATGGGGAGAGGAAAAAGGGGCGGAATGAGAGGGCATTGGTGGGAGAGAGAAAAAAAATGAGGGGATACATGACGACGGCGGGAGAGAGAAGAAAGAGGGTTCCGACAGGAGAGAGAGGGGGGGCGTTCTCGTGGAGAGTGAAATGTGGGTGAATAATTAAATATTACCTAAAGGGGCGGAGGGAGAAAAAGGTAGCAGAATGAGGGAGTCAGTAGGAGAGGGAAAAGAAGGTTTTGTGGTGACAGCAGGAGAGAGAAAAGGAGAGGGTTTGCAACAGTGAGGAGATGAAGTGGCGGTGACGGGGTGGACGACAAGGAGTCGGAGTGGTGGCGAGGAGGCGGGATTATGGCGACAGGGTGGCTGGTGAGAAAGGGAATGGCGGCGACGGGGCAGACGGTAAGGAGGCGGGATGATGGCGACAGGGCGGCTGGCGAGAAGGGGAATGACGACGACGGGGTGGATGGTAAGAAGGAAGAACGGCGACGACGAGGCGGATGGGGAGGAAGAGGAACGACGGTGTGGGGATGAATGGCAAGGAGGCGCAATGGCAGTGATGGGGTAGACGGCAAGGAGGCGAGACGACGGCGACGGGGTGACTGGCGAGGAGGGGGGGTGGCGACGACGGGGCAGAAGGCGAGGATGATGTGAAGAAGAAGAGACGGAGGTCCCCCTAATCCAAGAGGACGAAAAGAAGAGAGGAAGCCCCTAGTCTAAGAGGCGATGAAAGGAGGGGAGGAACCTCCAGTCCAAGGGGCGAGACAGGGGGGAAGAGACGACCTTCTAATCTAGGAAGGTAAGATAAACTTCTTGATTAACTCTATAAATCACAATGTCAAATACAACACGAGTCTTAGCATTTATAGAGGGGAAAGGAAGAGCAGTGGTTTTCCACATAATCAAGAGAGAACGAGAATGAAGGGGTGAATGAGACACCTTTTTCTAAGAGATGACATGTGGCACCTTTTAGTTGAAATGACGTCCCATTTAAGGAGAAGAGGGACGTGAAAATGACATGACATCTTCTCCCCATTCTTTTTCTTTTTCTTGTTGGGTCATCCTTTTGTGGATGGATCCTCTTACTTACCAGTAAATACCCATTAGTCTTGAATCTAATATTCCATGTTGGATCTAATAGAGGAGGAAGGTGTCGGTTAACTTGGAGGTAAACTCTTTGAGGTGGAAGAACCCTGATTCTTGCACTTCTTCTTGGAAGGGTTGACCTCAAAGGTTGAGCCTCTGATTGACTATCCTCCGCTGACTTGAGTTGACCTTCTTAAATAGAACATTATTTATTAGATCTGGTGATTCCATCAATTAAGAAGTGTATCTTCATTGATTATACCTTTGGAGTCAAAGAATACATGTTATGACTTCCTAATCCTAAATCTCCTAAGCTTATAATTGAGAGAAATATTATTTTTGATAAAGTTATAATTTTACATCCTAGAGAAATGATGTTTATCCCTAAAATTATACATTCAAATGGTAATACTTTAAATCAAGTAAAGTTAGATATATTTGGCTCACATAAGATGTATTCTCACCAAGAGTAAATTTCAATACTTGACACATATCTTGTGGAAATATCTCCACAAAATTAGAATTATTCTCTTACTTGTGATTGGTCAAGGAGAGATATCAAGCTATCGTTCTGCCCATTCTCCTCCTACATTGTATTTTTTGTGGATTTTTAGCCATAACTTCCCAAGTGGTAGTCAAGAATACCATTGTGGCCTAATCAGATGTGTGTAAAAGAAACTTTTTCAACTTAAATAAGCTCTAGGCTGATTTGGTGAAAACATTCTTTGTTCTCATGACTACTTAACCAGTTTAAATCTTAAACACATAAACTTAGTAAAGTCAAAACACTCAACATCATGTTGTATACCAAATAGATGTTTAAAGCCATATAGTCTAATACAGAGACTTTATGGGGCTTATATAGTTAGTGGAGGCTTTCTAAAATGTTTATTCTACGTGTTTCACTCGTAAATTAGTGGAACTTAAGAACTTTATCCTTAGAGAGTAAAATATGTGAGATTTATGGAACCACTATAAATCTTCTTGTTGATCAAACTTGCTTGTGTTGAAATTTCTTATCACAAATATTGGAATTTCAATTCACCCCTCTTTGACTATAATGTTACTAACACTAAATCAAAAATGACTCTTCTTTTTCTGTCATCATTCACAAATTTTTCTGATCACATTAACAAATAAACTAAATTATTTGTGATAACACATTGATTTTGCCACTATTTTGAAAGAAACTCAAAAACTTGTTTCTTCAAAAATATATTCTCATGGTTATGAGGATTATCTAGAAATTAGGACAAAAGGAAGAAGAGAATTCCCCAAAATTTTTGGATGTGCCATTTAGAGCATGCTTTTGGCCATCAAATAGTAGCTACTATATTATAAATCACTATGAAAGTTAAATCTTTACAAAATGTTGTGAAATGTCAACATAATAAAAAATAATAATTTTTCTAATTAGGATGGTAGAGGACTTGAGAATGGTTTTTAGCATTTAGATGAGGGGGAATAAACCAAATTAAGTAAGAAAGTAATGTATTATTTGTAATTCAATACTTTGATTCTAAGTCTTTCTAATCTAAGTAACATACTGCATTATAAGCAGCATGTTATCCAGAAATAGATGTAGTGGAAATCATAATAACACAATTAGTCATTATGTGCATAATACGAGGTACACAATTAGATTATTTACCTAAGTAAGGGGATAATAATTACTATTATAACTGAATATGATACAAAATAGGGAACGTTAAACATATAATTATATAATTTAAATAAGTATATAAATACACATATATATTTATAATGTGACACATGACTATTTTGCTACCTCAAGAGATTTGAACTCTTAAAGTTAAATACTAATGAACTTAACATTAGATAACTATCATCATTATCACAATGTTCTTATTTTCATCTAATTTTCAGTTGAATTGTCTTCAACTGACTAATTTATCATTATATTTTTTGTTGGTCCCTAGATGGTTAGATAATTCAAGAGGGGGGTGTGATGAATTGACTTTTAATTTTTTTTCTGATTAAGTAAAAAAATATTTTATTTTTCATCTATTAATATCTTCTTTATATCTCTATATTAATATATAAATATAAAACAAACCAACAAAAGATAGTTCACATGAAATTTTAGAGTGGTTCAGTCAACTCCTTTGACCTATATCCACTTTTGAGGGCTCCACCTCGAGTCCACTATTTTATCCTAGAATACAACTTTGATTTTATGAGAATCAAGGACTCTTTTATATAATCAGGCTCCATAAGCCTCAAATCACTTAACCTTGAATTCTAACCCTAAAATTCTTAGGTTCTTAGGCCTTCTTGTTGCAGGCCAAACTACCTTATTTATAGGTAGGATGGACCATTCCATTTTGCCCCTAATTGTGTCAAAGGGTCAAGGTAAAATGGGTCGTACATGGATCCTGGAAAATATAGAAAACAAAAACCGTAAAGAGTGAAATATTCATAACTCTCTTGATGCTCTGACTATTTAGGAAGGTTTTAATCTCTAAATTATGACCTTTCATTGAGTGGTACCACACTTATATCTATCATGTATTTTCTGAGGTAAAAATTACTTTAGTATGAAAGGTCATACTTTCATACTATTTTGCCCTTACGTCAATATATAAAATCAGTAATCTTGTAAAATCAACATCAAATTAACGAATTGATAATTCCCTCTGAAATTTATTTCACTTGACTCCCTATTAATAGACCTTCATATTGGTTACTGATATATTTATATTTTTGAAGTCATTTGATACAAAAAGCTTCAAATATATAGACCTACTCATAAGAATATAACATATTCACTGTGCACATATATTTTATTATCTTTATATCTAAATCGTCTGATAGTTATATATGTGATAAAGATTGAAATAGAATATAATTTTAGTCATATAATTTTAAACCTCAGCTCATTATCTAAATAATTTAAACTAGTATATTTACTACATCAATATTTAATTCAATTCACATCAAATATCATCAATTTCAAGATAATCAACTTATTGCCTAAAAAGCATCAAAATCATGTTTTCTCTTCTTGAGTTAATCCTTAACTCAACATTTTTGTCTCATGCTTGCTATATAGTCTTTCATGACACTATTACTCCAACACTTAGCTTAAAGCCATTATCTTAAAAACTAGTCTTTCAAATATTATTATGCTCTAGTCAACTAGACATATCAAGATACACCAAACTTGATAGTAAATATAATAAATTGTTCAACCCATGGTGCAATCAATTGGTGTGATATTAAATACATAACTTGATCAATTAAACTGGATTTTTCTAATGATTCCTAAGATATGATTCATCTATAGCTCTTCATGATGAATCCTTCCTTGACTATTTTATGACCTTTGAATATATTTTAATGTAGCAAACTTAAATGTGTTAGACATCAACAATTGTTCTAGTCTCATGGGATCTCAACTGATGAATAAGCTAGTTACCAAGGTAGATAGGTCATTCTAGTTTTTCCTCTCTTCATCCTCAAGTCTAGTGCAGAGTCCCTTTCTTATGGCGTTTGTTTTTTATTCTTCAGTGCTCACATCTAATGACTATAAATATGTGGACATTGAATTTCTAGTGATCACATTAGGGATTGGAAATACTTCTCAAGAATTATGTCTAAATATTGTAAATTTAACATAAAAAATAAATATGAAGGTTTTAGGCATTACTTTTTTGCATCGTCTCCATTTCTCAAAAATACTTCTAATGAATGCATGCATCCCCATATATAAGGGACAGATTTAGTTCTAAAAACTATTTAAGTGATGAAGTATTAATTTTATAATTAATGCTTAGAGCATGAGACTATTACAAACTTTAATTTTCAGTTCTTTATTTACAACAATTGTAATGAGAAATTGTTTGATGAAAATTATGTGAACAACTATTAGTAGTATATTTAAAACTTGATTTGTAGTGGTAACCCATACACATTAGGTAATTTAAATGTGTTAGTCATTTATTTGAGTTGAGCATTAACTTATCCTACTTGTCCTAACCTAAAGTTGTCAATTTAGAAGAGATTTATATGTTGATAATACAAGTCAAATGACATAGAGTCATGAATCTAGAAAATGGTATTTGGAGAAAAATTCTTAAGTTAGATAGAGGTATTGAATATAGTGAAAACTCAAGAACATGGTCTTTAGAGAGTGAAGTAGGTCAAGGAGACTATAAATTCCTTATGTGCAAGTAAAAATGAAAAGACTAGAAGAGCCTTATACATAAAGAAAGATGTAATCAAACATCTCTCATGGCATTATTTGTAACCTTTTTTTGGACTAACATAAATTTAATTATTATAAGCTTAGGTAGAAAAAAATTAAAGTATTTTAATGTTAAATGTTAATATGCTAATGTTATAAGATAGTATATTTAAGTATATTAAGGATCATGTTTTAGTATGTGAGAAATTGCAAAGTAAAATTCTGTAATATATTAAGATTCGTATTTAAATATATGAAGTTTACATTGTGAAATATCAAAATATGTCAAATTTTATTTGTTTCCCATATGAAAGTCTTTGTACAACATTAGAAAATTACATTAGAAATAATTTCACTATGAGTTTACACTTTTTTCCCATATTTCACTATGAACAAAGTTACATTAAAAAATTACTCTTTAAGTTGCAATATTTTGGAACAGGAAAATTATTTTTAAAATACATCATTGCAATAGTTTGTAAATATTTTTCATATTAAGTAAATATTTCCAAAAAGATAATAACATTGAGTTAATGTGTAATGTAGAATATCTTTTTAAAGGTTCTTAGTGTATTAAAGTTGTACGTTGTGATACAAATTAATGTATAAAGTCAAATATCTTATGATATATCATTTGTGCCAGGACATAGAACTATTTTTCATTCAATACACTTAAACTTTAGCGTGATATATTCCTATGTTTAATGTGGAACTAACATTAGCTTCAGCATGATCTTGTCCCTTAATATTGCTACGTAACTCACACATTACTACCTCTGATGCTTTGACCCCCTCACAAAAGTAATTAGAATTCAACTTCCATCCCCAATCGAATAGACACTTGCCCATTTACTTTGCCAGCCTATTTATTGTGCTCTAGTGCACCAAATGTGTTCACCTTGTGCGGAGCCTTGATCACTGATCCATCACATGGTGAGCAGCCTCACACAGCACATGCATGTGGCGAAGGGAGAAGGTACTCTCTACCCCACCACATTCTTTTTTTATGTGGGCCTTCAACAATACCATCGAGCTTCCATTATTTCCCTGGCATAACATGCATGTGAGTGATCTTGCATTTGCCCTGGATTAAGGGATGAGTGTTTGGTTGATATCTCGCCCTAATTCCTAGTCCTTGTCTAGGACTCTGCCAAGGCTTCTACCCTATTTGTACCTTACTCCACCGGAACAATCAAATTGCCAGAACTCAATCCAAAAAAATTGAGAATCTGGAACTGAGACAGGGTTGACCTTGTTAATTTTAACCGGTGATCAAACTAGCCCACAAATTGACAGAATAAGAGTTTTGTCTTTCATTAGAGTAATTGGTGTTAAAGCAAAAGCCCAATATGAACTGGTCGAACACTACTAACCTGTTCCGTACGATGTGAAGTAAGAAAGAAGAAATGAATCAACTCACAGAAAAAACATGGATATAAGGATTTATGTGGTTCAGATGCTGGCCTCTTTCGTTCAGGATGGCAATGAAAGTTCCGCTAAATGAGGCAAGAATAGAGAATAATTATCGTCTAGAACCCAAGGAACAAGTCCCTAATCTTGTCCCTCCAAGCACTCACTAATAACCCAAATAACAAATTGTTTATCTTAGGCAAAGCTGGGCAAGAAACATGCCACACGTGGTCCATTTCTCCTCTGCATTAAAATTAAAAGTGGTGCCTGAAAAGTGGTCCTAAAGGTGGAGCCCGTAAAATAAGATTTGTTAACTTTCACCTCTTTATCTTGAATTCGTTGGCCCCCTCCGCCGGAAGATCGCTTCCCGTCATGAAGAGCTCCGCGGCGTTGTCTTCCCTGGCGAGGCGGTATGCAGCTTGTGATGATTTGGCTTTTACTTTTGCCCTCGACTCTCTCTTTGATTTGCGGACCATTTAGCCTCGTCGCCGTCGTCATGGTTGCAGGCTGGAGGGGAAGGTGGCCATCATCACCGGCGGCGCCAACGGCATCGGCGAAAGCACCGCCAGGCTTTTCGCTCGGCACGGTGCCAAGGTCGTCGTCACCGACATCCAGGACGAGAAGGGCCAGGAGGTCTGCAGGGAAACCGTGGGCGACGGCGGCGTGGCCTCCTACATCCACTGCGACGTCTCCTCCGAGGCCGACGTCCAGGGCGCCGTGGAGACCAACCTGAGGTCTCACGGCCGGCTGGATGTCATGTTCAACAACGCCGGCAAGGTCGTAGAGTACCGGCCCCACCTCGACTTCGACAGGTCCGACTTCGAGAAGGTGATGGCCATGAACGTGATCGGCGTCTTCCTGGGCATCAAGCACGCGGGCCGGGCCATGACCTCCACAGGGAGAGGAAGCATCATCAACACCGCAAGCGGCGCCTCGGTCATGGCCGCCTTGCCGGTTTTGCCCTACACGGCATCGAAGCACGCCGCGGTGGGGCTGACGAGGGACGCCGCCGTGGAGCTGGGCCGCTACGGCGTGCGGGTCAACTGCGTCTCTCCTCATATTTTGGCGTCGCCCTTGGCCTGCAGGGCGCTTGGGATGGACACCAGAGCTGTGGAAGACGCCGTGGAGAAGAGCTCGGTTCTGAGAGCTGCGGCGTTGAAGGCGCAGGACATCGCCGAGGCGGTGCTCTACCTGGCCAGCAATGAGTCCAGATCCTTGTGGTGGACGGAGGTTACACCACAACCAATCCCAGCTAGGGGGAACACCTCTTTGCCTCCTCCTCCTGATCCTTCGTCCCTTCCCTCTAATCTTTCCCATCCTTGTCTATTATCGTCGTTCTTCCTGTTGTTTCCACTCGTATCTCCACGCCGCCGCCATTATTCCCGTCTGTTTGTTCTGCGTCCGTTCGAACCGATTCTCACGGACCAACCGGCCCATTTGAACGCGGACCGCACGCGCATAAAAATGAAGGGCTCCTACTCATCTGTTCGGCCCATTAGAGAAAGCTTGGAATAGGTTTTAAGATATATCTCTCTTTAGGGTCTCGTAGAGTGCTTTGAGGGCTAAAATCAGAGATTTGTTATCTGAGTTCTTTCTAAGTGATCTGAGGTCCAAGATCATAGATTTTTTCCTGGGTTCTTAGTGAGGGTTCTTTCACACTCTTGTTTCATCTAGTGGAGCTTTCTTCGTTGCCCATGGAAATAGACTAACCAATGAACCATGTAAATTCTTATGTCTATGTTATTTCTGTGAGTTGATCTATTTCTTCTTACCAAATTCACATCATACAGATTGAGTGAGCAGTGTTCCACAAGTTCATATTATGTTTTTACTCTAACAACCACTTACATTAATAACAACATGGAAAACAAGGGTTTTCGAACGCCAAGACATCAATATCTGGCTGCAGTCGTTAATGCATCACCAAGAGTCATGTTTGACAACTCTGCTACCACCCCCACCAGCGTTACATTGTGATCCCCACTCTTCTCTTGATCTGATCAATTGAAGATCTCTGTAATTTCATTATCTAACAAGTTATAAATTCCAATTTCATGAACTTCATAAGGGGTAGTTGACTTCCTGTTATAAAGGTCGAAGTCAGAGCTTAGAGAGGACATGAGGAGGGTTATCATATCACACAAGTTTAGCATGACCGATTTGAATATTGAGAAAGAAGATGGTTGCATGTCACAATTATGATTAAAAATGGCTAATGAGGTGGTCGAGAACTCTTGCCTTTTTACTACTAGGGAGAGCCCTTTATGATCATTGAGCTACTAGAAGAACCTTGAAAAAAGTCGCAGACTCAAATGCTTCGTGGTGTGCATCCTTAAGGTAGATGGATCCTACTGAGACTACCTGAAATCAGAATTGAGGAGATTGATGGGTTAGATGCTTTGATGGCAAGTCAATGGAAGAACAATGGCTCAAGCACATGCGTTCAGTAATAAGAAGCCTATGACAAGAGCCCTTCTTTATTTTCAGGAAAAAATAGAAACATAAAAAGAATATCCTGGATAGCATTTATTTACTAGGGCAACAAAATGCAACCTTGAGTTTTTTTGAAAAAATAACAAAAGAGAGTACTTGCTCTATAGAGGCATCCAATGAGATCCAACAACAAATATATAAAATAGTGGACCAGGACTGATAATGTAAAAATTTGAAGGAACAAGATGAATGACATATCAAGATCCAATAATATTGAAGCATGGACTTGAACCCATTTGAGAACTGGTGAATAATTCTCAAAAACAAAAGCTTATAGCAGATTGCACTGGACCGGATTTCCAAGAGATTGTACTTTTCAGGTGAAGAATTGCAACTGAGGCATTGCTCAGATGGGGCAGCACTGTTTGTGTGACATTTTTTTCTTTGTGAGCAAGGCCAAAAATTGACTAGATGTTGGGAGAAATACCCAATGAATTGGACATATGGTGCTCGATGTGACTGAAAATACCTACAATTTTATCTAGAATACTCTCATGAAGTGTGCCACCAAAACTACTTCAGCACTAGAAGATGAGGGTCACATTACTCTTTGACAGAAGTGAAACTCATGTATATAGGTGAATTTATGAAAATAATTCAACAAAAAATAGACTCATTCTCATAAAAATATTATGTTCATAATAAAATCAATGATTAATCTCTATATAGTATCATTAGGTAGGGTTTTCATCATATTTTTGTTGAACAATGGTGTTTAAATGAGTAAAGTTTTTAGTAGCAAGATGTCGTCACATGAATTAACATGCAACCAATCATTATAAATCTAATTAGAAGAGGAACAATATTTAATAAATAATGCATTGAAATTTATGATTTAAAATGTTTAAAATCTAGAAAATTAATAGCTATTTTTTTCTCCATTTCTTAGCACATGTGTGGCCCAATAACTGCTCAAGTGGTAGTTGAGAATACCATTGTGGCCTAATAAGATGTGTGTAAAAGAAGTTTTTTCAATCTAAAGAGACTCCAAGGTGATTTGGTAAAAACATATTCTTAACACTATGCCAACTTGACCAGGCTTAATCTTAAACACATAAGCTTATTGAAGTCAAAACATTCAAAGTTGTACACTAAATAGTGTTTAAAGTCACATAGTTCAATGCATATGCATCCCTAAGGCTTATATATTTACATTAGGTTTGTTAAAATATATATTCTATGTGTTTCACTCTTAAATAGAACTTAAGAACTTAGAATAAGTGTGATTTGTTGAATCTCTATAAACTTTTGTTTGGATCATGCTTGCTTGTGTGGAAATTTCTTATTAAGAATATTGAAAGTCCAATTCACCCCTCTTCAACTATATTGCTAAGAAAGGTAAACCCACATTGATTATTACTTTTTTCAGTCATCATTCAATTTTATAGCAATCCATGTTTTTTTGATCAATTTAACAAATAACCAAAATTATTTGTGATGACAAAGATTGATCTTGCCACTATTTTGAAAGAAACTAAAAAACTATTTTGCCACTATGTTAAAAAATATATTCTCATGGTTAAGAAGATTCTCTAGAAATCAAGATCGAAGGAAGGGGAGAGATTGCCCAAAAGTTTTGAATGCATCATTTAGAGCATGATTTTTCCATCTAAAACTACCTAATAGATTATAAATCACAATGAAGATTGAATCCCTACAAGTTGTGAATGTACCATTTAGAGCATAGTTTTGTCATCTAACACTTGCTAATAGATTATAAATCACTATGAAGATTGAATCCTTACAAGTTGTGAATTGTAAATATAATAAAAAAATAATAATTAATTTTATGAGAATGGTGGAGGACTTGGTAATGATTTTTAGCATCTAGACAAAGGGTGAATAAACCTAATAAAGTAGTAAAGTAGTCTATTTCTAATTCAATACATTGATTCTAAGCCATTATAATCTAAATCACATAGTGTATTGTATGAAGTAGTCTATTTCTAATACATCTGAAATATAAATGCAATGGAAATAAGAATACAAAAATATGAGATAATATTTTATCTTATCAAGGTGATAATAATTACTATTATAATGGAGTATGAAAACAGGATAGGGAAGTTTAAAGGCATAAGTATATAATTTAAATAAGTATTGAAATGCACACATATATATTTATAGCATGCCTCATATCATGACTATTATACTACCTCAAGAGCTTTGGACTCCTTAACATTGGATGATGATCATCATTATCACAATGTTCTTCTTTTCATGTAGTTTTCAATTGGATCACCTTCAAGTGATTAATTTGCCATTATATTTTTGGCTCATGCCCACTATATTGTCTTTCATGAGACTATCACTCCAACACTTAGCTTAAAGCCTTCATCTTAAAAAAATAGTCTTTCACAATATTATTATGCTTTGGTCTACTAGACATATCAAGGTATACAAAACTTGATAGTAAATATACTAAATTGTTCAACTCATGGCACAATCAATTGGTGTGGTACTAAATCACATAAACCTTTCTATAAAAAAAAATGATTCCTAATGATTCCTATAAATCACATAACTTAATCAATGGAACTATAAAAAAAATACAAAACTTAAACCTTTCTAATGATTCCTAAGGTAGGATCAATCTATAGCTCTTAAGATGAATCCTTCATTGACTATTTTATGACCTTTGGATATCTTTAAAAATTAAATGTGTTAGACATCAACAATTGTTCTAGTCTCTTGGGATCTCAGCTAATGAAAAATCTTGTTATCAAGGTAGTTAGGCCATTCTACCTCTTCCTCCCTTCATCCTCGAGTCTAGTGTGGAGTCCTTTCCTTATGGGGTTTATATTTTATTCTTCAATGTTAACATCTAATGACTAGAAATAGTTGAACATTAAATTGCTACTGGTCACATTAGGGACTGGAAATACTTCTCAAGAATTATGTCTTAAGATTGAATAAAAAACATATAAAAAAATGTTAATATTTTGGGTGTTACTTTTTTGCTTCATCTCTATTTCTCAAAAATACTTCTGATGAGTGCATGCATCCTCATATATGTGGGACAGATTTAGTTCTAATGACTATTTAAGTTATCAAGTCTTATTTTTATACTTAATGTTAAGAGCAAGGGTCTATTACACAATTTACTTTTAAGTTCTTTATTTACAAAAAAAATGAAAAAAATCATGATGAAAATTATGTCAACAATTATTAGTAGTAGATTTAATACTTGATTTGTAGTGGTAACTCATATACATTAGATAATCCAAATAAGTCTCAATCATTCATTTGAGTTGAGTTGTAATGTGGTCTGCTTGATCTAACCTTGATTTGTCAATTTAAAAGAGATTAATGTATTGATAATACAAGTCGAATGACATAGAGTCATGAATATCAAAGAAGGATTTTGGGGAGAACTTCTTAAGCTGGATTGAGTTATTAAATATAGTGAAAACTAGAAGAAGCCTTCATGATCAATGTAATATTGAAGGAAATAATAAATCCCATGGGCATGGTGTTTAAAGAGAAGTAGGTCACATAGATTGTAAATTCCCTTTATGTGAGTAGATATGAAAAATTAGAAGAATCTTATAGATAAGGAAAAGTGTAATCTACCTTATCTCTATTGGAATTATTTATTTATAACCCTTTTTGGAGCCCATAGATGCTTAATTACAATAATTCTCATGTCACAAAATAGTAAATATATATTATGGTTAACACTTAGTATATTGTAATCTTATAAGATACTAATTTTTTAGTATATTTAGGTTCATGTTTTAGTATGTGAGAAATTACAAAGTAACATTGTATAGTATATTAAGGTTCATACTTAAATATATGAAGTTTACATTGAGAAATAATAAAATATCCCAAGGTTGATGTATTTCTAATTTCAAAGTTGTTGCACAATAGTATGTATACTATCAATAATATTTAAGTATAAATTAAAGTTACCTTATGAGATTACTCCAAACATTATGATTTTTTGGTACATGAATATTTTTTGAAAATATTTCATGACAATAGTTTATGAATATTTGTTGTATTAAATGAAATATTTCCAAAAAGATAATTACATCGAGTTAATGTGTAATGTAGAATATCTTTTTATAGGTTCTTCTTGTGTTAAAGTTTTACATTGTGGTACAAATTAGTGTATAAATTCATATATTGTATGATATATGATTTGTGTTAGGACGTAGAATTATTTTTCATTCAATACACTTAAACTTTAGGATGATATATTCCTATGTTTAATGTGGAACTAACATTAGCTTCAGCATGATCTTTTTGAGTATGAAGGCCCACTATAAGCCTCTTGGCCCTTTGCCTTCCTCACGTCTCTACGTCTCTTGGCCTTCCCATGTCTCTTGGCCCTTTGTCTTCTTCTTTCTTTCTATATAAGGATATGTACCCCCTCTAAGGGAACATATTCAATTTTTGTATATATGGTATCAAAGCTAGGTTCCGCTCCACCTCATCTATAACACTACCTCCACGTTTCTTCACGCCGTCTCTTCCTAAAGAACAAGCTTATGCCATCATCATCTCCTCATTTCTCTAACTGACGACTCCAACTAGCAGATCTTCCAAGCCAATAGTTCCTCTTCCTCTTGGTGGTTCTCCTCCAAGCCGATTGGTGTTAGAACCTCCTACCTCCAACTGAATCTCTCAACCAATGGATCTCCCATCTTCAACTGATGGATCTCCAAGTGGTGGCTCTCCTCATCGTGGGAGGAGACTATTCATCTTCTCACCCGACGACTTCTCGTCTTCCCTCGCACCACGACCACTTGGCGTCATGGCCAACTCGGACTCTGTCGTGCCTTCGCTAAATATGCAGACTGATGCTAGCACAACTTCGATTGATTCACTTGCAGCTGTCCACGTCCTGCCCAATGGAGTTCTAACTCAGCTCCAAATCTATGTCTAGTGCTTGACGAATGAGGTACGAATTACCTTCAATGATCACATAACTTTTGTTGTTTTCTTGTGTTTAGTGGTGTCGATAATACATCACTAACCTTCTTCCTCTTGAGAATGATCCTCGTCACCCCGCATGGACAGCCAGAGATAAAACTATTTAGATGTGACTTCTCAAACTTGTTGCTCCCGCTCTCTCTACCAACATCAAATTTCTCGACATGGTTAAAGAAATGTGGGATACTCTCAACTGAGCTTTTGGCACTAAGGGCAATATTACTTTTACAATGGATGTTTTCATAAACATCATGAAGATCCACAGCACCGCCTCTCCTTTTCACGCCACATTTCTCGTCATGCAGAAGTTAAGCAATCTGCTTGATCAGTATTAGCCTGTTATGACAAACACAACCACTCAATGATGTTACCGTCAAGAATTCTTGATAACTGCATATTTCGATGTGATTAATCCGAGTCTAACAAGTACAAGGCTCTCTATTAAATGGCAGGACCCTCCAATGTAGTGGAGACCTTCAACATAGTCAAACGAATAGCTCCTCTCATCTCCACATTGACTCCAACATCATCAAAGATATCATCACATGCCCCCAAAGCCTTAACTATGATGGTTACTACTCAAGAAGCAAGATGAGGAGGGGCCCCTACCCCTCGTGGTGGGAAAGGGAAGAATGGTGATGGAGTTTCTTTGGGCTGAGGTCACCTTTCTCTGTGTAAACATTATGGGAGAACCAATTAGTAGGCGACCAAGTGCTATAAAAAGTTTGGCTATCCATCTGATTGACCAGGTTCACTTCCTCTAGGCAAATTCTACCCACACTCTACCATCTCTTCATTACCAGCTACTACTCCTTTACCCTCGCAAGGGTCCTCTTCGGGATCATTGGTGTGGTTTTAAATGTGAATCTTGTGAACTTGGAAAATATTTTTATTCAATATACCATTGGTATGATTCTCCACCATACAACCAGTCATTCAAATTGATTCATTGTGATGTTTGGGGGTTTGCGTCGCTTTAGTTTCTGATTTTCACTACTACATGGTTTTAATTAATAATTTCTTGCGTACATCATGAGTCTACCTTCTCATGGATTGAATTACAATCCTTCTCCATCTTTGAGAAATCTTTCAAGAAGTACAGACCTAGTAGAACATCACGCCCAAAATCATTTGAATGGATAATACTCTCGAGTTTATACAATCTACACTTCAAGAGCTCTACAAATCGCTTGAGATCATTTATCAAACAACATGTCCACATATGTCCTAGTAAAATGGAATAGCAGAATGAAAGCACCAGCATATCTTGGACATGACTTGTACCATCATGCTTGAGATGGGGGTTCTTGATTACCTATGGGCTGACACCATCCTCACATTCACCTACCTCATTAACCGTCTTCCATCATCTCTCTTAGGCAACAAAGTTTCCTTTCATCGTCTCAACCCCAAAGGTGACCTCTTCTCTTTACCCCCCATGAGTTTTTAACTATGTAGCATTTGTACACGACCACACCTCGAGCAAGTCCAAACTTGCCTCTCGTGCAAGAAAAAGTGTCTTCATTGACTACTCACGGACATAAAAAGTATATCGTGTCTACCTTCCCTGAGAGCAAAAGTATTTGATATCAGCAAATGTTACCTTCCATAAGGAGTCCAGGTACTTTAGAGTGCCCTCCTTGGCAATTCCATTCATGTCCCTACCAGAGGACACGACATTTTCATCATTGCCTAATCTCAACACTTCATCAAAAGTCACTATCCCCTTATCATTACCATCTCCCGATCCTAGCCCACTTCAATCTATTCTACCGCCTCTAGAAGACTCATCAGCAGCCACTATTAGACCAGTCTCCCCCCAAGTACCCAACCAATCCACAATGCCGTCTACAAATTCAGCACCTTTAGATGATCTTCATATGCCTATTACTCTCCAAAAAGTACATGCTCCTGCACTCTTCACCCCATTTCTTATTTTGTCTCTTATGATCGCCTCTCTCCATCTTATTGGGGGTTTGCCTTATCCTTGGCTATTGAATCAATACCTAAGTCTCACGTGGATGGTATAATAGTACCTCACTAGAAGGCGGCCACAAATGAGGAATATGCGGCTCTCATCATTCGGGGAACTTGGGAGATTATTCCTTGACCACGTGGCGCTAACGTTATTTCTTGTAGATGAGTTTACACCCCAAGTACCTTCCAGATAGTACTATTCATCATTGATAAGTCTTCATTATTATGAGTTAATAATTAGTAAATAATATAGTTTTAGCCTTAACTCATGATAAATAGACTTATATTTGTGTTAAAGTGTGAAAAGTGGTTTTCAATTGATTAACGTGAATTTTTGGGTAATTATGTGATTTTATATGAATTTATATGATTTTTATAATCTTACTTTTGAGATAAATGAAGAAAAAGAAATAAAAATAAAAATATTACAAAATGGGGGGACCCGCCGGGCCCGCAAGCGGGTTGGAAGCGTAGTCAGGGAGGAGCCACGAGCAAAGGCTTGAGCGGCTTGGACCGATAGGGCACGTGTACGCCACTCCCTTTTCACGTCACCAGTGGACAGCCGGTTGTGGGGCAAGGAGTGGTCGTACATGCGCTAGAAAGTGACTTACTTAGAAAGCTAACATTACTATATATTCGTCTGAAAATTCGATGCATAACTGATGTGGGACTAAACTCGCGTCACTTTCCCAGAAGCGGCGGGGGGCAACCGGCGTGGGTTCAAATCCTCTTGAAGCCAAAATTCATATTTTTATCTGATTATCGCGACTTTCTTGCAAATCGTTGATGAAGGATTAAGCGACCAGAATTGCTAGATCATCGGCGAAAATCTCATCAACGCGATTCGCAGAGCATTGTTACTAAAATTGTTGAACGATTCGCGATAAAAGGATCGTGAATCCATCGAGTAAAGCATTTTCAATTGATTGATGAACAAGCCATTGTCGGAAAGAGGACGATCTGCCGGGAGACGAGTCGTCACCTATTGAGAGCATAACAGATGCGATAAAAAGCCTCCTCTTACTGTGCGGACCTGAGGATGAAGCTCCCTAACACGCGCCCTACCTCCATCCAACTCTTCTTCGTCGGGTGACAGCTGCCAGAGAGCCGCAAAGTCGCCGTTTTTCCGCTCCGCCGGGTGATAGCCGTTAGAGACGATTTGACGACCCACTTCATTGATCTCTAGACTTCGCAAGGAGATCTAGAGATTGCCCACGTCGTCCTTGTCCAAGGAGAGCTTTCGAGGCCGTGGACACTACACGACGATCCTCCCAAATGCTTAGGATTCTGGTGTATCGCCGATGCATCACCACCGTGACGCCGAAACTCTATTTTCCCGCTTTCAACTTACTTTATGCTTCATTTAGTGATAATTTGTGTGATTTTAATTTACTTAAATATACTTCGTTCAATTACAATTCTTCTGGCTTTTACAGATCTTAATTTGACTAATTAAATCATCTGTAATCGCTTACGTAAGAATCGTCAAGCAGAACTCTGTTTCTATCTGATTTACATTCGTCGGGAACTAACGTCATCTTGACTTCCACACCCTTATTTCCCTTTTTTGTGAATTTTAAATATATTTCCTTTTTATTTTCTAGTATAAAATTCATAGAAAATTGTATTCATTGAGAAAAAATCTGAATAATTACCAGATATTATATTACATTCCCTGTGATCGACTGGAAAATTACTGTTATTTTTTGGAAGTTTTATTGAATTATAATTGATATATTTATTCAAAAATACTTCTAAGTATCTGAAAAATCAGTTTTTCTAGTTTTATAAATTTTAAATTTGTGTGATTTACTATATAATGACTGAGTCACATCAATCATCATAAAGCTCAATTGGTGGCACACAGTTTTTCTCAACAGTATGGCATCGACTATGAGGAGACCTTTACTCTTATGGTCCGTCTAAGCTCGGTACGTATGATTGTTTCTATGGTAGTCAACCTCAACTAGCCTCTACACCAACTAGACATCTCTAATACCTTTCTCTATGGTGATCTAAATGAAGACGTCTATATAGAGTAGTCTCTCAACTATATGATTGAGGTGGAATTCGTTAAAGTGTGTCATATTTGTAAAGCCATCTATAGTCTCAAAAAGAGTCCTCAAACTTGGTTCATCAAATTCAGCACCCTCATTCGGCAATGTGATTTTTCGACATGCAAAGTGGAGCCTATAGTTTTTCACAAGACCACCACAAATAGGTGTATTATTCTTACTGTCTACGTAGATGATATGATTATCACAAAGAGTGATATGACCGACATTCAAGATACCAAGATGTTTCTTTTGGGAACATCTAGATATTTGGGACTTGAGAACTCCAAGTATTTTTTGGGCATAAAGTTTGTTAATCACCCAGGGGAGATTGTCCTCAATCAACATAAGGGATGGGACTGCTCGAATAGAAGTCACATGCATCTCCGATCAAGAGTTGGCCAAATTTCTAGGACTCAACCTTGCCTCTCCTCGTCAATCCTTACCCATATCAATGTCTAGTTAGAAAGTTCATTTATCTCACTGTCACACAACTCGACATCACTTATATAGTGAATCTTTTTAGTCAAACTATACATGAACCTCGATACAATCATTGAGAGACTGCCCTCAGACTTCTCGCCTATCTCAAATATGCTCTTAAATGAGGGATCACTTTTTACCACCACAAACATCTTCGTGTGGTCGGCTACTCAGACTTCAATCTGGTTGGCAATCGTGCAAATTGGAAGTCTATCATGGGCTATTGTATCTATGTTGGAAGAAATCTTGTTTGATGTGGTTCAATCACAAGTAGTGGGTCTCTTGTTCCTCTAGCAATGAGGCTGAATATCGAGTCATAATAGATATGTCGTCATGCATACTTTGGGTGTGCAACCGACTTCAGAAGTGGGGTTATTCAGTGCAAGGTGCTATGCCTATGTATTATGATAATCCGACAGCGATCTTCATAACGAATAACCCAACTTTTCATCTACGCACTATACATATCAAGATTGCATATCACGTCATCCACCATCAACTTTTGAATGAACTTATCTGCACTATACACATGACATATTTAGAGTAACTTGCAAACATCTTCACCAAAGGTTTGCGGGTTGCGTCATATGATACATTATCATATAAGCTGAGCTTAGTCGACATCTACGCTCCAACCTGAGGGGGAATGTGAGTACAAAGGATCACTATAGGCCTCTTGGCCTTCCCATATCTCTTGGTCATTCGCCTTCCTCACCTTTCTATATCTCTTGGCCTTCCCATGTCTTTTGGCCCTTCGTCTTCTTCCACTCTATATAAGGACATGTAACCCCTCTTACTTTCTCCGATGCTTTGACCCCCTTAGAAAGGTAATTAGAGGTCAACTTCCATCCTCAATCAAATAGACACTTACCCATTTAATCTGTCAGCCTATTTATTATGCTCTCGTGCACCAAATGTGTTGAGAAGTTGCTAAGACGTCACTGTCTATTCATCTTGTGTACGGCCTCGGTCATTGATCCATCACATGGTGAGTAGCCTCACACAGCACATGCATGTGGAGAAGGGATAAGCTACTCTCTACCCCACCCACATTATTTTTCTAAGTGGGCCTTCCATGATACCATTGCGCTTCCACTATTTCCCTGGCAGAACATGCATGTGAGTGATCTTGCATTTGCCTTAGATCAAGAGGTGAGCATTTGATCGAGATCTCAGCCAAATTCTTAGTCCTTGTCTAGGACTCTACCAAAGCTTCTACCCTATCTATACTTTACTTGACCGAAACAATCGAATTGCTAGAACCCAATCCGACAAATTGAGAATCTGGAACTAAAACAGGATTGACCTTGTTAATTTGAACTAGTGATCAAACTAGCCCACAAGTTGACAAAGAAGAGTTTTGAGTTTCATTCGAGCAATTGTTGTTAAAGCAAAAGCCCAATATGGACTTGTAGAACATTGGTAACCTGATCCGTATGATGTGAAGTAAGAAAGAACAAATGAATCAATTCACAACAAGAGCATCTACATAAGGATTTACCTGATTCAGAGGTCAGATGTCGTCTACGTTC
Organism: Spirodela intermedia; assembly: GCA_902729315.2. NCBI lineage: Eukaryota > Viridiplantae > Streptophyta > Magnoliopsida > Alismatales > Araceae > Spirodela > Spirodela intermedia. Next base: position 8,623,640 of record LR746268.1, on the reverse strand, counting down.
AGGACCATGATGAAACTTCCACAAAATGAGGCAAGAATAGAGAATAATTATCATCAAGAACCTAAAGAACGAATCCCTAATCTTGGTCTTGCAGGCACTCACTAATAGCTGAAATAGCCAATCCCTTATCTTGGCCACAGCTGGCCAAGAAACATGCCACACGTGGTCCATTTCTCCTCTGTATTAAAGGTGGTGCCTGAAAAGTTATTCTAAAAGTGGATCCCATTAAATAAGTTTGTTGACTTTCACCTCTTTATCTTGAATTCGTTGGCCCCCTCCGCCGGAAGATCGCTTCGCCGCCGTTATGAAGAGCTCCGCGGTGCTGTCTTCCCTGGCGAGGCGGTATGCAGCTTCCGATGATTTGCCTTTTACTTTTGCCCTCGACTCTCTCTTTGATTTGCGGACCATTTAGCCTCGTCGCCGTCGTCATGGTTGCAGGCTGGAGGGGAAGGTGGCCATCGTCACCGGCGGCGCCAGCGGCATCGGAGAGAGCACCGCCAGGCTTTTCGCCCGGCACGGTGCCAAGGTCATCATCGCCGACATCCAGGATGAGATGGGCCAGGAGGTCTGCAGGGAAATCGTGGGCGACGGCGGCGTGGCCTCCTACGTCCACTGCGACGTCTCCTCCGAGGCCGACGTCCAGGCCGCCGTGGAGACCAACGTGAGGTCTCACGGCCGGCTGGACGTCATGTTCAACAACGCCGGCACCGCCGGAGAGTACAGGTCCCACCTCGGCTTCGACAGGTCCGACTTTGAGAAGGTGTTTGCGGTGAACGTGATCGGCGTCTTCCTGGGCATCAAGCACGCGGGCCGAGCCATGGCCTCCACCGGGCGAGGCAGTATCATCAACACCGCCAGCACCGTCTCAGTCATGGCCATGAGGGGGTTGTCTCCCTACGGGTCGTCGAAGCACGCCGTGGTGGGGCTGACGAGGGACGCGGCCGTGGAGCTGGGCCACTACGGCGTGCGGGTCAACTGCGTCTCCCCCCATCTTTTGGCGTCGTCCATGTCCCGCGGCTCCTTCGGGCTGGACACCAGAGCCGTGGAAGAGGTCACGGAGAAGATTTCCGTCCTGAGAGCCGCGGCGTTGAAGGCGCAGGACATCGCCGAGGCGGTGCTCTACCTGGCCAGCGACGAGTCCAGATACGTCAACGGCCATAACCTTGTGGTGGACGGCGGCTACACCACAACCAATCCCAGCTTGGGGGCACACCTCTTTGCCTCCTCTTCCTGATCCTCGGTCCCTTCCCTCTAATCTTTCCCATCCTTGTCTATTATCGTCGTTCTTCCTGCTGTTTCCAACTCGTATCTCCACGCCGCCGCCGTTCTTCCTGTCTGCCTGTTCTATGTCCGTTCATGAATAATTGCGATAGATTCAAAATGACTGTGAAATTATACTACTCCCTGTAACTGCCTACGTTTCTTGTCTCCCGAACTCGTCCTTGAATCACAAGGGCTTCTATTTAACCACAGGTTTACTTTACAGATGAAGAAATAAATATTTACGTGCAGAAAAATCCAACGACCATTATTTGAAGAGGAACAAAATCGCCAAAGGGGAATTGTTGAGGGCTACCGAGAGACTGGGGAGTCGTGGAAGGAGCACCGAGGAAACAGGAAGAGCAATGACCACGAGAAAAGAACGGAAAAAAAAATGGGGGCGAACTTCCATTTTTTCTCTCCTCTTCTCACTGTGTGACCTCTCACCTTGTGACAGGTGGCCCCACGTGAAATGGTCCCTTCGAACCGATTCTCACGGACCGACCAGCCCATTTGAACGCGGGCCACACGTGCATAAAAATAAAGGGCCCCTACTCATTTGTTCAGCCCATTAGAGAAAGCTTGGAATAGGTTTTGAAGATATATCTTTCTTTAGGGTCTTGTAGAGTGCTTTGAGGGCTAAGATCAGATATTTATTATCTGTCCTTTCTGAGTGATTTGAGGTCCAAGATCATAGATTTTTCCCTAGATTCTTAGTGAGAGTTCTTTCACACTCTTGTTTCATATAGTGGAGCTTTCGTCGTCGCCCGTGGAAGTAGACTAACCAAAGAACCACATAAATCCTTATGTCTATGTTATTTCTGTGAGTTGATCTATTTCTTCTTACCTAATTCACATCATACATTAATAATGTCATGGACCACCAGGTTCTACGTCTGCTAAGTCATCAATGTCTGGCTGCAGTCATCAACTCGTAACCAAGCGTCATAATTAAATCGGGTTAATATGTAATGTAGAATATCTTATTAGAGGATCTTAGTGTGGTGTAAATTAGTGTATATAGTCTTCTATCCTAATTATATAATCTTTTCTAGAACATAGAACCAATTTTTCATTCAATACGCTGAGACTTTAACATGATATATTCCTATGTTTAACGTAGAACTAACAACTGACATTAGCTTCAGAATGATCATGTCCCTTAATATTGTTACGTACCTTACGCACTACTGCCTCTCCCCTTCACAACAGTAAGTGAGAAGTCAACTTTCATCTCCAATCGAATAGACACTAGGCCATCAACTCTGCCAACCTATCTATTCTGCTCTTGTGCACCACGTGTTGAGAAGTTGACAAGGCGTCACTGTCTGTTCACCTTGCGCGGGGCCTCAATTGATGCTCCATCACATGGTGAGGAGCCTCACACAGCACATGCATGTGGAGAAGGGACAAGCTACTCTCTACCCCACCTACGTTCGTTTTCTATGTGGGCCTTCCGCCATACCATCGAGCTTTCATTCTTTTCTAGAGATAATGTGCATGTGAGTGATCTTACCTTGCCTTTGATCATGGGATGAGAGCTTGGTTGAGATCTCGGCCCTATTATTAGTCCTTGTCTACGACTGTGCCAATGATTCTACCCTATCTAGACCTTACTCGACCGGAAGAATCGAATGGCAAGAACCAAATCCGATAAATCGAGAATCTGGAATTGAGGCGGGGTTGACCCTGTTAATTCTAACCGGTGATCCAACTGGCCCAGAAAAGTCACCAAAATAAGAGTTTTGACTTTTATTCGAGCAATTGGTGTTAATATAAATGCCCAATTGGGACTCGTAGAACAACGCTTCTTACCTGATCCGTATGACGTGAAGCAAAAACGCGTCACACGTGGGCCATTTCTCCTCTCTCTCTCTACATTAAAAAGTGATGCCTGAAAAGTCGAGCTATTTAACTTGAATTCGTTGGCCTCCTACGCCGGAAGATCGCTTGGCCGTCATGAATAGCTCCGCGGTTCTGTCTTCCCTGGCGAGGCGGTATGCAGCTTCCGATGATTTGCCCTCTACTTTTGCCCTCGACTCTCTCTTTGATTTGCGGACCATTTAGCCTCGTCGCCGTCGTCATGGTTGCAGGCTGGAGGGGAAGGTGGCCATCGTCACCGGCGGCGCCAGCGGCATCGGAGAGAGCACCGCCAGGCTTTTCGCCCGGCAAGGTGCCAAGGTCATCATCGCCGACATCCAGGATGAGATGGGCCAGGAGGTCTGCAGGGAAATCGTGGGCGACGGCGGCATGGCCTCCTACGTCCACTGCGACGTCTCCTCCGAGGCCGACGTCCAGGCCGCCGTGGAGACCAGCCTGAGGTCTCACGCCCGGCTGGACGTCATGTTCAACAACGCCGGCACCGTCGGGGAGTACAGGTCCCACCTCGACTTCGACAGGTCCGACTTTGAGAAGGTGTTTGCGGTGAACGTGATCGGCGTCTTCCTGGGCATCAAGCACGCGGGCCGAGCCATGGCCTCCACCGGGCGAGGCAGTATCATCAACACCGCCAGCATCGCCTCGGTCATGGGCGCCATGGCGACGATCCCCTACACGGCGTCGAAGCACGCCGTGGTGGGGCTGACGAGGGACGCGGCCGTAGAGCTGGGCCACTACGGCGTGCGGGTCAACTGCGTCTCCCCCAATTATTTGGCGTCGTTCCTGACCTCCAGCTTCCTCGGGATGGACGCCAGAGCCATGGAAGAGGTCACGGAGAAGTGTTCCGTCCTGAGAGCCGCGGCGTTGAAGGCGCAGGACATCGCCGAGGCGGTGCTCTACCTGGCCAGCGACGAGTCCAGATACGTCAACGGCCATAACCTTGTTGTGGACGGCGGCTACACCACAACCAATCCCAGCCTGGGGGCACACCTCTTTGCCTCCTCTTCCTGATCCTTGGTCCCTTCCCTCCAATCTTTCCTATCCTTCTCTATTATCGGCGTTCTTCCTGCTGTTTCCAACTCGTATCTCCACACCGCCGCCGTTCTTCCTGTCTGCCTGTTCTATGTCCGTTCATGAATAATTGTGGTAAATTGAAAAAGACTCCGTGAAATAATATTACTCCCTGTAACTGCCTACGTTTCTTGTCTCCCAAACTCGTCCTTGCAGGAGTGCCTCGTGATACTCGACTAGCCGCCAGTTATCTCGGGGACGGTCTTCGGCGATAACTTCGCCAGCGAGATTTCCTGTAGATATCCTCCTTATTTACGAATGACTGCTTGAGCTGTTCATCAACACTGGTCAGCACGTTCTCCTTCCGTCACTAATCCTGCAGCCGCCGCCGCCGCCGCCACTCTCGTCGGCGATCTTACTTCCAGATGGTCCCAAGGTCGATTTGGGGATCGGGAAGCCCGAGCTCGATCTACCCCCGAGCTTCAGGGTCGGCCATCGAACGGAAAGAGGTCAAAGAGACGGGAAGAATGCCGGCGACGAGGAGAAAAGAGAAGAACGGTCATAATTAAAAAGGGTGGGGAAGATCAGAGGGAAGGGAAGACGGATCAGGAGGAGGAGGTGATGGAAATCTACATACCTGTATTCAGAGATCAGACACGTGATATCACATATTACATTAGTATCTACATACATGTCATATCTTTCAGGGAACTGACTAACCTCATCTTATAGACATGTCCACTATAGGTATCCGGTGAAAGTACCTTCATAAGAGGATCAGCTAGCATATAGTCAGTTCCAATATGATCAATTGACACTAATCGATCTCTAATTCTCTCCTTCACAACTAAGAACTGAATCTCCATGTGTTTACAATCACTCGAGCTCTTGTTGTTGTTGGAGAATTTGACAACTTTATTATCAAAGTATATCCTTATGGGTTTATGTATAGAGTTCACAACACTTAATTGTATGATGAAGTGCTTCATCTATATAGCTTGCGAAGATGCCTAGAAACAAGCTCTATACTCAGCTTTCATTGAGGATGCTGCAACTATCCTTTACTTGGTACTAAACCATGAGACAACTCCTCCAGCAAGTAAGAATACATAGCCCGAAGTTGATCTTCATGTGTCTAAACATCCAGCAAAGTTTGAGTCGGAGTATCCAATGACCTCCAGTTGATCCATTCGCCTATATGTGAGCATTAGATCTTTGGTTCCTTTAAGATATTGTAAAATCTTCTTTGCAGCTTGCCAGTGCATCAGGCTAGGGTCACTTTGATATCTTCCGAGATATCCTGTGACAAATGATAGATCCAGACGGATACATGTTTGCACATAGTTGAGAGACCCAACTACAGCAGCATATAGTTTTTCCTTCATTACAAGCCTCTCCGCATCAAAGAGAGGTCCTTGTAATTTCCTTAGTTTATTACCTTTAATAATATGTACTTTATTAGGAGAGTAATTTTCTATTGAAAATCGTTTCAACACATTTGATATGTAAGACTTTTGAGACAGCCTGAGCATACCCAAAGACCTGTTTCAATGAATCTCTATGTCAATTACATAATTGACTTCACCCATGTCTTTCATATCAACGTTGATTGATAGAAATTCTTTGGTCTCCTTTAATAAACTAAGATTTGAACTAGTAAGTAGAATATCATCTACGTACAACACAAGTAGTATTCATCTACTCCTACTTTTCTTTAGATATATACATTGATCAACAATGTTTTCTTTAAACTCAAAGGATATGATAACTTCATTAAATTTGAAGTACCACTGTCTGGAAGTTTACTTGAGTCCATAGATAGATTTATTCTACTTACAAATCATATGTTCTTTATCTTTAACTTCAAATCCTTGAGGCTACTCATATAAACTTTTTCCTTTAGTTCGTCATTTAGGAAAGCCATTTTCACATCCATTTAGGAAATCCTTTAGTTCGCCATTTAGGCAACCCACGCCTTGACGACACACGACAGTCGTCTGCGTGCTCATGCTGCACTGCCTAAGTCCACTTTACCGCAGTGGCCATATGCATGGCCACCGCTGTGGTCTTCCTAGCCACCGCTTTCCTGGTCGCCAACGTGGCCAGTGGCTGCCTTGATCTACGACTTGGTCTACCCTAGCTAGACCTTACTCAGCCAGAAGAATCGAAAGGCAATAGCCCGCTCCGACGAACCCAGAAGCTGGAATTGAGGCTGGGTTGACCCGGTTATTCTAACCGGTGATCAAACTGGCCTGGAAATTTGCCAAAACAAGAGTTTTGACTTTCATTGGGGCAGTTGAAAACTTTCACCCGGCAGTACTCTCCGGTGTCTAGCTTCCAGAAATGAAGGAGCGAAGTATCTTACTCAAGGAGTTTTGTTTTATAAATGGAAGGTGATGGCGAGCGGGACCCGTCTCCATCAGCTCAGGAGACACTGGCAGTCCGAGTTCAGCCCGATCGACACGCGAAGATGAAGGAACCTGGCTTTTGCTACACGGCCTAGCCCTTCGGGATGATGACATTCCACCTCCGCGATGACGACGAGCTCGAGCTCACCCTTATCTTTCTTGGTATTTTCACGTTGACTTGTTGGGCCTCGCGTTTGTGTGTTAGCGGGCCCAATTCTATGTGTGTGTGTTGTTGTTTGTGTCTCCCTTTCTTTAGGGTTTTATTGGGTCTCTCTTTGAGGCCCAATTAAAACCCTAAGGGGGGGGGGGGACCTATGTGTCTTTCCTTTTGGGCCTCTTTTGGGGCTTATTTGGGTCTTCATTTGAGGCCCACTTAAGCACCGTAAGAGGGCCCTCCTCTTTCTCCTTTTAGGGGAGCTTATTGGGTCTCTCTTTAAGAGGCCCAATAAGCCCCTTTGTAGCCTTTGTGGCTTATGGGCTTGAGGGCCTCAAGTGGGCCCACCTCCCCTTAGCCCACTTGTGGGCCCCCTATAAGGGGAGGTAGGACCCCCTCAAGAGAGCGCCGTATTTTTGAGAGAAATTATCGTTGTGAGTCATCTTCCTCGTAACCTAGAATAGGGAGGGAAGGAGGGAGAGGAAGGCCGTCGATACCCTGAGGACTTCGTTCACCGTGACGCTGCTGCCGGAGAAGTTCCGCCGCCGCCCGAGACCACGGCCGCCGCCGGACATCTCCCTTGCCGCCCGTGAGATCGCCGCCGTCACCGGACGAAACGGACGCGGTTGCCGCTGCAACCGCCGCCGCCTCTGCTGGAACCCCGTCACGCCGTCGTGACGAAAGGGGCTCGCTTCGCCTCGCTACGAGCCGTCGCCGAGCACTCCGCCGGAGTCTCTCGACTCCTGGTTCGTCTGCCACCTCTTCCTCCGGAACTCCACCATAAACTCGCCGGAGCCGCCCTCCGCCGCTCCGCCCAGTCGCTGGCCGTTCGCCGACGAACGCCGACCTGCCGCCGACGTCGGAAGAGACCCTGCTGCCGTGCCGACGAACGTCGACGCTCGGCATTCCCGCCGAAGCGCCGCTGACGCTTGGCATTCCTGCCGAAGTGCCGCCGACGCTCGGCCTTCCCGCCGAAGCGCTGCCGCCGCGCGCCGGTTCTTGCGGCCCGCGCGCCCACCCGGCGCCACTGCCCGCGTGCCCTTCGGCCCACCAGCGGGCCCACGCCCGCTAGCGTGCCCTTTGGCCCACCTGCAGGCCCACGCCCACGTCGACTGTGCCACGCCCTAAGACGACGACTTCCGTGACTCTCGACGCTGAGCATCACTCTTCACCGGACGTCTCTGCCTTCGTCGAATCTCCGTTCCGTCACGACCCGCCGGGCCACGCAGCCCCGAAGGTTAGCTCCGTACCCCTTACTCTTAAGTTTAATTATCTCTCGAAGGGTTTTCTTGGCTCGTCTCCTCCGCCATCAAGAGAACGTAGACAGTATAGGACGGTTATCAGATCGTGACTTCCGACGCTACGCCAAATTCGCCACCATTCGTGAGCTGCAGCCCTAGGCTACCTCACGACGATTGTTCCGCCATCTGTCCGGACGTGGACTGAGAGGGCCTCTCACTTACCATCGTCGAGTGTTTCCCCGGGTTGTCCTGGGTTGATCACGTATATTGGTACGCCTGCCTGTGCTTAGGTTACGTGGTCAGACCTAGAGTCTAGGGTCCAAACATTCTTATCAGATCAGTCCGACTGCCCCATCCCGGGACTCGAGTTTCATTGATCAGGTACAGGGGGTTCTCGCCCCGTCCTGCATCAGAAGGCCTGGAAATCCCCAAGTCACGGTGGCAACCTGTACCTCGTCTTTATCTTGAACTCGTTGACCCCCGACTCCGGATGATCGCATCGCCACCATAGAGAGCTCCCCGGTCCTGTCCTCCCCGGCGAGGCGGTACGCATCTTGCGATGATGTATCTTCTGATTTTGTCCTCAAATCTCTCTTTGTTTTGGTGGCCATTTAGCATCACCACCGCCGTCCTGTTTGCAGGCTAGAGGGGACGGTGGCCATCGTCACCGGCGGCGCCAGCGGCATCAAGGAGAGCACTGCCAGGCTTTTCGCCCGGCACGGTGCCAAGGTCATTGTCACCGACATCCAGGATGAGAAGGGCCAAGAGGTCTGCAGGGAAATCGTGGGCGACGGCGGCATGGCCTCCTACATCCATTGCAATGTCTCCGCCGAGGCCGACGTCCAGGCCACCGTGGAGATCGCCCTGAGATCTCACCGTCAGCTGGACATCATGTTCAATAATGCCGGCGTGATCGTGAAGGACCAGCCCCTCCTCGAGGTCGACAGGTCGGACTTCGAGAAAGTGATGGTCGTGAATGTGATCGGCGTCTTCATGGGCATCAAGCACGCAGGGCAAGCCATGGCCACCGCCGGGCAGGGAAGCATCATCAACACCGCCAGCGTTGCCTCGGTCATGGCCACCATGACCACGTCCCCTTACATGGCGACCTGAGGATGAAGCTCCCTAACATATGCCCCACCTCCATCCAGCTCTTCTCCGTCAGGTGACAGCCGCCGAAGTCGTCATTTTTCCATTCTATCGGGTGACAGTCACCGGATACAATTCGACGACCTATTTCATTGATCTCTAGACTTCACAAGGAGATCTAAAGATTATCAACGTCATCCTTGTCTAAGGAGAGCCTTTGAGACCATGGACACTACATGATAATCCTCCTGAATGCTCAGGATTCCGATACATCGCCGACGCATCACCACTGCGACACCAAAACTATATTTTCTTGCTTTCAATTTAATTTCTGCTTCATTTAGTGATAATTTGTGTAAATTTACCAAGCTATAATTCATTCAATTACGATTCTTCTGGCTTTTACATATCTTAATTTGATCAATTAAATCGTCTATAATCGCTTATGTAAGAATCACCAGGCATAACTCTATTTCTGCCTAATTCGTGTTTGTCAGGCACTGATGTCATCTTGACGTCAGCACTCTTATTTCTCTTTTTCATAAATTTTAAATATATTTAATTTTTATTTCCTAATATAAAATTCATAGAAAATAGTATTCTTTGAAGAAATTTCTGAATAATTACTTGATATTATATACATCCATGTGATTAACCTCAAAAAATTAATATTATTTTTGGAAGTTTATTGAATTATAATTGATATATTTGTTTAGAAATACTTTTAAATATTCAAAAATTAGTATTTTCTAGTTTTATAAATTTTAAATTTGTGTGATTTACTCTATACAATGACTAAGTCACATCACCCCTTCCACCGAAAGATCACTCTACTGCCGTTATGAAGAGCTCTGCGATGTTGTCTTCCCTAGCGACACAGTATGCCGCTTGCGATGATTTGTCTTTTACTTTTTCCCTCGACTCTCTCTTTGATTTGCAAACCTCAAAGATGAGCCAGGGTGACATTTTTACGACCTTTGGATATCTTTTAATGTAGCAAACTTAAATGTGTTAGACCTCAACAATTGTTCTAGTCTCTTGGGATCTCAACTAATGAATAATCTCATTATCAAGGTAGATAGGTCATTCTAACTCTTCCTCTCTTCATCCTCAAGTCTAGTGTGGAGTCCCTTTCTTATGAGGTTTATTTTTTATTCTTCAATGTTAACATCTAATGACTAGAAATAGGTGAACATTAAATGCTAGTAGTCACATTAGGGACTGTAAATAATTCTCAAGAATTATGTCTTAATATTTTATATTTAACATATAAAAATAAATATTAATATTTTAGGCGTTACTTTTTTTCATCGTCTCCATTTCTCAAAAATATTTCTAGTGAGTGCATGCATCCTCATATATGTAGGACAGATTTAGTTCGAAAAACTTTAAAGTGATCAAGTCATAATTTTATACTTAATGTTTAGAGCATGAGTCTATTACACAATTTAATTTTAAGCTATTTATTTACAACAATTGTAATGAGAAAATTCGTGATGAAAATTATGTCAATAATTATTAGTAATAGATTTAATACTTGATTTGTAGTGGTAACTCATATAAATTACATAATTTAAAGAAGTGCCAATCATTCATTTGAGTTGAGTAATAACTTGTTCTGCTTAATCTAACCTTAATCTGTCAATTTAGAAGAGATTAATGTGTTGATAATACAAGTCGAATGACGAGTCATGAATATCAAAGAAGGATTTTGAGGAGAACTTCTTAAGTAAGATAGAGTTAATGAAATAGTGAACACTAGAAGAAGCCTTCATGATCAATGTATCTAAGGAATTAATAAATCCCAAGGGCATGGTCTTTAAAGAGAAGTAGGTCGTGTAGACAATGTCAAATCCCTACGTGTGAGTAGATATGAAAAATTAGAAGAATCTTATACATAAAGAAAGTTGTAATCCATCTCATCTCTCTTGGAATTATTTATAATCTTTTTTGGAACCCATAGATGTTTAATTATAATAACTCTTAGGTCACAAAATAGTGAAGTATATTATGGTTAACACGTCAGTATATTGTAATGTTATAAGATACTATTTTTTTAGTATATTTAGGTTAATGTATTAGTATGTGAGAAATTACAAAGTGAAGTGTATTATGGTTAACCTTGCCATATTTTGATATTTCACAAAGTAAACTAACCTTCACATACTGCAATATGAGCTTTTTAGTGCAAGATGATCTTTTCCTAAGTGAAGTCCTAACATGACAAGCAGTGGCCACCCCCACCGTCTAGTACCTCGACATATTGAATTATATTTTCTACATATTCTGTTTCGATTTTTCTGTGTCATTGAGGACAATGTCATTTTTAAGTTGGGGGGTGAAGTATTCATTATTAATTTATGCTGTAGGACGATTAAGAACATTTGTTTGCATTAGAACAGCAACTAAAATAATAATAAAATTAAATTAAATTCAGAAAAACTGCAATATCTATTTTCTGGTTTTCTGTCAGGAACAACAAACTGTCAAAAACAGCAGACCAAAAATAGCCCAAAATTTGAAATTCTAGAGACCCTTTTCTCACATTTCAACCCCCTAGACATACATTACTGAAATTCGAAATTACAGCTATAAAGAAGATAGTTTTGATTTATTTTTGACAAATTTATTGTGCTAAAAACAGAATTAAAAATAGAAAACAAAACTATCAGAACTATCTAATTTACAAATTTCTTACATCATATTGCATACATGAAAAATTAAATCAATTAGATTGATTGATATCAAAAGATACTAAGAAGATTATTATTGAGTCAAAAGAATGATCTAGTAGTATGAAATGTTGGAATACTCCTTGGATACATGATAGATAACATGGATTTGATTTTACAGATTTTTACTTCATGATCTTGATGGATAATATTTACTTGATGTGAAAATTTAATTGATCATTTGAGTTTAAAAGAGATTTTTACATCCAGATCTATAGGACTTGTGAGGAGAAATCACTTATTTCGAAAAAAAAAGAGAGAGCAATATGAAAAATCTAGAAACGAAGATTACACATGGAGGGTGTGAGACATCATTCTCATTGTCGAAAATCATGTATAGAAAAACACTTGCTGCAAAATAAGTGGATAAAGTGAAAGCCCTGAAAATGAAGAGTACACATGGAAGGTGTGAGACATCATTCTTATTGTCGAAATTTGTCTACAAGAAAAGTTATTTATCTACTATATATATCAAAAAAGAAAGAAAGAAATATAGTACAAACTTCAAAAATCAAGTCATGGAAAAAGGGAAATGTAGGATCAATATTATTCTTGGATGATTATTGATAATTGAAACATCTTATAAATATATCTATGAGTGAAGAAGTGATAAAGATGTGATTAGAAGAAGTGAATTCTAGATTGTTATTCCAAAGAGTGCTTAAACATTTAAGTGCTTGACATCATTCTTAAATACTTGATATAAGAGTCCAAAGTATCTAAAGGTGCATCATTTTTAATTGTATTTTTTTTTATGTATTAGAATATGATGTTTGAGATTTGTAAATTTTTATTTTCGTAATTCCATTGCTAAGGGACTGGTAATGATTTAAGTTGGGGGGTGTGATAAGTCTTCATTATTATGAGTTAATAATTAGTAAATAATATAGTTTTAGTCTTAACTCATGATAAATAGACTTATATTTGTGTTAAAGTGTGAAAAGTAGTTTTTAGTTGATTAACGTGAATTTTTGGGTAATTATGTGATTTTATACGAATTTATATGATTTTTACAGTCTTACTTTTGAGATAAATGAAGAAAAAGAAATAAAAATAAAAATATTACAAAATGGGGGGACCCATCGGGCCTGCAAGCAGGTCGGAAGTGCAGTCGGGGAGGAGCCGTGAGTAGGGGCTTGAGCAACTTGGACCGATAGGGCACGTGTACGCCACTCTCTTTCCACGTCACCAGTGGCCAGCTGGCTGTGGGGTAAGGAGTGGTCGTACACGCGCTAGAAAGGGACTTGCTTAGAAAGCTAACATTATTATATATTTGCCCAAAAATTCGGCGCACAACTGATGTGGGACTAAACTCGCATCACCTTCCCAGAAGTAGCGGGGGGCAACTAGCGCGGGTTTGAATCCTCTTAAAGTCAAAATTCATATTTTTATCTGATTATCGCGACTTTCCTGTAGATCGCCGATAAAGGATTAAGCAACCAGAATCGCTGGATCATCGGCGAAAATCTCGTCAACGTAATTTGCGGAGCATTGTTATTAAAATTGCTAAACGATTCGCGATAAAAGGATCGCGAATCCATCGAGTAAAGCATCTATGATTGATCAATGAACAAGCCGTCGTCAAGAAGAGGACGATCCGCTGGGAGACGAGTCGCCACCTCCTGAGAGCGTACCAGATGCGATGAAGAGCCTCCTCTTGCTGTGCAGACCTGAGGATGAAGCTCCCTGACACGCGCCCCACCTCCATCCAGCTCTTCATCCGGTGACAGCCGCCGAAGAGCCGCAAAGTCGCCATTTTTCCACTCCGCCGAATGACAGCCGCCGGAGACGATTCGATGACCCACTTCATTGATCTCTAGACTTCGCAAGGAGATCTAGAGATTGCCCACGTCGTCCTTGTCCAAGGAGAGCCTTCGAGGCCATGGACACTACACGACGATCCTTCCAAATGCTCAGGATTATAGTGCATCGCCGACGCATCGCCGCCGCGACGCCGAAACTCTATTTTCCTGCTTTCAACTTACTTTACGCTTCATTTAGTGATAATTTGTGTGATTTTAATTTACCAAAATATACTTCGTTCAATTACGATTCTTTCGGCTTTTACAGATCTTAATTTGACTAATTAAATCGTCTGTAATCGCTTATGTAACAATTGCCGGACGAAACTCTGTTTCCGCCTGATTTGCGTTCTCCGGGCACTGACGTCATCCTGACGTCCGCACCCTTATTTCCCTTTTTCATAAATTTTAAATATATTTCCTTTTCATTTCCTAGTATAAAATTCATAAAAATCGTATTCATTGAGAAAAAAATATGAATAATTACCAAATATTATATTACATTCCATGTGATCGACTTGGAAAATTACCGCTATTTTTTAGAAGTTTTATTGAATTATAATTGATATATTTGTTCAAAAATACTTCTAAATATCTGAAAAATCATATTTTCTAGTTTTATAAATTTTAAATTTGTGTGATTTACTATACAACGATTGAGTCACATCAATCATCATAAAGCTCAATTGGTGGCACATAGTTTTTCTCAATAGTATGGCATCGACTATGAGGAGACCTTTTCTCTTATGGTCCGTCTAAGCTCGGTATGTATGATTGTTTCTATGGTAGTCAACCTCAACTGGCCTCTACACCAACTAGACATCTCTAATACCTTTCTCTATGGTGATCTAAATGAAGACGTCTATATAGAGTAGTCTCTCGACTATATGATTGAGGTGGAATCCGTTAAAGTGTGTCATCTTTGTAAAGCCGTCTATAGTCTCAAATAGAGTCCTCAAACTTGGTTCATCAAATTCAGCACCCTCATTCGGCAGTGTGATTTTTCGACATGTAAAGTGGAGCCTATAGTTTTTCACAAGACCACCACAAATAGGTGTATTATTCTTGTCTACGTAGATGATATGATTATCACAAAGAGTGATATGACCGACATTCAAGATACCAAGATGTTTCTTTTGGGAACATCTAGATATTTGGGACTTGAGAACTCCAAGTATTTCTTGGTCATAAAGTTTGTTAATCACCTAGGGGAGATTGTCCTCAATCAACATAGGAGATGGGACTACTCGAATAGAAGTCACATGCATCTCCGATCAAGAGTTGGCCAAATTTCTAGGACTCAACCTTGCCTCTCCTCGTCAATCCTTACCCATATCAACGTCTAGTTAGAAAGTTCATTTATCTCACTGTCACAGAACTCGACATCACTTATATAATGAATCTTTTTAGTCAAGTTATACATGAACCTCGATACAATCATTGAGAGACTGCCCTCAGACTTCTCGCCTATCTCAAATATGCTCTTAAATGAGGGATCACTTTTTACCACCACAAACATCTTCATGTGGTCGGCTACTCAGACTTCAATCTGGTTGGCAATCGTGCAAATTGGAAGTCTATCACGGGCTATCGTATCTATGTTGGAAGAAATCTTGTGTGATGTGGTCCAATCACAAGTAGTGGGTCTCTTGCTCCTCTAGCACTGAGGCTGAATATCGGGCCATAATAGATATGTCGTCATGCATACTTTGGGTGTGCAACCAACTTCAGAAGTGGGGTTATTCAGTGCAAGGTGTTATGCCTATGTATTATGATAATTTGACAGCGATCTTCATAGCAAATAACTCAACTTTTCATCTACACACCATACATATCAAGATTGCATACCACATCATCCACCATCGACTTTTGAATGGACTTATCTGCACTACACACATGACATATTTAGAGTAACTTGCAAACATCTTCACCAAAGGTTTGCGGGTTGCGTCATATGATACATTATCATATAAGCTGAGCTTAGTCGACATCTACGCTCCAACCTGAGGGGGAATGTGAGTACAAAGGATCACTATAGGCCTCTTGGCCTTCCCATATCTCTTGGTCCTTCGCCTTCCTCACCTTTCTATATCTCTTGGCCTTCCCATGTCTTTTGGCCCTTCGTCTTCTTCCACTCTATATAAGGACATGTAACCCCTCTTACTTTCTCCGATGCTTTGACCCCCTTAGAAAGGTAATTAGAGGTCAACTTCCATCCTCAATCAAATAGACACTTACCCATTTAATCTGTCAGCCTATTTATTATGCTCTCGTGCACCAAATGTGTTGAGAAGTTGCTAAGACGTCACTGTCTATTCATCTTGTGTACGGCCTCGGTCATTGATCCATCACATGGTGAGTTGCCTCACACAGCAAATGCATGTGGAGAAGGGATAAGCTACTCTCTACCCCACCCACATTATTTTTCTAAGTGGGCCTTCCATGATACCATTGCGCTTCCACTATTTCCCTGGCAGAACATGCATGTGAGTGACCTTGCATTTGCCTTAGATCAAGAGGTGAGCATTTGATCGAGATCTCAGCCAAATTCTTAGTCCTTGTCTAGGACTCTACCAAAGCTTCTACCCTATCTATACTTTACTTGACCGAAACAATCGAATTGCTAGAACCCAATCCGACAAATTGAGAATCTGGAACTAAAACAGGATTGACCTTGTTAATTTGAACTAGTGATCAAACTAGCCCACAAGTTGACAAAGAAGAGTTTTGAGTTTCATTCGAGCAATTGTTGTTAAAGCAAACGCCCAATATGGACTTGTAGAACATTGGTAACCTGATCCGTATGATGTGAAGTAAGAAAGAACAAATGAATTAATTCACAGCAAGAGCATCTACATAAGGATTTACCTGATTCAGAGGTCAGCCGTCTACGTTCAGGACCATGATGAAACTTCCACAAAATGAGGCAAGAATAGAGAATAATTATCATCAAGAACCTAAAGAACGAATCCCTAATCTTGGTCTTGCAGGCACTCACTAATAGCTGAAATAGCCAATCCCTTATCTTGGCCACAGCTGGCCAAGAAACATGCCACACGTGGTCCATTTCTCCTCTGTATTAAAGGTGGTGCCTGAAAAGTTATTCTAAAAGTGGATCCCATTAAATAAGTTTGTTGACTTTCACCTCTTTATCTTGAATTCGTTGGCCCCCTCCGCCGGAAGATCGCTTCGCCGCCGTTATGAAGAGCTCCGCGGTGCTGTCTTCCTTGGCGACGCGGTATGCAGTTATTTCTGTGGAAGTAGATTAACCAACGAACCACATAAATCCTTATGTCTATGTTATTTCTGTGAGTTGATCTATTTCTTCTTACCTAATTCACATCATACAGATCGAGTGAGCAGTGCTCCGCAAATTCACATTATGTTTTTACTCTAACAGCCACTTACATTAATAATGTCATGGACCACCAGGTTCTACGTCTGCTAAGTCGTCAATGTCTGGCTGCAGTCATCAACTCGTAACCAAGCGTCATAATTAAATCGGGTTAATATGTAATGTAGAATATCTTATTGGAGGATCTTAGTGTGCTAAAGCTATACATTGTGGCGTAAATTAGTGTATAAAGTCTTCTATCCTAATTATATAATCTTTTCTAGAACATAGAACCAATTCCTATGTTTAACGTAGAACTAACAACTGACATTAGCTTCAGAATGATCATGTCCCTTAATATTGTTACGTACCTTACGCACTACTACCTCTCCCCTTCATAACAGTAAGTGAGAAGTCAAGTTTCAACTCTGCCAACCTATCTATTCTGCTCTTGTGCACCACGTGTTGAGAAGTATAAGGACCAGCAGGGGGTCTCCGAAAAAGAGGCGTCACTGTCTGTTCACCTTGCGCGGGGCCTCAATTGCTGCTCCATCACATGGTGAGGAGCCTCACACAGCACATGCATGTGGAGAAGGGACAAGCTACTCTCTACCCCACCTACGTTCGTTTTCTATGTGGGCCTTCCGCCATACCATCGAGCTTTCATTCTTTTCTAGAGATAATGTGCATGTGAGTGATCTTACCTTGCCTTTGATCATGGGATGAGAGCTTGGTTGAGATCTCGGCCTAATTATTAGTCCTTGTCTACGACTCTGCCAATGCTTCTACCCTATCTAGACCTTACTCGACCGGAAGAATCGAATGGCAAGAACCAAATCCGATAAATCGAGAATCTGGAATTGAGGCGGGGTTGACCCTGTTAATTCTAACCGGTGATCCAACTGGCCCAGAAAAGTCACCAAAATAAGAGTTTTGACTTTTATTCGAGCAATTGGTGTTAATATAAATGCCCAATTGGGACTCGTAGAACAACGCTTCTTACCTGATCCGTATGACGTGAAGCAAAAACGCGTCACACGTGGGCCATTTCTCCTCTCTCTCTCTACATTAAAAAGTGATGCCTGAAAAGTCGAGCTATTTAACTTGAATTCGTTGGCCTCCTACGCCGGAAGATCGCTTGGCCGTCATGAATAGCTCCGCGGTTCTGTCTTCCCTGGCGAGGCGGTATGCAGCTTCCGATGATTTGCCCTCTACTTTTGCCCTCGACTCTCTCTTTGATTTGCGGACCATTTAGCCTCGTCGCCGTCGTCATGGTTGCAGGCTGGAGGGGAAGGTGGCCATCGTCACCGGCGGCGCCAGCGGCATCGGAGAGAGCACCGCCAGGCTTTTCGCCCGGCAAGGTGCCAAGGTCATCATCGCCGACATCCAGGATGAGATGGGCCAGGAGGTCTGCAGGGAAATCGTGGGCGACGGCGGCATGGCCTCCTACGTCCACTGCGACGTCTCCTCCGAGGCCGACGTCCAGGCCGCCGTGGAGACCAGCCTGAGGTCTCACGCCCGGCTGGACGTCATGTTCAACAACGCCGGCACCGTCGGGGAGTACAGGTCCCACCTCGACTTCGACAGGTCCGACTTTGAGAAGGTGTTTGCGGTGAACGTGATCGGCGTCTTCCTGGGCATCAAGCACGCGGGCCGAGCCATGGCCTCCACCGGGCGAGGCAGTATCATCAACACCGCCAGCATCGCCTCGGTCATGGGCGCCATGGCGACGATCCCCTACACGGCGTCGAAGCACGCCGTGGTGGGGCTGACGAGGGACGCGGCCGTGGAGCTGGGCCACTACGGCGTGCGGGTCAACTGCGTCTCCCCTCATCTTTTGGCGTCGCCCTTGGCCTGCAGGGCGCTTGGGATGGACACAAGAGCCATGGAAGACGCCGCGGAGAAGAGCTCCGTCCTAAGTGCCGCGGCGTTGAAGGCGCAGGATATCGCCGAGGCGGTGCTCTACCTGGCCAGCGACGAGTCCAGATACGTCAACGGCCATAACCTTGTTGTGGACGGCGGCTACACCACAACCAATCCCAGCCTGGGGGCACACCTCTTTGCCTCCTCTTCCTGATCCTTGGTCCCTTCCCTCTAATCTTTCCCACGACATGTCTATTATCGGCGTTCTTCCTGCCGTTTCCAACTCGTATCTCCACACCGCCGCCGTTCTTCCTGTCTGCCTGTTCTATGTCCGTTCATGAATAATTGTGGTAAATTGAAAAAGACTCCGTGAAATAATATTACTCCCTGTAACTGCCTACGTTTCTTGTCTCCCAAACTCGTCCTTGCAGGAGTGCCTCGTGATACTCGACTAGCCGCCAGTTATCTCGGGGACGGTCTTCGGCGATAACTTCGCCAGCGAGATTCCCTGAAGATATCCTCCTTATTTAGGAATGACTGCTTGAGCTGTTCATCAACACCGGTCAGCACGTTCTCCTTCCGTCACTAATCCTGCAGCCGCCGCCGCCGCCACTCTCGTCGGCGATCTTACTTCCAGATGGTCCCAAGGTCGATTTGGGGATCGGGAAGCCCGAGCTCGATCTACCCCCGAGCTTCAGGGTCGGCCATCGAACGGAAAGAGGTCAAAGAGACGGGAAGAATGCCGGCGACGAGGAGAAACGAGAAGAACGGTCATAATTAAAAAGGGTGGGGAAGATCAGAGGGAAGGGAAGACGGATCAGGAGGAGGAGGAGGAGGCAAAGAGGTGTTCCCCCAAGCTGGGATTGGTTGTGGTGTAGCCGCCGTCCACCACAAGGTTATGACCGTTGACGTATCTGGACTCGTCGCTGGCCAGGTAGAGCACCGCCTCGGCGATGTCCTGCGCCTTCAACGCCGCGGCTCTCAGGACAGAGGCCTTCTCCACGGCGTCTTCCACCACTCTGGCGTCCATCCCGACTTCCCTGCAGACCGAGGGCGACGCCAAAAGATGGGGGGAGACGCAGTTGACCCGCACGCCGTAGCGACCCAGCTCCACGGCGGCGTCCCTGGTCAGCCCCACCACGGCGTGCTTCGACGCCGTGTAGGGGGACGCGGTCATGCCGGCCATGACCGAGGCGACGCTGGCGGTGTTGATGATGCTTCCCCCCCCGGCGGTGGCCATGGCTCGCCCCGCGTGCTTGATGCCCAGGAAGACGCCGATCACGTTCACGACCATCACTTTCTCGAAGTCCGACCTGTCGACCTCGAGGAGGGGCTGGTCCTTCACGATCACGCCGGCGTTATTGAACAGGATGTCCAGCTGGCGGTGAGACCTCAGGGCGATCTCCACGGTGGCCTGGACGTCGGCCTCGGCGGAGACGTCGCAGTGGATGTAGGAGGCCACGCCGCCGTCGCCCACGATTTCCCTGCAGACCTCCTGGCCCTTCTCATCCTGGATGTCGGCGACGATGACCTTGGCACCGTGCCGGGCGAAAAGCCTGGCGGTGCTCTCCCCGATGCCGCTGGCGCCGCCGGTGACGATGGCCACCTTCCCCTCCAGCCTGCAAACAAGACGGCGGCGGCGATGCTAAATGGCCACCAAACCAAAGAGAGATTTGAGGACAAAATTAGAAGATAAATCATCGCAAGATGCGTACCGCCTCGCCGGGGAGGACAGGACCGGGGAGCTCTCCATAGCGGCGATGCGATCGTCCGGAGTCGGGGGTCAACGAGTTCAAGATAAAGACGAGGTACAGGCTGCCACCGTGACCTGGGGACTTCCAGGCCTTCCATTTATAAAACAAAACTTCCTGGGTAAGATACTTCGCTCCTTCATTTCTGGAAGCTAGACACCCAAGAGCGCTGCCGGGTGAAAGTTCCCAACTGCCCCAATCAAAGTCAAAACTCTTGTTTTTGGCGAATTTCCGGGCCAGTTTGATCGCCGGTTAGAATAACCGGGTCAACCCAGCCTCAATTCCAGCTTCTGGGTTCGTCGGAGCGGGTTATCGCCTTTCGATTCTTCTGGCCGAGTAAGGTCTAGCTAGGGTAGAAGCTTTGGCCGAGTCATAGACAAGGACTAGGAATTAGACCGAGATCTCGACGACCAAGCTCTCACGCCACGGTTAAAGGCAAGGAAAGATCGCTCACACGCAGCCTATGCGGGGGGAAAGGAAGACTCACATAAAAAAAGAAGGTGGGTGGGTGGGGGAGAGAGTAGCTTCTCCCTTCTCCGCGTGCATGTGCTATGTTTAAGCTGCTCGCCAGTAGGTGGAGCAGCGTTCGAGGCTCAGCACAAGGTGAAAAAACAGTGACGTCTTACTAAATTCTCGGCACATCTGATGCACATTTGGGCGTGCACAAGAGCATTTTGTGCACAGGAGGCTCTCATGGCTGGTGGCGTGAATGGGCTAGCGTCTATTCGACTGGAGATGGAAGTTGACTTATAGTCACTTTGTGAGGGGGTCAAAGCGTAGGAGGCAGTAGTGCATGAGGTCGGTAAATATATTAAGGGACAAGATCATGCTGGAGCTAATGTTAATCGATTGTTAAATATAAGAATATATCATGTTAAAGTGTAAGTTTGTTGACTGAAAAATTAGTTGTATATCCTAGCACAATTATATACATTTCGATATGTGACTTTATACTCCAATTTATACCCACAACGCATAAATTTAGTACACGAAGATCCTCTAATAAGATATTCTACATTACATATTAACATTATATTTGTCGAAATATTTTATTTAATATGTCAAATAGTCACATACTTATATTCTTATATTTTACAATATACTTTTCATTTACTAAAATATCACAATGTCTAGAGAAATTTAATAATGTAAATTTAATAATGAAATATTAACCTTAATATACTTAATGATGTACAACTCAACATGAAACACACTAACCTTGCCATATTTTGATATTTCACAAAGTAAACTAACATATTCAACACTACGCTTTGAAACTCGAGATCAGGTCCATGTAATCTCGTAGACCCACAAATTATAAATCTGAAATTCAAACTCAACACTAAATAGTCAACAAGAAACGTTTCAATAGAGTCCATGAATGGGTCATTGACTTACAAAAGTCAAAGTCATAGCTTTGAAAATAGAAGATGAGCATGCATACCCATTATACTACTTTGTATCACTCTTAACTTTTTTATGATTAAAAGTGATTAACCTTTTTAGGTTGTAATTTTTTTATTGTTGGGCGATGTCGAGCTGGGTTGAGAGAAATGCCCAGAACAGTCTCACAAGATGAACCTTTTATCGCATAAATAGAGAAATGCTTCTGAAACAATATAAAGAGGGTATTTTATGTATTTTATATAATATAAGGTATTTTAAAAAAATATTAATATCTGTGGGGTTTATCTAAAAATGAGAGATACATGGGGGGGAAAAATCGACCCCCCCCTCCGTGGTTCCCTCATCCCTTCTGACGCTGCTCGCGTTCGCTCCCTGCCGGCCGCCGTAGCCCGCCGGCGGACCCTCTATGAACGGAGGGAGGCTTCTGGGAGGAAGAAACCTTAGAGAAAGGTGACAGATTGCGGGTAGTTTTTGAGAGTAGGGAATGGATTTTGTTTCTCTCCACCCTCACTTCGCTCCCAACCTCCTCGCCGGGAAGCCCCACAATCGAATTCCCCCTTCCCCGGTTGCGTCTCTCCGGAGGCCCCCACCAGTGCCGGAAGCGTCTGGCCTTTCCGGGTCCGTCCAACGGCCCTTCACCCCGGCGTCCCCCACTCCTCCTGTCGTCCAAGCTCCGGCGAACCCTCTCCGGAACCTTCCTACTTCCGAGACAATTCCCACTTCATCTAAAGTCGGTGGGGGTGACAGCAGCGGGAATGGCCTCGGCAATCCACTCTCCAACAAGCTCTGGCTCTCCAGCAAGCTGACTCCGCCTCCTCCTCCATCTCCCGCGGAGGAAACACCCGAAAGTGACTCAGTAGCCGTGGAATCCTGTGACCCTGATGAACCTCCTGCTCCTGCTCCTGCTCCCGCTCTCGCCCCCGTGTTCCAGCAAACTGGCAAGATTTTTGTGGGGAATCTACCACTATGGATAAAGAAGAACGATATTGCCGAGTTCTTCCGTCAATTCGGGCCTGTGAAGAGCGTCATACTGATCAAAGGCCATGAAGACACCGAGAGGAACATGGGTTACTGCTTTGTTTTATACGGTGGGCCGACAGCTGCGGACGCGGCCGCCAAGGCCGTGGATTTCGATGGGGTGGAGTTCCATGGGAGGGTGCTGACAGTGCGGTTGGACGACGGCAGGAGACTGCAGGCAAGAGCAGAGGAGAGGGCGAGATGGGTGGCTGGAACTAATGAGAGGGAATACCGGTCCAAGTGGCACGAAGAGAGGGACGGCGCTTGCAGAAAGTTCAGGAGGGTACTGGAAACACAACCAGAGAACTGGCAATCCGTGGTATCGGCTTTCGAAAAGATAAAGAAGGTCTGAGCTGAGTACATATACCTTACTTTCCTCCTCTCTTCCCCAGTTTTCGCCGGAACTGAGACTCATACAGAAAAAGGAATGCTTTCAGAAACTTTTTTACAATAAATCAACAGACCCAGTGAACAGACCCAGTGAATAGACTTATTATCGGAATTGTAAACTTCACCGAAACCTGAATAGCTTCTTTCAAAAGAGCTTCAATGTCTCTACCTTCTCCTTCCCACCACTGTAATCATCCCCAGTCGTGCTCTTCCTTTGGACTCTTAAGATTCGTTGTGTATATTTGTCCTGATATAGTGCAGATGCTAATTCTATATGCAGTTTTTTTTTCTTTTTCCATGCTCGAGATTCACCCACATGCACAGGGGAACCATTACTAAGTACTTTCCCGTTGTATAATGTTAACAATTGGTTTTTTTGGGACTTTCAGCCTTCTAGAAGAGAATTCGGCCTTATGGTGAACTACTATGCAAGGAGGGGAGATAAGCATCATGCACGTTCTACCTTTGAGAGCATGCGGGCAAGAGGGATCGAGCCAAGCTCTTATGTATATACAAAGTAAGATTGCCGACTCTTTCTTTGAAGCTGCACCATCATCTTGTGTGTGCATCACTTGAAGCGTCATAGTGGACAGTTAACACGTCTCTGCTACTAGGATGAAGGACACTTGATTGCGTTCTTCTCTTAGTTTCAGATCATCTCGGATGAAGGACAAATGATATATCTGAGAGTTTGAGAAAGATCCACAACGAATATTTGTCTGAAAAAACTTTTCCAGAGTGAATAGATTTTTGCCTGTTTTTCTATGACTGTTTCAATCTGTAAATGCCTCTGTATACTCCAAAATTATTCAATCGCTAGACGTGAGATGACATGTCTCATCAGTCATGAAGATTTTATTTATTTCATCATGCATTGAAGGTAATTCGTCATTTCATGCAGCCTTGTTCACGCTTATGCAGTTGCTAGAGATATGCGTGGTGCATTATCTTGCATAGAAGAAATGAAAGCTGAGGGTATTGAGTTGACATTGGTGACATATAGCATTCTAATCGGAGGATTTGCAAATGCTGGTGACTCGAAGTGAGTAAGAGCATTTATGTTTACTGTTAACCTCTCCGCTTTATATTTGTTCAATATTAATTGCCACTGATCGGGTAAAGTGTGGATATAGGTTAGCTTGTGATAAGTGGTAAAGTTATTAGGTTCTTGTCATGTTTCGAGTTTATTTTGTTTTTTTAGGTTTTTAAGTGACCAATGAAATGTCTTTTTTTTTTATTTTAAAGCGGATGGTACCACATAATCATCAATAAGTAGAGAGTAAATGTATAGGTTGATAGCTTGTTGATCAGAATGTTGAATGAGGTTAAATCATAAAGTCCTGAGCTAGTCTCTAATGGGTATCTGTATAATCCTTAGAATCAATAACACTGAGGTTAATTGTTTTGGATTTATGTTTTGGCTTCGAACTTGCTGTGACATTTTAAATTTCCTGAAACCATTTTTTTTATTATTATCATGGCACTTCATATCTTCAATTTCACAAAGGGCATGGTGCATAGAGCATGGTCATTGTGGTTTCTGTACAACCTAGCAGATTATTTTTCTTACCAGTTTTTTTTTTCTTATGCCTTTGGAAGAGCTGCAGATAATTTATTTCTGGAGGCAAAGGAGAAGTTTGCAACGCTTAATGCCATTATCTATAGCAACATTGTGTACGCTCATTGGTTAGTACCTGCAGATTGATGCTTGGTCGAATTTTCCTTTCAGATTTTGTGTATTTCACGTTTTGTGGCCATCTTGTCCTTCATTGATGTTCGAATACTAATTTTCATCCTCTTTTTAGATAAATTATCAATTTTAAATGTCTTCCTACTCTGAGATTTCAGCCATCTCTTTTATTTAGTTACTATGTTAGAGCTTAAAAAAGATCTCTCTATCGGCTCCACTTTTCATTCAAAGTGCCTTAAAATGCATTGAATGCTGTCACTTGTGAGATAGTAAACTATTTACTTCTCTCTACTGAGAAATGCTTTGAATGATCTAGCCAAACTGACAATATGGCTCGAGCTGAGGAACTAGTCCGGGAAATGGAAGAGCAGGGTATTGATGCGCCAATTGATTTATATCATACCATGATGGATGGGTACACAAATGTGCGCAACGAAGACAAATGCCTTGTTGTATTTGAAAGGCTTAAGGTATCCTTTGTTTTCTCATCACGACATGATCTTAAATTTGAAAAATTGGTCTGATTTTATGCTCAATCTGGATTGTTAGCACTGAAAAGTTTTACAATTCGACATAAATGCGATATAATATGTTCAAGATTATGTCTGAAAGGCACTCTTCAAAAAACCTTTCTATTTTATCGCCTTAGCATTGAGATGGGTGTCCGGGTACTTGTCGGGCTTCCGGAATTTCTAAACTCCCATCATGTGAGAGAGTTCAGGATTTTCTTTCTTCACTGTGCTTAGTTAATATCACTGAAAGAAAAGAATAGACTCACGTAAGTGCATTACTTGGCCGCCTCCCCCTTCCTCCTCTCCTCTCCTGGTGCTCCTAATACCCATTGAATAGGTAGAAATAGGCGGCTTCTGAATTTTGGGGTTATTCATTCCAAATCTGTTGATCAGTTTTCCAAGTATTTCTATTTTTGATGTTGCATTCCTTTTTACTACCAAAAATGCTGCGAGGAAATGCTATAGAAAGACATGCTCTATGTGAGGCATGTATCTGAATCATGCCATTCCATGCTATTTGCAGGAATGCGGCTTTACCCCTTCAATAATCACATATGGGTGTCTCATTAATTTGTACACGAAGGTACTGCATCTCTTCCCAGTGAATTTCATGTTGGAAAAGGATGTCTTTGAGATGTAAGCTGATGGGCTGCTAGCCATGGGTAATCCTGTGGCTCCTTACACATTAGCATCATGTCGGTAGTTTCTTTTAACTCTTTAGCACCTTCAAATGTCATCCATCAGATTGGAAAGGTAGCAAAAGCCATCGAGATCAGCCAGAAGATGGAATCACGGGGAATCAAGCACAACAACAAGACTTACTCCATGCTGATTAATGGATTCATCCAGTTAAATGATTATGCAAACGCATTCACCATTTTTGAGGACATGATGAAGAAGGGTCTGAAGCCCGATTCTGTTGTGTACAATATCATCATAAACGCATTTTGTAAGATGGGCAACATGGACCGAGCAATGCGCACTTTTGAGGAAATGCAGAAGGCAAGGTATAGGCCTTCATCGAGGACATTTCAGCCAATTATATACGGTTTTGCTGTGACCGGAGACATGAAAAGAGCCATGGAGGTTCTTGATACAATGAGGCGGACTGGGTGCATCCCAACAGTAGAAACATACAATGTTCTTATCCTTGGCCTCGTTAGGAAGCAGCAGGTGATTTTCGTACTCTCTCTCCCTCTATCTCATCCTGTCTTCTTCTTTCATTTCCGTCCCACTAGTCTCTTGAGGCTGAGCCATGGGCCACCCATCCTATGGAAGGAAAAGCGACTTCTTTCCCATCGTTGTTACTGATTTTTCGTACTCTCTGTTCCATGCAGATGGAGAAGGCCGTTGAAGTGGTAAATGAGATGGTATTGACTGGCGTCAACCCCAACGAACGTACCTACACAACAGTTATGGAGGGTTACGCCTCAGTTGGCAACACTGGAAAGGCTTTCGAGTACTTCACCAAAATTAAGGAGGAAGGCTTGAAGCTTGATGTCTTCACGTACGAAGCACTCCTCAAGGCATGCTGCAAGTCTGGCCGAATGCAGAGTGCTTTAGCGGTTACAAGGGAGATGTTCGTTCAGAAGATTCCCAGGAATACCTTTGTCTATAACATATTAATAGATGGGTACGTATTCAATGAATTTAGCCTTGATCTTGGGAGAAGTATTTTCTGTTTCATGTAGTTGAACGAAAATGGAGGTACTGTTTTAGCAGACGACTTTTTTTTTAACAGTTCAGCTGATCTAAGATGGCTTTTAGAGGAATTTTAATGCTACATGCAATCATAAGATATCAGAAGTTATAAAAACAGTCGAATGTCTTCCTAATCTGCGTCATTTTTCATAAACGGAATTATGAGGCCAGGACATCCTCTTCTCAAACAATGTGACATCCCAGCGTATGTTCTTTAAGAGCAGTGTTCAGCACTGCTGGCCGTCTAATCAGTCTTCTCTCTATCACCAGTTATTGCAATCCTTATAATTTTCGTTGCATATTGATTACAAGACAATTTTATTTTTTTTATAATCTCATATATTCTTTCCATTGGATATGCAGTTATTTGGAAATAAAATGAATAAACAGATGCCTTGATGATGCTCAAAAATAGAATTGAAGCTAGTTGCATGGCCTGCTGGTTGATCATCAATAAGTGATAAGCCTTCTCACTGAAATGAATAGGTTTCATTAGGATCCAGGCGGGATTTTTCGCTTTTAGAAAAGCACTGCTGCTGAAACCTCTCTCAATCCATTCCCAATGAAGGGAAATTTAGCTGACTTGGACCAGCTAGAGAGGACCACGGTTATATGCCTAATAAAGGCCGTACGCTGCATATGGTCCACCCGGAGGTTGACTGAAAATTTATGTATTTATAGAAGTTAAAATAGTTTTTAATTTCCATTTTTAGCCTTTTTTTGGTTGAAAACTTGCTGCATTTTCTGGGTGGCCATATTTGGTATCATCTTCCAGATACTGACGAGAAAGAAGTATTCTGCAGGTGGGCCAGAAGAGGGGATGTGTGGGAAGCTGCCGACTTAATGCAGCAAATGAAGAGAGAGGGAGTTCTCCCTGACATCCACACTTTCACATCATTCATAAATGCGTGCTGCAAGGCTGGCGACATGCTGGTAAACCTTCGTTCATCAGTCTCCTTTGCTCTTCTACCTCTATGTTTGTGGGCAGAAGATGCCACTTGCACATGAGTCAATTGCCGACGGGCATCAACCGGTAAAGTCGGGCATCAACTGATAATCATAACCATAGTCATTTAGATAATCATAACCATAGCCATTTGGATGAAATCCGTGCTATACATTCCACCTCAGGCATATTAGTGCTCCTGGTTTATCTTCTTCTTCCCGTTTCAGAGAGCTACAAAGACGGTGGAGGAGATGGCGATTGCCGGAGTGAAGCCTAATCTGAAAACATACACCACCCTGATCAAGGGCTGGGCGAGGGCATCGTTGCCAGAGAAAGCTCTCGCGTGCTTTGAGGAGATGAAGCTGTCAGGAATGAAGCCAGACAGAGCTGCCTACCATTGTCTGATGACGTCTCTGCTGTCCAGGGCCACCGTTGTCGAAGGGTACCTCTGCTCTGGGATTCTGAGCATTTGTAGAGAAATGGTGGAGCTCAACATTACAGTTGACATGGGCACCGCCATTCACTGGTCCAAGTGCCTGAGGAAGATAGAGAGATCAGGAGGGGAGATCACAGAGGCGTTGCAGAAGACCTTCCCTCCCGCGTGGAACTCACACGAGGTTCCTGAGACAGATTTCGATAAGGTGGATGACTGTAGATCTGGTGAGGGCTCGTTGGGGGACGATGATGGCGACAACGGAGAAGAAGACTACCGATCCTGGTTCTAGGATAGGCCAGAAAAGGAATCTTTTTTCCTCGCCGTGGAAGTCAAAGTCAATCTGTCCCGGAGCAAATTTGTCCACAAACGAAATGTCTGTATGAGGGTGGCTCGGACTGTCTGCCTCCGGATCGGCGTGCCTTCTGAATATCTTTTCTCATTCCTTTCAAGGGCTCCTCCGTTTTATATATAAAGAGAAATTATTTTGTTCCCGCTAGTCTGCTGTTCATGTGTTGTCGTTGCTTGCTTGCTGCTGTAACCTGCCCATCTTGCAGCCCTGGCTTGCCGCGTGGAGCTGCTCCCGCCATTAGAGTGCAACCCAGCTCAGAAAGGTGAGTACATTTCTCTCCCAAGCAGCCTGTTCTTCAGTCTTTGATTTTAGATCTGACTGCTAAATTTGGATTTATTGGGTTGTTCATCGGACTGCCAAAATTCATGCATCTGTTTGATTGGAGTTTGTCGAATTTCTTTGCATGGATATAAATTCAAACGCCACGCGTTCGTCTTGGTTGCCTGTGATTGGTCTTCAAACAGATAGTTGACTCCTCCACCTGTGCGTGGCCCCTGAGGTGCCTGACCTGGACCTCGAGGGTTGACTTCCTTCCTCTCCAAAACTGGAGATGAACTTATCGGGCGTGGCGCTGTGTTTTCAGGTTCCACCAAGTGACCCAGTTGACCATCCCACCAAGAAGGGGAACCCCGAGGAGAGAAGGCCTCTTGATGGTGGGCATCACTCGATCCAGGTGCCCAATGCTTTCGATTCCCTTAAAAATTGCATTTTTTTCCATAAATTTCATCCGCGCCTTGGTTGATGATACTTTGGATCCATTGAATGCACCACCGGGAGAGAAAGAGAGAGAGAGAGAGGGCGGGGGATGCGACAAATCGACGTGATATTTCCACAGTAATGTAAAGAAGTACGTCCTGTTAGATTCATTGCATTGGCCGCCGTTTAATGTTCATAAATAGAGAGCGAGTTGACTTTCTTGGTGGTCAATCTTCTATTTAAGGCATCTTGTCATGGCCCAAAATGGAATCTTGCAGATTTTTGTTTTGTGCAGATTCCATGGAGGTGGAGGAGGTCTCCGGGTAGCTGACGTGTTTAGGAGAGGGAGGATTCTCGCGGGTTGGGGAGGGGAATCAGGTCTGCGTGTGCTCGCATAACCTGATCTCATTTACTGTACATGGTCAACCATCATCAACAGTCATATGAAGTGGCAGCTGACCGGTGCATGTGGCCGGGGGGGGGGGCGCAGCTTTCTCATTAATGGTCAACCATGTGTGAATAAGATGGCTGCCAAAGTACCCATGTCATGGCTTGGCTAAGATTTGTTCGTATGCCGCCATCATACATAAATGACGGCCATGTGGCTGCCTCGGAAGTGGCCTCCATCTGAGACGCCTCCCCCCTTCTCTCTCTCTCTCTCTCTCTCTCTCTCTCTCTCTGATGAGAGAGAAAATGAATTTTTTAAGGGTTTATCTACACAAATCTCCATTTTTAGTGACATTTGATCGAGCCCATTTTCTTAAGAGGGGATTTTTTTTTCTATGGCCATACCCACACCCTGAGCCCGTTTCCCTCTCTCTCCTCTGCTGATGAGAGAGAAAATGAACATTTGAAGGTCTTATCTACAAAAATCTCTTTTTTTTAGTTACAATTTGATCTGACCCATTTTCTTAAGAGGCGGGCATTTTTTTCTATGGCCAGCTCTCCCCGACCCTGAGCCCGTTTCCCTCCCTCTCTCTCTCTCTCTCTCTCTCTCTCTCTCTCTCTCTTCTCTGCTGATGAGAGCGAAAATGAAAAATTGAAGGTCTTATCTACAAAATCTCCTTATTTAGTTATAACTTGATCTGACCCATTTTCGTAAGAAGGGCATATTTTTTCTTTGGCAAGCTCTCCCCGACCCTGAGCATGTTTCCCTCTCTCTCTCTCTCTCTCTCTCTTCTCTGCTGATGAGAGAGAAAATGAAAAATTGAAGGTCTTATCTACAAAAATCTCCTTTTTTAGTTACAACTTGATCTGACCCATTTTCTTAAGAAGGGCATATTTTTTCTTTGGCAAGCTCTCCCCGACCCTGAGCATGTTTCCCTCTCTCTCTCTCTCTCTCTCTCTCTCTCTCTCTCTCTTCTCTGCCGATGAGAGAGAAAATGAAAAATTGAAGATCTTATCTACAAAAATCTCCTTTTTTAGTTACAACTTGATCTGACCCATTTTCTTAAGAAGGGCATATTTTTTCTTTGGCAAGATCTCCCCGACCCTGAGCCCGTTTCCCTCTCTCTCTCTCTCTTCTCTGCTGATGAGAGAGAAAATGAAAAATTGAAGGTCTTATCTACAAAAATCTCCTTTTTTAGTTACAGCTTGATCTGACCCATTTTCTTAAGAAAGGCATATTTTTTCTTTGGCAAGATCTCCCCGACCCTGAGCCCGTTTCCCTCTCTCCCTCTCTCTCTCTCTCTCTCTCTCTCTCTCTAGCCGGGTCCGCCGGAGGCTCGGAAGAACACTAGATATCGTATTTGTATGATGTTGTAGACAGAGGCTCGGATGGCGAATTAGACGTTGGAATTAATTTGTCTTGGATTTGCAGCGGTGGGAGCACCCACACGATGAGCAGCTCACCCTTCTCAAGGATATCGGAGGAGGCCGCCGGGGAGAACCAGAGAGATTTTATGAGCGCCCGCCCGCCCGTGTCGGATTGATGCCCTCGCAGGCGCGTTTAATGGCGGACCTCTCCCCCTCTCGAGCTCTGTGAATAAATCCCTTCAGCCCTTGCCCACCCTTTGTTTAATCCCCAAGGCATTGAACCTCCTCTCCTCCGAAGCTCCCCTCCCCCCCATGCATTCCGATTCAACCTCTGCATGCATGAGAGAGAGAACGAGGGAGAGAAAGAGGGAGAGAGAGAGAGAGAGGGGAGGGGGGGGGCATTAATTTGGAAACTGGTGAAGGGACGGATCGATCCTTCTTGCGTCCTGTCTTGCTGATCGTCGCCATGGAGGAATTGAGGCTGACCCATTGATTGGAGGGTCGTAAACCAAGGCCAGAGACTATTAATGGCGACACTCATCGCTCCCCTCGTCGGAGGGTGAGACCTTAATCACCCCACCATCTCCCCTCAGCTCTGATCCAGCGCTCACATTATTTTTATACATTTGCACATAGTTTCATGCATTGGGCATCCGCCCTTCTTCCCCACATCACTCAAAAATCCAACCTTTCAGACCTCTGATGAAGAGAGAGAGAGAGAGAGAGAGAGAGAGAGAGAGAAGAGATCAGTCGAAGGAGGGGGAATGGGGGCTCTTGGGGGAGGCTGCATTGATAATATATGCCAAAGGAAATAAATCGGTGTCGCGAATCTTCAACGACGCAATAAATTGACTTTGATATTATCAATAGCTGCTTATTTTCTGAGAAGGAAAAATATCCGCTCTCCCGATAACTCTCGAGACAAGGCCGAGAGCATCCAACACGTCGGCGATGAGCCCCTCGTAGACACACAGAGATATATAGAGAGAGAGAGAGAGACAGAACCACAGAGATGGAGATTTAGAGAGAGAGGACTTGCCCAGGGAAGAACACTTGTCCGAGACCCTCTTTATCTCACTAAACGCGACCTTTTAATCCCCTTAACTTTTCTGCTTGATTCCTCCAAACCCGTTGTCTGGGAAGACCCAACTCCTCTCTCTCATCCTATACTAGAACCAGAGGGAAGAGAGAGAGAGAGAGAGAGAGAGAGAGGGGGGGGCCTTCATGGACGGATGAAAATGGGGAACTTGCTGATCGGCCCAAGGATTGTTATTAATCAGCGAGGCCTGAATTTGTACTCGAGCTTCCTACCGATCCTTCAATTCCATTGAATCCCTCCCCCCACCTTCTCTGTTTGGGTCTGTGGAGACTAAAATCATTAAATAGAAAGCATAAAAGCATAGTTATACCAATAAAACAAGAGAATTTAATATAACTCTCCTCCCTCCCTCCCCTCTCTCTCTCTCTCTCTCTCTCTCTCTCTCTCCCCTCTCTGTTTCTCATCACTCATGCCTCCCCCCTCCAAGGCTCCATTTTTCCTATATAAAATGGTGTTTGGCCGCCACCGAGGAGACGACCGGCGACGGCAGCGCCACCCAGCTCTAAACATAGAAGCCTTGCTGCCGACGGTGTGTAGGGAGCAGACCTTGGCGGTGGCACAGTCATCGACTTGGGCTGTGCTCTGTTCTCCGAAGTCATCCAGTCGGAGGTAACAAGGAAGACCGGCGAGGTCTACCGCCGCCGCTGCAGAATCTCCGATTGCCTCCGCCTCGAGGTTTAACCTCTCTCTCTCTCCGCCGCCACCCTCTGCGACTTCTCTCTGTCCGTCCCCTCAACGGCGAGGTCCTGATCACGGGTGGTCTCTGTTTCGCTGCGTTTCTGTTCCTTTCAGAGCGAGGAAGACGAAGAGGACGACGAGATGAGCCGTAGGGGGAAGACTCCCAGGCTGGACCTGAGGCTGAACCTGTCCATTCCGCGTGGCGGCGGGTTCTCCGCAGCGGCCGCCGGCGGAGGCGGCGGCGTCGGAGCCACCGCCGACGCCACCGCGTCGTCGAACATCTCCCCGTCGTCGTCGTCGTCCCCGAGCTCGTGCCTCTCGTCGGAGACGGAGCAGGGGCGGTACGCCAGCAGCCCCGAGGCCACGTCCATGGTGCTGCTGGGCTGCCCGCGCTGCCTCATGTACGTGATGCTCTCCGAGGACGATCCCAAGTGCCCCAAGTGCAAGAGCACCGTCCTCCTCGACTTCCTCAACGACCCCAAGAACGCTGCCACCGCCAAGAACAAGAAGAACTGATCAACCCAATAATCCACCCAGCTCCCCTCCCCCTCCCCCTCCTCCGCTTGCAGTAGAGAGAGAGAATAGCGAGAGAGAGAGAGAGAGAGAGAGAGAGAGAGAGGGGGTGCTGTCTTGCAGTAGATTTTCCATCTCTCAGTATCCAGTTCATGATTAGCTAGCAGGTTGTGATCGGATCGGTCTTCCCAAGATTTCTCAATAGAATTAGCCATGGATCGTGATTCTCCGAGTTGGGGCCACCCTCCCTCCCTCCGTCCTCCGGCTCCTACGGCGGCGGAGGGACCGCCGGATCTCAGAACCCAGTACGCCTCCCACAACAGAGAATGCCCCTGTTCCGGCAGATAGGTCCTTCAGAGCTGAGCTGGGCGGCTCGGGGGGACGGGGGATGGGGGCATTGAAGAAGAAGACAGCTTTGGCTTCAAATCACTTTAAACCCATTAAATACACAGTAATTGAGACAGATGAGACCAAAGAACAGCCAGACTAAATCAATTAAAGGGCTGTGGAGATGGGGATCGAGCAGCTGCGAAGTATTGGTTGAATCAGCAACAGATGTATTGAAGAACATCGAATCAGCAGCTGAAACCCCCCTCCTCCTCCTCCCCACCCATTCAATTCCGGGCTTAGTCCTGAAGAACATCAGCTAGCTGCTGCCCTTTTAATGGCAGCCCCAGCACGACGGTATTAAATCCCCATGAGACCAGGGATTCCCACCACCCAGCCATGTGACTGTGTGCCCAGGATGGCGGAGGTCCTCACCTGAAAAAGCAGAGGCAGAGGATCTGCAGACTCGCTGTAGCTCTCGGGCCGCCCAGAGTTTGTCCGCCGTCAGAAACCAGAGCTAGCTCATCTGTAGGGCTCCTTTTCTCCTCCCATGGTCCCCCTTTCTGGCAAAAGGGAGCCTGCTTGAGCCCCCAACGAACCCAGGAGTAGCTCGAGACTCCTTGACCCGATTTCTCTGCAACATCGCCGACGATGCGTCACAGAAGAAAGGGAAGATGATGAAGCATCCAGAATGACCAGAGGAAATCTCTGCATCCATGGCTTGTTGATTGCTGGAGATATATCTGCGATCAAAAGGAAATGACCATTGGGCAGCATCTTTTTCAGCGTCTTCCCACTCTGATTATGTCCCCGATTTACTCCGGCCACATGCAGGGCAATGCTCTGAGCTCCGCTCGCCTCCAGTGGTTGTGGCGTTCATCAGTGTTCTTCCCCTTTTTCTTCTGAATCGAACGAGTCTTCTCTGGGATGAGAATGAAGGAAAGAGTTCTCGAAATGTCGTGCAGCTGCAAGAAATTCGTTCAATCTGCGGCCGATATATGTTTGGATTCGCTGATAGCACGCTCATTTTTCTGCAGAGATCCAAAAATTTCCTCGGGGCGGAGGGTTTCTCCCGCAGATTTCTCTACTGGCATTACGCCACAACCAGATTTCTCCCGCAGACTCGCCGGATCTTCTCTCGCCAGTGGAGAGATCGAGACATCGAGCATTGATTGTCCCATCGCTAAAACGAGGAATCAAATCGAAACCGTCTCCAACCCGAGAGCACTGCGCTTCTGATCGGAGCACATCACTCCATTCGTCGCCTGGAGCATCCACTTGGAGGCTATCTGCACCCTCACCGGAGGGGCGCGGCAGATTGCAGAAAGGGTGAAAGAAACAAGAGACGTAGAAAAGACGCCACAGACGACGGCAGCGATCGGATTTACCACCGCCAGGAGGAGCTGGTGAAACCTCCTCCTCCAACCTCGACCGATCTCGTCCAGTGGGAACCCTAGCAGAGCCCCTCTCGCTCCTCTGCCACCGAGACGATCCGCCCGCCCCTCCGCCATCTTTGATCCTCGCCTCCGAATTCTTCCTGCGAGACCAGCACAGGACATTAAAACCAGGCAGCAGCGATGCCGTGGTCCTCTCTCCCTGACGATTAGATCTTCCGTTCCTGGCCGTTGATCGAGTGAACCTCAGAGCTCGTCCAGTCCTTCTTCCCAATCTCTCTCCTCAACCAGACGGCCGCAGAGATTCCTCCTCCCCCTTCCTCCCTTCCTCCCCCGAGCCACTATCTCTTGCTTCGTCGGAAGCCGATCCAGCCCTAGCTCCATCTCTGGGGAGGCCGTGGACGCAGTCGGCGGAGCTGCAATGGAGGACGACGTCCCCGGGGGACCGCTCCGTCGCATGTCGA
Source organism: Spirodela intermedia (assembly GCA_902729315.2). Lineage (NCBI taxonomy): Eukaryota > Viridiplantae > Streptophyta > Magnoliopsida > Alismatales > Araceae > Spirodela > Spirodela intermedia. The sequence goes on along the minus strand of LR746268.1, from coordinate 8,587,743 downwards.
GCCGGATTCGGCGGGTTGCTCCGAAGATGGTGGCGGCGCTCGCCAGCAGCGATAATCGAGAGCAGGTGAGGCTCGTATCCTGCGGTTTGCCCGGTCCTTCTGGTCTATAATTTCTTCATTTCCGTCGCGTTCCTGCCATCGACGCTTCAGGATTCTTGAATAGGGGAACAAGCTAGAATTCTCTCTCTGGTATTCCCGATTGCGGAGTCCCGGAATCCGTATGATCTGATGCACGTTGAATCTGTTCGTGACATGATATCGCTCTTCTGCGGTGCCTTTCCACTGCTCTTCCACCTGCATCTGCAAGATCTTGAAAACCCTTGACAGAACTAAAGAGGCAAATTATCTCGTCCTCCTGTGATTTTCGCTTCTTCTATTTTCCTTGTTGAAGGCGGCTCTTGCTCGTCTGGAGGCCTTGGAGAGCGACAATGCGTTTGCAGAGGTTATGGAGGTCAGCAGCGAAGAAGACGACTCTCTCGATGGAGACGGTCAAGGTCTTTCCTCTTACCTTCTGTCCATTTTTCCCAAATCCATGAGAATCCTTCCTTCTTCTTCGCGAGGACATCCAAAGCCGCGCGGTCTTAGGGTTTGGACCTGTGAACTGCACGAAGATATTACTCTGAAATCTGAGGCATGATCAGTTCAGCGCATCGACATACCAGGAAGAGGATGGAAGTGTGCTGTCCTGAAAGCCATTTTTGCTCTGCAATAGTCTCTCAGGCGATGCCCGGTTGATGCAGCTGGATCACAAGACATAATCGCACTTCAAACCCTAATTTTAGAAGCTCTGTTATGTGAGATTGGATCAGCTGAAAGAATCTTTTTCGATGATTAGCCAGTTTTTGGTCCGAGCTGTTAGTTCTGGCCTGATTTCCGATCTTGCGAAGAGCAAAATCTAATGGGGAAAAGGGCCTCCCGATTTGGATAAGTAGGAAATAACCAGAGATTAATGCCATTCTTTGAGAAGATGTGTAGCATCAGCGGGAGTGTTAGCTGATTTATTTGATCTTATTATTAAAGATAAGAAGAAGAAAACTGAGGCTGCAGCAGAAGGCCCACCATGGAAACTGTAGAAATCACTTGGATTGGAACAGATCTTTGAAGGTTCACCAAGAACACGGTGGAGCACGTAGATCAAATCCCATCTCATCATATTTCCTCTTTTTGATAAGTTTGAGTAGAAATATCAATTTCATGACCCTTTGGAGCAGATAGATGTATTTCTTGTTCATGCATCAATCTTGTCTCTTCTCTGGTTCAATGGCGAATATCTTTGAATCAAGCATTTTAATCAATCAATCAATCAATCAATCAATCAATCAATCATGTTCTTGCATCAATCGTGCATGTTTTCTCTCTCTCAATCAATCAATCTATCTATCTATCGACCTATCTGGGCATGCTTCTGAGTTGGACCGCCGTGCCCATTTTTTCTTCTGCGCGATCTCAGCCCACATGCAGAGGAGGCAGTCCAAGAATATGAAGCGGAAGACCAGACAAGGGAAAGCCATGGAGAACGCAAAGAGGGCCCCCCGGACCTTCATTGAGATCCTCCATGATGTAGGTGCCCTATGGACTTCGCTCTCTTCTCTCTCTCTCTCTCTCTCTCTCTCTCTCTCTCTCACTCACTCACTCACTCTGCTGTTCTGCTTTGCCGTTCTGCAGGCAAACTTGGAGGCGCTGCCGCGGCACGTGCCGACATATTTGAGGGCGGCCGTGGGGCCCCCGAGCGCGTCGGCGCGCAGGTACTTCTGTGCGGTCTGCGGATTCGCGGCGTGCTACACGTGCGTGAGGTGCGGGGCAAGGTTCTGCTCGTGCCGGTGCCAGGTGATCCACAACGAGACCCGATGCCTGAAGTTCATCAGCTGACCCCACCCAGCTGACTCCGGATGGCCCGTGTTGACCCACACCTCGAATGATTGTCAAGATAGAGATAGAGAGAGAGAGAGAGAGAGAGAGAGAGAGAGAGAGACGATCGGGTCGGATGAGGCCTTGACGATCGGGATCACGACGTCTTTCGGCTATTTAGTGCAAGGAATTGGCTCTGGATCGAACGTTTGTCAAAGCGCTGACTTTGTTCGTCATGATGAGAGAAGGGTCGATGACCAGTTGACAGTGTGAGCTGGGCACACGGTGAGAACAACGGATGGTAGCGACGGTCTACTCTGCCAGGCCCGGTCCAACAATCTTGAGGAAACCTGAGCCATGGAATTCGCTAGTCCTGGTCAGCGCCGGGAGAGCCGCTTCCTCGTCAAAGCCTGCACGTGTTCAACGCCTGTGGGATGGTCAAAGAAGCTGACTCCTCTCCAGAGCGGGGGGTCCGGACGCCGACTATCAGCTCCTGCCATCTAAGGGCCAGAAGAAAATGGACTGGCAGCCATGGTGGGGCCCAGCAGAACGTTCCTTCCTGGAATGTGCCTCCTTCTTGCTGCTATATACCTCCCCCCTGGGCCGCCTTCCTTCCCCCCATCCTCATCGGATCAGAGGAAGGAGAAGAAGAAGAAGAGATCGAGGTCGGCATGGCTATGGCGGCGGAGAAGAAGAAAATAGAGATCCGGTCGGTTTGGGCGGCGAATCTGGAGTCGGAGTTCCAGCTGATCGAGAGCTTGATCGACCGGTACCCGTACGTGGCCATGGACACGGAGTTCCCCGGGTTGGTGTACCGGCTGCCGGCGAGGCCGTCGGAGTTGTCGCCGGCGGCGAGATACCGCTGCCTCAAGGCCAACGTGGACGCCCTCAGCCTGATCCAGGTGGGGCTCACCCTCTCCGACGCCGACGGCAACCTCCCCGGCGGCGCCGCCGGCGACGGCAGCGGCGGGTTCATCTGGGAGTTCAACTTCCGGGACTTCGACCCCTCGCGCGACGACCACGCCCCGGAGTCCGTGGAGCTGCTCCGGCAGAACGGCATCGACTTCGAGCGGAACCGCCGCGACGGCGCCGCCTGCCGGCGGTTCGCGGAGCTGATGATGTCGTCGGGGCTCGTCTGCAACGAGGGGGTGAGCTGGGTGAGCTTCCACGGCGCCTACGACTTCGGGTACCTGCTGCGGCTGCTCTCCGGCGAGCGGCTGCCGGAGAGGTTGCCGGAGTTTGTGCAGCTGCTGCGGGGGTTCTTCGGGGACAGGGTCTACGACGTGAAGCACATGACGAGGTTCTGCGAGAACCTGTACGGGGGCCTGGAGAGGGTCGCCGGAGAGTTGCAGGTGGAGAGGGCGGTGGGGCGGTGCCACCAGGCCGGCTCCGATAGCCTCCTCACCTGGCACGCCTTCCTCAGGATGAGGGACCTCTTCTTCCTCCACCACGCCGAGGAGAGGCTCGCCGGTGTCCTTTACGGCCTAGAAGCTTGTTGATAGAATAGACAGACAGATAGATAGCTAAATAGATGGATGGAAGGATAAATTCTTCGTTTTTTTAACCTCTCTCTCTCTCTCTCTCTCTCTCTCTCTCTCTCTCTCTCTCTTTCTCTCTTTCTCTCTCCTCCGGAGAAGGCAGCTGACTTCTGATGAAATGAAACAAACTAGGAGCATCACCGCCAGTTAAAGTTGAGATACAGATAAATTCAAATGAATGAAGAACCCAGAAAAAAAGATACAAAAATCAACCACGAACTCACTCTCTCTCTCTATCTCTAAATTATCTCTTTCCTCCGGGAAAAGGAGCCTGATTTCTGATGGAAAGAAACAAATGGGGATCATTACCACCAATTAACAAAAATCACCAAAAACATATATCCATATTGATTAATTATCTAATTTTAAAACATACCTAAGCTCCATGGAATCTGCAGATATCTCCACACCTCAGGCACATTCCGTCATCTGATAGCGCCCTGGAGCCCAACAAGGGTTGACTTTACAAGCTGCCTGCACTAGCTAGTGGCCAAAGATTTGGCTCACTGAGGCATAAGTCGGCACGCGGTCAACTGTGGAGACGCGTCAGAAGTGAAATGAATGAACAACCCTTGAATAATTCTCTGATCGAATAATAACCACAATTAAATGCAATTAAAAATAAGCCGAAAAAAAGGAAACTACCATCTCCCAAGCAGGCCATGGTCAACTTAGATGACAACACCTTCCCTGCCACGGCCGTGAGATCATCGAGAGTCAGCTCATCCAGAAATCCCAGGAAATGCTCCACGGGTTTCCTGTAGAAGTAATAACAGCAATCAAACACAGAGGCGTGATGGGCACATAGAGGCGGTTCCTGTGCTTCACACATCCTACCGGCACCCGTAAGTCAACAGCTGCCTCCCAATATCCTCTGCGATGATCATCTGGACATCAACCAAGCTCAATCTTCAAAGTCATAAAAGCATTAAACATGAATTAAATAAAAAAATGGGATGCCATTCTTACCCTTGACTCCAGGTTCATCAAGACGGCAGATCTGGTGGTGTTCTTGGCCCGCTGGAATTCGATCTCCGAGACTGAACCCAAATGACCCAAGATTGTTTATATGGTAATACATATATACACACATATAATGTTTTAAGAAAGTGGGAATGCACCTCGGCCAGGTGTTGCCACAGATAGCAATTCGGCGGCCGCTATCTCCACAAGCTTCGCCACAAATTCTGGACCCTGAAATTATTAAAATAATTGAGACCAATCTGCTCTCCTGATTACATTTACTGAGGCAGGATATCACTAAATGGGATGCATATTTAGCATAATTTAGCTGCGAATAAATAAATGAATATTTCAACACATCTGGAGGATCTTGAATGGGACTTACGGTGGTCAGGTGGATGCCAAAGAGACCATTGTCGTTGTATATGCTGCTGAAAGCCGAGATGGACTGAACTTGTTGGTATTTATTGAGGACGCGGAGATCTGCACCAAGCACCAGCTAAGAGATACTTCCGCATATGATGATGATGATGATGATGATGATGATGATGATGATGATGATACCAAAGAGGGATGCACATGACTGTGGTAAGTGTTGACCATGTAAGAGATAGAAAAGCAGGTCAAATAGCGAAGACTTGGAGAATTCTTTAATGATCTCTGTATATAATCTAGAGATGAAGGTCTGAACATTTCTGGGGAATCAGAGTTCTTGAAGTCACCATTCATTCGCCTGAGAATTCAAGAGAAATTGAAATTTTGTTCCTGATGAAATGGGATTGCAAAGGTAATATTCAAAACAATATTTTTTTTTATCAAGAGAGAATATTCTATCAAATGATTGTGTTTTTTTATGGACGATAACTAGAAATAATATAGTTGGCTGCAGAAAGACAAGTCAACCGCTGATTATATTTACGAAAAAGCACGCCTTCCTAGATAGTAAGAAGAAGTTCTTGGGACATCATGCCTCAATTCATGCCCCATCTTACCAACTTGGGTTCGATCATGGTTGAATACTAAACTAATAATAAAACCCAGCATCCTCATGATGAACATAAAAGAAGGAAATAGAGAGATAACAGGTTAATCAGAAGATCACTCTCTAGAGAGAGAAAAAGATTTCATCAATGGATCGATAACTTACAGAGTCGAGAATGCATCCCCTTCCCAGGGCCACCAGCAGAAAACGAGCCACCACCGCCCAACAGGAACTGTCAGAGGATCAAACCTCAATTTATATGACATAACGAATGCACGAAGAATTGCCCCAACAGAGGAAGCACATTGGAGTTCAGTATTTTGCATTACCTGCAGCACAGTGACAGCTGTTGCGTCTTTCTCATTATGCCAACCTCCAGGGACTTCAAATCCCAGAGCCACATGAGTCCTCTGTTGTGAGAAGAAACAGAAAGAGTGCGATGTTCAACCACACGAACAGAAGAAATAAGAAACTTTATCCAAGCTAAGAGAATCCTGGGACACCTCAGAATCTTCTCGGCGCCTGATTTCTCCACCGATATACACAGATTGTGGCAAGGCTAGAGCAGGGCCTTTCTGCAAGTCGTACAGCAAAGGCTCTGCGACATACAATAATTGCTCGTGATCTAACCCGTATGCTGCCAAAACCATGCGGTCTGCAGTATAATTCTCCTGTGAATATCATATCCTTTTAAGTCGCAAATTCATATTCCATTGTCAAAATTCTTAAAATCATATTCTAGTAAGGTTGAACAAGGGCGTACATGATAAAACTTGCCAATTGAAGATCCATCTAGTCTGTCCAAAACCGCTTCAGGGGCAATCAATGGATTCGCGAGTGCACCGGAGTAACCAACGAGATGAAGAGATTCGATGAGGAACTGCTGAGGATCCTTGGAAATATCTCTGAGTTCTGTTTTCAGTTTAGCCACCTGTTCATTTCGTCCCATAATGTCAACGCACAGATTTTGGACAGTGAATAAGATGGTTGACACCAAAACAATATACGGCTAACCTGCTCCTTGATCTCATCGTCAAGAAACATTGGGTTTCTGACGGAATCAATGAGTAATTCAATTGCCTCAGGAACATAGGTCTTTAGCATATCATAACTGTATCCCATCTGTTCCCTAGAAGCAGATGCACCCACATTCCCACCAGTTGCTTCGATTTCGCGAATCATATGCAAATGACTGCGGTTTCTCGTACTTTTGAAGGCCATTCTTTCTAAAACATGTGTGGCGCCCATAGACTCCTCCGTCTCATAGATAGAGCCACAGTCGACATATAGTCCTATGCAGGCAGCAGGTCCCTGACATCAAGAAAACTTAGGAAAAGACATATCTGAAATAGGGCCCCGAATAAATGCAAATATGTTTCAACAGCCATTGCCATGGACTCGTGTTTAGAGTTTAGGAGACAAGAAAGCAAAACCCAAAGGAAAATTGATAAGCTCACTGTGGAGTTTTCGGATGCAATCTTAAGACCATTAGGAAGAACTGTGATCTTGGTAGGGTGCTGTTCTGCATTGCCTTCAATACATGGAGGCAGCTTGAATCCCGGCAGTGGACGGAAAAGTGGAGGAAAATGTTCGGGATTCAACACCTCAGGGGCACAAGCATCTGGGGATTGAAAGCTAATGCCTCTCAGCTTGTACACTGCATTACGGATGACCTGAAGAGAATGAATGGAGTGCAAGTTAGTTTCAAATTAAACTAGATTTCACACTTATCTGCAGAGCATAAGTCAGAGGTGAACAATGCCGTGTGCAATGTGGTAAGAGAATTCATCTTCTTATGAAAAATGATATTTTTCACATGCACAGACCATGCAGTGTATCAGCTTCTCTGACTCTCCCAAGTAACTGAAGTCTCTGTGAAACATACACAAATATTCATGGCATATTATGATCTTCCATAAGCAAATGCCAAAGGCCCCAATAGCCTCTGAATTGGACTGCACGAGTCCTGATTTAGCACAATGCTGCCGCCTTGTTGAACATGATCCAAATTGTATGCGATTGCTGCTATGATTATATCTTCTGATGGCAAATTAATGATTTACTGGCCCAGGCTGTCTCATATGAGTCCTCCAGAGCTTTGGACTAGTATGCTGCGGTCAAGAAAAAAGAATAGGTAGGACCCCTGGAGATCTTTTTAACACTGTTGGATTTGCCCGACTTGAATGTAGCTGATCAACGAAAAATATATGAAATGTGGGAAAAAGAGGAAGAAAATGATGTCCACATCCCGGAAAAGTTTTTGTTTTATATAAATCACTGACCTTTTAATCACCCATTTCCCTCCTATCCCCTGGATCCCTGGGTTTTCCTCGGCATGACAAGACCGTAAATCGCCGTAAGCAAGACGTTTGATGGTGATAATATGAAAAATCTTGAATAGGAATGCAGCAAGTTGCATGTTCGAGAAACTGGGGAAGGATTATCATGATGGTGTTCTGTGAGTTGACTTGCGTGAAAGGGGTCTAAAAAAAGGACATATTGTATGAGTCGTACCCCACTGAAGGGTTACTCGACTGAGATTTTTTGAGAACTCTCTCTAGTTATTGTAGGATATCAACCTCTCCTCACGGGCAAGGATTAAACAGAATAAACCTGTATCTACACTCTGCGCTTGATGTCGGCATAGTATCATGCTAATTAAGTCAAGATGAGCTTCAGAATATGAACAAGTCAACGGAGAGCCGGTTAGGATCCCGATGTTTTCATACCATGGGTAGAAAACAATCGGTGATCATCAAACGGGCAAAGGAAATCAAGATAACATCGCGCGTAACGGGAATAAACATGACAAGATATCAGCGAACAATAAAAGACCAGCCTACGGAGAGCGAGACAAAACTCCGAGACAGGAGACGTCCAGTGCCAGAGGAGAGGCAGCGTTGAGGGAGGGACGCACCTTGCGCGCTTGAAGCAAGCTCCTAAATCGAAACATCTCCGCCGTAGACGAACCTTCTCTGGACGCTGTTCCTCGACCTCTCTCCCGTTCTCCTTTCTTCCTCCCTCTTCTTTGTCGACCTTTTTCTGCAGAGAAGGGTTTTAGGGGGGGGGAGGGGAACCCCACCAAGACCTCCTTAATGGGCCTCCCCAACCCCCACCCGGGGGGTTATTGGGCCTTTGAACTCGTATTCAAGCCCATTTATAATTCCGGGCCATTGTGTGATTAGGGAGAGAGGCCCGCTTTAAAACACGCACGGGCTACGCTTCGATGCTGTGGCTTAGTTTTTTTAGGAGTAAATGTGTCCTTTTCTTCAAGCGTTTTCACAACCTGTGTGTGTGTGTGTGAGAGAGAGAGAGAGAGAGAGAGAGGGAGAGCGAGAGAGAGTTGACAATCTGTTCGTGATCGTGAGATCGCCACGTGGCGTGAGAAAATGGGCATTTCATGGAGAGAGAGAGAGAGAGAGAGAGAGAGAGAGGACTCCCATACTCTTTCTCTCAATTCTACACGTGGCTTTTTGATTTTTCGAGAATATTTGGAAAATAATTTCAGAGCTCCGATGATCTTCGAGGAGAAATTAATAATTTCGGTGTAGATATTTTTTACGATTATCTTCCGGGAAATTCGCATCTCCCAGCCATAAAATTGGACGGAAATCTCGATCCGAAGTGGACAGATGACACGTGGGATTGAATGCGCGAGCATTTGCGAAGAGCGGGGGGGGCGTGGGGTCATTGAATCGATTGGCGGGGATTCCAGGAATCGCTTCTCGGCCCTGCGGCATTGAAGAGGAGGAGCGGCGCCGCCGCGCGCGGCGGCCACGCCTCCTCCTCCGCCGCCCGGGACTTCCGTCCCCATCTCTCCCCTCTTTCATGCGAGTTCACGGGGAATGCCGCCACTCCAACTACACTTCACAGCGACCCTGTCCCCCACCTCTCTCTCTCTCTAGCTCTTTCCTCATCTCCACCGTTCTTCTCCATCTCGACTGTCTTCTCTGTTGGCATCGGTGCTTTTTTGGAGAATCGCTGGGCCCTGGTCAAAGAAAGGGGGTGACGTAAGAGAAAGAGAGGGAGAGTGAGAGAGAGAGAGAGGAGAGGAGGATGATACAGTGGGGGAGAACATGTTTGGGGGTGCAATGAGATATCACATCAGAGGCGAAGGCGAGGGCTGGGGATACGCAGAGAAATGGGGCCGCCGTGGCATGATGCCGACACTGTTCCTCCCTCCCGTGGCGTATTGAATAGCCATTTAATCCATGTAGCCTACGAACATGGACGTCCCCACCCCACCCCACCTCGCCGTCAACCACCTGCGCACGCCATTAATGCCGCTTCCGAGTCCTCACAACCTCTGCAACCCCAGACGATCCCGCCTCTCCAGCACCGCCGAGTTTTGAACCCTTTCCGTGGCGGAGGAGAGTTGGGAGGGAGCCATGGGGAGGAGGATGGGTTTTCCGTATCTGTTCCGGAGGGCGGCGCCGCCGCCGTCGTCGTATCCCCCGTCCTCGTGGGCGTGGCCCTCCTGCAAGCACCCGCGGACAAGATCCTTCCGAGGGAGCGGAGCCGCCGCCGCGGGCGAAGGTATCGGCGGCAGCGGAGAAGGGCGAGACGAGGTGTACAAGACGGTGAACTCGGTGTATCTGGACACGACGGAGTCGTGGTTCACCAACTCGTCGGAGGAGCTCGCGTCGGAGAGCTTCTCCACGGCGTCGGAGGCGGACTCCGGCGGCGGCGGCGGCGAGCCGGAGGCGGAGGCGGTCATCAGGGCGGTGCAGTCGGAGCGTGGCGGCGGCCGGCTCTTCTTCGAGCCCGGCGGTACGAGCTCCATCCTCGAAGAGTCAAAGTCCGGGGGCTTCCCGTTCAAGGACGGCGTGGTCCTGGCCATGGAGTCTAAGGATCCCTACTCGGACTTTCGATTGTCCATGGAGGAGATGGTGACGATCTACGGCGTGAGGGACTGGCAGTGCCTCGAGGAGCTCCTCGAATGGTACCTACGAGTCAACGGGAAGACCAACCACAGATTCATCGTCGGCGCCTTCGTCGACCTTCTGTTAGACCTTTTTGCCCCCCCGTCTTCTTCCTCATCCTCTCGATCTCTTCCCTTCGAGGCCGACGACAAGGATCAGGAGAATGGCTCTTGATCCCTGCCGATTTTGTCTCTTTCAGTTTTTCGATCATATCCACGATATCCATCGACCTCACTGTATTATATCTTACTCTTCCTCACGAACCATGATATTGAAGACTCCCAAACCCCCCCCCCCCTCTCTCTCTCTTTCTCTCCCGTCGCCGCCGTATGTCCTGCTGGAAGAGGTTCCGCCGCGGTTCCGTCTGTACCGCCGTGCGTGTCCTGTGCGACACGTGCGGTCCGCCGCAGTCAACAGCTTCCACTGTCCGTCTTCCTCGACTCCCATCCCTGTTTAGAAGAGAGAGAGAGCGAAGACGACGTCTACAGAGCTGGAACAGTGACCCCTCGCCGGAACCTTGGAATCGCGGAGGGAGAGACCGAGCGGTCGGGGGGATCGGGATTAACTGAACGGAGGAGCTCATCGCCGTTGTCCTCTGATTCCAAGGACGAAAACCCCCTCGCGATTCATGGCGACGGAAGCTCCCTCTCTCTATCTTTCTCTCTCATCAAGTTCCGGGTTCTGGTTCAGATCGCAGCCGCACGTCGTCCTCCCCGCGCCGACGGTCACATAAAAATACGATCTTTAGAGTGACGTGGTGCTCCACTGAATCTACATAGGAAGAAATGGGCCATCGTACTTGACCATTATGAATCGAACGAGGCCCGGGTTTTATACAGGGATATTAGAAAAGACACAGAGAGTGACGAGAGAGAAAGAGAGAGGTGGAGATTAGACAAGTCAACCGAGAAGCAGTAGGGGTGCCTGAAATTGAGCATCTTCATTGAATATGGGGAAAATCTTATGGACTTCCGACTGGGCCATCTTAAACAATGGGAATCAAACCCTGTATACACGAGGTACAGAGAGGGAAAGAGAGAGAGAGAGATGGATAGCTGCACCCCCGGAACCCGAGAATCTTCACTGAATGTAGAGGAAATCCTGAAAAATGGACTTCTGACTGTACCATAATAAAGAACCGACATCGAACCTCTGTATACGTGCTTGAGAAAGAGAAAGAGAGAGAGAGAGAGAGAGAGAGAGAGAGAGAGATGACCAAAAGTTTGGCCAAGGCCAGCCGTATCGTTCTATTATTTTCTTGGGCTTTTCATTGGTGAACGGGTGATGTCCGAGGGGAGACTTTGACTTTGGGGAGGAGATCAACGAAGCATCAAGACAAATTTAATGGCCGAAGGGCCTTAATCTCCGCAACGTCGTGCTAGATGGACACCCACCGACCCAACCGCGAGGACCGATGCGAGCCCTTCTCGAAGAACCATCTCTCTCCCTCCGAGGCCATGGAGCTCTAGGTACCGCCGACACGACCAGATGAGTCTCGGCGAGCCCCCGCCATCCTCTCTCTCTCTAGACCCGTGGAAATTTAACGGACGACTTTGAAGATATCGGTGGCCATTCGATGTCAATTAATGGCCACCGTTGTCTGGTTTCACGTGGGCCCTCTTCTCTCACTAACCCAGGACGACGGAGTTCAAGTTTTCCTCCCCTTTAGGGCCATGAATGCGCCGCATTAGACAGCCAAACTTGGACAGATTCAAGGAGAAATGAAAAGGCCGCCATGATTCGGAAGGAGGATCACCTGCGCCGCTGACGAGCTCTTAAAATCGCCACGAGAGCCATTATGGACCGCCGCAGACGTCGTCGTGATCTCGGAGGGCCGGCCCTTAATGGGCTTGCCACCCGCGGTGGCGCCGCCGCCTCGAAGAGAGAACCACGACCGTGGGGCTCGCCGGCGTTCTCTCGGCTCGAGAAACCCCTCACCGGAACTGCCATGGACGGTCGAACTCTGCATGCCGGAGTCAACTCGACGTCACTCCGGTAAGGTGGCACGAGGGGCCGGTTCTGTCTGCACCAGTGCAACTATAGCTGACGATAATCACTCGAGCTTCTCGTTTGGAAGTTGAAATCACCGGAAGACTTCCGTCAGGGAGGCGCGGAGCTCGCTACAGTACGACTGCCTCCTTTTCCGCGTCTCCCGGCCTGGCCGGAGACCTCTCTCAGTTCCCACAGAAACGGAGCCAATGCATGTGTGGACGCCGCCGCCGCCGCCGGGCATATTGCCACCGCGGTTCAACGGCGCCGCCCCCGTCGCCTTCTTCCCTTCAGACCGGGCGGCGCCGCCGCGACTACTGCCGCCGTCACCCGCCGGTGGGTTGTGTTCTCTCTCCTCTCCCCGTCTTCCTTCCATGAATGTCTTCAGCAGGCATCGAGTGCCTGCTGCGGGTCGCCGGATTAATATGCTGAGATATGATACGATCTTGGATTCATGAGCTGGAGCTGCGAGACGCAATGGGGATTAATGGGTGGCGCGGGAAAACCAGGGGGGCGAGTTGATGCTGCATGGTCTGCGTCCCCTTCGTCCTGACAAAGACCGGTGCAGTGCTCAAACCCCTCTTCTACGCAAGGCTGTCGCAGAAGCAAGCTAAGGAAGAGTATTTATAGCAAGTTAAAGGAGGCAATGATAGCCAGCTTTGATGAAGACTGACCCAAGATGGTGGCAAGCAGATAGATAGAGAGAAAGAGAGAAAGAGAGAGAGATGGAGAGAGAGGGAGTAAAGCCGACTGCAAAATCCGGGCCTCCACTGGCACATCGGCTCCATGAATTTAGATCTTTACCACTGTTGGACGCCAACGAGGAGCTTCGCCAGATGGAGAGTCTACAGTGAGAGAGAGAGAGGGAGACAGAGGGAGAGAGAGAGACAGAGAGAGAGAGAGAGGGAGGGAGGGAGCTTTGTCCTCAACTGAGACTTCGAACATGTCCGTTCGTTCATTAAACCGGGAAGGAGCCAATGGACAGAGTAGCAGTGCCTCTCGGTCCTTCGATGGTGGCCAGAAGCCATGAAATCGGAAGGGCTCTGGGGGGCCCATGAGATTGTTTATTCGAGCCTCTCCATCGGAGAAGCCGCCCACGGCGGCCGGAGGAGGAAGAAGCGGTGGAACGAAGGAGATGACGGCAGTCAATGTTAATATCGAAGGAGATGTACAGATTACAGAGCCCTTGACTACACCTGAAACACGGACGACGCACACAAACTCCTAAATCTCGCCGCCATTAGAAAACCAGAGACACCACCACCACCACTACTGCTGCTGCTGCCGTCCAAACCCTAGAGCTTGCTACCGACTAAACAGGAAGAATAAAGATATGAAGGAAGTACAGATCAGGACACCGATCGGTGAGGTGACCGCTGGCCGAAAACGACCGGCTAAAAGAGTTACGCCCACCACATGGCGGCTCTCTCGAGCTGACAAAAACCGGCGGGGAGCCACACGGGTGCGTAACAAGTTTAGCCGGGTCGGCCCGCACGTGCGGCCTCTCTTTTTTTCTTTTTTTTTCTTTTTTTTTCTTTTTTCTGCGCCTCTTCTCGCTTTCCGCCGTCCAACGAACGCAAGCTGATCCCATCCAACGGCTCCTTTTCTCCCACGTTCCGCCCACGATCTATCCCTCTTTTTTTGCGTCAGAGACGTGTGGGAGGCTTCCGGCGAGGCCCGCCGCGGGGCCTCCCGTGCTTCCGGTACGGCGCGGCGGCGGCGCCGCCGGAGGGGGGCGGAGGAGGGGCGGAGACGTAGGAGAAGACGCCGTTCCAGATCTCGGAGAAGGCGCGGACGATGACGTCGTGGTGGCAGGGTGCGTTGAGGGCGAGGAACCGGTTGAGCAAGTCCTGCAGGTCCTCCCATGCGAAGATCTCCTTCTCCAGGATCATCTGCAGCATGGAGTCGCGGAAGTCAACGTAGGGGTCCTCCGACTCCTTCACGACCGCCACGCTCTCCCCCACGCGGCCCTTCCCACGGCGCTTCCCCCCGGCGGGCTTCTTGGCGGCGGGCTCCGGCTTCTGCTTCTGCTTCTTTCCCCAGTTGGCGTAGGAGGACGGAGAGGAGGCGTCGTCGTCGTAGAGGGAGGCGGTGGTAGTGGAAATGGAGGAGGGATTGTTGCTGGTTTCCCAGGGGGAGGTGGCGGCGGTGGTGGCGGAGGTGGAGGGGGAGAAGGGGTAGTACGAGGAGAGAGGGTGGCGGTAATGGTGGTGGTGGTGCTGCTGCTCCTTGGGAGCTGAATAGGGTTTCTCCTTCGTCTTCGTCCTCGGCTTCGGCTGCGCCGAGAAGAGGGAGGACAGCTTCCCCCGCCGGCAGCCGCAGCCCAGGTCCACCACCACCGGATGCCGCATCAGAAACTTCTTTCCCGACGAAGACATCCCCCACCAGAGAGAAAACAGCCAGAGAGAGAGCTAGCGAGCTAGAGAGAGAGAGGTTGTGGAGTTCAGGGTACTGAGAGAGAGCTCGGCTACCGGGGCTCGGCTCAGCTCAGTTCGGAGGGGAGGGAAGGTGACGAGGAGGGAGGAAGTTGCGCTTTGGGTGGGCTGGAGCTGGAGTGTCCCTCCATGGTGACGTCGAGGAGAGAGACAGGAGGGAGAGAACTAGAGAGAGATAGGAAGCCTGGGGGGCACAGAAATAGCGAGGGAGGGGAGGAGCTGTGAGGCGGGTTTTGACCAGTTATCCAGAGATGGGAAAAGAAAGAAGAAGGGCATTTATGGGAACGTGTGAGCCGTCCCCCTCCTCCCGACGACCAACCCAGGCTGCGAACCAGAGCTTCCAGCGAGAACGGATAACGATAAGAGAGCCCCACTCTCCACAAGTTGAGCTCATATCAGAGAGAGAGAGAGAGAGAGAGAGAGAGAGAGGCCGAAACGGGCTCGTCAGCAGTCGGGGATCTCGGGTGGGTAATTAATGGAGAAGGGCAAGAGGGAGGAAGGGGGGGGTGTGGGGGAGGGGCTCGATGACCCTTCACGAGGAGGAATTGATGGAGCTGCATGTGAAGGTAGACATGAGAAATAGCGAATTAAATGGGGTTTTCGGATGGTAGCGGGCCGTGGATGAATAGTGCCGAGTGAGTGATGATGATCATTACACACACCGCCACTCCTCCTCCTCCTCCTCCGCGTGCTCGCTGCCATTATCAGAACCGACCCTTGAAGGCGGCGGCGACACGTGATGAGATAAATGTGCCCCCGGCAACCGCCCTCCGCCGCCCTCCGGCCACCACCGCCGGATTACCCACCCATTTCCAGACGGCTGTTTCACAATAATCGCATTACATTTCATCTCTCTCTTTCTCGCACGCTTAGAGAAGGCTCGGCGGGGGCTTCGATGTAAAACCTCGGAGAACTGTACTTCTGGGGAAAGAAGAGGTTCTGGGCGCCGAACGATCGGCCGGCAGCGCCGTACGGGCATCTCTCCGGTTCTTGAGTGACGGAGGAGGGGAGATGCTACTAAAACTGTAAGCCTTCGTCCGGATATCTTTAGCAGATCGTACGCTGGCTCGATGTTGTGATCCACAAGGAGTACCCGTGGTGCAGAGATGAGGGTAAAATTTCACCCGGAAGGTCCTAAAAACGGAGAGGACAAACCCCTTCTCTACCCCTCCCCCCATGCAAACCTTGAGAGAGCGAGCGAGCGAGAGAGAGAGAGAGAGAGAGAGAGAGAGAGAGAGAGGGAGGGGGGGGGGTAGAGAAGAAGGGTCACTGAATCCAAGGGCAAGCAACCGAGCCAACAAGGAGACAACATCTGTCACAGGGTTCCGAAATTGTCCTCTTTCCGCAGAGAAAGGGGCGATCGGAAGCAGCGGGGTCCCACGACTTCCAGGGGGTGGGCGCAGAGAGAGAGAGAGAGAGAGAGAAGCAGCTGGGGACATGAAACTGGGGCTGACGCCTGAAACCCACAGGGGGGGGGGTCATTTAAATACTAGAGCTTCTCAGGATTCAGTGGGATGCCTACCGAGCAAGATTGCATTTTTATATCACCCCAGCCCTGCTCGCTCGCCAGGCGTTTATATTTTAAGCTCCCGTCTCCGGCGATAACCTAGTCAGTCTGCGACTACTGTGCTCTCTCCCTCCTCTCTCTCTCTCTCTACACGGTTTTATACCTGAGTTTGCAGAATGGGCCCGGTGAGACAGATCTTGGGGAGGGAATTCTCTCTGGCATGGGTTGAGGGGGGATCGTAGAGCAACAACAGCCAACCAGGCCATCTAGTAAAGAATTCTCTGTGGCTGTTGCCGGCTCACGGGTTTCTGTGGGCGAGCCCACTCGCCCCCAGAGTACGGAACGGAGGGCCGCCCACTATCACGGGCGAAGGCGGCGGGCCCACGTGGCCGTCGCCGTCGGAACCACACGAGCCACTGCCGCAATGGGTCGCCGTCGCACGTGCGCGCCCTCGTGATGGAAGGGTGGGGGGCAAAGGCTGCGAAAATAGAGGTAGAGGAGCAGCGGCATTACCAAAAGCGCCGCCTTTAGGGGACCGCGGGAGGCCGGCCGGTGGTGCCGGCGTTGACCGGCTCAGGTAAAGGTGGGAGCTTTATCCTTGCCACCGACCGACCCACGCGGAGAGATGAAACCTTCCGCCACCTACCCAAGTCGGGTCTGCGCAGTCACTTTGTTCATTACTAAGCGTATCAATGGACTGAAGGATCGTACAATTAGGTCTATCCTTTTGTTTCCAAATTTGGGCATAAAATGAGACTTAAAGAGAAGATCAACATTAGATCAGGCTCACATCTTGTTACCTTTTGCCACATGTACCACCATCGATAACCTAATAACCCATCTCTCTCTCTCTCTCTCTCTCTCTCTCTCTCTCTCTCTCTGGCTCTAGCTCGCTAGCTTGTATAGTTATAATCAAGGGTATTAACGAACACAACAATGGTAGAATTAGGACTATTTTTTTTCCAAATTTGGGCACAAAATCCAACTTTAGAGAAAAGGTCGACATTAGATCAGGCGGAGTATTCCAAATTAGAGTTATAAATCAGGGGTCCCAACTTCAAAGGCTCGTGTCCAGTAGTCTGAGGAATTTACCTTTTGCTACATGTACCATCATCGATAATCTAACAACCATCTCTCTCTCTCTCTCTCTCTCTAACTCGCTAGCTTGTATAGTAATCAAGGGTATTAGTGGACTGAACAATCGTAGAATGCGGACTAAATTTTTCCAGACTTGGGCACAAAATCTCACTTTAAAGAAAAGGTCAACAGTAGATCAGGCGGGATATTCCAAACTAGAGTCTATATGAATCAGGGGTAGAAAGAAGAGCCTCAATTTCAAAAGCCCATATCTAGTAGTCTGAGGAACTTACCTTTTGGCACATGTAGTATCATCAATAACCTAACAACCCATCTCTCTCTCTCTCTCTCTCTCTAGCACGCTAGCTTGTATAGTTAATATAATCAAGGGTATTAATGATCTGAACAATCGTAGAATTAGGACTAAAATTTTCCAGATTTTGGGCACAAAATCCCACTTTAAAGAAAATGTCAACGTTAGATTAGGCGGGGTGTTCCAGACTAGAGTCTATATGAATCAGGGGTAGAAAGAAGGGTCCCAATTTCAAAGGCTCATATCTAGTAGTCTGGGGAACTTACCTTTTGCTACATGTACCATCATCAATAACCTAACAGCCCATCTCTCTCTCTCTCTCTCTCTCTCTAGCTCACTAGCTTGTATAGTTCCAAGGGAATTAATGATCTGAGTGCTTGGTACACTTTTTTTTCCAAGTCTGACTCAAAAATTTGCTTAAAGGAAGAAAAAAAGATCTGAGTGAGGCTGGCTAGTTTCTTCAGGCTAAGGCTTCAAAATTCAGACTTTGAAGTAGACGACAAGCCTGACCTGGTCCCTATCTAGACTGGGTCTTAGCTTTAAAGAACTCCTCTTCACTAGGCTAAAAAACTTATTTCTTGCCACATTGGCTGTGCCACAATCAATAATGTGGCAACCCATCTCTCTCTCTCTCTCTCTCTCTCTCTCTCTCTCTTTCTCTGTGTTGTTTGTCTGGTCAACCATATAATAAATGGTGTGAATAGATCGAATAAGCACCAAAGAAAGCTTTAATTTTTTCTTAGTTGGAATTTTCCAAACAAGCTTAAAAGTCAAAAAAATAGGTCTAGATTTCAGCGAGCAAGCTGGGCTTGCCAAGGATTGGGCTGGCCTCACTGGTCAACACCGACGATTGAGTGAGATGGGGACCCATGGATTAAGTCTGTTTCCTTCAAAGACATACCTTCAGATTACGTCGGGGCCCAACTCTGTTCAGCTGAGGACTCGGCTCTTTATCAGGCCAGCCACGTGCTTGGCCACCCACACTGATCCAGCCTTGGTGCAGCAGAAGGCATGCGTGTGCCCCTCCCTTTCGATAGCCAGATCAGCATCTGGGGCCCACTTCGAAATCTGTGGTTCAGGGGGAGCATGGTCTCAGTTTATAGCTCCATCAAAGCAGATGGCTGGTAACTCTCCAGCTTTGGAATGAGAACAGGGCAAAGAAGATAGCTTGGCCAAATATTATCTTTGATCATTTGCCTAAATTGGTAATTTCACCTCTTCAGACAGCGATAAAGGGCCCCAGTGGTCATCATCCCCAAACAGAAGAGCTATCTGATCCTGTTTAGTTCTGATGAAACTCCAGTCGGGCTCCTCTGACAGCTGAAATCATGAACAGGCGCAGATTCTTATAATCTATGCGGGGATCTGCCAAATCAAGTTAGATAGTTTCCCTTTTTTTTTCATATAAGAACCAGTAGCAGAATGCTAGAAGAAGCACCTTTTCAAATTCCGTTCTTGTCATAAAAAGGACATTGCGCATTGTCTGGTACTGTTGTGAGAAAATAGAAGAGCAAAATTAGAATATTTTCCCAAAAAAAAAAAAACAGTATAAGGTTACAGATGCCCATCAGCTAGCATGTTTTGACAATTTTCAGCCAAAACAGCTCCTTTTTCCCATCGTTTTCCCAAGAAACGATGTCAACGACATCACCGTTGACCAACTTAACACGACTTAATGGGACTCATTCAAGTGTGTAACTCCCCCATGGAGTGCTACTGGGTTATTCATGAAACTAAAGTTCTTAAAGGGAATTTATGGCATCTAATATAGTTTTCTCCATAAATGATACAAGTTGGTCCGAGTTGTAGCCAAACAAAATCTGATTCAAAATCTGAAATGTTATGCTCTGATTCAAGAGGCTCAAACAAAAATAACACCATGAATTACAGTAAGAATATGCGTGGTATATCAAATCCAAAATAAAAAAATATACGGAGTGAATGCTTGATTGTTGGTTGCCCCCAGGTACAGATGCTACACTGGAAACTCTCTTTGATTCGTTGTGAAAACTTCAAAGCATCTCGACAAACATTGTGGGTCTCATCTCGTCGAGTTTATTGTCCTCATAATTTATTTTTTTGCGGTACTCAGAAGAAAAATGTAACACGAAGTCAAGGCTTATCAAAGATGGGATCCTCACCTGCAGCAGGTTGGTGGATACAGCCTCAACTGCACCAGCAGTCCATGATGGCCCTAGAGATCCTCTCACGAGTAAATTTTTAATCGGTGCTGGTAATAATCCTAAAGAACGTAAAAGGGAGCTGGCGGCTGTAGAGAGGATGGGAGACCTGTAAGTCAAAGATTCACCGATCAACCACAAAAAAGCACCAGTTGTCAGTCAGTCAGGGATTTCTCACCGTCCTGTTGACGAATTTTGGTCAAAAAGGGCACATATATCATGTTATATTACAACTAATCGATGCACAGGCGTCCAACATGGGTAAATGAGTTGACTATATTGCATATTACTATATTTGAGGCCTTGACGCACAAGTGACGAAGAACATTCACACGGATGAACTGAGGAAGGGGATGCAAATGGAAAGAAGAACTTGGCAAGAAAACACGTACCGTGAAGTCAGACCTATAAGAGACTGCTTCAATGAATCCTTGTTCAGGGTCAAAAACGGATACAACGCAACAGTAAATTTCACCTGAAACACAGAAAAGCGCGCTCGTGTCATCTGGACCTTGTGTTAAAAAGGGGTCAAAATGCTGCACCAAGAATCGGACATATGGAAGAAACTGTTACCCCCAGCAGTGGCATTGCCTTCAGGATTTCCAGGCAAATGTAGGAACCAATTGAATGACCCACCTTCAAAGAAAATGAAGCACCTACTAAGTGATGACTGTACAGGCTCCTCTGTCTGAAAGAACTTGGCAAAACCAGGGGACTAACAACTTATATAATTCCTTCTTTCATAAGTAAATATATGCATATAAACAAATATGTTTTCAAACCAACGAGGGGGTAATAAAAATACAATACCATTACAATTGGTATGCCAGTATCTTGAAGCTCTTGGTTGATGAAATCCACCTACGAATTGATTATTACATACCTCGTTTAGACTATGATAAATAAATTGATCATGGAACTAATAAAAAAAATAAATGACGCATCATGTGAAATCATCAATCCAAAGTTCATTCTAGAAGGCTGCTAGTTCTTTATTTCAACGCAAGAAGAGGTCTAAGTAATTGATTCAATCACAAAAATAACTCCGAGGGTATAATGGACAACATTCTCAAATTAATGGTAAATAAAATTCCATGACGAGCAATAAAAATCCCAAAGAACCCGGAATACCAACATTTTCATTCCTCAATATGATAATTTTCAATTAATATTCATCGCCATGAAGTCATTTATTAAACAAGGAAAAATATGAAAAAGAGCCAATTTGAGAAGATAGGGGGTGAATATCTTAAAAAAGGGTGAAAGTCTACATGCACAAAAAAAAAAAAAAGAAGTAGACACAAATTGGAGAAACCCTCAGATCGTTCAGGAACTATTGACGAGTATAAATGCTCCACTGCAGATTAAGTGAATGAAATTCTTCCGGATATTCCTGAAGAGCAGAAACGTTTGCAAACGCACAATAAATATGTAATCCATTGTACATTTTCAAATCAATATACCCTGAGAAAGCGCTCTACTAAGTAAAAGCAAATATTTCCCACACAAACATCACCTTGTGATTGATTTGATCCTGCAATGAAAAGGTTCTTCCATTCGCACAACTCTGTCAAAGAATATCAGATATCTCATCATCTAAAGTTGAAGGGGGACATTCCTACAGTTCTCATGATCATAAATGAATTAAAAAAAAGACATACAGCATAGTGAATGTCCAGTCATTAAAGGAAAACCTATCAGAGCGTGCGTATATCAATATTTATATTCTCCTGCATGTGTGTCTGTGTGTGTGCTTAGTTTCTTACACTTGACATCCTCTCATTGGACTTGAATAAGGTGTAAAATTAAGAAGAATGACACCTTGTGTCTCAATGGAAAATTTTGAAGCAAAATACAATTAGGTTTATATGTAGGGCTCGAAAAATGTGGATGAATTGCTAGGGGTAAGAGGGTATGAAACCAGGGAGATGTATTAATCTATACGCAACGCAGGTCCCAATTGACCCATTTCCCAGTTCAACTTTTTTGAACTCATTGGAGAAGCTGATGCTGCTCGTCTAAAGCAATGCCCAAATAACGCAAGGGAGGAAGCACCATTATTCATATCCCATGTAACCAAAGAACTATGCAACAGTGCACTCCTCGTTAAAATATCAACTATGTTTGTGCACTGGGTATGGAAGAAAAAATATTCAGAACTATTCTAGTCTCAAAAGTTTTGGCTGTAGGTGGCCGCTGACTTTGTCAATTTGTCCGTATACAGGATAAAAAAATTAATTCTGATATTTAATGTCTTCCATCGGGACCATGAGGTTTTAAAATCTTATTATGGTTCACACTGCTCCGATTAAGCTCCTCGGTTAAAATAAACTTGCGTCAAGGACCTCTCAGAGGTGCGACTGACCTCTTTTGTATGAGAGAGATGGCAGATTGCTGAAAAACACATGAAAAAACCATTCATTAACCGTAAATATCATGAGGAGTTCTCCAGGTACCCAAGGGATACTGAGTTCTTGCCTGTGATAGACACACTTCCTTCGAAAATTTCATATATTGCTTCAATAAATTCTTTATAGAACGAAGGAATCCCTGAAAAAAAATACTCATTACTATCATTTAAATCGCATATGAGACGATAAGTGAACACAAATGGCAGCTGTTCTGTACAATGTACCTGGATTTCCAGGGATGAAAAGAATGTGTAGCAAAGGTTCCTCGGAGTGGAGCTCCATCAGTTCTGTTGAGAAGCTGTACCCACCAGATAGTTTCTCAAAGGACATCAGAACTATACAAGATTCATCACAACTAGAACATAGCCAGAACGAATATAATAATAATAATAATAATAAATTCGGCAAAAAAGTACCTGGAAACTTCACATAATCGACTAGTGGCAAACTTTCTTGGAGGGACTAAAATTTCTTCACCCATCAGATTTCCACCCTTTGAAGAGGACACACCACTGGAAACCAGTAAGAAACTTAGAACGTGAGGATCCATGTCGAGAGTGTGATAAGACAAGGAGTTGACTCTATTTGTATCCAGAAGAAGGTCATGCTTCCCACTGCACTAGCAGTAGACAAGAAAGGTTGAATAAAGGGTGCCATCTCCAATTATAAAACTCTGGTCTTCCCAAAGACTGGATGGGTCTCAAACCGGTGGAGGGTGGTCGTTGTGGAAAGTAGCAACTGCTTTTGAATGGTGAACCGATTAAACAGCCGCGCTGATCCAATGAGATGAAAGTAGTCATCAAGCACATCACGATAGGGGAGAAGAATTGGCGTGGAAGGGCAATAACAGGTCCCTCACGGATGAAAGCCGTATGGTCGATCAAACGGGTTAGAAACGCAGAAAGCCGGGACATTCTGCCACAGATCCGACGCAGAAGATGATGACGAATTTTCTCACGGTAGAAATTGGACCCGAATCAATGAGGATGGACCAAGAATGAACACAATAATGCAATAATCCAGGGATATTGAAGAATTTCGCAAATATGAACGAAATCCGGAATCAAAATTCCCTGAGTTCCATCCAGAAACATAATCGGAAGTACGTGAGAACTCATTCCGCTAGAACAAGACGGGGTCCCGGACACTACGCGTCAGGCACTCTCCATCTCCACTCCTCCCCCTCCACCTTACCTTCTTCGTTTAAGCAGCGGGCGCGCCGGCAGGTGGTGGGAGGAGGAGCGCCGCGGGAGCGATGGAATCGGAGGGGACGAGCTGCGACTGAAGTGAAGCCTCGGCAGCATCCCCCGCCGTGTGCTTTCCGACAACTGGTCTCTCTAGCATGTAACCGGCCCATCGTATCCACCGTGTCGTTAAATCGCGTGCCGCAGGCCCCCCGACCGTTGTACGGCCTTTGAGACGTCAGGATCAGCACCCAAGCCTCCCACCTTTGCTGGTATGACGTCATTTTATGTTATTAAATAATCAGAAATAACTATTAGATATCAAATTACCCAGTCTGTTTGACCGCCGTCGGTTCCACCTCTTGGCTTTTAATAGAAAGGTCGGGTTTATCAAGGGTTGACCTCAGCGATTTCATCTGGTCCACTCTTCCCTTCACTTCCTTGCTCATTTTTCATGAGCAGAAACTACAGAATTCTTAAATCCATGCTAAATTTTTCCTCTGATTCTAAACACATTCTCTCTCCTCTCTTTTTTTCTTCGATTTCTGCTTCGCTGTTGTTTCCATGGTGACGACGTTGACTTTCTGTTTATCAAGTATTATGCATCACATTAAGTGATATTACTGTTTTAAGTATGAAAAAAAAACCAGTCTTTTGAAGACCCTTTTAAGAGCTTTGGTTGGGGCAGGGGTATATATGTGAAATTTATAAAGTCTTTTTGATTCTGGCTGTATTAATTGCAATACCAACGCCAAAAATCAGTAAGTCAAAGTTCTATGCAGAATCATATTATGAACGACCATAATATGAGAAAATAAAATTTTATTTCATAAAGAAATTCGGTGGAATTATTGTCACTAATGGATTTTTTTTCTTGCCGGCAAATGCAAGGCATGGAATCTGATTCAAGAAGTTCTTATTAATCCTTTTTTTTTTTTTTTGTAAGTGAAGCTCTCTGATTATATTGGCAAGAAATATGCCCTTTTTGGCTCTTAAAAAGTTTTAATCTTCGGAAAGTATCAGATTAGTGTATGGTGGAGAATTGCTTTATTCTTTCAATCGCTGTGCTGCAGAGGTACCCGCTCTCAGTGATCGATGTGCAGAGTTTAGTAAGATGAACACAGAAATATCAGATTAGTGTTTCAGTTGGTAAGAATCTGTGATATCAAACCATGTTCTTGAATGTTATTTTAAAAATCTGTTTTTTTTCTTCTTGATGAGTCTTGGTTTCAGCTGATAAAACCGGCAACAAAAAAAGTCAAAGTACAGCAGTGACAATCCCATACTAACTACATTATTAGATTCTTCTCCTGGAATTACTCTCTTGAATTTTACTTTTTTTTTTAAAGTCATCTGTTCATGCACTCTGGCACCCAGGTCACCGGCTCAAAGTCAACGGGGAAGAAATCAAACTTATGTGTTCATGCATTGCACAGTCTTATGGAGTTCTTTCTAATCCCCAGCCAGGCATCTACTTTGGTGGCCAGATATGTCATGTCCGATCCATTTCTTTTTATTTTCCAAACATCTGGGTCAAACCTAGTCTTTAAAAACGTTGATAAGATTACATCAATGCATATGTATATATATATATATATATATATATATATATATATATATATATAAGATAATAATCGTAATCTTTTTATTGTAAAAAAAAAGTTTTTTCTGAGCTCGGGTCCTGTAAAAGGAAAGAATTCACAGGGCCTGACCACATCTCAACTTCTTTACTCACCAATCAAAAAAGAGCTCATCCGGAGCCATCATGTTCAACAAAGACGAAGGTCAGGCAGTGCCCATCTACCCAAATCACAATCGCCGGAGGGATCTCAGATTGACGGAGACGAAGAACAGCCGGCTACGCTCGCGGAGATTTCGCCAGGCGGGCAATGTCTGGGTCGTCCAGGTCCACATCAAGCCAGCCCTGCAGTCGCATGTACTCGATGTAATGGTCCGGGGGCCTGATTGGCGGCTGATTTTTGACCTTGAAGCCGTGGATCCTCTCAAGATCTTGGGCCAGCCACTTCACAAATGCTCTGTCCAGAGGGGGCATGACCCGCACCAGGATCTCTCCCTTGTCCTCCTTTGCCGGCTTATTTCCCATGCTGACACCGAACTCCTGGCCAGTCCTCCCCTGTCACCAACCAAAAGGCAAACAATGCATCCGTAAGGGACCATCGACAGAAGAATATTCAGATGGGTCGATGAAATTTCCTATAGAATCTTCTTTTCTTCATTGGGGACGTGGGGTAATTAGTTGCGATTAATAACTATGGCAATTAATTATTGCTCTAATATGAGCGTCAACATGGTGGGTGAGGAGAGTAATCATGGCAACTCTGATTGTCATTACTCAGGCTATTAACGTGAAGGAAATGGAGATGGGATTGAGCAATGGATTTCTGGTATAAATAAAGATTTACAGATTAGCCCCTGTGCTAAACAAAATCCCCAAGAGTCAGAACAAAAAAGTCAAACATAACAAGGAACCCAATTTCTGTTTCAAGGATGCCTGACAGGTGTTTTGTAAAAAAATAAAAATAAAAATAAAAATAAAAAATAAAATAAAGAAAAAGAAAAAAAGAGTCAAACGTCCGAAGAGCTGTCCTGGTGCATATTGCAGAATAGACACAAATATGTTTCGAAAAATTTAAGTATCCATCTCCAATGCTATAAAATGGGTGCATGTATAAGATGAGGAAATGGAAACAGTGAGGACTTTCAAATCTGTGCCTTAAGTAGCTTGTTTATATTATCTTTTCCTCCTTTGTGAGGTGGGAGATGGTGGATAACGGACTCAGACGACAATAATGGAAAAAAACTGAGTCAACTCCTAAGAAAAAGGAATCAGCTAACACCAGAAGCTGGTCAACAGGTGATTTCAGCGAATAATATATCTGTAAAGGAATTATGAGGGTGTCTTTAAAACTGATATCAAAGGGGATGCACAAAACCTTTGATAAAAATCACTCCTTTGATATAGCTTACATATGTATGATTGGAATAGAAAAGTTCATCACAGAAAAAAAATTATGTGGCAGGGGTAGGCACGGCGATTATTTGTCTAAATTTTTATTCACTACACAATTTGACAAATAATTTTCAGAATATATATTTTTTTTACATTTCATTTATATTTTTTGGAGTTAGCTTCCTGCTTCATGACATCAGTGGAAAATGATTCCTCTAGGAATAGCTCAGTGAAGCATAAAAATAATGTTTGGTATAATGCAGTTGTACTAAACAGAACCGAGGCTTGTGGGTACAGTTGGATGAATGCACCTATAGCGATGAACAATGATTATATTAATGTGGGAAAAATATAATTGGTATTAATATGGATGGTGGAGAAAAACTATCTTCTATGTAGTGAAATAGAGAATTCAGTTTAATTTGGAAATAAAAAAGATCAGATAGCTAAACTCTCTTCAAGGAAACAAAAATAGGTACATGGGTATGAGTGGCGGCGGAGATGAACTGAAAATTATGGATGAGAAGCTGAGGGCAGGATTATATTGAAAAATATCCTTGCTCTTGGCATGTTGACTTTTAGACCCAATTTGGAAGATGAGTCCATGTTTCTGCCATGCCCAGCGCTGTATCACAGAACGTTGAGGTGATATCAGGCGACTAGGAGCCTCTGGGAGTCTCTGCTCTCTCCCATATAGTCTAAAGAGCAATGGATCCATACTGATAACGGGACAGATACCTGATTTTGATTAATTTCCTAAAAGGGCGGACTGAAAACATGTAAAGATGGAACCCAAATTGTTGAGGACGGCAAATGGATCTTAGGCATGAAGAACAGAGTTCATATGTATATGTAGGAAGGTGAAATGAGCAAAAAGAAGGTTTTCGAGACAAGCCTGAGACTCAACAGTGGATTTTTTTTTTCAATCTGCCAGGACTTTTTCCGCCAATAAGCATGAGCACGGACGAACCGAGAGCATGCATTCTTTCTACACGAATCATTGCACACCGGCTCGTTCAGGGCCGCGACGCAACGAACACAATCATCCCGCTCCATCTCAAGAAAATCAAAATGAGAGATGACGGAAAGAACGATTCAACGCGCAGGAAGAAGAACAACAAAACACCAAGAGATCCCCATGTTCTTCCCTAAATCGCGAACACCAAGGTTATAGAACGGAAATTCCCCATCCAAACACAAACATTCAGCAGGAAACAAGCTCCCCTTCCGATCCGCAGACCAGGATCTTGAAGCCACAGCGGCATCAAGGAGGCGAGCATTTCCCTTCGGAACAGAACAAAATGCAAAGGAGCCCACCGATTTTCCTACCCAAGAAGCTCCCCGGGGGGAGCGCGAAGGCGGACGACCACGGAGCTGGAGCAGAAGACCGGGGGGCAGATGGGTGTTGGGCCAATGCGGCAGAGCCCTTCTATGCCCCGCCGCCGCCGCTTCCGCCCCCCCGCGGGGAGGAGGATGTGGTGCCGAGCGCTCGACAGGGATCCTCTCAGTCCACGCGGTACCTACACGTGTCCTGTTTCCAACCTATCAAATATTCTTAGATAAACACCTCCCAAGTGCGTAGCCAATCACCTGCAGCGCTGCGTCACAAAGAACCTGGTTATCTATCGAATATAAATAATCATAATAATAGTAGAAAGTCAACGATCGCGCCACACGTGACCGTCGACTTTTAGCGGCCTCGTTGTTGAGAGGTCAACCTGCAGCCTTCGGGAAGGATTTGATGAGGAGATCTCCAGAGAGATGCCCTTCCATGCTGGCGGCAGCACGTAGGGATGCCGTTGACTACCAGCCAACCCAGGGAGGAAAGACAGCGACGATCCACCTCGGCGGAGGTTTAATGGAGAAGCCATCTGGTTTTCCTTTCAGAGCGGTGTGATCATCGTTCCGTCGGGCCTGGCGGTCGCCTCCTGCGCGGGAGAGATTTCCGAGCTCGTATTCATGGCGACCTGCGGATGTCCAGCTGGGGACAGGCGAGCCCACCGCTTTCATAGTCCCGTCCGCTCTGCCGCTCCGGCACCGGGAATTCTTCCATCTCCGTCGCCGGTGGGGGGGACGCTACCGACATTGGAGGAAGCTTCGGAGGAGAGATGGTTCCTTCGCAGGAGATGGTACTTTGGCGCCGGAATTCCACGGCGGCGGCGGCGGCGCCGCCGCCGCCGCGGCCACCGAGGGGCACCTTCCTGGTGCTCAATCTGAGTACCAACACCGTCGGGCTCGGGAACTCCAGCTATTTCCAGTCCTTTCCCCAACTGGAGGCCACTCCCTCCGCCGCTTCCCAGGCCACTGTCGCCGGCGATTACCCAACGGAGCACCGCCGGCGATTACCCAGGATTCCCAGTCACCGGGGAAGGAAGGATGAAAACACTGGGAGGAGAGAGGAAGGCTCGTTGCCCCCTGTCGCGAATCCGTGTTCTTCAGCGCGACAGCAGCCGGCGGCGCTCCCCCACAGCTCCGTTGTCGAAGAGACGAAGAACGCTTCCTCCGGTACGGCGCCCCCGCCGGCGTACCTGGTCAACCTTCTGGAATTCTTCGGCTGGATGGTGACCTCCCGCGAGGGCGGCGAAGCGATCTACACCTCCCCGGAGGGTTCCGCGTATTACTCCATGGCCAAAGCTTTCGAGAAATTCGTCGGAGATTCTTCACAGAAAAAGGAGACAGCGCGAAGCTCGTCCCAGGCTTTTCATGGCGGAGGCGCCGGGGTTCATCGCCCAGACGTGGCGGAGATTAAGCTGAACGAGCGAGAGGGCAGAAAGAACGGAGACGACGTTGATATAATCTCTGTTATAGATGTTACAGAGCAAGCGATACCTCGAGGATCGCGCACAGACCAGTTGGGAGGAAGACGAGGAACCATTGAAGAAGACGATGGGGTTTCCTTGAATCTTTCCGGAGAAACAGAGCACCCACCGAAGAAGGTGAACCAGGTGGAGATCAAGGATCATTCTGCCTCTGAAAGGGAGATCAATCCGGAAAGAAAACGTGAGAGAAACTTGGTGGGCTCATCTGTAATGCCAGGTGGGGGTTTGGTGAAGAACGACGGGGGGAAGTTTACCTTTCTTGTCAGCGGAGAAATGAGATATCGGGACAAAGTCAACCACTTTACGGGAGTCAACGAGAAATCTGATGACATGGGTATGGAACCATCAACCAAGAGATACTTGTGTGAGAAAGAGCAATGTGTTCTTCCCCACAGAGGAAGAGATACAGAGGCGGGAGTTGACCCTTGTTTCCAAGATTTCTCCACGCTTGCGACATATCCTTTGACTTCCAGAAACACTGACAAGCCACAAGATTCAACTAGCCCAGAAGCTGGAATGCACGACGAAGTTCAACATCTTTTCTCAAAGGAGACTCCTTTTTCAGAAGAGATAGATCGTGGAATACCAAGCACCCAGATTGAAATGGAGAGCAGATCATTGAAGAAGACTGAGAGGACCAAAAGAAGGGGCTCGAAGAGATGTCTGCGACCAAGAAATAACCTAATCGACTTGGTTCATGCGAGAAGAAGGAACCCAGGAGATGCTTCTGGTCTAAGTGGGAAGAGGAGGCAGCGAAGTGGATGTGGTCTGACGGTGAGGAAAAATGAGGATGATGCCCAGGTAGGCATGATTCCCCAAGGAAGAATTACCGCATTATCATGGCTGATTGATGCTGGAATCCTGTTCGAAAATGGTATTCTGGTTCACAAAGTCAACGACAATGGAGGCGATCAGGTGAGGGGCTTGGCTACCAGAGACGGCATCTGGTGCAGCTGCTGCGAGAAGACCATGCCCCTCCTTGAGTTTGACTCCCACGCTGGTAGCGACCTCGGTCAACCATGGTATGATATTTGCCTTGCTTCTGGGAAGTCGTTGATGCAGTGCCAGATGGAGGCATGGGAGAGAGAGAGGAAGCTGAGGAAGGTTGACTTTCAGACCATTGAAGTTGGCCTGGATCCAAGTGATGATTCCTGTGGGGTCTGCGCTGATGGCGGGTACCTGATTTGCTG
Organism: Spirodela intermedia; assembly: GCA_902729315.2. Lineage (NCBI taxonomy): Eukaryota > Viridiplantae > Streptophyta > Magnoliopsida > Alismatales > Araceae > Spirodela > Spirodela intermedia. Next base: position 8,557,414 of record LR746268.1, on the reverse strand, counting down.
CGACAGTTGCCCTTCCACCTTCCACCAGGACTGCTTACAGCTGAAGGTACGTACCTCTTTCTTTCTCTTAAACTGTCGACATCCGTTGACTTTCCTCCTCCATCTCAATGAACCCCTGCTCATTTTGGGCCCCAATAATTCAAGAAAAAAGTGAAATTTGGTCGAATATCCATCACACAGAAAAAAATTGGTCATCCTGTTGGTATTGCTCTAAAGAATATTCCAATTATCTTGGAATTCTGATTTTTTTTCATAATCAGAAATTATCTGGATAAATGATTATTTTCAAAAATTATGTTTTTTTCTGACTTTCTTGCTGTGTACAGGCCTTGCCTGAGGGAAGGTGGCACTGTCCGTACTGTACATGCACATTCTGCTCCGTGTCTGATGGAAAGAAGGAGACTTTATCCCTGTTCACATGCCAGCAATGTTATCGCAAGTGTTAGTATAGTGATATTTTCTCTTTTAACTTAATCATTTTGCGTATAAATAACACGTTTGTGATGGTTTTTGGCTCTAGATCACTGGGAATGCACCAGAGAAAGCCAGATTCCTGAAAAGCTTGCAGAATCCCTGTTGTTCTGCGGGGAAGACTGCAAGCAGGTATCCTATATTTTCTTATTTTTTGACGAGAAAAAGAGCATGATTGATATCCTCCATCGATCATGGAGTCGTTGACTTTTCTTAACCCCGGAAGTGATTTTCTGTGATTCGTGAACTGCAGGTTGATGCTGCATTATTTCGTTCCCTGGGCATCGTGAACAAGATCGGGGAGGGCTTATCTTGGGTTCTGCTCAAGCGTCTCGAGGAACAGGAGGAAGTCAACTCGGATGAGCGAGTGCTTCTCACCATGGAATGCAACAGGAGGCTCTCGATGGCGCTCTTGGTCCTCAACGAGTGCTTCATGCCTGTGGTTGACTTCAGGACTGGCGTGGACATGATATCCCATGCGGTTTTCAACTGCGGGTACTTCTGAGATTCTCTTGTGATCATTAAAGCATGCAGCCGGTGCATTGAAATGCAATAATTTTGATCTTTTTTTTTTTTTAAATTACAGGTCAAATTTCAAGCGCCTGCATTATGCTGGGTTTTATACGATGATCTTGGAGAAGGATGACGAGATCATCTCAGCTGCCTCCCTGAGGTCTGTGATTATCCCAGCGTTGACTTGGCTTCACCAGCTCGTAGCCACACACAAGATCATGCATGTTTCTGATGCGTGATTTTAAGGTGCTCACAGAAATCCGTTTAATGGCGTCATGCAGGTTCCATGGAAGACGTTTGGCGGAGATGCCGTTCATGGGAACACGGCCCATGCACCGGAGGCAAGGCATGTGCCGCCGCCTTCTCACTGCCATCGAACAGGTTGACCAGCCAGCTTCTAACAGGATCTTATATAAATAGTAAAATTCAGGTCTTCTTCTTCGATCTGAATTTTACTCTTTATAGAAAATTCGCATTAAAAAGATCCACCTTACAGTCGGTTGTTTCCTCCGGCAGCTTCTGTCATCGCTGCGCGTGGAGAAGCTGATGATTCCTGCCGCGGGAGAGCTGCTGGAGACGTGGATTGACTCATTTTCCTTCGAACCCCTCGAGGAGTCGGACCGCGAAGAGATCAGAAGCCTCAGTCTGGTGGCCTTTCCCCAGACCTTTCTGCTCAAGAAATCCATCCCCACCACACCAGGAGCCCATGCAGGTAACGATCGCGTCTTCTCCTTCCTCGTAGTCAGCGTCTTCCATGGCGTAATCTCGCGTTGGCGCAGATTGTGAACAGCCGGGGGACCTCCGAGAAGAAGAAGGACCAGCAAAAGGAAACTTGCAGGGCCGCACTTTAAAGACGACCAATCCTTCAGGCCGGAGCTCCGAAAGTTGCAGACACAGAGGGCGTTCTGTATTCGCTCCTGGTGGACCCACCTTCTCCCAGAATGCGCCGCCACTCCATGGTGGTGGTGGCGGCGTTCTCGGACCGTTCCCCGGCGGAAAGGAGGCGGCGTCGGCGGCGCCACCCGTCTTGCCGGAGGGCCACTGAGCCCCGGCGCCGGCGGAGGATTCGCTCGGTGATGGCGCCTGCTGCAGCCTCCAGCCAGGTTGGGGCTCTGGGTTGGATCGGCCGATCCCGATTCGGGTCAGACAGGGTGTATGCGCAATTAATTATAAACATTGGTTTTTAAAACAAAAATATGGGAAATACAAGAAATTAATTATAAAAGTGGGTGTTAAAAAATAATATTTAATTAACAAATTGTAATGTAGTATTTTACGTCTGCTGTTGTCAAGGGTACCTAACGCGGGGGTAGAACCGGGTTCGATTACGTCATTCCCGGTTCGGTTCACAGGCGGTTCATGCCAGAGACATAAGGACCTGTCCGGTTCTGTCCGGTTGAGGGGGGTGGGTGTGGAGGACTTGGAAATTATAATCATCATCGTCTTCTTCCTCGGCAAGGACGGAAGAGAAGGGACTGGCGAGGAACGCCCGACGGCGGTAGCCGGGAATGGTCGGTGGGAGGAGAGGGCGGGGGGGTGCTTGATTCGAGGTCCGTGACGCCGGCGTTTCGAGAAGTTGGCCGGTCTAAGGAGTGTGAGAACCGCCTGTGGCGCTGGCAGTCCAAGGGTCTGTCGGGATCTAGGGTTTCTTCGGTCGATTCCTCTTTACCTCGGTATACTGGTTGCAGAGAAGGCGCCGATATGAGTGGGTACGGTTTGCAGCTTAGGAAGAAGCCAGTGGCCACCAGGCCCACCCTCCCGCCTCCGGCTCCTGGTTTCGGGGCTGGGGATGAGGATGACGACGATGTAGAGAAGGATATCGCCCGCCAGGCTGCTATGAAAAGGTCGAAGAAGGAAGTAAGGCTCCCTGACTCTGATCTTTAAACTTTTATAGGGGGAAGGCCTAAGTTGGATGTTTTACTTGATCCACCGCATGAAGCAGTGACCATAGTTTCCGAAATAAACGCTAGGATGAACGTTAATATAATAGGATATACGATAAAGACATACACATTAGGATGACTAATATCTAATGCCTATTCTGGAGATTTAGATATTTTATGGTTGATTTAATTCCAATAGAAAACTGCGAAGGGAATTCCCTCGAACCTCTTCCGTATTTTTTCTATAGCGTAATTCTTTCACTACTTGGCATTGTCTAGCTCTTTATTTCTTGATGTGTGGTATACACAAGCTTGGGAATGAAAATTTCGCAGCTTTCAGGTCATACTCAGAACCTCTGCTACGTTTCTCTAGTCTCTACGTTTACCTCAATTGATTCACATACCTTTAAATATTCCTTCATCTCTGGTTTCTTATTGGCAGTTGATGTTTCATGGTGTCCTCACTTTTCATTATTTTTTGTTTCTGAAGACAGAGGCCATGCACAAGAAAGCCTTAGCGGAGGATTCTTCTATTTTTGACTATGACGGGGCATATGATAAGTTTAAGCAGGAGACTGTCCGGCCTCTTGCACAGGATAAGACAGAGCGGAAGGTACTTTTCAATTTTCTCATTCCGCTTTGATAAATTTTGGCCTTCATCGACCATCAACAAAGAAAGATACATGGACGCACTGTAGTTTTTTATTTCCAGTCCGCCTGTAAAATATCTTTCAGAAAAGTAGAAGAAAGTGAACTTCGAGACAGAACATGATCTTTTTTTTCTTAAGTTTGTTCAAATACTCATTCTTTGAGTGACAAATATGTTTGCGATTTTAAATAATTTTTCTTGGATTAAATTATTAGTAAAGCTTTGGAGGAGGGGATGGTTTTTTTGTTTAGTATTATTACCTTTTGATAGTTATTTTTCAAGGTTCTCATTGTTATCCTTTCCTTTGTGATGACATTTTATAAATGATCAACATTATCATCAAACTTGTGCTGCCAGCCTGAAGTCAGATTTACTTTCGCTATAACGCTGTAGACTTGATAGTTGCTAGCTGGTGAAAACGGACCACCTTGCTGAAAATTCTGGAAGTTGGATTGTAGACCCCTTGGATCACACTATATTCCTTTAAATTAGTTTGGATGACTGGTTCTGAACGTTTACATACAATGCAGATTAAAGAGACTATTCTATGAAGCTTTCTATGAAACTATTCTAGAATAATCATAGACTAGTCCATGACTATTCTATGAAGACAATGTCATTCAACCTTTATGTCCGAACAAGATCATTATCTACCTGAGGATAAATCTATTTGCATATTCTTATGACTTGAAAATTTGTTTTATGAAACTAAATGAGTCAAAATGCCGTGTCTGATAAAGAACAGAATAAGTTTTTTATTCATCATAGCATTTCCTTTTCAGTTCTTGTTGATCATACTGAAGCACTAAAACATCTGTGAGTGAGCATAAAAATTACACAACGGAGAAAAAAACCCTTGAAAAGGAACAAGCTTAGTAATTTTCAATCAAGTGAAAAGAAGAAGTAAAAGACAACCGTGACTAATACGTATGCGTTGTGCGTGCTTCAATCTGCTGCGGCCAGCAGTACTTTGAATTTTCGATGTTCTCTGCATTTTATACATATGTGTGCGTAAAGCATTTGAAGGCCATTCCGATGATCAGGTAGACTCGTGGACCTACGATAGAGTTCTAATACTTCTATCCAATGCGTGTTTTTGGAGTATTTTGATATAATGCTGACCAAAACCATCCTTTAGGACGTTGAAATGCAAATGCAAAGGTTGTGATTTATTGGAAATAATTGTGTATGTCAAGATCATTGTCATTCCTTTTATCTTTTCCTCATCTGTATGTACACATTTTCATTTTTAAGTTTATTGCATATGAGGATCTAATGGTCTTGATGCCTTACCATTCAGCCAAAATACATACTGAAACTGATGGAGAAAGCCAAAGAACGGGAGCGAGAGCATGAAATCGTCTACGAAAAGAAGTTGCTCAAAGAGAGAAGCAAAGACGATCACCTTTTTTCTGACAAAGAGAAGTTTGTTACATCTGGCTACAAGAAAAAGCTTGCTGAGCAGGCAAAGTGGCTGGAAGAGGAGCGCTTACGTGAACTTCGAGAGGCGAAAAATGATGTACGCTTCTCCAACTCATTTTGACTTTTCCTTCCTTTATTAAATTGCGGCGTCCTTGTGATCCTATCAAGACACTCGATTCATTCAGATTTTCTTAGCCAAATCGTTATTTTGAGTGAAATTCATTAAATATTTATTATTTTATTCTTTCGCGAATGAAAGTAGTACTTCTCATATGGTGTCTTCTCATATGGTGAAACAAACTAAAGCATGTCCAGGTAGCTGAGCTTTTTGATCTAAATCTGAATGAGTACATGTATAAGAGGACCCAGATCCTGATCACTACCTTACGGTCAACGTATGAAAAGCCTAGTACAACAGTGAGTCTATCAGAGTATAGGTGAAAGAGAAATCATCCTCTATTCGGAGCCTTCTCCCTTCTCCTGCATAATGACTAGTGCATATGTCTCCACATCCAAAACTACACCTGGACTGGCTTGGATGCTGACTGGACAATTCTGTGGTGACTTGGCACCTGGACGAAATGGCTGATCTTACATGGATAGGGAAATTCAAGGCCTTGTCTCTCCTCTGGCCAGAGGGAGAGCTGAAGAACAGTCAAAAGTAATCAGAAGAAGAGGCTGCTGCAGCCAGCAGAAGCAAGAGAACAGGAGAGAAGGCAGTTGAATATTAATTATTTTGAATCGGATTTTGGAAATTAAAAAAAAATCTTTGGTCTAGGATCTTTCTATATCTGTCCTTTATTCCTTTTCTCTCTTTTTATTTTTATTTTATTTTATCATCACATGATAATCTCTGGTCGATGGCCCTTCATCCTCTTCTTTGATTCGGCTGCTGAAACAATGCTTGATGATGCATTATTTTTTCCTAGATCAGATCTCCGGCATGGCTAATCCGGGTCAAAATATGGTTTTGCCCAACAGGTGACGAAGGGCGATCTCACTGATTTCTACTTCAATCTGAATAAAAACGTCGCCTTTGGAGCCGGAGGATCTGAACCCAAGAAGCCTTCTGTAACACCCGAGCCTGCACCTGATAGGCCCGCTGAGAGGCAGGTCAAGGAATACAGTCAACCCCTAGCTTCCCCCAGCAGAGCCTCCACCCCGGACGTCCCACGGCACCGAGGAGTCGCTTCCCAGCCACCAGAACCGGCGGCGCAGCCGGCGGCGGCGGCGGAAGAGGCGGAAGAGGCGGAAGAGGCAGGTGCCGCCAAGGAGCAACCGCCGGTGGAACGATACAAGAGAACAGAGGACGCGGTGGCCGCAGCCAGAGACCGCTACCTGGCGAGGAAGAGGGCGAGGGGCCCGGAGCTCTTCTGAGGCAGCTCTGTATTATATATATACTCTCCCGTCTTGGACGACTACACGACCGTTGCGGTGGAGTTTCATCACCTTCTTCAGTGCCCTTCCGACAGCTTTATGTCCGCCGCCCGGCTTCTCGGTGCGTCTGTAGAGCCCACCACGTGCGTCTCCTCCCCCGTTTTCGTGGTGGCGCCGCCGCAGCAGCTGGCGACGAGTTTCCGTGTGTTGACTGAAGACAAGGAGGATCAATGGTTGGAAGAAGGCCAAGTGGGGAGGGACCATCCAGCGGCGCGGCCATGGCGACTCTCCCCCGCTGCCGGCTTTGTGGGTTCCTCGTCATCTTCCTTTCCGTCCTCGGCGGCGCTCCGGCGACCGCCGTTCGCCTCCCTCTGACCCGGGTCGCCACCTCCACCGCCGCCGACCAGCGGGGAGAGCTCACGCGGCAGGCCGCCGTCTCCCTCCGTCGTGCTCGGCACCTCAAGGACCCCGAGCGGCGCCGCAGGTCTTCCTCCACCGGTCCTTCCCGCACGCCGCTCGCCTCTCACTCCTACGGCGGCTACTCGCTGACCCTCGGAATCGGCACGCCGCCGCAACGGATACCACTCGTCCTCGACACCGGCAGCGACCTAGTCTGGGTTCCCTGCACACGTTCCTACCTCTGCAGCGACTGCCCGGGCGGCGCCGCCGCCGCCCGAGGGCCCGTCTTCTTCCCCAGGTCCTCCTCCTCCGTCAAGCTCATCGGCTGCCGGAATCCCAAGTGCAGCTGGATCCACCCGCCGGACTTTCTCTCCCGATGCCGATATTGCCCAGTCAACGGCAGCCAGCCCGACTGCTCCCCGGCCTGCCCGCCCTACACCGTCCTCTACGGCTCCGGCTCCACCGGAGGGCTTCTCCTCTCAGAGTCCCTACAGATCGCCGCCGGCGACTCCGCCGTCGCCAATGTCGCCGTCGGCTGCTCTCTCTTTTCCAGCCGTCAGCCCCCTGCCGGTATTGCCGGCTTCGGCAGGGGCCCAGCTTCTCTACCGTCGCAGCTGGGTCTCAGACGCTTCTCGTACTGCCTCGTCTCCCGCCGCTACGACGACAGCGCCGGTGAGCACGGGACTGCGGAGCTCGGCGGCGCTCCGGCGTCCTCCATAGATGGCCTCTCCTTCACTCCCTTGCTGCAGAATCCCTCCCTCGGTTCGCCCTTCTCGGGCTACTACTACCTCTGTCTCCGCAGGATCACCGTCGACGGCAAGAAGGTGAAGATACCTCACGCGGCGCTCGTCCCCCTCCCCGCCGGCGACGGCGGCACCATCATAGATTCCGGCACGACCTTCACCTACATGGAGGAGAGGATCTTCGAGCCAGTGGCACGAGCCATCGAGAGAAGGGTCGCCGGCCGATACAACCGATCTGCCGCTGCCGAGGAGTTGACGGGGCTACGACCGTGCTTCTCTCCGGCGGCGGAGGGCGACGACTTGAGTCTCCCGGAGCTTGCTTTCCACTTCAAAGGCGGCGCAGCGATGAGGCTGCCGGTGGGCAACTACTTCGCCGTCGCCGGCAGCTCGGGGGCCGCTGTGTGCCTGACCGTTGTGACGGACGCCGGCGAGGCGGCGGGCGGCGGCCCGTCCATTATACTGGGGAGCTTCCAGCAGCAGAATTACTACATGGTCTTCGACTTGGATCAGGAGAGGATTGGTTTCCGGCGGCAGTCCTGTCTGGAGAGCCGTTGACTACTTCTTCCTCTCACTCAGTCTCTCACTTCATTGACACTGCGGACGCCGTTGACCATTCCGACAATAATAAAATCGTCAATCACTTTCTAGCTCGCGTTTGACTGGGGGATAAGCAAACGGTATAACCGGGGTTCACTCTAACAGGGGTACTAATAAAGAAAGAAACCGGGGGCAATTTCTGAGTGGCGCCAACGACACGATGGTTAGTGGCTGCCCATCGCACGTGGGCGGTGGACATCGTCCACAGCTCACTCATTCTGTCTTGTCAGATAATCGATTTTGACGGCGGATCGCGATCTAAAGGACTTGGTTGGATAGCAGGGAATCCTCGCTTACGCCAGAGCCCAGTTGTCCGCCGGCTGGCAGGATTGGCGGTTTGGGACAACGCGTAATGCTCACGTGGGAACGCGTAGTTGTGAAGGGATTTCATGCATGAATCTCTATACCGTCCATAACTATCAATCTTGAGGGCTTGTGACGCTCCGAGAAAAGTCACGAGGATCTTGCGCTGCACTTGGTTCCACGTGGCTGGTCTCTAGACATATCCACTTATAAGCACCAATGGCAAGCAGATTATCAATCCTCTATCACTCGCTATATTTATTCTGCAAAAAGTAATGATGAGATTGTTAGAGTATCTAAATAAAATTTAATTGACATTTAGGGGAGACCCATCAGCATTATTTCTGATTTATTTGTTTTATAGATGAAATAAAGGTTATTTAAAGCATCCTCCTCTCTTGCAAGTAGATTTCAAGGCTTTGAGATATGAAACACGATTAATATGTGCATTTCCTAAGGCTATCAACTTTGATATCTTTTTAAAGTCATCAAGTAAGTCAAATTTAAAATTAGCTAAGAGAGATAAGATAACGCATTGATATTACTACTTGTTTATTTTTCAAATTATGAACTATGAAAATGGTATATGATGTGCATGTGATGATATCTCATTTGTCAACACATACACTCCCAACAGTTGACTATTAGATTCGATGTGGTTAAGTAGAACACCAAGAGGAGGGGGTTAATTAGTTTTTTATATTTTTTATTCTATCTATGTGTGTGTCAACTCAAGTTATCACACAATATTTGTATTGTGTCTACCCTAAGTAAGCCTTCTTTTCTACATGAATTTATTCTAGTTTCTCTATCACTTGTTACCATGAGAGACACAAAGGTTTTTATGTTAGTTCACCTTTTGTTAGGTTACATCTAGTTTTGAAAGAACCTTCATACTAAATTTTACTATTTTTTTTAGAACTATAGCTAATTTCATATGATCAATGGCTCAAACACTTATATCTGATTTTCACAAAGATCACACCCCTCATAGACAAAGCTTGACTCTCATCATCATGTGCCTAAGTTAAATACACCGGTCTCCTTAAAAATCACACCCCTCATAAATACAAGTTCTCAACATCATGTGCCTTAGTCTAAATCTTTCTCCATAGGTTACTTTAGGATTTGATGGAGAGAGTTAACATTTGAAGTATTCATTGACTTGATTTACCACTGTAGAGTAAGTTGTACAATAAAGCTTTCAATTTTTATTTCTTACTTTCAAGATTTAACTCAAATATGGTAATTGAGTTTGTCATTTAGTCAGTGTATTCTTCTAACATAATATCATTTAGAATTTGTGTTACTAACCTTCGGTCAATCTTCAATTTGAATATTTACATTCTCATGTAAGTTGTCCTTTTATGTCTAGCGGTACGTAATGGATTGATGTACATTTTTACCTTTAGAGTCGAATTTAGATAAGATAGTTGAGTTTGTCATTTTATCCATATATTTTGTGGACATCTTATCGTCCAAAGTGTGTGCTGATGAATTTTAGTTGTTCATCATTCAAGACTTGTAATTATGTCACATATTATATTCAAAACTTCAATGATTATTTCTTTTTGAAGTTGAGTTGATGTAAGTTATTTTATTTTATCATTTTCTCTATGTATGGTATTGATTTGTTACTATTTATAACATATAACTAAGACTTTTATACTTTTGTGAGCACTTCATATGAACACTACAACTTAGTCATTGTGTACGTCATGAATTCAATTCCTTCTTTAGACATAGGTTATCTGATATTGCTATGTATTTTCTTAATCAGCTTTCTAGTGTGTCAATACTGAGGCCTCGATTTCAAATCCTGTCAATATCTTGTTCTTCATGATATTCAAATATTTTGACTACAATAATTTTCACCTTTTGTAGCTTATCTCTTGAGTTAAAATATCATATTTAACTTTATGTGTTTTGATTTTTTAAACATTTTCCTTGTTGAAATTATTTAATTTAGGTCGCTTGGGTCTTGTGTTTGAATTCCACATGTAGCTTCGTATTTTTAAATTGGACATGAAATTTTTGTCATATTTGTTGACACATATTCTTATGTACTTATGTTTGAGTAATATAATGCTGCATTATATTCAACATGAAGAATATCTCAATGATATAATTTCTTAGATTCATTGTTAGTGATATGATTATTTCGAATATCATTAATGTATATTTTGATTAATACCATCTTGTAATGTAGTTATTCAAGTAATCAATTTTGAATACACTTATTTATTTTCAAATTGTGAACTATGAAAATGATCTATGATGTGTATGTGATGAACTCTCATTTGTTAACACAAACACGTCTAACACTTGGCAACATTATATACTTCCAATGTATGGATATGTTATTACTCTTTACATGTTATAACAATTAAATATGACAATCATACGTAAAACATAACTCTTATCTAACTTCATAAAGTATCATACTCTTATCTAACTCTTATATAATCATACTTATAAATTATAGTAGTTCAGTCCTCTTGCACTCTAATATCCAAGAATCACAGCCTTAATTACAAAGGTTTTAGTTAATATTTATTTAGACTTGTACTTGAATACTTCTAGTACTCATGCCAATGTAAACCATTGAATCTAGAAGAAATTAGTTGGGAGTTAATCTAGTTGGTTCAATGGAGGTTACTGATATCAATTCTTTAGAACCCAGCTATATTAGTATTTTTTAGATTAAGTTGTCTACATTAACATGACTACAAGAATATTCAATTAAAAATTAAAAGAGTTGAGGGTAAAACATTCTCAACTTTAGAAGTCTCAATACATGGCTAGTGACCAAATTAATGTCAAAAAAACAAAAGAGAAGAGTAATAGAGATGATATTGAAAATATTTAATTTTATATTGACAATCAAACGAAATATTAAGATAGACCCCCCTCCTCCCACAATGGCATGATGATGATTGGGTTAGTCATATCCAATACTTGATTAGCATTTAATGACAACATGGGAGATGATATGATATCTTGTTAGAGGATTATTTAGATGATTGTATCCATTCACTCTTCATGCTCTTGATGTCTTTTTAAGTTCATTTTTTCTATGTAATGGCATATATCTATGATAATCAAATAAAAGTTTACTCCAAAATGGTTCTATGACATAATCTTTACTTGATCTAGGGATGCTTATCTTGCCTATTATTAAGCACATATGGTCATGGACTAAAGGCATTAACTTACATATCAAAGTACAAATAACTTCAAAGCTCTCCCTAATATTTCTAAATGTAGTAGATGTACTCCTCATATTTACAAATGTAGTAGATGTTCATTCAACTTCCCACATTATGACCATTGGAGTTGATCATACATAAAAAGAGAAAACAACCCTAGACTAGGAATTGAAAATTTCACCCTCTGACTTCTCTTGGGCTGGATTTGGGCCTTCTTACCATTGACCCTCTTAATATATGTTTCACTATTGACATAGTCATCCCCAAAGTTAAGAATGACTTAATGGTCTAGGTTGCTGTTTATATCATGTCCACATATAAAGTGGGACAAAATAAGGGTCCTCTTCTATTATAATTCATATTAGAACCCCTAACTTACTTTTGATTTGTTGACTTGTTTTATTAAAATTTAAAGTCAAGATTAGGGAACAAAAACATTGTCCATTGATGATTTTTTCTTGTTCAATAACCATTATATTAGATATCATGAGAAAGCCATCACTGCTTAATCATTCCTCAAACTCGATTTGGAATTAGATTTAGCTAAACTAGTGAAGCCTTAACTTATTAATCATCGATGAATTTGATACTACTTAAAAATTCTAGATGAGTCTACTATCTTTCCTAAGTGGAGATAAATATCACTAATGTCTTATTCTTTGAAGATTGGTTGTAATGTTTAGATTAATATTTTATTAAAAATAAGAAAATTTAGGCCTATGTTATCACTATATTAAATATTTCACAAAATAAAAGACATCTAGAGAAAATTTAGTATCTTTGTAATTATTTTGCATCAAATTTTCATGTTGATATTTGATATTAACATGTGTGACATAATGTGAGTGTGTTGATTTCTTTGTTTTCATGGAGTGAGGGAAGTGAGAGTCTAGGAGTTGCTCTTTTGTCTTTTATTAAGGCACGAACTCTAACTTAGATTAGAGTTGGGTGACAAGCCATTAAAGTTTGAGACATGTAGAGAGGAAGAGAAGTTATAGTGAGTTCAAACTGAAGAGTCTTCATTTCTTAGATATCTTGCTTCCATATCCCATGATTTTTCCCCCTATTGAGGTTTTCTGTGTAAATTTTTTAAGCAGCATGATGTTGATTCTCTCCTCTTCCTGTTTATTGTGACTTCTTTTGTGGTGTTTGCCTTTGAGTTTACCTCAACATTTTATCAAATGGTGTACGAGCACAGCTTTTAGTTATGTAGTCTTGAGATATCCCATTTATAACATATGTCTAAGATAGTTTAGAGAAAGTGAAGTTTCAAACTATGGCTACAAAGAGCTAGATATCTATTTATTCAAAAAGGTATCTAAAAAAAATTGAGCATTTCAAGGTAAGAAAGCTTGAGGTAGCATGCATGATTTTACTTTTCTTAGTGGACATGTTTAATTTTTTTCATGAAGACATAGTATTATATTTGTAATACAACTTCAAGGGTTTCTATGTGGCATTATTTTAAGCAACAAGTTATTTTGTAAACAAAAAACCATATTTAACCTATGATTCATTTGAATTTTCTAGAGTATTTAAATCTTTTCAACATGATTATATCTTTGTTATTGGTAAAAAGAAGTCAGTTGAGAAGGAGGAGAAAGCACCTGTGTGATTAATGTATCTTCCTACATCATATGATCATTTTTTCAACAACACTCAATAAGTAGGAAAAACTTGTAAGAATGATTGTGGATGAATCATGAGACAAACTTGTTACTTAAGAGTAGAATTGAGGATTGAAATTTAGAACTAATAAAAATAAGAGTTAACAGAAATCAAAAGGTGAGGAAAAGCTTGAGTCAAAGAGTCAATACCATCACAGGGACCTAGGAAGAGGGACTATCCATCATAAGAGGCCATCTCAAGGAAAAAGGCATATAAACTTCTTATTTTAATGAATTAACTCTTATGAAATGCAATGTTAAAGGTGTTGATGTCCTTTGTATGATGTGAAATGTATACTAATGATGAAAATCATAGGTATTATTTTTAAAATTTTCATCAAAATATATTTTAAAATGATGACTAATTTGACACAAAAAACCTTAAGATAATAGATCTATGTTTATAGAAAATGGTATGGCTTATGGGATTACTGAAATAACTAGTAAGATAAAGATGTACGATAAAGTGATTCAAATTGTTAGTAATGTAAGATATTAACTAAACCTTATTATTATCAAATATCATTTGAAATGCTAGATTAAAATGAATACAACTATTTACGATAAAATCATGTCTCATGGTTAGTGGAGGAGACATGGTAGTGATGAAGTGTCTGAAATATGAAAACATGAACATGATCATCATGAATATGATTGTAGGTTGAATTTTCATGAGAATATCATAATAGCATGATTTTTTTTGGCATATGTCCTATGATTGAACATCATATGCTTGAAATTTACAAAAAAAAATCTCAAAGGTATAAAGAGCTAATTTTGGCTTTTGCAAATATTGTTCTAAGAGAAAATATAATAGACTAAAAATTCATTAAAAGCTAGACTATTTATGTTATATTCTAGATTATATGCATATCAATGTGTGGAAACCTAAGCTCGAGTTTTATCACTTTCATTAATGGTTATAATAAAAGGATGTGCATATTTTATAAAACATAAATCATTAGTTTTTGCTAAGTTTTAGTAAAAAGTTGAGGTTGAGAAGAAAATAGTAAAAAAATTGAAATATCTCAAGTTGGGTTCTAATATAACACGATTTAAATCTGGTGAGTTGTGTTATCAAATCAAGAAAAGAGGACATGGGACCCTAAAGAATCTAATTGGGCAGGAAGTCGGAGATAAATTAATCATTTGGTAAGAAAAAAATCCAAGAACTCTGTGACTGAATGGCGTTACTTAAATGATGAATTGAACATTTCTAAAGAGAGAAATATAAGGTCAAATGTTGACTTGGACAAGACTTTCTAGATTGAAGCTTTAATATGACTTATTTAATTGTTATTAGATTTCTATTCGCAATTATAGATTCCAAATTATTAAATGAGGTATGGACATGAATCATATTAGTTATTTTTATTTGAAAAAACTTCGGATTTATTATAGATGCGCAATAATGGAGTGAATGTTGGAGACCATCTGGATCCTAAACGAGTGCAGGTCCAAAGTGTGTCGACGGAAGGCTTGCCATGGATAGGATCTTGGGCTGGGCATGGGCTGGACTTGGGCCTGGAACCGGCTTGGTCTGCTAATTTTCCCCTAGTAACGCCCATCATCTTCACCGTCTCTGGATGATATTTTTGGAAAGTGTCTGGATGATATCCCAGAGGCCCTCATCCTCTCCTTTCTCTTCTCCACCTCCTGTGAGGACGGGGAAGCAGGCGTCCCCTCCGGCCTCTTCTTTCCTCGCGTCTTCTCTTCCGATATGTAGGCATGGGTACGTTGTGATTGCAGCTTCCCCGTCTCCCCACGGTCAGGCATTGAGAAGGTCCCCTTGACACTCGGCTGACCTATCGTTAAATGACAGTGGCTCTCCTATCAGGATAATCCCATATCGTGATTACTGCGCCTTTGAAGAGAGGTGTCAGGGATTTTCCCGCAGTTACATCGACGCAAAGGGAGTCCTTGAATAAAATCGGGGTGAGAGAGAGAGAGAGAGAGAGAGAGACGTAAAGGGTGAAGGGTTGCGGGAAGGGCGGGAGAGAAACAAAGTTCTAATCTTTCTTTTTATTGTCCTTGTGACGTTCCCTCTTTCTTAAACCGTCCGAGAAGGGAAAACCAGAGCTCCAAGGGCTTCACTTTCCTCGCCTTTTCCTTGTTTAGGGGAGCCCTCGAGTATCAACTGATGATCTCACTTTTACCTGTGATAATGTTGCTGTGTTTTTCGTGCTCTTTTGGGGCATCGGAGACCCCCGAGCTTTTGACTGGCTCCGGTCACCCCTTCAAAAGGCAGACATGTAGTGCAGAAGCCTCTTCCTTCCCTCCTTCCGAGAGAGAAAGCAGTGGAGAGAAGACCGGCCTAAGATCTCGATCAGTAGCTCGGAGAGGAAAGCTCATTAGGTAGCAAGATCTTTACCACGTGGTCAAGCCCTCGAGCTCGTTGCTCCATGGGGAGACGAGAGCACGAGCTTACATCCAGAGAAGGGCATTAGACGACTTGAATATCTCAGTCTCACTCGTCCCTTAAGGAATCCCAATGTGTTGAAGCTTCCCATCGTGCGATAATGATGCCAGCTTTGCTGGGGGGATAGATTCAAGGTGTCGTCCCAAGTTGGAGTTTGATTGATGAAAAACCTAGAACTCCGATGATAGGGTTTGAGAGCCATCGGCCATGTTAAGACAGGAGATGCCTTCTACGTTCCTCCCCTTTTCCATCGGGTGGAAGAGAGCAGCTTTGTGAAACATAGACTGCCTCGGTTGCCGGGGAGGTATTTCCTTGTTCCTTCATCATCTCCCCCCTTTCTCGTAATGGGCTTCTCCTTTTCTTTCACACACTCTCACGCCTCCTCTTTCTGTTTCCTCTTCTTCTTTCTTTCGAAGTTTTTCGTGTCCTGATCCTCACCCGACTCCATCTGGATTCGTGGGAAGTAGTTACCAATGCAGACTCTCCAGACGAGCGACCCCCCCCGAAGATGATTGAGGAAGGGAGAGACATCTCTCGTGCCTCCCCCCAGCAGCACCTCGACGCAGGTGGTGGAGCTCTCCTTTCCATGCAGTGGCGACGGCACGCCGAGGAAAGAAGACTGACCTATGACCGACCTTTCAGCTCGGTCCCTGCGGTAGAAGAGAAGTTCTTCTGCCAGCCGTAGATTATTTCATGCCCGCGGCCCCTCCTCCTCCGTACCACATACAGGATCTGTACGTCCTCCGGAGAAGACTCTCAGTTCCGCGGGAAATATAGACTACAGGAGGCTCCCCCGTTGAAGGAGCCCCAACCCCTGCCAGGAGATCGACGGAAGGCTGACTCGGGTATGGTCTCGCTTCTCGGTGCCCTCACCAGGAGCGGGGGGGAGGGCGTCGTCTCCGAGCCTAAGTATCTTAGCCAAGGAAATAGCCCTCCTTTGGACGGGTAGTAGGAGGGTCGTATATTAGCATAGAATATCATTTAAAAGTTTAATAAGATATCAAGCCTTTGACGTGTACATAATCTTATTTTAAATATTCATGATGAATTATTTCCCAACGATCACATACTCGACCCATATCGGAACCATTGATGGGCCTAAAATTTAGCCAAAGTCCGGTTGTTGTTGACGCTCTTCCACTTCTAAAAGGCGCGGTCTCCAGTGAGATCGCGGGGTGATTTGATCGCTTGCGGGCCAAGTGAGGGGATTCCTCGGGCCTCACCAAAAGGTTTTGATCGAAGTTTCATAGTTTATTATTCGGGGAGAGGCGTCTGCGTTTCCTGCCACCCTGGAAGTGACCGGTTTTCTATTTCCCGCCGCTCTTTCAGAAGCTGTGGCTGGGCAAAAGCCTCTACCTTTACGAAATTATTGAGCAGCGACGGGAGTGAGAGAGAAAGAGGACGGAAGAGGAGAGGAGAGAATGGGACAGAAGAGGAAAGAAGGAGAGAGGAGTGCGGAGAAGAGAGTAGGAACGAAGAGGAGACAGTAGGCGATAATAGAAGAGACAAGGGAGAGAGAGAGAGAGAGAGAGAGAGAGAGAGAATTCTCGATTCTGTCAAGGGCCACAAGGCAGCGTCCTCTTTCCCGGGAGGAGGGTGCGGGGTTGAGAGCCTTCTTTAATGGACCCTACGGAAACATTACTGCAGAAGCCCACTCCCATTGCCCATTCGTCCACCGAGTGGCGTTCATTATTATTCTTTCCCCCACGGAAATGAAGACCTAGTCAGCCGTCCCCCCCGTAATCATCGACTCTGGTCACTGTGTGGCCCCGGGCTTCATGGGCCCACATAAGTTGGCCCAACCAGAACTATCGCTGTTGCCACGCGGACTATCCATGTCTCGGGACTCCTGATGACGTGGCTCCCCAGTTGCATGATGTGACGAAACTTGGGCATCAACTCGGTGTGACACGATAAAAACGCGAATGCATTCCATTCGTCGTCGGTTAACTTGAGTCCAAAAGTAGAGAGAGAGAGAGAAAGAGTGTTAGAGCCGGTGCCGGACGGGGAGAGGATGAATGAGGGAGAGTGAGAGTGAGAGTTAGAGCCTGCGAGAGAGAGATGGTAAATGAGAAAGAACGAGAGTCGGACCCAGGGAGAGAGAGAGAGAGGAAAAGCCGAATTGCCTTCGATGCGGCTTGTCCGCACATGCCATGCGCTTTCCACAGTAAAACCAAGTTTGAGCCCACAATTTACCCTCCCTTCCCCGTCAAGGAAAGCACAACCCCTGGCGGGCCTCCACGCGCCCGCGTAAAGCGAGTTACCCGGACGGGGAAAAGAAGAAAGCCCGACGTGAAATAAAGGGACCAGCGAACAAGCAGAACAGAACGTTGGACTAGACTGGCGCACTCAGATGGCTTAAAAGGCCTCCTCCCTCCCCCCTCATCCCTCTCTCTCTCTCTCCGTTCCTCTCTTCGTCCACCCCCACGCGCCTCTCTTCGTCCTCCTCCAGCATCTAATGGGTACGGTCAGGCCTCCCAGCTCCTAAATCATCCCCCCCTCCTCCTGAGGAAAGCTGACTGATCGAAAGGGGGAGACGATGAGAGCTGGGGGCTCCACGGTGCAGCAAGCCCTGACCGTGGAGGCGGCTGGGATTGTGAAGCAAGCGGTGAGCCTCGCGCGGCGCCGTGGCCATGCGCAGGTCACCCCTCTTCACGTCGCCAACATCATGCTGTCTTCCTCTGCGGGGATCCTCAGGGCCGCTTGCCTCCAGTCCCACTCTCATCCCCTCCAGTGCAAGGCCCTCGAACTCTGCTTCAACGTCGCCCTCAACCGCCTCCCAGCTTCCACCTCCTCGGTCCCCATGCTCGGCCCCCAGCCTTCCTACAACCATCATCACTACCCCCCGTCTCTCTCCAACGCCCTTGTGGCGGCCTTCAAGCGCGCGCAGGCCCAGCAGCGACGGGGTTCCATCGAGACCCAGCAGCAGCCCCTCCTGGCTGTGAAGATTGAGGTGGAGCAGCTGATTATCTCCATCCTGGATGATCCAAGCGTCAGCCGGGTCATGAGAGAAGCCGGCTTCTCGAGTACCCAGGTGAAGAACAACGTGGAGCAGGCGGTCTCCTTGGAGATATCCGAGTCTTCTCCCCTCTCTCCCGGCACCGCGGCCAAGCCCAAGGCCAATCCCAGCAGCCTCCGGTCTTCAACCCCTTCAGTCAAAGCCATGCCAGCGGATCAAGTAAGGCAAGAAGACGTGAAGGCCGTCGTAGACTTCTTGGTCAGCCGGAGGAAGAGGAGCGTAGTGATCGTTGGTGAGTGCTCGACGACTGCTGAGGGAGTCGTGAAAGCTGTGATGGATACCATCGGCAAGGCGGAGGTGCCTGAGATCTTTGGGAATGTGCAGTTCATCAGCCTCCCTCTCATCTCCTTCAGGTGCCTCTCTAGAGAAGAGGTGGAGCAGAAGTTGGGGGAGCTCAGATGCCTCCTCAAGAGCTACTGCGCGGAGAGTGGAGCTATCCTGTACCTCGGGGATCTGAAGTGGGCCGCCGAGTACAGTTCTGCCTCCGGGGGAAAGGGGCGGAGTTGCTATTGCCCGGTAGAACACGTGATCATGGAGCTTGGGAGGCTTTCCTCCGGTTGGTCTGGGGAGCATACCAGTGGCGGCAGATTCTGGCTCATGGGGATCGCAACATATCAGACTTACATCCGGTGCAAGACCGGGAATCCCTCTCTAGAAGCTGTTTGGGGCCTCGTCCCCATAACCATTCCCTCAGGAAGCTTGAGACTGAGCCTCAGCTGCGACAGGTAAAACTCTCCGCAATCATGAGATAATCAAGGATAATCAAGATCACCCTGTTTTCTCTGATTCATCAGAGGGAGAGCTCCTATTGTGAATCTCGAAAGGAAAGCTGAGCCCCCGGCTTTTACCATGAAAAGCTGGGACGTGGGAGGTGTTCTTTTGGTTTCTCCCCTTATCCGTTCGCTAGATTTTCCCTCTCCTCCTCCGATCGTCGATTCCGATAAACAAAAAAGAAGAAAGCACTGAATCGAACGAGAAATCCGTTAGGTATATTTTCACATTGCTGTGAGCTCTTCGCTTTTCCAAAAGGTTACAGCCGAGCCTTTCGCCGGCCCACGCCTCCTCTTCCTGTTTCCGACTCCCCCCAACATAGATAAATTCATTAAAAACTTTTAAAAGCATTGCCATAGATTATCTGGAGTAGAATATCACCCCAATTCTTCTGCTGATATTTTGCCGTCCTGCTTTTTGTTTCAGTGGCATCAATGGAGATGTATCGTCGTGGTCTCGGATTGAAAATGGAGGCGAGAACAAGCTCGGTTGCTGGGATGCTCCCGTTAAGGTGGAGATCCAGGCGAAGGGCCTGACGAATAGCTGCGGCAGCAACCTCGGCTCCGTCACCTCCAGCCTTCCTTCGTGGCTCCAGCAATACAAAGAAGAAAATAGAAGGACGGCGGCCTCTAACGAGGTGATCATCTCATCTTCTCCCATGCTTCAATGATTATTAGCCAATGAGCATCGTTTAACCCATGTATTTTGTGTTTCATGTAACCGTAAACAGAAGCATATCGGGGATCTATGCAGGAGGTGGAATACCACATGCAGCTCATCCCGCAAGCATCACCACCTCTTGCAGGAGAAAACCCTAAACTTCTCCTCAATCTCTCCGACCTCCTCTTCCGTCTTGTCGTATGGGCAAAAACAGTGCAGCCTACTCCAGAAGCACAAAACCTGGCCCGTCCCCACCGACGGCAGAAGTCCTTGGGCTGACCACCGTGGCTGCGCATCTCAGGCCGCAGATGCAGGCTCTAAGCCTGACCCTAGTCCTTTCTCGACGTCGTCCGGTGAGACCATGGAAGCAGACCGCCCCAACAGCTTCAAGGAGCTAAATGCCGAGAACTTGAAGTCACTGTGCCATGCCCTGGAGAAGAAGGCTACGTGGCAGAAAGATATAGTTCCTGATATCGCGGCCACCGTTCTCCGGTGTAGGTCGGGAATGACGCGAAGGAAAGAAGGATCGAACTCCAAGATCAGAGAGGATACGTGGTTGCTCTTTCAAGGTGGCGACCACGAAGGCAAGGATAGGATAGCGAGGGGCTTGGCTTGCCTCATCTTTGGATCCCCGGCAAGCTTCGTTTCATTTGGTTTGAGTAGCTTTGCTTCAACAAGGTCTGGATCAAGCGACGATCTCCGAAGTAAGCGGCCCAGATCAGAAGCTAGCAACAGCTACACAGAGAGATTGGCAGAAGCCGTCCGCAAGGATCCACACTCCGTCGTACTAGTGGAAGACGTAGAGCAAATGGATTACTATACCCAAATAAACATAAGGAACGCAATCGAGCGAGGGAAGATACGCTCTTCCGACGGCGAGGAAGTCGGTCTCAGCGACGCGATCATCATCCTCAGCTGTGAAAGCTTCGATTCGAGATCAAGGGCCTGCTCTCCCTCCGTCAAGCAGAAGTCAGAGAGCGATGGAGAAAAGGGTTTGGAAGGCGAGAAGGAGAAACCCCACTTCAAATCGTTGGATTTGAATCTGTCAGCCGACGATGAAGATGAAGTACAAGTTTGGACTTACGACGAGATTGACCTACTCAGTTTGGTAGACGGGCGGTTCTTCTTCAAGTTGAACGACGACTTCTAGTTGGGGACTGTAGAAAGTTCGTCCTTCCTCCGTTGAAAACCAAAACATTATTATATTTTTCATTATTTCTTCTTATGAATTTGAAGAGATCTGTATATTGGTAGCGATTTTCTCGTAAGTTGGGGATTGTAGAGGCTGGTTCTCTTTCTCTTTGCTCGTTGCTTCCTATGGGTGGACCAAGAGGTTGGAGTTTCCTTGTTATCTTGTCTCCTTTACCAACTGCATTAGGACCCGCTTGTCTTTCAGGAATCGACGGCCAGTCGTCATGTATGCGATCTTCTTGAGCTTTGCCATCTTCCATCTCTTTCTACAAAAGAAATTTGTCAGTCTCTGTCAAAGGAGATAGATCACGTACCTTTTATTAATACCGCTGTTATTTTCCTCCATTCATAAACAGTCCAATCATCATTACCTCTGAAATAAAGCAAAATCAGGCCCATGACTGCCGTTAAGCCTGAAGGTTCGGTGAACGAGATCTAGAAAAGGTATTTAAATCTATTAAATGAGCGTCCAAAGCTGTACTTGGCGAGTATGTCTAGTTCTTTAACGTCCAAAATTTGAGGGTTAAGCTAGGTTTCTCCCATATTTCTATCTGATCGTTTTCCAACCCGTTGTTTCCTGTCCACGCTGACGTTGAGGGTTTTGCCGAGGGGATGAAGATGAGCCCAGTTCGCGACGATGCTTGAAGAAGTTAATTTCCATAAAAAAAAAATCATAAAAGAGCACAGCTTAGGCCATACTACATATATTAATCAAGAATCTTATTTTCATCTAATGTTTAAAATTTCCAGGGTTTACATGGGAGATCAGAAAGTAGGCTTCACATTGAGAGAAATGCTCTCCTTGGGCAATGATGCTGTCCACGCCACTTGGAGCACCCACTATTGACCGAACCACAGTTGTCCATATCTGTTTGTGGGGTCGATTGGCCAAACAGAAGGGTCCATGGAATATAGAATGAAGACAGAGATCACACGAACTGTGTGGGTGTGCTTCGTTGCTATAGCAACCCTGTTCCCTCGTCAAGAGATCGTAGTGGCCGGTGATAACCTCGAGAAATGAAAGGAATCATGGTCTTGGAAGACATACATGAAGCTTGAGTTGAATTTCCTCGGATTGGCGAATGCACCAGAGTGGTCACCAAGCACCGGCATCCGCCACGGCAATCATTATTTCCCGGAGCTTCACAAACCACAAAATGGGGAGTGGTTAATTAAATAATCTCAGGTAGCCTCACATATTCAGCGCTCGGCTAGAAACGGAAGACCAAGACCAGTCTTCGTCTCTCTCTCTCTCCCATCTCTCCTATACTAAGGGCATGAATTCACTGAACCTTTCGGGTCTCAGCCATGAATTCACTGGAGTCCAGCTTGAAACCCACTTTTTCGTTTTTTCTTTACGTCCAAACCTCATGACAGACTATCGCGGTGTGCAGTAAGGATTTCAAATCGAAAAGAAAAAGAAAAAGAAAACGGTGGAGAATCAGAGGAGGTTTAAGGTAAGATTCATAACTTGAGAGTGGTGCGAAGAGGCGGCTACTTTAGAAGGGAAAGCACAATCTTCTTTTAGAAGAAATATTGAAATTGCGCTCCTTTTCACACTTGCCGATGTGTTTTGAAAAAGAACTCCCCTTTCTCGCTTTAGATTTTCTTAACCCTGACATTCTCCTCCTCGAAAAGTTGTGGGGAGCTCGAAAGGCGATTAAATTCGAAGTTGAGAGATAGCCAGCATCTTGGCCGCTTTAGATTATCTCACATCCTGCGGGCGACGTCGACAAAGCAAACGAATTCTTTACTGTAAGAGGGAAATCGTCGTGTGTCGGCTCATAAGCATGTCTGGTGCGGGAAAAGCTAATCACATTCGGGAGAAGCACTCTGCAGATAACGGGCCAGGGCTTATCAAATTCACCACCCCGGACATATGCTGGGAGAAAATCCTGGAAAGCGGTCTATTCGCCCCTGCACTGATAAGCAAGGGACCGCACCGGAAAGACCTGGGTCAGTAGAGGGGGATGAGCGGCCATGTGACCTATCGTTGGATGATAAAATGAGAGAAAAATAATCGTACGGCTTGTTGACTGGACCTCGCCAAGTCCCTGGTGTGACGCCCCTCGCATGGCCCTAGTTTTAAGCGTTGTGTCCAGAGAGGGTGGACCTAGCCGAACTCCGGAGTTACCCAAACCCACTGACAGTCCCACTCTAAGATGCCCATTCATTCCCGCGGAAATCCCAACATCATTATATGCTTCCCCACTTTTGGGTTGCTCACTTTCTCGCTTTACCTTAAACTCGAAAGGGAGGAGGCTTGCACTAATCGCTTTCTTTCTTTTATTCATTCTTCTCTCTCCTTTAACCGGAATGGAGACGCCAGCATCTCTCTCTCTCATCACGTGGACGTAAAAACTCTGAGCGTTGTTGCATGGGGAGCTGCCGAGGTATGAAGAAACTTGGAGACTCATAATTACTCACGCATGAAGAAGAGGGATAATTCGACGGTGGCTCTGTTAAACCCGGAAAAAAGGGGTAATGTTGAGAGGAAAGTGTGCACAAAAAACAGAACACCAGAGAGAGGAAGTGGAGGGGAGTGAGGGAGCGAGGAGAGAGAGAGAGAGAGAGAGAGAGAGAGAGAGAGAGAGAGAGAGAGAGAGAGAGAGAGACCATCCTATAGTTTTCTCATACTTCTCACTTCTTTACATTTTCTCGTAATGTTCATCAAATTTATTAAGGAATGAGACCTAAGACTTAATGGGCTTATGAAGAGGCATGACAGCACAGCGGAGAGAAGAGAGCACGGGGACAGGATGCCCACAAGATAATAAATGATATAGAAAGGGGCAAATAAGCTGTAATAAGTCAGTACAAAGTTGGGATGAGGTCTGGAGAGACCTCTCCTAAAATGCGGGTTGACCGAGTTACCCTTACAAATTTCCCCCCGTTTGCGGAGGTAACTCTAGGAACGTCGAGATTCTCCCTTCTCTAAACCTGGATCTCCTCCGAATGCGCATGCATGACGAGGACCGTACGATCCCTTCTCTACCATTCTTGCTCCACACGCCCAACCCACCTCCGCCATGTGTGAAAAACGTCAGATCATCACGGCTGTTAGATCACCCCGGAAGATGGGATCTCTCTCTTTCTCTCTCTCTCTCCCTTAGGCTTTTCTTTCTCATCACCCTTTTGACAGACGTTATAATACCTTGCTTGGCGCCTGCTTTCACCCGATTCCCTGAAGCCGCTGTATACCAAAATCGGAGAATTCCTTTGGCTGCTCCTCTCCCCATCTTTTCTCTTTCACTTTCATGCTGTCAACTGTAAATTGTTCTCATTCTCACTCATTCACGCTCGCGCGCGCACAGACAAGGGTAATCTGAGTGCATACATCTTTTTTAAAAAACGGTTTCCATACGTAACCTATCGAGGGGGAGAGAGAGGGAGAGAGAGAGAGAGAGAGAGAGAGGGAGAGAGAGAGAGAGAGAGAGAGGGAGAGAGAGAGAGAGAGAGAGAGAGAGAGAGAGAGAGAGAGAGAGAGAGAGAGATGGACGGCCATATAACTGATTATGAGATTTATAGTAATAGTAAGAAAAAGGGAGCAAAGAAGAAAACGAGAAATGACGAAAAAAATTGGGAACCCATTCATCCGCCACAATCTTAATATCAAGGGTTAACATAGTCCATTTTAAGTTTCGGTGCACACCATATCTTCGTCTTCTTAATTTCATCTCCCACGATGAGAGAGGCTAGAAATAATGTTTTGAGCTACCAATTACGATTGATAGTTTTCAAAGATGATTGGTTGTTCCTTCTGATTGATGGCTTCTCTTTTTCCACAAGTTATATGGAGAAAAATTAATAACGATCCATCAAGAAGTTCATAGGTCCCAAGACAAGAAATAAACAGGCGGAAATCGTTTGGTGGCATGAAGTAATCTCTTCTTCAAGGGTTTTTTCTTTAGAAAAAATATATTATGCATAAATACAATTTCCGGTGTTCGTCTGAAAGAAAACCGTTCGCTTGAGTTGTGAAATAAATATCCTTGTGTTATTTCCCATTTCCAACATACTCACATGGTCGATAGTAATGTATAAACGATCCAGAATATGTTACGTACTATTCTCCAGGATTTCATGGAGAGAAGCTTACGGGAGATAGACAAAGATAGATATGTAGAGAGAGAGAGAGAGAGAGAGAGAGAGAGAGAGAGAGAGAGAGAGAAGGTATTGTCGTACCAAAGAATTGCCCCTCTATGCGATAGTCTAAATTCGAAGAGAAGACAAAGCCCCACGCCTCCAACCATTCCATCCTTCCTCCCGTTAGAGAGAAAGCCTCCCTCTTCCGGCCAAAGCGTCTGCGAAAGGTTCGTCTGAATGGGGACATTGTTTCCACACCCCCTGAGACTCTGCAGGGAAACTTGCGCCCGTTTTCTTTTCCTCCTGACACAGTCACCATCGATCCCCCGAATCCATCTGCATGAAAGTAAGCGACTCCTCGGATCGGAAAGCTCTCCACCCCGCCGCCGCGCCCCCCGAAATATCCCAGTATATCATTCTATGCTATTCATCATTGGGACGTGATGATTGCTTGATCCCAGAAGATGGGTCCGATCCAATCCTGGCACGATTGGAAGCCAGCCCATATGTCTCCCTCTCTCTCTCTCCCTCTCTCTCTCGCTCTTGTTCATTTGCTCCTCGGGTTCCTCGCGGTCGCCACGGGAAGACCAGTCAAAAAGAAACAAGAGGGGAGCACGTGAATGTGGGGGACGGAAACCATTCACAGACAACCTGACTTTGTGAGATTTCCCGGTGGGAGTTCGCGAAGACCCAGTTAGGGTTTCTGCGGAGGTAGAGGCTCTAAGGTGAGAGAACGTAAAGAACTCGCTTTATCGGGCTTCCTTTCCTCATCAAAAGAGGAAGCTTAACGGTTACCTCCACAGCACTTCGTAAGTTTTATCTGTCTCTTATCTTCCAAGCACCGCTAATAAGTCTGATAACGCCACTAGATCTTCCATGAGCTGTACGTCTGGATTGCCATCTGCATCACGTAATATCCCGGGGGTCTTTTCTGTCATGGGCCTGAAACGTCTGGCGCATTAGAATTTGGGCATTGAGGAACATCACATGTCAGCATATGCTTATAATTACATATGCCACGTGGAATATAGTGTAAAGGTTCTGGATTTGTCACAGATTAGAAGATACAAATGGCCTTAGGTGATTTTACTATGGACTAGCGGCTTAAACAAAGGGAATTTACATTATTGGAACAACATAGATGTGAAAGTATGGTTTTTGATGTCTATCTGTTTCTAAAAATATAACACTTTATTTTTAATTAGATTATGCTATTGCTGCCTACGATGATTCAAATATTTTTTGAAAATATATTCTTTGAATAAAAGACATACATTACTACTTCTTAGGGCACAAGGCTGGATTATTGTTGGTTATAAGAGAGAAGGGTGAATTGACTTTCTTGAATGACTATAAAGTATTATAGGAACATAATTATTTCTAGAAAACTTAGAGTGTTGACTCTAATGAATAAAAAATACGAACCCTCAATATTTAGAATGGTTCACCTCTCTAGGCCAACAATCTATAGAGACAATTGTCTATAAATTTTCACCTATGTTAATTTTCTCTATATTTTAGTAAAAAGGCATGTCATATTGGTGTTTATGCACCCCCACTATCTTCACTACTCCAATAGGTTCCAATGAATCTAGGAATTGTTTCTAAATTCACGACTCTAGGAGGTTAATAAAGTAAAACTCTTATTAACATCTTCCTTAGCTAATTTTTTCTACTCTTGAAACTCTAAGAAGCCAAACTACTATAGTTTTTGTCCTGTTTTATTTTTTGGTAGCTCCAAATTCTAAATTAGTTGTTCTAGAAAGCACCCAAGTGCTCCTAATGTCAACAATGAACTAGTATTATAATGGAAATTAAATGTTATACACAATGCCTCCTTTTAGTGAGAGATAGCAACCTCATCCCTAGCTTGGATGCTAACAATTTAGAACTTGATTTCCATTTTGAAGAGTTGCCAAGTCATTATATAACTTATATAAATGTGATGAATTAGTGGATAATTACAATCTCTTTTTTTAAAAAAATTATAGGGAAAATTATAATTTCTTTCATCTATCCAATAAATAGTAGGAATAAGTGTTGTCATTGCCATTTAATGGCTATCTTCGAGCCCCTAATAAATTGATGTACTCATGGTCAGTTGTTTCTAGATATGGTTACCATGACATAGGCAACTCATATCATAGTGCAGATATGAGGCCTTGTGCCAGGGATGCAAAATCATTGTAGCATGAATCCAAAGCTCTTTCGCATGGGCTTGAAATCTTAGGCATGGTATGAGAGCTTTTCTTTTATTTTAAATTTTCTTCACTTTAAATTGGTTATTTTTCCAAAATATGCATAATAACGAAAAAAATGTTTAAACAACTTTTAATATTATGGGCACTTCTCATATTTTTAATTTTTTTATGATTTTCCAGAGTCTGAATGTTTTATAAAAAGAAGTTATGAAATGACCATTTTGCCCCTTGTTCATGTTTTGTCAATTTTTAAAGGACCCCAGAACCCTAACATCAATAACTATCACCATAAAATTTCCTATATGTGGTGATGGGCTATGGTACAATGAAGGACCGTCATTTTAGAAGGTTTAAGAGCGGGAATGGTTTAACCGGCCTAATAGGCCCATTAGACCCATTAGACCCATTTTTTCCCCAGCTAGCTCAGCCCAAGAGGCGGCGGCCTTGACCACAACAGGCCCATAAAATACTACCGGCCCGTTCACCCTGCCGCTAGCCCATTTACCTAGTATGGGAACCCCATTCAGTCTTCCATATGTGAAACCGGCTGCAGCAGGTGAACGACCTTCTGAAACGGTGACCCCCCACCCTTCTTCTTCCCCTCCCACGTTTACGGAGTATTAGTCAACCCCCTCTTCTTCCTGCTCAGCCCGCTCATCTCCCTCCTCGCCGCCATGAGCGGCCTCACCAAGCTCGGGCTGGTCCTCATCCCCATGTTGGGCTTCTTCCTCCTCGCATTGGCCGCCGAGATCCTCTACATGCTTTTCTACTTCCGGATTTTCCGGGGGGCCGGCGCCGGAGATCCCGAGCTTGCCGGCGCCCGCAAGTCTCCGGCAAGGCCCACTTCCAGAGGGCTTCTCCTCTGCATCCTCCGCAGGAAGAACCATTCCCGCGTGGAACCCACCTCCGTCGTCGTCAACCCCCTGTACTCCGGCGACTCCGCGAAGCCGCCACCACCGCCGCCGCCCCCCGGCGAGATGGAGATGGAGAAGTTACAGCAGATGTACGCTTCCAGAGCGCTGTTCACCATCAGGGAGGAGGAGGAGGAGAAGGAAGTTCTGGAGTTGGACGACGGCGGGAGATCCGTCGGCAGCGGCCGAAGGACGGTGGCGGCGGACGGAGAGGTGGTAGAAGCGACGTTTTCCTTCTCATCCGCCGGCCTCTCCCCGCCATTCTACACGCCGCCGCCTTCTCCCCCTTGGCCGCCGGAGGCTGACGGCTCCGACGACGAGCACCGCCCACCCTCAGAAGAGGAGCCGCCCACCCCGAGCGGTGGCCATTAACGGACCTTCCTCTTCTCGCGTTTCTCTGCACAGTTCCAGTCTCCAGCAGAAACCACGGCGGTGGACGAAGCAGCAGCAGCAGCAGCCGCAGCAGCAGCAGAAGAAGACGAGGAACAGACTTATCTCGCCGGCGGGGGCAGCGGCTGTGGTATCGGCGGCGGCGTCGGCGAGCGTCTCTGTAGGTAGCCGTTGCTAATTTACTAATAACGTGGGTTGTTCTTCACCGTTCGATTTCCATCCGGTGGCGGGGATCCGCCATATCGTGGTGTGGGCCGTCGATGTTCGAATCAGGAACTGGGCCCTTTCTAGTGGGCCCATAGAGGCACATACTGCCGCAGGAGTTGGGGAGATGGCCGGCCTATTAATGGGATCACGCGGGAGATCACGTGGTGGTCGTTTTTCCCCGCGGCGGCCCAATTGAATGGTGAAGAGGGATGGGCCAAGCTACCGCCGTGGGGCCATATCACTGCGGGCCCATAAAAGTGTAGGCCCAGTGGGCCACACGAAAGATCTCCGGGAATTATGGAGGTCACGGAGCACAGTAGATATTGTAAATTAAGTTGGAAAATTCACATGGACCCCTCCAGATTTTCACCTTCTGCTTTACCGCTTCCTCGTTCTCTCCCACCATTTTTCACTCCGGCGAGCTCACCTCCTCTCTCTCTCTCTCTCTCTCTCTCGCTCCCTCTCTCTTCTCTCTCGCTCTCTCTCTCTCTCTCTCTTTCTCTCTCTCTCTCTCTCGCTCTCTCGCTCCCTCTCTCTCTCTTTCTCTCTCTCTCTCTCGCTCTCTCGCTCCCTCTCTCTCTCTTTCTCTCTCTCTCTCTCGCTCTCTCGCTCCCTCTCTCTTCTCTCTCTCTCTCTCTCTCTCTCTCTCGCTCCCTCTCTCTTCTCTCTCGCTCTCTCGCTCTCTCTCTCTCCCGTGTACCTTTCTTTCTCTATCGATCTGTCTCTCTCCGTCTCTCACAAGCTTCCACGTTTTCCGTCCGACCATTTTTATTGCGGCGAGCTCATCTCTTTCTCTCTCTCTATCTCTATCGGTCCACTGTACGCCCTTCTTCCTCTATCGGCATAGCTCTCTCTCTCTCTCTCTCTCTCTCTCTCTCTCTCTCTCTCTCTCTCTCAGAGCTCTGAGCAAATCTGGAGAGGGGAGAGGAGGGAGGAGGAGAGGAGGGCTTGGTGGTAGATGTTGAGCTAGGCGGAGAGGGGAGAGGTGACCGGCAGCTGAGACGGGAGCTCGAGACGGAGAGATGGAAGAGAAGAGGACTGCATGAACAGGTTTCGCTGATGCATGAATAGAAGGGATTCCGTCACTGGTGAGTGGTTCATTAACTCCAGACTCGGGGAACGAGAAGCCGCCGAGTCTCTCTCACTGTTCTCCGTCCCCACCCCCGCCAGTCGTCCACCCTCGCGTCCGCCAGCAAATGGCGGCGATGGAGCTGCCCAGCTTGCCTTTCGACGCTGGGTCTCGCCCTTCGGCGTTTCTGCGGCTGGGAAGAGCATGCTTCGCGATTGAAGGAGAGAGAGAGAGAGAGAGGAATGCTGGTTCTTGTGCCAGTTCCGGAGTCTCAACGTCCGCCATTACCGATGCTTCATCACACTAGCCGGGGTGTGGGGTCTACTGCCCTACAGTCGTCCCACTATGTGAATTAGAGGGGGAAGAGAGAGAGAGAGAGAGAGAGAGAGAGAGAGAGAGAGAGAGGGGGGGCCCCTCGCAAATCTTGAAACCCCTTGCCCGTTCGATCACCAGATTATTCTTTAGCGGACGCCGGGAATGAGACGCAGCTGAGTTTAAAAGGTGCGAATTTTGAAAGCATCTGACGACCAAAGAGGACGGATCTAGGGGGAGAGAGAGAGAGAGAGAGAGAGAGAGCCACAATCTGATCGATCACCAGATTAGACGATATGTTGGTTTGAAGGACAGATGCGAGTTTTGATGGAGGATCCGACGGACGCCGGAGAAGTGGAGCGGGATGAAGTTGACTGGCAGACGACCCTGCGAATGAATGAATGAATCCTTCTCGCAGCTTTTATTTCCATTTACGTTCAGATAATCATGAAAAGGGTTCGCCCCACTCATCCTGTTCGAGTATGGGAACGAGCTGGCGTCTGCATTAGATGCTCCCTCTGACGCCCCTCCTGCCGCTGCCATGTTACCTGGGGGCTGCGATGCTGGCGGACACAGGGAAAGCAGCAAGTGGGTAGTCAGTAGAAGACGGAGGATGACCGAGTAGAGGGAAAGGAAAGAGGTAGATAGATAGAGAGAGAGAGAGAGAGAGAGAGAGAGAGAGGGGTAAGGGCTCGGTGGGTTGCTCCCCATCTGTCTGTCTGTCTGTCTCCCTCTCTCTCTCTCTCTCTCTCTCAAGAGCTGTCTGTGACGAGGCTTTGTCCTTCCGAGGCCCCACGAGCGCCGGGGAACAGGGGGGGCGGGGGGGGGAGCTCGGCTTTTGATGGACCCTATCGGACCCGCTTTCTGCAGATTGGGAAAAGAGGAAGGGAAAGAAATCCCCCGCTCAAAGTGCAAAGAAAGAATTGTGAAGGTGCCGGAGAGAGACGGAGACAGAGACAGCGGGGCGTAGAGGGAAGGGGAAGAGAGGACAGCGACGTAGGATTTTTAGGGGTTACGGCTCTAACCCTAAGGTCCCAGTGCCCGACCCTCCTCTCTCTCTCTCTCTCTCTCTCTCTCTCTCTTTCTCGTATTCCCCACTCTTTTCTCGCAGGGTGTGGGGACAAAGGCGCCTCGCTGCACGTGTTCAGAGGGACGGAGGAACCCTAGCCGGCTTCCGGTCGTCTTCTCCGTCTCTTGTTTCCCGGTGTAGATCTGATTTTCCCTCCTAAGAGATCGGCGACGGAGATCGGGGGGTGCCCTCGCTTCTTGTCGGAAGGACGGGAAAAGGGGGGGGGGAGGGGGGACACCGTCGTCTTCGTGAGGAGGGGAAAGGAATTCACCACAGACGGCAGGCATGGACCCTGCTGATCACGGTGGACGGGGAAGCCACGCCGCGCAGAGGCAGCAGTACGAGATGACTCGCGGCGGCGGCGCCGATGCGGAGAACGCTGGCGACGACTGTGGAGAAGGGCCCAGCCAGGTTGATCCATCCCTGTCCATCTCCTCCGCCAAGTCCGGCCACGCCATCGCCGCTCCGGCCTTCTCCTCCAAGCGCTCCTCCAAGGACAGGCACACCAAAGTCGACGGCCGCGGCCGTCGCATCCGAATGCCGGCTCCTTGCGCGGCCCGTGTCTTCCAGCTGACCCGCGAGCTTGGGCACAAGTCGGACGGGGAAACGATTGAGTGGCTGCTCCAGCAGGCGGAGCCCGCCATCATCGCCACCACGGGGACTGGAACCATCCCAGCCAACTTCTCCTCGCTCAATGTCTCCGTCCGCAGCAGCGGCGGATCTACCGTGCCGGCCCCCGCCTTCCACAGCGCTCTCGCGCTCGCTGCCGGCGCCGCGAACCACCACCGCCAGCAACGCCCCAATTACGACGACGGCGATGCCTACTCGAGGAAGCGCTACAGGGAAAACTTGTTCAACGACGACCGGCAGCAAGACAGCGCAAGGGCGGCTACGGTTTCCTCGCCCAGCTCAGGAACTGGCGGCGGCGGCGCCGCCGCCGGCAACCAGCTGATCAGGCCGTCCAATGTCGTTCCTGCGGGGGCGATGTGGGCCGTGGCGGCGCCGGCGCCAGCAAACGGCGGAGGAGCGTTCTGGATGCTCCCCGTCAACGCTACCGGAGCCGGCGGCGGCGGCCCAGCTGAAGCGTCCTCGCTGTGGACTTCCCCGACGGCCGCTGGGCAGTACGGGGCGGCGATGCCGCCGCCGCTCCAGTTCATGCACCGGGTTAACGTGCAGCATGGGGCGGCGAGCCAGCATCATGGGATGGGCATGTCAGAGACGAACCTGGGCTTGCTGGCGGCTCTCGGCGCGTACAACAAGGGCGAGCAAAACCAGGCCTTGGATCAGCACCAGTTGCAGCAGCCGCCGCCGCCGCAGGAGGCGGAGAGCGACGACGAGCAGCAGAGGAGCTCCCAGTGACTGAAACCCTGGCTGCATTGGAAATGCGAGAGGAGGAAGACGACGACGAGGACGATCGTCTACAGCGGAGACGAAGGAGAGGGGAAGGAGGGGGGGTTGGTCTCCCAGTCAACTCCGTGAAGAAGCTGATGATCTCCGGTTCGGCGGGATGGACCCCCTCCGGATATATGCGTTTCCTCTTCCTTGTTCGCTTCTTCTTGCCCTCGCCGCGACTCGGGGGTTCTCCTGTTCGTGGGTCCGAAGGGGGGTCACTGTTGTACACTTTCGTTCTGTGCCGCCATTGATTCTTTCCCTGGTTCGAAAGATAGCCGAGAGAAAGAGAGGGAGAGAGAGAGAGAGGGTAGAGGTGGTTGCAGTATGGAAGTGATTCTTCATCCTATGTACGAACAAGAGAACTGATTCCACATCCCTTGTTTCAATCGCCCACATTGTCCTTCCTCTCTCCTGTCCAGAGATGAGGAGATGGCGATTGAGAGAGAAGGAGAGAGAGAGAGTAGAGAGGAGAGAGGAGGGGATTACCACCTACCTCTCTCTCTCTCTCTCTCTCTCTGACCACTGTGTCAGCATTGATAATCCCAATGTGGCTTGTTCTGCTGGGAACGTAGCGTGCGGGGCGTCGGAACTCGCCCAGCTGGGAGATCAGCCGACCTCAGCCGTACGCAAACGGCTCTTAAAACGATCGAATGAGATAACACGTGATAACCATAGATCGGGAAAAAATATAGCATCCATAAAATCACGCGCCTGCTTCCTTGCTTGCGTCTGCAAGGGAGTCCGAGCCCTCGGTGGGCCCGGAATGGGCATCGAGAAACGGGGGTTGACTTTCAGCAATCTGATGGCAGAGGAAAGTTACCAGCTTTTCTAATTATTTTATGGCGTAAATCCTTAACCCTGGATTCTAAACCTGAAGAACAGCTCGAGAACACCTCCAACTCTGATTCCGATTCTGAAGAACAGTTCATAAATACCCATTGAAGCTCCATTACATGATAGACTGTCATCTCCCTCTCTCTCTCTCATGCAAAGTAGAGAGAGAGAGAGAGAGAGAGAAGGCTATCCTCTGGTGGGACGGCATACGTGATTCCGTTTCTTGGCGTGGTCGGCGTTGCGGTGCTGGGTGCGGCAGGCGTAGCCGTACCAGCAGTCCTCCCTGTTGGACGCATCCGGCGGAAGAAGCTGAAGCAGACGCCAAGTCTCCGGTTAATTGCCCCAAAATGGAACCAGCATGAGAGTTATAGGCATGAATTCAATTCTATCAACAAGGGGAAAGAGAGAGAGAGAGAGAGAGAGAGAGATAAAGCTTCAACAATGATGAATAAATATTCATAAACTTCCGATGATCACGAAATGTGGATGGGTAATTTTCTCAGCAAGAAAAGAAAAAGTCTAGGAATTGTCGACGAGGGGAATGACGTCTTGTCTGGTTATGGCCTCTGAAAAACTGCTTGAATAATCGGAAAGTCTCTCTCTTTCTTCCACCTTTGATCTACATGCTCCTGAAAGCTACCCTACTATTATTATTTAGTCGCCTTCCTTCTAATCTCTGCATTGATCATGGTTTAATCTAGTTCTTGAAAGACATCATATCACCCTTCAATCTCTCTCTCTCTCTCTAGAGAAACCACGTGGGGCTACCTCGGGCCTTAATTCTTATGGAGACTAACTAGATGACTTAGTAGGCGTTGGAAAATTTCCAAGGGGTAATATGGTCTTAGTAATAATTCGAGTTTACGGAGAGGTAAAAAGTCAAACAACCCTAAAACTAGACCAGGGAATACTCACATGTCTGGGCATCGATAGTCGGAACCAGTACAAGAGAAAGTTGACCAGCTTGCAGAAACAATCACTGCATTAGTCAAAGAGCAATACAAATTAGAATAAAATAGAATATCTCCACAAAACCCTGCGAGGAATAGATTGACCTATTAATCATATGATAATAAGATATAATTCGCATATAAATTAAGATACTTTGCATGGATGGTTACCTGCACAGGTGGGTTCTAGACGTCACGGCCTCTGCATGTTTCAACTGCAGCCTTGCACGGTCTGCAAAAATGTAGACATAATGCGGCCTAACTTATGAATATTAATAATTATTTCTTCATCAAGATTCTTGAATTCGCCAACGTCATTTTATGAATTGATAATCTCTCCAAGGTCATAAATGGCCAATATGAAGATCATGCATCTGATATAGAGAGAAGAAACTAAGATACCGATTTCCCTGTTGTCAAGCTTCGTAATCCATTCCAATACTGTCGCTTGGACTGTCTTGCCCATCTGCCGAATGCACCACTCTGTGATCTAAAGCAGCAATTTCTCATGCATCAGTGATAAAATATGGACGGGGGAATGGAAAGATAGACAAAAAAGGAAGGGGGGGGGGGATCTTATACATCTTGTTCATAGCGGTTATATTCATGGGTTGTATCTGGAACTCTTGAGATAGTCCAACGTGAAGCCTGCAGGATAAACCAAAAGTCAACCGTATGTGGTTCTAATGCTCAATTCATGAGCCCACAAGAGTACAGAATTACTACAGGATTATTGTAGCCAGAGGTCAAGCTTAGTTGCTGATTGGTAGAAGAAGAAGATCACTTGGGTGGGTTCCCAGTTTTAAAATCATCAGAGCTCGAGATTAATCTAATTATACTTGATACATGAAAGATAATTTGAAGTGAGGAAGTTTGAGAGAATGGTGGTAGCACACTCCTCCCAACATGAGCCCCAAGACTGTGTGCCATGGGCCAGGTCAAAGGCCTTCTCGGCTACATGCAAGACTGGGCAAGAAGAGAGGTCAACGTTTGATCTATATTTCTGCTGGATGCTGACTAGGCTGCCAGGTCACCTGACACTTCCATGGTTCTTACTTGCATGATTTTTCTCGAGACATAAAATCAGATAATTTTCATGGAACGCTCTCATAAAACCATTTGGACCGTTTTCTTAGTTTTAGTCAACAATATATAATGGAGAAAATATATTTTCCAGGTCAAATCTAGCCTGAAACAAGGGCAAATAGAATCGTTTAAAAATAGTTTTAGAACACGGTAGGGGCAGCAAATGGGAAACATAATATGAATATTCTATTACCAAAAATATCGAAAAAAACATTCAAAATCTATTAGATTAGCGCCTCAAGACATGCAAAATGACGCCATTATAGTTCGCTTTGCTCCATCAAAGAGCCTATATAAACATAAACTAATGAGGAAAATAAGCAATAAAATATCAGGATGCTAATATCAATGTAGAGTCGTAAAAAAATAGCGACAGAAGTAAACTTGTAGGAAATTTTCATAAATTCATTTATAAACGCAGTCCCTGGTCAACCTTTCGAAAAGAACCGTTAGAAATAAGTGAAAATTCAGCACAAAGCAACTACGGCATGAAGCATGGATGATATACAGGTTGAAAGGTTTCTGGGCTGCAAATTGTATATTCGCCTCCAGGGTCCAATCCTTGGGCTCGCCAGTAAGCCCCACAAAATGCTCTATCACATCCTAAACCTGCAACAAAATCTTAATACAATTAGAGGGAGAAGATTGAATCTAGATGCAACAAATGCTACTTTTCGACTGCCAAACGCTCGATGTGAATATAAAAATCATATGCTATACCCAGGCAAGCGTGAATTCAAGTTTAAAGTTGAAGCACAGGTCAAATGTTCTGAGCATTGTATGGTGTGTCAGAGGCTAAGGTATCAGGATCCTAGACACAATGAATCACACCAGACAACATTGTATTTCCACTTTGACCTCTAAAGCTATGATCACGTACTATACTACACATGGGTATCTTATTGGGACATAACAAAGACCCCAAAGGTCATTGGGGTGGGCTGTTTTTCTCTATCATTTTCCCTTCTCTTCCTCTTCCAGCTGAGGGTTTCCATTTTCTCTTCTTCCCTACTTTCCTTATCAAGTTTATCATCCTTGCTTGCCTCTTTGAAGGCTAAAGCCATCCAATCAAACAGATCAATCAGGTTTAAATAGGCCAAATATCAGTTAATCTGAGCGGGGTTGTTCCATTCTATGAAAATCTTTTCACTTTTTTAAAATTTATAAATCCGGGTAAAAAAGATGATGGTTATCTTGTGTCGACGAGATCAGAGAGGATCACCAAAGGGGAAGAGAATATTGTTTTTAGTCAAGGGTAATGTTATAACTGCTTTGTCAAAAACCACAAGTGTGGAAATCTCTATGCTTCTTGACATCACTGATGAACACTTTGACCTTATTCTGATGAAATAAAAAGGAAAAGAACAATGAGCTTGGAGGAGAAGCATTCACAAATTGTGCGTTTATGCAATGTTCGTAGGAATATCAACTACGTACTTGAGGAAAACCCAGGGAGGAGGGATTTTATACAGTTAGGAACAATATCGCATATGAGTGCAATCATGAAACCACGTCGATGAAGGAAAAGAAAACCTCAATTTTTAAAAAATAAAAGAGAGATTGGTTTTCGTGTATACACTGTTGAGGGATACCAACATCAGGCCGTGAAGGCATCATGCCACTACATGCTTGACATTGTAGATGAGCAGTTGCCCGGTTACATTTGAAACCACCAATCAGATTTCCTGAAAGATCACCTAGTAAAAAATGAGAACCAGAAAATGTATCAGATAAAGTTACAACTCTGTCGTCTGCTTCAAAACACAGCATCCACGTCGCCAACTATCAGCTATAAATGAAAAATTGAAAATCTACATCGCCGACCGCTTCATTGAACATTTTTGGTGGAAACTAGCCGAATTTTTTTTCCCGATGTTTTTTTTAAGTCTCATCTGTTTCTTCGACCAGATGCATTCTAGTTCAAGCTCATGCCCAAAGAGCCACCCCGACTCACAGATATTTTCCACTCAAAGTAAAAAGGAAGTGTTCAGTTACAAGTAATAAGGATTGTCAATTACAAGAGAAAAAAATACCACCATTGCAGGCCCTTAACCTTATATACCTGAGTTGAGTAATGGAACCTATAAGTTAAAAAAAATATTACGCATCTCGTTTGAAAATTGAGTGATATTACACAATATACATTCAAAGGCTCATAGGTGGGCGAGGCAAACACCCAAGTGATTAGAAACAAAGCGATGGCAAAACTAAAAAACTAAATATGCATGACCCCTTAGAAATACTAAATTCATCAGATAAAAAAATAAAAGTTGCCTATACCCATTAAAACTACCATCTTAATTCATAACCACAAATGATTCAGAGATCCATGTTACCACACTGAGGACATGCAAGACCGCTGGCAAAGCTTTCCTCACTTGAAAATCCAGATGACCTATTTCTTGACGAGGGTTTCTGAGCCCCTAGTACCTAACATAAGACGGATAGGATTCAACAAAAATGATATTGGAAATCATTCAAGACATCAAGGTTGGATAAATTGACTAATAAATATGAAACCCGTACAAGGAACGAAAATTACAAATGAGAAAAGTAAATTAACGAGTCCGAAAACAATAATGCACCATAATTTTCCAACGCCTTTCGGCCATGCACTCATCATCAATAAATGTATGGAAAAAAATTACTCTCTTATGCAACAAATAAATGGACACTAGCAGCCCTAATGAACAGGAGAAAAAGATCAATGTATTCCCAAAAGACCCACGAACCTTGTCGTGGTTAGAATAGAGTAGCAAGATTTAGTTTCAAAAATTATTTAGATCCTGAAAAGAATTCTAACAATAAATTGAGAAAAACATTGATTAAGCATCCAAACACGAAATATTAAGAGTGAGAAACCTGAACTCGGTTTTCAAATTTTTCCCAATTTTAGGCGAAAATGAACTCGTCACTAAATGATAAAACATTAAATATGCTTATTTTAGGAGATTATATTTCTGAGTATAAGACAGGAGGTTATAGACACAACATGCCAGGGGGTCAACTAGTGCCATATTGATTTCATTTTTTAAGCATTTTGAGAATTTAAAGACGACTTTTTGGTTTGAAACGCACAGAAAAATGCAACACAGCTTACTATAAAAATTGTGATTGACTATCATCAAAATCAATTTCTTGAGTACAATATATTCCTTCAAGGATTCAACTCGCTAGCCATTTTATCAAGCCCCAAGCCAATTTCAGTGTTGTAATAGGTAGTCTATACACTGTATAGTAAGCCCACCATGAGTGTGCTAGGGAATATTATAGCCCAGTTTGGGTCATCTACCCCAATGACACTGATCTTTATGTGAAAGGTGGCATCAATATCAAGATATCATTAAAAAATATTATTTTCCACGTTCTAAGAATCAGAGCAAAAGAACTGAACACATCAACCACTAGAAAATGTAAAACTAGCCACGATTTACATCTATTATCCATCATAATGTCATTTTATAACTAAAGTAATACAGGCAAGGATAAAAATTCTAGGTAAAGACGCTTTCAATAAAATCTCCATAGAAACACTCACAAGATTTGATCGTACTGATGCACGATTATCTAGCAACGCAAGCTCATCATTGGATGTCCTTAATAATGGAAATGTCTGCAAGATAGCCTGCACATAAAAGACTAATCATGTAAACAGAGCTCGTGATCGATATAAAGAATGTTTCATAAAAGTATTAATCAAAGGTCAAAAAATGCAAGACTTCAACTTCAGAGCTTGAACAGAAATCAGAACCTTAAAATATGCAAACGCATGATGTAACTAGATTAAAAAAAACTATATAAAATATGTACCACAGATGCATGCAATTTCATGAGTACGACAACTTTAAATTACCCAACAAAACACACTAATAACAGAGCATAAGAATGCATATTAATGAAATAAAAAGGTCTTTCCAGAACTCTAATCCTGATTAATTTTAGAAAACAATTACCATTACAGACTTCCAGACTTAGGCCTCGAGGATACCACAGTTTCACTGGATCCATGTAATCCGCAAATATCATGAAAGATTCTTTCCTAGAACCACCTTTTTATGTAAAATACAACGTTCAGAAGTATAATTCATTTGCTGCTGTTTTAGAATGTAAGCAATCGCCCTAGATTAAGAGTTCACTTGAATTATTGCAAGAAACAGTCCAACTAGTTTTTCAACAAATTATCGTTCATGTAGGCGAAAGTTACACATTTTTTTGAGACACATGGATTGGATTCAATTCCCAGCATTCCACCAAATTTCTAATGGGTTGGGACAGTTGGAAAATTTTCACTTATAGTCTTAAATTTTGGGCCAAATATGGCTCAAAAGGACCCAAGAAAGGAACGGAGGGGCCACAATAGTGGAGGCCTAGTTTTTGCAATTATTTTTCAGCATTCAAATTTTGCACGTTTCATCAGATTAATTTCTTCGATTTCTTCAAGATCAGAAGGAAGCAGTATAAATCATAAATAAATTCTTACATATGAATGATACAACTTCAAACTGTTATTCATTATAAGAGTAAGATGAAAGTTTGAAAATAAGCATAACGAAAAATTATACTATGACCATCCATTGAATTTTTCATTCTCAAGGATTAAATTCATTACTAATCTATAAAAAAGATAAGAACACAACAAAAACAAAATAGTACAGTACCTCTTCAATATTTCGGAGAAAATAGTTTCTACCAACAGATTGTAATGTAGCCCGACATTGTGGGCAGACAACATCTCTGCACTTTTTCTCGGACCTTCTCAACCACTCTGAGAAGCAGCCATTGCTATAAAGATGAAAAAGGATCGGAGACACATAATTCAGGGTGACAGTTTGTGAGCATGTTAGGAATACGAGA
This sequence comes from Spirodela intermedia, assembly GCA_902729315.2. Taxonomy (NCBI): domain Eukaryota; kingdom Viridiplantae; phylum Streptophyta; class Magnoliopsida; order Alismatales; family Araceae; genus Spirodela; species Spirodela intermedia. The sequence continues at coordinate 8,516,760 of LR746268.1, read as the reverse complement.
TGGTATGTAAAAAGGGATATACGCATTTCTATAAAAAAAATTCAATAACCAAGTACCAGAAGTTATGAAGACAAGGAGAAACAGTCACAACATCATGCCAGATGTTTAAGCATATGCTGCATTTTGCATGCTCAACATCTAAAGGTATCTGGAAAAAAATGTTGATCAGGTCCTCCAACCCCAGTAAATGAAAAATTTGTGGTAATGAATAAGACATTTAGAAATGAAATGAACCATTAATGCTTTCGTGTCCTGCTTCTGAAATGAAGTTTCTTTGAAATGGAAAACCAAGTGCCCTGAAAAGGTTATAAAATCGATGATTCAAAAAAACACAACAAACAAGTGGATATTATGAAAAACTACGAGTTACGAGGATTCCTTTACAGATAAAGTTTTTCAAGGAAAAAAAAAAGATTTTTTTTCCTATCACATTGATGGATAGATACTTGCAATCACGAATACAGAACTGACAAATTCAAAGAGGCCATTTTAGTAAACTGGCCACAAGCTCCATTAGATGCACAAGTGCCTCTGAAAAAAGGAGCATATCAGCCGCTGAAGTAAGGGGGCATAAATACAAATACTTGATGCGTCTAATATTGATGCGTCACTATCTTTCTGGTATTTACTTTCGGACATCAATAATAATAAAACTTCTCCTACTAATAATAAATTTTCATGAAAAGATTAATCCACAATGAATATACATGCGTAATTGCAAAATAAATATAAAAAAAGGACTTTTTGTCTCAAGATGAAATTATTTCCTCCAGAAATATGCAACATAATAAATAAAAGTGCGGAAATAAATCTCTGACCTTCTCTATGAGGCCCGGACACTATTTCACTGCCATACTTAATATTCACAGTCTCTTCTGTTCCAACGATCGCTTCATCAACAATTATAGGACCTTGACTATAATGACATGCCAAAAGAAGCGTAAGAACCCGTCTGAATAATATATTTCAATGGCTGAACGTAGAATATATTTAAGTGTGCAGGACACAATCGAATATAAAGCACCAACAGATCAATTCAGTATTAAATATTTCATCTTCAATGCATTTTATTACTTTTCTTTGCAGCATTTCAAATTTAGGACAACTGAGAATGTTTGATCAAACGACACAAGATAGCTCTGCAAAATAGTACAATAAAATTCATTATAAATCTAAGTCGATAGATTTTGGCGGTTAGCTTATTTTCTAAGATAATAAAAATCAATTTTTTTAAGACAAGAACACTCTCTAGAAGTTTAAATTATTTAGAGAAATAGATTAGACAGACAACAAGAAACCTAAACAGAAAGAAACAAATCTGATCTCTTTCCCAACAAAAAAATGAGCCCAAAGACCCATTAGGCTGATCGAAAGGCATTGAGGTCTAAAATTTTACTATCCCAATCTGATCTCTTGGTGAATCAGCTGTCACTCTAAAGCTCTCAACACCCTTATCCCTTCTCTGAATAAAATGCATCCCCGCAAACAGGATGGAGTATATGCAAGCAATGCTAAAAAATTCTTGACATTTTGATTTGAAGCCACATTTTGACATCAATCAAGAACTAAAGCTTTCATTCTTCTCGTGTTATAAAAAAAATTCGGGTTCCAAATTTGGAAAGCAGTATGTTTTTCCAAGAACACAGCAAAAGTTTTTCTTTCGAAGTCTTGCTCGATGATCTTCGATGAGGAAACAGCATTAGGAAGCATAACGACGAAAAAAATTCAGATGAGAAGAAAATTCGACCAATCAGGAAACAAACCTGATGTTTTTTATTGTCGCCTTGCCCGAGTGTGGAACCTTTTCTATCAGGCACCAGCTTTGCTTCTTGCTTGAAAAGCAAGTCACCTCTGAGTGTATTACCATATCTCCTGAAGTTATGTCAATGCCCGAACATTGAGCGTCGGTAGGTACTGCAAATGACCAAAAAAAACAAAATAGTCAACCGAAGTGAAGAGTTTTCTTTCGGGTTTCTATCTCGAACTTAGAGAACATCGATGGCGTTTCCAGTACGCTCCACACGTTGGCCATTTTTAGCTCTGCTCCCTTCATCGGGAGGCAGGCCAGAAGAACAATCCGCCTCTGAATTCGACCAATAATCACCGAACAAAAATAAAATCGAGAAAGCTGTGAATATTGCGTTCCGGAGATTAACTGGGAGTTAGGGAGGGGGAGGATACCGAGCTTTGCCCAGATGCCGTCGCCCTCTCCCCCAATCGCGGAACATTCCCCAGCTTCCATTCGACTCCAAATGCTCTCTCTCTCTCTCTCTCTCTCTCTCTCTCTCTGCAGGTTTATATAGCAACGCTTCGAAACGAAGGAAGCGTTGCCCCGAGAAGAAACGTCACCATTACACCGCCTGATGCCGACTTCGCAGATGTTAATGGGCCGGCCGTTCGTATCCCGCCCGAACCGGCCTATTAAAATCCAATGGGCTGTTGCTGGATTCACCTCCCTCCACTGAGCGATTAATCATTATGAATACGTTATTAAACCACGTCATTTTAGTATAAATTTATTTTTTAAAAATTTTAATTATTTTTGCATTTTGGCATGATGTCAGATATTTACATAATATAACTGTAATTTATAATTTGTGTCGCTTTTAATGATAATTTATCTTATAATATAATACAAAATAAAGCGTTGACTTTGTTACCACAGGCTCCGAGGCCCCAAAGAAGAAACAAAATTATCAAATGTCACGTGTCGAAAAAGGAGGTGTCCGTTTAAAATTCCTACTTTGTGGGAGGTTTTGACTTCTGGATAGGTAGCCGCCTGGGGGGCCACTCTGACCAACGCCCCCCGCCATCGATTGTGATGGTGCCTTGGCGGTGCCACGTGGACGGGGAAGCGATGCCCTCTCCGGTGCCGATTCGGTCCAGTAACAGTTTTTTACATAACAAGGGGGGGGGGGAGAGTGGTTGAGGGAAGGCGCGCGTGGTCCAACAACCCAGAAAATCTTATCCACCGGAAATCCCGGGAATCGATACAGTTCTGCTGATACTCAGCCGGTGATGGCTGTGGCGACCGGCTGTAGCCAGCCACCATCGTTCTTCGCCTGGCCTATATGGATACTGCAGCCGACTACGTCATCTCTTTTCTTTCCCTCTTCTCCGGGGCATCTCAGTGGCTGCCGTTTCTCTCTGCGCGTCCTGTGCATTGCCGTCTTGGTAGGGCCTCCAATTCGGGGATCTCTCTGTGGCGACCCAAACAAGGGAATAAGTGGCTCTTCCCCCTCCCCTTTGCCCTAGAATTGCGCTGGGGTTCGTCCTCTCCCCCAGTTTTAAGCCACGGATCTTCCAAGATCTCTGCGTGTTTCCTTTCTATTTCTAATCCCCTGCTCTTCTTAGCTCTCTGTATCGCTTCTGGGGAGCGTATTTTCACCGGATTCGGTAGAATATCGGCCAGCCAGTTCCGAGTAAGTTCTCTCGTCCTCCCACTTTGATGGAAGTTTGGAGAGCGTGTGGATTATTTTTGTCAGCTTCGGGTTGATCCTTCGTCTCGAATCTCTGACTAATTTAATATTCTCTGCGTTCTGCAGCAAACCATGCCGGTTTTTGTTCTTAAGGTTGCCTATTGTACCCTCTACTTTGGGGAAAACTTGTGTAGTTGACTCTCTGCTCTCTTACTCTCCACTTTGGGGTGCACTCTCGCTCATTTTTGCTTGGTTGGACCGGAATCGGCGATACTGCAGAATAGCGCGCGTCTGGTTAGCAAGATCTCCGTTAGTGGTTGAGGCGACCCGATGGATGGGACGATGGAATCGGGGTTACCGCATCTGGACTCTCGTTGTTCCATCTCGGAGGATGATGACTTCGATTTGTCGCGGCTTCTCGACAAGCCGAAGCTGAACATCGAGCGGCAGAGATCTTTCGAAGAAAGGTCCATGAGCGAGTTGTCCATCTCCAATTCGAGAGGCCCAGATAACTTTGACAGCATTTATTCTCCCGGGGAGGCGGTGCGGTCGGGGTTCAACACCCCAGCTTCGTCTGCGCGGTACTCATTTGAGCCGCATCCTATGATTGGGGACGCTTGGGAAGCTCTCAGGAGGTCCCTGGTTTTTTTCCGGGATCAGCCAGTTGGGACTATCGCTGCATACGATCACGCAGCAGAGGAGGTCTTAAATTATGATCAGGTGAGCACAAACTCCTTCTCAATTCGCCCACAAACCGCTCTGCTACCTTTTAATCGTTTTTAACAAGAGAATTTGCCGGCAGAGTCATGCGGCCAATTATTATCTTTTTTTACTATCATTTTCATCCTTGCTAAGAATGACGCTGAACGCAGGTTTTTGTTCGAGACTTTGTACCCAGCGCTCTTGCATTTCTTATGAATGGTGAGCCTGATATAGTTAAAAATTTTCTCATGAAAACGCTCTACCTTCAAGGATGGGAAAAAAGAGTTGATCGTTTCCAGCTCGGAGAAGGTGCCATGCCTGCTAGCTTTAAAGTACTGCACGATCCAGTCCGAAAAATGGACACCCTTATTGCTGATTTTGGTGAGAGCGCGATTGGAAGAGTTGCGCCCGTTGACTCTGGATTCTGGTGGATTATCCTTCTCCGTGCTTATACAAAGTCCACGGGAGATTTGTCATTAGCAGAGACTCCTGAATGCCAGAAGGGCATGAGGCTTATACTCACCTTATGTTTGTCAGAGGGCTTCGATACCTTCCCAACCTTGCTCTGTGCTGATGGATGCTCCATGATTGATCGAAGAATGGTATGCTGTTGCTGTTGTACAACAAATTCATATTTCCTCACAGTTTTCATAAAAAAAAATTCCTCTACGTTTTTCTTCATACAAAGAACGTAATAATTGAGCCATCTAGACCTCCGGAAATCATGTATCTCGATTAAATGAATGCCTTGGAGATATTTTGTTGGTGGCTACCTCATTTCTGGCTATAAATATTCTCTTATTGGTTTTTTAAGCTTTTTTTGTAGTTGTACTACTCAAAAAGAATCAATCCTAGATGCCACTAGCTCTGAAATTCGATATCTATGTGCAATTCACGGGAACAAGCAATAGAAAACAGGGTAAAGGTACCCGTATTATTTTCTACAAAATTACTATTCATGTTCTATTTTTGTTTAGTAATTTGAGGAAATATTAACTATATGAGTCTGAAACACCGTGAGCAAGGGAAATATCTCTAAGGATACATTTTTTTTTAATAAAGCCAAAAAAAATTCATTATCGTATATATGTATCATCCAGAAAAGGGCTATGCGTTGGAAACAAGTGATTTCCTGACTCCTTTCTCTGTGACACAGTTTTCTTTTTTCTTTCTGTGGTTTCAAACCACAGATCCGATCATCGCATTCCCTCTTAAGGAGCAAAAAGTGTCAGTTTAGTCGAGGATATTAGAAGCTGTTTAGTTCATTATTTTACCAGATAACCTGGCGGAAGCATGTGTGACAGGAGCAGCCCAGAACCAGAACAAGCTGGTTCTGGTTCCTCCTGGTCGTCAGTACGGCCAGAGACGTGAAGTGTAGTGTTAGTCAACAAGGTTTTCAGTTTCGTTCCCATATCTCGTCTGTCTTACCTTTAAAATTTAGTAGCTTCCCCCTGAGACAGTCATTTCATAATTATCTATAAGACAACATTATTTGATGCATAGATGAAAGCAAATCAATGAATTATGCACATATCATAGGCTGATAACGCACATCCTCGTATTTTTTTTAATCTATCAGACAGTTTTCATGGTTTTCTCCCTCCTTACTGGAATGAATGATCGATGATCGAGTGTTGCATTTGCTACAATAAAAAAAGCAGATTATTTCGTTGACTTTTTTTTCATCAAGATAATCCTTCTTGTAACGTGGATTTTCTGATGGTAATCTAATTTTCGCCAGGGCATTTATGGCTATCCTATCGAAATCCAAGCTCTCTTCTTCATGGCCCTGAGGTCCGCGCTGCCCCTGCTCAAGCACGATGCCGAAGGCAAGGAATTCGTGGAGAGAATCGTCAAGCGCCTGCATGCCTTGAGCTTTCACATGCGCAGCTATTTCTGGCTCGACTTCCAACAGCTGAACGACATCTACCGCTACAAGACCGAGGAGTACTCCCACACGGCAGTCAACAAATTCAACGTCATCCCTGACTCGATCCCCGACTGGGTGTTTGACTTCATGCCGACCCGCGGCGGCTACTTCATCGGGAACATCAGCCCTGCCAGAATGGACTTCCGGTGGTTTGCACTGGGCAACTGTGTGGCGATCCTCTCGTCGCTCGCCACCCCCGAGCAGTCCATGGCGATTATGGACCTGATCGAGTCACGGTGGGAGGAGCTGGTCGGAGAGATGCCCTTGAAGATAACGTATCCTGCCATCGAGGGCCACGAGTGGCGCATCGTGACCGGCTGCGACCCCAAGAACACCAGGTGGAGCTACCACAATGGCGGGTCCTGGCCTGGTTTGTTCCTCTGACCGTGCTGTTGATGGATTCTTTTGTTGGAGCAAAAGCGGGGTTTGACTGACGCTGGCCTCTCGCTCTGGTTCTCTCCGCAGTCCTCCTGTGGACGCTGACCGCCGCCTGCATCAAGACGGGGAGGCCGCAGATCGCCCGGCGGGCGATCGAGCTCATCGAGAACCGCCTGCAGAAGGACGGCTGGCCCGAGTACTACGATGGCAAGCTTGGCCGCTACGTGGGGAAGCAGGCGCGGAAGTTCCAGACCTGGTCCATCGCCGGCTACCTTGTGGCCAAGATGCTGCTGGAGGACCCGTCCCATCTGGGCATGATCTCTCTGGAAGAAGACAAGGCCATGAAGCCCCTGATCAAGAGATCCACCTCCTGGACCTGCTCAATGAACCGGCATTGAGGTACCCTTTCTCTCTCATCGCCCTCCTTCCTCTCTCTCTTCCGTTGTGTGAGATCTCTTGCTAGTCAGGTTTCGGAGAGATCTGTGTAGAGAAGTAAGTTAAGGATGTCTTCGGTCGTCCGGGTAGGGCCCACCGGGGTCGACGTCGCCCACTGAACAGAGAAGCCAGCATTTTTTCGTCAAGGATGACCGTTGACTGAATACCGCTTTTTCGTGGTCAAAGTAGAATAATGGCGAGCCAGCCGAAGGTATATCTTGTGCCTATCAACGCCCGGCTTGTGAGCTTCCTCGTGCTTTCCCTACTCTCTCTGAGTCAACCTTCTCACCTCGGTTGTCAGAAATGTAGCAGTCCTGTTGACCAAACCCCAGATTTCATGTGGTCTTTCCTTTTTTTTTTTAATTTAAAAAAAACCATTTGACTTTTTTTCCACGATTCTCCGTATCATGGCCACATCCTTGTGGGGGGCTGTTCGTGAGAATTTTTAATATTTTTTACATACTCAATTGAATTATTCTAATTTTATTTACCACCATTTGTAAGCATCTATCATCCGCCTTATGAAATAAACTCTATTTATAATTAAAAAATGGTAATAATGAATATTGCAAATAATACTATTTCCCTTGTTGATTAATTAAAAGTAAAAGAAAACCATATTCTTTTCATACAAGGACCTGTATATTTTTATCCCTTGTTAACACGTGGAATTAAAGAGGAGTGAATTACTGGGTATATTATATGATTGAAGGGTAATATCGTCATTTGTTATAAAGTGACAATTCAGTGACAAGATCTACTCCACGATAGGAAGAAAGAACGTGGATTTTAGTGTTCAAGGGTTATAAATATAAATATAAGGTATAAATAATAAAAAATAGTGTCCGTGCATTTATTTTTTCTTGGGATGAGGTCGGTATCAGGAATTCTTGCTTATATAGGGGGTGTATATGCAAAATACTTAGGCGACTAGTAGTGTGTCGTTGCTCGGGAGGGCGACACTACTCGTCGTTTCCAGATTGCGGGTTCCTCGGGCTTCCTCTCAATTCTGCTCCTCGTCGTCCTTCGCTCCATCTCGCCGTCATTCTCAGCCAGCTGACGGCAGTCGGATCCATCCCCGTCGGACAGGCGAAGGTTTAACTCGCCGCCGGGAGGTGAACCCCAATTTCTTTTTCTTGTCCCTCATTTCCGACTTCCAGATGTTTCTAGGTTGAGATCGATGGAAAATCTTGCTCGTGGTACGGATACTCCCGGTTTTGGAATACTAATTAGGATCGATTTCTATGGTTTTTTTGCTCGGGACATCCTCCTCGAATTCCTCTGATATACGGTGGCTATCATTTCGATGTCTTCGTGATCGTGTTTACTCGTGATGTTGTTTGGATGGGGGTTTTCTCTTGTGAATATCCCAATTCAGCTAGTCAGATCGAAGTTATTGATTCCGTGATTTCAGTATCTGTCGCCGTTTCAACGTTTTCTTTTAAATGTTAATGATTTGGCACAAACTTTCTGATGGAATATGACTAAAACGAGTAGTGATTGAGCAACGCCATAGCTTGAGGAGAGCTTCAGAAGTAAACTTGTTCTTGATCTGTTTTATTGCAATTTTGACTTTTTTTTCCCACAACGATTCTTACAATCACGGTGCCAATGATCTTATCTCCAGTTGGTTTTCGTAGTTAATATCTCTCGTTATCGTTCTGTGAAACCGTGTTTTTTTCCTAGAAAATTAGGCTTCAACCTGATACTTCTGACAAGATGTCTTTCCACCCCAAAGAACAGCAAAGGATGGGGCATTTTATGCATTTTACTTCCATCGGTAAACGGGGGTTGCCTCATTATTCTCCCGTGGTGAAGTAGCTTCTTTGAAACGAGTTTTCCCTCAAATTAGTGGAACGCTCCCTTCAGTTATCTTCTCTGGGTCTCTTGTTTCATAGTTCTTGAGTCTCTTCAAGCAATCTCCATGCCTCATTTGATCTGTTGGTGTCACTCATCTTTCCAGTGAACAACGTACACTCGCATGATATAGAAAATTTCCCCATAGTCTGATCTTTCATTTTTGGGAGGGGATGTGGGGGTTTAATGGGGGTGAGCTGTTGATCTAAATAGCCGCACCTCTCACTTGCATCGTAAACAATTCAGCCCAGTGTTATCTGTGGAGTGCAAGGACATTTCAAGAGGGGTAGAGGGTTTCTGACTTACTTATTTTTCTATGGCTTATTGGAACCGTTTCCTAAAGTGCCTGTTGACTTCTTCTGTCAACGTGGGAGATTGGCCTGCCGAATTGTTATTTATTGGGTCTCTCACCTTTTATTTATAGCAAATCCTGAACAGCTGAATTGGTCATTATGTGGATACGTCTGTTGTCATCCAATCGTTCTGAGTCTTGGCATACATAGTATGATTCCCGATTGTGATGGTCAGGCCCCTCCTGGTTTGTATGGAAGAGACGTTGCTTTTTCATTTTCTTTTTCTCTCTCTCACTGCCTCTCTGTCTCTGTCTCTCTCTCTCTAGCCCGCATATAGATGCCTACCCATTTGTTTGGACGTCCTAAGATCCTACGCATTCTCCGGGGGGGACAGTCTGTTCTCTGAGTTTTTTCATTGGCGCGAATCAATGAAAAGGTCTCCCATTTTAACAGAAATATTACCCAATTCTTGTTTCTCGCCGTTCGGCCCTTCTCCCAGGAGCGGGAAGTGCATCCCTGCTCCTGTGGAGTTGACCTATGGCTTCTCTGATTGGCAATCCGTACAGAGTGGTGTTGTCGCCTCAGATTCCTGTGTTTCTGTTCCTCTCTGTTCTTCTATGTGGTGCTAATTGACGTCATATTGCGTTTTCTGGTTGTGCTCTTCTCCAGGGGAATGGCGCTGGCGTGCCTTGTTTGCCACAGCATCGACAGCCCCTCGGGCTCATTCAGGAGCTACTCCGCCTCGAGCTCGGACAACGAGGGCCGATGCTCCGCCATCGTCAGTTGCCTGGCCAAGAAAGTCAACGCTTCCTCCAGCAATGCGGCGACGTCCAAGGTGGCCCCTTTTCCGCTGATCTCCGCTGGACAGGGCCCGGCGGCGGGAAATCCCCGCCTGGTCAGAAGCCTCGCCGTGACGAGGGACCACGTCAGGGACTGGCGCTTCGACGATGCCTAGTAAGAGAAAAACTAATCTCATCTCCCCGCCCCCCCTCAAGTTCTAGAGAGAGAAACGAAAACGTTTCGATATTGTCCATACCCTCCTCCCTTCCCTCACAATTTCCAATATACCCCTCCTCTTTTTTCTATGTTCCCGGAATCTTTTCCGCATTTTGGGCCTTGTAGACTATGCTGAGAGGCCCATTGGGCTTTTAAAGTCACAGTTTGGCTTGATTTGGGCCTCAAGATATTAGCCCATTGGGCTCGCCCTTTTGAACTGATTGGCGTCACTGTTAAACGCTCGCCACCAAGTGATCAATAATTCGCCTTATATACTCGTAAATATGAGTACTATAAAGTCTACGTCCACGTCAGCATTTTTATGGGCCCATTTCAACTAATTCCTCTTGTAGTTGCCAATAGGCAGCCAAAAAAAAACATTTGGATTGATATTAATTAATATAATGTAAGATAATAATGAGTGTATAAAGTTGATGCTCCCACTGAGGGAGGGTTCTGACGCAAATATATAATTTAATAAGGGCAAAATTGCAAAAAAGGCTTTCACCGGTGCCAATGAATTAGCTTTTTTTTCTAGAAGAAACTGGCACTTTTTACCGGGTCTCGGATCTGGACCGATAACCCATGGGGAGGCTATTTAAATTGCTCTCTGTCCTCAGTCAGTGTGCCGTTGCGGCGGCAAGGCGTGTTCCTCTCTGGACATGGCGCCCAAGAAGAAGCCAACTCAGCAGCAGAAGGAAAAACATGGCGCCAAGGGGGGCAAGGCGGGGCCTGCCGGCGGGAAGTCTGCCCCGAAGCTTACGATATCGGCGGAGAATGAACGCCGGCTCCGCCGGTTGCTGATGAACACAGAGCGGCCGGTGTCTACCGCCGCACCCGACGGCGGTGGGAGCATTTCTCGGGAGCAGAAGGCTAGGAAGCTCCGGGCCATCTACGATAAGCTGTCCCAGGAAGGCTTTACCTCTGAACAGATAGAACGGGCACTTTCTTCTCTGGTCGTTCGTTCCTCCTCCTTTTCCCCTTTTGATCTAAAGTCTTTATGGCTACATATTCTCTATTTTGATGTGAAGACATTTAGGTTTTCTCCCACGGCCACATTATTTATGTGAAAATTTTGATATTTAATTTCGTGGCCTAGAATCGAGGTGTTGGCGAATTGTATCTTCTTTAAATTCGTCCGCATTTCATTTTGAATTTCCAAGAGACGAGCTCAAGTCTATGTATTTTATGAAAGCCTCTCATCCTTACGATCTTATGTCTACTAAAGCACTTATTCTTTTGCGTAGGAGGAAACAACATTTGAATCGGCTCTCGACTGGCTTTGTTTTAATTTACCAGGAAATGAACTCCCATTAAAGTTTTCTAGTAGTGGTTCAGTGTCGGCGGTTCACGAAGGTATCACAATGCCTTCCTGTGCCTCAATTTTCATTATGTTTTGATACTTCCTTAATGCCTTATTTTGTAAACAGGTGGAGAAATTTCTATCAAAGTTATATCAAGAGCTCAAGAAAACTGGGTTCCTAATAAGTCGTCAAATGAAGACAAGGAAGAGATGCCTGAAGTGCCTATTAGAGTGAAAGGACAGCGGGAGGAGCCATCAATAGATCTTGGGGAACCATCACAGGCAGACTGGATAAGGCAATACGTAACACAACTAGAGGAAGATGAAGAACGTGAACAGATGGAAAAGGAAGAACAAGCGGAAGAGGTACCTTTGTCAATATATTTTTCTTGACATTAATCGACTCGAGTGAATTATGTTTTGAACCTGGCTTCTTAATTTTCCAGCTTCAAATGGTCAAAAATAAAAAAAACTGGAATTATGCTTTATGTTTGATTGGCAACTGTACTTGAATTCTTGTTATGCTATGCAGTGGCATTGTGCGATAAAAAAATGGCTATTTTCCTTCATAAGGAACTTTAATCACCCAGATATAACAAAATATGCCCTGTAGCTATTTGCTTTAATTTTTAATTTAAAAAACCAAACACTGTTTGTTAGAGTGTCGCTCGCACATCAGAGTCACATTTTCCCCTTATAACCTATTCTATATGAAACTACTTACTAGATCAGCTAGGATAGAATGTAATCATGGTGTAATATGGTTCTTCAGGTTTAGGGGAGTTGTTGAATTTTGTAAATGATTGAGACGCAGTGATATATACCTAGAATAAATCATTTCTTCATTTCAAGTTACCCATCGAACGGATTATTGTTATGGAAAATCTTGAATCTCAAGACAAGGTTGTTTCAACTTAAGCCCAAAAAACCATATTTGGAACATTCCAAACAATGACGAGGCTGAGGTTAGGTAATCTGCTGTCAACGAGATTCAAAAACGATGTTCAAATGTGGTTTTGATTTCGCATAAGTTGAGGTGCTGTTATTATCTTACCACATCTGTAGCTCTACCGTCTGCAGAAGAAAATGAGGTATCATATCTATTTTTCTTCATGAGTTGTATGGATGTTCACCTAGGCATGAAATAGATTAATTACCTTCGAATGGGTTCCTAATTTATATCATCATGATAGAAACCTGGTTTATCCAATATTTCCTTACGAAAGGACGAGTAGATTGATATCTCTCCAAGTTTTCGGTGGTTCCTCTCCTCCAGTATTGCTTTTACATACATTTATTTCTTGCAATTTATTTTGCCTAGCTCCGTGTCTGGGAAGAAGATGTAAAATTAGTCTGGAAACTAAGCTCGCTACAGTTTCATCGTGCTCCTAAATTTGTCAATTCATCTTTAATTATAAAATTATTAATGAGATTATGTAGCAACAATTACTAGTGAAAATTTGTGTGTACATTAGCAATGTCGTGGTTGTTCTGTGGATTGTTTGGAAATTATTTTATTTTCAGCAATAACTGTACTATTTAATATTCTCATAAAGTAATCTACTCCTCAACTTATGTGGTCTGGTCCCTTTTTTAACCGTTTTTTCTTTTGTTCTGTCTTATCTTCTGCATTTCTATTCTCGTATTTTTGTCCCCCTATTTAGAATAGTAAATTTTCTTTGTATTTATTGCTTGGTTGAAATTTGAATTGCATATTTTTCGTTATGAAATATATTTTCGTGTACTACACATTTTGCAATATATGATTTGTACTTGCCAGTGAAAAATATTTGCATAACTTGAGGCTCGGTCAAGCCTGGCTTAAGTTTTCAGGCAATAGATGAAGCCATGATCTTTAGATAACATTGGAAACATTGTTTGGGGTGGATCCATACTTAGCTCAATTGTCTCGTTCCCCATCCAACTACCTGGCTATTCAACTAGGTTGTGATTTAAGAGGGGTGGTGTTGGAAATATTTACTGGGTTGTGATTACAGAGGGCAGGTCTAAGGCATGGGACATGTGTGTGTACGTGTGCGTTGGGTTTTTTTTCTTTGGGGAGGGGGGGGGGATGTTGAAGTTGTTGAGTGCAGCCCAGTAGGGTGAGAGGTAAATCCGCTAGGGAAATGGGAAGGGTAGAAATACGGGAGGAGAGTGCAGCTTGTTGGGGAGGCTCCCAGGGATGGGGATGTCATAGGTCTGGATTTTGTTTCTTCTGTTGCAGACTCTATCCAACTCTGGATGTGGCCCATTTGCAAAAACTTGTCCTGACCTGAAGATTTACCTGGACCTGATCTTAAATCCTACACCTTGTAGAAAGCTGGGCTGGGATTAGGACATACCTGGCATATATAATCATTTAGGAAGAAATTGTCCTTCAAAATTAAGTTTTATATATGGCTTTATTTGAAATTAAACTTTGTCCAGTGGCTCGATCAAGTATTGCAAAGTAAACTGGTATCAGGTTCTGTTGAGAATCTGTTACTTAACTTGTTCTAATGTCTGTACATGTTTACTGCCTAGAAAGTCCTATTTGCCTTCTCTTTTTCGGATATGTTTATTCTCATTGTTCCCAATAGAACTTTGAAATCTATATTTGTGTTCCTTTTTCTTCTTAGTAAAACATATGATCCTTTTTGTTGAAATTCGAACTTGCAGTAGTTTCTAGTGCTGATTTTGATGTTAATGGATCTTACTAGGAGTGTAATGTTAAGCTCCATGAATCTTCTATCATTAAAGAGTACCACCTCGCAAAATTGGCAGCACTTGAAGCCAAAAGGAAGGGGGACAAGAAAAGTCAAGGGTATTACAATGGAATTATCCGCAATCTCAAGCAAAAGATAATTTCATTAGGTCTGCTGCTACTTCTGCTTTGTTTCCCGAGCTACAATTTTTAGATTTTACAACATTGACTGGCCAAGATTTGTTCAAACAGGGTTACTAGATGAGATAAAGGCAGGATATGAAGATTTAGTTGACTCAACTTCTATTTCTAAGGTTGACAGACAAGATTTTGGAGCTTGTACATCCTTTGAATCTGAGACACTGTGCGATTCAAACAGTTTGCTGCCACCACAGTCTACATTCGAGTGCGAAACAGAGACATATGAAAATGTAGAGGAACATTTCAGCTATGTAGAGACAGAATGTGCTGTTGATTCATTAGGCATCTCTGCTACAGCGGAAGTTGGAGATAAACATGACGAGTCAGATGCTCCAGAACTAGGTAGCTTATTTTCTGAAGATACCTCTGCAGTCTTGTCTTCAGAAGATTTGAAGCTGCAAAATAAAGGGAGATCTTTGCAATTTGCTCATGGCCAAACCTTAGGAGGAATTAATGCATTCTGGAAAAAGGTTATTACTCGCATAATCTGTTTTCTCGCTTTTGTTACTTATATATTATGATTTCCCTTTAAATTTCTTACCGTAGTTATGGTAAGTCTGGATGACAGGGTGACTCTGCAAAATCTCCAAAGGCTATCCTTCAAAAGATATGCCAACATTTAGGTTGGGAAGCACCAAAGTATACTAAACTCTCAGAGAAGGAAAGCAAATACCTCTATTCTGTCAATATATTACGTGCTGCTACAGGTAGGGGTAAGAGTCGGAATGCTGGGGGCTTGATTACTCTCCATCTACCTAATCAAGATTTTGGTTCTGTTGAGGTATTGTTTTTTGTCGTGTGAAATTTTCTGGAATTTCACATAATGCTCTCTTCATTATTTGAGTTTTTACTATGACTGGATAATCATTGATCTCTAGACATCCAGGACCTTGTTCTTCAACTCTTCTATTGCTCCTTGAGCTGATGTGTAACTGGCTTTCGGATCAGTTTATTATTTCGATATAAGTCTAAATGTTTATATCGATGTTTTTAGGGTGTATGGTAACCAAGGCAGTAATATTTTTTAACGTATATTAAACCTACATTTAATGTTTGAGAATAAGAGAAAAAATATGTTTAGACGATGCAAAAAATAGAAAAAGCAGTCATTCACATTATTTTGATAAATATCATATAGAAACATCTATAGCATAATAAAAATGATTTTAAATAATCTTTTATTCATATTTCAAAAGTAAAAAGACACGAATTATGTGATTCTACATAATATATATTAAAAAACTATGTAAATTTTTGCAAGTCTCTGGAGGCACGACTGAATGCATCATGAGTGGCCATGTGCCAATATGCATGCAGTACAAGTAACATTGCAACTCATGTTTGCATGCTCGTTTGAGCCAGTGGCGTCAAATGCATCATGCAAATTTGAATGCAAATGAAGGTAGTATTCGTCTTCGCAGGTTGAACACCTTGATGTCTTGGCCACCCTGATCCCTAGGTGATGCTCTTGAAAATACTGATTCTAAGTAATAAAAACATAACATTTTTAGTGTTTCATATAATTGTCACCAAATCACAAAGATTTCTTGAATCCATGTACAGAGCACTGTGTCATGTAGCATTATCGATGTGTTAACACTTTCATGCACAATTCAAAGTAGTCTATAGGTCATATTCAATTCTTCTGATCTCTGACATGTTGTCTGTTTTGTAGCATGCACAGAATAGTGTAGCTGCCTTTGCTCTTTATCAACTATTTCCTGATCTGCCAGTCCATGAGTTACTTATAGAGCCATACTTCTCAACCGTGAGGAAATGGCAAGAAGGTAATTTTTTGAGTCAGTCATTTACGATGGCTACTCGGTAGGCCATTTTCTGTTTTAATCATTCTATTTTAACCTGATGCTTTTTCATATAAACTTATCGTTTTCTTAGTCATTCATGTTTAACATCAACAGATGGACATATGTCTGAACCTGTTCTCAGTGAGGAAGATCGGAGAACTGGTTTTGTTGAGAATTTACTGAATGTTGACACATCAGGGGCAATGCATTCTGGTGATGTAGCAGATATTTCTCTTCATGAACTACCTAGAGAGTCACGCAGTCCAGGAAAACCACATGAAGGTCTTTTTCATAATTGATTTCAAAGTGTTTTCGTTTTATAGAAGTGTATTATCTTTGTTCTGGATGAAGAATATAATGATCAATTGTTCATTTTATTGGAAAATTGAAACTCTAATCGTCGGCATATGCATGATTTCCATTGGAACTGTTAACTGGCAGATTGTGCTTATGACTGAAAAACATGGCGAGAACATTATTTTCTTATACAGTTCTGAATCCGTTTTTGTTTCACTCCATTTTTTAATAAGATTTTACGTTTGCAGCCATTATCTGCTATCTCTGAGTTTTTCTCATAGCTCTTTATTCACGGGGAAACATAACTTTCACATTACGTTGCATTTGTTCATCAATATTTCTTGGTTATTCTACTTTGTGTAATCCCCTTCCCCTCCCCCTCCCCCTCCCGTGTTTTATGTTTCGTATGTATTGTAGGCGTTTTCTCTTATCCTTAAGTTTTCTTTCCATTTTTTATTTTTTTTTTCCCATTTTTGGCACAGGAATGAGTTATAACAAAGATGCAGAAAGCAACATTTTGAAAAGGGAACTAGAGAGTAAACTGAAGATGGCCCAGTACAAGGTCTATTTTTTATTTCTTTTTGAACTTTCAATTAGCTATGGTTTCCCAGATATGTACTTCTAGTCGTTTTTCATTTTAATGTTACAATATGGGCGACTTTTAGAAGGAGAAGAGAGGAAGCATATTCTTAACTCCCAAGGCAAATAATTTTTTCCTAATGGGGTCCTTATGGCTGACTATGCAATCTGCTTCATCTTGGAGGCATATTCTTGACTCCTGAGGCAGATAACTCTTTCCTAGTGGTCTACTTAAAATTGACTTAGCACCTAAGACGTTTTTCAAATGCACCTCACCTGGGATTAGGTTTGGGTAAATTGACATCGGCCCTTTGCCAAATATCCGAACAGATCCACTTCTAGTCCAAGTTATCCAAAGAAGGTGCTGTTATGCACCAGGGAATCAAGCATATTTTTTCCACCCTTAGCTCAACAAGATTACATGCTTCCCACCTTTGGTTACCTAATCTTTTTCAATATTTAATCTGAGAGTCTAGATCCAACATTTCTTCAGTTCCGTGCTACTGCCTCTCAGAGATGACTGTTCTCAAATACCCATTCTATCTTCAAGCTTCAAGTTTCATGGCCGTTTACAATTTATTTGAAGCCAATGTCCCCATGGGGAGTTGCCATTTTTTTTCTCTTTTCCGTCAAGCATTACAGAACGCTTCAGATCTATTTTATATAACTGGATCTGTAAGTGCTCAACTCGGCTATGCTATCCCCATTGTATGAAAATCAGAACCTTTCGAGATCCGAACTCCATTTAATCTTTAAATTGGTAATATCAACGGTGATTATCTAGGGGATAGAGCGCTTTCTCCTCATAGACCTCATCCCTTTGATTCCCTTTTTGCCTTTCTACCATCCTTTTCTACACTATCCTTAATACTTTGCTTGTTCACTTGTACTAACTGCAAAGAAGTAGAATAATATGAATGCATGTGAGTATTTTTGTGTCATGATTTTTCTTTTATGTTTCTTGTAAATTCTGCCCTCCAGGCGACATTTTGTATTGCTATAGTCGTTGCTTCTCTTTTCATAGGAAATGCTGCAGGGCAGAGCTTCGCTTCCAATTGCGGAGTTGAAAGACCGTATATTGCACCTGCTCAAAGAGAACGATGCACTTGTTGTTTGCGGTGAAACAGGTTGCGGGAAAACAACGCAGGTATCCTTCATAACCTACAAAAATAGATCTCAAATGTGATCCACTTGCATTTAATGGATTTAAGGAGCAAAGGTGACACATATATTCCCTTATATCAGCTGTAGTAGTTTTCCACCATTATTTAATGATTTATGCTCACCGAGTTTATTTTTTAATTACTTCATTGTTCAAATTGTTTGAGATAAAGGGTTTCCTTGTTTCTTAGTCCTTGTCTAACCATATATATTATAGGTTCCCCAATTTATCTTGGACGACATGATTGAATCTGGGCAGGGGGGATATTGTAACATTATCTGTACACAACCAAGGAGAATAGCGGTAAGAAATCCTATTGGCTTTTGCCAGGCTGTATACTTTTGCTCTGCTGCAGTATGCATGCCTTTTTGTTGGCCTTGTCTCTTTTATTTGTTCTTTGATTTTTTTTTCATGGTAATAACAGAATTATAATCATGATCACTTACATCAATATCTTGTCCAGTAATTTCTGAAAACTCCACCTCTCCAAAAATTACCTATGTTCTACCAAAATATGACGTCAGTATGTTGAGAAAACTGATGCATCCCTCCAGGATTACTGATAGGATTTTGAAGTTTTTCAGGAAACTTTATGAAACCACTTGTTTTGACTTGGATATCATAATTTGTATGTTATGTTGCATCCCTAATCATGCCTTAATTTTCTTCCTTTTTCTTATCCTATAGATACCTAAGAAGATACATTTATATTTGTGTAGCTGCTCTATATCACAATTCTCTTATGTTTGCCTTTTTACCAATCTAAAATATATGCTAAATTTTCTTCTTTTTTTTTTGGCTGAACAAATATTATGAAATGATAGGGTTTCTTTTGAGTTTTATACATGACTTGTGTGTCGGAGAAGAAAACTTACTGTTGTCTTTATATATATATATATATCCTTATGAAAATCTATTCAATATAGAGAGGGATTTGGAAACGTAATTATAGTAGAGAGTTTGTTTGAAGTTACTTGAAAGGTCTTGCTTTGTAAATATCTTGTTTCATTACATTAGTGATTTCATCTTTAAAAGAAAAGGCCTTGATTTATGAAACATAACACTTTTGCACCAAACAATTTGGGTATGACGTGTACATTAGTAATGAGAAGCCCTTTCATAAAAAAAAACATAACTAATATTTCTGTTTATCTTTATTTTGAGACCATTGTCATATATTTGACCCTTATTTTTAGTTTCTTTCTTCCCTTTCTGCAGGCAATTTCTGTTGCTGAAAGGGTGTCAGATGAGCGCTGTGAGCCTTCACCAGGTTGTGGTAGCTCCTTAGTTGGCTTCCAAGTTCGCCTTGACAGTGCTAGGTGAGTCAATACTGAATGGGACCATGTCCTACTTAGAATGCTAGCGTGTTAAAAATTTTAATGCTTAGTCACAGACATCAAATAGCAAATTTTCTTTATAACGGTTTTGTTTTCTCAAAATATCATGATATACATGATGTTGATTGTGACTTCGCAATTTTTTTAATTTTTCTCTGTCCTTGAGGAGAGGTTGAAGTTCATCTAACAACAAACCATAGGGCCACAGGAGAAGAGGTTGACTAAAATGAGATGGGTGGAGGATAGAGTTGGCAAACCAAAGCACCAGAGGTAGTGAACTTAGCAATAAAAGAGGGCAAACTGAGCACTAAAGAAGAAGGATCACATATCAACTCCGTGATAAAAATTTGGCAAAATGTGTATGAGATACTAACCCGCTCTTTGAAAACTTAAAAGTCCTAGAATGACTTGTTTCCTAAGAAATAAATAATTTTATTCTGAGGATAATCCCATAATTTTACAAACATTATTTAAAAAACACGTTGACTATGGAGACACGTCCAGCAGACAAATCTGAGGAATTAACTTGTGCTACGATTATGGTGTTTATTTGCATCGCTATCACATTGGCTCCCTTTTCTTGAAAGTTTATAGCTCCACGTAATCATTAACTATAAAGATGTACATTGTATGCTGGTAAGATGTATATCAAATGTATAACTTATGACTGCTGGTAAGATGTACATTGTATGCTGAAACAAGACTTTAGGACTTGGCAGCTTATCGTCCACATTGGTCTTTTGGTTTGTTTGAAGCGAGAAAATGAATCAGTTTTGTAAGAAGCAAAGTTTTTAGATGATGCGGTTTGAGGGTATATGGTCAAAGAGTGGGTGAGGGTTTTTTGTGGCAATGACGTGAATATGCTATTTAGAGAATTTTGGGATTTAGTCTCGTCTACTTCGTCTTGGTGTAGCCCATAGCTGAAAAAAACCGTTTTCGAGAGCTCAAAGTACATTCTTTTGGTATTTGTTAATTGAGTACCTGTTATCTCCCTTTATTCTAATTACCCAGTTAACTAATTCAAATCGAAATATAATTTTTATGTTTTTTTGGATTGGGGGGAGGGGGTTACTGTCATCAATTAGGCCTGTTGAGAGTCCAACCTGATTGGCATTCATGAGTCTGTAAACTGAGTCTTGGATTCGTGAGGAAATGAGTCATCAGGAGTATTTCTGTATGAAAAAGACATTGAAGGACGTTGGTATGATTGCTATTTTCTCTTGTTCATTCATAAGGTACGTCTGGGCATTGCATGTAATGATGCTCATTTGTATGACTCATGGAAACGACCCATATGTGTGACATTGAATGTGTCTAGTGCTACAATTTTAACTTGAGTATACATGAGACAACAAAAATAACCCGTATTCAATTATAAATGCTAAAATTTGTCAGCATGCAGTTTCATGTTAATGTTTCAAAATGTTTCCTGACGTGATTGCTAGGCCCAGTTTATATAATTATTGGTCCTGTAGTGAATGGTACCACGTGATCATTACTTTAGAGAAAGAAAAAAAGAGATTTAAATTTGGGATTCTTCAAATGGAAGATTTGTTCCTTCTCATATTATAAGGGATTCTTGTCCACTCTTGTCCGTTGACAAAATAGTTTTTAAAAAATATCCATTGGGCAGCTTACACACCTAAAGGCGTGTGCGTTCATAATTATGATTATTGGTGTGCATTGATCTTATTTAAGTGTCATTGTTAAAGCTCTTTTAAGGGGAATGCATTTCCGTAAGATATTTTTAAAGCTAGACTTTTAGGAGTCAAAGCTAAGGCTGCTGGTCAAAATAAAATCATAACTGAGTTGGTGCGGTGTTTTTTTTCACCCTTCAACTCTTGGTATAGTATTCAATCGGGCAGTACTTTTCTTATCAAGGGGCTGTTTAATAACAAAACTGTGTTTTTTTTACCTGAGCATGATAAAAATATCGTTTAAAAATTACAATATTTCATATTCACGGTAATGTCTCACTGGGCTTGTTGACTATAGGACCCTTCTGTTTGTTCTCAGGTATTTAGTGATGCAGTGATTTTTCATTCAAAGATTATTATTCATTGATATTTTTCGCGTATTAGCTCATTTTTAGCTGATCTATTATTGAAAGCAGACTATGATGTCTAATATATCTTTGATTTTTGGAACACCTATTTCAGGAATGAGAGAACAAAGCTTCTCTTTTGCACAACTGGAATTCTTCTTCGCAAACTTTCTGTGAGTTGTGGTTTTTTTTTCACGTTCGACATAACTTATGGGATTGGCTCTTCACAGACTTATTTTTTTGTTTGCATGTTTTTCTGTCAAAAAGGTTGTTGTAGGTTTCATATTACCTGTTCTAATTCTACTTGTAATTTTGAAGTGGTTCTTTTGGAAAATTATATTGGAAAAAAAATATATAGTATGCATCATTTTATATCGCATGTGTCATACCGCCAGGTCCATGAATTCATTTTGACGAAATGGAATCATATTGTAGAATACAGTATAATTTCAAATGATTAAAAGATATTTCGTTGAGTGTTAGAGTGCATGTCATCAGGCTGAGCTGACCCAGGGCACCACCTATTCTAGCCCAATTTTAACTGACAATGTCTGGAAACGGGATTGGTTAACCCTTCAAAGATATGGATTTGGTTTGGGCTTAGCCTTCAAAAATGGTGTTTTTGTTTTTGCAATATCTAGGGAAACGATTTTGGCTTGCTTTTTGAAGATTACAAGTGAACTTATAAGTTCCGAAGCATTTGACTATCAAAATTGCTCAAGACCCTTCAATGTGAGTAAAGCCTATGAAACAAAAGTTATTTTCAGATTCCAGGCTATCTTTCCTACATCAGATTGGATTTGTCAAATTGCCCAATTAATGTTAAAAAAATGAAAAATATATGAGGAATGAACAAATACATACTGCTTTAATGAAAGGGATATGAAATTCATAAATTTTATTAGTACAGGTGCAAATAAATCCATCTACCTTTCACATGTGGATCTGGCATCTCTACTGAAGATGCCATTTTCAATACAAATTTATGATTCTGATGTAAGACTTGCTTCCTAGAAGTTCTTATTGGAAGGGATGAGTTGTATGGGATCCTTTCCTACCGAAAAATTATCATCAGCCTCTTGTGAATTGTGACATCTATTTGTTAAGAGATGACATCTTGTTGCCAACTGATATTTGAGATTTAATAAATTGTTATTTTACATGTAAAATGATATTGGTTAGGAGTAATGGTTTCAGGCTGTAGATGTGATCACAGTATTGCTTTGCATTCTATCATCAAATCACATCTTTCTACTACCTCCTATTTGCTTATTCGTGAAACTGTAATATTTAGTTGCACTTGTTTCTACTTTCTGGACAGTCAAGTTCTCATTCGATGAAAATTTTAAAGATATTTTGCACTGTGTCAAAATTAATTTTGTCATTATTTGCGGTAATTTTCTGTCATATTTCTTATAGGGTGACAAGGATTTGGCTGGCGTTACCCATGTGATTCTTGATGAAGTACATGAACGGTCACTTTTAGTAAGTTTATCATTTTCTTGCAATTTAGTTTTACTGCTATCATGAATTCTTTCAATTCTTTTACCATTAATTCTGCTGTCAAAGATTATTCTGTTTGACAAATTTTGTATGGATATTCTGCACTAGTTGTGTAGTTGGCCCTTGGTAATATCTTGCTGTTGTGACACACACCACAGTTTCGCCTGCAAAGGCCCTTTCCTGCAGACCATGTCTGCATTACAATGCCCTCATAGAGAATATTTTTTTTCCTTTTCCGCTATTTCTGTTTGGATCATTTCTGTAGAATTTGTTGTTGACAGAACCTGTTTAACTTGAATGTTTGAGTTAGTGGGTGTATATAAGACTGTGCAAGTCATTCAGGACCCTATTTTATTTACTTTGACTCATATACCCTGGTACCCATATCCATACAACACATGGATGGTACTGTAGTCCGTTGTATCTGTACAGAAAGGAGGAAGAGGAAGCAGAGAAACCTTATTCCTATGTGTGCATGAAGGAGAGAGGATCTTTTCTCATCCCTGCAGAAAGGCGAGTTAAAAATATTTGATAAGAGTCAATTTGGTGTAATAGACATGAATAATCATGAATATAAGTGGGAACATCGGCAAATTATTGGGTTTGACAACAATAATAACTTAGTCTAATAATTCAACTCACTAGGATCCTTCAAGAAAATATGTTCTGAAGATAGTACCCATCAAAGTTGTGTATGCTTCAGCTCGCCTTCTTGGTCGATTAAGTTGAGTGGGCCCCTTCCCCAGAATGTGAAATCAAATATTAGCCATTTTCTACAACCCTCTATCTATGAGAGCCCTAGTACATAATGTTGTGTATGCTTACAACCCTAGTACATAATGTTGGTCTTCAAGTGCCAGCATGATATCAAGGAGGGGTTGAGTTGATGCTATTTTCAGTTTTCAATTCTTCTCTTTTCACAAAATTATTTTCTTAGGAATCATCATATACACATTTACATGATAATTCTATAGTGGTTTGGTCCTCTCAACTTACACTCACTATCCAAGGACTCCGTCCTCGGAATTCCAGGCTCGGTGACCTGTTGGATTTCACAGCTCTGGCCATTCTATGGCTTTAGATGGCCAAAACCAGAGAAACTCCCCACTTCGCTCTTCTAGATTCCACAACTTTAGGAGGTCAAATCAGAGAAACTCCCCACTTCTCTCTTCTTAGATCTCAGGTTCTAGGGAAACCTTATCCCCCATAATTTAATATAAATAAAATGAGAGGAGATTACCCAATGATGAATATTTTCTTTGCATGGTTGATCATGATTGTTGCAGCGTGGTGGATCGAAACCTTTCTTCTTTTCACGTTCTTCTTCTTGTCGTTCTTCTCTTCTTTTTCTCTTCAGACTTGATCCGATGAAGGTGATGTGATAGGATGGAACGGCATGGTGGAATAGTTCGTCCTCCTCTTTCTCTTCCTCTTCCTTTCTCCTTCTCTTGTCTTTGTTTTCTTTCTCTCGACCAAGAGTCAGTGGAGTAAATCAAGGCGTTCTTCTTTCTTTTCTCTTTTTCTTCTCTTGCTTCTTCTATTCGTCGTGATTTATGTGCTGGTTTTCTTGCTCAGCTCTCGTCCTGTTTCTGGCACAAATCCAAGAGCTTTTTGTCGTCATTCTCCTCCTGTCTTAGTCGAAGAACCAAGAGATACTTCGTCAAAACTCTTCCTATTTTTGGTGAAGATTGAGAGCTTCTTTGACGTTGAAACTCATGTTTTTCAGTGAAGACCAAAGACCGTTAAAAAAAAACTCTCGTTTTTCCAGTGAAGATCCAGGTGATTTTCCATTGCCAAGCTCCTCATTTGCCCGCGAAGATCCAGATGATTTTCAGGCATTGAATCTCTCCTTTCTCCTTAGATTTCACAAGCTGCAGAGGGCCAAAAAACCTTGCTAATTGGCTGTCAAAATCCTTCGATTTCCGTTGAGAGTTGCGCTTTGTTTTTCTGCATTCATTCTTCCTTTTCTGTCGTGAGATTCCATTCATTTATCGTCGCAATCTTCCATTTTTTTCCTCAATTATTCGGTTTTTTTCCATTGTGATTTCTTGTTCATTTTCCATCGCGCTCTTCCCTCTGTTTTTCCTCCTTCGTCTGTTGTTTTCTATCGCGATTTTTTCTTTAGATCATTTTCCTCATTTGTCTTGCGTTTTCTATCCCTATTTTCCTTTAATTTTTTCCACGAGATTTTCCCATTTGTTTTGTCTTCATTCTTCCATTATTTTTTGCCTCGTTCATCCATGATTTTCCATTCCGTTCATCCGTAACAGGAGAGAGAAAAGAGATAAATTATCACGATAATCCGTAATAAAATACGGAGGATAATTTGACGAAATTACGATATAAATATTCCGGATCCTTAATGGGCCAATAAACGGATCAAATATTAAACGGGGATCCTGTTTAAAGGGATCCGGTTACTCTGTATTAAAGGGATCCAAAAATCGGATCCATTATTCTAAATAATGGATCGCACTATTATTTAATGCGTAATGTTATAAATCAAGATAAAATACATAAGTATTACCCTATGGGAAATATTCATTTATAGAAACCTAGACTCAGAGTAAATTCTATATTCCTTTCGTCACATTAAGAGAAACCTGCCGATCTATTCACCTATGGGAAAGTCGGAGATCAACTGAGTTCCGCACTGAACTAGCTCAGAATATCTGTACTTTTGTATAGCTAAAGGGGCAATGCTAAAATAATACATTTTATTTCATTGGTTGAGATATCAGATACATGAACTTGATGGCATAAACTGGACTTTCGACTTTGAATAAACCCATATCTATGCAACTTATGGATGGTCCTGCGGTCCTGTGAACCAGATTCACTCCGAAGTTTAGTGTTTCCTTAGTTCTTTGCTCTTCTTCTTATCCTTCCCCTACTTTTTTCACTTACAATTGTACATGATATTAGAGTGAGCGCATGGGGCCTCTCTCTCTCTTCTCTGGATTGTGCATTCTCCTTTTCAGCCATCAGCCTTTGACATATCCCAGTTCAATTTTTTTCTTTTTCAGGGGGACTTTTTACTAATTGTTCTGAAAAACCTGATTGAGAGGCAAGCTGCCAGTGGGAGACCCAAGTTGAAAGTTGTTCTAATGTATGATTCTTGTCATGATGCCTCAGCTTCTTGGATACTTTTTGATGCCATTTTTTTTTTCTGATTTGTGCCTTTTTGTTCTTCTAATATCTCATTTTTGCGACAGGTCTGCAACAGTTGATTCAAGCTTATTCTCAAGGTACTTTGGAAATTGCCCAGTGATCACGGCAGAAGGAAGAACATACCCCGTCACGACACTCTTTCTTGAAGATATCTATGAGAAGCTCAAATACTCCCTCCCTTCAGATTCTTCCTCCTCGGGAAGACATTATAAATCTACAAAAGCAAAGGTTAAATTTACGTTTCAGCAATTACAAGACTAGTTCTGTTTGATCTTCATCCTTAATTTCAGATAATTCTTTTCTACATCTTTGGATGCACATACTGCTAGATATATATATATATATATATATATATATATCAACGCTAAAATACATTATATCTGGTGATATGTAAAACGTTTTCAATTCTTATGCACAATTGAAATGTAGAAAGGCAAATCTGTTCCCCTGATATTGGAAAAAAGTTTGATGAATTTAAAATCCGCCAATATCACTTGGATTGCCTGATTTCGGTGTGATTGGGCCTTCCAACCATGGTGGGGCAAGAAGGCAGGTGAAGGAATAGCTGCCCATGCTGGCAGCGGGTAGAGAAAGAAGAAGATTAAAGAAATAGAAGGAAAAGAAACAGCCTTTCTGCCGCTAATGACTTTGATGTGGAGGATAGGTCATCAGGGTTGGGGAAAAGGGATTCAACACGTGGGTTTTTCGAAAAAGTCAAAATATAAACCTTTGTCTTTGTTTCCCTTTTTTATTTATAGTATTTACCCTTTTATTTTGGTTTTACCTGAATAAATCATTTTTCCCTGGACCTAATCAATTTCGCGGTCATCCAATTTTGGAAGCCGTGCTTTTGGAGGCTTAGCTGATTTTAGGATGTTGTGAGTTACGTTAATAGAATACTTTTTTTTTGGAGTGTATGATAGTAATGTGGTGGTTTTTCTTTTGAAGCCCTTCGATTTTCTAAAAGAATTGGCCACTATTTAATTAGGATGCAACAATGATTTGAGTCAATACTTTATCTTTTCTTTATGATTTTATTTATCGAGCTACAGCAGCTATACGCCTGCATCAGTGGCAGCATAGAGCTCAGTAATTGTGTAGAGTGTGTGATTTCCATTATTTTTTGACTATCTTGCCATTAATACTGGAATTTTTGTCTTCCCAGACTATAATGCTTATTTCTCGATTTCTTTGCAATCTATTGAAACTATAATTGAAATTTTGAATTGATTTTCCATGTCGAGGCTAACATCTAGTACTGTATTCTCATTTGATACAAAGGCTATTTTTTATTGATTGCGCAAGAGCTGAATGATTGGGCAAGGCGAGAGTGTTTTATAATGAACAAGTGGTGTCTCCTACACTAACCTAGGTAGTTTTCCCTTTTGGGGGTCAGGTTAATCGTATATAAGTAGCATTTGCTCTCTGAATTGACGAGACATGGATACTTTTTCTGACTGTTCATCATGTTTGGTTTGCATCAGGTATCATTTACCTATAAAAACTGGATCATCAACTTTTTCATCTTTCCATTCAATGCTTTGACTCATTCTTTGTAGATCTATATTCTTCATTCATGATTGACTTTTTTGCTTCCTGTTTTCCCTTTTTTCTGGACCAGTTTGGTCAGAGTTTTGTGGATAACAGCAGAGGAAAGAAGAATCTTGTTTTATCTTCTTGGGGTGATGAATCATTGCTCCTTGATGAGTATGTAAATCCTTATTACAATCCAAGTTCCTATGATCAGTACAGTGAACAGACTCAGAAGAACCTGGTGGGCTTCCCTGGTGATATACTTGGCTTTTAAAATAATCTTATTCCATGTTATAATGGTTATATTCACAAAGATCATGCTCATGCAGAAAAGGTTGAATGAAGATGTAACTGATTATGATCTCCTGGAAGACTTAATATATTACATCGATGATAATTGTCCTCCTGGTGCAATCCTCGTTTTTCTTCCTGTGAGAAACTACACAACTCTTGTCAGTTTTTTGCACTTATTTCTATGATTTCTGTTCATTTCCTTCCATGGTTTGTTACAGGGTGTTGCAGAAATTTACATGCTAATTGAGAAATTGACTGGTTCCTACCATTTTAGAGGTTCATCATCTGATTGGATTCTTCCTTTACATTCATCCCTTTCATCCTTGGAACAACGAAACGTGTTTCTGTCACCACCTTGCAATAAGCGGAAGGTAACTGTCCTCTGTAAAATTTACTCGTTGCATTTAGATCCACCTGTGATTCCCTCACTCAGATCATGCAACTTCTTACTATGGTTTGCTGTTTGAGTTCTGGTATATTTTATCACTGTATCCGTATGCCAAGGAAATGATTCAGAAGTTATCACTATATCCATATGTTTATGCCTGGCAATTTTGCTTGAGTTCAGATTCAGAACTTAGGATAAATATTCAAGTATTTGCATTATCATGCTGTAAACTGTCTGATATTTCTTTTTAAGGGCCTTTCACTCGTTCATTTCAGTCTCTTGAGGTTCCATGTACTTGTCTTTTGCCTTTTATCCTTGATGTTCAGGTTAATGCACCCTGTTTTAGACTTCAAATGCAATATTGTTAAACTCGCTAACTGGTCTAGCTCGTTATTATACGTATTTCATTCTATTGCTTTTCTAATGTGGACTAAGTTTATTGATCCAGATTGGTCCCTTCTATATTGTGGTCTCTTCCGAAATTCTGATCCTTGATATGCACTAGGATCACTCCCTTCTCTAGTTAAAAGTGTTGAATTTTCTCTAGATGATGTAGCATCCCTCTAC
The DNA here is from genome assembly GCA_902729315.2 of Spirodela intermedia. Lineage (NCBI taxonomy): Eukaryota > Viridiplantae > Streptophyta > Magnoliopsida > Alismatales > Araceae > Spirodela > Spirodela intermedia. The sequence continues at coordinate 8,487,883 of LR746268.1, read as the reverse complement.
CAATAAGAACCTCCTTAATAGATTCTGATCATTGGATGAGATTATATCCAGTCAACTTAAATTCCATAGGTATGGCAGGGAGTTCAATCATCAATCTTGATGATACAAGATTGACTTCCATAATGGTGGTAGAGACGTCACCTACTGAGGTCTCTCCTCCAGACATAGAAAAACAATAAATCAGAATAGGAACAACTGCTTACTGAGCAGAAAAAATGTAATTCTCGTACGTCTTCAAAAGAAAATCAAGAAACGCCTTGAGAAGGGGCTGAAGAAATGATGTTTGATCTTCCAAGTCCTCAAGAAGAGGCTCACAGAACCAACATAAATCTCTTATACAAAAAGAGATAATAAGAAAGGAACAATCACACCTAAATTAGCTCTGATACCATGTTGAATTTCCTCTAGTTCCTTCGTTTTTTGAAGAACGACAGACCTTTTCCTGGAAGGGAAAAAATGACTTCAAGATTAATTTCCATCGAGATAGGGATATGTTATTTATAATAGAACAATGGGAGAAGGTTCTAGGCACAAAGTCTTATCTTGAGACATAGAGGTGATGTTCACGTGCTTCTTTAAGTGAAGCATGTGATACACCTCACCACAACTGCTAACACAATATTTACACTGTATTTCAACAGCCAAACATGTCTTGTGGAAGCAGATCCATTTCTAGAACATCACAAGGATCTGAGTCACATTCAACTCTTTTATCAAAAATTACGCCATCCTTCTTTTGCTACTGTAAAGAGTTTTCGTCCTTCCTTGTTTCAAAAGGTGTCTGTAAAAACACTTAAGTATGACATATGTGAACTGTCCAAATATACTCGTGTTTTCCTTTCTCTTGCATCCATAGTGATGTTTGGGGACCATAAGTTTCACTATAAATCTACTAGGTAATAAATGGTTTGTTACCTTCGTGGATGATTGTACCCATTTCATACGAGTTTTCTTCTTAAGCAGAAATTAGAAGTTTTAATTGTGTTGAAATGTTTCTGTGCAATGATCAAAACCCAATTTGATAATCCTATAAAGAAATTCAGGTCATATAATGCCAAGGAATACTTTAGAAATGATCTAAATTCCTTTCTTTAGGCTGAGGGTATTATACATGAGTCTTCATGTGTTTACACTCAGTAAAACAGATTGGCAGAAAGAAAAAATCGACACCTCTTGGAGGTTACACACTCACTTTTGTTCCAGGCGAGTGCACCCAAAAAAATTTGGGGTGAAGCTCTCTTAACAGCAACATATCTAATAAATCGTCTTCTCACTAGAACCTTGGATTTTCAAAGTCCTATGGAAAAGTTAGCTATTTGGATGTGTCTCATTCATTCATAATCATAATCTAGCTAAAGGTAAATTAGATCCAAGATCCCTCAAATGTATGTTTGTTGGATATTCAACAACTCAAAAAAGGTATCGATGTTATCATCCACCAGCTCAAAAATTCTTTACAACTATAGATATTACCTTTCATAAATCTGTTTTTTATTTCCAGAAAAACTCTCAAGACACATCTTTGTCATTTTCACATTTTCTTGATTTTTTCCTAGATGGAGTTTCTTCTCCTTCAGATCAAATTATCCTACAAATTTATGTGTTTGACCAAAATCCATCTCTTCCTGATCGACTTCCTGAAAAACTTAGATTTAGTCGGATTTATTCCAGGACATGAGTACGTCCAAATTCTGGATTAGCCCAAGACTTCGAACTGGCCTTAACCAATGATCAAGAAAGCACATTTATCCTTACAGAAAATACTACCAGTCCTCAATCCAATGACCTTCCTATTACCCTCAGGAAACCTCCACGAGCTTGTACAAAACACCCATTATACCCTTTAGCGAACTCTATTTCTTATCATAAACTTTCTCCATCATAACCTTCTTTGCTACCTTGTTTAATATTACCATTCTAGTTAATATTTCAGAAGCTTTCTCTAAGAAAGAGTGGAAAACAAACCATAGATGATGAGATGCATGTTCTTCAGAGAAATAATACATGGGAGCATGTACCTCTCCCTAAGGATAAACGGGCAGTTGACTGTAGATGGGTTTATTCTATAAAATTCAATGCTGATGGATTAATTGAAATGCACAAGGCCAGACTCGTAGCTAAAGGATATACACAAGTTTATGGAATTGACTACCATGAAACTCTTTATCCTGTGGCAAAAATGAACACAGTCAGAAATATTTGACCATTAGCTGCTATTCTTAGTTGGAATGTCCATCAATATGATGTGAAGAATGCCTTTCTTCATGGGGATCTTACTAATGAAGTATATATATATATCCATCTGGTTATGGAGGAAATTTATTATATAACATTGTTTGCAGACTAAAAAAGTCGTTGTATGGACTGAAATAGTCTCCACGTGCATGGTTTGGGAGATTTTCTACTATCATGCGAAAATTTGGTTATAGTCCTAGTAATGCTGATCACACATTATTTTTCAAACATTCTTCATCAGCGGGAATTACTATACACATAGTTTATGTTGACGACATTATAATTACTTGAAGTAATGACATTGAATTAGGAAATTTGAGCAAATATCTTGCCAAGGAATTTGATATCAAGACTTTCGGTTGTCTTAAATATTTTTTAGGCATTGAGGTGACTCATTCTTCTAAGGGCATATTCATCTCTCAACGAAAGTATGTGATAGATCTTCTAAAGGATACTAGAAAGTCTGCATGCAAACCAGCTGGCACCCCCCTTGATCGTAATCACAAACTTAGTGCTGGTGAAAGGGAGGAGTCTATTGATCGAGAAATATATCAACGTCTTATTGGATGATTGATTTATCTCAAACACACTAGATCTAACATCTCTTATCCAGTTAGTCTCTTAAGTCAATTCATGCATCAGCCAACTGAATCACATCTTCATGTTACATATCAGGTGTTACACTACCTAAAGAGAACTCTTGGAAATGGCATTCTCTTCAAACGTGGTGGTAACTTAACAATTGGGATGTATACTGATGCTAATTATACTGATTCTCTTTTAGATCGTCGGCCAACTTCAGGCCTTATAATGTTTCTAGGAAGAAATTTGGTTACTTTGCCACAGCAAGAAACAGAATGTTGTTGCTCGCTCAAGTACAGAAGCAGAATTCAGGGCACTTGCGCATGGAATATGTGAACTACTTTGGGTAAAGATTTTACTCAGTGACCTAAAGATTTCCATTTCAGGTCGTATGAAGCTCTATTGTGACAATAAATCTATAATTAATCTTGTGCACAGTTATATTCAACATGATTACACAAAGTATGTTGAGATAAACTGTCACTTTATGGAGGAAAACTTGGAGCCTAAAGAAATCTTTATTCCCTAGATCTCCACTCAACATCAACTGACTGATTTACTAACAAAAGGTGTCTCTGGGACTCAACTACAACAAGTGCTCTCCAAGCTGGGAATGAATGATATCCACTCACCAGCTTGAAGGGGAGTATTGAAATACAGTGTAGATACTGTGTTAGCAGTTGTGGTGAGGTGTATCATATACTTCGCTTAAAGAAGCATGTGAACATCACCTCTATGTCTCAAGATGTAAGGCTGTGTCCAGAACCTTGTCCCATGGATCTGTTATAAATAACAGATCCCTGTCTCGATGGAAGTGAATCTTGAAGTCATTTCTTCAAGAAACAAAAGAACTAGAGGAAATTCAACAAAAAGGTTGTAAAGGAAGTAAACTTTTTTAAAAGAGTCCTATGCATAGACTTCTGGAAGTTGGAGGCAGGGTGATCTGAGCTATAACCAAGGCAGTATGATCTGTCCTTGGTTTTTCACATTCCATTTCCTTAAAGACTGTTGGCCTTGGTTCATTCTCTGCCAGCTAAATCTATTATCTGTGTGTAGAAGTAGCATGATAAATTTCGGATTTTTTTTGCCCTCATTCATGATTGTCAAGTTTGCATATTGTATTCTTTAAAATATTATTAATGTCGTCAGGTTTACAGCAGATTTATACTTGTGAAAATTATGCATCCTTTTTTTGTATGCATCTCTCAATATGGTATGTTCTTTTTGCCGACCTTTTTAAAAGGACACAAATTGTGTTCTCATATATGTCTCTCAATTCACATCCAAATTATATAAAAAATATAAGTTGGGTTCTTATCCTCCAATTTTTTCACTTGTGTTAAAATGAAATACAGCTTATAAAAACCATTTGTGTTGAAGTGCTTTAATGTTTTGTATTTGTTTATATACGTTGAGATTTCTTCTCTCCCATTTTTGGCTAATTCACTTATGTTATCCTGAAAACAGTGAGAAGGATTGAGAAACATAGAATAGAAGATGGTCACCTTTAAAGGTTGTGATGATTGGAATTTTTCCGTATCTGTTTGTTTTGGGAATTACATCCATCTTTGGGCACTTACATGTTGAAGTTGAACCTGGACGCTGATGCAGTTCTTGTGCTGAGAAGTTGGGCTAGAATGATGATAGTTGTCAAAATATCTGACAATTCAACCATTTAAAAACATAGATAAATTCTTTGTTTGCTGTACTATAGGTTATTGTTGCTACAGACATTGCAGAGACCAGCATCACGATTGATGACATAATTTATGTGATCGACTCAGGGAAGCACAAGGAAAACCGTTATAATCCTCAAAAGGTGTGCATTTTAATGTAGCTTTCTTCGATGCTTTCAATAAATTTCATTTTTTAAATTATGTGTCCTCTGGTTTGTTAGTTTTCGTTACTTTATTTCCCCTTTGGTCATTATTTCTTTATAATCATATTTGACATCAAAAAAGTCCCACTGAGACTGAAGTGATGACATATTTTCCAGTGTTAGGAGGTGAACTTCAAGGAGTTGATTCTTGGGTATCAGACATCAATGTGATTTTGTTGAGAACTCGAAATATTCCAAAGAACTTGTCTTAGAGCTGCTACCTTTTCATCATGACTTTTTAGCAAAGCAGGAGTTTTATGATTTGGCAATACACACATCTTCCTTCTGTAATTTAGAGAGGAGTTTGTATTATACACGAGAGCTGGCTATTGTTATTGTGAATGGTGTTGAATGGTCTTCTAACCTGGTTCATTGATATTTGTTGCTTTGCTAGCTGATGAAGTATCAATGTCATCCTCTAGATTACTTGTCTTTTATTTTGTTTAATTCAGTCTCAAAAGATGGGCATTATTTCCAGTATCTAGTCCATTTATTTGTGTTTGAGGTTTATAACATTTAATTCTGCACCATAGACCTTCACCCCATTCACATGCAAGCTTCCTTAAAAGTCCCAATGCTATTCAAATATTGGATTTTCACCGTTCTTATCTTGCTTCATATGAAGTTTAAGAGACAGAATCCTGCCTATAGGATTTCTGATATATCACAAGGATCAGAAGTTACAGACAATGTCAGCAGACCTTCATGTCCTCATCAAATTATTAAATGAGTTTTCTGTTGTCATACTGCATTACTACAGCTTGGTGTCATGTAACTTCACGTGGCTAATTATTTTTACTCTTGCGGTGATTCTTGCATATATTGTAGGCACTTATTCTTCTTTGCTGTGGATATACTTTCAAACCTTTGGGACCTCTTAAGTATCCACCTTGTTTCTGGCTTTTGAAAAGCTTCAAATGTATCTTATGTTTTAATCTATGTTTTCCGTCCTGTCTACTTCTGACATTATTGTTATTGTTAATGCCACATGGTGGTCAAATCTTCTCAAATTCCAGAGAATGACAAGCATCATAGAAGATTGGATATCTCAAGCAAATGCAAAACAACGACGAGGAAGAGCTGGGCGCGTGAAACCTGGAAATTGCTTTTGCCTGTATACACGTTACAGATTTGAACAACTTATGCAATCATTTCAGGTCCCTGGGAAGCATCATATACATCTTTTTAATGTTTATTCTCATTTCTTTTTTCAATATTGGTGTTTTTCAATTTGCATTCCAACATTTGCATGACTGCTCTTTCTTATTTTCCGTTATGTTTCATTGGGTTGGACTTACTATGCCCCCCATAACCCTAGGAGTGCTCTCTATCTCTCTTATGAAGGCTCACAAGATAAAGATTTCTCTTCAAGCATCTCTCTCTCTATCTCGCTCTTTCTATATACATGCGCTGAGTTCTGTGTTACAGGCGAAGAAATCCCCAAAATCCTTATCCCGGCCAGGAAGGTGGAAAATAAGAGGTGCTTAGCTTCATTAATCGTTCAGGTCTGGTATTTATATCAGACCTATCGTAGAGGGGGTGAACCGGACCAGTCCGGTCCGGTTCGACACTTAAGTAATAAAGAAAATATTACAGTAAAAGAATTAAAAAAACGACTAATTCCGACAACATGTTTACAATATTTCTAAGAGCCTGTAATGATAACATGAGCCTTTAATGTATGACATCCAATGCCGATTGCTTGGCTCAGATATATTAGTGTAATTATAAGATATGCTAGTCTTATGGCCTTAGTTAACTTTTTAAATCCCATTAATGACTAATTAATGATGATCGAATACACTCATCTCAGCAGTTTTTCATGAATATCAATAGAATGGTTGACTGTTTAACTTTGAACTTTTCTATGTGATGTCAATCCACATTTGTAATTCCTATGCTGCTTGAACTTTTCTGTTAAAGTCCTGCCTCACTGACTTAATATAGGAAGTTTGAGTCTTAGAAGTTCTTTCTCAGTCAGAACAGTAGAGCTTGTGTCCACTTTTCTCTGTCGAGGATGTCCATCAGCATTCCTTTTTTCCTTTCTGGGCGGTTTATTTGATCGTATGGACCTGTCAAAGGCAAGAACTCTTATGTTTTAGACTTCTCTTTTGGCTGCCTCCGGTTGGGAACTGGTTGGCAACTTCTGGACTAGGGTCAATTTTAAGTTTACTGTCGGCTTGTTCAAACCTGAAAAGAGTTAAAAAGAGTTTGTTGCACTCATTTCATTTCCAATATAGTTAAGAGATCTGCCTTTGATTTGAGCCAACTCGATTGCTGTTTGGCATCTTTTTGTTTCTAGATGCAGGATCGTAGGTGGTGGGGACATGCCATGGAAAGTAAGTCTATTTGGTTTATAATTGGTTATGTGGGTTGCAGTTTAAGGGTGGCTATCCGAGTCCTCTTGAAATTAAATAGACAAATTTAGAACCTGCTATGACTTCTCACACTTGTTCAAGTTTGGCTCGGGCCTGGCCATATACAAGTATCAGCCCCGCAAGGCAATTATGAATTGGTCCAACAATGAACCGGCCAACCAGTTAGGAACCGGTCTAGTAACGAACCGGACTCCTAAACGGTAAACAATACTTGTACGTCCTTTCCCATGTGCCAGAAATTGGGACTATTGTAAATGTCACATTTGTGGCTTGCTGAAGAAGAGTGGGGAGTGTGGGGGTAGAAAAAGAGTGAAAAGACAGGACAGAGGTGGAAGAAATAACGAGAAAATGGGGTGAGTTTCTGGGAATCACTGTGGGCCACCACTCAATGTTGCCATGCACTATGTCTGTCAATGAGTCAATAGGGCTTTGAGTCTGGGGAAGGGGATTTTATAAGGATTGCCTTGTAATTTTGTCAACGGCCTTTTTAATGAAAAAAACAGTTAGGCATACACTTTAACATTGTCATGTTATCTTTTTGTTTCCGTTTTAACCTATCTAGTCTTTCCAATGAACCAACGATTTGGGTCATCTGTTTTGGAAGACTATGGATAGGTCTCCAGTTGGCAATTCCCCCACTTGTCCTATGTGTGTTGTTGATTTTCTGTGCTCCTATGACAAGATTGTACTAAAAGCGGAATACCACAAAGGAAAAAACATGTTTCCCAAACATTTAGATGGCCAGTGACGTTATCACAAGAGAGAAACAAGTCCAAGTTATATAATATTATTTCATTGTATCCTCTGATGGTCTAGTTGCTTCGTCAATTGTTGAATGTATGTAGTATTCTATGGCCATATGCTGATAAAGCATTTTCTATTATTGGACATTAATGCATGCAACGCATTTTCATTTTCTTAGCTTTTATCATTTTTTGTGAAGGTACCTGAGATTCTACGAGTACCATTAACTGAAGTATCTCTGCAAATAAAATCACTTGCTTTGGGTGATATAAGATCTTTTTTGTTGAAGGTAAGAAGAAAAACCTTGCGCTAAGGTAGCTGAAGTAATTTCTTTAACTAATGATCTGTAAATATGTTCTGTACTAATGATTTGGGCTACTGGCTTATTTTCAACAGAAATTGCATGTACTGAAAATTAACACTTTCAAACGTCTACATATTTTTTCCAGGCAATAGAACCACCTCGTGAAGAGGCAATTTCATCTGCAATTGGTACATTGTGTGAGGTAGTAATAGTTTAATTAATTTCTTAAAATATTTAAGGCATTTCTCTAGATATTTAGAGTCTATGAAATATCCTGGTACATGTTTTTGCTCTTTTATAGAAGATTTTTCTTTATTTAATTGAGAGTTGATAGGAGTACATTCTTGTACTACTATTCACATATTGATGTCACCACATAAGCAAACTTTTTTTTCAACCTCCATAGATAACTCTCATTTTGTTTAATGTCATTGGATGATCAAAACTTTGCATTTTTTCTTTATTTTCATGATGCAGGTCGGAGCCATTGATGGTGATGAGAAGATGACACCTCTTGGCTATCATCTTGCAAAGCTTCCTGTCGATGTCCTGATTGGAAAGGTTTTGACTCTTGTTTCCTCCGTTGATTTCATTAAGAAGGTGGCAAGAAAAGTGTTATCTAAATCTATCACTCGGTACCGCGAAAATTAAATATTTCCTAATATTTTGTTTCTTGGGTCGTAGTCTCATCCATTTGTTGAATTTGTTCTTGCAATCCTTTGAACAAAATAAGTATAAGAGGTTCACATGTCTGTCGTCCACTTGCTGCTAAGAATTAAGAGATTGTTTCATCTTTATTCTGCTGGTAAGTTAGGCAAGAAGACATCTTTCTACTGCTTAACAGTAAGAAGACATTGTCAAAGATTGTAGTGGGTCAGTCCTATGAAGATATACGCTTTCAGTATAACGTTCAAGGTGCACATTTGCTCGTACTGATCGCCCATTATTTATCGATAGACCATATTATGTGAACCAGAACATTATGCTACGGAACTGCAAAGCCTGGAATCTCATCTATGTTCATCAATGCTCACTTCTGCATCGTTCATTGCATTTTTTCTACCATTGTACCACTTCTCTCAATTTAAAAAATATTGCGGCATGTAACTGATCTTCTAAACTTTTATACCATTTTGAATAGTAGTGCCATAGTTGGATTGGAATAACATATCCCAATGCACACATATCAAAACCAGTCACTTTTGTGTACATCTCCAAGTTATTGATTTACCTATACAGCCAAAACGTTAAATTCCAAGACATTTGAATGTTTATAAACGTTTATCATTTTATTTATTCTTAGTCTTGATTTGTTATGATATTCTTTGACGGTTCTTTATTTTCTCCTTTTTCTTTATAGATGATGCTGTATGGTGCGCTATTTAGTTGTTTATCACCAATTCTTTCAGTTGCAGCATTTTTAAGCCACAAGTCACCGTTTGTGACTCCAAAGGATGAGGTGACAATTAATCAGTCCTTTTATCTAATGGTTTAGCCTGTCTCAGTGGCCGCTAAAATAAATGATTTTTTTTCTACTGCAGAAAGAAACCAGTGAAAGAGCAAAGTTAATGTTGTTGGGTAGTAAGGTTGATGGATTACCTGATACAAATGAGGGAGCGAGGCATTCTGACCACCTATTAATGGCCCTTGCATACAGCAAGTGGTCAAAGATTTTGCATGAGGTTATTAAGTTGTCATTATTGATGGTTTTTATTGCATATTCTGTTGGCAATCGTTGATTACTTGCTGAAACGGATCTCTTTCTCAGTTTTGGGATTGTACAATTATTTCCCTGTTAACTCTAAAATATATTTTTTTTCAGGAGGGAGCAAAAGCTGCTCAGCATTTTTGTCGTTCATATTATTTGAGTTCTTCAATCATGTACATGATAAGGTAAATTCCTTGTGCTGAATGCTCTTGTGCAAAGATTTAGTATTTAGTTCATTAATTTTTTCTTACAGTCATTTTTTCGCTTTTTAGCTAAAACTTAGCCTTCTTTTTCTAGGCGTTCTTCTATCATTCTTTTCCATGAAACTGGGATAGTTCATAAGAATTTTAGATTTTCAAAGCAGCATTCACGTCATCATTTTTTAAAGTTTTGAACAAAAGTATCACATGGCTTTGACCTTAATGCTTAAGTGATGATTACATATTAATTTTTATACCAATATAGATGTCGAATTTAAAAAGAATCCTGCTAGCACGATTAATTGAATGTAATTTATGATCCAGTAGGGATGATGAAATGGATGCTGAATAGATGGTTTAAACCTATGAAGTTATGAATGCAAGGTGAAAAACCTACGGAATTTATGTACCTTACATCCATATACAGTAAGGTTCTGACCCTGAAATGGCACTTTGGTCTAGCTAAGAATTGAAGTTTGGTGACATATGCTTTAAAGATGAATAAAAAAGGGGGAACATGTGATCTATTTTGTTTTGGAGGTGACGTCTTTAAGGAGAAAATGAGGGATTGGTTTTGAAAATGGTAGCTCTAAAGCATTGTCAAACAAAAAAGGGGAGATTGGCTGGCATAGCCCTTATTGTTAGCTGAAGACAGGTTGACTTGCACTGGGCTTTCTTTCTTCTTGCTGTTTATGAAGAAAACGACATGTTAAACCTTTTCCCATTGGTTTTGGCAGCAAAATTAGTTGAAGATCCTCATCCACTGTCCGTCTATCATTGTTCTTTGGAGGTGAATATTACTATGTAACCATTGACCATAAAAAAGTCAGGAATATTCATAAGTGGTGTGGACTAAGGGACCCCGTATATATACACTCAGCTCTGAAGCAACCCCGTATATAAGAGCTCTAATCTACACGAAAGTGGTGTGGACTAAGGGACCTAAGGTACCCAACGGGGTATCACAGAAATTTTCCAAAGGGGAGCATGATATTCATATTGAATCATAACAAAGGTGTTTGTCTCACTAAGTCCTAGGCTTCAATTGGAACTCGCCCTCTTTTTTTCACATTAAGTATGCAAAATCAGTATTTATGAGCCTTGTGTGGCAAACAGTGGTGATGTTCACCATAATGGTTCATCTCATTGTCAACAACTGTTACCACAGGATTGGATCGGTTATGCACTTCTTGTTGTGGACCTTCAATGCAACCAATTGATATCTACCTTTTTACCCCTTTTCTTGCTAGAACTTCAAAATTTATATAACTTGGAAGACAATGATAATAAAGGCATAATAGAAAGAGAGGAAGAATACATCTGAAAAACCCCCTTGTTGAACTTGTGGTAGACAAAATAAAAATAGTTTGAAAAAAAGGGGGAAAGCATCTTAAACTATGCAGTGACTGGTGCCAACAATGAAAATAGACATGAAAAAGAGGGTAAGGCTATTCCCATAAAATAATATGTCCATAGAACTTCAAAAAATTCATCTATTGATAATCAAGGTTAACAAAGGCTGCAACCATTTAACTCTTATGTTGATTCAGATTATTCATGACCCAATGTGGATCCTTCAGAACATTATTATTGGTATAGAAGGTATCAAAATAGAGTCTAAATTTGATAAAAAGGAGTAATAAGCATTTGAGATCTGGGAATAATCAATATCTTTGGCAATAGGATGACACGTTTCACATGTACTACTATATACATTTATGTGAAGATGAGGATCACAAACGTTGTGTGCAGATTTTCAAAGTGTCCTATCTTGACTTGACTATTTCGCATTCTCTTGGGTTTAATATTTAATCAGAAGTCCTTCCACCATTTTCTCCCTCTGAAAGTAAGCAAATTGAATGTTGGACAGATTATGGTGAAGATTATGTTGAGACATTCTCTCAAGTTGCCAAAATTACTTTAGTACGGATCTTCTTGGTATTGACTGTCCGGTTCTCTTGGCTTCTACATCAGCTAGATATCAAGAGTGCGTTCCTTCATGGTGACTTACAACAGGAGATTTACATGGAGTAACCACTAGGTTTTGTTGCTTAAGGGGAAGGGGAGTCCAACTTAGTCTGTCACCTACAGGAAATCTCTCTATGGTCCGAAGGAATCTCCATGGGCCTAGTTTAGTCGATTCAGATAATACTATATTACAGTTTGGTCTTCCTATGCTGCCCTTGTCCAGGGCAGCATCTAGTCTGGCGACGCCGCCCTTATTTGGGGCCGCATCCAATCTGGCATCCCCCTTGTCCGGGGCTGCATCTCGTCCAAGACTGTCTCCTGTCCGGCACTGCCTATCCACAAAGCAGCTAGGGCAGAAATCCTAGCAGCAGAAGAGCATTCTTCCTCAATGCTGACATCATCATCAATCTTCATGATGGTGTGAGATAGCAATAATAAAGTAAGTCATGTGATTGACATTGCGCTGTGTCCGACATTCATCCGGCATCCTCCTCAATCCTATGTCATCATCCATCAAGTGTTGTCTCAGTCCAGTGTTCATCCTCTGTCCGGCGTCATCTCTCATTTTCCAACATCGTCCCTCTTCGGTCTAGCATTATCCCACCCAATTCAGCATCATCCCATGCCGTCCCTCATTGTCTCTCCTCCGTCCAGTGTCGTTTGATGTCCAGTGTGTCCTCTGTCCTCCTTAGTCCACCGTCCTCTGTCCTTAATCTATTGGCCTCTATCCTGCATTCATTCAACATCCTTCCTAGTTTGGTGACCAAGTCTCTCAGAGTTCCCACCGCTGCCGTCCATGCTGTCTGGTGCTATACACCTCTGTCCAGCGCCATCCCTCCACCTCCCTCTGGTGTCATACACCTCGCCCCTCCTCTGTTTGGCATTGCCCTCTGTCCAGTGCCATCTCGAGTGTCCCAAGGTCATCCAGCGTCATCCGATGTCATTCTGTGCCGTCTTGCACAGTTCAGCACCATCTTGCGCAGTCCGCGTTAGACAGCATTATCATACAACAAAGCAGTCCCACATTGTCACATCCCAGTAGAGGAGCTTTTTGACACCGTCACAAGGGAGTTGGTACCACAACGGATTGTCGTCATCATGCATTTCTTTCCAGCAACAGCATGATCATCAATGATTTAATCAAGATGAACTTTTCTAAAGTGAATCTTGAGGGGGAGTATTGAAAGTTCTAAGGAAAATATTGTAAAGCATTGAGGGTATTTTGGAAAAGAGTCTATATGGTTTACTTCCTTTTAATGGGTGTAAGAGATCAATGATGGGTTGAGGTGGTTTCCACCATTTCACCCCTGTCCTCTGTGAAAGAGGAAATCTGTCTGTTCTCAATTGATCTTGTTTCTCAACAATACCTTCTGGCCTTTCTTTCTAGCAACCTTATATGATTCCAAAAGATTACAAGAAAAACAGCTTACAAAACTTCCAAGATGATTGTATGACATGATATTTAGAGCCACAACTCAAATGACGATAAAGTGCTTTGAATAATTTGAGATCTGGAGAAGAATCTTTCCATGCCTTGGAATCTTTTTAACGTTTGGACTGTTGCCAATTTGGCAATCTTTCTTTAGTTTGTGTCTTTCATAAATTAGAGTATTCAACTAACTGTTGCAGAAAGTTCTTCCTTCCTTCAATGACCAGAAAGTAACTAGTTTTTCTAGTTTATGTCTTGGTACTTCAGTCAGACTTATTGTTGCGATTTTTTAGGCTTTGGCATTTGAAAGTCAAGTGATGGCACTTCAGCCCGATTGCTAGCACAGATGTCAACACTCAATTGTATCCGTGTTAATACTCGTATTTTTCCTTTTTTTTAAATAGGAAACTTTGACTTATTCTCAAGACTCTGAGAGGGAATAGTATTGAAAACATAAGCACCAGTAAAAAATAACACAACCTAAAAAATTTAGAAACATTTTAAATAGAAAAGAATAAGGGCTCTCCAAAACAAATTTGTTTTTCTTCTAGGCCACTCGACTTTGCTTACAGGTATATAAACAAGATGACTCCTCCAAGAAAATCTTGCCATGTAAAGAACTCATGTGCATTATTTATATAAAAGGCTCACCGATATTTCTCAAATTCAGTTTGAATCATCCAAACAATATACTCAGATGAGTCAAGAAACTTAATCCCCTTGATTGTTTTAGCCAAGTATTGTCGTGAACTGTGGTGCCAGCCCTAGGAAGATTTGCAGAGGAAAAACGCAACTTGTATTCACATCATAGATGACTGTTATGTGCAAGTATCAGGGGCACAAACCAAGGAAATTGCCTAACAACTAGTAAACCGACAAACTAGGAAACGGTCTAACTAAGAACCAAACTCCTAATTGTATGTTATTTCCCACTACTATGATGTAGATAATCATCTATAATGTTTTATGAAAATCGATAGCAATCAAGAGAAGGGACATCCACAAGTCAGTTAAAGTTGAACGTGAACTTATTGGACTTCAAATTGAGTTCTACAATGTGCATCGAATTGCAATGTTTGATATTGAGGGAGCAAAATGATATGATATCTTCAAAACGTGAAGGGAGCAAAATTTCTTAGGTATGTCAGATAGACCCCCTAGGAAATTGTGCCCTATATACATATGTTGAAATCTTGGATCATTATCCACGTGATTCCATTGGATAGACCCTTCCTTCTTCTATTGTTTGTTTAGAAAACACAATGATGAGGAAAAGAACGTTATAGATAAGTTTAGGTATTTATTATGACTATTTCCCAAAAGAAGGTTGATAAAAACCGAGGAAGCGCAAAGTTAAATTACTATCAAGTTGAAATACTTTGTATCAAGTTCAATGGCCTCTTTATTCTACCCGTAACCAAAGAAATATAAATAAATAGAGGAAGCGATATCTATCATATTGTCAACAACTTTAAGATCAATTGTACGGCATTCAGTGCTTAAGTCGTTACTCTTGAACTTTGTCATCATGAAGCCCAGTATGAATCTTAGCCCTCATAAACCATAGAAAAGATATTCAAAAATCCAAAATCTTAAACCTTTGATTTATGGCTGAGAAGAGAAAGATAGAGGGGATTGACCTTGTCCATTTTCACTCGTGTGAATGAGATGCTACTGTGCAAGCAGCACACAACCAACAAAGGAAAGGATGCCAGCCAATCTCTTTAGATGCTGACTCTTGTAGCACTCAATTAACGAATAAGTTTAGTGGAAACTGATGAAAGAAGAGGGTTTAGTGGAACCAATGTTCATGCGAGAATAAGTTTTGAACTCCTAGACTTTCTCCTGAGTTATTTTTATAGTTCTTCCACGATTCATAAACACATGCGCTAATCCTAAATTAAATGAAATAGATGAGGATAAGAAGCACAAAGAGGATAAAAATGAGTAACTGGAATTGGAAGATTGGGTGTTTTCTTAGTTTTCGAACCCCTTCCCTCACCGCAGTTGTAAGATCCGTAGTTGGCCTTTGAGAAGATCGTATGTATGTTCTTGAATATGCATGTGAGGATTTAACGAAGAGCGTGGAGGCATAGCAACCTCATGAGATGATCATTAAAACGTTGACATGTTGTTTATTTTTTTCTAGGATGCTATTTAAGGTAAAAGGAACCAGAGAAGGAAATGTGCTGCGAATTCTAGATACTCTTTGTGAGGAAATCGCTCGGTAGATTAGAAAGAGCTTTGACTGAATGAAACAGTGACATCTTTCAAGACATTTCTTCATTGTCTTAGAATTGAAGCATCCGTAACCTTTAAGTTGGTTTATTGGTGAAAACTTCTCTAATCGTCATAGGATCAAGTTTGGTGGTGTTAAGACGCAATGGTTGCAAGAGAAAACAAGGGATGATTAAGTCATAAGGGATGATTAAGTCATAAAAGCATGTAATTTGATTGATTTCTGACACGAACCAAACAACTGACCGACAACTTTCAACTTAACCAAGTTAGGAAACCGACCTACAACTTAACCAACCTATTTATAAGTTTCTCCCGCAATTTCCACTGCTCCTAGATGTCATTTTATTCATGACATTTTAGGCATATGATGATGACATACACTCCAGTGAGGGATACAGTGTAATTTCTCGGTGTATGGCAGAGATTACTCCCATGCGTTTAATGAGCTAAGTGGTTGTAATAGTGACATGTGATGATCCTTGTTCATACTGACTATTATTCTTTGTGGATGATAGTTTGATTAGTGGATGGCCCAATGAAAAAGTTTGTATGAAAAAGTAAGTACAAGGGGAGATCAAAGAGGATGGATTTCCATCAACCTTAAGATAAATAAATTATTCACAGCCCTCTAAACATTTATATATATGGCTAAAAAATGAAATAATGAAAATTATGAGTTAAAGGCTGAGCCAGCCGATCGAGAGAAGGGCTAAAATACGCTTTTGGAGAATAAAATAAGTAGACCCTATGTTTTACGTAATCATTTAGCATGCCTGTTGTGAATTTTTCTTCTCACAAATGTAATATATTTTTATCTGTCGGTTAGAGGCCTGCCTGCCTTGTTGCCAAGGACTTCTTAAAATTTATTCGAAAACATGAGTTACCTTATTTTTGATAGAGGTTTTTTCCATTTTCCCACGAAACTATCACTGTTGTCAAAAAGGCTCCAAGCATTCAAATTTTTGATAGGCATGTATCCATCTGCAAGTTATGCAAGTTTCCTATCTTTGAAAATCTGATTACTTTATGTTCCTGGGGTTAATATGATGAGGTTGTCTTACAGGGACATGCGGACACAGTTTGGGACTTTGTTAGCAGACATTGGACTTGTCGATCTCCCAACAAGTTTTCTGGTCATATTTTTAACCAAAATCACGCATCTTTTCATATGATTTAAATGCTTTCAAGTTATCTGTATGGTTGACACATATTTTGAATCATACAGATATAAAGGGCCTTCTTTTCTTCTCATTCTCAGTTTTCTGTAGTCTTTCAATCATTGAAGAAGGTGTGTAAAAACTGCATGCGTTCATAGATAAAGGCTCACATTTTTCGGCTGTCCCACTTTCATTAAAAAGGACTATAAAAAGGCAGTCCCTTCTCAAAACGATTGGCTGATATGGCCACTTCAGTGGTCTTCAGAAATCTGAAGAATCCAACTTCCTTATTTTCTTTCATTCTTGGTCTTGTTATACAAGTCTGAGAATTATCCTCATGATCATTACTAAAGGGAAAAGGCGCGTGGGATTCAACATTACCATATGCACAGACAGAGACAGCATGGGCATTTCCTGGAGTGTCCAAGATTCAAATCTCAAATATGCACTCACTTTCAAAACAGTCGAATATATTAAATTTCATTTGCATAACTAGTTTGTCACTAAGCTGTAGTCACTTCTTTGAAATAGTAAAGGTTGTTTTCCCTTTTGTATATACCTATCGTTTTCTTAAAAGGTAGAATATGCATTGTAGTTTTTCATTGAACTGATGTCAATTCCTTGAAATATTTTGAGGTAGTTTTTCATTTGGTTTGTGATCTAACGAGCAATATCTTTTTTCAAACAGAGAGGGGGTAAAATGAAGGATAAACTTGACAGATGGTTCACTGAGGCTTCACAGCCATTCAATATGTATTCACATCATTACTGTATAGTAAGGGTAAGCACCCCAAGGCAGCATAATATTTTCATAATTTCCTGTTATAGATTTTGCTTACCATGGTTATTTAATCCCAATCTGTCACAGTGGTAAAGGTTGTCCGCTAATTTTCTTTTTTTAAAACAAGAGAAAGCTTGTGAGATCATATGCCACTCTTTTTTATTTGACTATTGGTTGTTTCAAAGGGTATCTCCTCTACGTTCTTTATATGTTCTCACATACCTCATTCACAGACTAGAAGCATGTTTGATACATTGTCATCTACTAAACCCCACACGCATTGTTAATTGTATTGTTGTTATTGTGATCACTGTTTACTTTGGGCCCAAAGTCTGCTCATTGTGATTGTGATTGGGCTTGATTTACACTTGCCTTATCTTGGTCTGAGAATTTTTTTCATTGTAATGACGTGTAAACTTCTGCAGGCAATCGTATGTGCAGGCCTATATCCTAATGTGGCTGCCACTGAGGTAGGAATCACTGGGCCTGCACAAGGAAGCATTAGAGAATCTTCCAGCAGTATCGCTTCAAAGGAACAGCCTCTCTGGTACGATGGAAGAAGAGTGGTCCACATACATCCGTCGTCTGTAAATCATAATGCAAAAGAATTTCGGTACCCTTTCCTCGTCTTCCTCGAAAAGGTTTGCACCATTTCAGCCATTTGGATCCTCTTTCAAAGTTATTCCTTTTTCTTTTTTTTTCCTGGTTTATACAAAACGGTGTCAACTAATCATGTTAGGCCAGAATACGGTGTAAGTAGCGGAAATGGAATTTTTTGGCTTGTGATTGCAATCGAATGTCTTCATTCATTTGATGTTCAATTCTTGGTTAGCTGCCATGAATTTATTTTAGCCATTAAATAGAAACATAATAGCAACCCTGATTCACAGTTCTTCACAAATACAGATTGAAACCAGCAAAGTTTTTCTGCGTGACACCACCATTGTCTCGCCCTACTGTATTCTGCTGTTTGGTGGCCCCATCAGTATTCAACACCAGGTGATGTTTTCTATTCAATGTTTTTATGGAGACGCACTTATTCAACGTCCTTGTTGCGCATTACTTGTTGTTAGAAACACATCTTTGCTACTAATCATGCTGTCCAGAAACCTTCCTCTATTCCAACATAGCATTCGCAGGCTTTTTGCCACCATAGTCCTACTGTTTCCACAGCCCCATGCTAACGTCCGTTCATTGCTAAGAAGTGACTTTGGCCAACCTTCTGATCCATTTCTTTCACTTTTCAGTTCGTTTCTTATCCAGTAAATATATCTATCTCCTAGTGAAAAAGAAAGTTAACGCAGTGATGGGTGCTTTTCATTTTGTTCCTATTGTCGATCATCCCTCATGCGATTTGGTGTGAATCAATCATGTCATTATGGATGCATGCACATGTCCAGTGCATGACCTGATCACTCTGCCGTCACACGCAGCATTCAGAATGATCTGATTTTGTTTGCCACTATCAAAGTCTCATCCTATGAATGCTCAAATCCATTTTGTATGGTATCATTTACTTAAGTTGTGGTAAATATTTAATGTTCAGAGGAATATCCATTTATTAAATTTACTAGAAAATCAAGGGTTTGATTCCCCGACATATATTTATGTTTTGATTTCAAGTATTTATGTCATATTTGTGTATCTGAACTCTTGAGACACTATGGTGCTGCTCATTATCCAGACAGGACTGGTCAATATAGATGGTTGGTTGAAACTGACAGCGTCAGCTCAGACGGCTGTTCTGTTCAAAGAGCTTCGTTCAACACTACATGCGGTTCTAAGGGAATTGATTCGGAAGCCAGAGGTAATTATGGTTTCATATTGATGCATCATCAGCATGAAGAAGGTATTATAAAACATTGACTGACCATTTATGCGTCCTAGAAATGAGCAATTCATTGGCGTGTCCTGGAAACGATTCGTCTTCGTCTCTTAATAGCTGAAGATTTTCGCTTTGGGGAACTCCTCCTAAACCCAGACGAGTATCTGATAACCATTTGATTTCTCTATAACGCATTTTGATCAGAGACCCAAAGAAGCCGAGCGCTGTATTTTTCTTTACCCGTTACTGCTTTGCCTTTCTATTGTTGCTAATTAGCGAATTATTTCAGTTCTTTATTATTATTATTATTATTATTATTATTATTATTATTATTATTATTATTATTATTATATTATCGAAACCTAGCACTGTGTCTGGCACAAAGCTGACTGAACAGGGTGATCTTCAGGTGGCCAAGGTGACCAATAATGAAGTGGTGAGATCCATCGTTCATCTCTTGTTGGAGGAAGACAAACAATGATTCCGGCAGTATCTTCGCTTCCCTCAGGAAGTTGGGCAGCGAAGAAAGAGGCCCCCCCAAGGTGGGATTTCTCATTTCGCACTCTGCTTAGGGTTTTTCTTTCTTTCTTTCTTTCTTTCTTTCCCCTCTTATCATTCTAAGACTGGTGCTGGTTATTATATCGCTCAGCGCTGCTGGAGCGATAGCTAATAATGATCTGATCTGGGGCAACTGTAGCCTCCTGAGCCGACTACTGGCGCAAGAATATTATTGGTCAGCTTGCGTACCAGATCGGATCTCTCAGTGTCTTTACTAAGTCAACGTTTGAGGATTCAAGGGGCCAGTCCTGGACTGTATGTAAATGCCATCCATCTACAACAGGAAACCACATCCAGCGTAGCTCAGTTCCATTCTCTCTCTCTAAATCTTTTTCTTGTTGGGCATAATTAACTTGAGACGAACTAAGAAAGAAGACTACCCCCCGACCACCTCACGGACTGTGAGTCTCTTCTCGTCAATCTACCGAGCTTTCTTCTGAATCAAGTTCCAACGATATAAAGAAAGAAACAAGGAAAGAAGCGAGGATCTGAGAGAGAAGGAGCAGCCATCTCTTCTGTTCTCTTCTGTTCTCTTCTGTTCTCTTCTGTTCTTCCGTGACCCCTACAGAACATGGCAAGGATTTCGCTTCGATTTATGGCCAGATAAATAAAGCATCCCATACTGCGAGCCAAAGACCGTCGTCGTTCACTGGAGCCCCCCCCCCCGCGTGACCTAGGAAATAAGTAATCCCCGTTGCAAGGCAGGAGAATCTAGTGGGTGCGGAGCATCTTAACCCTCGGCATCGACTTCTTCATCTGGCGGGACCGATCCTTCTCCTCCTTCCTGCGCAGCGCCTCCGCGTTGACCTTGGCCTCCGCCTCCATGAGCTTCTTCTTCTCGGCCTTCTTCCTCTGCAGCGCCTCCTGCCTCTCGTTCTGAAGCTCCTTGTACGCCTCCTGGGCCACCTTCGTCCGGGCGGCCTCCGTCTTGCTCCGAGCCTACAACAACCCCGGAAACGGGAAAGGAAATAAAATAAAATAAAATAAAATAAAATAAAAATACGTGCAGAGTCAACGACCCGTCCAACTGAAAACCAGAGTCAACGGAGACGACCCACCTGCGGGCTCAGCTTGTAGCGACCGATCAGATCGATGTAGTAGGGTATGAGGGTCACCAGCCTGGTCATCTCGGTCATGCTCCTGGCGTCTGGGAGCAGGAACTTGAAGACGAGCAGTTTCTTGGGGGAGCCCTGGTACTGATCGGAGAAGTGCATCGAGATGAAGCCCTTTCCGAATGCTTTGAATGCCTTCTCACCAAAAACCTGCGGAGAAGTCAAAAGTACCATTACTATCTTGGATCCAGCTGATAATGTCAACGGGGGATTTACTTGAATATACTCGTTGAATGCATGGACAGAAAATTGACTTTAACTACCCGGCATTTGACCATGGAATCCAGGAGGTTTGAGTGAAGAAGACTAAGCAGGTTTTCACTTCGTCAAAAGTGCCCCAAAAACCCTAAAAACCGACAGGGCTTTCAACCAGAGGAGTTCTTCATCAGTCTCCATATATATCTGGTGCCAACAGAATTAGTACTCTTGTCCGACTAGATTAAGCCCCAGAAATTAATGATCCCCATACTAAACAGCTCTTTGAGGAAGTCCAAAAAGGTAAAGATCCTCATAATATGAGCAGCTCTTTGAGGTCATCACGCTTCACAGATCAGAAAAGCCAATACTTTTTGCCAAGAGGCCTCGTGTGAAGTCAACAGTCCGAACACAATGGTCGATGAAGAAATATGCAGAGTAGATTCTTCTAATCTATGAAGATATTTCATCGTGATTAGAGCACCAAATTATTTTCTCATTGCTGTACCGTCAGGCATTTCTTTGGCAAATAACATTTTAAAGAATAAAAAATAAAGAATAATGGAAGAACAGCATTCAACTAAAACCCGTTTGGGAGAATTAAATCTAACTTACCAAAGGCACAACAATTATTTAGCTAGCTAGTAACCCATTTTTTAGAGTAATAATGCAAAAAAAGTAATTATATTTCGAATAAAGGGCTCAACATAAATATTGTGAGATTTAAATTTTTTTTGGTCTGTATAAGTGTGCAGAACATCCTCAAACTCAAGCTTATGGAGAGCACCTATTCACTCGAAACATCCCAATTAGACCAAAATCCATCAACTGTTGAGGCCTTAGTTGAATCAAGGAAGACTCTCAAGCACCCGAAAGGGTTTATTCTACAGATGCTGCGGTGAAGTAATGAGAAGGATCAACATACAGAGAATCTATTCAGCGTGGGGAATGACCTGCATTGTTTAAGGCAGCACATAGCCATATCTTCTAACTTGCAAAGCCTACGCTGTGAGATATTTTACAATCTCTCAAAATGTTCATTAAACCAAGTAATATTCAAGGAACAAGAAAGTGGCAGGCAGGATTGATCTTCAACTTTCACGTGGGCATGGGCATGGGCATTGTCAAATTTGTTGAGCCATCAAACTCAAAACCAATCGACGACCAGTGGAGTAGCCCCATTGTTATGTGCAAAGTAATATACAACTATTCAGAACTCACTCTCTAACGTGGACAAAATAAACGTTTTACATGCGATCAAAGAACAACTATTGACTCTGAGAACAAAAAAAAAAAAAAACTCTCTGAGCCATCCAATTAAGTCACATGAAATTGTCATTTTTGTTCTTATTTCCTGCGTTCCTTTCTTCCCATCTAACTGTATGGATGAGAAATAATCATGGTTGCATAGGGGTGACTAGATCTAGTCGAAAATATGATCAAAAGAATGCCCGACCTGATCCAACCGAGTTTTTAAATCCTTAAATATAGCACATATTCACCAATCACCTTCTAGATGTAGCATAAACACTTGCTGCCCCATCTTTTCAATGTCTATAATTTAAACGTTTTTCTCTATACAATTACTTACCTAGTCAAGAACTGAGTTTTGCAAAAATACGACCAGATCTGGTATATAAATGTTTTTAAATAAGATCAAACTAATGGTGTTTAATTCCATTAATATCTCGTGACCAGTGACCACCCTTTAGTAGTGCCAGAAACTCTAGCAAATGAAATCACCACTACAATTAATACTCCTAGATATCTTGAAGAATGATAATAGTTGGACCTTAAAAAGACTAACAATGTATTTCTCAGAAAGATCATTCTAAATCAGAAGGTCGTATGCTTTCCATTGTGCCTCAGAACTTTAAGTCTGATCTGCGTAAGCATCCTCCATAAGTAGCATGCAAAATCTGACTATCATCAACAACAACTATTTAAAGAAAGTAGAGCATCTCTTGATCTTTTCGTATATTAAAGGCATCCGAAAAGCTCTGCCAATTTATGAATCTCGCTTTGTCTAAAGTATTTTTCAACCTCCACAAAACATACAGATCACCACTTGGTGGAAAGTTTGTCCCATCGATTTGGTGGGAAATTATGCACTCAATAAATTAAAAACTCATAATTAGCTATCACGTGAAACAATTGTTATGGACCAGAAAAAAATGGAACCTTGGGTTATGATATGGAGCATCTTATTTACAGCATTTCATCGAAAAGGGGAGAGTTCCAGTGATTTTCCATAAATTATTAAACAATGAAGAAAAACGTAAGAGTACCGAAAAAATAACAGTCAGCCACATACACCTCCTCACTTTCTGAATGACAAGCTAGAAATGAAGGCCATCAGGCAACCCCAATCCCCCCCCCCCCTCCCCACTTTGTATAATTTGGTCTCTTTCCTAACAGAAAAGTTCAGATTACAATTTCTCAACATTTCTAGAAGGCTGTCTAATTGAAAAGTGAAATGTCGTCATCAGGTGGCTACCCCTTATCCAATTTTCTCACGGTAACAATATAGGAAAATTAAGAAGAACTTTGAGCCTCATAAAAAAAAAAAGATACAAATATGGAGCATCAAGAAGTTGAAAAGAATTCTGTCTAGTTTAAAAGATATGCATAAATTATTGCAAGGGCGAAACTCGCTGTAGTACAAAAGGGAATTAACCGCACCTGATCCAGCACAGCTTCTGTGATCAGATCCCCCGCAACTTCCTTTGACTCGGAGACAACAAGAAGTTCGTCAGGTACCCACTTTCTGCCAGCAGGTGGTGTTGCCAACACACTTGCGTATCTCTGCAAGTCTCGCTCCTCTTTTTGCATCACCTTGGCTAGTTTCTTCTTTGCTACAGCAAACACCACTTGGTCCATAGCGTCATCATTCATGACCACCTCAAACGTAATAGTATCCTGCTTGGGGAGCAACAGATCGAGAATCCTCGAAATCAAATCGTGCCGTGACCGCAGCTCGATCGTGGCCAGTAGCCCCTGACAAAATCGCCGCCCGCTCGCATAGAACTTGAAAATATCCGACGCTTCCTTT
This sequence comes from Spirodela intermedia, assembly GCA_902729315.2. Taxonomy (NCBI): domain Eukaryota; kingdom Viridiplantae; phylum Streptophyta; class Magnoliopsida; order Alismatales; family Araceae; genus Spirodela; species Spirodela intermedia. Next base: position 8,463,535 of record LR746268.1, on the reverse strand, counting down.
AACAAAAGTGGCGTGTCCTTACCATCGCCGGTCCCCAGGAGGCTGAAATTCTTCTCAAAGATTGTATCCCTGGTGGCGAATCTCGCCGCCCAGGCAAGGGCTATATTCTCGTTCTCCTTCTTCCCGGTAAAGTAGTTAATAACAAACGCGATCAGGAAGCTGACGCAGGAGATCTCAATGCTGTAATGACGAAAGAACGATCCACGAGTGACAGCGAGAACCGGCTTTGGAGGTGCTGCATCTGGAGATGGCGATTCCGGGGCAGGAGAAGGGATCTCCTCGGCGATCTGAGTCGGGATGCCCTCGAATTCATCCTCATCCCATTCTTCAAACATGGTGGAAGGCGCGGAAGGTTTGGGAGCGTCATCGATCCGCGGAGACGGGTCTTCGGCTTCAGGCGGCGGCGATTCCACAGATTGAGGCGGCCCGTGGTCGGACTCCGGGGAGGACTGGGTGAGGGTGGTCGGAAGAGGGGACAGGGGCGCGTTGGTGAACAAATCGGGCTGGGGCGAGGAGAACTCCTCGTCGTCTTCCTCCGCATCGAATCCCTCGAAGTCGGCCGCGAGGACGGAGCGCCGCGAGAGCTCGTACGACAGCAGTGAGAGTATGGATAGGACAGCGATGGCGTACCACAGCGTGTCCCCGCCCCGGGGAACCAGGTAGCCCGTGGCGGTCCTCGTCCACCCCCGCATGGCGGCGCCGCCGGACTTCGCCATGAACGCACAGACAGAGACCTCTTGGAGAGACCCCCGAATGAAGGAGAATCCCACGGGTTCCAAAAGTATTTATTTACACTAATAAATAAAAGTAATTAATATAGTTAAAAAAACATTTACAAAAATAAATGCATGAACAAATTTTATGCTGCTGTGCCCATGCCACGTGTAAATTTGGTTTCCTATTTTTTTATATTAAAATTATAGCCCGTTAATCTTATTTACGAAGAAATATGTGTTGATATGCTATCGTTTTATAAATTTCGGGGCATTATGAAAATATAAATGTTTCGGGATCACCGAGGATATGCTGCGAAGCGCTGCACACGAAGTTGCGTGGCGCGATTTGATTGGAAGAGCTCCCTGAACACAGGGATTTGACCCCCAGGGGGTATTTAGGGTTTTTGCACCTTCCACTTTTCAATTTCCATTTGAGATCCTCCGCCCGTCCTCCGATCGATCGCCGGCGTCATGGAAGACCTGAGATCTGCCATGAGGGATCACGTGGAGCTCGTCGCCGGTCTCGTCGAGAAACTCTCCGCTGAGCTCCGTAGCGGGTTTCGCCCGGCGTACGACAATTTCATCGGGTTCTTCCACGCTATCGACTGGAAGGTGAGTTTGGGCACTCGTAGATGCTGTCCTCATCCTTCTTCGGCCATTGCCTCATGTGTAGAAGCTCCACTTCGTTGGAAAGGTTTGACCGTGTTGGATGTTTTTATCACTTTGATTTTCTTGCACCTTGCCGTGGAAATCTTCATTCTGAAATCTGAAAGTAAGGGGCTATGGATCATCACCGAAGGGACATGATAGTTACATCACCGAATGCACTTGCATTCGTCTTGTTTGAAACATATGACTGTTTCCGCAGAGAAATGTTCGTGTTTATTCACCGTCGTTGCCGTCGCCGTTATCATAAGCGTAATGATCATCCTTGTTGTACGCTGTCAACTTGTATCACTAGGAAGTTTCACCTATAATATGAGGCGGGAGCTGGGGGGAAGATAATTCGGGTTTTTAGACTGTGCGTGATATCTCTGGACGCAATGGTAAGGATAAAAATACGCCATGAAGCTTTCTTTCTGGTGTATATTATGACTTAATTATCTAACATTCCTGCAATTTGTTAGATATTTGCAAGGTGTAAAGTAGAAAATATATTTTTTATGGAGTTGATGTACAAGAGTTTTTGCTTTTGGTTATGATTGTTTATTATAAGACAATTCACACCACCTGACGTCCAGCACATTAATTTTGCAAGCTGATTGAAAAAATGGTCCAGTCAATTCTTTTACCTCGTTCTATCTTTCCTTGCATTCAAGAGTACAGCACAGAAGAAAGTAATTGGAGATCTTCAGCGGAGAGTAAAAAATTCCTGGCTCACTAAAAAAAAAAATATATAGATTTACGTCTTTAAATACCTGCAGAATCTTTAATGTTTACGGTGTTATGTGACGATCATATGCGATCCATAATATATGGATAATTTTTTTATTGGTAGGAGCGGGCATAAGACCACGTAATAAATGATATTGGCATTGTAGTTTAGTGCATTGATGAGCATAACAACAACAGGAAAAAAATAAAATAAATAAAAAGTGTTCTCTCTCTGGATTTCAAGTAGAACGAAGTTTGTTTGGTAATTTCATATATCAAGAAAGCGCATCATGTCAGAGGATGAATTTCCATCCATGTCATGTCTATAAATATTTCTGTTCAGACTGTCAACTGAAGAACTTTAGGGGAGAGGAGGTGCTTCTTATGTGCTGTGTGAAATTGGTTTCATTAATACCATTTGTCCTCTTACATTTTTCATGATCATCAGTACGCGATCTATGTGGTTCTAGCCTCTTATTTTTGCCATTGGACTCTAGTGATAATAAATCTGATAATTTTGTCTTAAAGAAACATGCACCTTCTTGTACCTCACTTGGTTTTTTTTTTCTTCCCATTTTCTTACCTTTTGATGCATGGTATTGCTTCTGAAATTCCTCTTTTTCTTCTTGATGTTACTTCAAAAACAGGAGCCTTGGCTGATTGGTCTGTTATGCTTCCATGCCACTTTGCTTCTGATCACTATCATTTCAAGGAAGCATGTAAATTTTCAACTGGGCTTATCAATCATGGCATGTAAGTTTCTGAATTCACAGTCTGTCACATTTTATTTGGCAGATCACGCCCTCCGGTTTCTTATCTAACTGTTGTTAAGAAGTTTTTGTTTTCATTGGCAATTACTCCGCTGTCATGTAGACTAAGTTCACTATAAATCTTCATTGGCAATGGCCTCTGAAGCCTACCTAACACAGTAGTGTACAGGATCTGTTGAAGCACTTTCTCTTTCTATCTGTATTTTAAAATAATAGGGTTGTTGACTGACGCGAATCATAGAAATGGAGGTAAATTTTGTGCGGGTAGGCATTAACTATGCTAAAAAATGTATATATTTGAACTAAAGATCATCACCTCTTGAATAGGATATCTTAAACATGAACCATTATATGGGATTGACGACATAAAGACTCTACCAGTCAAAAAAGAGATGAAAGAATTTTATTGAGTTTAAAATTCTGCCCAGATGGCTTCCATGAGCGCACCAGCACAAGCTAGAAGAACCAGTCTGGAGCAATTATGGAATCCCTCTTGACCAAACCCTCGATATTGTCACATGGATCATTTGACCCGCCGGTTGACATTATGAGCCCACGATGAAACTTTATTGGCCTTTCTTAGAACAACTAATTTTTCTTCAAACAGGCCGGTTCTACTGCCATTTATGTGATGACATTCGGGTTAATGATGCAGTTTCTGGGGTTTTGCTCGCTGAGAGGATAAACGGGGTTCTGGCAGGCAAGTGGAAGAGCTTTGCCAGCCAGAACTACTTCGACCCTCACGGCGTCTTCATAGCGGTGCTCTGGTCCGGTCCACTCCTCCTCATATCAATGCTCATCGTGGTCAGTGGAGCCCTTCTCTCTTCCTCTCCCCTCCCCCCATTCCCTGTTATAAATCGCCCTCAAATAACCCACTTCTCTCTCCTCAGGTGAACACCCTTCTCACGCTGGTCAAGCTGATCATCCGGTGGAAGAGGGCCGAGCTGCGGCACCGTGCCAGACTTGCCCGCGAGAAGAAAGAGTAGCGCGTTCCTCCCCACGCCGATCACAAGGCAGAAGAAAGGGAGAGATATAAAAGCGCTTCCAATTTCTTGTAGAAATCATGAATGCTTTGTAGCTGAATTTTCTCTAGCTTCGTTTGACCCCCGAGTTCTTCAGTGTTCATGATTCTCTGAAAGCACCGGTTTTTCTTCCTCCCCCACACCCCTCCTTTTTTTTTCATCTTCAGTCAGATGAATTTTTAGTAACCTTCGTGATTCTTGCCAGGGATCCATTCAGAGCACAGCTTTCCCTGATGATTGATGGTATGGTGGGTAGAAGATGCTCCATATAATAGGAGATTTTTCTCTAGGACGTTGACCTTTTCTTTTCTGTAGAAGATGCTCCCCTTCCCAGGTAGAAAGCACACGAAGAATTTACTGCCAGAAAATAGGAGATTACTGAGAGACAGTGAATAGCGATGACAGTGATGATTATATTACAGTGTCATCGTTGACCATGGAAGGAACTACGACGATTATCGTCAACTAGAGCGCTATTCGGAGGTGAAACTATCGCCACCCTTCCGGGCGTAATCGCCGAACATCGAGGAGAAGGAGCCGTCAGGAGCGTCAAACACCGGCTGGGGGAACTCGCCGGCGGCGCCGAAGTTGAAGGAATCGAAGCTCACGGGGGAGAACAGACCCAGATCCGCGTCGCTCTCAAGGTCCTTGCCGTTGAAGACGTTGGCGGCGCCGCCGTCGAGGTCAACCCCGCTGGGGACCGAATCGCTGGCCTCCCCCGGGTACGACGGCCCCGCCGCCCCCTTGACTTCTCCGAATGGCAGCGCCGGCGCGTGGCCCTGGAAGAGAGAGACGTGGCCGAAGAGCTTGTCCTTCCTGGAGAAGGTCGTCCCGCAGGAGCAGACCCACTTGTCCCTCCCACAGTGCTTCTCGTGGGTCTTCAGGTCCGCCATGACTGAGAACTTCTTGCTGTTGCAGCGGCTGCAGGTATAGCTCTTGGCGCAGTGGCTCCTCTTGTAGTGGTTCTTCACGCAGAGGAGAGTCTTCAGGGGCTGGAACTTCTTGTGCTCCTTGTTCCTCTTGCAGCCCAGGAAGGGGCACGAGTACCTCCTCAGGGGGGCCTGCTCGGAGCTCTGCTCCTTCCTCCCCGCCGCCCCCGCCGCCGGCTTGGCTAGCGCCGCCGGTGTCTTGTACTCGTCTCCGTGGCCTCTCATGTGCATCCTCAGATTGGCGTCCCTCTTGAAACCCTTGCCGCATATCAGGCAGAAGTGGGTGTGGGGGGCTAAGATCTCCTCCTTCTCCAGCTGCAGCACCTCGTAGGTTCCGGCAAGGAGGCTCTCGCCGTCGCCATAGCCGTCGCCGTCGCCTTCGCCGTCCTTCTCCTCTTGATGATCTTCCACCGTGGTCGGTTCTCCTCCGCTGGCGGCGGCGGCGGTGTAGAAGCCGTGGAGGGCTGAGGGAGAGCAGAGAAAGCCGGCGGAGGAGCTGGTCATGGAGGATCCCCCGCTGAGGGAGGGGAGTAGGGTTCCGGCGGTGGAGATAAGCTGGATGATGATGGAGGTCAGATCGGCCGCCATGAGCTGCTGCTTCATCGCCAGTTCGTGCGGGCCGCCGGCGGTGGATTGCTCCTCCGGGGACATGATGGAGCGGACGGCGTCCTGAACCTGGTGGATCTTCTGCTCGAGGAAGGAGAGGTTGTTCAGAACGGCCTGCGGATCGCAGACGATCGAGGATCCTTCCTGAAGGAGAACCGGACTGAAATGGTTCTCCTGCTTCATCTCGCCGCCCGATCGGTCGTGGTCTGTGCGATGGCTATCGGGCAGAAGACCGGAGTGAGCCATCTCCTGCTCTGAGCGTACTCCATCTTCTCCGAGCGTCTGTCTGTACTCCATCTTCACCGGGTTGACGAGGGCGACCTGCATCAGGCCAAGACCAGATCCCACTGTTTCATTCAGAGAAATAATCGAAAATAATTGATCCGAAGCTGATCTTGCAGAACTGGCCGTCCAGGATATCGAGCTGTTCCCGGGAGTGAGCCAAGAGTTTGTCTCATGAAATCTGAGGTTTCTACTCTAGAACTCGGCATCAGAGGAGGTCAACTCGCCGCGAAGATGATCGTCCTCTTCTTCGTGGATTCTTCCTGCCTTCCTCTTCTGTTCATCGAGGACCGGGCATCCCGTAGCGATAGGCAGGAAAACATTCCTGCAAAATCATCGACGGAAAATACTCGTCTGCCGGCGCGAAGCCGAGGAAGAAGTCGATCGCACATCCAATCTTCGTCGTCGTCCGAGCAAAAGCAACATGATCCTATCCCTCGAGATGGCCCCCCGATCCCACAAGATCAGATCCAGGGAGAACTCACCGATTTCGGACGGGGCCGCAGCTCCGAGGACCTGGAATCTCACCGGCTACTGATCCAGACCAAGACGATGCTTCAAGAAGTCGGCAGCACCGATCTCCATCGTACTCCCTCCCTCAACCAGAATTCGACGCTCGATTGAGAAAGCACGGAAGAAGAAGAAGAAGAAGAAGAAACAGAAGAAGGAAAACGACTCCGACTTCACCGCCCCTTTCCCCATCGTTCTGCTACTCCACGTCTGGGCTCGAGCTTCCGGCCTCCGAGGAAATAAAATAGAGGGCGTGTGGAGACCGACGGCATTCGACGACCCGTTCACGCGAGCAGCAGAGAGTCGCATCCTATTCGCCTACGCAGAGATAAGGTACGCGGAGATGGACATGGAGATTGGAGTCCAGCCATCGCTGGATCCCCACGCGGTGACGCACTAGGGCGATAGAGCTGGTTAAGCTAACGCTGGGACTGCGCGGGTATCTGACTGAGCGGGCGAGAGTCCTAGATGCTGCGAGGAAGGTCTCTAACTGGCGGCGGGACGGCCGCGCCCACTTGGACTGCTGAAGGCGACTCTCCGTCTCCTGCCACCTGTCGGGAGAAGGGGCGGTCTCATCTCCAAAGAGTCTAAAGCTCGGCTTTCTTTATGATGAGTTCGACGTCGAATAAAATAAAATTATAATATTGACAGGCTTTTCAGTTTTATTTTTTATTTTGTTACGGTTTCCACGTTGACTTTTAGCGCATCGAAGGGGAAAACATACGTTTAATGTTTCCTTACGTTTCCTGAAATAGAAATGTTTGGATAGATAATAAATAAAGAAGGTGCAGTACAAATAAATAAATAAATAAATAAATGGATATATGTCATCAAAGCACGCCCTCATTGGGATTTATTTTCCTTTTTCGCGAATCTCGTAATTTATTTATTTATTTTCTCCGGGCCAAAAAAGAAATGATGCTATAATTGATTAATATCCACTATAAATAAAATACCAGCCCAAAGTGATCAATAAATGGAAGTCAACGAGATTTATCACCACTAGATTCGGGTTCTTCATCGGCATGATACATTTGCACCGAGAGTCTATCTGCTGAGCCACGGCAGGGCCCTCTTGAACCTCCTCTTAAAGACGACGAGGAGGGCAGAGCCGACCAGCGGCCACGTGGTCACAATTGCGATGTACACCAGCAGCCACGTCGACGTTGAATTCCATCTCGAGAGCTGATTTATTGACATCTTCACCGGGTTAGCCACCTGGGGGGGACCAGGAGTCGCACTCTCACTCTCTCTCTCCCCCCTCTGTTCCGAGGATTCTGAGCCCTCCTCTTCCTGGGCTCGACCACCTCTCGCCGTCCTTCTCTCTTCCGGCCCGGCGGCGGCGGGATCGGCATCTGTGGGGGGTTGACTTCGACCATCATCATCACTCGGATCTCCGTCGTTGACCTGGCCTGCCGCGTCATTTCCCACGGTGGCGACCATCCCGTCTTCCATGACGTTCACGTAGGGCGCCTTGTCGATTGAAGATTCCAACGAAGAGTGAAGTCCGGTGGCGTACATCTGCATTCGAAGATGACCATTGAAAAGTGAGAAATTTGAGGTAGAGAGAGAGAGAGAAAGAGATGGTGGGCCGGGCTGATTTTCCTCTTCAGGGTTGACTTTGAGGGCCCAGCTGAGTGCTGCCAGGGGAGACTACGATTATGAGCAAATCCGTTGAGAAGAGAACGGGCAAAGGTACCTTCTTTTTCTCGTGCATAAACGGGCTGGAGTGCAAGACGCTGAGGAACTCATCAACAGCGCCCACCCACCTGAGAATCACAGCGGAGTAAACAAAAAACAGACCCAAAAAAAATAGGGCCAAGAAAAAAAAAATTAAAAAAAAAACAAGATATTACCATAAGCTACGGGCTGTTATTCCTTGGAAGAACCCTAGATGCCCCCCATGAGCTGTAGTGGCCAAAACGATGTTCTTGTTCGCCCTGGATCACATCCAGAACAGAGATCAAACAAGCAAATTAAAAAATTAAAAATAATATATATATATATATATATATTAATTAGAAGAGAGACTCTTCAAGTGGTTGTGAGAAAAACCTGCATTCATCCCAGGGAATTGCTTCCTTCGTACAGACAGGATCATCCAGGGCGCTGATGCAAAGCAATGGGATCGCCACATTCCCCACGAAATTCACGCTGCTGCAGCAACGGTAGTATGTGTCCACAGTCTGAGGATACAGAGCCCAATTCAGCGTCCGTTGGGGGGGGAGGGAGAGCAGAGAAGGCCAGCAAGACCAAAGTGGTGGAGGGAGTAATCGTACCTCGTAGTTTCCGACGATGCAGGTGGCGTGGCTGTCAAAGTCCCTGACGGAGTTCGACTGTCCGGGGAAGATAGATAACAGAGAGAGAAAGGGAAGAGAGGGTTAGGATCACAGATGAGAGAAGCAGGCGCATATGGAGGTGGTGTAGTGGAGCTAGTGACGAGGAGAGAGGAAAAAAAGCTCTTCCAACATTATGGGAGAAGATGCCCACAGATGCTATCATGGCAAGAACATTCTCTCCTTGCCCTGCGATGCATTCACAACATTCTCATCTACTGAGCGGCCCAGCAAGCCCCCCCCCGTAGAAAAGATATCTAGATCGACTGCCATTCAACAAAGGGTTACCTTTGATTAAACCACTCTCAGCCTAAAGACTAAGAAGATATTGAACATCGTCTCAAGATGAATGGGTTTCAGATCCAAATCTATAAAGGGTTTTCCCGGAAAACTGATCAGAAAAACCAGAAGATGAGAGGAAAGGATCCATACCCTTTTGATGCCTTCCCAGTTGCCAAGTCGGGACATTACGGGCTGATGTCTGCAGGCAAACATCAAATAATGAAATTTCAGCGACATATCCTAGGTTTTTGGGTAACTTGATTGCGTCATATTAACGAAAAGGGGGTCAGATCCCTCATATGTCAGGACAATGCAGCTACTTGAGATCTTTTGAAGAACAGGTCAAGAATGGATCTGATGACTACATGACTGCTCTTACAAGTTTGAGGAGGAAGCGAAACATACAATTGGGCATAACCTTTGAGGCCGATTGTGAGGGCTTTGTCGTAGAATCTCTGAACAAGTTTCCGGCTAATGAACCTGTCACAAACCTGCAGATGGGCCAAAATTCCCCCGTTTCATATCTCCATCTGATATGGTTGACGGTTTTCGGAAGATTATGGGAAAAATATACCAGAGAAATTCTAACAGATGCATATTGTTCTATTCTAGGAAAGTTACAAGATCTGCACATACGACAGGTGATCTGAAGTCGAACACAGAAGGAATTCATAAAGAAAATCCAAAACTAAGAAAAAATAACAAAAAATGAAAATGAGGAACTTTGAAATCCTAAAAAAAAAAAATCACAGTGGAAGCCTTTTTTCCCATTAAAATATAAATAAAAAAAATCGGGCCCCTTAATGTTTCCCGTATAAGTTGATATAAACTCCGGCCCCTTAATTAAGAGTATACAATGAAGGAGAACAAGAAGGCCAGGTCACATAGTCCTAATACTGGCTTTTCCTTTCTTTTCTTCTTGATCCTAGAGGGAGAAGACCCCGGGTGATAAAACCCAGAGGAAGAAGATAGCACAGAGGATAAATCAAGCATCAAGCTAGTTTGGTGGGTAAAACTACTCCAAGAACAAAGATCTAAATCTTGGTGAACAGATCCACACTCACGCCAAAAAAATCCAGGAGTCCATCCCCCAATGGGCAAATCCTCCTCCGAGTCTAAAAGTCCACTACCTATCATTAGGATAATTCACCAATGGGTGCAAAAGTCCATTGATTATCTCTGAGCAAATCCACCCTTGCGTCAAAATCCATCATCACTCAGAGGTGAAACCCATTTTGGTTCTAAAAGCCCGCTGACCCTCAAAAGTGGAATTTACCTTCAGGCCTACAAGCTTACTAATTAGTGGTGAGTGCATCATTCCATTGACCAGAAACCAGTCAAATATTGGTGGGCGAATCCACCCTTGAGCCCAATGGTCTGTTGTCTTTAAGTAGATAAATCCATCTTCGAGCCCCAAAGCTGATTTTCTCACTGTAAGCACTGGGCCATGGGTCGCCTATCTTGCCATTTCTACATTCGAGCTGAACGCCAATCACACCCCGAGCGGGAGATTCCAGCCCTTAGCGCCGAAAGCTCGTAACCGTCAATATGTGAATCCACTGTTGGGTTCAGAAACCCCTTTTAATTCTAGATGGGATAGCTTACCAGCAGAATCAAAACCCCTTTATTGGGTAAATCCGCCCAATGACCTAAAAGCACATTCTCTTGGTAGGCGAATCCATCCTGGGCCAAAAAGCCCTCTATATCTTGATGAGCAACTCCACCCCTCAGATTCTAAAGCCCAGAAACCTTGATAGGCAAAACTATCTTCCAGCTCAAAACGCCTTCAACTTTTGGTTGGATGAATTCACCACAAAAGCCCGCATTTTTCTTGATAGGTGAATCCACCTCCGGATCCAAAGCCCATTAATACTTGATGGGCGAATCCAACCTTAGGCAAAAAGCTTCGTACAGAAGCCCATTAAAGCTCAATGACTAATCCACCTCAGTAAATCATTTTTAAGGCCCAGTATATCATTCCGTGTCTTTGTGGGTTTAAACTAATTAAGACTACCCTCTATCCTACATTCGTTTCACAGCATATGCCTTCGTACAGTTTTGCATCAATAATTTTCCATGGATTCCTATATTCTTGGCATTTGTTTTACAATTGAGAGGATGCTCAACAATCCAGTTTTGAGTGGAGAAAAACTCTCTCTGCCATATTCACGTATGTTTTCCAGAGAGGACAATAAACAAAGTTCTCATTGCAAGAGTGAGAAGAACAAAATCCAGTAAGATAAATGGGACATGCTAAAACTTCACTTCAAGACTTATGGATGGACGGAAACTTATGAAAAAAGCTATGTCTCAAGTAAGATCAGACAGAGACAGAGAACATTTGCCTTGTTGGGTCTTTCCCCGTCGAATTATGCAGGAGGGTAAGTATGTCAAGGTTTCTCCTTTCATCTCTAAAGCCTGTCAACATGACATCCAAGCAACCCTCTTTCCATGAATTATTCTTTCATTTAAGAGCATATTCGTTTTTATATTTCTCGTTTGATTTCCTTTAATTTATGTGAATAAAATTATTCACAAAAAATTGAGTAAAGTTGTATGATGCTTTAATATAAAAAAAGGAGAGCTACTATTTAGATAGCAAAAGTGGCTTCCTTTGGCGGGCAGAAGATCAACTGAAAAACGAAGAGTAAACTTAAGAAGAAAATTATGTAATTTTTTTTGAGCTTGAAGTCTTGGTACCAACCACCAAGTCCCAAGGGGAACAAATAGATGCAGCCCCAGCAACAGGAGTACCTTCTCCATCTTCACCAAGATATTTGACCTGAAGACATGACAAAAGGCCATCAACCTTTTTATACATCTTGTAAGACATTTGAATTTTGAATAGAAAATCACAGACCAAATATAGACCTAGCACAAGAAGACAACAGCTCAGAGTTGTCCCAAAGCCTCTAAATGGCAAAAATAAAATGTAGACCCAGCTGGTCTCTGGATCTATAGATGACACAGAGAGGTGCTAGAAATCACAAATGTCTGAATGGGACACAAATCCCATATTTGAATGCTCAAGCTCAAAAATCCTACACGTACAGGAAAACTTAAGTTTCAAAATGACGATACGTATGTGTAGACAAATATACATGCCTATGTAAATATCTCAGCCATGCCGAATCGAATTGGAAAAGCAAAGTCCAAGACGCAGTCCTGACTACTTCGGCCAAGTGTGCCCGATGACAAGTCAGCCCAGACACTGCCTAAATGGACCTGTGGCAATGTGCTGCCCCCACCGCCTAGACAATTTATGTTTTACAATCCGTTTTACAATCAGTCCAGAAAAAAGGAAGAATATCTGGCCCGCCAAACGATGATAATCCACTAACCTAGCAAAGATTATTTTATGGAGATGAACAATGTAGTCTATGTCAAAACTTATAAAATCGTCCTGCTATGAGCCTGAGACACTGTGACGAGAGTATATCCTAAACTTGACATCATAGTCCCAAGAAGAAGACGTGAAAGAATGAGACAGTTCAACTACCAGAACATTGGCACCAATGCTTGATCCAACAGCATATAAAACAGCCATGGGATACTCTCTGTGAAGATGATTGATAACCTTCCGAACATCTTCTGTCCATCCAGCATTGTAGAAGCAATCAGACTAAACAAAAAATTATAAGGGATTAGAAGGCAAAACGGAAGAGACGTGAAATGATAAAACTTACGATTAAAAGCAGAATTGAAAATTACAAAAGGATATATCCATGAAAAGTTAAAATTTAACTAAAATTTAATTAAACTTAAATTAATGAATTATAAAATATTAAATGAAAAATATTTATCCATGTAAAAAAATCCAGACGTCTCCCAGGGCTTGATAGCTCCATGCGAGTTTATTATTTCCTTTTTTTTTTTAACCATGAACAAGTGAACATTCTGCGCAAAGACGTGCTTTTCCATCAACCGGCAAACATTCTAAGAGATGATAAGGACTTCCAACACCAAGCCCGTCCAAACATCACCATGGGGGAAAGTGAGTGTGGCCATTTTCCCTGACAGGAAAGTTATCCCCCAGTCTTCCATGTGAAGTCAACCAAAAGAGGAAAGCAATCTTAGGAGGTTGGAGTTGACCCTCATCATTTACACTCCACTCCAAGGACCAAGCTACTCGGGCTTTGAGCATTATGTTCACAGTGATTTCAATGCCAGTTGTCCACCAACTTTGTTTTTTAAGACATCTGAATATGAAGAGATGGAAATGCACTGAAAAATGTTTTATTTGCCAAGAAATGTGAAAATAGGGAAATGACGGTGACTACCTGCCAAAATTCATTGAGCCATATCTGTGATAGTAATGACAAATTGAAGTGTCAAAGGACAAGCAGCCAATAGCAGTAGAAGAGGGACCACCACTGCTTAGCATATTCTAGGAGCAGATGGGAATGGAAAAAAAGATCCAAAATCAACCATTGTATTATGCTGCATACAGATTCACTCTTCGTGTCTGGATATACCAAACAGCAAAGAGATGTGATGTGCCCGTGCAGCAAGAACGCTTTCACAGCGTATGAGCGACATTAAGACTCAGAATGGGTCAAACTTAGTTGGATCGATGGAATCCAATCTATATGATTATCTACATCGACGTATGTCAGCCATTGAGGGATCTGGATATCAAGTGTTAGAGGTCTGCTTATTCCAGGCTTTCATGGGCAGTGAAGAATGCCGAGTTGAGGTTTCGTGTCATGAAAGCAATGATGAAGTTATATGAGTTTCTAGGCCCCGTGTAGTCATTTAGGGAAAATTAGGGTGAAAATAAAACGATGTGAGTCACTGTTCTGACCTGCATCAAATACCAGGAGGACGCGGACTCTCGTGTTACATATAGTCGTCGGCCAACCATGGATGTTCGCCCTCTTTCCAATCTTAAGTCAGAGATGCGAAAAACATTTCGATTGAGCCAGGTAGCAAAGGCGTCCGTCCTCATACCTTCTGGGAATCCAACCTTTTGAAATGCACCGACTTGTGTCTGGGAGTTGAGGGTGTACAGATTGTGTTGAGCTGAATCAGATAGCAAGAAGACCAGTATATATTTTTAATTGTTCTTGTTTATATCAGGTCATGCCCAGAAAAACATATTCTCTGATTTCGAGTCCCAAAAAATTGCCCAGGGATAAATACACCGAGTCTTCAAGTTAATGTCATGCAATAAAACTGGAGAATATTGGGAACGAAATTAAGAACATCAGAAAAACAGGTTCTGCTTGCTTCACTTGTCATCGTTTAAGAAGAGAAATCATTAAAATGACAGATACGGAAACTGAAAAAAGAAGCATACACACATCACATAACTTTTTATGCCATGATAAAATGAAAATCTCAGATCTGAGGTGAAATATTCCATGAAACCATATCTTCTTACAGGCATCGTCTAATATTTGGTCGGAGCCAAGGATACATACTGTTATGGAAACTCCTCCCAATCCACGATGGTTGCTGACGACTACATTCCAACCCCTCTTTGCTACCTTATATACAAGGTGTTTCATATACTGCAACATAGTTTGAAAAAAATGTATTACATTCGTCAAAAATTATGTTACCTTCACCAATTTTGACGATTTGGGACAGGAAGAAGGTGATATATAAAGAAGGAAAGAAACTTTTTATACGACACCAGATTAAGAAATTAAGCGAAATGTGCAAGCTCTTAAAGTACCAAATACCTTGCATCATCTATTGTTAGAAAAAAAATCCATGATGATAATTAATTGCAACAATGATAGACACAAAAACATCAGATCCAATGGAGCATAGAAATCTGAAGATTCTAACCATATATTAAAGGATCAATCTTTATTCCAAGTCAAATATAATTTTGATCGGAAAAAGATGACCAAAAAAGTTTGCAGGAAGGTAGATTGGCAGACAGGTACATGTGTTATATCTGCAAGCTTCTGGATTCTACAAAAGAAGTCCTAAAAAGTTCTCCCAGCATATTTTATGATCCTTTCTAGTATTCGAAAAGCTTGAACGGAAATGAACAAAAACAAGGATTGCTTTCTCATATTCCGATTTCAGAACGCATCAATGAACTGGAAATGATGACAAAAGCTTACAGGAGAGGAAGAATCACTGGTTAGTCCAGGAACCATTACAACAATGGGTGTTGTATCATCTTTTGCGATGACCTTGTTTGGGTCAGCAGAACACCCTGCGACTGTCACGCGAAAACCAAGGCAATTAGAAAGTCGTGTGCATAGTTAGTATGACTGAAATGTAAATATGCTCATTCAGTACTCTTTATACGGTCCCTTGTGCAAAATCAAACGTTCACAGTGCAAACTTATTAAAGAGTCACTTTGATGACCTTTTGGACGTAGGTAAAAAATATAAATGACCTACTCGAATTAAATAAAAAGAAAAGGTCAACTCTTCTGCAGCAAAAGCATTGAAAATCAAGTCAAATTCACATAAAAAGCACATAAAAAAATAACAAACTGTGAGAGAAATACCACAATTTTATGAAATGCAGGAAAAAGAAATGCATCAGATGCTTACCAAGACGAGCATCAAAAACTTATGAGCACGAAAAAAAATGCACGCCAATATCCCTTATTTTAGCTTCGATGCATTTGCTCTCAAAGTCTTTCAAATCTTCTTTTAGAGCAGATCCTGGTGGGTTTACTATTGTCTCATACTAGAAGTCTTTTTCGTTTTTACTATAAATTTGGAGAGATAAAATATAGACAGATAGAATCTAACGAGACTATCAGCCTTTGGAAAAAAGAGATCTCAATCCCCATAGGCCGAAGGAACTGTACAGCATTAGGTGAAACGAAAGAAAAAGTAAGAAAGTTGGGTCCATCAATCCCATCTTCAATTTTTAGATGGGAGAGCATGTAGAGTCATTACAAAAGAAGAACTGGAACTCTTTCACGTACGATTCTCTTAGGGACGATATCGCCGACAGCCAGTGAAAGAAAAGGATGTAATTGAGACCGCATTTTGCTTGGTTATTTGAAGGAACTGCACCTGACCTTCGGGATACCAAAATTTTCAGTGGCTCAAAATGCCACAAAGTCTATCTTCAATTTAATTTTGTTCACATTCAATGAAGGTTTCCAAATCGAACTTCCCTGCCACCAAGTCGAACTTATTTAATAATCCTATAATTTAGCGTTAGAGATTAGCATCCTTTTTCAAAGGCTTGAGTTAAAAATATCTTATTTACGACCAGTACCCCATTATAAGTATCCCTGTGTTATTTATCTCACCATAGCCAAGCTTAAGGAAGCTGTAATTTTCAGCTAATTTGCTTTTCCATGCTCTGAAGTAAGAGCGAAAAGTGGCGGCTTCACCTCTATTCAAGTTATGAGATGATTTACCGAGCTTCATTTTCTTCAGAGATGGAAAAACTAAATTTCCTCCTGGCCATGAGATGCCAATGGGATCCTCCGTGTGAGGGAAAATTTCGAGAAACCCACTGTTCATTTAAAATGTGGCAAGAGAGCACGCTCTTCCCAGATCCTGACAGCAAGTAAAACAGGTATTCAGAGCCAATTCCAGTGGAATACCCAAATGTTGTTCCTGTTAAGTAAACTTGGGTTCTCAATAAGATCTATAACTGGAAAAATGTCATCATCATACCTACAAGAACCCAAAGTTATATATTGTGGTTCGAATGGCTTATCCTTCATTCAAGTATGTCAAAATCAACAACAATGACTCGGATATCTCACTAGAATCGAAGATACTCACCATCAGAAGCTAAAAGCCAATCCAGAGCAATCGTCCCACCATCTGACACGCGAAATATTTGCCTGGTAAGAAAGTATTTCGTCGGTGATGGTGAATTTCACAACTCAAAAAGTTTCTGCGTTCGATGAATAGAATGCCAAAGTAAAAAATAAATGTAGAATATTTATAGACACGGCATACAGAAAGCTTTCTAAAAATTCGCACAGATAAAAAAAACTTTCATGTGCAGTGTGGCGAGCCCGGAAATTGAAAATATTGGGCATCTCTGTCGTGTGTTTTGTGCCGTGAGTTGCACAGACTGTCTTCAAGTATTTACTACCCAGTTCTCGACTATTACAGTTTGTACTAGCTCTCATAGATGCAGAGTATAATCGACGAGAAAGAAGAAGACTTGGGAGAGTGAAACTTCGTCAACGATCAAACAACAAATAACCAATGGAACGAACCAGGAAATTTTCCCATTTACTCTCATTTATAATGGCGTTTCCAGCACAGCACATGGTAGCATAGTTCCAAAATTTTGGACGCCGTTTAGCATGTTCCGACGCGTAAAAAATATTAAGGCATTCGACACTAGCTATCGAACTAATGGCACGGACCTTCTGTAAGTGAATGCTGGAGGATTCCCAAAGAAATTAAGGAATGTAGTCTGGAAGTGGGGGCTCGAGAGCCACGGCGTCGCCAGGTACCTGAGCATCCGATGTTAAAATTTTCATTTCTCACCCGAAAAAAAAATAGGAGCATAGCGAAGGCACATATGCTGACCGGCCATGAAGGGTCCGGCACTTGGAGACAACATCCTGGTAAATCTCGGAGGCCGGGTTGTACGTCAGGCGAACCTTGTCTCCCCTAAATCCACGGAGGATGTCGCCGAGGAGGTGGAATTCCAAGAAACTGTAGAGGAAGACGATGAGCAAGAGGAGCGATCCAACCAGGTAATGACGAACCGGGGTCACGGCGGCCAGCTCGAGGAGAAGCGCTACGGCCGGGGAGGATCCAGGATTCCCCATCTCCATCAACTCCGATTCCCGCAGAAAAGAGCACGGAGAGGATGAAAGGGGAAGGCCGCTGAAGCTTCGTTCCACTCTCATGAGGAGCGCAACCAGAGGCCGACAGTTAACCCCCCCCCCCCCCCGGCAGCCGGAACCGGCGTATTCGAGCGCCACGTAGCGCGTGCGGAGCATTCGAGATGGTTCGGAATCTCGAATCCCCTTCGTTTCTTTTTTATATCTGCCTCATCCTCGAAAATTAATTAGAATGGGCCGAGCCCGTGCAAGCCCACCGCATAGATTAATGGGCCAGCTTATTGGGCAGTCACCGGAGTGAACGTGGAACATCCACGTGGCAAAAATGTGGCCCTTAACACTGCCGGGCCGGGCCTTCTTCTACTGACTTGATTTCAAGTATTCTGGGAATATTTTTATTCAACAAGTTCTTATTTATTCAAGGTCCCACGTTTTGTACTGTGGACCCCACGGGAAGAGCCTCAGTCTGAAGCACTGGGCCTGATTTGTGGTCTCTGGGCCGTGTGTGGGCCCACCGCGCCACCCGTCTACTCGATTTCGCCGACCGTCACCGGCTTATGAGGCCGACCAACACCGACCATCACCTCCCCACCAGCAGCCAGCCGGCAGAGTTGTTAGGTGAGTTGATGGGACCCACACGTCTAGTGGGCCCCGCCTAAGCTTTGAAGAAGGTAAAATGACCGGACGGTCTCATGGCGGGGTCGCACGTCGGTGAAAGAGAGAGAGAGAGAGCCAACATCGATGAACTGCGAAAGTATCGTCTATATGCACTGAATCGAGAGAGAGAGCATCAATCAGAGCTCATCCCCATACGCTCTGGATATGTCGTTGCTCCATCAACCTTTCTCTTCGGGAGCCGCTGCCCAGAGAAGATCAGGGCGGCGGAGAAGCGGCGGCCTTTCAATCCATCTAATCATGGAGAATCATTGCAGGGCCTTCCAACCACCGCCACGGCGACTCGCCGCCCGCCGCCACCGATCGCCGGGGCCACGGCCTTCGTCTTGCTTCTCCGACAGCCCATCGATCTCGTCCTGGACTTCGGCCGAACACCTGGTACGACTCCTGCTCTTCTTTGTTCGAGCCCTGAAGCTCGACTGAATGAACGGGACGGGGAGAGCAGATGGAAGGTTCTTCCATGCAGAGGAACCCCGCCGCCATGAATCCTCATTCTGAGGTTGCACTCGTTAGCTTCTGTAAATCCTAGATCCTAGAAGAAGCATCCACGGGCATGACGGTCCCCCTCCCCCTCTCTCTCTCTCTCTCTCTCTCTCTCTCTTCCCCAAGCCTTGCTAGTGGCCGGCAACTCATGCTGTCCCCTCTCCTCTCTCTATCTTTCTCTCGATATATATATATCCATTTATATTTATATTTATATTTATATTTATATTTATATTTCTATTTCTATTTCTATTTATATTTCTATTTCTATTTCTATTTCTTTCTGTGAGGTATTTGCGGGGAGACCGGAGAGTAAGAACTCGGGTGCTGATTGGTTGTATGATAAGAACGAGGGGGACGACCTCCTGAAACGACGTGGAGGAGTGAGAGGATGACATCTGGCGTGGAGTCTTCGCCAGGTCCGACGGGGAGGTCTCCTTTTCATCCAGTTGGCATTCTTTGAGCGGGGAAAGTGGAAAAGTGGGAAGGGAAAAAGATGTCCATATTTATATGCTGTCTTGTACTGCAATCCTCCGGCCAGAAAGATAGAGAGAGATAGGGATGAGATATACAGAGAGAGAGAAGACAGAGAGGAAGAGGGTCGGGGTGGCGTGAGTGAGGATCCCGGGACACGCCGTCCAAAATCCTGTTCTCTGTCTTTCTTTCTCGTCTATCGGCCCACGCGCAATCGAGACCCCTCTCTCTCTCTCTCTCTCTCTCTCTCTCTCTCTCTCTCTCTCTCTCTCTCCCTCTCTCTCTCTCTTCTCTTTCACTTTCTCTCTCTCCTCTTTCTCTCTGCCTATCGATCGCTGTAACTGCCGTCTTCTCCACGAGGCCACCACCGTGGGTTTTATATATAACTCGCATTGCACCACTTAGCCAGCCTCCGTATAATATTATTCCGCACGGAAAACTATAGCGTCGCCTGCGAAGATCCTTCTTCCCCTCGTTCTCCGATCTCACAGAGAGACCTCTCGGCCGACAAAGGCTCTCCGTCCCCGTCTATCCCGGTGAGTAACAGTGCCACCTCTTTGAATCCTAATGCTACGAATCCATGGCCGAAGCTCCCGGAGGAGAGCCGGAGAGAGGCGGTGAGAGAATGTCCTTCATCGCCCTTCTGCATCCCCGGAGCTCAGCATCTAGAGATAGCTCTCTCTCCTACATCTCGGAACAGTTCCTTTCTTCCTTTCGGAATTCTAAGCAGGCTGTTTTATTCCTGATCTCTCTCTCTCTCTCTCTCTCTCTCTCTCTCTCTCTCGCTCTCTATCTATCTATCTATCTCTCCCTCTCGCTCTCTATCTATCTATCTATCTCTCCCTCTCGCTCTCTATCTATCTATCTCTCCCTCTCGTTCTCTATCTATCTATCTATCTATCTCTCTCCCTCTCGCTCCCTATCTATCTATCTATCTATCTCTCTCCCTCTCGCTCCCTATCTATCTATCTATCTCTCCCTCTCGCTCTCTATCTATCTATCTATCTCTCCCTCTCGCTCTCTATCTATCTATCTATCTCTCCCTCTCGCTCTCTATCTATCTATCTATCTCTCTGTGACGGAAATTTGCTGGTTTTCCCAGGTTCTCGGAGATGGAGGTGGAGCCATGGGTACCACCAGGGTTTAGGTTCCATCCAACGGAGGAGGAGCTCGTGGGCTACTACCTCACGAGGAAAGTGGCCTCTGAGAAGATCGATCTAGAGGTTATCGCAGACGTCGACCTATATAGAATAGAACCCTGGGATCTCCAAGGTAGAGAAAGACGAAGAAGAAAGGAGAAGTCACCGTTCATGCGGATTTTCTGATTGTTATCTTCTGCGATTCCTGTAGATAGATGCAAGCTAGGCCATGAAGATCAGAACGAGTGGTACTTCTTCAGCCACAAGGACAAGAAGTACCCGACTGGGACTCGCACCAACAGGGCCACCGCCGCCGGGTTCTGGAAGGCGACGGGCCGGGACAAAGCGGTGCTCTCCAAGAACAAGATCATCGGGATGAGGAAGACCCTGGTCTTCTACCAGGGAAGGGCTCCCAACGGGAGGAAGACCGACTGGATCATGCACGAATACCGCCTTCAGACCAGCGAGCACGCGCCTACTCAGGTCAGTTCAAGATCCAGGGAGATTATGATCCGTCGTCTCCAATCATATGTCAACTCTGTGATTGAATCTATTGACGTTCTTGTGGTCTTCAGGAAGAAGGCTGGGTGGTGTGCCGGGCATTCAGGAAACAGAATACTCCGACCCAGAGGCAAAGCTTCGGTGGTTGGAACCACGGCGGGATTAGGCTTCTAGCCACGGCGGAGATTACTCGTCACGGCCATCTTCTCCACCCCTTCGGCGGCGGCGGCGGCGGTGGCGGGGATCTCCATGACCAAGAGGATCTCGAGCTCAAGCTTCCCTATCTCGGGAACCTCCTGGAGAGCCCTCCTCCGTCTGCAAGCTTAGCGGAGCAGTTCCTACACCCTGAGATCGCCCCCGGGGAAGACGCCCTCGTCGACTGGAAGGTCCTCGATAAGTTGCTCGCTTCTCAGATCACCCAGCCCTCCTTCTCGAGCGACAGCTTCTCCTCGATCCCCTTCAGTTTCGACGAAGATGAAGAGACCCATCAGGACTTGTAGCAGAAGATCAATTATCTTCCGTGTTCTTCACACAGTTCCTCCCGTTCCTTGATGGGAAGACAAATAACTGACCTCCTCCTCCTCCTCCTCCTCCTCCTCCTCCTCAAGGACAGATCACGCATGGCCTCTCCCTTCTGTACCGGGTTCTTCTTCCTGTTCTAGAAAAGCAAGTATGAACCCCAAGCCTAGCCCGGCACGAGCCTCGCCTGATGGTGAACGTACTGGTGTGTAAACCTTCGAGGCGAGGAACAAGTTATATTATAGCGCATTTTTATCGATTTGGCCTCTTTGATCCAATCTCACTAACCGGCTCGTCTGGCCTTACATGGTATCGGATCGACATAAACTCATTTAGGGTTTACACACTGTTATTGCTACCACTAACGGGGGGGTAAGCGGAAAGGATGGAAGACTGATAGGTGTGCACGCACACACACACATGCACATAGAGAGAGAGAGAGAGAGAGAGAGAGAGGATGTTAGGGAAAGAATGGACCCTAACTTTACTAAACGCTACTCGAGCCTAGGCTTAGCACGGGAGTACCACACTGTTAGGCGGATATCTCTGAAGCCCACTTCCCAAAAATAGATGATTGGTTGACTTTGTGCTTACTTGTTCCATTGGCATGCCCATTACCATTGCGTACTACTCTTCACTGATTGGATGATGATACGATCTAGACCACTCCCGTGTCATAATTATTTCTCGTTTTTTTTACATTTTCCCCCCTAACTTCATCGCCCACTAGAACTAACCCTTTTAGCTTACATCGATTAGGATTTTCTTGATGAATATTTCCTATTATTTCACTTAGCTTGGTTTCTATATATCCTTTCTTAGACAAAGAGATATATTTTATATTTTAGTTGATCATTGAAAAAAATTGCATTTTTCTGCATAGAATGCGTGCATGATAAGTCAAAGTGCATGCGAATTAGCTTATATCTTAACTGGTTAAAAAAATAAAAAAATAAAATAAAAAGATTAGCTTTTATGAAACATACGATGTGTTATTTAACGCATGCAATAATGACACTAAAATCATGTTTATAAACGAAAAGTCAGCGTAATTATTAAAAAAGGCCCATTTTTTCCGTTGTATGGTTAGACGAGGAAAATTTGATATTTTACCGGCATATGATTTTTTAATTTGATTTTGAGCTTTAAGAAAGCAATACGCTGTAGAAAATCTTCAGAGTCGCCAAGTTTCTGACGAGATACTGGGCCAAAGTATTGTGCTCTACATGTTTGGGCCGACCCAAACAGCCCAGTTGTCAGCCCTCCTAAGGCGGTGGCCATTAGCAGGCCCGGCCACGTTACAGCCACGTGGACCGACAGGGGAGCGAGATTGTCTCTATCTCCTGAGAGATTCCGTGTACACGAGTGTGTGGTTACCACTCCCGCGAATTCTCACGCGCGGCTGTTGCAGGCATAAAACGGAGGAAAGGAGAGCCGGAATCTCACTTCCGGCCTCAGCAGATCCGGGAAGCCAACCATGTCTTTCGGCCTCTCCCTCCGCCCTCTCAGCTCCCTCCCATGGCGCCGTCCCGAAGGTCTCCTCCCCTCAGGTCGACGGAGACCTAGTTCATCCGTAGTTCCGAGAGTGGCGGGGATCAGAGCGCAGCAGAGGAGCCGGGAACCGCCGGCTCCTCGGCGACCCGGGTGGGAAGAGGTCATGGTGACGGCGGCCAGCCTCTACCCACTCTACGTGACGGCTGGCGGCGCCGTCGCGTGCGTCAAGCCCTCGGCCTTCTCCTGGTTCGTGGAGAGGGGGCCTGGTTCCTACAGCTGTGCTCTGGGGTTTATAATGCTGGCCATGGGGATCACGCTGGACCTTGAGGACTTCTTCATTTTACTCGCGAAAAGGCCCTTGTCTGTAAGTTCTCATTAGGGATATAGCATGGAGATTTTTGGCTTGGATAACAGATTGCGTGGCTATTCTCCTATCGGGATAGTTTTCCGATTGAAGTTCTCGTGTTACGATTGGCGATCTCCCTGGTCCTTTTAAAATGGAATTTTAAGCATGGAAAATGTGATATGTCTGTGGATACTTCAGATGATTTTAGATAGTCTGCTGACAAATACAGATCGAATTGCTTTATTTACTAACGGATAAATAAATTTTGCGGTTTATGGCAGACCTCTTCTTCTTCTTTTTCTTTTTTTTTAAACTCTTTTGGAACGTAAGGCTTAGGTTCTCCTTGTTGATATTTGTGGTTTGAATATTTTCTGTCATTTTTTTGGCAGATACTCTTTGGATGTGCTGCTCAATACACCATCATGCCAGTTTTTGGAGCAATTATTGGCAAGGCCATGGGACTTTCGCCAGCTCTTTCTGTTGGCTTGATTCTCCTTGCATGTTGTCCTGGGGGTACAGCATCGAATGTTGTAAGATATCTTCTCGTGCATCTCAATTTCAAAAAAGAAAGAGAAAAAAACTAACCTGATTTTGTCGCAGTTCAAAACACTTGATATGCAAGGGAAATGGATCACACAAATGATGTATCCATCAATTCAAAATAGAATCACATAGTATGCATGTTTGATAAATAACTTACGGCATCATTAGTTGCACTCAGCCCAGGGTGCTCAACATTGGCATGGCGTAAGATTGTCATAACTCTTACAACATTTTCCAGGGAGGCTCTGCATTTTCTCATCCATTTCCTTCAAATAGCATTGCAGGTTACCCTAATTGCTCAAGGAGACGTGCCACTTTCCATTGTAATGACTGTTTGCACAACTCTATCTGCGGTGTTCCTTACTCCAACATTGACCAAAATCCTGGCTGGAGCATATGTCCCTGTGGACGCTGTCAAGCTCTCCATTAGCACCTTGCAGGTGAATTAATAATCTTCAGCGCATATTTTCATCCTATATCAGATTTCTTTTCCAGGTCGGTAAATATTTTTGGTTTTCTTCAGGTGGTGGTAGCCCCACTTCTGCTGGGTTCCTACATGCAAAAAGTGGTTCCAGATTTTGTGAAAGTGGTGACACCATTTGCCCCACTTCTTGCCGTGTTAGCCTCTTCATTGTTAGCGAGCAGGTTTGCTTTGGAAATCTGATTCTTCACCGGCTCTGAAAAAGAGCATAATTCCGAGTCCATCTATGACTTTGCCTTTTATGCAGTGTATTCTCAGAAAACCTCGTTCGTCTGAGACAATCAATGGCTGCTGCGTCAAATGGAATTGATGGTGTCCCAAACTTTGGGCTCAAAAGCTTTTTATCCGGAGATTTGGGAGCTGTCATAATATCTGTCATATTGCTGCATCTTGCAGGGTACTTGGTGGGGTATGGCCTCCCTTCTCTCTCGTCTTTGACTCGTTTCTTTATTCATGAATTGTATCTATCTACTGGTTCTCACACTACAGTATAAATACTCTTCTCGTGGGTAGAAACACACATGCTCATTATTAGGCTTCCCAATGTGAGAAGTATGGCATAGACTTTTCAAAAGTTCCATACATTCTACGTTGCAGGTACACTTCATCAGCTATTTGTGGGTACAAAGAGCGGCAGCGTCGAGCAATTTCGATTGAGGTATTGACCCTGTTTGTACTGCTTCCATTGATGGTTCCAGTGTCTCAACTGAAACAACACAAAGGAGTGCAGTATGTGATATAAACTACAGATTCCTTCCACTGTGGCAAGCCCGTGCTCCATTCCCTTTTACATCGTAAACTGTGCCATCCATGCTACTTCTTGATCTCCGTTTCAATGCAGAAGTTTTGGGATTTTGTGTGATGTAGATGGAACTAAACACGCGTCATAACCAGGAATGTTATAATTTTTTATTTCCTTTTGAGTTTTAACCTTGAAGTAAGCAAGCTGGTAGATGATTAAAGTCGTTATTCCAGAAAGTCGTGGTGCAGATTCTACCCTACACAGAGAAGTTATTTTGGCATTAATAGTTCCCTGATAACTGTTCTTTCCCTTTTATGGGCATGCGATAATATATATATATATATATATATTGATTGGTCCTATGACATGAAGCATATCAGTTGATGGGATCATAACAGAGTTAGACTTTTTAAATAGTTTATGCGATCATATACTTCTTCTTAAGTGGATTTGCCACTCCAATCTTGTGATTCTCTGTCCTTTGCTTCCCCAGGTGGGGATGCAGAACTCATCTTTGGGGGTCGTCCTGGCAAGCTCCCATTTCACATCTCCTCTGGTCTCCCTACCCTGCGCCATGTCAGCTGTCATCATGAACATCATGGGTAGCACCTTGGGTTTTATTTGGAGATACGTGGATCCCTCGGATCCCCCTGACAGGCTTTCATCCGATGTAGACAACTCGGAGTAACTTCCCCACGCCATGTTCCCCCCTTCTCCTCCCCTCCTCTCCCCTCTCCTCTCCTCCCCTCCCCTCCCTCCCTGTGCATTGTAATGTATCGATTGATTCGTGGCGCAGATTAAAAGGCTGAAATTGCCTGATTCTTTACCATTGATAAGCCTTTTTAATCTGTAGCAGCTTACATTGGATTGCCTCACGCAAGTATCCGTTGACAGTAGGCCTGCAGCATTCATAGGTAATCAATCATCCCTTGCTTTCCTTTCTAACTTTGATTTAATCGAAGCTCATGAATGGTTCGATTCTATGTTCCCTCCTGCAGATCATTCCCCTAGGGTTTCTGCTGGGCTCCTCCAGTGAAAGAGACTCCCTTCTTTGTGGTGGGGGAGGGGAGGGGGCTTTCCCGTCAGTCAACGGCTTGAGCTTGAGCTGGGTTGGATCCATGGATGAGCCTGGTGAAACTCTCCCTGAGAGCCGGGGAGATCAGGCTGCAGGTGGACAGGGCATCCAGGGACTGCACTACCCCCTTCCTCACCACCTCCCGGAAGGCCTTCCGAACGCTCTGAAGAATCAAATCCCTTCGACCCTCATCGTAGTGGTCCACCAGCAGGAGCAGGAACTCCATCAGTGTCTGGGTCAGCTCCACGTACTCCGGCACGGAGTTGACCATTAGCAGGATCGCCGGCTCGATGTTCATGATGCTGTCGTTGACCTCGTCGAAGAAGAGCCAGTCGTAGAAGAGCGCCAGTTTGGCGCCGGCGGCGAAGTAGTTCTTCCGGCAGGCCGTGAGCAGCCACCCCACCATCATCCACCTCGGCACCACGTCGGAGCGGAGAACCTCGTTGGGGGGGTGGTGCGCGCAGCAGACGAACCGCACGAGGTCCACCGCCGCCGCCTCCTGCTCCGGCCGGCGAAGAAACTTCCCGGCGAACCACTCCAGGTACCGCCGCCGGCTCCCCGTCTTCACTTGGCTCAGCAGGAACCTCATCCTCGTCTCCATCTCCGGCGTAATTCCCATCAGGAGGTACTCCGCCGGCGTGCTCCGCCGGTAGAGTCGGGAGATGTCGGAGGGGCGGATCAACAGGTCTTCCCACAAGCGGCGGAACTCGGGGACGGAGACGAGGTCCTGCAGGAGCCGCACGAGGTCTCTGCCGATGGCGACGCAGAGGTGGAACTGCTCCCGGAGGGCCCTGACGCAGAAGCCCACCTCGGCGCTCTTCAGGGAGTCCATCCTGCCGTCACCGGCGGCGAGCCTGTAGTGGTCGGAGAGCAGGCGGAGGAAGAGGAAGAGGGCGGAGGTGAGGACGGAGGGCTCCTCCAGGAGCCAGCTCCAGCGGAGGGTGAGGACCCCCAGGAGCTGCTCCGCGAGCCAGAGATTGGGAGGGGAGAAGTCCCCGATGTGGACCCACCGGAGCAGGGAGACGACCAGGCGGTCGACCCCCACGGCGGCAGTGCCGATGAGCTCGGAGGTGACGGAGAGGAGGCGGGCCCGTGCCGAGGGGAGGAGCCTGGGGAAGGAGTGGAGGGAGAGGTGGAGGAGGGTACGGGTGAAGAGGGAGTACCCGTCGGAGACGGTGGCATGGAGGTGGACGAGGTGGGCGCGGGCGGCGCGGGGGTGATCGGAGAGGGCGCCGTAGGCGAGGGCGAGGATTAGCTGGTGGTACTCGGCGGGGGAGGAGGGGCTCCGCAGGGGGAAGGGCGGCCGGAGGCGGGGTCGGAGGAGGGCGAAGGCTTCTCTTAGGGAGAGCTCCGTGCCGTCGGCAGCCTCGTGCTCCCCCGTCAGTAGCAGCTGGGGGACGCTGCTGCTGCTCATGCTGCTCATGGCGGAAGCATCAAGCCTGCCGAAGAGGCAAAGGAGGGGGAGACCTACCTGGGAGAACTACAGGCCCGGACGGCCGGGCCGGGCTGGGCCGAAATTAGTGGGTCGCCGGGAGGATCGGCCCGTCATAATTTTGGATCGTATGTAGACACTAGCCTCGTCAGCCCTGAGAACCGCGCCCCCACTCCCTCGGAGTTCTCATGTTCGAAGTGTCCCGCTCTTCACGTAGAGAGTAGACTTTCTGTTTCGGTGCTTGTCATATGGGCCAGAAAAGGGCCGACCTTTGAGCCGGGGTCCACGGTCAAGGAATAGAGGACTAGAGCCGTCTAGTCAACCACGTAGTCAACAACTACTCGAAGCCTATCCCGTCTGACTCATATTGAAGAGGTTTAATATTGACTCGGAACCGGATTAGTTGCCTGCGGCCGTCTGATTCTGAGGTTAATCAATACTAGTCAAGATTCTGCTGCCTGATTTTTGGGTGCATCTAGATCGGAAGTGTACACTTTGGAGCATCCATGGTTCCGACATGCCAATGATCAGACCTCGACTGGGCCAGACGCATTCTGTTACCAAGAACTCTATGTGCATCTAGAAGGCACCATGGTTGCTAGAGTTGCAAGCATATGATGAACTGGGCATGCGCATCTCTGGGGGATGCATGATTTCTGAGAGGCCACTGATCCTGGATCTACTTGATCGGCCGATTTAAAATTTGCCCAGAATCTGAAAAGGATGTGTTAGGAAGATGCGGAGATGGGAATCACCACGGATTATCGAAATGTAGATCAACTCCAATCATGATTGAACGCTCCCTTTGGGTGGGTCCTACAATCACACTATGAACTGGGAGGCTATGATGCAGGAGACCGATTTACACGATTACCTAACGAGGGAAGAAATCACTGAACTAACTGAGACGAAATTCTCCGCTGGCGCGTACCTCCTTGACCCGCTTATCGTACTCGTCGTCGTCGTCGTCGTCATCGTCGTCGTCTTCTTCTCGGTGGGCCTCCTTCTCCTCCTCCTCCTTGGACCTCCTCCTGCCGTCTTCTTCTTCTTCTTCCCCGTCCTCGTCGTCCACATCGGCGGCCCAGCCGAAGCCCGAGATCGTCTTCGACGACGGCAGGGTCATCCTCGCCTCTGAGACTATCTTCATGATCTCGTCCACGCTCTGGAGGGAGTAGCTGGGGGCGTTGGGGTTCCTCTGGTAGTATATCGCCTGTGCAGACTCCGTGAGCTCCCTCGGCAGGTTCTTCAAGAACCAAGGATGCTTCTTTATCTCCCTTATTGTTATCCTCTGGAATCGGAAACAATCAGGCATATAAGACGAGAAACAAGCGAATCAGTGGGTCCACGGGGGAAATATCCGTGGGTTTTTTTCAGCGACGATACTCTTCCGAGTTCTCCGACTTGTTTCCCCAAAAAAGTCAATATCTTGACCCGGTTAAGTCTAGGGTCTGACAAATTTTTCTTTCTATCCAAACTCAGTCCTCAAAATAGATAAATAGACTATCATGGGAAAAAGTCAATATCTTGCGTAAAACAGATCTCATCCAACAACCATGGAGACTGACTGGGTCTGGTAATCGATAGGACCCGGATCATACCCTAAAGTCCACTCCCTCGCCACTTGGCTGTCCCATGTTCACCCTCCTCTCTCTCTCTCTCTCTCTCATCTTGAGGCCCATTTTTCTGACTTTTTCTCAGGTTTGGTTGGTTTCGGGGTCAGGGATTTGGGAGGCGCAGTCTGGCTTGCTGAGAACCCGACTATTTACAAAGGATGGCAGGGTATTCTGCAAGGTGGTATAATCTAAACCAGTATAATCTTTGTTGGAGTGTGTTTAGATCACGTACTCTGGACGGGCTGGCCACGAAGATGCGCTTCAGCAGGTCCCTGCAATCGTTGGAGATGTGAACGTAATCTGGAATCCGGTACTGGACCGCCATTATACGCTGGCATGAAAGAAGAGCTAGTTCAGAGATTAGAATAGAAGAAAGAAGGAGATCTCGCGAGGGGAAGAAGAGACATTGGAGATGGAATACGTACTCCGATCGTCTTCCTGAAGTTCTTCGGGTCATTCGGGTCTTCAAAGGGGTACGCTCCGACCAGCATGACGTAGAGGGTCACCGCGCAAGACCAGACATCTGCGAGCTGATCTCGGAGAACCACGCAAGAACAGGGAAAGGAGGGCGTCAATGGGTGCAAAAATATTAAGGGTCTCGAAATCAGAAGATGATTCGACGGAGCACAAACTCTTGTTTCTGTGATTTAATCTACGGCGGTCAAATAAAAATCACGAGCTCAAGGAAGATGTTCATCATATCCACGGCCTCTGACCTTCTAGAAAAGTATGCGGCTTCAGAGGCATCCGCAAGGGGCATATAGATGATTTCAAGTGAAGGAATGACGACAGATGCGAGACAGTTCAGAAAATAACACTCTCAGGCGGGTCCCGGGCCCGCCGGCCGGCCGCCGTCGCCGTCGGAGACCGTTCGCCGCCGCCCCCACTACTCGCTTGACAGGGGGCCATGTATCCAAATCAAACACCCCTGGCTCAACCCAAAACCAGCGGAGGATCGAATCTTTGAAAGAAAGTGGGACCATTGATTGCGGTAGGAAGACGAATTCCAACAACGATTTCTAGCCTTCCCCCCAACCCAAACAGAACCGGAATTCAGTACTCTGAAAAAATGCTGTGGAGAGTCGGGTCTTTTTCTACGTGCCGCCATGGCAGGTGGCAAGGAGATGAAGCGGCTCGGAAGCAGCCGGCACCTTCCGGCGACCTGGGCAATCCCTTCAACCCTATCCCTTTTATCACCTTATGCATAAATTTCAGATAAGATTGAATGGATGCATAGACAAAATCATAATAGAAATATTTTATTCGACAATCCTAACCCCCCCGAATGTAACTCTTTTTTAGCGAGTCTGAAGAAAATCACCGATAAATAAGGAAATTTAATGAGGTTGCGGATCGAAAAGGAAATAGTCCCGCTCACAAACACAGATCGAGCGCCTCAGGTGTTGAGACGATCGGCTCACCTTGCCATCGTACTCCCGGCGGGATAGGATCTCCGGTGCGATGTACGCTGGCGTGCCAACCGTCGACTTGGGCCGCGAGTGAAGGAGCGACGACTGTTGATCGTTCCGTTGGCCACGGAAGGAGAAGAGAAGGCCAGGAAGGAAAAGCTCAGCGAATTGCGGTTCCAAAACGCGCACGATGCAACGGATTATGTGAGAGGTTCGATGGGGATCCGACCTTGGAATAGCCGAAATCGCAGATCTTCAGGCGGGGCGCCGGGCTCCCATCCAGCAGCGTGTTCTCCAGCTTCAGGTCCCGGTGGCATATTTGCTGAAAGGGTAAATTAGAATGATGACCCCTGTTAATTTTTTTTCTTCCCTTCTCACCTCTACTTTTTGCTTATCTGATCGCGCGGAGGCGTACCATGTGATGACAGTAACTGACCCCGGAGATGAGCTGCTGGAAGAAGTATCTCGCCTGGAAGTTGCCAGAGAGAGGGAGGGAGGGGGGGTTTGCATATGAAAGATCAGAAAATGGGGTTTTCAACAAATTTCAAAGCAACTAGCTAAAAATGGAAAAATAAAATTGGAGAGACGGAGCGAGGGGGGAAGATACCTCGTCCTCGCTGAACCTCCCGGCGCTGCAGATGCGCTCGAAAAGCTCGCCACCGGCGGCGTACTCCATCACGATGGCCAGATGCGTCGGCGTCAGCACCACCTGCTCGTGCGAGAGAACAATCCTTTTACACAGGAAATTCGTACCGTCTCTAAGCTACGATCGACGCCTGTCAAACGGGGGAGGGGGAAGGAGCAAGGGAGGCCTCTGGCGGCGATCCTGGATCACTCACCTCTTTGAAGCGGATGATGTTGGGATGCCGCAGAGATCGGTGATTTATGATCTCTCTCGCCACGTTCTCGTCGATCTGCAGCAAGAAGGAAGGGGAGGAGGAGACGAGAATAAGGAAACAAATCCAGGGAGGAAACAGTGGGACTGGAAAGACGACGGAGGAGGGAGATTGGACGGGGAACCGATCTGATCGACCTTGCGGCCCCTCTCGATGTACTTCATGGCGACCTGCTCCTTCGTCTCCTTGTTGCGCATCAGCCTCGCCACGCCGAAATTCCCCGAGCCGATGTCCCTCACCGTCTCGTACCTCTCCATCGATCGCCTCCCGCTCTTCTCCCTTCCGGAATTCCCTGCTAAATCTTCAGACGAGCCCCTCTCGATACTCTGCAAACATCAACACAACTCCCCGGATCAGCGCGCCCACCCCGGCGATCGATGTCGCAGCCCCGCCACCGGAGAGAAGATATGGATACAAGGCCCAGAGTGACCGACCTGCGACCTCCTCTCTTTCTATATATATAGAGAGGGAGCGAGAGCGAGAGCTAGAGAGAGAAAGAGAAAGAGAGAGAGACACCACTTCTCTTTCCTCGAACGTTCTTCACCGCTTGGATTTACCTTTTCCCCTTCGTCTCCCGCTGCTGCTCCTGGTGCTTATTCTTCCTTCTCCTCCTCCTCCTCCTCCTCCTCTGCAACTGGTTCCTTGGCTTCCTTCGGTTCCTGGGGGGACCCGCGGAGGTGGTGGCGGTCTCTCTGTCGTTCACCGTCGTCCTCCCCACGCCCCGTCGTCTTCCTCATCAGCTTCCGATCGGACGGTTGCTTTCCCAGAGAATCTCTGCCCCTTCTTTGCCGATGGCGATCCGCGACCACATGGTAGACCCCCACCCACACACCGAGTGCTCGAAGAAAGAACCATGACGAGGCCGTCGTCGCAGGGGGCGGCATCTGCGAATAGGCGCGGCTCGACAGCTCGTCATCTTCCCCAACACCAACTCTGTGGAGGCCACCGCCGGAATTCTAGCCATTGAAGGGATGGAACACTGGTTCAAACTACACTGCCCGGCATGGGCCCCTCCTTCCGTCCTCTCTCCCCATCTCTCTGTCTGTATCCCTCTCGTTGGTCGACGTCGGAGGACTTTCGTGAAGAATAAGCTGCTTCGTGGCCCGCTGAGAGACGTGGTTGACTGTTGCTCGCGTTGCACCATCTGCTCCATGTCAGCAGGCGATGGCGACGGGGTCGTCGCTGGTTACACTTCTGGGGAATCCAAAGTAACGTGTTTTATTCATATCTCTGGTCACGAGAGCAGAGACTGGACCTGATGTGACTCGTCGTTGACTCTATCGATTGTGAAGATTCCTCCGAGTCTTTTTCCTGTGAAATTGGAATGATTAAGTTCTTGATGACTTCAATGGGATTTATTACGGGAATCGGTGTGATTGCAGAAAAATCTCCGATTTATCAACGAGCAGAATGATTGTAATTTGATGAAATGATTTGTAAAAAATTATATCTTTCTAAAAGTTTTGATTGATTGACTGATGATCCACGTCTTCCAAAGCCACAGGAACCAGCAGTTGCAACAGTGGGAAGTCCACGGCAATCTGAAGATCGGACGACAAAAGGACAGCGGCCCCACGTGGACACTGAAACAGTTGTTGCTTTGTGGATGGGAGGAGGAAGAAGAAGAATATGGAGATGATAATAAAGGGGGAGGTTATTGAGTAGATGATGGCTCAGTCCTGCTCTTCGTCCGTCACGAACTTGCCGGTTCCCCGGTTCAAGGCGGCGAAAAAGAAGAAGGCGACGCTGAACAGAACGAGGGGCTCGAGCTCGTTGATGGGAACGCCCGACTCGATGTTGAGCTGCGCCAGAGCTCCCTTCCCCGTTATTATCTCTCCGATGATTGAGAAGGCGATCCCCAGCTGGGCCAGTCTCCCCACGAAGAGCTCGTTTGCCTTGGTGAATCCGAAAAGAGGGCCACCCTCGCTGAGACCCAGAGTAGACCTCAAGCCTTTCCCGGGGGGATGATGGCCCTCTCTAGACCAGTCGGAGGATCGTCGACGAACCGGCCTCTGTCACCCAGAGCACCGATGGCGCCGAGGAGAGTAAAGAGGATGAAGAAGAGGAGGAGCGGCTCGGCCTCGTAGATCGGTATCCCGGTCTCCAAGTTCACCTGGGATAGAATCCCTTTCCCTGTGATTCCTTCTCCCAGTAGAGATGCCTGAAACGACCAGGGCACATCCTTAAATCGAGCTCTCAAAGAAGAAACTCAGGGTTTATGCTGCTCTAAATCACGAGAAGAAAAACCTAACCAGCAGCCAGCGACCTACCGCGAACCCGATCATGGCCACACGGCCGACGAAGAGCTCATTCGGCTTGGTGAAACCAATCCCTCCCGACGTACCAAATATCCCACCCTCGACCTTGGGCTTTGCCTTCTCCACCTGGTCACATCAAGAAGAGATACTGTCAAAACCCTACCGCCGAACCTGACACCAAAATTGCCGCGCCCTAATCCGGCGAGATCGAGGAATCGGGACCTTCGCTGGCGAGGCCCTGACCTTGGCCTTGAACACCGCGAGCGTGGGGCCGCCGGGAGAACCGAGGGGACGCGATGGAGGGAGCAGCGGGAGCAGAATATCACGAGCAACCGGCGTCGGCCGTAGCCGCCGGATCTGGAACTGGATCAGTGGCTGCTCCTTCCACCTTTCCGCCATTCCTCCGCCGAAGCTGGACATCAGCATCGACTGCGCCATTTCCTTAGTCCCACTCTCCTTTCACTTTCCTCCCTGGTCGGTACACCTACGCGGGAGCACCACTCTCAGGGGATTACGGAGTGACGTGGATGGGGTCCACTAAGCGGATGGCGATGGCCCGACCACGTCGGCTTGTTGGCGCCTGTGGAGGAAACGGTTGGAAAGGAAAACGCCAAAAAGACTAGAATCTTCGGATCCACTCTCGACCACACGTTCGCGGCGCAAGGGGCCCACATTCTCGAAATTTCTTCAAATGGGCCTGATGGGCCTATCAATGGGCTGAAGGCCAACAAACCCGTTGTTATATGGGCCAGACATTTGCTTCTCCACCTGTCAGTATGGAAATCCAACCGTACACGTGTTAGCCGGTGCGTGGTCATAACGTAATTATATGAATTATCAGAGTTTGTTTCAGAAGGTCCCGCCGTGTTTAAACGTAGCAGCCGCTCGTTTGAAATTCCCTTGACCTAGGGGGATCTACTGGGTGGGCAGCAGGGAGGGCCGCTGGAGGAAGAAGGAGAGCGAGGGACCTCTGCGACGAAGCCCTAGCTCTGTGCAGATGAGTGGCAACGCGGTGCAGCCGCTCAGGCGGAACAGCGTGGCTTCCAGGCGCGGTCCGTCCGCGGTGAAGAAATCAGCTCCGTCCGAGAACGGCGTCAACACCCCAAGCGGGGCCCCGGCGAAGCCCTCCTCGCCTAACCAGCCCTCGTACGTGAATTGATACAGTTCGATTTCCATCCTGGTATGTTGAAACTTGTTTGTTTGATAGAGTGTTGTTGAGGGGAATGAATATTTGCAGGGTGAACGGAGGGGAGAGGACGGTGAAGAAGCTGAGACTGTCCAAAGCTCTCACTGTTCCCGAGGGCACGACGGTGTCTGATGCTTGCAGAAGGATGGCAGCTCGGCGGGTGGATGCCGTGCTCCTCACGGATGCTAACGGCCTCCTCTCTGGGATTCTTACGGATAAGGTGGTTTATTTTGTCACTTTCACTTTTGCTGAACCGCAGCTTTTTATTTATGGTTTTTGGAAATTTGCGTTCGTACTTGTACAGGATATTTCCACTAGGGTTATAGCAGAGGGCTTGAGACCGGAGCAAACTATAGCGTCTAAGATCATGACGAGGAATCCGGTGTTTGTCACATCTGATTCCCTTGCAATTGAGGCTCTGCAGAAGATGGTCCAAGGTATCTCTCGCTACGAATTTTGATACATTATTTTGCCAACTGTTGAACCTCAGGTTTTAATGTTCATAAGGTTTTGGAATGTGCCATCTTTAAACAAAAATAGTTCTATATGGCCTAATTCGGAAATTAATTGGATATTTCATTTAGACAGTTCGGTTTATGTCGTCATCAGAGGACTTTGAACGACATTGTTGTATCCGAAATGTTATTTATTAGTTTACAATGAGGAAAATTTCGGTTAGAAGTGATCTAGATCTCGGTGTTTAAACGACCCAGGCTAAAATAGGAAGGAAGGGATGCGAGATACCCCTGGCATACCTTCATGCGGCTGAGAATCATCCTCCATACGTGCTTAAGGACCAACTTCGTATAATTGAAGCATACATGAAAGTTATCCGCAGAGATATCATAATAAACCCATAGGTTGGCCTGAAAGGGCTTGTACTGAACCGGATTCCATCTATAGAGCATAGTTGATTCAAGTTGACGATTTATATCAAACGTTGGAGCCTTATCTAGAACAACATATCTACAGTTGGATGCCTTTGAGTTGGTCCTAAGAACCAAATATTCCTTAGGGTTTCTCTCTTCGCAGGGGAATGAATGGATTTCTTGAGCCATCAGCTAAGATCATTTCTGCCGAACAATTCTCACATCCACAAAGGGCTCTATAATGTCCAGGAAGAATGGCAGGGACAGCTTTTCTGGTCATCGTGGGACTATATCGTTCAGCGTTCATATGAAAATGAACAAAAAATATACAGTGTTGTATCTATCTAGGAGCCTTCCATCGACTATTTTAAGGCTTATGCCAAGTCTATTTCTTCGCAGGAAAATTTAGGCACCTCCCGGTTGTAGAAAATGGAGAAGTTATTGCCTTGTTAGATATTACGAAATGTCTTTATGATGCTATTTCGAGAATGGAAAAGGCAGCAGAGCAGGGAAGTGCAATTGCTGCTGCTGTGGAAGGGGTGGAACGTCAATGGGGAAGCAACTTTTCTGGTTAGTTTTGCTTATTTAACTTTTTGATCTTTGATAGATGTCTGAATTCTTGATAGATGCATATAACGTGTTTAACATTGATGTGAGTGAAAGATGATGCTTCCCGATGCTGTATTCTTTTGTAGATGGATACAAGTATTCATGAAAAAATCTTAAATCATACTTTTGTCTCATAATAGCAAAATTATACTCTTTAGGCATGAACAATGATATTTTATCGGTTATCTTTGTCATTTTCTGCGTATGGTTTCCATAATATTACATGAAACTATTCTCGGATATTTTTAACCCTGGTTATTTTGCGATAAGAATCAATGGGTTAGCATCAAGACATCTTTGCTGTGTTCACTGCACAAGATGACAAATAAGGGTGATTTCATGATAAATTCAATCGATAATCATCAAGTATAGATCTAAAGCGACTGAAGACAACTTTCGCTAGGTCGTTTTCGTAATAAATTTTGCTGAAAAGACATTCCATGGAAATAACTAATCTAAAAATATCAAGGTATTTTTTGAAGGATGCCCTTGACGTTCTTATTCTTTTCTCCAGCACCTTATGCTCTAATAGAAACACTTCGGGAGAGGATGTTTAAGCCTTCTCTGGCAACCATCATCAATGAGAACACCAAGTAATGTTAAATTTTACTTGTTATCTTGTAGTATGCGTCGGCTTTTTTTACTGGGCTTTATTTCAATATCTTTTTTAATGGATTCGAATTTTTTTGCTTCTCAGAGTTGCAGTGGTCTCATCATCGGATCCTATATATGTTGCAACAAAAAAGATGCGCGAACTACGAGTGAATTCAGTGGTAATCGCAAGTGGGGGCAAGCCTCAGGGAATTCTTACGTATGCATAGTTTTCTTTTAATTCCACATGTTTTACTGGTTGTCTGTTGCCCTAGTCTCCCTTTCTCCTGTTGCATTCTGATGGAGGCCTTTTATATATCTCTCAGATCAAAGGATGTTCTCATGCGAGTAGTAGCTCAAAATCTTTCGCCTGAACTCACTCTTGTGGAGAAGGTGCTAATCTCATCAATTTAGAATCTTGTTAGTATTTTCCTTCTTTTTTTTTCCGTTTGCCCTTTCTTTAATGTCACGGATAAGCCACAGTGGTGCTAGGTAAAATCTGTTGAATGACCCTAACTCACATCTTTCCGTTTTATAGCTCAAACAGGCTTATAGACGCTTACAACAGAAACCCAATGCTCATTTTGTGGAGACAATTGGATTCTTGGATGTGCTTTCTTCCGTGAGAATTGTTACCTTGGCCAAATTCTCTGTCGACCTTATAGATCAAGTCTCAGTTCCAGCAGAGCCAGTTTTTGCTACCATATCCTTATTGTTTGGTGTGCAATTACAAAACTCAAATGAAACTTTGCTAATATCTTTAACATACCTAGATACCCGTCTAGAAAGAGAAGACAAAAAATATGATTACTAGTTCTTACTCGTCTGTTGCCCCTGTTTTTGCTAGTTAATCATTATCCTTTGATGTCTAGATGGAAAACTCCAATCAACTCCTCTTGGTTACTATAATCTTTCTGTCCCAGTATCTTCCTTTATTTCTGAGCTTCTGATTCCGTCAATCTGTTGATATGTCAAAGGTCATGACGCCGAACCCTGAATGTGCTACTCTGGACACCACCATCCTTGATGCACTTCATATAATGCACGACGGAAAGTTCTTGCATCTTCCTGTTCTGGATGGAGGCAAGTGATGTTCTCCTGATTTTGCCTTTAAATCTTTGTTCTGCCATGTGTGATATTTGACTGAGAATGTTAATCCGCAGAGGGATGCGTCACTGCCTGCGTTGATGTCTTGCAAATAACTCATGCAGCCATTTCAATGGTAGGTATACCGTGTTTGAACCAAATTCCTTCACCTGGTAGCTTTGTACAATGCTGAAATATTGGATGATGTATCTAAAATGTACCCACGTTTTCTATGGCTGCCAGCCACGAACTCGTGGCCGATGGTTGACTTTTTCTTATATTTGTGGCATTTTGAGCTCTAGGTGGATGGAGGATCCAATGCGGCAAATGACGCGGCGATGACAATGATGCAGAAATTCTGGGATTCAGCTCTTGCTCTTGAACCCCCTGAAGACGAATATGATGACACTCACAGGTGAACTTTTCGCTCCATACGGCACAGAATGTTCTCGAACTCGGCCTCATTGCAGTCTGTGGGATTCCACTGTGTTGCTCTTACAGTGAACTCTCTGCACTGATGTCGTCAGAAGTCGGTGAAGCAGGAAGGCTCACATACCCCTCTCTGGGCCTGGGGAACTCATTTGCTTTCAAGTTTGAAGATCAGAAGGGCCGCGTACACAGATGCAACTGCAGTGAGTGCCTAAACCTTCCTCGAGCTTCGATGAATTTTTAATATGTTTTTTTCTTTGATTCCCATCTCCTCGTCTCACTGCAGATGCAGAGAACCTGAGCGAGCTCATTTCTGCTATTAACCAGAGAACAGGAACCGGGTCTGCCCAAGAAAATCCTCAGCTTTTGGTGAGCTCTCTGAATGACCCTCTCAGTTTTAGGCATCGCCGCTGCTGATGCGGCAACCTCATGAACCAATGCATGCAGTATGAGGACGACGAAGGCGACAAGGTCCTCATATCCACGGACAGCGACCTGGCGGACGCTGTGAACCATGCAAGAGTAGCTGGCTGGAAGGTAAAATCGACTTCTATACGCTTTAGTATGATAACCTGGGGAACCCAATTGGCGCCTAATATTCACTTCTCTGCATGGTTCTCCAGGTGCTGAGGCTGCACATTTACTACTCTAATACGCTGAAGCAGATGACCGCGCCTTCAGAGCTCGCGCCCGCGCCAGTTCAGAAGAGTGATTGGACCTCTCTCCACACCGGGGCTCTAGCTGGTGCAGTTCTTCTAACAGGAATCGGTCTGTTGGTCCTTTTAAAGCGACCCAAGTCGTGAGGCGACTTGATTCTTCCCTTGTTAGCCTCTATCTGTATAGGGCTCGCCAGAGTATTACTCGGCCGATTCGTGGGGGGGGGGGGAGGAGGGGGGGTGGGTACGTTGCTATTATTTTGCCCAAGAACGAGATCTTCGCGCTGCGTGTGCCTGTTCTTCCGTCGCCTTCTTCTCTCCTTTCCCTTGCGGGCCCTTCGCAGGATTCCGGTCATTCCTCGTGGTGGGGTTTTTCAGAAAGGCCGGTGGGTTGCGGCGGAGCCGTCGCCGTCGAGATGTGCGACTTGGCCGGCGGCGACGACGACGCCCCAACTGCCGGCTCCTTCATCCTCTTCTTCTTCCCATCGCGGCGGCGGTGGCGTTGCCGTCTTCCCTGCGCGTTTCCGTAATCTTATTGGGGAGCTTCGGTTGGGCTGCGAGCCAGATCATCCCCTTCAACGTGGCCTGACGGGCAGATGAGGAGGGTAAAGGGCGGAAGAAACATCAACGTCTTATACAATATTCCTCTCACAGAATGGACCTCAATCATTGTTTATTCTTGACTAGAGGAACCCAGCTGAGTTGTCAATTCGTTGAACAGAATGGACCGCCGAGCTGGGTCGCGATCAAAGTCTTCGTTCGGAGGTCAGAGTCCCAAAGACTGTTAACAATCTCTTGGATAAGCCCACGCCGTTGACTTTCGGTCAGAGTTCAACTATTCCCCCTCCTCCCTCCCCGGGAGGGATGAAGACGGTGGCTATTCGAAAAGGGATTCACGGGTTTTTGCCGTAGAAGGGTCTTCCCGGGTTGCCACAGTTTGAGATCATTTGACTGTCTTCTGCTCGTTCCTTCCTCTGTTGTTTCCTCTTTCTTTGATCGATTCTCTCGGCTTTATTCCGGTGGCGGCGGAGTAGATTCGAAGCAAGCAGACGGTGGGTGGCGCGTCGTGATCGGGTTGTCAGCGCCTCCTCCGCCAAGATGATGACCTGATGGTGGGCGAGGGCGAGGGCGAGGGCGGGGACTTGGTGGTGGTGGTGGCGGCGGGCGGCGGAGGCGGGGACCGTGCGATGGACCGCCGCAGCCGATCTCCTCCCTCTCTCTTCGACGATCAGGTCCGTTGACAAAGCCCCTCCGGATTTCTCTCTCCGGCAAGAATTTGCCGATCCTGGTGGCCGCCGTGGCTTCATGCCACAGGATCAGGATCCTGTTCATCATCATCATCAGAATCGCAGAAGGGCGATGAGCAGAGTGAGCAGCTCGAGAATCTCAGAGAACGGGGAGTAACAGGGTTCTTCGTGGTGGACGCAGGTGGGGTCAAGGGCTTCACCGGGTGGCGCAGACTCCACGCGAGTTTATTCTGATGAAGGCGGCGGCGTTGCTAGGAGTTTGGCGGAGGAGCTCGCGGCGGCGCTGATGAGCGTTCATGTGAAGGAGGAGCTGGTGAGAGAGCACGCCAGGGTGTCGGAGGATGCTGTTTCGGGTAGGCTGAGACTCCTGGATGGGACTCTTTATGTTTTCTTCGCCATGAATTCTCCCTCACAGTTTCCACACCTCTCTTTCTCTCTCTTCAGCTTCTTCTCGTTAAAACTGCTGATCTGCCTTCTGCTCCCCCCCCCAGAAACACCTATCGTGCATCTCTCTCTCTCTCTCTCTCTCTCTCTCATGGGTGACCGTTGTCTCTCTTGTTGCTCTTCTTCGGGGACCGGACCATGCAGGTTGGGAGAAGGCAGAGAAGGAGGCCGCATCCCTGAGAGACCAGCTCGAAGCCACAGCTCGGAAAAACTCCTCCCTCGAGGACAGGGTCGTCCAGCTCGACGGCGCCCTCAAGGAATGCCTCAGGCAGCTCCGTCTCTCCAGGGACCAGCAGGAAGAGAGACTCCAAGATGCCCTCGGCGACAGGGCCGATCAATGGCGGTCGGAGAAGTTCAGCCTTGAGATCCGCATCCTTGAACTCGAGGCCCAACTGGAGACCGCAGAGAAGAAGATCGCCCGTCGACCCCTGCTCGATGCCCTAGAGATGGAAAACAACGATCTCAGGTTGAAGATTCTCTCTCTCGCCGAGCAGCTTCACCTCCAGACGGTGGAGAGCATGAAGAAGGTGAGCGCGCTCGAAGCCGAGAGCCGCCGGCTCCAGGCCCTGGCTCGGAAGCCCTCCTCCGGCGATCTCACCTGGGAGATTGATCTCATGGACGACTTTCTGGAGATGGAAAGGCTCGTCGCGTCGCCGGGGAGGGAAACCAGGAACGGCTCGCCGGAAGCGGAGCTCAGAGATCTGCTGGAGAGGACGGCCGAGTTGGAAGAGAAGGCCGAGACGGCGGAAACCGATAAGTCACAGATGGAGAAGCTGCTGGCTCAAACCAGGGAACGTCTGGAGGTCACACAGCGGCAGCTAGAAGAAGGCGAGAGGAAGGCGGAGGATCTGTGGAGCCAACTACAGATGACCGGCGATTCCAGAGCGCAAGAGCTGCTGGAAAAGGTTCGCCGGCTGGAGAAGATCATCGAAGAAGAGCGAGCTCTCTCGGCGGAACTCACAGGCAAGTGTCAGAGGTTGGAGGAGGAGCTCTCGAGGAAGAGACCAGAATCAGAGCTCCGGCGAGCGGCGATCTTCCCGGGAAAACTGAAGCTCGAAAAGGTGACCGCGCCGCCGTTCCGGCGGTTCCATCTTCCTGCCATCGAAATCTGACGTTTTCTTCCATCTTCCTGTGCACAGACTGCCGCCGCCGGGAAGCTCCACGACTGCCAGAAGACGATCGCCTCTCTTGGGCAGCAGTTGAGATCGCTAGCAGCAATCTCTGATTTTTCTTCGTTGTTTGAGTCTCACATTGGTTCTATGGTGTAGTGGTTAGCACTCCAGACTTTGAATCTGGCGACCTGGGTTCGAATCCCGGTAGGACCTTTTTTTATTATTTTTGCCTTCCGCCGGAACGGCGGCGCCGCCGCCGCAGGAATGGCGGGGAGACGGACGGACCGCAGTGGGAGATGAGTCAAGGAGAACTTTGCCCTAATGTGGTTAAGACTTTGAATGAATCCACAGAGACGTATGGCTGTGATTACGTGGGAAGAAGGTCTAAGTCATTGTAATAAATCATTAGAGCGTTCTAAATCTTTTATAGTGGATAATGACTTTACTAGATAGTGATATTATTTGAGGTCCTCAACATCTAGTCTAGTATGGTATGCATGAGTTCTAAGTCTTGATAAAGTAGAAAGACATCCCTTATATCATATATATTTTAGATATCGACCATCTTAAATTTGGTACCTCTTCTATAATTTCTCTCGTATATATATATCGTCACTCTCTCTCTCTCTCTCTCTCTCTCTCTCTCTCTCTCTCTCTCTCTCATGGCGGAGGGTCTGAGGAACTTGGCTGCCCTCGGCGTGGACTCACTACAAGCCAGTCGGATCGCGTTCGGAAGCGTTGTTCGCTGCAATGCAACCGGTGAGCATCGCTTCGTTGCCCGAGAGGGACATCCCATGCCATCTCCAAGGGATCGTCCCCGGCGGTTCTCTCAGAGGGCCTCCATCTCTCGCCTTGGATGCTTCTATTGCTCTCTCTCTCTTCGAGTTCTATTCCGCCATCTAATCAGTTCGCTCCGTCTCTCCGCGGTTTCAATCAGCGAGAGGAATGAATGACCAGGTGTTGGGAACGCCGAGGAAGCGAGGGAGGGAAGGAGAAGAGGAAGAGGAGATGGTCGTCAGTACCTCGGCCTTCTCCGAGGCTCTCGTGGGTAATCACCCCTCAGCCCCAAGGAACTCGCCGAGCATAGCTCTCGTAAGACTTTGAATGAATCCACAGAGATGTACACGTGTACGTATTGCTGTGATTACGTGGCCTCCAGGTCACCCCTCCCTGCCGGAGACGACGGCGTACTCGCAGTCGAGACGCTCGGCCTTGAAGAATCCCCTCTCGCTTACCCTCACCCACGAGAGGCGCCACTTGTCCAGCAAGGTCGTCGTCCTGCACAGGGTGGACGGGAAGAGGGTTGACTTATGGAGGATGAGGAGAGAAGATGGTGGAGGACCGCCGCCGTCGTACCTGTCGGGCTCGACGCTCCTCTTTGCCAGCATCAAGGTCAAGAAGACGGGCACCATTGCGGCGCTGAGGTGCTTCAGGGTGTGCCCACTGATGACGTGGCCAGTCCACCTGTACACCACTACGTCCTCAGCCTCCAACACCTTAGCCAGCAGATAAAACCCTGCCCATTAAAGAAGAAAAAAAAACCCTTGATCTTTCGCTCACCCGCGAAATGTTCTTCACACCCAAGAAAAGTCAAAAGAAGAAATAGTCAACCTGCTGCCCAGAGCCAGTAAGACGAATGGGTGTAAGCGGGGGGCATCAAAATTGCCATGGCGGGTATTGCGATGCAGGGTACGAACTGAACCACTGCGTAGGGACGAAGGTCGTCGAAGAGCCTGTGAAGAGGCCGTCGGATCTCGTGAACATGATGAACAGAGAGGTTTCAGGCGGCTAAGTTGCAGTATAAGATGAGGTGATGGATGTTCTTGCCTCCAGTATAAGATGCTCACGGCGCCCGCTGCAACAAGAGGCAGGATAGATGTGGTTCCGGTCGTCTCGTTGACCCTTTCGATGATGAAGATGGCGACGATGGAGGTGAATGCAATTGTCATCTAAAAAGATCATAAGCGCTGTGGTTAATAAAAAGAGTGCCCTGTCATGTGTGAGCCAGATTTCTTCTCCCTTCCCTCCTTAAATAATTGGAAGCAAAATATTTTATTTATTTATTCCAGATATGCTAAATAAAGCAAGACAGAGAAAAGTCAACTTTGATCACGAGGCAAAATATCAGCAGCGCTATCTAATAAGATCATAGGCGCTGTGGATAGTAAAAAGGGTGCTCTGTCCTGGTGAACCAGATTTCTTCTCCCTTCCCTCATTCAATAATTGGAAGCAAAATATCTTAATTACTTATTCCATTGCTGATGATATGCTAAATAAAGCAAGACAGAGCAAAGTCAACTCTGATCACAGGGCAAAATGTCAACAGCACCATATATTATTCCAATGCGTGAGTTGCATTATTTTTGTTCCTTGCTTTCCGTGAGACTGAAAAGGCCTGGAATGAACTGCCATCTGAAGCAACTCTCAGTCTGAAGATCATATGAAGCGCAGCCGTCAGCTGTTAAATAAGCTTTCTCGCACATGAAAAGCTTTCTCGGTTTCCATAACCAAAACTTTTTTGATTGCTTATGGTACTTTAAATAGTAGGGCGGCGAATCCCTGGCTCCCATAGAATGCATGATTCTTCCTCAAAGGCTTCTTAAAGTTCTTGAGGAACTATGTGTGGATAATATAGCATAGGCCACTACGAAATTCATAAAGAAAATAGCCAATATTTTCACCTAGATTGGTATAAACACGAAACAGATCTCTGTGGACCAGAATAGAAAATTCCCAGAATTGGTAGATTTAATGGATAAACAAACAATCAATCAGAGGGTTTTAATGGGTATATACGTATACCCATGCCTAATTGGAACAATGCATTGCAGACTTGATGTGAAGTGATTGATGCCACCTTGTTCATTGGGGGAAAAAAAAAAGGCTAGCAGTGTTCATAGAATTGTCCATGTTATTCGGTCGCATTCAGGAAGAATGAAATAGAGGGAGCCAAATCATATCCATCTGCATCTAGCCTGTAAATTCTGGACACTTTTTTAAGACAGTAATTCGGACAGTTTTAGGATTGAGAATCTCGATGTTCTGAGATTTGAGAGTTTATTGATATCG
This sequence comes from Spirodela intermedia, assembly GCA_902729315.2. Classification (NCBI taxonomy): domain Eukaryota; kingdom Viridiplantae; phylum Streptophyta; class Magnoliopsida; order Alismatales; family Araceae; genus Spirodela; species Spirodela intermedia. The sequence continues at coordinate 8,418,583 of LR746268.1, read as the reverse complement.
ATGATAAACGTAGAAGCAGAAACGAATAAAATATAATTGGCTCAGGATAAGAATATCACCGTATAATTTTTTTAAAAAGCAAAATAGAGTATTTTTGAGGAAAATGGCACCATGCAACAGTTTTTTTCTCTTGGAGATTGAAGATGCATCAATCTGATGGGGATTGACGTATTGGCGAATGACACCAGAGACAATAATTAGAAGCTTGGAGAAATACTATGAGAGTATTCATTCTTATCGAGAGAAATACTATGAGAGTATTCATTCTTATCGATTCAGTGGAACTAAACTCGGCTACAAGTTATTCATATCTACGTGAATCTTACTCTACAGTCTAAACTGTATCTTAGCGTCAGTTTTCTGAGTAATGGAATCAATGCTTGACTATTTTTGATACTAGTCAAAGGACAAAGGTAATTCCTGAAAAAAGATCGAGCTTATAGTTTTTCCAAAGGGCTCCGTGATGGGTTGCATGTGGAAAATCTGCAACCGGATTGATAATAAGTTAATTACGATGTCAACACTGAACATTATGGAAAATCTGCAACCGGATTAGAGTAGCAGCAGAAAAGCTCGGCGTACTCGTGAAGGGAAGAAGCTTACAGGCAGACGGTCCCAAACAAGAGTTGCATCGTCTGGATCGAGATGATAGTAGGAAGAACCGAACGCCACGGCCGCAACTCCGAGGAAGAAACACGTCCAGCCCCAGATTTCACCTTCCAAGCTAACCGGAGATCAAAGGCAACGAGCAACCAAAATAGGAAACTCACAACGGCGTTCTAGGTCGCGGCCTTCAATCGAAAAGGAGATACATCGAAGATTACCTTAAAATGAAGTAGTTACCGTGATAGCATAGAATAAGCCCGATAATCCCGACCACGAGGAACGGAAAATTTGAAATCACGTTCAAGGTGTTAGGTATTCCTGTGACAAGAGAAAGGGGGGGAGAGAAGTCAACAAAACCTGGCTTCCAAAACCACGCAATCGAAGAAAATTTCGCAGCTGTTGCATTGCCGCGCGCGATGAATTGAATAAGTGATCCCAATTTCTACGAAAATCGAGCACATAGGAGCTGCAGATCAACACGAAGAGACCGAACGCCGGCCCCTCCGCATTCAGACTCTAAAAACACGATAAAAACTTAATATATTGACGCGGGAACACGAATCATCTCCCTCGCGATCACCTAAGAACAGCCGGCGTTGATCCGCGAATTGGTGGTACTCTTGGGACTGCGGGATGGCGGGAGTAACAACCATCAGGACCAGGAAGCAGACAACGGCCGCCGCCCATCCGTACTTTGCTTTCCTTTCCATGTTTTTCTCCCCTCGCCTCTCTCCTCGGCGTAGGTACGGCGGTCCGGACAAATACACAGCGAGAAGCGAGCGAGAGAGCGAGAGAGCGAGAGAGAGGCATTAGCCCCCAAGCCCAGGCAGGAGAAATCCGGTCGTTAACGTCTACGCGACGACGGTCAAAGGCTCTCTTCTGGAGAACGTCTACGTGGCCGTTGAGGCGGTTTAATTAAAAAACCAAAAAAATAGCACGTGAGGGGGAATTTTTTTTTCACAGTCGTGCAAGTACCGTGGAAATAAATAAAAATAAATAAAATAGGATTTATTGCTTCCATTTCATTTCCCAATAAAATAGTGTAATCATATTTAATTACCATTTTTTAAATCATACCCTCGTGTTAAAACTAGTTCAATTTATTAAAATGTACACTTTTTTCTTTACCCTTTCTCTCTCCATCTCTATCTATATTCTTCATTATATAAATAATTATATTTATTACTTATTAATACGGTCTAATTATCATAATCCTATCGTTATTGATATAACAAGCATAGAACTACGCGTCATATGTAGTTGACTTTGTTTGTTGGTTCCGACAATCCGAAACCACTGGTCAATATTGATAATTCTAAGCTTAATATAGGCTATTTTATAAAAATAATCAACTAATTTGTCGACATTAATCCTGAAAAAATACGAAGCCCCGGTTTCTCATGGTCTTTCCATCGTTCTTGGAAGTCGCAGTAGTTCAGATGTTTGAAAATTATCATTATTTTAAAGCGAGAATTATGTGTTTTTATGCAGTATTTTTGGGTGGGTCTTTCTTGGGAGTGGTGTTCTTTGAACCCTAGTTCAGGTTTATTCTAGGAAAGGTGATAGCTTGGGCCAGTCTTGCGCCGGGCCCGGTGGGAAACCCGGCAGAGGAAGTCTCAGGATAAGCCGCATCTCTTCTCTCTTCACCCTTCTCCCCTCAAACCCTGCGCCCTCCCGGCCACTGTCAGTCTCTCCCTCCGCCTCTCCCTCCGGCGAGAGGACGCCTGCGCTTAAATTTTCGTCAATTCTGGGGGGCTTGCCGGGTCCTGCAATCCATCGCAGGGCTTGGTGCCTCCTCTCCCGGAGGGAAGAAGAAGGGAAGAGGAGATGGATCGCTCCCTCCTGTGTACCACCTCTTCTCCGTCTTCTTCGCCTTATCTAGCTGCCCAGTTCGGTCCATACGTCGGCCGGAATCCCCTCTTCCTCAGCTTGCCAGTCAAGGGCGGACGGGTGCGCTACCGTGTATCTCTGGTTCGAAACTCGGCTTCTTCCGAGGCAGCGGAGGAAAAGGTGACGCCATCGAGCTCGTCCGTCTTCGGAGGCAAAAGGGAACTCTCGGGTGTGCAGATCGTCGCCGATGGACTGCCCCCTCCGGTGAGGTTGGCGAGCTCTGTTGTAATTGTCGCTGGCGCTCTCGCTGCCGGGTACGGTCTTGGGCTGCGGTTTGGGGGCAGCCGGACCATTGGTCTAGGGGCTGCCGCTGTGGTGGGAGCAGCCGGTAGTGCTGCGGCGTACGCCTTGAATGCGTGCGTTCCAGAGGTGGCCGCCGTGAATTTGCACAACCTTGTGGCAGGCCACGACGACCCGACGACCTTGAGAAAGGAGGACGTAGAAGAATTGGCCAGAAGGTTGGTTTTTCTTCCTCTCTGGGCTCATTTCCTATTCTCAGGCTTCAAAAGTTTCATCTTTGTCGGGTGAGAATGTTTTCATTCTGATCTAAATGCATGGAGCTTTAGTCAGGAATTAGGGGGAGCCGTCACACCTAATGCTGTTGTCTAGTAGGTGGGATGGATCTATCGTCTCGATTGGCATCGCTAGGATGCCATCAGAGTCGTGCGCTCCATTGATATGAATTGATTTTTCGGTAGTTTGCTTCGGTCTGTTCGGTATCTTTCCCCTGGTAACTTATGTTTACACAGATAGGTGCCATCTGTTCTGTTATATTACATCTGACCCGCAGGCGTTCTCTGTGTTAATTATTCAGGTACGGTGTCAGCAAGGAAGATGATGCCTTCAAGTCAGAGCTCTGCGACTTGTACAGTCGGTAAGTAGTAAACTTATCATGTAATAGCGAGAATCGAGGCATTGGCCCACTAGATTGCAGGCATAAATGTTTCTCACTTATTTTGGAGACATTGTTCTTACCATGATTCGTGTTTTTTTTTTTTTCCTCTGGATTCAGGTTTGTGATTTCAGTTCTTCCGCCAGGAGGTGAAAATCTCCGGGGTCATGAGGCTGAAACGATCCTTAAATTCAAAGATGCTCTTGGGATTGACGACCCAGACGCAGCAACTGTTCATGTCGAGGTATTATTTTTTTCTCTTTTTTTTCCTCCCTTTTCCAATGCCCCTTTCCTTTTTTATTCTGCCTGTTGTGTTCCTTAAAGAAATAGGATAATTAATCGGACACATCTCTAACTTAATTAAAAAATTATGTAAATCCAATTCTTACCCGCGCCAAAAAGCACTTCTTATTTGGGATCTTCCCTTGCTTATTTGTGGAAGTGACATCTCATTTTAAGCAAGTATTCATTTTTTTCATTACGATGTTCTTGTTCTGTCTCGTAGATTGGAAGGCGTATTTTCAGGCAAAGGTTGGAAGCTGGTGATCGTGATGATGATGTAGAACAGCGTCGGGTCTGTTTCTTCCTTATGATTATGCTCTTAGATGGTGTGCGGCATTAGATTAACGCATAACTCATCCGAAGAAGAAAACTCTGCTCATTGTTATTTCGAATACAGGCATTTCAGAAGCTCATATACGTCTCCACACTTGTATTTGGAGACGCATCAAAATTCCTTCTGCCTTGGAAACGTGTTTTCAAAGTAACTGATTCTCAGGTATTTTTCAAACAGATCTATGTTTTCTAAACATCAATTTTTATGGCTGTGAGTATTTGGCATCTAAGTGGACTTGTAGTTGATTTTTTTGATATTTTTACCTCCCGCTTTGAAGCTTAAGTCCTGTTTTACAAAGGTATTAAAGATGGTTTTATGAAGGAAATATATACTATTTTTCCCCTCCCATCAGCATACTGTGTCATGGCTGTCTAATCAGATAATCACCGAGCAAAACCCAGCTCTCATGTATTAGAAAGAAGCATTGTGGAACCATGCTTAAAACTAGAGTGCTGCAGTGCTGGGCACTGCCCAGCATCTCTCCTTCTCCCCATCTCTGTTAATTATTCCCCTTCTCTGATGCAAAATTTTGTTTCTTTCGGCTTTTATAGCTTCTTTATACGCGAAAAAGTGGTTTTTTGTTATACTTGCGTTTAATAGACTGCAACCTTTTTTTTTCATACCTTATCTTCATGGTAGTCCAATGATTGTAAGCTATGACTTGTCTGTTAGGTGGATGTTGCGATTCGAGATAATGCTCAGAGGCTTTACTCTTACAAGCTAAATTTAATTGGAAGAGGTGACATGCATTTTCAGTAAATTTTACCTTTCTCATTCGAACATTAGTCAGCTGATTTAGACCTTTGCACGGTATATTATTTCATAAATGAATCGGCATGGTATATGTGCCAGTACCATATCTTGAAAAATGAAACGGTAAGCTTGGTGTTTTTTCAAGACTTATCACGGTAAGAACACAATTTTTTCATCCTCATTTACCTATAAGTCATCCATCTTTCAGACATTGATGGAACGCAACTTATCAACTTGAGGCAAACACAGCTTCTTTACCGGCTCTCTGATGAGGTTTATCCTTCTGAATACCAATCCTTTGTCATTTCGACATTTCTCATCTCATATTACTGAATGCATTTGGTTTCTTTTCTTATGTGATGAAACTTGTTCACATGCAGATTGCCGGTGAAATGTTTAGAGAGCATACAAGAAAATTAGCTGAAGTGAACATCTCATCAGCTCTGGATATCTTGAAGTCACGTACAAGAGCGACGTATGTTATATTCACGTGAATATTAATCGTTTGATGTTTTGTTTCTCTGATTACTAACATACTGGACTCTTGCCAGTAGAGGATTGGGACAAGTTATTGAGGAACTCGAAAAAGTTTTAGCGTTCAATGATTCTCTTTCATCATTGAAAAAACATGCTGACGCTGCACAGTTTGCCCCGGGGGTCGGTCCAATTTCTTTATTAGGTAGTTCAAAAAATCGAATACTCTTTATTTATTCTGCAAAATAAATCGAAGAGCATTGATTTTTTATCTCTGTGATTTGATTCAGGTGGGGACTATGATGGTGATAGAAAGATTGATGACCTGAAACTCCTCTATAGAGCATATGCATCCGAAGCTCTTTCTGATGGACACCTGCAGGACAGTGCGGTGGGTGTTAAATTGTTTAAACACACATACAGCTTGTTTCCAATTTTTAGTACTTTCTGAAACCAGTCATCTACCATATGGACTTCCAGAAAACTGAATTCACTTTTTAAGGGACGAGAATATCGATGTTGTGCTTCACATATTTCTGAAGAATTATGGCGAGAACTATGATATTAAATTTTCCCTTAAGCTTGCCACTCTCGTTTAAACTTGGACTTACAATTTTCCGAGATGATGGTTGCTAGAGCATTGATTGCCAGCATGAACAGATTACATTTAATGGGGCATTTTCTGTTTGCAGAAGAAATGCTGTTGGATTTTAAATCGACGACTTGTTGTTTAGATAAGTATTTGGTTTCCCATGGATTATCTAGGAAAATACGCTTTTTTTTCCTGGCTAAATATTGAAGCGGGAATATAGAAATGATCAACAACATCTTTACTACATGCAAGACGACTGGGTGGTAACATTTTGTTACAATGGTTCTAATGGATGCTGCTGTTTACACTATTTATCTTGAAGGAATGGCATGTTTTTCCACTGTAGCCGTCATCTCCCTGTACTAGCCCAGAAGAACGAGTCCCCGTTTGAATTTGACCTCTTAGTTGCTTTATCATTTTGACTTTCTTTTGACTAATTAATTTGATAGTCCGCCGAGGCCTGATAAATATATTTATTGTTGTCTGAAAGCTCAGGGTGTTGCCAAGGATTTTTTTTTCCCCCCTTCTGAAGCCATTTATTTGCCTTCTTGAAGTCTAAGCTCCTTACCTTTGCCCAGTGACAGTTCCACTGAAATTGGTCAAATTCTATTGCTTGGAGGATATTTCTGCAAAAAGAAGACAAGGATGAAGAAACGAACCCACATTATTAACTTGGTCAAATGTTGTCCTTTTAAAACCTTGATACCTTGATTTTTATTTTTTTATTTTTGCCTGTGGCTTGGTATTTATGCTTTAACAATCTGATGCATTGGATGTGGTGAATATTTCTCGGCAATGCATTGACGTTCACGGACGATCATTTATAAAATATTTTCATATCGATTTTCTGGTAACACACGATATTACAGCTGTGTTTTCCATCTGGCTGTTCGATTATCTTCTGTGCGATGCTTTCCAAAAAAATTCTTAAAGAAATTAGTCTCATCTGAGCTCGTATAAATATGGAATATTCACATTCATTATGTTTATGTTGTCACTTATCCTGAGGAATTGACGAAAGGTAATGCATTTCCCCGAATAGGATCAGATGATTTAGCTTGTTTTTGGTTCTTGTTGTGGTGCGTATTATTTATTCGTTCATCCCTGTTTTGGTGGTTGAACTTCAATGCGTGTTTGCCTCTCAATGTTTGTAGATTTCGGCTTTGGCTCAGCTGAGAAACATATTTGGGTTGGGCAAGCGCGAGGTTGAAACTATTATGGTAGATATTACGTCCAAGGCCTACAGGAAGCGACTTTCACAAGCTGTCACCAGTGGCAGCTTGGAAGCTGCTCCGAGCAAAGCAGCTTTCCTCCAGACCCTTTGTGATGAGTTGCGCTTTGACCCCCAGAAGGCTAGTGAGATTCATCAAGGTATGTTGGAACCTAAAACTTTGTTAAATCTTTACAAAGTCTTTGACCACTTTATGTGAACTTCCTGCGAGTCACTGTGAAAGTCAACCAACCTGAATATCATGTCCACTATTGCCATCTTCTTTCATTTACTTCTTGCATCGTTGACTAGAATTGCTGTCTTCTTTTCATATGGCACTAATCTAAAATAATATCCAACTTTTCTTAATGTAGTCTGGCACCGAGATCTACGACCCAATCTGTTTGCAGCTGCCCATCGTTTCTACCCACCTCTTGTTCAGCATCATTGCCCATTTTTCGTAGAAATCTTCTGATGAACTTGTCTAGTCCGATGGTAATTCAAGTTAGCTCATAATTTTATTTTTTTTCCACCGGATTCAAGAAGTCAGGAGGAAATATGATCAGCCCATGAAGTATTCTTGTGGATTTAAGCGGTAGAGACAATCGGTTTCCTGGATGGTTTTGGTGATCAGCTCATCGAAAGATTCCAGTATGTAGTAATGGAGAAAATGGATGAAACCATCTACCTTGCCAGAAATCCACAGTCTACTGAATTTTATAAGTAAAGTGGAACACTTCCGCGGAGTGAACCTGTTTCAGATGTAGTTTTATGGAGCCATTTTTGATCATGGGATGTAATCCTAAAACGCGGTAGAATGATGCTATCAGGTGCTCTAAGCCACGCATGTTGCACTCGCTTCTGCTTTTCAGATCATTGTGACCTTTGGATGCTTATTACTGTGTCGAAAATGACCCACGCTTGAGTTATTTCCAGAAATTTATAGGCATAAGCTGCAGCAGTGTGTGGCTGATAAGGAGCTTGGTGAGGAGGACGTTGCCGCATTGCTTCGACTGCGTGTCATGCTTTGCATTCCCCAAGAAACTGTCGATGCTGCCCATGCCGACATATGTGGCACCTTGTTTGAGAAGGTCAGTGGTTAATACGGTGCATAATTCTGTCATTTTTTAGCTCTGGGAGGGATAATTTATATGCAGATTAAAAAAAAATGATGGTTTATTATACGTACAAAAAAGGCTTGTTTTTTCTCCGTCAGGAAGGTGTTCTTCGGGTATTCCCCATTTGGAACGTTGAGATTCAAGTTCTCCGGTTCCTTTTCCTTCAATGATGCCTTCTCTGTGCGTTGACTTGCAGGTTGTGAAGGACGCGGTTGCCTCTGGCGTTGAGGGATACGACGCTGACATCAGAGCCTCCGTGAGGAAGGCCTCTCAAGGCCTGCGGCTGACGAAAGATGCCGCCATGGCCATTGCCAGCAAAGCTGTACGATTCTTTTCCCTGCCAGATGCTGCTCGGAGACTCGGGCCTTCCCTTTGTGATTTGATTATTCTGGTAAAAAAGAGGATTTTTATATTACCTTGGATCTGATCGCGACCCATGAAATGGGTTATCTGCAGGTGCGGAAGGTGTTCTTGAACTACGTACAGCGTTCCAGAGGGGCCGGGAATCGCATTGAGTCTGCCAGAGAATTGAAGAAGATGATTGCATTCAATACGCTGGTCGTCACCGAGCTCGTCGCTGATATCAAGGGAGAGGCCCCTGCGCCGCCGCCAGAACCAGAGCCCGCTGAAGAGCCTCCCAAGCAGATTGAGGAAGAAGAAGAAGAGTGGGAGTCCCTGCAGACACTGAGAAAGACCAGACCCAGCAAGGAGCTCGAGGCTAAGCTGGGAAAGCCCGGCCAGACAGAGATCAATCTCAAGGACGACCTGCCAGAGAGGGACAGGACGGATCTCTACAGGACATACTTACTGTTCTGTCTCTCAGGGGAGGTCACTGTGGTTCCGTTTGGGGCCCAGATCACCACCAAGAAGGACAATTCGGAGTATCTTCTTCTGAATCAGCTTGGGGGAATTCTTGGGTTGACTGGTAAAGAGATCGTGGAGATCCACAGGAGCTTGGCCGAGCAGGCGTTTATGAAGCAGGCGGAGGTCATCCTCGCCGACGGGCAGCTGACCAAGGCCAGGATCGATCAGCTGACCGAGGTGCAGAAGCAGGTGGGCCTGCCGGGAGAGTACGCGCAGAAGGTCATCAAGAACATTACTACGACGAAGATGGCGGCCGCCATTGAAACGGCCGTCAGTCAGGGGAGGATCGGCATCCAGCAGGTGAGGGAGCTCAAGGAGGCGAGCGTTGATCTTGACAGCATGATCTCGGAGCGCCTGCGGGAGAATCTCTTCAAGAAGACGGTGGATGAAATCTTCTCCTCGGGCACCGGGGAGTTTGACGAGGAGGAGGTCTACGAGAAGATTCCCAGTGACCTGAACATCAACGCCGACAAGGCCAGAGAGGTTGTTCACGAGCTCGCGAGGATCAGGCTCTCCAACTCTCTGGTTCAGGCCGTGTCGCTGCTTCGGCAGCGGAATCGGGACGGAGTGGTGCGTCGTTCATTCCCAAATCGAGCATTTCGGATAGGAAAATTAGGCTTCGTCATACCTCGGGGAGGAATTGACATCGATGGCGATTCTCTCTTGCAGGCGTCCTCCCTGAACGACATGCTCGCCTGCGACCGGGCCGTCCCCTCGGAGCCGCTCTCCTGGTCTTCACCAGAGGAGCTGGCCGACCTCTACTGCCTTTACCTGAAGAGCATCCCCAAGCCGGAGAAGCTCTCCCGCCTGCAGTATCTGCTCGGCATCTCCGACGACACCGCGGCGGCTCTGCGGGACGCGGCGGAGCGCGGCGGACTCCCCCTGGCGAGCGAGGAGGAAGAGTTCGCCTTCTAGGACGGTGATCCTCTAGGGTTTTCGCTAGCGTAGCTTCAATTGGCGGAGCTCTTGGGTCGACTCTGCTCGGCATCCATGGCTTCCCCTGTTTCTGCTCTGCGTTGGTGTTATTGTACTGTTTTCGACGGCTTTCTGAATCGAAATGTGAGTGCAGGTTGCTGCTGGACGCCGACGTGCCTCCCTCCCTCTTAGCCGTTGTGGGTCCCGTAGTGAGGACACGTCATCCTTCACCCTGGCCATCGATTTGGTGTAGATCCGATGCTCCCATCACAACCGCGGGGAGGGTATTTTTAATAGAAATCATGTTTTAAACAAATTAGCTGAGCTGTGGTCCCGCCACGTGGCCAGGAGAATAGCTGCGCAATTTTAAGGAGTTTTGAGGATTGTTAAGAAGATTTGGGGGTCTCGATCTCCACAAGAGTTCTGCATCTGTGGGGTGGGCTTTCCTTCCTGGACTTGCTGAGAGAGGGCGGAGGAAGAAGAACGGGGAGGGAGGGCGAAGGAATTTGGGGTCTCCGAGATCTAGGATTCCCGAGGAGAATGACTGAATTCAGTGGAAATGAGACGGCTCCCTTCTTTGGCTTCCTCGGCGCCGCCGCGGCCCTCGTCTTCTCCTGTAAATCCCCTCCCGAGGAGGATTCTCTTGTCCTTGATTTGGTCGGATTGACGCGCCGCGGTCCGGTTTGTGTGGCTTTGATAGCGTTTTTTTGTTTCTGGCAGGCATGGGGGCGGCGTACGGGACAGCGAAGAGCGGGGTGGGGGTCGCATCGATGGGTGTGATGCGGCCGGAGCTGGTGATGAAGTCCATTGTTCCCGTCGTCATGGCGGGAGTGCTCGGGATCTACGGCTTGATCATCGCAGTTATCATTAGCACGGGGATAAACCCCAAGGCGAAGCCGTATTACTTGTTCGATGGGTATGCACACCTCTCGTCTGGTCTCGCGTGCGGTCTCGCGGGGCTCTCCGCGGGGATGGCTATCGGAATCGTTGGGGACGCTGGAGTGCGGTAACTTATCTTCTTGACATCCTTTTCCTTCGTCATCGATCATGTATGATCCATGCGACCTGCTTGTTTATACTCGGTTTTCTATTTTCATTTTCTTCCCTTGTCGACGGGTGTTAGTGATTCATATATTATAGTATGGGTTGTGCTACCTGATGATCCGCTAGTTGTTTTGAAAACTTTTACGGGCGCAAGTTGATATCTTGGGAGGAAAAATGTTCGAAATGGTCGGATGAAATTTATGTTGGATATCGAATGTTTATAGTTCCAAGAAAATTAGTTTTTTTCCCACTTGTTAAAGTTCTTAATGCAAAACTCAATTCAATTGTAGCATTGGTGGGCGCTGAGGGGTTCCTACAACCATGTTTTTAGTTCTAAGTACGGAACTTCATTTCTTTACTGATTTCTGAAGATTATAAACATCTCCAAGAAGGAGAGGAGAAAATATGACCTCCCAGTCCCAATGAGTAAAAGATTAGTTCCGTGATTCTATTCGTTGATCAGACAATTTAATGGCATGTAAATTAGACCTTTGCCACTATGTTCCTTCTGAATGTTATATTCACCAGAATTTCCCATGCAAATCCAGACTTTGTAGACTTAAAACAAGAACATAAGATTCAGTAGTTATAAGTTAAACCATTTTAGTGGCTGTAATTTATTTTGATATTCCATTCTCTCTAAGCTAAATCTTATCTCCATTTATTTTGACATGGTTTTTGACAATAAATGAAAGAGTTGATCACGTGACGTGTACGAATAATTATTTTCGTGGGTTCATATTGGTAATTATTTTTCTGTGATCAAACTCTTTATCCTTCTTTCAAGTCCTTCAAGTGTTACGTGATGTAGAGATTTTCAGTGTTGTAATGATTAGTAGCGCATAACATTGTTCATAAACTTATTTATTCTGTTTTGGATGAATAAATGAATGTCAGTGCGTACAAGCTTTTGGTTCTCTGTTAAAAAGTTAAATGTACCCCATATGATTAGAGAAATTTGACCTTCGACTACAAAGATAAGGTAGAAGAAGGAACATAAGATCCTCCCCCTCTTTCTCCCCTTTGTAAAGAAATCCATTCTTTCTTTCCTAAAATTTTCTCTGATGGTCCCTTCCGCTGGAAGATAGTCCTTATCCCTCAAGAGCATAGTTTATACCCTGGACGATAGTCAGGAAACAGGTACCGTATGGATGTCTGGTAGTAATATAAGTATCTGTCCTAGGGTGTTATAACTATTCAGTGATAACCATTTAGTATGTGAAATGGACTCGTATGTGTATCCACCATATATTTTCGATGTTGGATTTGGTGGTTGTTGATTTCTAAAAAAAATATATGGTAGCATGCACTGAAATTTTTCTACCGTGATCCTTAATCTGTTCGTTGGAGTTTCCAGAAAATGTATATGATGTTTAGAACTCAGAAACGAAAGTGCAACACATGCTTAATATAAATATTCAGCACAGACGCACTTGCAAGTTGATTGTTAGCTCAACAGATGTCCAGTAATTTATATTCTACCAAGTTTTAGAGGTCCAGCGATGTTTTTTAAAGGTGGGTAGGAAGGATACCAACGCCAAATATCCAGATTTTAGATCGTTTTACTTGTGGCCTTCAAGCTATGCTTAATTTCTTTCTTTGGAGCAATGCCTCTGCTACAATTATCTTTTTGGCTCCATCACGGATGGTTTTCGAGTTTTTTTTGGCGTGGATAATCCCCTTGTTCGAGCTTCACACAGGAGGTTGAAATGCTTATGCCCGACCAATCAAATGTCTCTCCGGCTGTCATTATCATCTCCTTCTTTGGCCTCATATATGCATACACATCATGTGTTTTCAAATTTTCTGAGCATGTCATCCCTAAAAATCTCATAAAATTCGGCTTTACAACTGTCATCGCCATTTCAGGCAATTCCTGTCAGTGAGCTATCTTCACTTATGCCATAACGTACTTCATTCTCAACATCTATGAGATGTTTGATATGATTCACCAGATACCTGAACATGTGTGTGGCTTTAATCAGTCTCTACACTTTTCCTGTTCCTGCAATTTATCAGGGGAAGCTCTAGAGGTTTTCTTGTTCTTTTCCTTTCTTCTCCTCTTCACCTCCATTTCTTGGATCCGGAGAAGAATCGAGGATCTGCGATCTGGAACCTGAAAGCCAATTACAGGGAGGTGCAGTGGGTGTGTGAAACTAATAGGGAGGTGAAGTGGTACCGTTTCCCACCTTTCCCACTTATTTCCTTGTTAGTGGCGTGGTCTAGGATGTGAAATATGTGTGGTTTTTGTCTCTTACTGCAGGCCATTTGTCTTACTAAAAACAACCTCCAGTCCGGATCTCCCTAGGAGCTATCGTGATTCATGATCAGCTTAAAATGTTTTGACTAACTTGTGCTAAATTTCTCGCCACCCTTCATGTCTAGGATGCAAGAAGGGGGTAGCTGTGGGGACAGAAAATGAAGGCGAAATGAATAAGAGCAAGGGGAGGGGGGTAGGGAAATTAATGCAAAATTAAGGAAAAAGCTTGTGATGGAGTCAACTGATTGATCTCTTTCCTCTAGTCGCGTTAGATATCCTCCCTTTAACGGGAGAGTGAACTACATCCTCCTCATCCTCCTGGCCCTCGCTTTCTCCCTCCCTCTTTAAAAGAACGTCTCTCTTTCTCATCCAAAAGTCTGATAAGAGAAGAGGACTGCAATTGTGGACTGTAGCTAACTAGCGATCAATACACACACTCAACAAGTTTCTTAAAAAAACAGGGCTGGCAGATCTCTTCGTCGTTCATCCCCACTGTCTTAGTTCCATGCCTGCCTGCTGTGGCTTCCACCCTCTCCCGTTTCTCTCCCCGCTATTGGCATGCTAAAAAAATGGTGTCTTGCCACGGGAGCAAGGGTTGTCCCCATTGGTTACAGTGGCATTCCCCCTCCCCTCATTTCCTCGTTTATTTTTGAAGATGTAAACCTGTGTTTCTGGGTTGGTAATCAATCTGGGGTTTCTAATTATGATGACTTTGACCTCGTCGGCTTTGACTTGTTGAGATCCACGGGTGGATGATCTTTGCTTCTGCTTGGCATTTGTTCCATCAGTTGGACGAATTGAACCCATCGTTTCCTGCGTATTCATCCTGGAAGAAGATGTTTTTTTGAATCCTTGTTCTCACGTTCTTGCAGGGCCAACGCGCAGCAGCCAAAGCTCTTCGTGGGTATGATTCTCATCCTCATTTTCGCCGAGGCGCTTGCTCTCTATGGTCTCATCGTCGGCATCATCCTCTCATCACGCGCTGGCCAGTCTCGGGCCGATTAAGACCATACCAGGTTCTATTCATGGCGTAAGAAGAAGCATAAACTGGGTTGCGTGCCTTGCTGTATCGTCGATCATATGATGATGCCTGTGACAAGTTGTTACCATTAAGCTTAAACCCAGGCCTCTTTTTTTTTCTTCTTCTTCTTCTTTTGATTCTATTGTAATGTAAGGCCGGCACTGTGTTTATTATTAATATCGTGCTTAGAAGATTTTAACGGCGTTATTCTTTGGTTGGCCGTCAAATTTTCCTATGTTTTTGTCTTTGATTAATGAATGAGATGTAGGGCTTCCCCGGTTGCAAGGTCTTCTTACTGGTTGTCGGATTTCTTGAATGAAATGCCCCGAGCTCGTTTGGACAGGATGGTGGAGCAGGGGAGGACCAGGTGGGCATGGCCCGTGTGGGTTCGGCGGGGACAAAAAGTGGACGGACCCTTCTACCGCCCACCAAGAAATCAAGAAGCGCAAAGAAGGCCTCCCCTGAATCCCCCCAGAAAAGAGCCCCCCTGAGCTGGGGAGGAGCAGAGGAGGACGGCCATGGCGGAACACCATCATTTGGCTTTCTTCATCTTCTTCTTCTTCGCGCAGGCGGCGATGGCGGGGTGGAGCGGCGGAGGGGAGTGGCGGGTGCTGCGGGAGAGCATCGGGATCTCCGCCATGCACATGCAGCTGATGAGAAACGACAAGGTGGCGATGTTCGACAGGACGGACTTCGGCGCCTCGAACCTCTCCCTTCCCGGCGGGCGGTGCCGGCAGGACCCGCTGGACACGGTCCTCAAGAAGGACTGCACGGCGCACTCCCTCTTCTACGACGTCTCCGCCAACGCGGTGGCGCCGCTGACGGTGCTCACCGACACCTGGTGTTCCTCCGGGGCCGTCCTCCCCGACGGCACGCTGCTCCAGTCCGGCGGCTACAACGACGGCGACCGTGTCGTCCGCTCCCTCGCCCCATGCGCTTTCCACGGCGGCGCCACCGCTGCCTGCGACTGGGTTGAGCACCCCGGGTACCTCGCCGTGCGCCGCTGGTACGCCACCAACCAGATCCTCCCCGACGGTCGCGTCGTCATCGTCGGCGGCCGGAGGCAGTACAGTTACGAGTTCTTCCCCAGGGAGGAGGAGGCGCAGCCCGCGGAGTTCCCCTTCTTGAGGGAGACCCGGGATGGAGAAGCAGAGAACAACCTCTACCCTTTCCTCCACCTCCTCCCCGACGGCTCCCTCTTCGTCTTCGCCAACACCAGAGCCGTCGCCATCGACTACGTCACTGGCCGCGTGCTCCGCACCTTCCCAGCCATCCCCGGTGGCGAGCCCCGCAACTACCCGAGCACCGGCTCCTCCGTGCTCCTCCCCCTCCGCCTCCCCGCCGGCGGCGCCGCCGCCCTGGTGGCGGAGGTGCTCATCTGCGGCGGCGCCCCGCGGGGGTCCTACCAGCAGGCCCTCAACGGGACCTTCGTCCCCGCTCTTAGAACCTGCGGCAGGCTAGTCCTCACCGACCCGAGAGCTTCCTGGCGGATGGAGACCATGCCGGCGGCCCGCGTTATGGGGGATATGCTGTTGCTCCCCACCGGCGACGTCATTATCGTCAACGGCGCCGGCAAGGGCACGGCGGGGTGGGAACTGGGCCGGGATCCTGTCACCTTTCCCTTGCTTTACCGCCCCGACGGCCCCTCCGGTGGGCGGTTCAGCGTCCTCAGCCGCTCTGGTATCCCCCGAATGTACCACTCGGCGGCGATGGTGGACACTCTCGGCCGTGTGCTCGTCGGCGGCAGCAACCCGCACATATACTACAACTTCACTGGCGTGGAGTATCCGACGGAGCTGCGGCTGGAGGCGTTCTATCCGCCGTATCTCGACGCGGCGTACGACGGGCGGCGTCCCACGGCCGTCGAGGCGGTGCCGAGGGGGGCAGTGGGCTACGGAGAGCCGCTGGCGGTGAGCTTCGAGGTGGCCGAGTACGAGTCGCAGGGCGGCGTGGTGGTGGCACTGCTGGCTCCGTCGTTCACCACCCACTCGCTGGCAATGAACCAGCGCATGGTGGTGCTCGCGGTGGAGAAAGTGGAGTCGGCGGGGGGCGAGGCGTACCAAGCGACAACGGCGGCTCCGCCCAGCGCCAACATAGCGCCGCCGGGGTATTACCTACTCTTTGTCGTGCACGCGGGCGTGCCCAGCAAGGGCGTGTGGATAAATATCCACTAATCGCCCCTACAAAATGATTCCGAGTCATGATTCTTTTATGGAAAGCGTGTTATTTGTGGAAACTATGGTTGGCGCCGCCGAGTCTCTCCATCTCCGTCGGCCGATGCATGCCGCCGCCTCTCTCCCTCTCTCTCTCTCTCTCTCGTTCTCGCCCAGTTGCTGCGATCATTCAGGTCTGCATGTGACTGGGAGACATGAAAGACGATGTACGGTAGCAAATGAAGGAGCTTTAATGGCGGCGATGGTCCACGAGCCACCGACCGCAAGCGAGATCTTCGGCGTGCTGACGATAAAAAGTAGCAGAGCCAGCACACACGCGACAATATCCGTTCCCGGCATTTAGTGCGAGAGAGCAAGAGCTGGGCGCACCCATTTAGTGGCGAAACAGCGGCGGCAGTAAATGCCACTGCTGCCGTCGCAGCCATCTGCAGCGGCGACGGCTCCGAGATGGCCGCTGCCGCCGAGTTCCTCCTTCCCCACCGGCCAGGGGGGCTCCTTGAACAGAGCTGTGACTGCGACACGGGTTTCACCGGACGGCGGGAGGGCTTGGAAATCAATGGGTCTTCTTTTCCGGCAGACCTTCCGGCAGTTCATGGGGTTCCCGCCGGCCCGGAACCCTAACTCACGGTAGGGTTGCCATAGTGGACGCCTCCCCACCGGACGTCTGCGTGTAGGAAGAAAGACCGCTCCTTTAATGGAGGGAGAGAGAGAGAGAGAGAGAGAGTGATGGCACCCATGGCTGAGCTCAGAACAAGAACTGCACGACCGAAAGTAAAGTACGGAAAAGCAGTAAGGAATCTTAATCACATCATTTAATTTAAAAATGGAGTTGATATATTAATCATGAGATTTAATTAACATTGAAATGAAGGAGAGATATTTAATCGCATAATTCGGTCTAATTCCCTTCCTCGTACATGCAGTCGTTCAAGCTGGGCTCAGGGGGGGGGGGGGGGCACATATCTTGGTCCGTTTACAGAGATGGAAGTAAATGGGCCGGGAAGTCCAAAATGGGCCATATTTTGCTTCAATGGGCTTCAAATTTTGGGCCAAAATGACATATTGAGCTGAATGAGCTGAAATTCACAAAAACTGGGCCAGACCGATAAATGTGACTCATCAACGGCAGTTTGTGCTCAACTATCTCGCTACGTCATCAACGGCCGTTGACTTCTCGGGAGGAGGGGTTGCTTTCAAGGAGGGGAATCAGACATAGCTTTATGAATTATACGAAAATAATGTCTCAGTTATTCTTAAAACATATAATTTCAATAATATAATCAAATGAAGCAGAATTATTTGCAAGTAGAAAAAAAAGAAGAAAAAAAAGTTATCCTCCAAACCACCAGAATGTACTACGACGATAAGAACAAAGAGCATGCTTCAATTATTTATTTATTTTTATATAAATAAATAAATAACCCAAGAAGGTGCCTCCCTTCCTTCCGGACAGGACTGATTCGGATGAATGGATTATATACACCCCCTGAGATTAACTGTCTAGGAACATGATAATGTTACAAGTGAAATTATTACCGGGAAAACCATATTCTTCAAAGAATACATAACGTGCATGACTATAGTTTGCGGAGGAGCCTACAATGGGTTCTACGCTATATTTCCTTCCTACAAAACCCTTCAAAAATGGACACAGATATTGCTGCGAAAGTCAACCCGATGCTCCTGCAGCGGCAGCAGCACCCTTGAAATCCTCACGTTGCTGCTCCTCCTTCGCAAACTCCTCGATGATCGCCCGTTGCCGTTGGGTCAAGTTCCTGCACGCAGAAGTATCCACCATGAACACAAAGCTCAAGAGTGATCCGTTGACTCAGATCGCTAAGATTCGTCTGCAGAACGGTCGGATCTCTCACTGGGTGTGGAGGGATCAGGGAGCAGGATGAGACAGTGGACTTACGTCGGAATGCTGATGTTGAAATGGACGAACTGGTCGCCGTAGAAGGAAGAGCTCCTCGTCTTGATCCCTGCAGAAGAACAGCAGGTTATGTATGAGCATCCAGATGAAGGAAAATGGATGGATGACGGACGGCATCAGAGCTGGGTTCCTGGCTGGGACCCACCTTTCCCTCTCAGCACGACCTTCTGACCAGGTTGGGTGCCTTGACGAACCTGTGGACAGAAAGCCAAATATTTTAGCTCCCATGGAGTTGCGCGGAAGTCTAGCTGAGTGAGAAGATGATGGTGCACCGTAGCAAACCTTGAGGACAACGTCCCCTGTAAGAGTGGGAACTTGGATGCTTCCTCCCAGAATGGCCTGCAAAAGTCAACCAGGATTTGGACGGCGAAGATCAGATGGGAATCGCAGAATAATATGATCCAAGAGATTATTTTAATAAGTGGAAGGGAAAAAAAATATATTTTTGCCAACATCATCGTTCAACGCAGGAATAGGAAGAACGACGCAGAAGCGATGAATGAGGAGAGAGAATTACTTGAGTGACGCTCAAAACGGCATCGACATGAATATCGCGGCCTTCTCTCCTAAAAACAGGATCTTGATGAACCTGTGAAATTCAGATGATGGTTCAGTGAATGGATTTAGAAATTCTTGCTCGAGATAGGATGCAAAAGGGGGAAATTTACCTTCAATTTGACGTAAAGATCACCGGGTAGATCGCCCTCAGGGTCAGCTCCACCACCTCTGTTAATCCGTATGGTTTCATTATCGTCCATCCCTAAATGGTAGAATGACGTCAGAGTAGCTCAGAGAGAATTCCCAGAAGCTGAGATTCATCATCAGATGTTCAAATTATTTGACGAACATTTATTCACCATTTCTCAAACATGGATTTCAACATGGAATGAATGTTCATAATATTGACTATTCAATGCCTAATTTGTCAACTCATACTGTCCACTTTCAATATATATATATATATATATAATTTGGTGAAAAAAGGCAGGATATCATCTGCAAACACAGAGGGAGCGACACCCAAATTGTAAATGATGCAGGATATAAATGGTATGCCAACTAACAGGACCCAGAAAAACCCAACCCTGGTGTGCGGCTGGGGGGAGGAGGGTTTAAATATGAAGCAAGTGGGCCACTACATGACATGCCGTCAGGCTGCTGCACAGAGGAACCAGGACTCTTTCCACGACAGAATCTGGTAGAGCATTGGCCAAGCCTGGCAAAGCACGATGCCAGGGCTGGGGTTGACCTTAATTCTTGACCTAGGCCCAGAAAAACCAGGGTGGCTTTGAGACTCGCCCTGTAGATTCACACACCTCTCCCTCTCTGTTCATTTTCGAAACTATCCTCGAGGAAAGTGTGACTCCCATGTATTACAGGCATTTCCTTGCGAATGAATATAATATACAACCCAAAACAGTAGCTTCATTCAGATGCTCAGCGCCACCAGTTATAATCTTGGCTATATATTGTACATACCTATGAGTCATGATGGTTGTGTATGGTATGTATCTACCAGTGCGAAGAGAAAACATCGCACCAATAAGAAAAGACACAGTGATAACAGATGCTCGTCTCAGAACCAAAGGAGGTCAAACTCAATGGCAGCAGCAGCTAATTTTTTCCCGCGTCCATCAATTCGCAGACTCGTCCAAAGCAACAAAAGTCTAACCTACCCGGCCTAGAATGACTCCTCAATCTCAAATTCTACACCTGCAAATAATTATTTATGGTCATCTGTCCAATGCCAATCAAATAAACAGTGATCAAGATACTCTATAGTTCATGACTGACCCATGCATTTGGTCTTCTATCCCCGAGAAAGGGAAGTTTGAGGAATTTCTGCAAATCAGACAGGTTCTAACATCTTTTAGCAGCAAAGAGCTTCATGCCAATATACATCCAGAAGAAACGAGAAATAGCGTTATTTGTTTCGGTTTTAGAGCTGGAATGACAAGTCTGGCTTTCCCTAAAGTCAAAAGAGAAGATGTTTCAGTTTCAGTTTTATAAGCCTTCCATATCTAGGAACCAGCATGACCGACATCTCAAATATTTCCTCCAGCATATCACATGGCCGATAACAAAATTTACTCAGAAACTGATGATTCCAAAAGGCCTAAGTTCACTCAGAATTTTCCTGCGTAACAGTCATAGGACTTGGCTTGTGTAATCACCTCTACATGACTTGAAAGTTGATGAGATTGTGAGCACGAAATGTCATTTATTCTTCAAGTCATTTTACATGGCTGAGCTTAATCAAACGATTGATTGTTGAAAATCGGGGAGTTCGATACAAAGAGATTTGAAAGCCGCTCTCATTCGGTTTTAATCTATCTTGACTAACCAGATGAAACCACTCCCCCAGGGAATACGCATGTATACCAACAAATCAAACCTTGAGACATGCTCTCTAAAGATTTTTCTGGCAATCTTTCGTCCTTGCAAGCTTGTTGAACTTTATCATTCTTCAAAACAAGTGAACTGAAGAGTTGGGTCATTGATGCTCGGCCCTACCTGGGTTTCATCCAGACCAAACAAGGTAATCTAGTCGCACGCACACGAACAGATTACCAGCAATACAAAGTTTCAGACTTGAAAATGAGTAAGCTACATTTGTCCAACAAAGATTACCATCATCCATCTATGAACTTCACATAAAACCATAAAAGGTACTGTCCAATAATGTATACCTGGCATCACATCTATTCTCACTGACTTTGTTCCTGCCACAACTTTGCCTCCCTTGCATGTCTTGCAAAAACTCTGCAGATAATTTTTCAATTAGAAGTACAAAAAGGACAACTGTTGGATGTAAACTAATTTAAACCTATACGGAAAATAAAATGAAATAATAATCAAATCAAGATCACAGAAGTTTCGTCCAGAAAATTTCAACCCATAGATCAGAGTTTTGCTAGCATCTCTGAAACGCAAAATGTTTCAATGCATAAACATTATCTGTCAATCTGAACCCATCTGCGGATCTTTACGCAAATGAAAAAGACAAAGACCAGGGTTTATCATCTTAGTCTAAAGGTTTGATTCTGTCAATCGCAAGACTGATTCCGGATTAAAGAGTGCCAGGACAACTCCTCTGAATTGCACAAGTAAGATTGATATTCCCAAACCTTTCCGGAAAAAGAGGATCTTAATGCAATTGTATTGGAAATATTTTTAGTATTTTAAATTAAAAGTTTTTATAAGATACTATCAACTATGACATATCTCATTTAAAAATAAGAGAGCCTCACAAGATATTTACGCTTATCTCAGCTAGATAACCTGAGAGCTGATAAAATTCTGCAAGTCAAACTAAGTCAGAAAGATATAAACCGAACCCAAGTTAAGTTATTTTATTGAAAAGAAAGTCGAGATAGGAAGATCATTGGATCAACCAAAAATATCATCTTAAACCAATGTTAGTAATATACTGCTTATCCGACTCATAGAAGATAACTTACAAATTCTGAATATCAAACCGTTATCACAGCAAAACTAGCAGGAAGCAGCTTTGCTTGAGCTACTGGGGGAATGAGCGAACTTCTAAATCTAAAATCGACAATAGAGTGAAAATTGAGAAAAACAGTATCACACCTTTCTGCAAAAGCCAGGGTAGAATATCATATTAACAAGAATAATGTACCTTCACTGTTTTCCCAGTTCCCCCGCAGTGCATACAGGTAGACTGAATTCTAAAGGGGCCTTTTTGCATGAAAGTCTGCATATGTAAGAAAATGCAATGATTGTGAACTGTAAAATATCCTTGAGACTATGGTACAAATTTTGAACAACAATGGTTTGGTTTCGAACCATTCCTGAGCCTCTGCAAGCCCTACATGTCTCGGGCTTTGTTCCAGGAGGAACACCAGTTCCGTCTGCAACAGAGAAATGCAATGAATATTAGTAAACTTACAGAACGGAGACTGATTCAAAATGAAACATTGTCCATGACACTAGCTCCTTTGAGTGAAGAATCATACTGCAAGTTTCACAAGGTAGTTCAGCCTGGAATGACACAGTCTTTGTACATCCTTGAACTGCCTCCATGAATGACAATTCCAATTCCACCTGTATTATGGAAAAGGTTCAGTCATCGTCCAATAAGCCAAGGAAAGTGAAATAGTCAAGACTTGAAGGAGAATTAAATTATAATGGAAAGAGTTTGACCTGAATATCTCGCCCTTTTCGATTGAAGATATTCCCAAAAAACTGAAAATTCATGGAAAAACATGAAGGATGCAAAAAGTAAATTAGCCCGGTCAAATTACATAGAATTGTGAATATAAATATGAGCAACTACAAAGGTTAATTATTAAGATTGGCAATGTAAAGTCACCGGTCATTTTCAGCCACACAAACAAAAGTTGGAACCCGTGTAAAAGTAACCAGCTACTTTGGGAGACAACTAATGTGGCATGCTATTGGCCGAAAATGGTATGAAATAAAGAAGTAGAATACCGCAACTGCTGTTTATATTTTACTGCACTAGGTGATTTTATTATATGAATAAAGCAAAAATAGTTTGAAGCCCAACATTTTGTAGGTCTTCAAACTCTTCCATGATAGATATTGCTGGCGCACTCCAACTACTACATCCGTGGACGGCCTAGACGGCTAGACCAAAACAAGCCTGCCAAGGGTCTGCATTACCCTGTCTTGTTCAATCGGAATTGGGATCAATGAGTACAACAAAACATGCCCAGCTCGCCATGTCCTAACTGTTGATCATGCATCCATAAAAGAGGAAGATGTGAATAAAAACCAAAACATGCCCAAGCATACCAAAAAAACTATGAAACAACGTATAGTGAACTACTTAAATGATAAATAGAAGAGATTCAAATAGGAACGAATGAGAACGGGGCAAGTGCAACAGACTAAGAGAGAGTGGAAGATTAAAATACAAAATGAGAAAAAAACTGGTCGATGAGATTTTATTTTCTTTTTCTAACGTTTTTCTTTGTGGGGAGGACAAAAAAAATATACATATCGTCTTAACTGAAACTAGAAAGAGAAAAATGGCGTTTAAAAGGTTGAACCATTTGTACTCATCCTGACTCTGCCCCACACCAAAAAAAAGTTTTAATATAATGTGGGTGAAGAAGGGAAAACGCTCCAATATTATGCTATTTCCATTTCTTCTGCACAGATTGGCCACATGAAAGACATGAACTAGAAAATCACAATCCCAAAGTTAAAGTAGGTATTTACAACCAAAAATATTCATCCAATGGATTTATTATCATATGAGATAGATATCATACACTCCAATGGAAGAAATCTGAGGCAGGGCAGCATGCGCAGAGAGGAACTTTTAAAGAACGGTTATAGAAAATACAACAAGCATTCATTAAAAACAAAAGCAGCACGATTGGGATTCCACTCCTGTTTGGTTGACTGAATTCTACGAATTCAACAAAATTAGATAAAAGGGAAAATGGTCAATAAGTTTATAAAGAAAATACTGGGGAACGACAAGAATTTGAGTAGACATAAACTATACACAAGGGTGGATGCAATTATTTCATGAATAAAGCATGTATCAGTGGCAAAAAAGCCAATAAATGCAGAAGTATACAAAGTAGATGAATTTAGATAAGATGAGAATGATGTCAAAAAGGCAATAGCTTCCATGCGCCAAAACAAACATTTGATTTGATTAAAAGCCAGATATAACCGAAATAAGCAAGTACAAATCACTACAACGCTGCAAAAAGCAAACAATATGAGTATTATAAACTTAAGTCAGAGATGGAAAATATAGCAATCTTGAATCTATAAATCCCAACATTTATTAAAAAAATTCTGCAGAAATGAACACAAACCTTTCTCGATGTAAAATTCAGTGACGTAAAAACATGAATCAGACGATTCGAAATTCACCACCGTAAAAACCCAAAAGGTTCGTCTACTGTTAGAAAGAATATTGTCCTTAAAAAATTTACAACAGCAAAGGTTTCTGAAGAGCACATACGTCACTGCCCATGCCTCCACCTCGAAAGAACTCCTCAAACGGGTTGAATCCACCATCGAATGGACCACCACCAGGGCCGCCACCAGAAGCCGCTTGCTCAAATGCTTCAGCACCAACCTAGGCAATTATTAAGAATAATATTGAGAGACAATAACTAGCCTAAGCAAAGGAGGGATAGACTAGGACATATGAGATAACATGGATACAATAGTTTCTTCTAGAAATTAAAGGAAAAATAACAACCCATGAAAAATAATGTGAGTGATGCACAAAAAAATAACATCATCAATCGCATCATTTTCCATGAATTGCTTTTGCTGGTAAGTCAGGTGTGAAAGAGAGGGACCAACTTATTTTTGTGAGGAAAGAGTTCAATGACACAGTTGAACAAAGAAAAACGGAAAGGTACAAAAGGCAATGGGACATCATGGCACCCCTCCATTATCCATAATTTATGGTCATTTCCACAATCCTTTTTTTTTCTGGAGGGCATCTCTTCATCTTCTTTCTTAACAGTTAATATTACAATTGCTTTCATAGAGAAACAAGGGGTGTGATGCAGCATTTAGACAGAAAAGTACCATAGATATTTGTCCAAATTTATATACATAACATCCTGGCTAGTTCTATTCACCCCACTTTTGACTCAGCCTTGTGGATGTTTTTCAGCTTTCGATGGCTGAATTAAATTTGAGCATAGACAGTACTCCTCGACACACCTCAACTCCTATCAATATGGCCCCTCCCCAGAGCCAAAGTAAGAAAAGGTAAGCAATCCAAGGAAAACTCTTATAAATATGATGAGGCTCAAAGTTGAATCGGAGTCCACACCCAAATACAACTGCATGGCATGAGGAGGAACATCTCAGCACCTTCCAACCCATTCTAATAATAGCGGTTGCTCCATGGAAGTGTTACAACAAACAGCAGAAAAATGCAGGCAATAGAAACTCCACCCGCCCACCTGTGTTCTTTTTCGAACTTTTGGTTTCCCAGCAGACAGTACACGGGAGCTTACAAGTCTCAACTAATTTCGCAGCCACGGTATCCCTATAATCTCTCTTGCTTACCATCTAGGACCTCCAACCATCACAAGATAAATAGAGAATTCCATTGCGACCATGGCAAAAAGCACCGGACACATCTGTAGCAGCTCTCTTCCTCACTGTGGAACAAGTGACACATACACGATTCGCCTTCTAGGATACTGTCAGAAATTTAGCATTGGGAGGTAAAAATAACAAGGTGGATGACAATAGACGCAACTGTCACCAAAATGATGTAACAAGTAATTGTGCTTGAGGCCCTGATTATTAAGGCGAAACCAGATAGTGACAAATTGTTGAGAGACAGGATCGATGATGTTGACAAGGTTACTTTTTCTATCCACTGTTACTACCTAGCCCACTGAATCGCCCGGAACAGATTAGATAGCAAGAATTGGTAATGATGAGAGTTTTCACATCAAAAGCATCTAGGGGAGCCTGCTCACAAGATGGCCATTAACATACAATTTTATCACAAGAAGATTTTTCGCTAGGATGTGAAGAATGGCCCTATAAGTGCTGATGTTGCCTAAATCAATTTTATATCCGTGGCAGCATCGTCCCATGAAGGGAACAATATCCCCTCTCAAGGGGCATATTGGAGATGAGCAACGGTTGTACCATTCATGAGAAACAAGCCGCGTTTTAGATCGCATGTGCTCTTGAAACACTCCAGTGTTCCCTTCTTCTCCCTTCTCAGCTCGAACCCCGGCCTTTCCTAAGATGTTGAGAAACGCCTAAACTTTGATTGTTGTTTAACTTGTCCGGTCTAAGTGTTCCGAGGACCATCAGTACCCCAATGAGCTTTCCGTGGGTATCAATTGGCACGTTCTCTGGGATTCGGCATTATTTTGGAGCGTATTGAAACAATACAGAGACCTAATGGGGACATTCTTGAGATTTAGCTACATAAAAGAAAGTCGGAAAAATCTAATAGACCCTGCCATTGAAAATGCAATGGGGACATGCAATGGTGGAAATTAACATGTATTTTTTGTGCCACAAGCTAAGAAGAAATTAAAATGACAAAGCTTCTGTTAGTCTGCTAGCACATATGCGGAGATATGTCTCATCTCCAAATTTTAATGTACTGCTTTTTTAAGGAGCACATCACACTCCTGTTTATAAGTTCAGAAATACTAGACAGAAGAAGAGGCTTGATCAATGAAAATACCATAGACAATAATAAGGCAAATTGAAAAGAAAAAAACATTTTAAAAATAAAAATGCAATGTCCTTTCGGTTGCTGCTCTCGCAAAGAATGATAAAATTATCTCTCATTAATCAAAAGGGATACTACCATAATCGAATATGCGGATACATCATGTAACTTAAAGAAGTCTAATTGATTCACCTGGTCATAAAGTGACCTTTTTTCGTCATCTTTGAGGACCTGAAAATGAGAAGCAACAGTATCTTAGTTGTAAAATTATTTAGAAGAAACATGCACTTATGAGATAATAGCCTAAAGAGAATGATACCTCATAAGCACGCTGAACTTCTTGAAACTTCCTTTCTGCTTCAGCATCATCCTTGTTTGTGTCTGGATGAAGTTTTTTGGCTAGCTGTGTGACATGCAATAGAAGTGGATAGTTCAAGAACCAACATAAATCGACAAATAGAAAAAGAAATAAAATATTTGATACTCATTTATGGCCACGTCACCAACAATTTGCTTATGTTCATCTAATTAAGAACATGAAATTTTCTCCGTCATTATGGGCTACATTAGGAAATGAATAACTGACACATTTATCTAGTAGTCATGGACAGATGAAAAGAGAAAGCAAAATGCATTCCACCAGTAAAATCGCTAGCAATAAGATTAGCACAATCACATTCAAATAGCAGGCAAGTACCATTTTCTGGCACTGTTTGTCAAAAGGCTTTGTGGGAAAAACGTGTAATTAGAAGTTAGTTTCCGTTGATCAGTTTCCTTAGCCTATGTAGTTTCCTTTTTTTGTAGCCAGGGTAATTGTATATAACTAGCAATTGTTCCATGAACTCAGAAGTAGAAGAGATTTTTCCCGACTGTTGATCCTTGTATGGTTTGCACCAGGTTCCTCTCCTGATGCTGGGTTCTACACATCGCTGGGTACTGTTTTGAGCATAGAACAATAACTACAATGAAATTTGACAGTGACTGATATATTAAATTCTTTAAATGATCACCTCTTTTAAGGAAGTGCAAACATGTGAGTGCATCCGATCAGATGCTTGACGTTTGAGCAAAATCTGCGGATCTCTCTTCATCCAAACTTATCGATTCCTCAGCCACAAGTGTTGCCAATGAAAGGAAGCCTTCTCCTGTGCCTGATTTCTAAGGGGCCTGGATACATTCAAATGTGAACCTAGCAAATGAAGAGGCACTTCTTCAGTTGTCAAACAGACAACGACAAAATTCTACCTGTAGCCCTTTATTTTCTCATCATCTTTCCTTTATTCATTCGGGTAAGACAAGTTTACACCTATGGCTGATCCAGAGTACATCACCTTTCTTGATATGTTATCACAAGAGACTCTGGCTCTTGTCAATTATCTCCGGATAATAGCCATATGTGTCTAACTTCACATTGAATTCTCTCCTGAAAGTACTGGTAGTAGCATCATTGTTCCCAACATGCAGAGAGTCTGCCTGGTGTCTCCTAACAGTGGAATACTGTATAGG
Organism: Spirodela intermedia; assembly: GCA_902729315.2. Taxonomy (NCBI): domain Eukaryota; kingdom Viridiplantae; phylum Streptophyta; class Magnoliopsida; order Alismatales; family Araceae; genus Spirodela; species Spirodela intermedia. Next base: position 8,390,533 of record LR746268.1, on the reverse strand, counting down.
CTTCCCAGTTGATGATCAATAAACTTAATCAAATTTCAACTCATGTTTCTTTCAAGCAGGGATGCTTTCCTTTTTCGTTCAGCGAGAAGAATAGGGAAAAGTGAAGAACAAAAAACGATGGTGAGGTATAATTATCAAGACCTTGTTCTCTCCGTCTGATTCAAAATAAAGTCAATTTGCTCATAAGATAACGCGAAAATTGTCCTTTTCTAATCAGCCGGCATGAAACTCGAGTAAAACAAGGTCCTACGATCGGTATTTTTAAAAACAATGAAAGGAAAGCAGATAATGAAAATTACCGCATAATAAGCTTTTTTTATTTCTGATGGACTTGCGTTCTTGGTGACCCCGAGTACTTCGTAGTAGTCCCTAACACACATAGGACGTGAACCTGAAAAAAGTAGACAAACAAAACGGATAATTAGAAAATCCTGAGACATAGAGAAAAGGAACATCTTGAGCAGCTTGACGTCGGCATTTGTACCGTGAAATGACCTGCTCGGGCACCAAGACCTGGGAGATGCTACACCTTGGATCCCACTCCCTTTCGTTGAGCCGTGCAGAAAAAAGCAAAGACATCAATGTCAAAGCCAGCATATGCAAATAGGAGGAGTCTGGCAATGAAAAGGTCTCTCAGAAAGAATCAATTCCGGCACATTCACCCACCCGCATCCGAACCACCGTATGAGGGAGCGCGCGTGAGGCTGCATATTCCCGACGCGAACCGACTGGAGAAAGCTCCCGACTGCAGGGACGGAATCAGACAGATCGAGACGAACAAAGGCAGAACCCAATACAAGGAGACGACAACAGAGGGAGTGGGGAAGGCTGCTTACCGCGCCGGTGGCGTTGTCTCCGGTAACACCCGACGCGAGGCACCTACGGGACAACCAGTAGGCAAACCTCGCACCGGCGCGTCGCACCATTTATAACCCTGGTGGAAGAAAGAGAAGTCGCCTTCCGCAGGGAGCTCAGAGAGGAAGACGATGGTGACGAGGAAGGGAGAGACCAGGACCCCGTGGAGACGGAGGAGGACGAAGACGATGGTGTCCGAGACACTACAGATTCTGATGGTGTGCAACGAGAGCGGCCTCGTAACTTCGGTAAGGGTTTCTCCTTCCCGCTTCCTCCCTCGTTGTCGGAAGCGTCTAGAAGAACCGGAAAATCACTTCCACTTACGGAGACCGTTAGCGAGAGCACCCGTAAAATGTTTTCACGAAGACGATACCGATGGGCCCTAAATGGGCCTATCCATTTATGTTGATGACCAACTTAGCCCAAACCTATTGTGGCCCACTGGGCCCACACGTTTCACGCTGAAAACCCAACGTTAACCTTTTAAACTGTCCGAGATGGTTATTTAGTTCTCTAGGGCGGTTCCGATCAACACCCGGCTCTGCGTCGGAAGCTCTCGAAATCGGGGGACGGTCGCCGTTGCCGTCGCCGGAGGGGACGAGTTCCTGAAGCGGAGGAAGGAAGGAAAGGGAGATCTCCGGGAGGGCTGCGGCAATGCGGTATCGGAAAGAGATCGACAAGCCAGGCGGATCTTCGACAGCAACGGCTCCGCGTTCGGCGAGCCTACGGCAATGCGGAATCGGAAAGAGATCGACGAGGTAGGTGGATCTTCGAGGAAATGGTTCTGATCAACCTTGGGTCCGCGTCGGCAGCTCGAAATTTCGGGCGACGGTCGTAGTTGCCGTCGCCTGAGAGGAGGAGCTCCTGAAGGTCTCCGGGAAGCACCGGAAGGAAGGAAAGGGAGATATCCGGGAAGCCTATGGCAATGAGGTATCGGAGACAGATCGACGAGGTAGGCGGATCTTCGACGCAACGGAGGGGCGATCCATCTCTCGTATTCAGTCCTGCTCCGGCCGAGTCACAGGATTCTGCGAGAAGACCGCCATTCCACCAACATCCAGCTTCGGCAGTTTCCATTGTCCCTCCGCGGCCTCCGCCGCAGCCCTGTTGGACAGACATGTTGTGCCGCCGGAAGGTCCCACAGGAATGTAGAGTCGGAAGGCGGTTTTCTGGCAGCGGATTTGTCCCCCGCCTCGACGCCGAGGATCTCACTCCCGACTGCGAAGTCGCATCTCGCTGTTCTTCCTCCAACGTCGCTCTCTGCTCCCCTTCGCAGCACGCCGCCCTGCCGCGGGACATCAACCAAGATTTTATTCGTCACACGCCCCCAGTAAGTTATACAAATTGATATTTTATTGAAGATTAATTTTATAAGTACGAGAAAATATGAAAGTGGATAAATCCTGCTTCTCGAGTTATAAATAAATAAAATCACTTAGATAAATTCCATTTATTAAATAATTTATTATTGAGTTTAGAGCTGTGTGTGGGAAATGATTATTAATCTAAAGATCTCTTCATGGGGGCGAGGTGAGCTTACCACCGCCACAAATTGCAGTAGCCATATCACCGACTCCATTAAGACTCGCAGTCTGAAACACTCGCATACGTCTCTCTTCATCTTTCTTGCAGGCGCCGGGTCAGACCCTCGCCCGTAGTCGTCCTATTCTGCGACCGCCGGATTCGTGCGACGGAATTTACCCGATCTCTCCTTATGCCGGGGAACGGGAGGGCGGGGGGGCCATGAGGAGATTTGAAGAGTGAGGAGAATGCAGCTACAGTATTCCCTTCTCCGCTCAATCCCGTCTTCGTCGCCGGGACCTTCCACGAGCTTCCCACTGCCGCCGCTCCGCAGCCTCCCGCGGTTCACCTCAACCTCCGGTGCGAGGCCCCCGGCCCGGTCCCACGCGAGCGTAGTCTGCTGGTCCTTGGGCGACAGATGGAACTTGCAGAATATCGACTCAGGTGAGTGGTTATTTCTCCTTTTCAGATTTCTGACTCTGATTTCATTTCATGTTCTCTCCACCGACCTTCCCCAGCTCCTACCATTTTTTTCTCTTATTTTTCCAGTTTTCTTGTCAGTAGATGCTGTACAGGAGAGGCTGACCTCGTGGTTTCTGAAGGCCCGGACGGTGATCACAGAGGTCGCCGGGCCGCTCGTCAATTCCGGACCAGGAATAAGGTCCGATCCTCCGGCGGATCTGGAGAACGTGGGAATTGACGAAGTCGTGATGCCGGTTCCTGAGATGACCGTTAACTGGAAGACGCCCAATGGAGTCCTCTCTTTAGAAGCAGCCGTCTCTATAGAGCAATTCAGCCGGTAGCTACAAAATTATCTCCACTCTTTTAAGCCTGTCCTTTATTCCGGATTTCCTGTGTAATGATTAGTCTTTAACTATGACATATGGGCCACTTCTCGGACAGGATGATTGGGCAAACCGGGGGGAAGATGCAGAAGATATTCGAAGCACAGGCTCCTGTCTCCATCCGTAGTGACGCACGCAGCTTTCTGGAGTACTGCTGCTTTAGATATTTATCCAGAGATAATTCCCATATTCATCCTTGCTTGAAGGTATGCTCCCATCCATGATATGACCTATAAATACTTTTCCAGAAAAATTCAGACTTTTGCCATGTTTGAAAGTATTATCTTCCCCCTCCTGTCCCCCCTTATATTAATTCTAATGTTTTTCAGGGGAAAAGTAGATGTGGGTACATATTTTCTCCATTAGTAGAGAGTTAGACATTAATAGGCTTTTTCTGAATAAGGAATTTAATTGATTTTTCACAACCCATGTGTTAAAAAAAAAAAACTCTTCACTTTGATTATTTGCATCGTCATAAATTTGATTATTTGCATCTTTTATTTAGTGGTTATATAGAAGAAATCTGTGTTGGTGTCCATTTTTTTTTGATAATGCATCCAAAATTATTGGAACTACGGTCATGTAAGTTAGTTTAGTCCTGCTTATGACGTTCTAGTAATTGGAACATCACCTCATAACTCTCTATTGTTTGCAAAAACAGTAGTGGACGAATCTCTTGAATATAAGACTTGTGACATGTTTCCCTTTCCTTGTGAATCTTGATTGTATGCGCAATCACAATCCATGTTTTACCGCGGCTCAGATACATCTGATTGGTTTTCATTTATCTATAGTTGAGGAAAGAGAGAACAACTAGGCTGTTCATCACATGGCATTTCTTTCAATTATGTAGGTTAGAAGAAAACATGTTGATTCCATGATGAATTTTTCCTTGTTTTCAGGAGTCTGCGTTTCAGAGGCTGATTTTTATAACAATGCTTGCTTGGGAGAAACCTTACTGCGAAGACAACCACCATAATTATCAACTGGAGAGCTCATCTCTGAAGGTATTTTTGGATCCAGAAAACAAGTTCTCATCTCATATAACCAATATAGATATTTTCATATAAAATGTCATTTCTCTGTTTAAATATATAATTTACCTCTAACTTTTGAACAATCTAAAGGTCGATAACATCTATTGCTTATTTCTGTAAAATAAATTCAAAGCTCCAAAAGAGTTAGTTATTCAATTATTAAGCTAGTGCACCTTTGTGATACGTATTTATTCAGTTTTCTTTATCATAACCTATGAGTAGTCTGATAGGTTGTCAGACGTAAATTTGTTTGGCTGAGAACACATAGTAGGATTAGACTTGATGAATAAATTCTTAGTTCATTTAAGCTTCATTGTTTCATCACCTGAAACTAATTTCGTGATGTTAGTATTTACTGCCCAGATCAAATGAGAACCGCCAAGAAACATGACTCTAAAATAATTTTCCTCTAATGTCAATGACATGGAAGTGATGATACGGCATCTCCATCATGACCTAGCAATGTTTGGTCCTTACCATTTAGCTACTTCTGTCCATTTTCGTTTAAAAAACCACCTTCTCTATGGTTTGATTCATTAGACAAACAATTACTTTTTTCATTGCATTGTTTTCAATGTCAGAATCTTGGTACAGAGTTGATTTGTCTTGTAATTTATTTCCAGTCATTTTTCTCCTTGACCTTGTAGGGAAAATGTGTTGGACTCGATGCTTTTGTCCGAATTGCTCCGGCTGTTGCAGGCGTAGCTGATACATCAACAGTTCACCACCTCTTTAAAGCTCTGGTAGGAGATGGGAAAGGAATATCGCTAAGTTTGTGGATGACTTACATTTCAGAACTTTCCAAGTGAGGCAGCATAACCTGTAATTTCCTTAATTCTGCTTGCTACATGTATTTCAGAACTTTCCGATCTCCCTACTCAATTACTGCATCATTTTCTTTCATCTAATGTTGTTTCTTGGAAAAAAGAGTTTAAATATCAAGCATTTATAGACTACATTTTCCCTTAATTTTCTTTGTATTTCCGATGACAGCAGCATTTTTCAGTCTTCTATGTTAGTAACTGCATTTTCCTTTTGTGCTAGAATTTCATTCTATTTTGTTCTCGGAAGCAAACCACTGAAGTGATCGTGTTTCATGTGCTGTAGGGTGCATGAAGGTAGAAAGTCGTATGAAACGCATCCTAATGTTCAACCTCCCGATGAGGAAGTACTGTGCATCGGTTCTAGTAGGAAGCGACCGGTTCTTAAATGGGAAGAAAATATTGCATGGCCTGGAGACCTAACTTTGACAGACCGTGCGTTATATTTCGAGGTACAATTCTTTAATTGCACTTACATTTGATACTTTTTCACTTATAAGCTAAGGTGGCTTATGTAAGAATCATTATGTGAATGCTTTCCTATTGTTCCTCTGCTTTCTCACCACATTTGTCATTGCTCAATTCTCTTTGTTGAAATAAAATACCAAAGAACAACTTGACATGTGGAGTCTTTTATGTAAGGAGATTGTTGGAACTGACGAAGGAAACTATAAATATGGGAAGGGATCTAAGCCTCCTCATTTCTTTTGTTTTTTTCTGCTGATATTTGAATTTCCATATAAAATTGAGAACTTATCATCTAAAAACATCAGTCCATCCAACATACATTTTCACTACCTGCATTTTGTGGGGATTCTGCACTTTGTGAGCTCATTGATAATTCTTGACTGCTCTTGACTGTTAAATGATAGCTATAGAGGATAGTAATTATTACCGTCGTGTTAAGTTTCTGGATTGTTGATTCCCAATTCTGTATGAAATATTCGGACAGAAAAATCAGAAAATAGCAAATGGTTTTTTGTAGTTCTCTCTGTCCATCCTATATATTGCATACATTTTTCTTATACTAGAGTGATACTACACTAATCCTGATGTGACACCTTTACTTGGAAAGTTAATTAAGAGTTGGGTTTGGAATATGGAATATACAACTTATTGTGTGCACCCTTTTGTTACCATTTGACCTTATAAAGAAACATATGCGGCATATATTACGGCTGAAACCCTCGTATGTGGCAGAATCACGTGACAGTTTCTTCACATGAGCTGCAGCCTTCTTCCCTCGCAAGTTGACCTACATCTCTCTCTTGGATTATGGATTTCTATGGCTAATATTGCATGCCTCCTTTCACATATATTTTATTTAATTATTTTCATTTTTGTGCCTTTTTAATTATGTCTAACGTGTAAGAGCATATCGTTTGATGTATCCCCATGTGCATATTTATGCCATCTGTAAGCTTCTTTTGTTCGGTGTATGCACCTAGTATGCTATTTCGAACTGCGACAATAATTTTATTTCCTGAAGTATCTATTCTTCTTAAGTTTTTGCTATATTTGCACAATAGATTCAAACATATCAACTTTACATGTGCGGATCAGCTTTCTAAATGCGACAATATATTGACGTTAATAGCTTTCTTCTGTTGCGTTTGCAGAGGGTTGGCATGGGAGGACCTAAGGAACCAATAAGACTGGATCTCTCCAAGCAGGGTTCAAGAGTAAAGAAAACGAAAGTAGGGCCACTCGGTTCCAAGCTTTTTGATTCAGCTATTTCTGTCTCCTCTGGTTCAGGGTATGTGCTATCAGAATATATTATCATATTTTCTGATTATGCTGATGATTTCAGTGATGGACCTGCTAATATCTATTTGAGGTACTGATAAAAGGAGCACCTAAGGTTTTGTATATAGTGGTAGGGGAACAGAAAATTGAAAAATACCAAAGGGGATGGAGACTCTTTTTTAACTTTGATTGCTGAAAGGGGCCAGATCATCCTTATTCAGCTCTTTCTGTCTCGTTTGGTTCTGGGCATGTATTATCAGAATATGCTACCATTTTGTACTTTTCATTTCCCAAACGGACCAGATCATGCTAATTTATCTATTATTCTTACAACACCCTTTCAGCATTATCTGTCTTTGAGAGGTCATTGTTTATTCTTTGCTTTTTCTACTGTCACTCGACTGTGATTATTGATGTCACTTTATGTAGTTAGCAACTAGGATGATCTCTTCTATCTTTCAGGGGTATTCTTATGGAGTAAATAAGTGAAAACGCTGCTTCAGATCCCTTCACGGATCAGAACAAAAGAGGGTGCCCCTTACGGATTTTTACCATTCATTCCCCCTTGGAAGCTATTTTACTTTTTTCCAAGTGAATTTTACTAATTTTCCTAGAGTCAATGGATGAGTGTGATTGATTCCAACTCTTCCATTTTCGTGATGTGTTCTTCATCCGTACTGTGGTAACTTTACAGCCTTTTATCTTTGTAGGTCAGAAACTTGGGTTCTTGAGTTTGTTGACTTCGGTGGGGAAATGAGGAGAGACGTCTGGCACGCCTTCATTAGTGAAATTATTTCAGTGTACGAGTTCATTCGTGAATTCGGTCCACAGAGTGGTGACCCCTCCGTTAGGCAGGTATATGGCGCCCACAAAGGAAAGAGCAGAGCAATAAAGAGTGTTGCAAACAGCATTGCAAGGCTACAGTGCCTTCAGTTCATCAGAAAGCTGTCCGAGGATCCAGCCAAGCTCGTTCAGTTTTCCTACCTGCGCAGTGTGCCGTTTGGTGACGTCGTCTTGCAGACCCTGGCAGTCAACTTCTGGGGTGGGCCTCTGATTACTAAATATAGGCAAACTGACCGTGACCAGGCCCGGAAGGCACTACTCTCAGAGGGGATAGTGTCTTTCGGAGTTAATGTTTTCGACATAGATGGAAGCGCCTACTTACACAACTGGATGAGATCTCCTTCCTGGGCGCTGAACCCGTCTGTTCTTTTCTGGAAGAATACCTCCGTCAGGCAAGGAATTATTTTGAGTAAGAACCTGGTCGTAGCCGACTTGAATACAGTGGAGAGGGCAGCATTGACGTGCAGGGAGAAAAGCCAGATAGTTGACCAGATCCGGGCGACAATAGATGCTGCTATGATCAAAGGGATTCCGAGCAACATCGACCTCTTCAAGGTGCCTATCTCTACTGAATACTGTACGGTTTGTTGTGTATTTGTTGGCTCGAATTTGGATCTATGCTGAGACGGTGGTGGTCACGGTGTTGGTTGGTGTTCAGGAACTTATGTTTCCTTTTGTGGTCATGGCCAACAACTTTGAGAAACTCAGACGGTGGGAAGATCCCTACCTGACTGTATCTTTCCTGGCATTTACATACACAGTCATTTTCAGGTGAGCATCGTTCAACTCAAATGCTACGTACAAAACATGCGCCTTTTTGTGCTTTTTGGCAATCAAAGGATAAATATTGGATGCATTTCCATCTTGGATATAGTTCACAACGAAAATATCTACATGTCCGGGAAATTTAGCACGAACTAGAACCCTGTCAATGTTGGGTATTCATATTTTAGAAGCTCCCCAATTATATTCATTGTCAGGATTGCTTTCCCCAAAAGCTCATCGTTTTGATGTTACAATTTCAGCAAATATTTTCAATGCGTGCTTAACATGGCATCAGCAATTATCAGATTTTATGTTCCTCTTGCTCCCCAAAGTAGTTACAGAAATGTTGATCCTTCTGATTTTGAAATGGGTCATCACTTTAATTTATTTTTTTCCCCCGCTTGTCAGAAACCTGCTGGCATATGTGTTACCTGTGACTTTCATAATCATGGCTGCCGCCATGCTATTGTTGAAGGGACTGAAAGAACAAGGCCGGCTGGGGAGATCGTTTGGTAAGGTAACCATACGGGACCAACCACCCTCAAACACAATCCAGAAGATCGTAGCTCTCAAGGAAGCCATGGCAGACTTGGAGGACCAGCTTCAACGCCTGAATGTCACCCTTCTTAAATTTCGTACTATTCTTTTGGCAGGTCAACCGCAGGTATGCCTTCAAAAAGTCATAACCTGGTCAAAGAAAAATAATAAATATTATATCTTCTTTTTCAATAAATAAATAAATAAAGGCTTCACCATTCCTGCACCATTTTTGTGATATTCCTTGCAGACCACAACTGAGGTTGCTCTGGTGCTACTCTGTGCTGCAACCGCTCTCCTCCTAGTTCCTTTCAGATACATCCTTTCCTTCATCATCCTCGATCTCTTCACGCGAGAGCTGGAGTTCCGCCGGGAGACGGTCACGAAGTTCAGAGCCTTATTGAAGGAACGCTGGGCCGCTGTACATGCTCCTCCTGTCGTTATACTGCCCTATGAAACTGCCCCACCGAGTTCCCCGAGAGATTCCCTACCAAAGAAAAAATCCGAGGAAAAAAAGGTTAGTAACAATCCCTGATGATCGATGGCTAATTTTCTTTTTTTATTATTAATGTCGGTGTAAATACCTGTAAACGATTTTGGCAGTGCTTCAATTAGAAATAACAATCGGCCGCTGAGGGTGAACGAGACGGCCCATATTCGCACCACAGGGTAGTTGTGGTTCTAGGTGTAGAACCTCGCCGCCAGCATGAGGCCAGGCGGTCAGGTGTGTGCGGCACAGCACGCCACGCGCAGCTTGTGCACTGTCACGCGTTTGCATGGCACAGCATGCGCAAAGTGGAGGGGGCTTGCGCCTATGCATACCCATCCAGGCCTGTGACGCCGCCGGCTCCTAGCGAGGTTCACGAGAGTCACCTGCTGGAACGGATCCCATGCAGTGGGAGCTCAGGACGCATGCGAAAGGGATTCGTGGTGCGGCGTGGGGAGACTGTTTAGTGTGTGGAAAGGAAAATGGGAGAGACTGGGTTCCCACAGATCTATAAGTAATGGGCTACTCCTCTGGTGGCCCCATGAGCTCCTCGGAGTTTTCTCCGAGGGTCTGCGCGTGAAACCGCCGCTCCGATCCTGACAACGCCGGTGATATCTCCGCTCCGATCCTGACAACCCATGAGAAGGCGCCGCCAGAGGATCCGCCGATGGTGCCCGCAGCACCATTGGCGTTGCGAGAAGCCCGTTCCACGACGGAAGAAAAACACGGGTAAGTTCAGTGCATCGGCAACACTGAGTTTCCCCGTCGCTCCGCTGCACTTGTCCTTCCCCACCAGCTTCTTCTCTTATTACCCACTGCGGGAGTTCCTGAGAGGAATAGATAAGTAAGGCAGCGGATTGTGGAGAAAGATCGCCGAGGACTACGTGAAGATGAGTACGTGGGGCCAGGTGACCGCCGCATCGGGCGATGGGGCCTGCAGGTGCTGCAGGATGCGTTCCCAGCATCAATGCGGTGCAAACATTCCCCGGTCGTCATCGGTTAACATTCAGTTCATCCAATAGTCGAAGACTTGCCGCGGCGTCTCCATCCTTATAGATCCTGTCCTGTCGTACCTTGCATCACCGCCAAACTCCGGGTGGGTCGGGAGAAGCGCCGCGTTTACTCTTGTCCTAATGACTGGTGGTGACATCCCAGCTGCCCCTACTAAACCCTTTCTTCTCTCTATCCATCATCTTCCCATTAGGAATGCTTGGAGACCTCCCTGGCGACGACCTCTAGAACGACGATCTCTTCGCGTTCTTGATGAAGGTCACAACCCATGATAATTGTCAGCCAGCGCAGATGGAGCTGGCTAATAATTCTCATGGGTTGTGATCATTAGGGGTGCGAAGAAATCGTTGTTTCAGAATTCGTGACCACCGGCCCCTCTAAGCATTACTAATGCGAAGAGATTGATAGAGTGAAGAGAGTGTTCACCAGGGGTAGCTGGAATGTCACGACCAGTCTTCAGGACGTCAGTGAACGCGGCGGCGCTCCTCCCGATCCAGCAGGAGTTTTCTGGCGCTGCAAAGGACGACAAGGCACGATCTATAGGGATGGAGACGCCGCCGCAGAACTTCGACAATTGGCTGAACTGGATGTGATCCGACGACGACCGCGGGATGATTGCACCGCATTGGTGCTGGGAATGCCTCTTAGACCTGCAGCACTTGCAGGCCCCCTCGACCTGGCCCCACGTCCTTGTCTCCACATAGTACTCGGCAATCTTACTCCACGCTCCGGTGCCGTACTTATTCATTCCTCTCAGGAAACTCCTGCAGCGGGTAAGATGAGAAGAAGTTGGCGGTGAGGGGAAGGTGCGGGGGAGCGGTGGGGAAAACTCGTCTGCCGGCCTTCTCTCTCTCTCTCTCTATATATATATATATATATCTGTCCGAAATTGCCTTTATACCTTTTGAAAGATATTTTGTATTTATACCTACTTTTGTTTGTAGGTGAATCGGATCCGTTTTGTTCTAAGTTTAACTGGATAATATGAATCGGATCATATTAAGTTTAACCCAATAATAAGTTTTTTGTTTTTCCGCCTATATTTTCTCTCTCTCTTCGAACGACAACAACGGCTCTCTCGCCGCCGCCGGCGCTCGACGACTGGCGCTCTTGGCGGCTTCGACAGTATCGGGCTCGCCGGGCTTCACAAAGCAGAGCCCGAAGCCCGGGCTGGGCGTAAAAATCATTTGGCGGCCCGTTGGTACCCTGATCCGTCGCAGCCCTCTGCCTAAACCCCGTCGCGCCGCTTCTTCTTCTTCTTCTCCTCTCTCTCTTGCCTCTGTTACCTCGCGCGCGGTGGGTCCTCAGGCGCTACCGCCGCCCTAGCGCAGGGGGTCGCGGAAAGCAGCCGCCAGTTCTCCGGCATCCAGCGGCAGCTCAGTGTTCCCCTTCAGCCCGGACTCTGCCTGATTGTTAGCCGTCCCGCAGCCGTCCGCCGCTGCGTCTTTTCTTCTTCCTTGCTGCTCGCCGAGCCGTCTCCAGTTTCACCTCCTTCCCTTGGACCTTCTTAACGTCTTCTCGCGCAGGCTTCCTGGTACGCTCTCTCCGAATCCTTCTTCTTGAGGAGACCGTCTGGATAAAGAGATTTATGTCCATTTGTGAGAAAACTTTATCAAAATCCAAAGTCCAATCGGGACACATCAGGCATCCGTGGTAGCTGGCATGGACCGATTGTAGCCAAACTTAGTTTGCACATTTATGTAGATAATTCATTTGCCTATTAGTTTCGTTATAATCTTGTGAATTTTGGCAGTTGCCTCATTTTCGGACTAGCTTCATCGATACCCTTTCTACACTTCATCCAATGCTGGTATTTAATTATCCTGATGATTTCATGATAATTCATGCACCTTAGTCGTGGTCTGGTCATAGGTGTAATCGCTATGTCTTATCCTATTACCAGACATTGGCTGATCATCACATCCCCCATTTAGCCACATGAGGCTGCTCAAGTGGCATGAACTTGTTAATCTAGTTCAAAAAAAGTTTTTTTATGTAAGTAAATTCAAAAAATAACTGTGATTAAAGTTATTTTTTTACCTTTTCTAATGAAAAGGTGTATTTGTTTAGAGGAAAATTTATCAAGGGTGAAGGGCGAGATTTTAAGGGTTGATAATTTTTTAGAAATAAATAAATATTTAGCATGTAAAATACTTTCATCAAACAGCTAAATACTTTCGCCTCTTTCATTTTAAATATTAAAATCGGATTGAAGCGAACCCAGTTTTACAGATAAGTATAATAACATCACCATTATTAAGTCCATTTTATAAAAAGGATTCATATAGTAAGGAAGCCAAAAGATTTCAAGCCCACTTGTTATGAATATTATGAAATAATACCTGCGGAAAATAAATTTTCCTAGTGCAGAGTTTAATCATCTGGCTGATGTTATTTTCATGTCAATTAGGCCCTGTCGCTTGTTCATCTATCAGCAGGTTGAAAAGCTCTTGAGAAAGATTATTGGTAGCGAACGAGTAGCTCAGTGATTCTTCTCTCAGGGGAAATGGAAGAATTAGAGGTTACTTCAAGCCCCCACTCTAGCATGCCCCCTCCCTGTGAGGAGTGCGGCCAGAACGCTTGGAAATACAGATGCCCCAGCTGCTCCATCCGCACCTGCAGCCTCCCTTGCGTCAAGTCCCACAAGGCACGCACCAGCTGCACCGGTCAGAGGAATCGTACCCAGTTTGTTCCCCTCTCTCAGTTCAGCGACGATCTGCTCATCTCTGGTGTGTGTGTGTGTGTGTGTGTGTTTCTCTCTCTCTCTTCCTCCCTTCCTGCAATAGTTTCTTATGCATGGAGCCAAATTTTCTCGCGTTTCTATCTGGTTATTCATTAACTGTCTATCACAGATTATAATTTGTTGGAGGAGACTTTGAGGGTCACAGAATCTGCCCGCCGGATGAGGGGCATCACTGGTGGTTGCCCGGGTGGGATGGGCAGACACTCAGGCTTCAAGCTGCGAATGCTCGGGGTACTCCGTAAGGCTGCTTTTCGGAGGAAAGTACGGCTCCTGCTGCTACCGGCTGGCATGTCTAAGAGAGAGAAAAATCACTCCCGATATGATCGCAGGTTTGCTGCTCTTCCAATGTGTTTCTGCATCGACTTACTTGCTAAAGTCTACTCTAATTTGACCAATGAAGAAATTTTCATTTTCTGCTAGCGTTAATGCCCTTAGTGAATCTTTAGCCAATCCCTTTCATTACATGATTTCCTCTCATATAGATAGATATAGGAACTATGTGCCTTCTATAATCCTGACAAATTCAGTTCCTAATAAACTTTGCTTTGGCTTTCCTTTATCTCCCCAACTTTTTCTTTTCCCCGATTTTGTTCATCATTGGGAATCTCAGCTGTTGCTTACCGTCCCAGTTTCAGGTCAACCCTCTGGTTCGAGATGTTAGTTCATCACTTGGATTAGACCTAGAAAATTGTATGCAGTGATGCTGCACGTCTTGGCAATATTACTCTCTCTCTCTCTCTCTCTCCCTCTAACCTGCCACGCCTACTTTCCAACCCAAAATTATGATTAGTTCTTTTATGTGTTTGTTTAATTGACCTGGTTGCTGATGGTTTCGCTCTGAATTATTAAAAGTAAGTCAAGATCCATCATCCAACTACATGGCTTTCATACAATCGCATCATTTGCCGGCGGCATCGAGAACTATCTCCAATTGCTGTATTTCTTGTTCATTTCAGGACCAAATCCATATTCTGGACGATCGAGTGGCATTTCCATTCGACGGATGTCGTCCTGACTGACCGCAGGTGAGCTGTAAAATATTTTTGGCCAGTATTTAACCTCATAATATTTTTTATTCTTTATCCTGAATCATTAAACATCGAGAACAAAAAACCCACATTTCTGTAGTAATCGATTAAGCATTAATTGAGCAAAAAATTAATATCATCCCCATCAACAGTGTCGATGAGCGCATGAACCTGATCTCTGTAATGGGGAAGCACCTCAAACCCACGCCGTGGAATCACAAGCTGAGGCCTTTCTGCAACGAAAGGATAGAAGACCTGAAGTTCTTCCTCCAGAAGGACCCCAAGGTACCCTTATCTTTTCATTCCACCCAGAGCATTAGCTCGTCCGCTGGGAACTCATCCTTCTGGTTCGTCTCTGCCGCAGGATCCCAAGTCCCCCTGTCTCCAGCTGAATCCGGCGGCTCCGATGGGTCCGCAGATTGCGAACATCACCGTGCTGGAGTACCCCGTCGTCCTCGTCTACCTCCCGACGCAGAGCCACGACTTCGAGGTGGAGGTCGTCAAGGGCTCGCTGCCATCCTCCCACAGCGAAGAGGCCGCAGACGGGCGGCGCAGCCCGGAGGGCGGCGGCGGCGGCGGCGGCGACGGCGGCGGCGACGGCGTCTTCTTCCGGGAGGAAGAACTCGAAGAACTCGAGGACGACGACGCCTCCGGCGGGACGCGAGTCCTTGATCTCGGGGCCGTCGGCTCTACCACGCCGGCGGTGGGAGCGCCCGGCGGTGTCGACCCTCCGCCCAGCTCCTCCGTCGATGGGTGCTTCGACTTCGAGCAGGAACTGAGGGACGCTTACTCTGATCTGATTGGGGAGGTGAACCCAGATGATTTCCTCTGCCTAGACGGGGATTTCGGCGAGGGCGACGGAGTGGGAGAGGCGGTGGCGATGGCTGCCTACTGCGATGGGCTGCTCGAAGAAGGGGAAATCCCAGACTTTTGAGTACGGTCATGAGAAATTGTTGATTAATCAGAGTATTTCATCGCAAAATCTTTCTTTCCTCTGATTTCCTTCTCATTATACTACAGAAAAGCACATCATGGTTTTATTGGCCAAGCACCAGACCCCGGCCAAGAATTTCCGGAGACCATCTTCATAATACACATGGCAGACTCTAATTCCATAACTAGCTTCTCTCTCTCTCTCTCTCTCTCTCTCTCTCTCTCTCTCTCTCTCTCTCTCTCTCTCTCTCTCTCTCTCTCTCTCTCTCTCTCTCTCTCTCTCTCGCCCATAAAACATGAATTTCCGGTAGACCCTAATTCCATAACTAGCGTCTCTCTCTCTCTCTCTCATAAAACATGAATTTCCGGTAGACCCTAATTCCATAACTATCTCTCATAAAACATGAAGCCATAACTCTCTCTCTCTCTCTCTCTCATAAAACATGAAGTGAGCGAGTAACAACCAGAGATATCTACGCTCATGTGACAATGACAGAGGACAATTAGCTGAACAACGGGCACAGGAACAGAGAAAAGTAGGCTATCATAGTCTTCCGATAAAAACAACCGATTCATGAACTCTGAAAGTCTCCAACACACTGCCAAGCTACCGATCGCTGGAATTATTTCAAATCTCTGAGCAAATTATGAACACATTCCACACGCCGATTATGGAAAGTATTCTCTTGAACCATCAACCCAGATGACCGAACGAGTGAAGCGAGAGAAGTACCCGAGTTTTGAGTGAGCCTCAATAGCCTCCCTGACCGGTAAGCCCACTCGATCACCAGGCATCATCTTCGCTTCAAAGCTTGGCCATCACATACTCTACAATCAAAATCACCATCAAGAAACTTGAGAGAACAGATTTTAGCTG
The DNA here is from genome assembly GCA_902729315.2 of Spirodela intermedia. Classification (NCBI taxonomy): domain Eukaryota; kingdom Viridiplantae; phylum Streptophyta; class Magnoliopsida; order Alismatales; family Araceae; genus Spirodela; species Spirodela intermedia. The sequence goes on along the minus strand of LR746268.1, from coordinate 8,374,484 downwards.
AATGAGATTCAAGATGCGGAGTATCTACGAGCTTCATATATGCCATATTTGGAAGCAATGCATTTACGTTAATTCCCTCTCTGATAATCCTGAGAAGATCCAACAGAAGCAAGAGCCAGAAAAAGATGTGCCCACAAATACTTTGATCATTCTATGTCGCAGGGAAAAATCCCACATGGATCTCTGTTCTACTACAATTATGATCCTAAATAAGAAAACTAGCAGCAGATCATACAGGGCTGCAATTAGAATTATTTCATATTAAAATTTACACTGCTCTCAAAGGAAATTAGTTCATAATCAAAACCCTAACTTAGCCAAATGATTAGTTGCTACTGCTGCTAGAACAAGTCGACCGTCAAAACATTCTGTGTTAGGCTGCTCTCAGAGCAATATTGGTCATAATTAAAGTCTCAACTTACAGAATCATTCACGATCAGAAACCTCACTTGATTAAGCAGAAGCCCACAATCAGGCACGTTAATGGCAATAAACAACTATCAAATCATCCAATAATATGTTGCTGTAGAGAAAATAAAAAACAGTTGATGCAATTTACGAACAGAATATCCTGATGCAACATTATGCAGCTTTCAGACAAGACAAGTTCATTGACTAGAGTTCTAGCTATTAGCAGTCCACTGTAAAGCACTGAATCAACAGAAAGTCAACTGTCACCAAATCACAAAATATTGTGAGATTGAAATAAAATAGTTCATAACCAGAAATCTAACTTGATTAATAACCTGAAAACTAAAACGTATTGCAATTAACAGGAAATCACTTGATCATCCAATTACATGCTATTATAATAAATAGGATAGCTTGTGATCCAGCATCTACCTAGCAATTCCTGATTCAAAGGCTAGGAAAATAAAAGAATGGAAGAAACGTGTCAAAATATTTCAAGAGAAGGTTAGTAACATATAGATATATCCAGGGATGCTACTGTTCATTAAAAAAGGCCGGCGACACAACAGATGATTTCAGTTTAGTTTTCATCTCGAACAAATCAAATAGTAAGGTTAAAACGTCAGTACCTTTTTTAAAAAATGGAGACAGAACAAACATTAAACGAGAAAAAAAATTCCTAAAGCATTGCCAAAAAAACTGAAATATCCGAGAAAAAAAATTCGATGGTGCTGGAAATCCCGACGAGGGGAAGGATGAATAGAGCTCACGATATGCTACGTTTAGGCGTTGCTAGGGCATTCCCTCGCGAAATGTCCCGGCTTCCCACAGTGAAAGCATCCCCCTCCCCCTCCCCCTCCCCCTCCCCCGCCACCAGCGCCGGAAAAGCGACCGCCACCACCTCCTAGGTGACAGTCTCTAGCCAGGTGACCAGTTTCCCCACAAGTATAACAAGCCGCGCCACCACCCCCTCGGTTGCATTCCCTCGCCAGATGCCCAGGCTGCCCGCAGTTATAACACGTCCCCCCGCCACCGCCACCGCCACCGCCGCCACCACTGCCACCCCCTTGCAGGCAATCCCTAGCCATATGGCCAGGCTGCCCGCAGTTGTAGCACCCTCCACCGCCGCCACCACCGTATGCTCCACCACCACCACCACCACTCATCCGCCCACCTCTTCCACCACCCCAGCTGCCACCGAAAGCCCCGCCGAAGCCGCCCCCCCCGTATCCACCACCGCCGTATCCGCCCCCACCACCGCCGTAGCCGCCCGCACCACCACCGTAGCCGGCCCCACCACCGCCGCTGCCGTAATAATCCCCGCCTCCTCTCGCCCTGCCAGCGGAGAAACCCCTGTCACCGCCGGATGAAGAAATGAAGGCACCGTTGGGACCGGTGACGTCAACGGCCTTAGATCTCCCATCGTCGCCCTCTTCGATCACGAACTCGACCGCGTCCCCCTCGGTGAGGACTCGGAAGCCATCGGAACGGATGGAGGTCTGATGGACGAAGAGGTCCTCACCACCGGAATCAGGTTTAATGAACCCGAACCCCTTCTGGCTGTTGAACCAGCTCACGGTCCCGCTCTCCCGATTCCCCTGCGCCATCTCCCTCTGCACGATAAAAACCCTAGCTTCCCCCCGCTGAGGAACAGGAAAAGGAAACAAGAAAAGCTCCCGCTTGCAGTGGACTGGAGAGAAGAGAGAGAACAAAAACGAGGAAACCCTAACCCTAGATCACGCTCGCCGCCAACAGGTAGGGTTTAGGAAGAAGGGATGATCGCCTCAGTCTGCCAAAGGCAAAAGGCGAAGAAGAGCAGGAGAGAGTCGGGAGATGCCGCCGCCGTCTCGCTCTCTAAAGGGGAAAGAAATCCGGTGCAAAGAGAGAGAGACTCTCGGTCCTGCCGCATGCCGTTTAGCGCCAACGGATTAGAGCGTTCATTACCAGCCACGTCATTGGTGAATCCGTTTGAACGATGAACGGTTCAGATTGCACAATAACTCATCGGCCGGGTTTGGAATCGCCCAACCGGGAACCGCACCCGGCCCATTTAGGTCGGTGGTGTGGCTGGGACGGGCCTGGGCCAGATCTATCTACGTACGGCCCTGGCCCCGCCCGTTGAAAACGTGGCAGTGCCAGGGAGTTCGGAACGTGTATGCTGTCTATACGTCCAAGCTTCTCGGAAGCCGTTATTCCTTCCATCTTTCGGGAGTCGCCGCGCGATCGCAGGCGTGGCTTGGCGGACGAGCCAGATGGCAGCGCTCTTCGGCGGCGCCCAGGGGTCTCCGTCGTCCCTTCGTCGGATCCTCTTCCAGGTACGCTCTGCTGCACAGCTTTGACGGCTATCGGCATGGTAGTGGCAGATCCTTTTGGCATCGTGCGTCTGGGATCCTCCTTCCGCGCCTGGGGAAAGGCCCTCCTCAGATAGCCTTGAGGGTGGCCTCCTTTCGTGTCAGCTTTCTTTGATCCCCTCCCTCCCCCCCCACCCCACCGACTGTTGCTTTGAGGAGGTTAGGTTAGGATTCGGTGCTCGGCGGGCGGCCGCCAATGATTAGGATTCCCCCGCAATGCTAATTCCTTGGATCTTCTGCCTGAATTTTGATCGGTCAATGGTGTATGATTGATTGTATGCTAACCATCCCTAGAACTTCTTAATTTTCCTCTCCCTTTGTCTCCTCATCTGTGTTTGCGTCTCGCTTTTAAACGGAGGCTACTCGTGTGGTACCTCATGCTCCTTGTGATGGAATCGATTGTTTTCCCTGAATTAGAAGGCGGAAACCGACTCCAGACCAACAGAAATCACTCATTTCTGTGGGAACCACTCAGATTTTACAATTTAGCGTCCAAGAGATCGGTTGAGAGTTTCCTAATTTTTCGTGGCTCGTCGTGCTCGGAGGCAAAACCACAACACTAATTTTATCGCTAGCGACAACATGTCACGATTCAGTGGTCAATGAATCCAGAATCTGATCGTGGTGATCGTGTTCGTCGTTATGAATGAAGAGCGATCCCAACCTTGATGGATGGCGCAGATTTGTTGGGGCGTGTGCTCTTGTCTGAGCAAGTGTATCATTGCCCTGGAAAGATAGTGCCTGCAATTATTGCCATACGCTTAGGCCGAGTGGTTTGGTGGCTATTGACCTTCCAGCGAGGCTCACAGCCGTAAAACTGTTGTTTGCCAAAGGAATCTGTCGTAAGATGTGGCAATGTCTGAGAACATCGGCAGGCCACAGACGGATGCATCAAAGCTATCTGATTATGTAGATCAATTCCGGAATATAAACTTTTGTTTTAGTTTCTTCTCCCAAAAATCGCAATTAATTGCAGCATAAATTTCACGGACACTTCGCATCTGATTTCTAACCATTCGAATTCTTCTGCCCATTAGAATTCTTCCTCGTGTTGTAGGTACCATACTGAACTCTCCGGGGAGCCACGATGCCCGGTGGCTCTGATGCGGGTGATTGTGGTGAAGAGGCCAAGAAGCGCACGAGCGATGGACTGTTTTCTGAGAGATCTCTAAGTGTGCGTACTCACTTTGAATCTCAGTCGGCGAATTTTTTGTCTCCATCGAGTCGAAGGGGTTTCAGACGGAGCTCTTCTCTCGGCGGAGCGCGGGATCCTGGTTCATGGCGGAGACGCTCCATCAGCCTTTCAAGAGATGGCTCGAGTAGGTCATTTGAAGATGTCCCAAGCGAGGTCATTGCACAGGTTGGGGACAGCGGGGATCGAATGTTGGATGGCACAGTGGGAAATGTAACGGCAGACAACCTAGATGAATTGTATGGAACTCATCCGAGGAGGTATTCATCAGGTAGTCACAGGGAATCCTGGCGTAAGGGCTCAATCAGGCTCTCCCATGACTTGGAAGATGGAATTCTGGAGGATGAGGAAAACCGCTTCTCTGCAAAAATCGGGGACAGCGGGGATCGAGTAGTGGGAGAAAAATTGTTTGATGAAGAGGGCGGTCTCATGATTGAACAGGACGTATTTACAATTTCTGAGACGGATGTTGTCCCAATCCCAGATGGGCGGTCACCATTGGAACTGGAGAAAATATCTCTGCCCACTGATTCTATTCTCTATTCGAAGGAGGAAAAGATCAGTACATTGATTGTGCAGCCTGTACAGGTTTGTTGTGAAATGTAGACCATCCCACTTTCGTTTGGCGATGAATTACCGAGGTTTTCATACTATTTTAAGTTTAGCATTTACTTTGGTGGCCGAAATATGTGTTTAAAATATTAATTTGTTTTTTTGGAAGATTTCCATTTCTGAATGGAGAGTATGAGGTCGTGCAGGGGTTGTAATGAAATGCAGATTGTTGTGTGATTTGCTTTTTCCTCCCGACTGATTTTCCCTAGATGTATCCTTTGGTGTAATAAAATCTTCGTTTGAACAAATAATTATTCAACTTATTCTGCTAATTTTATTGTCTTTTCTCTTGCCTGAAGAGATGTTGAGAAAGTTTTTGGCTCCATTGATGTCGAGCCCTCATTTGTTTTGATTCGTTCCTCAGTGCTTTCTGCCACAGAACGTAGATTCAATCAAGGCAAATTTTTCCGTCATCAGTCGGAAAGAACAAGACTACACCTGAGAAAACCATACAAGTAGGTTTTAAAAAATAAGGAGGATCTTTCATGCTTTGCTTAAAAAATATCACCTGAGAAATGTTTCCTCAGTCTGAAATGATCCCTTTCTTTCTTCTTTCTCCAGCTGTGGGTACTAATGGATTGCTCTTTTCTGCAGAGATATAAGTTGTCACGGCCGCTAGACTACATGGCTTACATGCTTCCAATGGCTGTGTTCGGGATCCTTGGGGTGAGCCATGAAATCATACTATAGATAGATCTAATGATTTCCTTCATAGCATGACCTTGATTCTTTCCATGTGATCTTTATTTACCGCCCCATGCATTAGTCTCCATGTATCATAATCATCTCAGCTTAGCAACCGATATCAATTAAATTGCAATAATTTTACCGCTGATCTCCGGAGAAAGAGGACGTGAAATAACTCAAAACATCTGTTTGATTTCCTGCTCTACGCTAGCTAGCATGAAGATCCGCATGGAGATGGCTTGCCTGTCAGCTTGATCATGTTTTTTTATCATTCTGACCATGTCATACGCCATGGTATGTTCTTATCGGTTGCCAGGTTTTTACAAGGCATTTACTGCAAAAGCTGTTCGGGCCCGGTTGTCTTGCATTAACGAGAGATGGAACACCTCTCTACCTCGATCTCCCAGCCAATATGGTCTCTTTCTTTCTCTCTCTCTCTCTCTCTCTCTAAAAGAAATAACACGCACATACATTCGACTTTCCGTAAAATGTGCTCCTCCTCATCAGGTTGGTTCATTCTTCATGGGATGGTTCGGCCTTGTGTTCAAAGGAGACGTGCGCCATGTCTCGGATCATCTCGCCGTCGCCCTGACAACAGGGTTCATGGGGAGCCTCACAACATTCAGCGGTTGGAACCAGAAAATGCTCGATTTGTCCTCAGAGGACCACTGGGTCTTTGCTGCGGCCGGCATCATCCTGGGTAAGCCGAAACCTGTCGCTCATCCTCTCAGATCTTCTCCCTACCTATCATAACTTTACATGGAAGGATGGATAGGTGGCCGGTTCCTTCCATCCAAGGAACCAGTTCTAGCTCGCCGAATGAAGAACACTGTACTTGCCGCAGGTTTCTTCATTGTGAACGAGAGTTTCAGGTACGGCGTCGCCTCGGCGGACTTTCTCCGGGAACACCTTCTGAATCTGTTCGATGAGACTCCGGACAGGCCCACTTTCGTCCCGGATAGATGGGCGGTGAGGAGGCCCGGCCAGCACGCGGCTGCCATGACCGCGGCGCTGCTCCTCTTGTGCTCGCTGTGGGGCGTCAGCGGCGCGATGACGGGAACCTCACTGGACGGTCTCAGAGACGGCTCCGTGCTGTGGGTGGCCTGCCTCGCCGCGCCGCCGGGCGTGTGGCTCCGCTGGTACCTCGCCAGGTTCAATGGCAGGGGCCTCGGCAAGAAGGCCGTCCTCAAGTGGCTCCCCATCGGCACCATGGCGGCCAACATCCTCGCAGCTCTCGCCATGGGAGCCCTCTCCACCGCCGACAAGGAGGTCAGTAAGCGCAGAGGATTTACTCGCCTTCCTCCTCCGTGATCTGACCTCTTCTGTCTTCTTCTCCCTCCGCTGTGCAGGTGGACTCGAGAAGAGCGGGGCTGATCATAAGGGGACTCCAGTTCGGCTTCCTGGGTTGCCTGAGCACGGTCTCCACCTTCGCCGCCGAGGTCTACGCGATGCGCCAGAGCGGCCACGAGGGCAGGGCTCTGGCCTACGCGGCCGCCACCTTCGTCCCCTCCTTCGCCATGGGCACCCTCATTTACTCCGTACCAGTGTGGATCCGGCATTACCACTGATGATCTCTCCCCAGGTATGCTAATCAGTCTCTAATCTGTTTCGATTCCACACAAAAAAAGATGAGAAATTTGGCGTGGGATCCCAAAGAAGCTTGAAAAAACATCAATATGTGGGCAAATCTCAGTTTTTTACAGCAATTTCCTGAGATGATTCTGAATCAGATATCAATGATTTGCTCACCATTCTCATATATTTGGGACTCATAGTCCAGGATTTCTGGGGATCTAGACGTGGTCTGGCCTTCGAAGCCAAGAAAGCTTTGTCAGCTGACCACACATTTCTCGCCACGTGCCAAATCTTGTCCTCCCCTCTACAGCAATCACCAGTTGGGGACTAATATCTATATTTTTTGTCTTTTTAGGCCATCCAATCATGGAGAGACACGAGAGTTGTTGACTCCTACAGACCATCCGGTCGGGGCGTATGAATTCCCAGCGAGTTCCCTTGCTCGAGCTCATCTCGCCGCCGTCCACGTCAGCATGGCCTCTGCTTACCGTCCGCCTCTCGATGTATCCTGCGCGTCGGCCATGGCGAGATCCCCCGCCGCCGGCCGGTCCGCCCGCCGACACCGAGCTCTTCTCCCCCGCTGCTCTGGCACGGAGCCGGGCTCCGCCGCTCGCCGCCCCCGCCAGCCATTCGCCTCTCGGGATGCGATTAAGCGGCATCGGAGGACCGGAGGTGTCCTCAGCGGGCGTCGCGGCACTAGTAAGCTCATCGTCATCACTCTAGACCGACTGATTTCCCCCTTTTTCATCTCCCCTCTCGGATTGCAAGCCTTTCCGAGTTGTCGATCTCGTGTTCTTGCCATTAGCCCTAGCACCGTTTCCGCTCTGTGGGCGTTTTCCGTGATTTCAAAATCCCGTTCCGTGTTGGGCACCGTGTCGTAGTTTTCCCAATTCCCTCCGATTACCAGTTCTGGCCACGCTGTGGGTCTCCAGGGCCCATCGCACTTGAGAACCACCTCGCCGACGAGGCCCACCTGATCGCCCTGCCTCTTTCAGCTGAGTCCGTCACGGCGAGCACCTGGGCGGTCTCCGTCCAGTGCAGCGACTCGCTCGTCCTGGTGGAGTTCTGGGCCGCCTGGTGCGGCCCCTGCGGCATGGTCGCCCGCATCGTCGACGAGATCGCCCAAGAATTCGACGGCCAGATCAGGTGCTTCAGGCTCGACGCCGATCGGGACCCCCAGGTCGCCGTTGACCAAGGGGTTGACCGCATCCCCACGGTTCAGCTGTTCTTCAAGGGGAGGAAGCTGAGGAGCATCGTCGGCACGATGCCGAAGTCCGTCTATGTGGCGGCGATCGAGTCCGCCCTGGCTTCATAAATGGAGTTGACTCCTGCCTTCCTGATTTGGCAAGCGGAGATTCTGTTCCTCGTCAACGGCATCGTCCATGCTCGAAGGACGATCCTCAAAAATCTTGTAATTTTTAAATTGGATATTTATTATATTCTCATCTTTAGATGTTAAAGAGTATCGGGCCTTCTGAAAGCCTCGGCATGGCCCATTTTCTGGGTTGGGCCGGAGTGGCCCAATCAAGCGGTGATGATATCCTGTCTTGGATCTGTTGACTCGGCGGTCCACGTTAGACAAGACCATGCCTGCCGTCTTCAGAACTGCCTTGCCCTGCTGATGATGGCGCTGCTATCGTCCACCGCGGGTGTAGTTTAGCGCTTCTGCACGGGCCAAAGGAAACCGTGTTTAAATTCGTCGCCTCGCCAGCTGTTCTGCAATCTCTACCGTCCATCGGGCCCATTGCACTGACATACACACTCTCTCTCTCTACACACCATCCTTGTGGCAGGAGCATGTGACCTTCATTCAACCTCTGTCACCTTTCCCCTTCCTCTCCATCTCCATTGAGAGGCTCATCTGCAGATTAACCAGCAGCGGCGCGGTACCCGGCTTCCTCTCTCTTCGCGGCCGTAGACAACTTCATGGCTCTCTCTCCCAGGTTCTTCCTCCTGCTTCTGCTCTGCCTCGGCGGCTGCGGAGGCCGTAGGGCCCCCTGCGCGGAAGCGCAGGCCGGGGACGCCACCCTGCAACTGGTGCTGGACGACGCCTTCGAGTGGCCGGAGGCCGCTGCCGTCAATCCGTTCGGGGAACTGGACGGGGAGGGAGGCGACGGTGAGATCGCCGGCGGCGATGGCGGCATGAGAAGAGCCCTCTTCTGGCGGATGGTCCATTACTACATTTCCTACGGCGCCCTCTCCGCCAACAGGGTCCCCTGCCCTCCCCGATCTGGAAGGTCCTACTACACCCACAACTGTTACCGGGCGCGGAGCCATGTCAACCCCTACAGTCGCGGCTGCTCCGCCATCACTCGCTGCCGGAGCTGAGGAGGAACCGGCGACCCTTGCTTCTTCGGCGCTCGTCCAGAGCTCTGTTTGGATCCCCCGCTTCTGGTATTGTTCTTAGTCTTTTATATCTCTGCTGGGACGTGAGCAGGCGGCACCGTGAACCAGAGCGATCGTCCCCTTCGATCTGTGTTCATAGATTTCTGCAATATGGGTATCCCTGAACTTCTGCATCTCACCAGCTCACTTCCATGGGATTTCAATGAGGGATGGAAATGGGCATGAGATTATCATTCTCCATGAGCTCGTTCGTCCCTTTGATTCGGCGTTCTTCGGTTGATCAATCTGTTCTTCCGAGTTCTTCCAATGTCGATCTGATCGCGAAAATGGGGACTGCGTTGAATCCATGATAGATCACTCGATCATTCCATGTCCTCACTCAGCTCCGCCACCCCCCGGAATTTATTACGGTGAAATAAATTCCACTGCTGCCTTCCCCCGTGGTTGGTGCCATGATAGATCACTCTCAATGGATCGAGCTCGACTAAGCGAAGCGGAGGCTGTGGCAGAGCTCGGTCCTCCTGATGCTTCAGGTTCCGTTCTACGACAAATCGGGAAGGAGGACGATGGAACGAGGCGCAGATGGCGGCGAGAGCTCCGCCCCGGTCGCAAGCCCGGCAGTATGTAGAGAGGCGCCGTCGCCAAGCCCTAGCCTGAAGGGAGGAATAGGACGGAGACGAAGGGATGAACAGGAGCCCCATGTGAGGTACCTGAAAACAAGGATCCCCCTACCTGACCAGTCCATAAAAAAAATACCCGGAGAAGGGAGATCATTCCTTCTACTTCCATACGAAACTGGAAATCAGATCTGATAGCAAGAAGATGACTACTGTAGAAATTGACCCCACAGTTGCCCAAGGTGGTAATTTTTCCCGGACTTTGACTTCGACAGATCCCCCGTTGATCTCAACCGCATGATCAGAGACTGGCGGTTACGATCACGAGAGGGGCTCCACGGTCAGGGTGGTGGCCACTATCGGGCTCCTCACTACGTGCTTACCGAGGGAGTCAACCCAGATCCCCGGCTTAATCGCAGTGTTGACCTCCACCCGGAGGGTGAAGTTTTGCTTCTCGTTCTTCTCCTTGAAGACCAGCGTATGGGGTTCGACGTGAAGATTGATCCCTTCCATGGGCGTCGACCTGGAGAAGTAGCTCCAGCTTCCGTCGGCGACGTTAGTCAGCGTCCTCCGGAAGACCCGGGTAGCGTTGGCGGCGGGGGAGAACTCGTTAGGGCTGAAGTAAACAATGAAGGAAGGGTAGTTGAGGTCAAGCGACGGGGTTGAACAGTCGTCGCGGGAGGACCTGGTGATGACCGTGATCTGCTCCCTGGTGAGGTTCATCGCGCAGAGCAGGTTGATGTAGTCGCCCGCGCCGGCGTCGTAGACGAGGCCCGGGTTCAGTGCCCTGTCGGGGTTCACATGGCCGGACCCCATGGACAGCGGTGCCGCCGCCTCGCCTTCGCCCATGTCGCGGATGGGCTCACCGGTGTTGTCCAGCGAGTCGGCTGTGGTCATCATCGCTGAGCGAATGGCCGCAGGGCTCCACTGGGGGTGTGTCACTTTGAGGAGGGCGGCGATCCCGGCGGCGTGAGGGCAGGAAATGGAGGTTCCGGTGGCGATGTTGAAGGGGCTGTAAACCACCCTCGACCCGACGCCTCCCACCGTGGAGCTCGGCGTCTAGGAGGCCAGAACCATTGTGCCAGGCGCCACGAGGTCGGGTTTCAACACGCTGGCGCAGCTCCGAGGAGGCCCTCTGGAGGTGTAGAAGGGCACAGACGGAGCTCCGCTTATCCCCAGTATGGTCTGCCCAAACCTAGCGCCGGCGGTGGGCGATGGGCTCTTCTCAATGTACTCCATGATGGCTGCCCCATCGGCGGGGCTGACGAGAGCTCCAGGATGCTCAAGCCGTTGGAAGAAGAGGTTGTAGCTCGTGGGGCTTATGAAGATGCCCCCTGAAACTTCGGCAGCGGCGGTGAAGCTTATGGCGATGCCGGTGGAGGCAAACGAAGGGGTCTGGCAGACGACGATCTTCCGGCCGACTTGTTTTAAAGACGTGATATTGTTGCAGGCGCCCATGAACACGAGAGGTGATTCGTCCAGGGCCGCTGCCCCCACGTAGGGTGATGTACCGATTATGGATCTCCCGTCGCCGAGTTCCACCGTCCCGGCGAACTCCCGGTCGAGGTCGCCGGCGCCGACGGTGAACAACCAGGGAGCTCCGTTGTGCAGGGTTGCAGGAGATGGGCCGGAGTTGACGGCGGCGGGGGCGGCGACGAATATGCCTTTCTCCATGGCTGCGAATGCGGAGATGGCGACGGGATCTCGGTGGAGGGGGACGGGCCCCACGCTCAGGGACAAGGATATAACGTCCATGCCGTCTGATATCGCGCCGTCGATAGCGGCGATCAGATCCGTTGCGGTGGTGCCGTCGTTCCACGCGGCCTTGTACACGGCTAAGTGGGCGCGTGGTGCCATTCCCCCCACGGTGCCCCGCGCGTAGCCGAAGGAGCTCGCGCTGTCGACGTAATTCCCCGCCGCCGTTGATAACGTGTGGGTTCCGTGGCCTTCGGTGTCCCGGTCGGAGCTGGCGACGGCGGCGGGGTTGGCTCCGGCGGCCAGGAGCCCCTTGTTGAAGTATCGAGCTCCGATGAGCTTCTTGTTGCAGGCGGAGGAATTGAAATCCACGCCTTCTTCGCAGGTGCCCCTCCACCACGAGGGGACCTCCGGCATGCCGTCGTCCTTGAAGCTCCCCCTCTCCGGCCAGACGCCGCTGTCGACGACCCCCACGATGTCGCCTTCGCCATCGTGGGGGTCGAAGCTAGGGTTCAGGCGGAGGAACTCGAAGGAGTGGGTGGTGTCTACCTGAACCGGCATGTCCGGGTACGCAGAGAGAAACCCACGTAATTTCTCGATGTGCGACAGCTGAGACGAAGAGAGGCGCGCGCTGAAGCCATGGATGGCATTGTTGTAGACGTACAGGAGAGTAGGCGCGGCTGAAGCCGTCTCCGGGAACTGCTCCGCCGCAGAGGACAAGGCGGCGCTGAACCAGTTCCCATGGTCGGAGAAGGCTCTCGGCATGGCGGCCCTGTCCATGTGGACGATCTACGTTGCGACGTCCGACGACACGGTGGCCGGAGATATCGCAGCGGTGGTCAGGAAGACGATCCATACCCAGCACGAAGATCGTAAGGCCATCGGAGCCTTCGTCCTCAAAAGAACAGGAGATGATCGAAACCGTATATGAATTGCAGTCGGATTCCTACAGCCGAAGCTCCTGTAAGAACAGGTGAAGCTCCTCGGCCGATCGGGCCACAGCCGCAAACCTGTTATCCTGCATGGACAAAGTTGGGTCACGGGCATGGAAAGAGCCTCCGAGATGGGGCCAGTTCTCGATTCTCCGCCCTGCACTCGCAACCCGACGGCGGAGGAGGAGCTGTTCCTCCGCAGGAAGTCAATGCAGTGGCCACTGGTGGACCTCCATTCTCAAGAAGAGATCTCATGGGGACGGAGAGTTCCCGACATGACAGCCGCCGTCGCGTCCCTTCCGTTCCCCATTTTTATTGCCTTTTGCCTCGTTCCTAAGTCTATATTATTCCTGCTCATTTCCTTCTGTCTCGTTGCTTGGCTGAAGCCGCGTTGGACGGACAGATAGTCAAACCATTGACCTAAGAAATCCCGAGGTCAAAGACTCCCGCAAGCTGTTGCATGTATCAGGGAAAATTTCCAATTATTAGTTATGGGCTTAAAATTTATTATATACTAAATGAAATACAAATATCCCACGAAATGGGGGTCACCCAAAAAAATAATATATATATATGGAGCATACTTTTCTTAGTAATAAATATCGTACGGAATTTATACTTTATTTAATGGTATTATCATTTTTATTAATTTTGGTCTTCAGATATCTGCGTCACGCGTCGCTTCTCGTCGGACATCTTGATGTCAGCACGTGAGGGGGTCTAATCACTCCTTCTAGAAAATTAAATGAGCAAATATAGAATTAACTGCAAAGAAAGCCGCCACAGCACCTCGCGCGTGCCATTTCAAAGGCTCTAAATCCCATATCTTCGGTTGGTGGCATACCACGTGTCATATCGTCACCGGTTTCAGCACGTTCGGCGCGTGCGGCGGCTTTTTCGAAAGGCCCACAGGCGGAGCGGCGCTCCGCCTACGGCGGCACTGGGCGAGGTGCCACCCACCGCCGCCGGTGGACCACCGAAGAAAGAGGAAACTTGGGAGCACAGAGATCTCATGATATTTATTTGGAGACAATGCGAAGCTCCCTGTTTGAGATTTTATATATCCTCTAGGGGTCATCCTCCTCTACGGCAGCGAGGATTCGGGGTGATGGTTCTGGGTCTGGCTGTTCTTCACTGAACCAGGAGGAGAGAACTTCCGCCGCCGCCTGCAGATGGCCGCCGGAGCAATGCTGTTCCTGGCGGCGGCGGCGGTGGGTCTCCTGGCCGCTGAAGTCGTCGCCGGCAAGGTCCCTCTCCAATCACTCATATTATCCTCACCGCCTTCCTGCTCCAGCGAGGTCTCCATCTCTCTACTCGTCTCTCTTGTTGTCTCCAGATCGGGCACACCTGCTTCCGGAATGGGAACTGCGACGAGGGCCTGCACTGCGAGACCTGCCTGGTCGACGGCAATCTACGGCCGCGATGCACGCGGATCGAGCCCACCGACCCATTATCCAAGGTTCTCATCGCCCATCTGAGGGGATCGACTTTGTTTATTTTGATTCTCTTCCTCAGTTTCTGATGTTCTTGATCGCAGGGGAGGGGCCTGCCGTTCAATAGGTACTCCTGGCTGACGACCCACAACTCCTTCGCCCGGCTCGGCCAGATGTCTGCCACCGGCGCTGTGTTGCTTGCCCCCACCAACCAGCAAGACACCGTCACCTCCCAGCTCAATGTACACCCCCTGACCCTCTCTCTCTCTCTCTCTCTCTCTCTCAATCTTCTCTGTTTCTGTCTATGTGGTTATGTATCTGGGTTTTGGGCGGTGCAGAACGGGGTCAGGGGATTGATGCTGGACATGTATGATTTCGAAGGCGATGTCTGGCTGTGCCACTCGTTCGGCGGAAACTGTTACAATTTCACAGCCTTCGTAAGATAAGATATCATCTAAGATCTGGCCCTCTATGTGATTTATTTAGGATGAATGACCAGATAACCAGGTGATCTTGTGTTTGACCCTCCGGCAGCAACCTGCCGTCAATGTTCTTCGAGAGGTCGGCGATTTTCTGCAGACGAATCCCGCGGCGATAGTCACCGTCTTCATCGAAGACTACGTGACCTCCCCCCGGGGCCTAACGAAGGTCTTCGACGCCGCCGGTCTCAGGAAGTTCTGGTTTCCGGTGTCTCGGATGCCGAAGAACGGACAAGACTGGCCGACGGTCAACGACATGATCGGCCGGAACCAGAGGCTGCTGGTCTTCACCTCCAAGTCGGGCAAGGAGGCCTCGGAGGGCATCGCCTACCAGTGGCGCTACCTCGTGGAAAACCAGTGTACGTGAGAAAACCCTAGCAATCTGCCTTCGTGAGGAACTCGCCGGAAAGCTAAACGAGCGTTTTACGAGCTTCTGCAGACGGTAATGGCGGAATGAAGGGGGGCGGGTGCCCGAGTCGTGCCGAGTCGTCGCCCATGAACTCGGTGAGCAGGTCGCTCGTCCTGATGAACCACTTCCCCGACGACCCCAACCTGGTCACCGCCTGCAGGGACAACTCGGCGGCGCTTCTCGCCATGGTCAACACCTGCCGCAGCCTCTCCGGGAACCGGTGGCCGAACTTCATAGCCGTCGATTTCTACAAGGTGCTGCTCTGCCCTTCTCATCGCGATGTTCGCTATTCACATGTTGACCTCGCCGTTGACTTTGTTGTCAGAGGAGCGACGGAGGAGGAGCGCCGGCGGCGACGGATGCTGCAAACGGACTGTAATCTCTGTGAAGCCGTCCAAAAAACTTTCATTATTCGAGGAATGACTGCAATAATTCCCATAAAAGGTTGACTTTTATCTTGTGGTGGATTCATGACGACGACCGACGACTTTCTCGGTTAACTAGTGACGTCAAACGCGAAATAAAACCTCTTCCTAAGTATTACGTGGTTTGACAAGAAGAGATTGTGATGAGATATATGGATTAATATGGTGCCAATCCAGTCGTCTGATCTGCCGCCATCCTGGCCCCCGTCTCAACTCAGCGGAACGGTGTGGCAGCGTTGGTGCTCGGAGAGCTTCAGGGGTCGACTTCCGTAATATCTTCAATGCAGAAGTTACGGCAGCGGAAAAAGTTTTCACCCGTAGTTTCATCCGTCTTCCGGGAGGCTCATCTGTCTCGACGATATCAGGCGGAGGAGAGAGAGAATTGAGCCCGAGTTGGACCGCAACGACAGTCAACCTGGTGTCTGCTCATCTCTCAGGACGGCAACCTGTTCTCCCACTGAGGGCGGTCAAGTCAAGCCGCCGTGAGTGCAACGCGATGTACGGACAAAAGTCACGCTGCCCGGTGGACCAGATCACGGTGGGTATGGACCATTGATTGGAATTAAAACGTCCGCCAGTGACCTCCTGATATGGGCCGTGTAACTTCCGCCCGACTTATCTTCCACGAATAAAAACGGGCTCCAGTTGTGACGAGGCCCGGGCCCGATGTTTCGGGCCGACCGATGCCCGGGCCCGATGTTTCGGGCCGACCGATGCCCGGGCAGGCGCCCCTTATTTCTCGAGGATGGCGAATCGATTGGGGCCGATTCAGGGAGAAGCCACCATCTCTAGTCTATAGAAGCGATTTCCCTGGGGGATTAGTGGACCCCACGTACAGCGGATATCCCCGGTCAAAGAGGAATCGGACGGTGGATCTCAACGGTGTTCCAAGAACGGGGAGGAACTCGGCGGCGAGTCGAGTCGACCAGGGGATCTCCGATGTGACTCGGTCTGGTTCGTAGGTGCCCCCTTCTGTGTCAGTCACATTCTCAGTGACCCCTTTTTTCTTCAGTCCTCTTTGCCGACGGGACCTGTCATCGTCTTCTTCCTCCCTCGCCCCCCTTCCTAGCTCACCTCTGTTGCCTCACCTACTTCTCGTTCTTCGCATCTGAACCAGGCGAGAGGACGGATCCCCGAGCTGGAAAGGGGAGAGAGAAAGATGGGTTACCGCGGGGACCGGCACTTCCCCTTCCTTCTCCTCTCCAGTCTCATCTTCTTCCTTCAAGTGGCAGTATTCAAATCTTATGCTGCCGATCTCGCCCTGGGATCCGTCCTCCGCCCCAGCGACTTCAGCTCCCCGTGGGTCTCCCCCAGGAAGACCTTCTCTCTCGGATTCTTCGCCGTCGACCCGACGAACACCTCCCTCTACGTCGTCGCCATCGCCCTCACCGGCGGCGTTCGCATCTGGACGGCGGGGGGCCGGAGCCCTTTGGCTGCGGTCGACTCCGCCGGTTATCTCCACCTCCAGCCCGACGGGAACCTCCGCCTCGTCGACGGCTCCGGCGCCATCGTCTGGGAGACGGGCACCGCCGGCCGTGGGGTCACGGCGGCGGCTCTCCGAGACTCCGGCAACTTCGAGCTCAGAAATGGCAGCTCCGTCGTCTGGGACTCGTTCTCCCAGCCCACGGACACCATCGTCCAGACGCAGAACTTCAGTTCGCGGATGGTCCTTCGTTCCGGCCCCTACTCCTTCTCCCTGAAACGAACGGGGAACCTCACCCTCAGGTGGAACGACACCATCGTCTACTACAACGAGGGCCCCAACACCACCTCTCTCATGACCAATACCTCCATCACTTCTCCCGGCCTGAGGCTGGAGATCAATGGAATCGTCAGCCTCTCCGATCCCTCCTTCTCCCAGCCCTCCAACATCGCCTACAGCAGCGACTTCGGAGACAACAACGACCTCTTCCGCTACCTCCGGCTGGACGACGACGGCAACCTGAGGGCTTACAGCTACATGCTGGCCAGCAGGCAGGAGACGGCCAGGTGGTCGGCGGTGACGGACCAGTGCGAGGTCTTCGGCTGGTGCGGCAACATGGGCATCTGCAGCTACAATGACACAGAGCCCTCCTGCGGGTGCCCCTCCCAGAATTTCGAGTTGGTGGACCCCGGCGATCCTCGGCGCGGCTGTAAGCGGCGGCAGGAGCTCCGGGACTGCCCCGGGAGCTCCACCATGCTGAAGCTGGAGCACACCCGTTTTCTGACCTACCCCCCCGACATTGAGGTCGAGGTGTTCTTCGTCGGGATTGCGGCGTGCGAGCAATATTGCCTCTCCGGGGCGTCCTGCGGCGCCTCCACCTCGCTCGCCGACGGCACCGGGCTGTGCTACCTGAAGGTGTCCAACTTCCTGAGCGGCTACCAGTCGCGGGCGCTGCCGAGCACCTCTTTCGTCAAGGCCTGTGGACCGGGCGTCTACAACCAGCCGCCGCCGCCGGCGGATCAGCCGCAGAAGGGTTCCTCCAATCTGAGCGCCTGGATCATCGTAGTCGTGGTGGCAGGAACCATCTCGGGGCTGATCCTCCTGGAGACCGCCCTCTGGTGGTGCTTCTGCCGGAACAGCCGAAGGTACGGGCCATCGAGGGCGCACTACGCGCTGCAGGAGTACGCCTCCGGCGCGCCGGTGCAGTTCTCCTACAAGGAGCTCCACCGTTCGACGAAAGGCTTCAAAGAGAAGCTCGGAGAAGGCGGCTTCGGCGCCGTTTACCGGGGCGTGCTGGCCAACAGGGTGGTCGTCGCCGTGAAGCAGCTGGAGGGGATTGAGCAGGGGGAGAGGCAGTTCCGGATGGAGGTCGCCACCATCAGTAGCACCCACCACCTAAACCTGGTCCGGCTGATCGGGTTCTGCTCCGAGGGGCGCCACCGTCTGCTGATCTACGAGTTCATGAAGAACGGCTCCTTAGACCGCTCCCTCTTCTTCTCCTCCTCCCCATCGTCAACGGTGGCACTCTCCTGGCAGACCAGGTTCGGCGTGGCCCTTGGCACCGCCAGGGGGATCGCCTACCTCCACGAGGAGTGCCGCGACTGCATCGTCCACTGCGACATCAAGCCGGAGAACATCCTCCTCGATGACAACTTCAACGCTAGGGTTTCGGACTTCGGCCTGGCCAAGTTGGTGCATCCCAAGGACCACCGCCATCGCACGCTGACCAGCGTGAGGGGAACCAGAGGGTACCTGGCGCCCGAGTGGCTGGCCAATCTCCCCATCACCTCCAAGTCTGATGTTTTCAGCTACGGGATGGTGCTGCTGGAGATCGTGAGCGGGAGGAGGAACTTCGACGTCTCAGAGGACATAGACAGGAAGAAGTTCTCTGTGTGGGCCTACGAGGAGTTCGAGAAGGGCAACGTAGCGAGCATCGTGGACAGGAGGCTCGCCCCGGAGGAGGTCGACATGGTGCAAATGGCGAGGGCCGTCCATGTGAGCTTCTGGTGCATCCAGGAGCAGCCCTCGCAGAGGCCGACCATGGGGAGGGTGGTTCAGATGCTGGAGGGGACCATGGAGATCGAGAGGCCTCCCCCTCCCAAGGCCACCGATGGCCTCTCGAGCCTCGCCAGCGGAAGCGGAAGTACCAGCTTGCTCTCCACGATGGCGACTTCGGCGGCTCCCGTTCCATCCTCATTTGATTCTCTGCAGGCCCCCGGTGGGAAATCATCGACCTCAAGATTGAACACGAAGAAATCGTCCTTGTACTTGTTGGATCCGACTGAGACATATTGATTCTACCAAGAACAGGGGAATTCATTTTCCATGCTGCTTATATGATTGCCACCCGCGTAACGCATTCCATACATTCTGAAATCGATCGAATTGTTCTGATCGATTCAATCAAACAGGTCTGGTCTGGTGTTTGATCCAGTTCTGTTCATGGGTCTCTCTGCAACAGCGGGCGGCGATCTTCGGACAAAGGGGTCCGAAGGGTGCCCTCACCCTCGCCGGCGGGTGCTCCTGCAGCCGCTGATAAAACTCTGACTCGACGCAGAGCGGCGACCTCCGAAATCCGGGAAGAACGCCAGCGAAGTGCTCGAAAGGATCCTCCGGTTTTACCTCTACGGAAGGGAAGGTACACGGCGTGCAGAAGCTCTGAGAAGTCCAGAGGTACGGCGGGGAGGGGGAGGAGAGGTGCCCTCTGGTTTGCGGCATGCTCCGCTCCCCTCTTTCCGTCCTTTTCCATATTTGGCTTGCTGCCGGCCGACCACCCGGAAAGAGGCCCCCAGTCGCCTCAGCCCATCGACGGAAGCTCCCCTCCCGACTTAAAACCTCTCCGACTTCTTCTTTTTCCTTCTTCTCCTTCCTCTTCTTCCTCTTCTTCTTCCCCGTTGTTGAGGGGGCGGCGGGGGAGAAGGCTCGGGGATGGGACGAGGGAAGATAGAGATAAAGAGGATAGAGAACTCGACGAACAGGCAGGTGACGTTCACCAAGCGGAAGAATGGGATCATCAAGAAGGCTAAGGAGATCTCCGTCCTCTGCAACGCCCAGGTCTACCTCGTCCTCTTCTCCAGCTCCGGCAAGATGGCCGAGCTTTGCAGCGACAACACCACGTCCGTTCCCATCATCCCCACCACATCTCTATACCTCTCTGTTTCTCTCTCCGATCTCTCACCGGAAAGGCCCCCCGCAGGCTCTCCTGGATGCTGGAGCAATACCACAAGTACACTGGCAACAGGATCTGGGACGCCAAGCACGAGGTAGGAAACCTCTGGCTCTCCCTCTTCCGAATGAGCTCACACCGCCCCGTCTCTGAACCTCTGGTTCTTTCATCTCTGAAACAGAGGCTGAATGCTGAGATCGACCGGATCAAGAAGGAGAACGACTCCATGCAGATCGAGCTCAGGTCTTCTTATCTGCGTTGCCAAGAACCAGAGACACCAAGCCCTTTCCTTTATAGCCGCCATTAATGGAAGCTTTTTATGTTCTCAGGCGTCTGAAGGGGGAGGACATCGCCCCGCTGAGCCCCTACGAACTGATCCCACTCGAGGCGACGCTTCAACGGGGCCTCGACAGCGTCCGCGAGAAGCAGATGGAACTTCTGAAGAAGCTCAAGAAGAATGTGGGGGGGGGGGTGTTAGCATTATTTATTTTATTTACTATTTTAAAACACTTTTCTACCATTAGTTATGCATGCCTGGATCTGATAAACTCGCAGGAAAGATTGCTTGAGGCGGAGAACAAAGAACTGGGCATGATCCTGGTAAACTCACCGCCGTTGACCTATTCATCTGCTTATCATCTCGTGGAAGTGGGTCGGCCCTGTCACTTACCTTTCTATTTATAGGAAGAACATGGAGCATCCAGAGGTGGAGGTGTGAGAGAGCTGCACCAGTATCATCACCATCCCCAGGAGGGCAGCTACTCTTTCCAGACGCCATTCTCTTTCTGCGGGCAGCCGATCCGGCGCAGTCTAGATGAGGGCAAATAAGTTGTGCTTTGTATCCGAGGCTTCTGGGTCAACGTGAGAGGATATGCTGTTATAGGAGTGCATTAATTTCCAGTGCTTACCATTAGAGGAAATCTCTACTGCATCAGATAAATATGCTGCATTAAAAGGCATTGGAGGATCAAACTGGTTATTTTGATCAGCTCAAGCTGGTTAGTTTTGCAACCAAGTTCTTCTAAATATATAAGCAAGGTTAGTGGACCAATCGGATGTGTCATTAATTAAATATAAAAGCTTGAGATGAGTCAACGCTTCTTTAATACACAAAAAAGATCCATCAGAATAGGAAAGAAGAGGATTTTGATGGTGAAAGAACCGTTGCCTATCGACCTGAAGCAATGAAGTTACTGGTTCAGACGCACAGAAGCAAAATTTCCAACATGCAACGACCGGAAGAGAGGGATAGATGTTTCGAAGCTACTCGAGGGAGGAGGACCCAGGAGCTGCGTAACTGCCACCAGGCGCACCATAGCCACCGCCGCCACGGCCGAAAGCTGGCCTGCTGCCACCCTGTAGATAACAAGCATCTCAGATTTGAACTGATCTGTTGATCAACGAGTGATTTCTGATATCTGATTCACACAAACACCAGATGACCTTGCCATGCACAAAACTGTGAAATAACAGACGATAATGTCCACGAATTTCATCATCTACGTTAACTTATGGCTAAATTTTGAAAAGGGTTTTGTTTAAGAACACTACTTGGCGTCTCCAATCAACTAGTGGAAATGTTTCATTGGTTTCGTTCAGAAAGTCGAGTCTGTGACGAGGATTCGTCAAAATAAATGGTATTAAACTATGATAAGTTTGAAAAAGTTCAATATCCTAAACATGGTCACATTCTCCACTTCCGCATAAGAAAATAGTCAAACCAATTAAACACGGCATCTGATTTCATGATTGGGTTACTCTCATTCTAACAAAGATTAAAGTATTGGTCAACTGCTGGAGGAAAAAGCAGCATTGGTAATTTTCTCAGACAGCCGTAAAGAGGTGGACGTAACTATTCAAGTATGTGATACATGGATAGCATGGACAACTAAAATCAAATCATACTAGCTTTTGCAAAATGTTTAACTTCTTCTAAATGCTCACATTAGAAGCCCCTACGGTAAATTCAAGTAGATAAGCGTCAGGTAGGCTGATAAAGATAACTCGATACTGAAGGGCCCTAACTGGAGGGCTAAAATACGATTGAAGACATGAAACCAGAGAACACGAGCTCAGAGGTTGATAGATGGGAACCAGTAAAATACGGTTCAGTGAGAATTAATTTCCGGTCTGAAGAAAGGGTTACTTAACAGCCAGAATATTTTGATACGGGGAGAAACACAGACGTTGTTATAAGGAAATTTCCAGGATTCAGAAGCAATCGTCAATACAATTGCTTGATAACCGGCAGGGATTGGTCAACTTCGTCTCTCTAGAAAAAAAGGAAACCAAATTACATGCAAAAACAATATCCACTCAAAATTTACGCAAGGCATGAAGATGCTTGCACCACAATCGAATTTTCAAGACTCTGTTTCTACCGAAACTAGTCGCCATGTGTGACTGACCAAAGGCGCAGTTGTAGAATGATGGAAATCACAAACCACATTTTTCATCTTTAAAAGACGGCTCGAACTCGGGAACTTACCCTAAATGAAGGCTGAAACTCAGGCGGGGCGCCACCCTTGTCACCGAAGTCGCCTGGACCGCTACGAGGACCTCCACGGTACCCATCTCTGTCGCCGAACCTTGGTCGGTCACCATCAAAGCGCCTATACCGAAAAAAAGCGAATTAATAAGTATCAAATTAAAGTGACAATAAGCCCATCGAATGGCATCATGCTGCCACAAAATCGAACAAAGATGACCAAATAAATATATCAATAATGTAAATAAAATTTAGGGAAAGAAAGACAAAAGTAACGAAGTAACACCTGGGAGGGCGGTCGCCGGGCCCGCCCATGGGGCGAGATGGCAATGGCTTGGCAGATTTCTTAAGGGTAGCCGGCACAATCTCCGACGGAAGGTTGAGGTAGGTACGAAGAAACTCAATACCGTCGTTGGTGAGGTACCAGTAGTAATGCATCCAGCCAAATGTCTCCCTCACATATTCCTTCGACTTGAAACTCTGCATCAACTTAATAACCTGGAGGTTCGGTACGTCGATCAACGGGTGCTTGGGCAGGTTGTAGTCCTTCTTTGCAAACAGAACACCCTCTGTCATCGCCAAGAGCGCAAGCCGTCAGAGAGAAGAGAGGAGCAATAACAGAAAGCAAATAAATAGGCGCCGGGATCGGAGACCCGACGCTAGCCCTAGCCCGCACCTTGAAAGAGGTACTTGCAGATCTCGTGCCGGTTCTTCTTCGGAATAATCTGGGGAAGAACCAGACGAAAGCATTCACCACACGAGAATTACAGAACAAGAATATAAACCGAAGGGACTTAAAATTGACGCTCTCGCGGCTCACTACCATGGCTGCAGTTGCTTAGGTCGGCAGCCGCAAACGAGAGAAGAGGCAGAGCAGGCCGTAGAGCTTCAAGCCGATGCGCCGCCGGTGGAAGGAAACCCTACTCTGACGCCCGATACGTATTTATATCGTCCTCTAGTGGGCCGAGTCCGGGAGGCCGTGGCATATTATTATTGGGTCAATGTAGGATTTTTATGGGCCTTCCTCAAATGATTTCTCATGCCAAACAGATATTTGGAATGGGCCTATATGGGCAACAAATTAAATAGCGATGCCGCGAAAAAAATCCCCTTTTAGAAATAGAAAATTTTATCGGGTCTTAATTATTGGGCTAGATTTAACCCAATAAGAGTATCCGTTTGGGCTAACCATTGGGCCCACACGGATGAAGACGGAGATTAAACGTCGTGCAGTGGCGAGTTTTTGTTAAATATTGGGCTGTCTTGGGCCCAATCAGGGCAGCCATTCGGGCCATCCCATTGGGCCCACATGGTGAAGTCGGAGATTGACGTCAGTGGCGGGACCATCTTAATTATTGGGCTGGGATGAGTCCAATAAGGCCCGTCATTTTGGCCAAGCCGTTAGGACCCACACGGGTGAAGACGGAGATTAATGTCCTGTACAATGGTGGGACCTTCTTGAATATTGGGCTGGCGTGGGCCCAATAAGGGCAGTCATTTAGGCCAAAACCATCGAGTTTCCCCATTTCTACCCCGATCGGGTAATCGAAGGAGATCAGTGCGGTCGTGATCGGAGAATTAAGAGCAAGATTAGGCCTCATACAATCCGTAAAATTTTCGGGCCAAAGCTCGTCATGGTGGGCTTCCTCCGGGCCCAGGAGGCCCGGCCCGATGACACCCCACCGACAAATTCATCAAAATTGACTCGGTTCTCCGCTGTATCTGGTTTGGTATTGGAATCACTGACGTGTATCGTAAAAAAAGAGAATGATCCAAGAAAGGGCGGTTTCGGAGGTCAACGCGAGCCTAAAACGGTGGGCTCATGTCAGTTGTCTCTTCTTTGCCACCTGGCGGCGCTCCCGGAGTCGGCGCTGCCGTCGCCGGCTTCCATGGCGGGCGGTTTCTCCGAGAGCCTCACCCTCACGTTCGGGCTGTCATGCCCCGCCGCCGCTGGCTCGTGCCCGGCTCTCCGCTCCTGGATAATTGGAGGCAGAAGCTTGGATCATGCAGGCAGAGAGAGAGAGAGAGAGAGAGAGAGAGAACCAGAGGGGAGCTGGTACTCACGTCGCGGTAGGGGAAGTCGTCGACCTCGAGCATGTGGATGACCTGCCCCATCTTCGGCCGCTTCAGGGAGTCGGGGTCAACGCAGCGGAGCGCCACCAGGAGGGTCCTCTTCAGGGCTCTGGAAGAGGGCCCATCGCTCATCTTGGGATCCAGGACGCCCTCGGAGTTCCGGTTGCTCACCATCGTCTTCAGCCAGTCCACCAGGTTAACCTAAAAAACGACCGTCAGGGGCGACAGGGTTGAGGAAGGAACCGCGGGGAAGGACGAGGCCGAAAATGGAGAAGATGATGATGATGATGAAAATGATTGGAGACCTCGCCGGGGGGGCGGCTGTAGTCAACGGGCTTCCGGCCCGATATGATCTCCATTATCAGGATGCCGAAGCTGAAGACGTCGCTCCTCTCGTTCAGCATCCCCGTGCTGGCGTACTCGGGGGCCACGTAGCTGCCGGAGAACCAGAGGGATGTGGTCAGCGGTGGCAGCGAGGAGCCTCCGAGGAGGGGAGGGGAGGAGTTTTTCCCGGGGGACTCACCCGAAGGTGCCCATGACACGGGTCGTCACGTAGGTCCTCTCCGAGCCGAGGAGCTTGGCGAGGCCGAAGTCGGAGACCTTGGGAGTCCACTGCTTGTCGAGCAGGATGTTGCTGGACTTCACGTCGCGGTGGACGACCTTGGGCTCGAGGGCTTCGTGCAGGTACATTAGCCTGCAACAGGGGGAGGCTCGTTCATGGCCGACGGAGAAGGAAGGAAGGAAGGGGGCGAGTTCGTTCGCCGGAGACTCACCCTTTCGCCGTTCCGAGGATGATGTTCATGCGGACGTCCCACGAGAGGGGGCTGCTGGGGCCGACGTCGCCGTGGAGCCACTGCTCTAAGTTCCCGTTATCCACGTACTCGTAGACGAGCATCCTGCCGGGGGAATGGCGCAAGATGAGATCTTGTTGTTCGCCCGTGAAGGAAGGAAGACGATGATCTGCCGAATAAGGTAGGGGATGGGCAATACCTGTGAGCTCCTTCGGCGCAGTATCCGAGTAGCCTCACCAGGTTCTTGTGCCGGACTCGCCCGATCGCCTCCACTTCGACCTTGAATTCCCTCTCGGCTTGCCCCCTGAAAGTCAGAGGAGGAAGGATCGAATCGATCGTGAGCAGAGGATCGAAGGGTAGATTTCTCGGGGGGATGCGACGGAAGGGGTTTACTTGTTGTTGAGCAAGTTCTTCACGGCGATCTGGCTGTTGTCCTGGAGAATTCCATGGTAGACGATGCCGTACCCCCCCTGGCCAATGACGTTCTCGTCGGAGAATCCGCCGGTTGCCTCCTCGAGCTCCCGGAGGGTGTACCAGTGCCCCCATCCTAAATGAGACACCTCGGGGATGGGGACCGCCGCCTGATCGGTCGGCCTGTGCTCCCCGCTTCCATTCGACGACCCGCCGCCGCCGGTCCCGCGTTCAGGGTAGGTGACGCGGTGGACCTTCCCGAGCTCGATGTGGATCCCGTGGAGTCCCACGGCCTTCTCCCCTTGTACTGGGGAAAGCGCCGCCGCCTGTTCCTTAGGATGGGAACCGGCGAGGGGGACCTTGGGATCGCCGGAACGGAATGGGTCGACCCGGATTTCTTGAGTCTCCTTGGTGACGACAGGGGAGGTGGGCTTGTGGAATCCCTCCGGGAGGTACTCGCCGCGGCGGCGGCGGCGGCGGCGGTTCCGATTGCGCTTGTGGACAATGCATAGTGAGATGAGGAAGAGGATCAGCACGAAGCCGGCGCCGATGCAGATCCCCACGATGACCCACAGACGGAGCCCGAAGATGAATGTGCGCTTCGAGAGCTGGTCGTTGAGGAAGGGCGAGGGCGAGCTTTTCTCTTTCACTGCCATTCCTTCCCCCTCGGTTCCTCCGGCGAGGGCGAAAATAGCCGGAAGAAGAAAAGAAACTCGAGTTTTTTCAGAGGAAGGACGAACCGAAGAATCCGACGGGCTAGCAGAGGACAAACCAGACCGGCGGAGGCTTCGGAGAGAAGCGGAGGCGAGGAAGCCTAGCGGCCGGGCACTCAAGGGATGGCTTCTCAGAGAGAGGGAGAGATGGCGGAGC
Organism: Spirodela intermedia; assembly: GCA_902729315.2. Classification (NCBI taxonomy): domain Eukaryota; kingdom Viridiplantae; phylum Streptophyta; class Magnoliopsida; order Alismatales; family Araceae; genus Spirodela; species Spirodela intermedia. The sequence continues at coordinate 8,348,098 of LR746268.1, read as the reverse complement.
TCCCATACCTGGGTGTTTCCACGACGAAGGGGCCATTCTAGGAATTTTGTCTCTGCTGGACATATGGGAGAGGGCGATGACTCATCCTTCGTCGGCGAGTCGGACGTCGGAATTTCTCTAGAATTCTTAGGTGTCGGGATTGTAGAATCTTCGTCAACAGAGTGGGTCTAATCTACAGTCTGTAGGGAGAGTGAGAGAGAGAGAGAGAGAGAGAGGAGCGATACCGTGGGAAAGCCGCGATGGAGAGAGAAAGAGAGATCGCAGCTGTCATGATGCGACCTGCAGAATATTTAAGAGCTCCTGCCGCAAATGGAAGACAGTTGATCATCGGTGACCCAAATCAAAGTCAGGCAAGCCGAGGCCCTCGCCAGGGCCTCCGCTCTGCGCGAGGCCTCCGCTGTGCAATGAATGCGGCGGCGAGGCTGCTGAGAGCCCTCGCGCAGGTGATTTATTTCCCTCGGGCGTCGAACAGAGGAGTAAGACGAGGAAGGGCCGACCCGGCTGGCCCTCAACGCTCTCCGGATTGGAGTCAACTCGATTTTCTCTCTCTAATAATGAGTTGCAGAGAGGTGAGATGAGCATGCCGTCCGTGGACCGTCTCCCTCGATCGGTAGCACAGGCCTTTCACGTCTGCCCCACCCCCATGTGATGTTGCCCCGGGAACTATAGTCGACGTCCTCTCTCTCTCTCTCTAGATATATATATATATCTTTATATATCTACTATCTCTCTCTCTCTCTCCCTCTTTCTCTCTGTATCTCTCCCACTCGGGATCAGGCCCCGGTTGGGATGATACGCCAGGGCCAAGACACGTGGGTTCGGCATCTTTGACTTTTCCACGTGAAAAACCATGCCCGACCAGCCTTACCGTCAGATGGATTATCGTCGGAGTAGATGGGGGCAGGAGGCGCTGCCAGTCGCCTCGATAGAGTCCTCCATTAAATCGACATACCACCCGCCATGCGACACGTTTGAAGGTCAAAATAAATGGGATTACAGCTGATTGTTGACTTCCCTGCCATTTTCCTGCGTTACGCCAAGTTTTTACACACGTGAATGGATTTCTTAATTTCAACGTGAAGAGAGGGACAGGGGCCCACAGAGAAATAACGATCAAGATGAACTGGATGCCACGCGGACATTCTGGACAGCGTGGCAAAAATGCGCGATTCTCCCAGTGGGCCGGGCCGCCTTCCAGATGCATCTCTCCTTTTCATGAGCCACCGCCAGCTGTACCACCACAGGCGAAGGAGTTTGGGCCTAAAATGGGCCACATGGCCAGGGCCCAGAGTAAAGCCCCGAGAAGGGCTCAGAACTGGAATCAACCATATCGAGGTCAGGGCCTCCGAAACCGGGCCGACCCGATTTCCAACTCTATTAACCATACAATTGCAATAAGAAAATATTGAAGATCAATATATTGCTTAGGTTTTAAGGTTGCGGAGACTTTGGGCAACGGTGATGTTTCCAGATGAAGTTAGGGTACGATTCACCAATGTTTCGCCAACGATCATGCATGGGTCAATTGGGAGGATCTACCGAGTGGGTGCATTGTGCAAATCCTAGCTTATTCCATGATTTTGGGAAAAAAATCCGTTTTTAGTTACGCTCAATTAGGCCATAAGACCAGCTGCATGGGACGACTAAAATTGGTCCTATACTTTGTTTCTCGTATGCTGCATGGTTGATAGACCTCATTTCATGTCTGACTTTGCAGTCAACCAAGAGATATACAGGCCGAGGAAGATCGATCCGAAGGGATCAGCGATTATAAGCCACAGAACATCTGCCAACAACAATACACAGCATGGAAGATCGCTGAATCTAGACGAACATGCCATTAAACTGGTGCACGATGAGTTCAACCACATAATCCTAATGGGGTATCGAGGAGTTCATGTTGATCTCAGTTTAACGCGGAAAAAGGAGTAATGAAAATCCGCTGAGTCTGAAGGTAGGGTTCATGAAGGCGTAGCAATCACGATCTCTGCTCCGGCGAAGAGAGAGTCACGAAATCCACGGTATGATATCTTCGACTGCCGACTTGAAGATCTCCTCCAATGGCAGCGCCTCCGGGAACGTGTCGGGAGCTCCGTTGGCCTGTTCAATGCCAGAATCAACGTAACTCTTCATGAACGGCAGATCGAGCAGTGGGAATCTAAGGATCTTATTTGGAGCGTCCTCTCTTGGAACCGCTTGGCGTGAACTCTCTCTCTCTCTCTCTCTCTCTGTGTGTTCGTGTGTGTAGATATGTATGCATAGGCAGATTGAGAAACGTGTTCAGTGAGAGAGAGAGAGAGAAAGAGAGAGAGAGAGAGGGTGGGGGAGATTAAAATGAGACAAAAATAGGGTTCTTCTGATACTCACTTGTGCATGGATCATGAACATGCTCCTGAAGTAGTCGCAGGAGACGTGAGCAGAAAGGACCTCCAGGTTATGCTTCTCCAGCGCGTAGACGATGGCGGCGATGAGTCCCGGCTTTGTCACGGCGCAAATGTTGATGTGAGCGTCGGCTCCGGTCACGCTCACGACTACGTTGGGTGAAGACCAGGTCTGGAAACACTGCGGGAAGCGGAGCTCGGAGGAGGCCGCTGATGGCCAGCTCTTCCCCTGGTCCGCCATGAACGCCTCCCTCGAGGACTCTCCTGTAGCTTGCCACTGATGTGCCGTCACGGGAATGGGGCTATCGAGGATGACTCCCCGGATCCTCTCCATCTTCTGCTTCTGCAGTCTCTTGAGAGTGGCTTCTAGGGTTTTAATCGTCTTTATAGCTTCGTCCACAATCGTTGATTTATCTGCCTGGAAAACGGGCGATTCCTCAGGAAGCGAAGAATGAAAATGATAATGGAGTATCCCATCTGGCGGTCTAGAAAGGTGAACAAGAAGCTCCACAGCTCATCGGAACCGACATTCAACCAACTCTCTCTCTCTCTCCCTCTCTATATATATATCCTCTCTCTCTCTAACTCGCACCGCGCATAACCGAGGTTTTTCTGCTAATAAACACAGGAAAGGGTAGACAAAAGCATAGCTCCGAGTGTCCACACGGCCAGGTATAGCGATTCTGTGTTATCAAATAATTTAATGGCGAATGAAAACGAAGCGGGCATCTTGTTCTTGCCGTTTGCGTGGTAGGAGAAGTCGAAAACTCATATCAGCAGCTTGAGTATTTTTCGTTAATGGTGGAAGAAAAGATTAAGGAATTCCCTCTGTCCATGGCAAAAACCTAAAACACTTTCTCTTTTGACGTGGAGTTTGAATTGTTAGGTCCTTACCTTGGCTGGTAGCTGAGGAAGAAGGGCATGGAGGCTGCCGAACATGTTTCTCATCTTCTTTCTCCTCTCCCTCTCTGTCCAGATATGAATCTCATGGTCAGGCTCCCCAGCGGCGCCCGTTTTCTCGTTTTCCAACGTGACGTTCTTCCCTTTCTTCAACCCGTTTCGGGGCCTCTTCTGCGCAGACAGAGTCACCACCTCCGTCAGACTGTTGGAGCCCGACTCTCCCGCCGGCTTCTCACCGGGTCTTCCATCGATCCCGCCGGAGTTGTCCGAATCGAGGAAGACCCAAGTCTTCTCATCCCAGGGGAAGATATCATGGTCTCCTCCTCCCTGAGACGATGAGAGAGAGAGAGAGAGAGAGAGAGAGAGAGAGAGAGAGATGAAGAAGCAGGAAGGGAGGAGCTCTCAGGGGCTGGAAGCGGCGAGGGGATGGCTATGGGAATGGGAAATGGGCACAGGGGGCAAGGTGACGAATTTAGACCGATTGAGAGAGAGAGAGAGAGAGAGAGAGAGAGAGAGAGAGAGAGAGAGAGAGAGAGAGAGAGAGAGAGAGAGAGAGAGAGAGAGAGAGAGAGAGAGAGGAAGAGATTCAATCATAAGCGGATGCCGTTATCCACGAATGGGAACAAAAACGGATAGCAAACTCCCGCGTGCTGCAAAGACTTCTCGACGACGATGGCGGCTCTTCCACCCGAGTCGACCCGCTTTACCCGGAAGACGCCGCGGGTACAACTCTCTCCTTCAGCCGAGTGGTATCGCCGTAGAAACCCCCAACTCAGGGAGCACATGACAAGAAGCAAGAGTGAAACGCGTCAGGCCTCGTCGGAGCCTGGTTCCGGGGGTAATGATTTCGGCGGTTATAACACAAAAGTGGAGCTTATATGTGGCGCTCAAGCAGCGACCGTCTCGCTGGCTGGCTCTCTCGCCGGTTTCTCCTCCCGTTTATCAGAACGAAAGCAATCGGCCAGCTAGTACCCGCAGCTGAGTTCTTCAGGAATCTCCACCGTAGAACGGAGCGAATAGATCCTTGTTAATTCATAACGGACGACGGAGAGGTGACTCGAAAGTCTCTCTCTCTCTCTCTCTTGCTCTCTCTCGCTCTCTCTTGGACTGTTGTCCCGTGACCGGCAAAGGGGAGGAGGGATCCCGGGTTTGCGTCGGTTTTGCCAGCGGAAGCTGCGGTTCTTCGCTCAAGTGTCACCGGCCAGTGAGGTGCAATCATTAACATTCCGTTTTGCCTCGTAATCTTCGGGCCTCCCCGAAGACTCTGAGTGGCGCTCCAGCTGTTGAGTCCGCAGGACTTGGGGGGAAGGAGCTTTTGGAGAAAAGAGAGACGAGGGACGCGGGGGGGAAGGGTGGGCAGCGAGAGAGAGAGAGAGAGAGAGAGAGAGAGAGAGAGAGAGAGAGAGAGAGAGATCGTCACTCATAGGGCCATATTGCCGTTCTTCCAACGCTACATCCAAGTTAAACCCGAGCTGGCTCTCGCGATCGGAGTGAAACTTTGGGTGGTCAGGGGAGGGAGAAGAAGATAGATGTGTATAGATAGATAGATAGATAGAGATAGAGAGAGAGAGAGAGAGCAAGTCACAGGCGAACTCAGCTTTTAGGAAAATGCTCTTAAGTCATCCTCTTCCTCCACCTCCATGGATGCCCATGCCACTTCCCATCTTGCACCAGATTGATAAATTCAGAGGGTTTCCGGGACTTCTTCAGGCCATTCCGCTTGAGCAGGAATGCCATTGCGGCCGTTCGTTCTTCGCGATTCTGGTGAGATGAACCTTCCCACTCAAATTTTGTTCCACGTTCGTGCTTAGCGGCAATACTATCTCATCTATTGAACGATTGATGAAATCCAAAATTTTAAATCTAAGTGAATTATTTAGTATCAAACTATGTGTACATAAATATCAGATTATCCATGTTAGAAATAAGAAGTGTACTTTGAGTCATAGGACATCAACCCACAAAATAGATGATATAATTCTAAGACATTCTTTTTTTCCATAATCTTGTTCATTTTCGTCATCATATCATGTCTTATAAGATTTTAATCTCAATGATGTTGATATAAAATAAAATCCACAAGAATCATGTTTTATCAAATTAGATCTTCATCAATTTCACGTTATCCATGTCACCAAGAAGAGGAAAAAAAACTGACCCTTAAGACTATTATATCAATCTTCTAATATTGAATTCATCTATTAAATAATATTAGTCACCAATATCACTCAAAAGATTTGGATCTGATCCAATCATTAAATCATATAAAGCTTCAATCTATTGAGCATCTAAGTGACAAAATCATTTCATTAGACCCAAATCGTTTTTTTTAATACTTTCTTAATAATTTCGGTTATTGGTTCATGATTGGTGAAAAGAATTGGATTTGACATCCCACTTCAGATTTGCATCAAATACTTAGAGGTTGTTGGTGTGTGAAGAAAACTCACCCTTCCACTCTCCTTGAGGCATCACATTTTCCATTATGAGTAAACCATCAGCCTTTCTCATCCGTTTTTTCTCTTTATCCTACATGAGGAATCTTCTTTGAGATTAAGTGAACTTTCCCTAACTATTGGTGATGCCGAGAGTCATCTCCCTCCGTCCCCTCTAAAATAAAAACTTTTTGTCATGGACCATTATTAAGGAGGTCTTATATTGCTGATAGAGAATAGAATATTTTACATAAAATTTTGCATATGCCTTAAGTGTTAGTAGGGATAATCTTGAGTTGGGAGAGTTAATCTTCACATGATCCCATATAGCACAACTTTGTTAATGATCCTTGTAGGTCGTTAAGCTCCACCAAGTGGAATTTGGCCAACTTGTCTCCCTCTACTTGGTTTAGTATCATCAACACCACCTCATGTCAATTTTTAATTAAGAAAATATTTATTTTTGGTAACAAGAGTGATTGATGTTAGATATAGTTTTATTGTAGGCTTCCCATATCTTGGTTAATGGGCTTCTCACATCTTGGTCCTTGCTGTATTTATGGGCTCGTCACCTTTTGGTCCTCACCGTTTTTATGTCCTTTTAACATTATATAAAGGTTATACGAGGCTTGGCTAAGTGTGTGCTTTCATCCTATCGCCCTCTCATCTTTCTTTCTCTTCTCCGTTTTCTCTCTCTTGTAAATATGGTATTACCACCTTGTTTTCGTCTCTCTATATTTGTTAACATTGTATCAAAGTTAATGGGGCTTTCATTGCCATCTCCATCATTAAAGAAGTAGCCCGTAAGATCTCTATCACTTCAAAGTTTTTGTTTTCCTAGAGCTTCCCTTGATGTCTTTATGTCACGTTAGGGCCTTTGTTGCAGTAAGGTTTTTGTCACCCTAGAGGTTCCCTTGTCATCTTCATAATCTATATTCTTCTTGTCATCCTCTTCTATGATCTTTTGGTTGCCTTCATCCACATTCTATTCTTCTTCATCCTCATCACCATCCTTTCCCCTCTTCTCTAGTTGAACCTTCTCAACTTATCATCAAAGTATATAAAGATATGATTAAATAATATTCAAAATAGAAATATTCTATAAAAATATATTAAAATCATACATTAAGCATGTATATCACACAATTAAACTAAAGTATATATTACTTGATGTCTCATTAAATATATATTAGTTAACACAAACTAATGGACCAAATATATTAATTATGAGTTGCTTATCACGTAAAAATGATGTGGTAGGACTCAACAATCATTATTGTCCTTATTCTCGTGTGGTACTTATTTTGCATTAGTCTATGTTGGGCATGTGATCCATTTAATAGGCACATGACTCATTCTTGCCAGTCCAAAGAGCCACATTTCAACATATGGCCTATCTCTTGTTAGGCAATAGTGTCTCTAGGACATCTTATACATACTTTACTCTTTTTGTTTTTACATTCTATTATTCTGTGTGAAGACAACAAACCAGCAGGGAGGAAGAGAGCATGATCCCAATGTCATTATCTTTACCTTCCACCATCACCATCACCACCACCACCACCACCTTTGATTATCAGTTCTCATCAAGCCTTTGTTCCAGATTTTTGTCAAGTCCTTCACATCAGTGGTGGCAATGACCACTAATATGTCACCCAACTTTAGTTTAGACTTAAACCCATCACCCTTGAAATTTAGGGCCTCCTCAAATTCCAAAATCTTTGGTGTCATCGCTGTTATTGTTGATGCCCTTGATTTTGATACAAGTGAACATTTATTTATTGAATGTTTATTAAATATCTAATATATTTCATAAGAGTTTGTGTTAAAGGTTTAATACTTTTGAGTATTATTCAATATGTATAATGTTAATTCTCTTGTGATCTTACTATAGCTAACAAATAAATACAAGGAGTTAATCCTTAAGATCTTTATATGTTAGAACTAATGTAGCATCTTAGATATAATATATAAGTACAAGAAATCTAGTGACAACACATGCAATGAAATATGTGAAAAATATCATAATCTTATGATTTGAACTTGGAACTTGAACGACAATAAGTTGAATGATTTAGCAAATAAATACCTAGAAATTTACATAATGTTGAGTTAGGTGTAAGATTCAAACTCATAACTCAGACGACAACATGTTAGAAGCCTTTGCAAAGAAACACATGAAAATTCACATAATATTAAGTCAAGTACAAAATTCAAACTCGGACAATGGCATGTTGAAGCTTCAGTGAAGAAACTCCTAAATTCATGGAGTATCAAGTCTGGTACAAGATTCAAACTTGAAATTCATATGCCAACAAGTCGGAAGTTACGATGAGAAGATATTTGAAAAATCACGAAAAAAGAAAAGATCATTGCCGTGCATTCTAAATAGTGATTCCTCAATAGATTATGTGGAGATAATGACATACTAAATAAGTTTATTGTGACTTGACCTCAACAACAAAGATATTAGGTGACAAGAAAGAATCTTCAATTCAAATTTTAAATTAAATAGATGCGAGAATAGCAAGCCCTCTCTCTCACTATAAATAAAAAATGGTCTCTCCACTAGTTAAATATTTCTAATACATTTCTTTATGCTGATCTCAAGGAGTAGGTCTTTATGAAACAGCCTCTAAGGTATGTTACTTAAGGGGAGCTAGATAAGGTGTGCTTTTAACGAAAGATAATTTATGAGCTTAAATAGAGTCCACGCACTTGATTCGTCAAGTTTAATGCTCTTCAGCTTTGTCAAGGGTGTTCTTTCCAGGTGTCTCCCAAGTCAACTTGGCCCACGACGACCCTTTATCCTCTTCTTATTGGTTTTCTTATAGCATATGAGCCTGAGTTGTTCCACAGGGTTCGACTTGGAGCTTGTTGATGTTATAGATGGATAGGTGCCCTATTCAAGTCATTTGAGCAAGGTCTAACTTGGAGCCTATTTTTTTTCATGTCCCTACTTCTACTTCAAAAGGCCTTGATTTCTCTTCCTACTTTCCACAGCTCATTTTGTGTTCTTCTACTATTGATCACAATTTCTCTTTAATCTTGCTATCTTAATCTGTCATCTTTGGTTACATTATAACACAACTTTCATTAATGAATTAAATTTTGATTTATTTACTCTCTTTTTTAAATTTCTTTCTATGGACTCTCATTGTCAAGCCATATGTCTAATCTTCATCATGATTTTTAGTACTTGTCATTTTCAGTTATTTAGAGTTATTGACATAAGAGGAGAAAATTCTAGAATTTAGGCAGCCTCAAGATAGAATACATGACTTCTATATAGGAGAGATCAGAGAGAGATAGATAATAAGTCTTAGTGGGCCGAGAGTTCGATACTACTATCAAACACTCCCCCTCAAGTTTGAGCATATAAGTTGAACATGTCTAATTTGGTACATGTGGTGTTGTAGGAGATGTCGACCAAATATTTCGTAAAGACATCTGCAAGTTGATGGGATGATGTCACATGAAAAATAGAGATAAGTCTAGATATAATCTTATCTCGAATGTAGTAATAGTCGATCTCAATATGCTTCATACACTTACAAAATGTGAGATTGTCAACAATGAAGATAACGACTTGATTGTCGCAATGCATGAGTATTAGAGAAGGAGAAGTAATGTTGAGATAGTTGACGAGACAAAATCGTATGGTCGTTGAATGCACACGATTCAGTGTCAAAACAAAGTCCTAATCTTACCAATTTATGATTAATCAAAGTAATTAATTAGTATAATGGTAATTAAGGGTCGAATCCACGGAGAATTAGGGAAATTTGAGATATATCTTTGAAATTCGGTCAAATCGGACGATGAAATTAGGTTAGAAATTGGGCAATTTAGTATATTAAGAAAGATAACTCAATTTCGAATCCACGTAATCAAAAATCAGGTAATTTGGATGAGAATTCGAAGAGTAATCGAAGTTTGAAGTTAAGAGAAATTTTCGTATCGCGAAATGATTAAAAACAAAAAATAAAACTAAATTAAACTTAATCTACAATACTTAAAGTAAAATTAATACTAAATGATGAAAGATTAAGATGAAAAAAAACAATCTAACCCAAATTAGCCTTCGAAATGATCCAATTAATCGCCGGATGCAAGGCTTTTCATTCCGAATTTTCGAAGACGAAAGAGGAGTTCAAGACTTGATTTCTTCCAACTATTTCAATCAAACATTGAAATTAAACATCCAACAGAAGCGGAAATGAGTTGCGAACAAAATGCAAAAGATGGCGCGCGAATTGGAGCTCTAAACAAGGAGAATTTGAAGATTGATCGCGGCCGTTCATCCGTCGCGAAGAACGGATTTTATAAAATTCGGAAATGATCGTGGCCGTCCGATCTGATGGAGTTGATCGCGATGGACGATCGCGATGAGACGCCTCTTCACGAATCGTCGCGACGATTCGACGATCATCCGATCGTGATCGTGCGGTTAAGATGTGATTGGATGTCCATCTGATGTGAATACTCTGGACCGTTATAACTCTCGATCAGACGGTCACGATTTATTCACTTAAGTGAGTATTTAGGCACGTGGTTGATCTCTGATCGCGTGGACCTCGATTCCACGTGATCTACGCATGCTATTTGTCGCGATGTCGATCGGACGCACGAGATCACGCCACGCGTCCTGCACATAAGAAAACTAAGGGACTTTAGTCCCACACGGGAAAAACAAAGGAATATATTCGGGTATATAACATATGAGGATTAAGTGGGATTAATCCGATAATCGAAGGACCTATGTATTTTATTAAATAAATATATATAGTAAATATAAATACGTCACTTGTCACATCAGCGCCACGCAGGCGCCCCGCGTGCTGTCCACATGGCAGAGCCACGTGGCCCCCGATTGCCACGTCGCATCCACGTGTACACGCGCGACATATAACCCCTTTTTTGCGATTTTTTTAATTAATTTAAAACATTAAAAATCGAAAATAAATAAATTCAGAAAAATTCCAGAAAATTCTGTAAAATTGTAAAACTCATAACTTTCAAAATACAACTCCAAATTAATTCAAATTTGTTTTGTTGGATTCAAAATTGAATATCTATCATTATAAAAGGTCAAATTATTAAAATAAGAAGATAATAAATTTTAATTAATTTTATACATTTATGTATTATATAAAATAAATTTATATAAATACATAAATGTTAATAAATATCTTTTCTCTCATATTTTCACTCTTAAAACATGATTATGATCATAAATATAATTAGGATTAAAGATTATAATGTGTAATTATTTATAATAATTCATAATTTGGTGTATTTTAAGATCATAACATGAATTTACACAAAATGATAGAAATATACTTAAAATATGATAACATGCATATATTTGTAATGATTAATGCCTTAATTTGCATTAATAATTATATAATTACATGCATAAATAGCATGTTATCAATAGTCAAGAAGTGATCGAAGTCATACAATTTTCCACACTATCTCAACCATGGCTCGATACTTGGCTTCCGCACTAGAGTAAGACATCACTCTCTATTTTTGAAATCATCAGGTGACTAGGTTACCAGTAGACTTATGTACAATAACTCGTAGTATACTTTCGGTCCCTCTTGTCACTTGCATACTTGACGTTAGAGTACACTACAATGTAGAGATGATCGTGTCATTGATAGATGAGCCTTTCCTTGGGGCTTGCTTGATGTAGGCAAGGACTTGTAGAACTCCTTCCCAATGAACTTGTCAAGGCTCCTACATAAACTGACTCAAGACACTAATCGTGTACACAATATTAGGACGAGTGATGGTGAGATATATCAACTTGCCCAATAATTGTTGATACCAATTAACATCCTCGAGTAGGGGAGATAAAGTGTTCTAGAGTTGTGGGCGAGGTTTCATAGGCAAAGTCTCTAACTTACACCCAAAGAGACCTATCTCTTAAAGTATGTCAAAGGTATACTTCTGCTGAGTGAGGATGAGTTTTCTGTCCTAATACTCAAACTCAATCTCAAGAAAATATTACAGAATCTTCAAGTCATGAATGTTGAGGTATTACTATAGTAAACTTTGATAGTAAATATGCTTGCCTCATCACTTTCAATCACAAGAATGTCGTCAACATAGACAACAAGGATGATAAGATTACTCTTTGTCTTTTTTATGAGCATGGTGGAGTTTGCAGTGTAGTAGGTAAAATTGAAAGTGGTGAGTAAACCACTAAACTTGGCAAACCAAACACATGGACTTTGTTTGACACGTCATAAGAGACACACATTCGATTATTTTCTCTAAGAAACATATCCCAAGAGGTTGCTCTATAAAAGACCTACTTTACAAGATCATCGTAGAAAAAGGTGTTAGAAATATCTAATTAGTGGAGAGATCGTATGTGATTGATGACGAGAGAGAGGAGCATGCAAATGGAGTTGAGATGGACGATAAGAGAGAACGTCTATGTAGTTGATTCTATATGCCTACGTGTAGCCTTGAGTGACCAGACAAGCTTTGTGACGAGCGATGGAGCCATCCAGGTGATACTTGAGGGTAAACGTCTACTTACACGTCACAATGTTGGCATCGGTTGGGTGTGGAACCAAATGCCACGTCTTCCGAACAACGAATGTAGCTACCTCTGAATTCATGGCTGCCTTCCATGCAAGTACCTTTGTAGCTTCAATATACAATCGTGGAAGCAACTTGGAGGTCATAGAGAGGGCAAAACATGAAAGGAAGAAGAAAGGCGATCATAGGAGACAAATTGAGAAATGGGATAATGGGTGCAGATGTGTGTACCTTTGTGGAGGATAATAAGGAGATGATAGTCATTAGGTTGAGCAAGGACTGAAGGAGGAGAGGGGATTGTAAGAGAGGATGAGACCTATATTTGGAGCATGATGAGCCATGGGAGACATAGGCTGAAGAGAGGCGGATGAGGGTAACGACCCCATATAGAGTGAACATGAGGGAAGAGAAAGAAGAGGGCTCATAAAAACCATTAAGGGAGGGAACCAAGTGGAGGAGACATAGCAGCACAAGGAGGAGAATGAGTCAAATGAAAAGTGACGTAACATAACAACAGGTATCAAGGAAGTAGACCTGATAACCCTTTTGTGTGCGAGAGTAGTCCGATAAAGACCCTTTTAAGAGCATGAGGGGTGAGTTTAGAAAGAGAAGGAGAGGAATCCTAGATGAAGGCAGTACATTCAAAGACCCAAGGGGTGATAAATCTAAATTTAAGGTGTCGTGAATCATAACTAGAGTTTAAAAAATACTTATAAGTCTAACTCTTGATTGATTATGTAGAAAGTAGTGAACTAGGGTCGTATCCATAGGGAATATGATTAGGTTGGGGTGAAAATTTATATTCTAGAGGATTTAGGAGAAAGAGATGAATGGAGGGAGAAGTATCTTATGCCTCAAGGGTAAGACACTTGGAAGAATATAATAGGTTAGGTTGTGCAAATGTGACTTCTAAACTACATAGAATACTAAATGCTAACCTATCTATGCAAGGACTAAGATAGGGGGCATGAAAGCTCTAGAGAACAACACTTATCTTAGGGTTTACGTTGCCAACTCAAGGCTCTAATCAACAGTTAGTAAGTGCTATCTCTTTTGACAAGTCTCTCTCTCATGCTCCCTCCTAATACTAACCTACATAATTTTGAAGTTAATGGGATAGTGAATGCACAAGAGAATCACACATCTATCCTAAGGTCTATCTTGCCAACCCAAGGCTCTATTCATCTTCAGGTAAGTGCATCTTCCCTTCTAGGCCACTCTTCTCCCTTCCTCCTTGCTAACCTCTTCCATCACACAAGAAATGGACAAAATAAATTTATTCATACCTGCATAATAGAAGAGGGACTCTTGGGGTCTTGTCTTACAGCCAGCCCTAGTCTGGAACCATTGAAGATGCCTCCACATGTGGGGCCATGAGACATTAAATACCCCCTTTTAGTTCTTATTTTACCTTCTTAAAATTAAACAAACAACCTCCCTTTGTGGCTACTATTAAAGTAATTTACAAGGGTATTTAGATTCTGCATATTTTAGGAGTGGGTGCCAGCACAACCGTACTCTTCTTCTATTGGTTAGTGAATTTGAAGCTTATCCCCTCAACCACTGTAATTGGGCCTTGGGCTACAGTTGAGCTCCTTGTAATTGGGCTTTGGGCTGCATGTTTGGGCCTTTGTTTTAGTTGGACCCCAACTGTCTTGTTGAGCATTGACTCTAGATAGACTTCATTTAGACTTTATGAAAATATAAATCCACAACCTTGGCACCAACTGGACCTTAGCTGGGCTCACGGAGATCCACATTGAGCTCCAAGCTTCAATTGGTGCTCTATTGGTCTAGCCCTTGTAGGCCCATTGACTTATGGGCATACCTCCAAGTCTTAGGTTAGCCTAATTCTTCTTTGCTTAGATTTTGGGATTTTGTCTCTTTTCTTCTTAATAAAGGCCTAATACTCTACACATACAAGCTTAGAGAATAATCAATAGAATTGAGTTGTTGAACTTCACAAAGTCCAATAACATTAATCTATAGATGTGCTAAAAAATATGTAAAGTTGTGACTTGAACATTATGTATGGATTACACAAAATGAATGACTTCAGTGATAACATACATGATTTCTATCAAGTATGAATGTATGTGTGTTATCAAAGGGAAAGAGAAAAAAGAAGAGAATCATAGATTAAGTGATAAAGAAGAATGTCTCCCCTCTCAAGAAGAACAAAGGGAAGCCAATTCTCGAGGTAAATAGTAGTTAAAAGGGCATCAACACTATTCTACTACAAGGTGCGTGAATAAATGGTCTGGTGAAGGATGTCACAATCATTACAAAAGCTACGAAAAGATGCTTAGACAAACTCAAGAGTATTATCAGTACGAAGAATCTTGAGCGTAGTGGTGTATTAGGTGAAAACTTCGATGATGAAGTGGGTAACCATAATGACGACCTTAGAACAGTTCTATAATAGGTAGACCCAACTCACATGAATGTAGTCATCAATAAAAATGATGAAATAATGATGGCCCGAGATGGATCCCATACATCTTAAATAAAACCATTTTTATTATTTCGTAATGAAAAAGGTCAAAGAGAATAGAAGAAGGGATGTCATCATGACTAAGATAAGAAGTATAGTGATATTTACTCACTTGACAAGATTCGCACATAAACTTAGAGAGAAAAAGTCACAATAAGATTTTTTGAAATTTAGAGAAACAAGAATGACATAAACGACAATATCACAAATGAGAAGAAGTAACCAAAGAGGCAACAAAAAAGGCTTGAAGGCCAAATGAGGGTTCATTAGAAATGAGTTCATAGACACTTCACCATTTTCACAGCTCAAACCAATCTTCCATTCAATATGTAAATTTAAAATTTATAAAACTAGAAAAATCTAATTTTTAAATATTTAGAAGTATTTTTGAAAAAATATATCAATTATAATTTAATAAAAATTTCAAAAATAGTGAAAAAAATTAGGCCGATCATAGAGATGTAATAGAATATCAATTATTTTTTTAGAATTTTTCTCAAAGAATTTAATTTTTTATAAATTTTAGATTAAGAAATAAAAATGAAATATATTTAAAATTCATGAAAAAGGAAACTAAGGTTGCAAACATCAAGATGATGTCAACACATGATAAATGCGAATCGAGTAAAACTCTAATTCTTACATAAATGATTACATATGATTTAATTGATCAAATTAAAATTTATAAAAGTTAGAATAATTATAATTAAATGAAGAGTAGTTGGGTAAATTTAAATCACATAAATTATCAATAAATAAAGTAAAAATTAAGTTGAAAGTAATAAAATACAGTTTTGGCATCATGGCGGTGATGCGTCGGCGATGTACTAGAATCTTGAGTATTCAGGAGGATCGTCATATAGTGTCCATGGCCTCAAAGGCTCTCCTTAGACAAGGACGACATAGATAATCTTTAGATCTTCTTGCGAAGTCTAGAGATCAATGAAATAAGTCGTCGAACTGTCTCCGACAACTATCACCTGATGGAATGAAAAAGTGGTGACTTTGCAGCTCTCTGACGACTATCACCCGATGAAGAAGAACTGAATGAAAGTGAAGCACATATTAAGGAGCTTCATTTTCAAGTCTGCATAATAAGAGGAGGCTCTTCATCGCATCCGGTATACTTTCAGGAGGTGGCAATTTATTTCTCGGCGAATCATCCTCTTCTTGATGATGACTTGTTCGTCGATCAATCAAAAATAATTTACTCGATAGATTCACAATCCTTTTATCACGAATCATTTAATAATTTTAGTAAGAATTCTCTACGAATTATGTAGACAAGATTTTCACCATTGATCTAACGATTCTAATAGCTTAATCTTTCATTGACAATCTACAAGAAAGTTAAAATTTAATCAGATAAAAATAAGAGTTTTCACTCTAAGAGGATTCGAATTTGCGCTGATTGTCTGCTTGCAGAAGAGAGATTGAAATAAGTACTCTAATGCCCTTATAAAGTGATGTCATCATAATATATCTTTGTTATAAATAATGGGTAATATAAGTATTAAAATCTTTGAAGGCTTTCTCGAGAAGATGCAGATTTAGTCCTACAACGATTGTATACTAAAGTTTTGGGCAAATATATAGTAATATCATATTTTTGAGTAATGAGTCTCTTTCTCTCACATGTACATTTACTCCTTGTCCCACAACTGACTAGCCACTAGTGACATGAAAGGGGAGTGGCGCACACGTATCCCCATCAGTCTATAGCCGCTTGAGCCCCCACTTGTGGCTCTTCTTCGACTACACTTCTAACTCGCTTGCTGGCTAGCGGGTCCTCTCTTTTTTTATTTATTTTATTTTATTTTCTTCTTCTTTATTTATCTCAAAAATAGGATTATAAAAATCATATAAATTCACATAAAATCATATAATTAACCAAAAAATCACATTAATCAACTGAAAACCACTTTTTATAATTTAACACAAATTTAAGTCTATTTATCATGAGTTAAGGCTAAAACTATATTATTTATTAATTATTAACTCATGATAATAAAAACTTATTAGTAGAAAATCAGATAGAAAGAAAGATCAAAATCTTGTGGAGTAACAATGGTATATAATTTAAGAATTCTAAACTTGATCAATTTTTTGATAAGTATGTCATTTAACATCACTATATAGTGAAGAAGATTCTACAACATAATGGTGTTATTTAGTGGATAAATCTCATAATTCTTGAAAAAGTATGATATTTGTTTAATAGTGTCATCAGACTCTCAACCTAGTATCATCTCTATCTCCTCTTTCATATATATAAATATGCAGTCTTTCATTCTTGATGATATATTCTAGGGTTTTCTATTTCATTGTCAACATGGTATTAAAGGTAGATTTTCTTTAGCTGCCATATCCCTCTCTAACATGCTGCCCTCCTTCAATAGCACCCCTCTCTTCTCAACGCATTTCATCCTTTTTATCTTCATATCAATCTATCCCTTTCAATTCCCCTTGTCATCATTGCCGATGAATGGACTTATCTGATCAATAGTTGTGGCACTATTTTCGTCACTTCTGACCTTCCCCTCTAGTAGGTCCTCTACATTCTTGGCTTTCTTACAAATCTTCTCTCAATTAGTGCTATTATTTGTGCCCTTAGTTGTACTGTTATTTTTTTTCTTTTTCATTGCACTTTTCAAAATCTGCACACCAGATAGAGAATTCATTTGGGTCGTGAGAACGAGCAAGGTGTCTATGAGCTCATTTTTGTTGAACCCTCTTCTTGCCTCCGAGCTCTTTTTGTTGTCTTTACTGCCACTTTTTCTCTCTTATGACATTAGTAGTTAGGTTATCCCTATTTTAGAAACTTCAAAAAACCTTACAATAGTTTTCTCTTAAAAAAATTTATGTGTGAGTCATGTCAATTGGGTAAACAATACCATTCTTCTTACCTCAATCAAGATGATATTCTCTCTTTCACCCTTTTTTGAACCCATCCATTGTAATGTATAAGGTTCTTCTTGTGCTCCTCTCTTGAGTCATCGATATTACATCGTTCTTATTGATGATTATACCTATGTGAGTTAGGTATACCTCCTATGTGACCACTTTGAGGTCATCACTAGTATTATCCAATTCATCACAAAGGTTGTCACTTAATATTCTACTACACTCAAAATTCTTCACACCGACACACCCTCAAGTTTATTCAAACCTCTCTTTAAACCTTATGCACAGATCATGATAGTATCTATTAGACCACCTACCCTTATACCTCATAGTAGAATAGTATCACTAAACGAAAACATTGTCAACTACTTAAAATCACTCGCACCCTACTTTGTGAGATGAATGTCCCACACTATCTATAGATCAACGCCCTCATGATGGTCACTTAACTCTAGAATCAACTTCCCTCTGCTTCTCTAGATAGAGTCATTCCCTTTCAATGACTCGTACTTATATTACCCGCATTTTTTCTTCCTCCTTTGATGATTGAATGCAGCCTTCGTCTGAGATCACCCTATTTTTCTATCTAAAATTCATCTCTCATGCTTTCAAAGGGGTTTTTTTTGGCTACTCCCGAATGCAGAAGAGCTATTGGGTTTACTTTCTTGACACCCATCACTATATTACGTTGGCCAACGTCACCTTCTATGAGGAGTCTCTCTTTTTCTCCTCTACCTTCCCTCCTCCTCAAATCATTGCCTCTCCTCCACTTAGCTTTCCCCCCTTGATGATCCTTGCAGATCCATCTCCTTTGACTCCCTCCTATGTGTCTTCTTCACTATCACCTTCTCCTCTTGGCTCTTCATCTCCACCAACCTCCTCCACATTGACTATAGATCCATCGTCCCCCTCCTCCACCAAGCTGATTGTGCCTCCCAGTGACGTCCCTAGTGTTCCTCAAGAGGATCTTGATCTTCTCATTTCTCTACACAAAGACACTTGTGCTTGTACCTAACACCCCATCTCTCACTTCATTTCCTACGATCACCTTTCCCCCTCCTTTCATACCTTTGCCTTTTTTGTGGCTTTCAAGTCAATTCCTTACCCACATGTTAAGGTGACATAGGTATCGAGTAGTCATAAATTCGGAAGTGGATGCCTTGGTATCTCAAGGGACTTGGACACTAGTTTTCTGTCCAATAGATGCCAACATCGTCACATATAAATGGTTGTTCACACTCAAATACTATTCATATGGCACTATTGCATGTCATAAGGCTCGTATGATTGCTTGTGGCTTCACCCAAGTGTATGGCATTAATTACACTGAGACGTTTTCTCTTGTCATCTAACTCACTTCTGTCTGAGTGTTAAGACATGAAAAGATTAGAAAACATTGAAGAATAAAAGGAGAAAATATTATGAAGAAAATAATAATGACTATCAAAATACTTTCTAATATCTATCCACACTCCAATGAACATATCCATCTCTCTATTCATGTTCCATTGAATACATATCTTCAACTAAGTACAAAACTCTACATCAATCTTACATTCAATATTTGATGATTTAAAATAATACTCATCTCAAAGGTTGACACTCTCCATCAGGCCCTAAGATGCTTAGGTGGTGAGTAGAGAAAGATTTAAGTTAAAGCATCTAGTGTTGATAAGATGATTGTGTCCTTGAGGGGCAAGGTCTTTGAGGATGATGAGCTAGTGTGATTGGGTTGTTGATCCCATTAAAAGTCAATGTGTATTTCTGAGTATGTTGACAATCAAAAAGAAGAAACCTTAGAATACATCATCCATATTAGAAGACTACATGTGTATATATAAGGCCCTGATAGGGCCTAATGAGTTGGACATTATCGAACACTCTCCCTCAAGTTGGAACATATAAGTCAAGCATGCCCAACTTGATACATGTGGTATGACATGAGATCTCGACTAGATTTTTCGTGAAGACATCTACGACTTGATGAAATGAGGTCACGTGAAGAGTAGAGATGAGACCAGACATAATCTTCTCTCGATCTCAATATGCTTAATGCGCTCATGTAATGTGTGATTGCCAGCAATGAAGATAACGGGTTAACTATCGCAATGCATATGTATTAGAGAAAGAGAAGAGATGCTAGATCTTCGAAAAGTGATCGAAGTCATACTATCTCTCATGTGATCTCCGCTTTGGCTTGATACTCAGACTCCGCATTAGATCATGACACCACTCTTTGTTTTTGAGACCACCAGGTGACAAGGTTACCTTCGACATATGTGTAGTAACCCACATTACATTTCTGATCACCCTTGTCACCTACATACCTAGCATCAAAATAAGCTTGGACATAGAGATGACCATGTTGCCAATAGATGAGTCTTTGTCTTGAGGCTCACTTGACGTATGTTAGAACTCGTAGAGCTCCCTCTTAGTAAACTCATCATGACTCTTGCATGAACTAATTCAAAACACTAATTATATACACGATGTCAGAGTGAGTGATAGTGAGATATATCAGCTTGTCCAACAATTGTTTATATCAATTAGCATCCTCAAAGAGTGAAGAAGAAGTGTCCTACAACTACAGATGAGCTTCTATAGACAAAGTTTCTAGTTTGCACCAAAGGAGTCTAATCTCTTGAAGCATGTTAAGAGCATACTTCTGATAGGTCATGGTGAGGAGCATACTTCTATATGCAAACTCAATTCCCAAGAAAATACCTTAGAGTTCCTAAGTCACATATGCTAAGGTGTTGTTGCAAATGAGCTTTGATATAATGAATGTCGGCATCATCACTCCCAATCATAAAAATGTCATCAATGTAGACTGCAAAAATGACTAGGCTGCCCTTAGTCTTCTTTGTGAGTATTGTGAGATCTACAACATATGATGAGAAGTTAAATGTGGTGAGAAGACAACTAAACTTAGTGAACCAAGCATGTTGACTCCACTTGAGCTTGTAAATTGACTTCTTCAAAAAAAACACATTAGATGACTCTCCCATAATAATATATCTTAGAGGTTGCTCCATAAAAATCTACTCATCGAGATCACCATAGAGAAATTTGTTAAAAATATCTAATTGGTAAAGAGACCATGCCTAATTTACAACAAGAGAGAGGAACACTCGGACAAAAGTGAGTTAGATGACGGGAGAGAACATCTCAATGTAGTTGATGCCATATGCTTGAGTGTAGTCACAAGCAACCAGATGAGCCTTGTGACATGTAATAGGACTACTAAATGGTATTTGAGTGTGAACACTCATTTACGTGTGACGATATTGGCATCCATCGGATGAGGAGCTAGTGTCCAAGTCCCTTGAGATATCAAGGTATCCACTTCTGAGTCCACGGTCGCCTTCCATTTAAGTACTTATGCCGCCTCAACATGTGAGCCAAAAATCGACTAAGAGGTCACAGAAAGACTTCATATTAGGGTGGAGAGCCACCTCTAAGAGTAGAGCCATCATCTTTAGGAGAAAGTGTGTTTGGTTGAGTCCCGTTCCAAGAGGACAAAGAGAGGAAGGGTGATGCGGGACACATGGCCCAAAATAGATTTTCTTAAAAGAGAAAGAAATACACAAGGAATGAGGACTTAATATTTAGATGATCCCACAATTTTAAGAGAATTAGGATCATCAGTTACCTTTTAGGTCATCTAATTCAAAGAATCAAATAAGGCTTCTCAACCAGAATTAGGACTGTCAATCATTCACATGCAAGTGGCTATCCTATAAATCTCACAAATTCTAAGAACAAAGTTTTTAAAATAATGACCAACTTCACAAGTAATTTAAAAATTAACACATCTTTGCAATGTAGATTTTGATATCTTGAAGATTCTAATTGGTTCGAGTGGCTTGAAATCCACGAGCCTTGCTAGGGATTTTCCAATCGGTGATGATTCAAGAAAATGAGGGGTTTGGGCCGAGTAGCTAGGGTACACAAAGTATTTGGATAATTAAAATTATAAGACGGAAAAAAGTGTAAAGGAGGAATAATAGAATAAAATAATGAGGAAAAGAAATAAAAAGGTGGGGAGAGGAAAAGGGGCAGAAGGAGAGGTCGTCGACGGGAGAGAGAGAGAGAGAGAGAGAGAGAGGAAATGGGGGGGGTATATGGCGATGGCGGGAGAGAGAAGAAAGTGGGTTTCGGCGGGAGGGAGAGAGAGAGAAAGAAAAAGATGGGGTACGTGGCGATGGCGGGAGAGAGTGGGAAGAGGTTTCAACGGGGGGGAGAGAGAAAGAGAAGTTCTCGTGGTGGGGGAGAAAAAGGTGGCGGAATGAATATGTCAGCAGGAGAGAGGGAAAAGGGGTTCTCGTGGTGGCAGCAAAAGGGCGAAAAGGAGAGGGTTTGCGACGGCGAGGAGATGATGTGGGGGCGACGGGGCGGACAGCAAGGAGCCGGAGTGGCGGTGATGGGCGGAAGGCGACGGAGCGGACGGCAAGGAGGCAGGATGGTGGCGACGGGGCGGATGGCAAGGATGGGGGACGACGGTGACTGGGTGGACGGCGAGGAGGCGGGACGATGGCGACAGGGTGGCTGGCGAGAAGGGGAGTGGCGGTGATGGGCGGACGACAAGGATGCAGGGACGGCGAGGAGGCAGGATGGTGGTGGCGGGGCAGATGGCGAGGACGACGTCACGAGGAAGAAATGAAGGTCCCCCTAATCCAAGAGGGCGAGAAGAAGAGAGGAAGCCCCTAGTTCAAGACGCGATGAAAGGAGAGAGGAACCCTCAGTCCAAGGGGTGAATGAGGGAGAAGGAACCCCTACCCGAGAGGTGAGAGGGATAACACGAATCTTCTTGATTCTAAATACAATTTCAACTTCTTCTTCTTTCGGGTATTCTTGAGTTTGGATATTTATAGGAAATAGAGGTCGGTAGTTAGAGGAGTCCACTCCCAAAGGATGTCAAGCGGTGTCTCTTGGAGGGGGAAACGACTTCCTTAGGGGAGAAGGGGTGCATGGGCGACGTGGCCTCTTCTCCTCCCTCTTCTTCTTCCTCGTGGGTCCTCCAAAGGAAATGAACCCTCATATTGATTCCATCAAAGGGGATCACCGCCAGGTCGCCGCTGCTGCTTCCAGGCCATCAGCAGCCCATCGAGCTGCCGCCAGGACGCCATCTTCGCTATCGGGCTAGCAGCACACGCCGTGTCTCTGCTAGCGTGCCAACCCCGCGCGCCCGCTATCGCGTGCCCGCCGCGCGCTCAACCGTGCGTTCGTCTCGCGACCGTTACGGCACATCTACATGTGCGCTGCAAGACCCCTCGCGTGCCACCACACCTGCCCCTCAAAGCTCGCCATTGCGCCTGACCTCGGGCGTCTACCTGAACGCCCCAGCCACTTGGTCGTGCCCCTTCCTCCGACCCTGTCCGAGCCCATACTACTGAGCCCAACCGAACCCAGCCAATATCCACCACTGGAACGCATGTCGACGGTGATAGTTGGACATCCTACTGCATACCGACCGGACCTCTGCCGTGCAGGTTAGCTCTTATCCCCTATCCCCCAAGTCGTTTACTACGTTCAATATCATCTCGCACCTGCTCCACTGCCGTCGGACCTAGCTAGATTAGAATGGGTTAGGTGTTTCCACCGTGCGACTCTAATGCACGTGCTAGAGTTGTCACGTTGGTCGTCGAGCACTTACTGTGGAGTCGCGTCGACGACATTAAGTCTTCGCCCTCCGGAGGTGGACTTGGAGGATCACCCTGCATTAGAATCACCTGGCGGCGCCTAGTTGTGATGGACTGTCGGCGTCATGACGTTTCGGCTATTACCTGCACATAGTTGAGTTCAGCATTCATCACCTAGAGTCCCTGGTTAGCATCACTCGTGGTGTATCGGCCCCCTCCCCCGTTGTTACCTCACCTGCATTTAGTTGTCAGTGCGGGTCTACAAGCCCCTCCTACACCAATTTGGTATCAAAGCCAGGTTGTGGACGCTCACCCAGCGTTCCGCTACCTCGCGTCAGTATCATACATCATCTTGGTGAGCATACATATAGGCACCCCGGTGTACTTGGCCATGGTAGTCGAGATACACTCCGCCAGAGCTGCCGTACTGGAGGGACCTACATCGCCACGTCGTGATACCGACGTGCCAATGGACCTAGGGTTACCGCGCACTGCCGAGGATGGGTCACCCCCTCCCTCGACTTCGCGCCTTCACCCCGATGCCATCGCCCCACTCTCCCCGGGGCGAGGGTCTTCGAGCCCACGATCGTCAAGAGGACGATCGCCCCGGTATCCCGCACCGCAAGCACCCCCGGGTCGACGACCCCACGGGAAAGATCCCGTGATAGTCCCTGAACCTCGGTCCGCTAGTGGACGCGGACGAGGCAGGAGGGGCCCTCAAGGCCCGTACCGACCATCTTATCGTGGTGATGGCTCGAGCATACAGACCGAGTTGTTACGGACCTTGGCTGCTGTTACAGAGCATATGGAGCGGGTGACCGCGCAGCCCGTCACCCAGCCGCATTCGCCAGTCACTGCGACCCCAGAGCGACCCAGACCAGGCCGTGAGTCCGGATACGACCACGCGCACGAGCGCGTTGAATCAGAGCGACAGGCGAGACCGCCACGAGGTTTGTACGACCGAGCACCACCACCAGGCACTATGACGAGCGGTATCCGGCCAAGGATTATCGACGTGACTACTGCCGAGATATCCACGACCGTCGCGACGCGACACATAACAAGTACGATCGTCTGGACGATCATAGCCCCTTCACCCCCGCCTACGGCGGTCACGATCGGGACTACCCCGATCGGCGAGTTGACCCTCCGCGTCGGCCTGACTACCATCAGGCGGACGTTCACCGCCACTATGGGTACGACCGCAGTGTCACAGATCGGGATTACCTGGGAGCCCACGGTGATCATCCCCGTCGAGATGACCTTGACTGGCGGAATGATCGCCGACCATACGATCGCGATGATGTACATCGCGACCGTCCGCGTGCATGCGCTCAGTACCGTGCACCTTATGATGCCCCTTACGATCGGGACGACGATCGAAGGCGCCACCTGAGTCCGCCTCACCATCAGCCTGACGACTATTGCAGGTATGAACGGCGAGACGATCGTGACCGTCGACGTGACGAGCATTGCGTCCGCATCTAGAAGAGCGTGAAGGCCGACGTACCCGTCTTTGACAGCTCTCGTGAGCCCAAAGACTGCATTGACTGCATCCTACTTTCGTTGGTATCGAATGGTCGCAGACCTAT
The DNA here is from genome assembly GCA_902729315.2 of Spirodela intermedia. Classification (NCBI taxonomy): domain Eukaryota; kingdom Viridiplantae; phylum Streptophyta; class Magnoliopsida; order Alismatales; family Araceae; genus Spirodela; species Spirodela intermedia. The sequence goes on along the minus strand of LR746268.1, from coordinate 8,323,192 downwards.
GTGTAGAGTATGTGGAGATGAAACTTGGCGGACAGGCCAAGATCTTTTGGGAGAACGAGGGCCTCGCCGCCGAGCGACAAGGATAGCCCATCACCACTTGGACGGGAATGTCCCAGAAGTTGAGGAACATGTTCCTCGACAGTACGAGTCGACACTATTCCTTTTCTTGCTTGATTTGAGACAGGGAAGACAACCCGTCAGGGATTACATCCAGGCCTTTGAGGAGTGCTGGATGAGATGCCGGTTCGTGGGTGAACCAGGAATCGTGATTGGCCTATTCATGCATGGACTGATCCCGCGTCTTCGGAATTAGGCGCTTAAGTGCAACCCCTCCAATGTTGACGAGGCATATCGTATTGTGGAACACATGGAGCGCCCTGGCGACGAGTTACCAATTATGACACAACAGCCCGCCAAGACGACCACCACCCGTTCCACCTCTGTAGTTCCCCCTTCGCCTACTCGCATGAGCGTAGGGAACGGTCGGACCATCCATGCCACCTCCGTGGGGTCAGCCCCGCTACCCCAGACGACCACTTCAAACGTGGAAGTCCGGGCACCTACTACCTCCCAGACCCATGTCACTTGTTTCAAGTGCCAGGGCAAGGGGCACCGAGCGAGCCAGTGCCCATCTTCGAACCTACTTATAGGTATCGAGGATGCCAATTCTAGTGTTCAGGGTGACGACACCTCCCCTGGCGACGACATCTACATCGCGGCTGATGAGTGCAATGACACTCAGGACCTGATTGGTTACACCCAGATCACGCCCGCCGCCATCCCTTCAGTATCCGTCGCTGCCCCGACGCAACGCGTCGCGTGCTCAATCTAGCAATCTTGGACCATTTTTTATGAACTGTAACACTAAACTCAAAAAGAAGGAAGAGAAAGAACTGGGCGCCTATCCGCCGTCCCAATCAGCAGTGACCCCGGCAGACAGACTTCAGCCACCATCAGCTCGGCCACCATCAGCTCGACCACCATCATTACCGGCCAGGTCCCAGTCACCATCGGTCGACCCAACGGCAGAGGACGCTCTTCGCACGTCGATCTTCTACACTTCCGTGAAGATCAACGGCCAAGTGTGCAAGCTGATCGTCGACAGTGGTAGTTGCGTCAACGCCGTATCCGACGTGATGGTCCGGAGACTCGGATTGGTAACCACTAACCATCCGTCCCCTTATGATGTGTATTTGGTAGACACCACATCGCTTCCAGTGCGACTTCAGTGCCGGGTGCCACTTCGGGTGAGCACCTATGACGACCATGTCCTTTGCGACGTCCTTCCGACGAAAATCGGGAGCATCATACTCGGACGACCGTGGTTGTACGACAACGACGTCCATCTCTCGGGGAGAGCAAACACTTGCTCTTTCACGCATCGCGGTCAGAGGGTTGTATGGTACTCCTACACCTTCAAGTCTCCAACTAGACGAGTGACTACCCCTCGAGTGGGGTTGGTGGTTGTTAGGGGACCAGCCTTTCATAGGGACATTACGAGGGAGATCACGGATATCCCCACCTGGTTTGCCTTGACGTTGGACGTTCCTGCTGCTACCACTCCTTCCCCGTACCCACTTGAGCTCGAGGACATCATGATGGAGTATGGCGACGTATTCCCTGAGGAGTTGCCTAGCGATTTACCGCCGTTGCGCCACATACAGCACGCGATTGATCTCGTGCCGGGAGCCATGCTCCGAAACTTACCACATTATCGTATGGAGCCCTCGAGATACTAGGAGCTATATCGTCAGGTCCAGGAGCTGTTGACAAAGGGTCTTATCCAGGAGAGCCTTAGCCCCTGCGCCGTTCCCGCACTTCTAGCGCCGAAGAAGGACGGCACCTGGCGCATGTGCTGCGATAGCCGCGCAATCAACAAGATTACGGTCAAGTACCATTTTCCGATCCCGCGCCTTCAGGACCTGTTCAATATGATGGACGGTGCCACCATTTTCTCAAAGATTGATTTGAGAAGTGGCTACCATCAGGTTCGGATTCGTCCGGGAGATGAGTGGAAGACCGCCTTTAAGATAAAGGATGGTCTATATGAGTGGAGAGTTATGTCTTTCGGTCTCTCCAACGCGCCGAGTATGTTTCAGCGTCTCATGAACGAGGTCTTATGCCCGTTCATGGGGAAGTTCGTTGTCGTCTACTTCGACGACATCTTGATTTACAGCCGCACACGAGACGACCATCTCCAGCACTTGCGACAGGTCTTTGCCGCGCTTCGGAGGGAGAAGCTATATGCTCACCCGAAGAAGTGTAGTTTCTTTACGACTGAGGTTTCCTTTCTTTGATTCATCGTTTCAGCACAAGGAGTTTCTGCCGACCCTGACAAGGTCCGCGCCATCATCTCTTGGCCTCGACCGGCCAACGTTCATGAGACTCGGAGCTTCATCGGGTTGGCGACGTTTTACCGCCGCTTCGTACAGAACTTCAGCTCTGTTACAGCACCCATCACCAACTGCCTCAAGATGGATCCATTTCAATGGACAGAGGCAGCCGTCAGGCCTTCGAGAGAGTGAAGGGCTCGATGACCCAGGCACCCATTCCGTGTCTACCAGACTTCAGGAAGGTGTTTGAAGTCACCTGCGATGCATTTGGCATAGGGATCGAGGGTGTCCTTAGCCAAGATGGCCACCCACCCTGTAGAGTTTTTCAGCGAGAAGCTGAATGACGTTCGACTCCGATATTCGACTTACGATGAGTTCTATGCTGTCATCCAGGTGCTGAAGCACTGGCGACATTACCTGCTGTCGAAATCACCTCTAATGCACGTGCTAGAATTGTCACGTTGGTCGTCGGGCACTTACCGTGGAGTTGCGTTGACGACATTGTCTTCGCCCTCCGGAGGTGGACTTGGAGGATCACCCTGCATTAGAGTCACCTGGCGGCACCTAGTTGTGATGGACTGTCGACGTCATGACATTTCGACTATTGCTTGCACATAGTTGAGTTCAGCATTCATCACCTAAAGTCCCTGGTTAGCATCACTCGTGGTGTATCGGCCCCCTCCCCCATTGTTACCTCACCTGTATTTAGTTGTGACGGGTCTACAAGCCCGTCCTACACCATTGAGGAGCACTAGAGACGTCAGTAGAAGGCACATCCGGCTCAATGGAGGAGAGTGATGACGGATCTGTAGCTAAAGCAGAGGGGGCTAGTGGAGATAGAGAGCTAAGAGGAAGAGGTGAGGGCAGCTACATTCAAAAATAACCAACAAAGACTTCTTTGAGAACATAATGAGCGAGTTTAGATAGAGAAGGAGAGTGATCCTAAACGAAAGTAATACATCCAAATATCTAAAGAAGAGAAAACAAAGATGAGGTAGGTAGGAGGCATTGAAAGAGAATGACCCCACCCAGAGGAGTGGAAGGAAGCCGATTTTAGAGGTAAGTGGCCGCCATGAGGACATCGGTCCACAAATAATGTGAGAAATTCATCTTAAGAAATAGGGTGTGAGTGATGTCAAAGAGCCAACGATGTTTATGCTCAATAGCATCGTTCTACTAGAAATTCTAAGAGAAAGTGATATAATGAATAATACCACAATCGATGTAGAAATTTTGGAAAGAGGTTTAAACAAACTTGAGGGCATTGTCAGTGCAAAGAATTTTAGGCATAACATAATATTAAGTGACAACCTTTGTGATAAAGTAGGTAACAACAGTGACAATTTCAGAGTGGTTGCGTAGGAGGATACTTAACTTACATGAGTATAGTCATTAATAAGAATGATGTAATACCGGTAACTCAAGAGAGGAGTACGAGAAAGACCCCATACATTATAATGGATGAGATCAAAAGAGATAGAAGAGAAAATACCATCTCGACTGAAATAAAAAAAACGGTGGTATTTACCTAACTAACATAACTCACACACAAACTTCTTAAGAGAAAATCATAGTAAAGTTTTTTGAAGTTTCTCAAAACATGAATGGCCTAACTGTGAATGTCATAAAAGAGAAGAAGTGACAGTAGAGGCAACAAAAAAGGCCCCAAGGCCAGAAGAAGGTTCAATAAAAATGACCTCACCCGTTCTCACGGCCCAAACCAATCTTCTACTTGGTGTGCAGATCTTGAAAAATACAATGAAAAGGAGAAAAGGTAACGATACATCTAAAGACATGAGTAATGACACTAATTGAGAGTAGATTTACAAGAAAGCTGAAAACATAAAGATCTTACTTTAAGGGAAGATTAAGAGTGGCGAGAGTAGTGTCACGACCTTTGATCGGATAAGTCTGGCTATTGGCAATAGTGACAGGAGGATGAGAAGGGTTAAGTTGATATGAAGATAAAAGAGATGAAGTGCCGGTCATATGAGTGGAGGCCTCCGAGTCGATAATCCACAACGATGAAGAGGAAGCAAGAAGAATATGTGTACATGACATAGAGGGAGTCAGAAGTAAAGTGAAGCTGACAAAAGAACAGACACTATTAGGATTCTAGAGATTGATGTAACAGTGAAATACATTGTATTCTACAGACGTCAAGTTGATGTTGAAAGTTGAGGTGGAAACATTTGAAGAAGTGGGTGAGATAGAAGCCAAAAGAGCTATCACTGACTGAGTAGAAGTAGGTTTGTTGAATTACTTTCAACATTTGTTAGCCTAATTCTACTTGCCACAATAGGGATATGGGGGGAAGGAGTTGCGGGCCCTTTCCACGAGGAAGACAACCGCCCTCAAGGTGAGAAGATGGACCGTCATCACGAGCCCGAGGAGCGGTGATGGCCATAGCCAAAGGAGAAGTCACGATGCCTGTGAAGGAAGGTAGAGAGGGCAAGACGTGCCAATCATAACCCGAAGTGCTCTAAAGAAGATGGAGGCGAGATTGGGTACCCGATCATCAGAGATAATGGAACCGCAAATCTAGGATGTGGTGGAAAGATGAAGTTTGTTAAGATACACGTCAACATAAAACTCCTAGTAATAACACTAGAGAGTCAAGAAGTCTAAGGTGGGAGGTAGATGAAGTCCACCTCTTGAGTGAGGGCCTACTTGTAATTGCGGAGGGACTCAAAGATCTTTATCACTCGACTCATGTTCCTCCAACTGGCATACATCGTGCCAGCTTCATATAAGAGAGAGGCTCGGCAATGCTCTTCTCGATGCTATGGAGCATCCAAGTGATAATGACTGAGTCGATTTGCGACCAGTAGATAAAAAAAAGGTCACGGATAGTCGGAGAGTCGTCCGTGCGATGAGATGAAAGAGCCATATAAGCGGGTCGAGTGAGTTGTGCCGTGGTGTGCCGGAGGAGGTAGGACGTCGTCCGATAGGAGCTCTGAGGTAGGTGAAGATGGGGACGATGGAGACGCTGCGAAGGAGGCCATGAAGGCGTAGGTGCCGGGGGAGCACAGACGGCGCCGGAATGCCGCAGGGAGGTCACGGCCTTGAGGCGGGTGCCGGCCGAGAGGGGAGCACCGGGAGGGCACCGGCCAAGGGCGTGCAGCTGACGACAGAGACCTCAGGATGCAGCCAGAGGGAGACCACGGTGGCGGTGGCGTCTGCAGCGGTGGCGGAGGCCACGGTGGCGGCAGAGCACGCTGCCTAGGGCATGCCGCAGCAGCAGCGGCGATCAAGGGGAGTGGGCGGCGCCTAGGGCACGCCCGGCGGGGAGGCGGATGTTGCCTAGGGCACACCCGGCATGGCGGCCTGGAGCGGCCGAAGTAGGAGAGGCAGGCGGCAACGCCTGGAGAGGGGAAAAAGCAGAGGCAGCCTCAATGAGGGGCGATGGGGGAGGAGGGCTGCCGCGAAGACCGGCGGCCACCGAGGACGAGGGCGCCGACGAGAGGAATGGTGTCGGGAGGTGGGCACCGTCGAGAGAAGGGCGCCGCCAAAGGAGGGCACCACTAGAGGAGGGCGGCACGCCGGAGAGGGAGGCTATGAGAGAACGTGTGTCAACACATCCACTAATAGATAGAAAATAAAAAGTTCTAAGAAGTTTTAGAAACTCAATTCATCCCCCCCCTGATAACATGATAAATGTGCCCACAATTCCGTACATTTGATATGAGTTTAACCATCTACATCATAAATTTATCATGATATCAACTAAATTATGTGAATATTCTTGAACTTTATATGAATATCATTTCATGCATATTATGGATGTTTTTGATTGACTATGCTTGACTTCTATGAAGTCGAATAATTTTATTACCGATGAATATTCTCAGGTTCCGTGTGTGAAGAAATTTACAAGAGCTAAATCGAATAACTACCAACGGGCTGGAGCTCTCCATGGGATTTTAAAGCTTATTCGTTGGGCCAGAATGGACCAGTTCTGATTTTGGGCTTCAAAAGATCAACTAGAGGGATGTGGGCCACCTTTTGTCCCCATCCACTAACCCTTCTAATTTTCCTCTTAAAGAGGAGCACGAAATTCAGGTCATGGGAACTCTCAACCAATCAGAAAAAAAGGAAGAAATTACATGGAGAAAAGTCGATAAATGTTAGAAGGGTATTTTAGTGATTATATCCCCTGTATAAATACTATCTTCCTCTCTCTTTCCAAGATCCGAGGTGTCCACCCTGATAGATGTAAGTCCTTTTGAAACGTTCACTCTTGTTCTTCCCCTTCTTGCACTGCAAAACGCTTGATGCTGGCAGAATATAAGGATCTGAGAGGAGGACGAAATCTTGAGTACTCAAAGGACGAACATCAGCAACAATCTTCTCTCCATACCTCTGAACCCTCCTCCTTTTTCCACCATTTCCCATTGCTCTGTCTTCCGTTCTGCCCCCTCCAGCCGCTCCACGTTTCTCTGTTTTCTCCCGCAGCCTCCTTCTCTCTCCGCCTTCTCCCACAACCTCCTTCTCTTTCGCCGCCTCACGTCGCTCTGTCTTCCATTCCGCCTCCTCTAGTCGCTTGACGTTTCACTCCATTGTCCATCACCATCGCCAGCCGCCACACGTTCGCCGACCACTGCCGCCGCCTATCGCCAGCCGCCGTGCGCTCGCTGCCGGTCGCTGCGTGCCCGTCACTCCGCATCTCTCTCATCCGCCGACCACCGCTGCTGCCCATCGCCAGCCACAGCGCGTCCGCTGAGCACCGCCGCGTGCCCATCGCTCGCTGCCGGTCGCTGCGTGCCCGTTGCCCTCTCTCTCTCTACCTTCCTGACGTAACCGAAAGTCCTAAATTTTTGTCAAGTCCGGAAATGGTCACGGAAGATCTGCGACCCCCGCAGCCCCTCCCCTGACCCAACTGTCAACCGCCAAGGTAACTTATTTTATTATTGTTTATTTGTGTTCTTTTGCATTTAAAATAAAAAAAATCAATTAAAATTAGAAAAAAATACTAAAAAAATAAAATTCTAATAATTAGCTGTATTTTCTGCAGAGGTTAATTCCAGAAAATTATATTAAGCTCTATTAAAATCTATAAGAATAAAATTTTAACTTCCAAACCAATTTTTATCATTTGTAGGCCTCAAACAATTTTGAAATTGAATTTCTGCCTCCTTGTGGATTGACCCCTTGTCCTATGTCTGATATAGAGTAACTAAGTAAAAAATATTCTTAATTATTGTTGATTAAGTCTGAATTGAAACAGCGACACAAAAACCCTTAAATTTGGATTTATCACCCCCCTTAGTGTTTCACTGAGCCTATGTTGATCCTATAGTTACCACGTTTGGTTCCTTCTCCTTAATGCTTGGAATATTGACTCCCTCATCTTCTCTTGGCACTCAATCATCTAGTACCCTAACATTCAATATGTTTTCCTCTAGTCATTATTATACATCAAATGTAGGATCATTTCCTTTCTTTATGATGTTCTCTAGGTGATCAACTTCCCTTTTCTTCATTTCTCTCTCTTCTACTTCTGCCTCTCCCTTCTCTCCAACAAGTAATGATTATCTTTCAAGATTTCATCCACCACCCCATTTACCATCAATGCATTTTCTAGACTTACTTTTTTTTAGTCTTGCTCTCATCTTTCTCCTGCACCCTTATTAGCATCTTCTCTTTTTGATTTTGGCATTGCCTAGTTGATCTTATTCTCCTCTTATCTTTCTTGCTCTCTCAATCACCACTCACTTTTTTATTTGATCTCTAATGTGACTTAGTCATTGTATAATAAATCACATAAATTTAAAATTTATAAAACTAAAAAATATTAATTTGTGGATATTTAGAAGTATTTTTGAAAAAATATATCAATTATAATTTAATAAAATTTCTAAAAATAGTGATAATTTTCTAGATCAATCAGGGGATGTAATATAATATCAAATAATTTTTCAAAAAAAGTCAAAGAATATGAGTTTTTATAAATTTTATATTAAGAAATAAGAATAAAATATATTTAAAATTTACGAAAAAAGGAAATAAGGGTGCGGACGTCAGGATGACATTAACACCTGATGAATGCAAATCAAACAAAAATAGAGTTCCACCTAGTGATTATTACATAAGTGATTATAGATGATTTAATTAATTAAATTAAGATCTGTAAAAGCTAAAATAATTGTAATTCAATAAAGTATAATTTGGTAAATTGAAATTATATAAATTATCACTAAATTAGGTGAAAATTAAGTTGAAAGAAGCAAAATAGAGTTCCAGTGTTGCAGTGATAATGTATCAACGATGTACTAGAATCCTGATCATTCGAGAGGATCGTCGTGCACTGTCCATGGCCTCGAAAGCTCTCTTTGAATAAAGATAATGTGAGCAATCTCTAGATCTCTTTGCAAAGTCTAGAGATCAGTGAAATGGGTCATCGAATCATCTCCGACGACTATCACCCGACGGAATAGAAAAATGGCAACTTTGTGGCTCTCCAGCAACTGTCACCCAATAGAGAAGAGTTAAATGGAGGTGGGGCGCATGTCAAAGAGCTTCATCTTCATGTTCGTGCAGCAAGAAGAGGCTCTTCATCGCTTCTGGTATACTCTCAAGAGGTGGCGACTTGTCTCCCAATAGATCATCCTCTTCCTAACAACGGCTTGTTCGTCAATCAATTAGAGATGATTTACTCGATAGATTCACGATCTTTTTTATCATAAATCGTTTGGCAATTTTAGTAACAATGCTCCACAAATCACGTTGACGAGATTTTCGTCAATGATTTAGCGATTTTAGAGGCTTAAACCTTTATTGACAATTTGCAAGAAAGTTGCGATAATCAGATAAAAATACACATTTTGGCTCTATGAGGATTCAAACTCGTGTCGGTTGCCCGCCTATATAAGAGAGATTAAAAGAAATACTCTATTGCCTTTATCAAGTGATGTCATCATGGTATACCTCTATTATAAAAAAAAGAGTATTGTAGGTATTAAAATCTTTGAAGCCTTTCAAGAGAAGGTATGGCACGGGTTTAGTCTCACATCACTTGTGTGCCAAAGTTTCGAACGAATATATAGTAATATTTCATTTGCAAGTAATGAGTCCCTTTCTCCTATATGTACGACCCCTCCTTGCCCCTCAATCGACTGGCCACTAGTGACATAGAAGGGGAGTGGCACACACGTGCCCTCATCAGTCCTAGCCGCTCGAGCCCCTGCTCTCGACTCTTCCCTAACTGCACTTTTGACCCACTTGTAGGCTCAGCTGGCTGACGAGTCCCCCTCATTTTACTATATTTTTATTTTTATTTCTTTTTATTTATTTATTTTAAAAAATAAAACTATAAAAATTATATAAATTCATATAAAATCACATAATTAGCCAAAAATTTACGTTAATCAATTAAAAACCACTTTTCACACTATAACATAAATATAAGTCTGTTTATCATGAGTTAAGACTAAAATTATATTATTTACTAATTATTAACTCATGATAATGAAGACTTATTAGTCTCTCTCATATCTATTTTCTATAATGTTCTCACTCCTCATAGTTTATTTGCCACTTTACTCTTTCTTGGTGAACTCTTTTTGCATCAATGTCTTTTTTGCATCCTTACTCATTTTTTCGGTATTGAGTTTGGGTCTCTCTATGTGCTCTCTTCTTTGGTCTTGGGTTTGTTCTCATCCCTTTGACTTCATTGCAAATTTCACTATTGGTTGTCTTTAGATATTTGCATTATTAGTTCTCTTCAAATCACCATATTGTTGGTCCTCATTGTCAAATCTTAGTTTTTCCTTATCAAGCCTTTGGCTAGTCTTTGTTAGTTGATATTGGTTGATCTCGATTAATATTTTGTCACTCATCCTCTTTTGGTGAATATTGGAGTTTTAAATCATGGTCATATTGTGAGAGAAATACTGTAAAAACCTAAGAATATTTTGGAAAATATTATATAAGGTTCTCTCCCTATTTAAGGTGTGATAAATGCCAATCAAGCTTGAGGAAGTTTATGTAATGGCATAAGAAACTTTCATCCATTCTATGTTCCTACTTTATATCCTATTTTCTATAATGTTATTTGCATGTTTCTTGGTGACATCTTTTGCATCATTTTTGTGCTAAATTTGAATCTACTATTTCCTTTCTTGGTTACTCAATGACGAGGAAGTCTCATCTTTATCATGTGTTCTTTGTTATGTTCCCCATATATCATTGGTTTATGTACAGCTATCTCAGATCCAATCTCATTTTCTATCTTTTTTCCTAACTTGTTGACCAGGTCAACTCGTCACTTTATTCATAGTATGTCTCATTGGTATTATTCCTAATTATTATATCATCTTCTCTCACCCACCTCCACCTCCCTAGATCTTTGCCCTAATCTCACCACATCCAAATTCTCTTTGAACAATTAGTTTATCATTTGCAATAATCTATCACATGTATCATGTGGTTGTGCGTACAATTAAAAAGAAATATGTTAGATCAACTATAATAATGTTTGCAGAAAATCATCTCTTAGATAAGTTCTAGATGTCTACTTTATTGTAAGTTTGATCAGAGGTGTTCGGTATAGCCTTACTATGATGCTTGTTATATTTTGATTAATGGGCTTATCACTCTTGGTCCTTGTAATGTTTATGGGCTTGTCAATCTTAGTCCTTGTAGTGTTTATGGGCTTACCACCTTTTCATCCTCTTATTATTTTCAACTCCTTGTAACATTCTATAAGGGGTATATGAGGCTTGGGTAAGTGTGGTTTTTCATCCTCTTGTCTTCCTTTGTCCTACTATTCTCCCTTGCAAATATGATATCCTCATATTATTTCCATCTCTCCATCTTTGTAACTCACATGATTGGAAAATTCTTAACACCTATAATGACCAAGATACCACATAAAGAAAAGTGAATTGATTTACATGATAATAAGAGTCTTACAATTTATAATGATTAAGACACAATATAAGGATATTTTGATCATTTCTATTTAATTTTTTATTTTCACAATCTCTAATTCAATAATAATATAATATCTTTTTTTAGTTGTTCTCATTTGAGCAGGTGATGAACTTGACTTGGAGGTCAAATACATCATTGTGATGTAATCAAGTTTATATAAATAATATTTATAAAACCTCACTCTTCTATTATAATAACTAAAGGGTCAATCCTCAGGGAGCATCGGTAATGAGAGTATGAATTCTATTTATTTATTTTATGTATATATAGATATGTCCATGAGATTGTGAGGGGTGGAATAAATGTAAAAAAGTGAATAAAGAGTTGTGAAAAATATGACAAAGGGGAGATAATAGATCTGACGTAATAGAATGATGGAATAAATGATAAAACTAGTTCGAATTAAAAGTTAATCTATTTAGAAGAGTATTACAAGGACGCCTCAAATCTAGATCTTACACAAACTTTGTTGTGCGTCAATCCTAGGCTGAGTGATGTTCGATCTATGACAATCTTGATGTGCTCTAGATAATCTCTTCTCCACGATGACTTTGGACATGAGAATGTCATTGATCAAGATTTGATTTTCTTCTTATTTTCTTCGACTAACCACTACTAGAGAGAGAATCAAAAAGCACCTTTCAAGAAGGGGGCGAGATGCCTTAATCTTCTCAAGAGTTAGGCCCCTCTAATAAATGGTTAAGATTAATAACTGACTCTCTTGGTGAACAGCCTAGATTATTCCATGAGGGTGGCACTCAAATCCTTCTTTTAATCTTAATCTTAAGATACTTTAAGATGAGCAACTTAAATCTTATCTCTTGATAAATCTTTTAAGTCCAAATAAGCTAGGCCAAAGTGACGCACTCTCTTAGGCTCATAAACATATTAGATCAGCCCTCTCCATAAGACTTGGATTTTTTATTGGGCTAAAGGCTTGGGCTTCTTCTATTACTTCCAACTCATAATAAGAACTCACCTAAGTTTTTGCAATCAAATAATTATCAAGAAAATATGAGAGAACCACCACTTGACTTCATAAAAGTCAAGTAAGGTTAATCTCATAATATAAATAAAATGTATAGTAATATGTATTAAGACTTAAATGATAAACATTATGAATGTCATAAAAAGTTAATAACACATGTATAAGTATATTATCTACCTATTAATTAATATCTATATATATGATATTAATACATAGATGTAACTACTAATTTATAATTATGAATAGGTAAGGCCAAAAGACCAAGTAACCTAAGTAGGAGTATTCATTATTATTTACTACAATATCAAACTTCATATAATCTTTCCTATTTATTTAAATAAAATAATCATATGTCTTAGCATCACTAATATTTTCGTGTCTATAAAATACAGTGTAATACAGTCATTTGACATCATGATATCATTACTAGTTTAATATTGTTGTGATAATATTTTTCATTGACCCTTAGAAGAGTCACATTAAATTGAAGATGAAAGACAATTTATTTCCTTTTTAATTCCTTCATGAAAAATAGTGGACTCATTGTACATAAAGCCACCATTATTGAACAATCCTTTAAAAACAAAAATGTAATAATAACATGAATTAGTCACTGAAACATATATGTAATGGTTTCATGACTCTTAAATGAGAGACTATTACTATATACATATATTTATATGTTAAAAAAATTCCATTGATGTACAACATTCTTCGACATGGAAAAATTATTGTTGGCTAAGATAATAACTTTAGTATATGACATTATTTCACAACACGAATGACATTTTTTTCATTGTATTAGAGTCAACTTCAAAACTCAATCTAGGTTCCAAGAGTCAATAATGTTTTCATATATGTGAGTGAGCATAAATTTCTCAATTTCTAAAAAGTTAATGATGAATTTTTTACTCAATGTGCTCAATATGTTAACATCTACATATGATTTAAGTTTAGTTCACACGATTATAAGAGGTTAATTGTCTCTCTCATGCTTCAAATTAAATCTATTGACGAGACAGTTAACTTTTTTTTTTTTGAAAACTATCATGATTGTTGAAGAGAGTATCAGACTTAATCAAATACTCTTGCAATGTTGATGTTTGTCTAAAATCTGCATTTTTTTCTCCATTGAAGCTACTCATGTTGATAAAAAACAATCTACTTTGTTGTTGATTTATTCTTCATCAATAAAAGAAGTAATATGGCTTCTAAATAAAGAAATGGTTTGGTCAGCATTATGTGCTTCTACACACCAATGGTTTGGTCAACAAGGAGATATCTCAGTATTTTATATCCATAGATTATTGTGTATGCCTTGATATCTAAACATTTAATTAATAGTCTTCTAAATCATTGAAGAATGGAAAAATAAATATTAAGTAGCTTTACCACTGCCAATACTTCCCTCCCAATATTTAGTTGAGTGGTTCTTCCAGCATTTGGGTGAGCCTTCTCAACCTGCTAAGTTAGTTCTCTCTTCAACTGAAGCAAGGTGCTAGTAGAACCTTTAGTCTCCACTTTTTAGAACGCCAATTCTATAAAGCCCATTTTTTTATTTTGTATCTACTCCTGCACAGTTGACCAAGATTCATGGGCTTTGATACCATTTTATTACATTTGTGATTCTCTCATAAAGCTGAAGGTTTGAATGAAACTTAAGAGCCATATTGGCGTTGTGGCGTTTCAAACTAAGTTTAACATAATTACCTACCCAAGGATGAGAAAAGAGAGAAAAAACGTTTGAGAAGGCATGGGGCACAAGGGATCTACTTCATGGAAGGTAATGCAATTAGAGAGAGAAGAAAAGAAAGGAGGGACGAAACCCACAAAATTCAAGCATGAGCAGTGTTTTCCCACCCCATTCTTTTGCCCATGGGAGGGTTTGTTTGATCTGCGACTCGCAGGAGATGACTCAGCTCGGCAGTCGGATGAGTTAGCTAACTCGGGGTGGCTCTCCGGTGAGCCCCATACCCTCTTCGGCCTCCCTGACCTTGGAGGGACACAGAGCTTCTGAGGTTTCCGATAAGAATCCGATATGCAACCGGGTGACCCAACTCGGTGACTTGTTCTTTGACCTGTTTGATAAAATGACCAATCACACAGCGCCTGGCAGGGTTGCCTCGTTCTCCCTGGTTTCTGCCGGCTCCACTTCCGATTGCCACCTCACTTCTGATCGGCCGGCGGCGAGCACAGCGATCTCTCGGGCTTAGGGACCGACGAAATCGTTTTCCCCTCTGTTCGTCACGCCTCCCAGATCCCGCTTCCTTCCCCCATCTGGTGATCGCTTTTTACTTTAAATGATTGACATTGAATGCCCATTTCTGGCTGAAAGTCCGCGGCTTCGGGAATAAACAAATAAAATAAAATAATATATAGATATATATATATATATAGATAGATAGATATCCTGTGTGGATCCCTGAATAGAACCAAGCTAACTTCATATGAGTAGATTGGATTGCTTCTTTACCGAGCATGATGGATAGGGAAGCCTTTTTTCACCTGTTTGCACGATGAACGCGCATTTGAACTGGTCCTTGGAGAATCCTTTGGGCGACACTAGTTCCTGTGTTGTCTCTTTAATATTTATTTTTTCTGTGTTGTCTGTTTAATATTTGAACAGGTCCTTGGAGAATTTTTTGGGCGATCCTAGTTCCTTTGGGTACCGAGCATGATGGACATGGGAGAATCCTTTGGGGACCCTCCTAGCTGTGGCGCTCTAGAGGGAGAAAGAGGGGGGATGAGGACAGCGGAACCCCATATCTTGTAGATAGGTTTCTCTTTTCTGGCAAGTGGCAGAAGAAGTATATGGACGCAGTGGAGCGGGGTGGGCCTCCATTGATGGGTGCTGCCTGCTCTGCCGACTCTTCAGACCTCGCTCGAGGCAACAAGGACGCTAGATCGGCCCCGCCGCGGCGCCATTAAACTGGTTCGTCACCAGTGAAAGTGCGAGAACCACGCTCCTCTCTCTCTCTCTCTCTAGTCTCTCTCTTTCTCTCTCTCTCTCTAATCTGTAATGGCCTCTACAAGCACCTTCCTGCTGCTGGCCCTCACCGCTTTCCCACTCCTCTGCATGGGGGCGGCGGCGTTCGATTACCCTCCGCTGGTGAAGGGGCTTTCGTGGACCTTCTACAAGAGCAGCTGCCCCAAGGCCGAGTCCATCGTGAGGAATACCTGAAGACCGCCATCAAGAGAGACGTCGGCTTGGCCGCCGGGCTCCTCCGCATCCACTACCACGACTGCTTCGTCCAGGTGATTATCCGGTCGCCTACTCCGACCAGTGGCGGCGGCGACGGAGGGATTTAGCTTGACGGTGCGGTCTTCGTCTTCCTTGTGTAGGGCTGTGATGGGTCGGTCTTGCTCGACGACTCCGACGGCGAGAAGTTCGCGCCTCCGAACCTGTCCCTCCGGCAGTCCGGCTTCAACGTCATCAACGATATCCGCAACCTCCTCCAGAAGGAGTGCGGCCGCGTTGTCTCCTGCGCCGACATCGCCGCCCTCGCCGCACGTGACTCCATCTTCCTGGTAGAAAAAAAAAAGGAGAAGAGAAAAACCTAAGAAGATTTCCCTCCATGCTGGTCCACCGTGTTGTCTTGATGTTGGTGGCTTGGCGCAGGTTGAGGGGCCCGACTACAAGGTGCCGACGGGGCGACGAGATGGTCTGACCTTCGCGAGCAGAGCGACCACGCTGGAGTCCCTGCCGCTGCCGTCATCGAACGCGACGTCGCTCATCACCGCCCTCGGCAAGCTCAACCTGGACACCAACGACCTGGTGGCACTCTCCGGCGGGCACAGCATCGGCATCGGTCACTGCTCCAACTTCACCGACAGGCTATACCCGACTCAGGACCCCGTCATGGACAAGACCTTCGCCAACAATCTCAAGAGAACCTGCCCACCGGCAAACACCGAGAACGAGAACGTGCTGGACATCCGCAGCCCCAACGTCTTCGACAACAAGTACTACGTTAACCTGATGAAACAGCAGGGGCTCTTCACCTCCGACCAGACTCTCCACACCGACAGCAAGACCAGGGACCTCGTCATCAGCTTCGCCGTTGACCAGAGCCTCTTCTTCGAGAAATTCGCATACTCCGTGGCGAAGATGGGGATGCTGAATGTCCTCACCGGCAGCCAGGGGGAGATCCGTGCCAACTGCTCCATCCGCAACCCGTTCCGAGCCGACGAGGCCCTGTCGACCCTCGTCGACGGCGACGGCGAGGCCGCCGCCTTCTAGAGCGGCCGGCGCCGAAAACTGTAACTCCCAAGCGAATAAGAGGGCCCACGTAGTTTGCAGAAGATCATCGGCATTAATCGTAGTTTATATTACTATGGGGTTGCCAAATCTTGATTAATGGGCTTGTCTCTCTTGGTCCTTGTAACGTTTATGGACTCATCACTCTTGGTCCTTGTAGTGTTTATGGACTTGCCACCTTTTCGTCCTCTTATCATTTTCAACTTATTATAATATTCTATAAGAGTTATATGAGGCTTGGTTAAGTATGGCTTTTCATCCTCTCTGTCTTTCTTTGTCCTCCTATTACTCTCTCCTTTGCAAATATGATATCCTCATCTTGTTTCGATCTCTCCATCTTTATTAACAATTAACATACTATAAATGAAATAAATAAACTCAAATGAGAGGAATACCCTTGATACTTATAATGACCAAGATAATGCATAAAGAAAAGTGTATTTATTTGCATGACAATAAGAGTCTTACCACTTGTAATGACTAAGACACAATATAATGGTACGATGATAATTTTATATTAAAATTATATTTTCATAATCTCTAATTCAGTAACAATATTTTTTAGTTGTCCTCATCTTAGATGGTAAGGCCAAAAGATCAAGCAGCCCAAGTAGGGGTATTCATTATTATTTATTGCAGTATCAAACTTCATATTCATTTATTTAATTAATATTCATTTAAATGAAACAATCGGATTGTCTTAGCAATAATAATGTTTACATGTCTTCAAGATACACATAAAGGGTAATATAGTTATTTGACACCATCATATCATTACTAGCTTAATATTTTTGTGATCACAATTTTCATTAACAACCCTTAGAAGAGTCACATTAAACTGAAGATGAAATAAATTTTCTTTCATTTTTATTTCATTTTATGAAAAATAATAGACTCAATGTACATAAAGCCACCATTATTGAACAAACTTTTAGAAAATAAAATGTAATAATAACATGAAGTAGACACTATAGCATATTTGTAATTATTTCATGACTCTTAAAGGAGAGATCTATAACTTTATACATATCATTCATATGTTAAAATATTGTTATTGACCTATCAAATTCTTCATGTCGAATAAAATAAGAATTTTGGTATACTTCATTATTTCACAACATGAATGACATTTTTGTCATTATGTGTTAGAGTCAACTTCTGAACTCAATCTAGGTTCCAAGAGTCAATAGTGTTCTCATATATGTGAATGAAAATAAATTTATCACTTTCTAAAAAGTAAATGATTACTTATTTACTCAATTTGCTCAACACGTTAGCACGTACAACATATGATTTAAAACTTTTTCGCACAATTAGAAAAGGTTAATGAGTTCTCTCATTCTTTGCATCAAAACAATCTTAACTTCAAAAAAATTTAAAGCCACCCCAATGGTTGAAGAGAGTATCAAACTTCATCAAATACTCTTGCAAGGTTGATGCTTGTCTAAAATCTACATTTTTTTCTCCATTGAAGCTGCTCATGTTGATGATAAAAATCATAATCTACTCTATTGTCGGTTTATTCTTCATCAACAAGAGAAGTAATATGGCTTCTAAATAAAAAAATGATTCAGTCAGTATTACGTGCTTCTACACACCAATGATATTAATTTAAAGCCAAAATCTTCAAGGAGATATCTTAGTATTTATATCCATTGATTATCGTGTATGCTTTGATATATAAACATTTAATGAATAGTCTTATATCTCAGTAGCTTTATAGTTGGTTGGCAATACTAGCCTCTCAATATTTAGTTGGGTGGCTCTTCCAACATTTGGGTTAGCCTTCTCAACATGCTAAATTAGTTCTCTATTCAATTGTAGCAAGATGCTAGAACAATCTTTGATCTCTAGTCTTTTAAAACGTCAATTCTCAAAAGCCCAATTCTTGATTTTTGTCTTTCTCTTACACAACTGAGCAAGATTCATAGGCTTTGATATCATTTTATAACATTTATAATTCTCTCATAAAGCCGAACGTTTGAATGAAAGTTAAGAGCAATATTGATACAATTGTGACCTACCCAAGGACGAGAAATGAGAGACGAAACATTTGAGAAGTCATGGGGCACAAGGGATCTACTTACGTCTTCCTCATGGAAGGTAATGCAATTAGAGAGAGAAGGGAGAGGAGGGACGAAACTCACAAACCCAAGCACGAGCAGTGTTTTCCCACCATATTCTTTTGCCCATGGGAGGGTATTGTTCGATCTGCGACTTGCCAGAAATGACTTAGGTAGCCGGTCGAATGATTTAGCTAACTTAGGGTGGCTCTCCAGTGAGCCCCATGCCCTCTTCAGCCTCCCTGACCATGGAGGGACAGAGTTTCTGAGGTTTCTGATAAGAATTCGATACCCAACCAAGCGACCCAAGTCGGTGACTTGTTCTTCGACCTGTTTGATAAAATGACCAGTCACACAAAGCCCAGCAGGGCTGCCTCATGCTCCATGGTTTCCACCGGCTCCATTTTCGATTGCCTCCTCCACTTCCGATCGCCCAGCGGCGAGCTGATACAGGCCCAATAAGGGACTCTACCAGAACAAGGAAGAAGAGAGGGTATGGCCCATCATGACCCATCAGGCCCAATTAGAGTCTCTTTTAAATCCAATCGTGGAGCTTTCCCTAGGTAGCAGGAAAAATCAGAAGTAAGGCATCGTGATACCCACTTAGTTACATCATCAATCTCAGATATTAACTGCGAAAGCTTACTGTCGAGTCCCTTATTGGGCTCTCTCTCTCCGTTCTGATTCTACTATCCCTGTCACAAGAATAAGAATCCCTGCCAACGCCCCCTTCCCTAGGAGAGACCTTAAGACTGTCTCCTTCCCCTGCCTCTCTTCTACCTTTTCCGTTTGGGGTTCCTCTCCCTCTATGGAAGCCTTTTGTCTGGTAAGATTTGGTAATGTTCCTTCAGAAGAAGAAATACAATAGCTAGATACGAATCGGAATCATATCAACGGGTATCAGAGCTAGAGAAACCTCCAACTTCAGATTTATGATCACCAGAACACAAGGAGCGAAAATGGAAGATTTGGAGGTCCGGATGAATGCCAAAATCGTGGTTCTATAAAAGAAAATGGAGTTGTCCTAGAATCAACATTCTTCGGCTTTGACTACCCTTCACGCCCTACTGAAAGCCTACCTTCATGTCATGTCCCAAACTCGGGACTCTTCGGCGCCTACGGAACCTCTGTTTGTGGCTGTGGGTGGGCCTCCGGTTCTTCCCCCCAGGACACAGTGAGTTCCCCAACATATCACCTTACTGCGTACTACATGGAGCACCTCGACCCAGAGGATTCTAGGGGCGATCTCACGCAAGGTGGCGTTTCCAAGGATGGCCTATTACTTGTGCCGGAGGTACTGTAGCAGCGCCTGCATCGCTGCCAACCACCCAGTCGCCCCTGCAAATCATCGTTCGTTCTCATCACCCAACTTGGGGGACCCACATCGCAGCAAACCGGTCAAGAAGAAGTAGCCCAAAGGAGTAGCCCATGGCAATTTGGGGGCCCCCAATCGGTTACCTGACGGAGCCCAAATGCGGAGACAAAGGAGAGGGTGTTATTCTAATCTCCTCTTGCCACCAGCCAGGGCTGAAGTGTGGGAAGGATCGCTACCTTGACTGGGGTTGCAAGGAACTCGGCTCCCCTCATACATCACCTTGGGAAGAGAAATTTTACGATGAGGCCCTCTCTTTTGAACCGGACGAGGATGTGACCAAAGGCTCACTGAGTGTTGACAAGGCAATTCCGGCTAGTCGCCGGACAGTATCTAGAGACTAGTGCGGGGATAGTTTACAGCGCAAGGGGGAGATTTTTTATATTTATGAGCGACAACCCAAAAGGCTAATTACTTCGAGTGGAATAATTTTTCCGCCTCAACAAGATGTATGACCAAGATCGCATTTGGACAGCAATGACTTATTTTGATGGTAAGGCCCTATGGCAAATTGGGTTAGTAGAAGACCTTATCTCTCAATTTTAGTCAATTTTGCAGCCCTCCAAGATGACATCCAAGATGTTCTGAACCACCAAAATCCAAAGGATATCATGAAAATATAGGAAATTACCCTCGACATCGAAGCTCAGTTACTCATGATTTCTCATTGAATCTGTAAGTGACAAGTAAGGTGGAATGATAATATTGTGGGGCAGTAGTAGTGACAGGATCCAAGACAGGGTCAGCCGTTGCATAATGGTAGGAGGCCGTTTGACCTCACCTTGGAAGAAATGCAACATCGACGCGCGCAAGGCATTTGTTTTCGCTACAACGAAAAGTTCACACCGAGTCAGCGGTGCAAAAAAGAGTTACATTGTTATATCATGGAGGAGGCAGTAGACAAGAGCAACTCAGAAAAGGATGATGCACCAGTGTTAAAGGAGGTAGACTTGGACATGACAGGCACCATGGCCTCTCACTCTATACTACTTTAGAGGTCACGAGTAGTGGCACTATTTTGATATCGGGGACCATTCAGAATCACACAGTGGATGTACTGATCACGCATAACTTCATCTGCCGCGGGGTGATCAGACGCCTGAGTCTTCCCACTTCACGAGGTTATTCATATAGCATTAAGCTCCGAGATGACCATGTTATCCATGGGTAGGATTTCTGCACGGGCCTGCCCATATCCATCCAAGGGTTCTCTTTTGTCCAGGATTTCTTGCCTCTCGATCATATTGAGATCGAGGTTGTCCTGGGGGCACAGTGGTTACGGACCTTGGGTTGAATTCAGACTAACTACAAGCTACTCTATTGTGCTTTTGGGTTGATGGAGTAAAGCATTATCTTCATTGTACTTTTGGATTCAACAGCCAACTGTTTGGGGGGGGGGGGGGCAGACAATCAAGAGCACCAAAGGCATTGTGTGGGGCTTCTACTTTTAGACTACACTTTTCATCTAAATTATCAAAGCCTTTAGAGGCGGGATCCCAGGAGGGGACGATGAAAGTGTTTCAACAGACCTTCCCTCGTGTTTTCTCCTCTGACTTTGTGTTTCCTCATACCATGCTAGCAGACCACACAATTATATTGTTACCTAAGACAACAGTAGTGAATTGACGCATCTATCGCTATTCTCACTAACAAAAGAATGAGCTAGAGAAATTGGTGGAAGAATAGCTACATATGGGTATCATCCGACATTCGAACAATTTGTATTCCAGCCCTGCCCTATTAGTAAAGAAAAAAGACAACACCTGGAGATTCTGTGTTCAGTACAGAGCTCTCAACCGCGTAATGGTGCTCAACCGATTTTGGATGAGCTTTTGGAGGAGTTACATTGTGCCACAGTCTTCTCCAAGCTAGATCTAAAATCTAGTTATCATCAAATCAGAATGAAAGATGAGGACATTCAAAAGACGACTTTTCACACCCATCAAGACAACTACAAATATTTGGTGATGCTATTTAGCCTCTCAAATACGCTCGCGACGTTTCAGTCATTGATGAATAGAATATTTGTCCTTTTTCTTCGCAGATTTGTTCTAGTTTTCTTTGACGATATATTAGTGTTCAATAGGTCGCAGCTAGACCATGAAGATCATATGAAGAAGGTTTTCAGCTTACTCAACGATTATCAATTAACGATCAATACCAAGAAATATTTTTTTCTTTCTAGATAATTTAGAGTACTTGGGCCATTGGATATCGGTCACCGGTGTAGCCACAGATGAAGGAAAAATTCATGATATTCAAGATTGGCCGAATTCGAAGAATCTGAAACAATTGCGAGGGTTTTTGGGACTGACATGATATTACAAGCAGTTTGTGGTATGCTATGGGGGGATCACTGAGCGTCTCACACAACTTTTAAAAAAGATTCATTCACTTGGTCTACATCAGCACAACGAGTATTTGATGAGCTCAAACGAGTTATGGCTTCTACCCTAGTACTGATACTCCTAAATTTTTCTCAGCCCTTCGTTCTAGAGACAGATGCTTCTAGCGTTGGGATGGGAGCAGTACTCATATAACAGGAGAGACTGTTGGCTTTCTTCTTTAGCAAAGTATTAGCTCCTACCGCTCGTATTTGTTTTGTGTATAAGCGAGAGCTAATGACCGTTGTGCTAGTTGTACACAAATAGAAACACTACTTAATGTTTCAGCATTTCACTATCAAGACTGACTAGTACAGCCTCAAGTACCTCTTTGATCAACAGGAAGTGTACGGACAGCATCACGAGTGATTATCCAAACTCATAGGTTATTCCTTCGGTATTTATTACAATGAGAGACAAAAAAATCGAGTGGCAGATGTGTTGTCTCGCCATCCTTCTATGGATACCTTACAATTATTTTCTCTATCCACGTCAGAGTGGCTCTACTTAGAGGCCATTCGTCTGGAGGTGCAGGAAGATCCGCGCCTCTCAGAGATACTAAAAGGGTTACAAGCAAAGGGTCAGACATACTCGCATTATGCGCTACCAAGGAGGCTGCTGATGTACAAGGGATATCTGGCATTGACGAAGACATCTACTTCACTTAAGAAACTCTTGGAGGAATTTCATGATCGAGCGTTGGGGGGAACATCCAGAAGACTTACTCTCGACTAACTTAGTAATTTTTTCTGGTCAGGTATGAAGAAAGATATCAAGTAACACTTCAACAATTGTGATGTGTGCTTGCGCTTCAAGTCAGACACACAATTGCCGCAGGTCTTCTTCAACCCTTGCCGATTCCCATCCGGATCTGGGAGGATATCGCGATGAATTTTGTGGAAGGATTGCTTAAGTCCAAGGGGTATGTCTGCATTATGGTGGTGGCGGACCGCCTCAATAGGTACGATTATTACATTCTAATGAAACACCCATTTTCGGCCAAGGATGTAGCAACTAGTTTCGCCAATGAGATTGTCTGCTTGCATGGAGTCCCAATTTCTATTATCTCTGATCGTGGCAATATGTTCACCAGCAACTTTTTGGAAATAACTCCACTTGCAACAAGGGACGGCACTTAAAATGAGTTCATCCTATCACCCTGAGACGGATGGTCAGACCGAAGTGGTGAATCGTAGCTTGGAAAGTTACCTGTGCTGCTTTGTAGGAGACAAACCCTGTGTACGGTGGTGAGAGTGGTTTCATTGGGCCGAACTGCACTACAACACTTCGCATTATTCGGCTATCAGGATGACACCCTTCCAAATAGTATATGACAGAACTC
Source organism: Spirodela intermedia (assembly GCA_902729315.2). Taxonomy (NCBI): domain Eukaryota; kingdom Viridiplantae; phylum Streptophyta; class Magnoliopsida; order Alismatales; family Araceae; genus Spirodela; species Spirodela intermedia. The sequence goes on along the minus strand of LR746268.1, from coordinate 8,299,518 downwards.
CGCCGACCGTTGTGCGTTATGGGTTCGCCACGTCACCCTTAGACGCTATGGACCAATATCTATTAGAGCAAGATCAAATTTTAGAACTGTTGAAGATCCATTTGGCACGTGTCCAAGCCTGCATGAAGACGTGCATAGAAGAGATATGCACTTTGAAGAGATGTGGCATGATGACTGAACGAGAAATTGGGTCCTAAATATTTCGGATCCTACTTGATATTGCAACGGATGGGTCATGTGCCATATAAGTTGGATCTACCCCCTCATTCTGCATTACACCTTGTCTTTCATGTTTTGCAGCTCATGAGAGCTTCGATAGATGGAATCACGCCACCTGACCTTCCTACGTCATTATCAGCAGATCGGGAGTGGAGGGTGGAATCAGAAGAGTAGCTAGATGTCAAACCTGCTCCGGATGGCAGTCGTGTTTTGATCAAATGGAAGCAACTGCCTAAATTTGAAGCCTCGTGAGAGTCGGCTCCTGTCGTAGCGCTGCAGTTTCCTGAATTCCAGCTTGAAGACAAGCTAGCCGCTTTAAACTCATGGGGGGAGTATTGATACAGGCCCAATGAGGGCCTCTACCAGAACAAGTAAGAAGAGAGGGTTATAGCCCATCATGACCCATCAGGCCCAGTTAGAGCCTTCTTTAAATCCAACCGTGGAGCCTTCCCCAAGAAGCAGGAAAAATCGTAAGAAGTCTCCAGTTCACCTATATCATCTCTCTCTCTCTCTTCTCATTTTACCATCCGAAGAAGGATCCCCGCCGGCGCCCCCGTCCCAAGTTCGGATTTGGGAACGTTCCTTCGGAAGAAGAAATACAATAGCTCGATACGAACCGGGATCGTATCACGAGCACAGCGATTTCTCGGGCTTAGGCGCCGTCGAAATCGTTTTTCCCCTCTGTTCATCACGCCTCCCAGATCCTGCTTCCTTCTCCCATCTGGTTCTCTGCGGTGGAGCGCGGCCGCGTTCCGGACAGCCTCCTCGATGCCTTGAAGATCTGGTTGCTGCGCGTCGCTCACCTTCAGCGAGTGCTGAACATGCGGTGAAGCCCGACTCCCCCAGCATTCTCGGCCTGTATAATACCGGTCGGGCTTCTTTTGAATTCGCGGTCTCTGGCCGTCGTGGGCATCGCCTTTTTCTGTTTGCTGCAATCTTATCTGTCTTGATCCCGCACGGGATTCTCTATTTACTTGTCTCCGAGATCAATGGGGACTTTTTCACGATTATGTTCTGATATGCTTCCCCCACTTGGATGCTTCGTATTGAAATCTAGGGTCTCACAGCCTGTTTTCGTCTGGACGAGACAATAAAAGGGAGCTACTCTCCCTTGATTCATGCCAGAAGAGCAGATTGCCCTTCGCAGTTTTATTTTCTCGTGCTGTATTATCATCGAGCTTTCTTTACTCTGATCTTGCCCACTGAAACGTTGGAAGAGGAAACTTGCTTTCTATTTTCTGCCGCCTCTGCTGATCGTTTTTTACTTTAAATGATTGGGATTGAATGCCCATTTCGAGCTGAAAGTCGCGGCTTGGAAAAAAAGGAAAAAAAAAATGTGGATCCCTGAATAGAACCGAGTTGACTTCATATCAGTGGAATTGGATTGCTGCTTTACCAAGCATGATCGATAGGAAAGCCTTTGTTCATCTGTTTGCACGATGAACCCGCGTTTGAACTGGTCCGTGGAGAATGCTTCGGGTGATCCGAGTTCTTTTGTTGTATCCTTCTGATCCGCATTATGCTACATAATCCAGCATATGTTTTTTAGCTTTTTTTCTGCAAAATTCAATAAAAACACTCTTGTTCCTTAACATGTAATGCAAAAGTTGTTGATCGAATTCGTAAGTAGGACTCTATCGTACTACCTGTTTGAGAGGTTTTCCACACAACACTCTAGTATTATCTCATTTACTTTGGAAAAAATATCAAATTCAGAATTCACAATGTGCCCTTTATGTTGCTCAATGTTGTCTCAACCTCCGTCCATCGATCGTTTTCTTCTTCTGGGTCATTCAAGGCTTTTCAGATTATTCCCATTAATCGTGAATGTTTCATGGCAGTCACCGGTAAGAGCTCTGAATTGATATCCACGGTGGTCAAGGTGCTGCTTTCGTCAGTAACAAATCAGATTTCCAGTGCCTGCAGCCGTGAGAAGATAAATCAGAAGAACAGATTAAAAAAATGAAATTAATTTGGTTTCTTCTGAGATTCACAAGGTTCCGTCTCGCATTTTGTTCTACCCCGACGCGCACTTTATATTTATCAAAAGCATTATGGGAAAACATTTCGCTGTGTTCCTGAATTGTTGGCTCATTTTATTTTATTTTTTTATTCTCTCTAGGAATTAAAGAGGTTGGGATGTTCTCCGCGTGAATAAATCCATGGCGGTCTCTCATGCCAAGAATGGCAGTTTACCCCTGATGAATCTCGTGAGAACCACAGCTTTTCCAATTATTAATCAGCTTCATTTAGAGGAGAAGCTGCTGAGAACATCATCAGAAAACTGGTGCATTATCAATGATGGAACCGTTGACTCTGCCATAGTCATGGGAGTATCCGGGTAACTCCTACAATCCGCCTCTCCAAGACCTAAAAAAAACCACCAAAATATTTTTATTATAATAATTATTATTATTATTTTGAAACCACGGTTCCAATAACCTTGATTTAATTGCCAAAATGCTGGAATCGCCTCATGGCAGGAAGCTTTCGGATCTCGTGGAGACTCGGTCTGTTCTTCGAGATCGCATTCCGGTGGTCAGAAGGTTTTCAGGCGGAGGAACAGTCGTCGTGGGCAAGGGCACAATTTTCGTCACTTTTATCTGCAACAAGGATGCAGTTCCCGGCCTTCAACCCTACCCCTGCCCCATCATGTCCTGGACGGCCCGGTTGTACGCCAAAGCTCTCCATGACGTCGTTGACTTCTCCCTGCGTGAAAATGGTCAGTCCTTCGCACAGAAGAGAGAGAGAGGTGTGGGTTCGGCGTCATCAGCTGAGGTGGTATTTATCTTCTAGATTATGTGTTTGGCGACCGGAAGTTCGGGGGAAATGCCCAGTCGATAACCAGGGCGCGGTGGTTGCACCATACGTCGTTTCTGTGGGATTACGACGCCAGGAATATGCGGTACCTGAAGCATCCTCCTCGGGCCCCCAAGTATCGTTCGGTATGATCCCTCCCTCCGCGGGTCCGAATCTCTGGGGTTGTTCTGATGAGTTAGGTCAACGTGTTGACTTCACAATCATCTGTCTTTCTTCTGTGCGGATCAGTCGAGGCGGCACGAGGAGTTCCTGTGCCCCATGAAGGGATTCCTCTCCTCGAGCTCGGACTTCGTCGACCGGACTGTCGCCTCCATTGAAGATCACTTCTCCCTCCGGCAGGTCGAACTCGGCGCCGTCACCGACTCTCCGGCGGCGGCAGGGTATACTCAGTCGACCAAGCTCCTGACAGAAGAGGAGCTGAAGGCGTCGGTAGAGTCGGAAACAGAGGTTTAGGCGCCGCCCATTCCTGTTATCTGTGGTTGAGAGCGTGATTCACCCCCTATGATTACCTGATTTTTTTCCCATATAGATTTAGCAATTCAAACCGAAAAAACGAACTCACAATCTGGTCGCTTCTGGATCCGAAAGATCGTTGGTTCGTTGGTTCGTTGGCGACAAGAACACGGCTCGTTTTCGCGTGGAGGGAAGATGTGACGTGTTGTGGGCTTCTCCGAGTTGACCCATCGATGATCCGGGGGCGGCCTGGTTTGACCAGAGGCGTATTTATCTTCATTAAGACATGAGTGGATGCGGCGGCTCGCTGGCCACCACAAGCCGCGGGGGACCTTTCTAGATGTGGCTCTCTAGAGGGAGAGAGAGGGGGGCTGACGACATTGGTGCCCCATATCTTGTCGATAGGTTTCTTTTTTCTGACAGGTGGCAGAAGAAAACTATTCCCGTGCCGTTCAAATGGCCAACTTTCCTTAAAGAATATGGACGCAGTAATGCGGGGTGGTCCTCCATTGATGCCTGTTGTCTGCTCTGCCGCCTCTTCGGACCTCGCCGCCCGCCTCCCCACCCCCCCCTCCTCACTGACCGTCGGCGAGGTCCCCTCGCCAGCGGCTGCTCGAGGCAACAAGGACGCTAGGTTGGCCCCGCCGCGGCGCCATTAAACTGGTTCGTCACCAGTGAAAGTGCGAGAACCACGCTCCTCTCTCTCTCTCTCTCTCTCTCTCTCTCTCTCTCTCTCTCTCTCTCTCTCTCGTTCTCTGTTTCTTTCTCTCTTTCTTTTTCTCTTTCCCTCTCTTTTTCCCTCTCTTTCTCTCTCTCCCCCTCACTTTCTCTCTCTCTACTGCTAGAGAGGGAGAGAGAGGAAAGAGGAGCGCAAGCTACTTTGCGTGGAGGGCAGGGACGTCTGCGAGTCCCGAGAGATGTTTTGTTCAAAATAAATATCTCTCTCGGGCCCACATGAGAGAGAGTCTGTGCTCGCTGGTCTGCTTCCAACGTCGCCTCGTGCAGCTCAATCGAAGGCACAGTTGGACTCAATAAAGGAAAATTGCAACAATTTGTGATTCATAGATAACTAATCTTGTGTCACGTCGACATATCGTCACGTGGGCGGCAGTCTACTTTCAGACGAAAAATCAACGGTCAAGATGGGATGAACAAAGATCGAGGCCATGGATGATGAGCAGCTGGCGCTGGTGGGTGCCTAGTTTCTCCACGAAATTTCGCAGTTCAGTACCCAAATAAATAATAAAATATTAGTTAAAGTCATTGACGGCGGCGGGTGGTCGGCACGAGCTGCGCCGTCAAGCTCGACCGTGACGTCTCGGCCGCGAATAACCCCATGGGTTGACCGCCAAAATATGCTTTTTAATCCTTCTAATTTTTCGAATATTCTATAATTTTGCATTTTTCGAAAAATTGCGAGGGAAAAAATCGACGATCCGGTTATCTAGTTAATAATGACGGGAACGTGGCAGATCTACGGTGACTGATATTCCCCCGCCGATGGAATGAATCCGACACGGTACTAGTCGCCATTTAACCCGGCCCATGAGTACTTACCAAAGGTTTCAGGACGGCGGGTGTGAGAATATCACTCCCCTGTGACAACGATCCACCGATCGGATCTGGTCAGGCTCCGGTGGGACCCATTGTATTATCCACTCGACTAATTTTTTTAATATTTATATAATTTGAAATGTATGCATGGGCTGAGCACGAGTCTTCGGACTGGCGGTCGTCCCCACTGAGCACGAGGGTCGGGAAACTTCACCGTCTTCGTCCTTATAAATGAAACCCAGCCCCCCTACCCTTCTTGACCTGGTCTCTCTCTCTCTTCCCCCCCTTCTTTCTCTCTCTCTCTCTCTCTCTCTAATGGCCTCTGCAAGCACCTTCCTGCTGCTGGCCCTCGCCGCTTTCCAACTCCTCTGCACGGGGGCGACGGCGTTCGATTACCCTCCGCTGGTGAAGGGGCTTTCGTGGACCTTCTACAAGAGCAGCTGCCCCAAGGCCGAGTCCATCGTGAGGAACTACCTGAAGACCGCCATCAAGAGAGACGTCGGCTTGGCCGCCGGGCTCCTCCGCATCCACTTCCATGACTGCTTCGTCCAGGTGATTATCCGATCGCCTACTCCCACCAGTGGCGCCGCCGCCGGAGGGATTTAGCTTGACGGTGCGGTCTTCGTCTTCCTTGTGTAGGGCTGCGACGGGTCGGTCTTGCTCGACGGCACCGACGGCGAGAAGTTCGCGCCTCCGAACCTGTCCCTCCGGCAGTCCGGCTTCAACGCCATCAACGATATCCGCAACCTCCTCCAGAAGGAGTGCGGCCGCGTTGTCTCCTGCGCCGACATCGCCGCCCTCGCCGCACGCGACTCCGTCTTCCTGGTAAAAAAAAAAAAAAAAAAAAGGAGAAGAGAAAAACCTTAAGAAGATTTCCCTCCATGCTGGTCCACCGCGTTGACTTGATGTTGTTGGCTTGGCGCAGGTTGGGGGGCCCGACTACAAGGTGCCGACGGGGCGACGAGATGGTCTGACCTTCGCGAGCAGAGCGACCACGCTGGACTTCCTGCCCCCGCCGTCGTCGAACGCGACGTCGCTCATCAAGGCCCTCGACAAGCTCAAACTGGACACCAACGACCTGGTGGCGCTCTCCGGCGGCCACACCATCGGCATCGGCCACTGCCCCTCCTTCACCGACCGGCTATACCCGACCCAGGACCCCGTCATGGACAAGACCTTCGCCAACAACCTCAAGAGAACCTGCCCGGAGCGCAACACCGACAACGAGACCGTGCTGGACATCCGCAGCCCCAACGTCTTCGATAACAAGTACTACCTTGACCTGATGAACCGGCAGGGGCTCTTCACCTCCGACCAGACTCTCCACACCGACAGCAGGACCAAGGACCTCGTCATCAGCTTCGCCATTGACCAGAGCCTCTTCTTCGAGAAATTCGTATACTCCATGACGAAGATGGGGATGCTGAATGTCCTCACCGGCAGCCAGGGGGAGATCCGTGCCAACTGCTCCATCCGCAACCCGTCCCGCGCCGACGAGGCCCTGTCGACCCTCGTCGACGGCGACGGCGAGGCCGCCGCCTTCTAGAGCCGCCGGCGCCGAAAACTGTAGCTCCCAGACGAATAAGAGGGCCCACGTAGTTTGCAGAAGATCATCGCCGCCTTCTCCCCGCAATCTCGCCGCTATCTTCCTCTCCGCCGCCAATGATCCGTTCCCTCCCCCCCACTTTCCGAAGGTGCCTGGCGCAGCCGCCCACTCACTTTTGTTCGATGCCCGAACGGTGGTGCCGTATAGATCTCCGACAGCCGCCGCAATTTCATTGGTGAGACCCGATCAACCGACCGTTCAGATCGGGCTCGTTAAGAAGTAGCAGACAAGAGCCCACAACCAATACTTCCAAGTCTATGGATGATAAATTATTTGTGCTCGTGATTATAAAAGTCGCGACTTATGCTTTTTAAAAAATGAGACCAATTTATTATATGAATACCAATACGTAATTTTAATAATATTATATAAAGCTCAGTAAAGCATATAATGATATGGAATAAAATCAAAAGCTACTGGCAGAATATTTGTGGTGCTCTCGGAATATTTCAGCGCCGAATTACTTTAAATGGGAACAAAACTTTGGAAAATCATAGAATATCGAAGCCCTAGTCAGAGGCTCTTAATGGGCTGGTTTATTTGATAGACAAATGTATCATAGTGGCCCACGATATATTTCAGTAGGCCCATTAAAAGGTTTGGACCCAGTGGAGTGATTTCAGCACGCATGCTTGTTCCCACAAAAATCGGCCCATTTGCTCTCTCTCTCTACACATATGTATGCATATAGGTTGTAAGCAGTGACGCCTTAGTGAAATTAACTGGACGGGAGAGCTGTCTTGGTCGTTAGCGGATCGATCGTGTGGCCCACGAAACAAGGGAAAGATGGATTTCGACGGTGGTCCCTCTAGTAGAGGGGGGGGGGGGCTAACGGAGCAAGACTGGCATTGCTCTCTCTCTCTCTCTCCTTACACTGGGACCCACGTAGACATTCCCATCCCGCGTTTGACCGTGAGACTTTGGGAAACGAACAACGCTGGGGCGTCTCCGACATCCAATCCAAACCAGATCTTCCGTCCTAGTCAGCTCAGTTGACCACCCGCCTCCTCTCCCTCCTCCCTCTCCTCTCTTATACTTCTCAAAACGAGATGAGCCTGAGTTTCGTCCATGTCAGCGAACCGTTAGACAGGCGTCGACGGTTCGGAGCGCGGGGAGCTGGACGAGATCTTAGCCGGGGCCCACTGAGGACCAGGTCGGATCCCCCCAAGGCGGTCCCACTCCAGATCGTCCCATGGGACCCACCGGAACCTCGAGGATTAATAGACGAATTCTCTGTTTGAGTTTTTCGTTGAAAGATATGTTGTCCGATCTTCTTCAAAAGATAGACATAAAGGGTGTTGACCACTCTCGAGTGGGCCCGGGATACAGCTCGGGGCTTTGTCAGCTCCGCTAAAATCCTCCTGTCGCTTGTAATCAGCGATGACGCCAAGCTGATGGCATCTACCACCGCTAGCCCGTCCCTTTTGCAGCCGATTTCAGACGACGAAAATTCACACGGAAGGAACCATTAACACGTAGCATAGAACCTGACCGCGCTGACTTGTTCAACGAGGCGAGGGATGTCAGCGAATTCGTGTCCTCAAAAATTGGGGCGGCATGCAAACTCAGTCGCCTTCCAGAGCGGCTTGCAAGCCATTCAAAGAGTTGTTTTCTGCGAAATATTCAAATATAATATATCAACGAGAGCATTTTAATTATTTAATTACGTACAGAAACTCACTACCAGATGCCGTCTCTCTCTCTCTCTCTCGCTCTCCCTCTCTCCCTCTCTCTCTCGCTTGTTGGGATCCACTGAATCATGCCGGGTTTTCCTCAGTACAGACAAACCGTATGCAGCTAAGCGAGCGACGGGTTATGGGGCGCCTTGGCTGTGGTCAATGGCAGCTCACCTGAGGATCAAACGGAGCCACTGGGCTCGTCGCGTGGAAATGGTGCAACGCCATGATTGCAGCCAAGCCAGCGACGATAATCCTTGTGGGAACGGGGAGGAGAATGTACGACCACAGTGAACGAGAGGGCGCTGACCATCTTTGACCAACTTTACTACCTCCGGTTGAGTCATCCAATGGGCTGAGGAGGATTAGGTCCAGGATTCATGCGCGAGCCCAGTGGGAGATGAGATGTCTGAAGCCCGGTTCCCCCTCCCCCACGAATCCTCGAGCGAGCCCATGTCGGCAAGAGAGAGAAGTCCAAATCCGAGTTCTCCTCCTCCCCCACCGCCGTCGCTGGCGTCCACATTTATCTCTGTCTGGCGACACGAGTCAGCGCTGTGTGAATGGCAGGTGCGCCGAAGCGTAAAAAATTATTTTCTAAAAAAGGAAAGAAGATCTGATAGCGTAAATCCCCTCGGACATTAGTTACTTCTGGGGGAGGGTGTGGTCGTAGACTCTAGATAAGGCGGCGCCGCTGAAGGTTTCTTGGTCTTATAATCGGCGTATTATATATGGGGCGTTGAGTTTTGACGATCAATTTGCAGGCCTTAGGATTCGAAGGTCCTTGTCCCGGCGTGGAAGGGGGTAGGGGAATACATATGCGGGGAGATGTCAGGACCGGGAGATTCCGAGGGGTTTCGCTGCCTCTCGGCTGGGGCGGCGGAGCCGTCTGGGGAGAAGCCGGAGGGGATGCCGGATGGGGGGAATCGGCGGGCGGAGGGGTCGTCGGAGTCGCCGTTGACGCCGCTGTTCTCCGGCTTCTGCCGAGGGCAGGAGATGGCGACCATCGTATCGGCGCTGAGCTACGTCGTCGCCGGCGAGAAGATGGTGGGGGGCGGCGATAGTGTGACGGAGGCGGTGGGCGGTGCCGGGTTTGGCTCCGGGTGCTCCCCCGTTTCCTCTTCCCTTGCCTTCTCTTCCATCTCCTGGCCGGGCGGCGGGGGAGCTTTCAAGACGGAGAGCGAGGCATTTTCACCGGCGGGTGACGCGTTCTATCCCCAGAGCTTCAGCGGGATCCAGCGGGAGCCGTCGTCGGAAATGACAGGTAATCGAACCAGCCAATTCGACCAATTCTCGCTATTCTCTCTCCGCTTCGATCAGCTCCCTTCCCAATCCAGCTTCCCGTCTGTCCGCCTTCTTCCGGATTCCTTCCGAACCCAGTCCCTCTCTTCGTCAATCTTCGAGCTCTCTGCGTCAAAGATCCACATGAAATAATAGAATAGGTCGAAACCATTTAATAATCAATCGGCTTTTGCTGCGCCCGTGTGCGGGTCCCTATCGTATTCCGTTGCACAACTCTTAAATCCAATGGATTAGAGAGACCTCAAAGCTCACACCATCGGAGATGCGCCAAGTCTTCTTCTCTCATAGCCTCTCCCTTTCGTGAAGTAATACTGCGAGAAGCCCGTATAAACTTCCAAGCTGCGATCATTCGTGGAAGTTTCCTGACCTCTCGAGATCGTCTCTTCTGCAAAACTGTGGGATTCCGTTTTCTCTGTGATCATCTCTTCTTAAAACCAACCGCAGAAATGGAACCGAGCAGGGGCGTCATGCTGAGCATGTCGTCGTCGGGGTCGGAGAGGTCGGTCTCTGAGGCATCACATTCATCGTACCAGGCGGCGGAGCGAGGGGGGAGGAGGTACAGGGGGGTCCGGCAGCGGCCGTGGGGGAAGTGGGCGGCGGAGATAAGGGACCCGCACAAGGCCGCCCGCGTCTGGCTCGGCACCTTCGAGACCGCAGAGGCCGCCGCTCGCGCCTACGACGAGGCCGCCCTCCGCTTCCGCGGCAAGAGGGCGAAGCTCAACTTCCCGGAGAATGTCCGCCTGATGCCGCCGGAGCCAGTTCCTCCGGGGAGTTTCTTAATCCCCCAGAACACGCCGGCGGCGCTCGTTACGACGGCCTCCCAGACGGCGGCGCTTCCATTCACCACGTTCCCCGCCACCGACATGAGGGACTACCTGGAGTATTCGAGGATTCTGCAGGGCTCCGGCGATCTCCAGAGACAGCCCGTCAGCCTTCTGGACCAGATCTTGTATTCTCCTTCACCGTCGCTGGGTTCTTCGCCTCCCACGGCGGACACCTCTGCGCCGGCCTCTTCGTCCTCCTCGTTTCCCCTGCTCTACGCCGAGCATCAGCGGCGGCGGCAGCAGCAGCAGCAGCAGCTTCGGCAGTTGCAGCTGCAGCAGCACCGGCAGCTGGGCTACACAACACCGCCGGAGCACCGGGGGGACGGCGGAGGGCCGGACTCCCTCCCCGGCGGCTTTCCTCCTCCTCCCTCAACCTAGTATAGAATTTTCAGAGTTTCTTCTTCATTTTGTTCATCATACACACGATTTCATCTCTTCTTCTGATTCATGAGTCGAAGAGAACAAGCATACGTCATGATCTCGGATGTGTCCGAATTCGTCCGCGTTGAGAAACTCTTGATCCCGGATGAGAGATCCAGGAGGACTAATGGACGGCCATGATCGATCCATTGTAGGACGGTTCTTCTCGTCATAGTTCGACTGTGGCCAGATCGAGCAATCGGTTCAATGCTTCGTTTCTGCCAAAGTCGGCGAAGAGGGTGGTGGGCCAACGGGGGACGAACTAGATGGCCTCAACACCCGGTCAAGGTTTCTGACCATGACGGAAAGGGAGGTTGTCTTCAGAGATATGGCCCTATTGCCCGAGTCAACTCGGTCGAACGAGGAAGCAGAAGTACAGTTTGGTGAGATCGCTCTCCTCTGCTTATTTTCGGATGCACTGGGTCTCATTTTTTTCGTTGTGGGGTCAACGAGGAAACTTCGTGGAAACATCATACATCCAGGTCGCTAAGAAACCGAGTTGTGTACGGCAACACGACCTGCTCATCAAAGTCAACGTGGTGCTCCTCCCCATGATATAGTCCGGGTCATCATTTCGGTAAGTTTTGCCACGTGATTAGTCCCATCAGCTCCGTCAGTAGTGTCGCCGTCATCGAGGCCGTCTCTTGTATGTCGGAACATACATCCGCGTGGAGAGTTAGATAGCCAAAAATGGCTCTTACAGATGGCGTGAGCTGATTCGCCAATGAAGACCTTAATAGTCTTCCGTACGCCGTACCATTGACTTTTCCCAAGATTTGAACGCCGCAAAGGACGGGACAATCCTTAAAACCGACGTCGTGACGACCGCCGTACGACGACTACTGAGGATGTGATATGCCGGGACGAATCTACTTGGCGTCTCCGACGTGGGACACGTGCAATCCGATCTCAGGATCTTACATCGACGACCCGGGCAGGGACCAGACCGCCTTGAGGCAATCATTGACCCAACCGATCACCGTAGTTGAGTCCCCATAAACAGGTCAATTTGACCCGCACCCGAGCTTAGGGGATCGATCCATTGGGTAAGTAGATCTCGATTCGGATTGGTTGACCCATTGTGGAATGCCAGAAGCCCTTTATGGATCCACAAATCGGCAAGGGAGATGGCGGATGAAACATTTACATCTTCTACTCTTGGGAGGACCCCCAATGGGAGCCCGACTCAGATGACATTACAGCGTTGGGTCAACGGGGGTGTGAACGAGGTGGCATGAGTGGACACGCACGCAATGCCGAGGAAGTCAATCATCATCACGCCCAGTATTCGAACAATTCGATCGCCGCTGATGATGAAGATCCTCTCTCTCTCTCTCTCTCTCTCTCTCTCTCTCAACACAGAAGTGACATCTTGTTCGGTGGGAGGAGGCGGGTCACCTGCGCCGCCGCTGGGCGGTGGGGGGAAGCTTCTCGGAAGGCCCGGAAGGAAGGAGACGACCACTCTCTCTCTCTACGCGCCGCTTCAGTTCCTTGAGTATTCGGATCTGGGCCAGCTTCTCCGGGGAGAGCTTCTCCCAGTATATACCTGACAAAACGGGCAAGGTAACTACCGAGTCGGTCCCTCCGAGGAGAAGGTGTCGGCGGAGGCGGTTGACTCACCTTGCGGCTTTGGAATCACCGTCCTGGTGAAGATGACCCGCGTGGGAGTGCAGATGATGTCCACGGGCAGGTCGTGGACCAGAAGCTTCTCCGCCGGGATATCGTCCACTAACTGCCTGTCGTGCACTGAGTCAACAAAAGCCAGTTTCAACACCTTCGGAACCCCGAGCACGCTTGTTCAGACAAAGAACAAAAACTTGGTTCATCCCCGTGTAAGTCAACGCGGGGCTAAACCGGATTTATTAGAGAGCGTGATCTTACCAGATGTCACAATCCACGTGGAGTCATCTGCGGCCCCCATCTACCGCAGCATTCCATACTCGAGCTCGGCAAAACCCTGCATTGCACCCCAAGAAACCGTTGACTTCCTCTTAACGACCGCCAAGTCTATGCACTAGATATTTTAAACATTTAGGGATAAGCAAGATCGTGGTGATCGTTTATCTACCTCACCCTTACCGAGCCTCGCTCCAGTGCTCGGGTCAACGGCAACCGAGCCGACGACTATCAGGTCAACTTTGATCTTCTCGTCCAGGCCGATGGGCTTCCCGTACTTGGCGACGCCGACGGATGTGCAGGCCTCGTTGATGGAGCCCGCAGGGAGCATCCGGGACTCTAGCACGGAGAAGAACCCTGTCCTAAGACGCGGCTGCGGAGTCAACAGCGTCTTCCCGCCTGAACCAACAATGAAGCTATCGGAAGTCAAACGCCAGCTGCTTTCCAGACTCTAGCAGAATCTAATCGCTCAGAAGCACAGAAACCACCTCCGAATTCATCTGAAGAGATGTATTTCCCTTCATTCTATTGAAATTCACCCGTGAATGTACAGCTTTTTATAATTTTTAAATCATTCGGTATGTCTGACTTTGGAGATGATCTAGATCATGGAAAATTTCCAGGCGTATGCGAATATGAGGGTTCTCAAAGTCAAACAGAAATCCGTGAAAATCGATCGAGAGAACTGAGACCTGTGTCTGATTAATACCTGCTAGGGTAAGGAGGCGGATCATCTTCTGCGGGGAATCAGGGTTGACCTTCACACACTGCGCCTTCTGGAACGCATCCAATCCACCTAGCTTGAATACCACATTATCACCGCCATTTCAGTCTCAGGACAGAATTCAACGTGGAAAATCCATTAATTCTAACCGCATCATCAGTAGAAAATCCATTAATTCTAACGGGTCATCGGTAGAAAGTCAAAATTCCACATTGTCACCGCCATTTCAGTCTCCTCACAGAGTCAACTACGTGCAAAATCCATAATTCTAACGGCATCATCGGTAGAGAGTCAAAATGCGTTGAACCATAACAGCCAATGGGAATCATCCGATTTCTGTCGGGTGACGAGGAAATCATCAGGCTGGAAATAACACTAATTAAAAGAGGGGTCGAGCGATGGGATCTATGGAATGATCGAGGGTCCTCAAAAGTCAGAAGAAAGATTGAAGAGAGAGCTACCGCGTCGGCGGCGGTGTTGGCGCCGACGAAATTAGGGATCCGGTGGTGAACCGGCCGAGGATTCTGGGCGATCCCTTCCGCCTCCATCAGATCCCAAATCCTCTTCCGTATCCTCCATTTCCACGCCTTCGGATCCTCTCCCTCTGCCGCTGCGGCAAGGGAGCTCCCGGCCAGCCGAGCCATCGACTGGCGCGCCTCCGAGTCGAGCCGATTCCTCTCCGCCTCAAACGCGGCTGAGTCGAACGAGCCACCACCGGAGCCCGCCGTCTCCGGCTGGCCGGGGCCGCTGGTGACGAAGCAGCGCTGGAACTGCCGGAGATCGACGAGGGTGCGGCGACCGGCGGCGCCGCTGCCGCTGCGGCGGCAGAGGGGGATGCGCAGGCCGGTGGACCAAGATAGGAGAGAGTCCATTGAATGGACGGCCTGATGCCCCATCGCCCCCTCGCGGCCTTTGTTCCTCACCCAAGCGGGAGCCACTGGTTCGGATAAGGCACGGGCTTTCTTCCGGGCCTACGGCCGGGCCCGTATTATCCAAACCAGCCCGTTTCCGAGTTGGCCCGGTCTGGACTTTAAATTTTTTAAAATGCATAAAATAAAAATAAGAAACTAATTATTTAATATGGGCCAGAGTTTGGAGGTAATCCAACTGGAAGCTTCTCGGGGTTTGGTCGGGCTGAGTAAAATACCTCCGGGCCGGATCGATGGACCGGGCCTGGCCCGTTGGCATGGTTTTCGATGCTGGTGGCTTTCTACGCTTCTAGGGCTAACGAGCGCCGGGTCGAGGGATATATAAATACGAGAGAGGAGTGGAGTTCTTACCACCGTCGGCTTCTTTCGTCGGAGAAGACGGACTTCCATGGCGGGGGGTTGGTTGAAAGGATCCACCCCTCTGGGGGGAGGGGGTTTTGATCCGCTATGTAACAGATTGTTTCTCTTTTTCTGCTTTCTGTTTTCTGTGTGTGGATGATGAAGATCTTGTGCGAACGCAGCATCACTGATGCCATGAGCGGAGCATTCCACACGAGATTTCTGACTTCTCTTTCAGTATTCTTCATGCCTGATATCGTCTTCCCTTCTCTGTCATTACCTTGTGTACCTTGTGTTTTTATCGATCTGCTCTTCTTCTTTCCATCTGCACCTTCATCGGATGATTCCTTTAGGACGGCCAGATCGTGGTTTTTAGATCTGAGAAAGTTCACTTGTGGGGGAGAAAGGGGAAGTGGACGATCTTCAGCAGTATTAGTAGCATGTAGTTTTTCTATGTGGGAGTCGTTCCTGACCTTGACATGTCCCAAAAGCTTGCGGACAGTTACCTAAGGTTTCCCCAGGGGAAATCAAACCACCCCCCGAATTCATGCATTGGACATAATTAATGGAACGATTATTAGGTAATAAATTCTCCAATTTTCGTAGTTCCGATAATTTTTACTTCCTCCCTATTTCCATATAAGTATGCAAGGATTGATTGCTTGCTGTCTGGAAATTTCGATGCATATGAAAAGGTATCTCG
Organism: Spirodela intermedia; assembly: GCA_902729315.2. Lineage (NCBI taxonomy): Eukaryota > Viridiplantae > Streptophyta > Magnoliopsida > Alismatales > Araceae > Spirodela > Spirodela intermedia. The sequence continues at coordinate 8,284,056 of LR746268.1, read as the reverse complement.
GATGTAAGACATTTGAGTTCTCTAAGATAGAACGGATTTCATATGCTTCGCCGTTCTAAGGTGCTTCATCCGATGGCCTGTGACACTTTTCGAGCAACCAGGTCGTTAAAGAATGCTATGTAACTGACTATTTTCCTATAATTCTCACACTGTTAAGCATTCCGTAGAAATACGACGTCATGATTTCTTCTGTTCTTCATTGAGCTTGGTATTTTTACTACTGAAATATACCGATTACAGTTCAACTTGGTCATTTTTTACAATGTTTCTGGCAAGCACTCTTCGGAAATCTTCCTGCCCCATTCATCTCCTCGTTTCCAAAAATTGAGTCCTGGCAGAAGAAAGTTTTTTGATATATTTTATTATCGAATTTAATGCGCTTAAAGATCTAAGAAATATGGTCAAGTGATTGAGGTAAAGCATCATTGTCACCATGTTTTGAACACACACGATCCTCTTTTTTTTTTTTTTTTTTTGTTATCTCGATGGTCTGTGATGCCTTTTTAAAAAAACTAGCACCATCATATCTTTTACAGAGGTATCACATCAAATATAAATGAAATATTAGGTGCGTCCATTAAAAGCAATAAAACGTTTCAATTCCTTGTAATTTGCATGGCCATATACCCAATTCTCTCTCACAATCTTCGATTACCGATTAAGTTGGCATAGGCCTTATAGCACCATGTGTGATTCTTCGTAGAGACTTGACCAGTGTATTAATTCTGCCGTTCACCCTCTGGTTGTCTTTGCACCGACAAAGAACATAACCTTCTTTCTAGGGGAATCCCGTTGATCTAAGATATGACAATCATATATATATATATATATAAGAGTTATTTATTTGAAATATTCAACTAACATTTCATATCAATAAATAATTTATTTTTTTGCACCTAAACTTGCATCTTTTGCAAATTCCACCACACGTGCCTTAAATACGCCCTTAATTTATGAGCCCAGCGCATTATTCTTAAATATTAATTTGCATAATTCGTAGCAAAAATGTTCCGTCGTGGGTATTTGAGGAAGATCTAATATAAAATTGATAGGACTGAAGAATTTTCAACATATTAACATCGAAAATGTTAAAATATTAACCTCGTTTTGTTAATTTGATAAAGATATTAATTTGCTTACTTTATATACTTTCCCCTAGAAAAAAATATTTTTATACCTTTAAATAACTTAATATTGTGTTTACATTTTTTCATATGTATTAAAAATATACAAGGATAAAATATTGATTAAAAAACTGAGCTAAAAGATGTGCTTCGAAATGGGCTGGGATGTGAGCTTGAGGCGTCTTCAGGCCCATTATGGATTGGGCCCATACCGTCCACGAACACCTGTAAACCGCAGGCTTTCAGACTCCGAGAGGCTTCGGTCGGCTGATACCGAGAAAGCGAGCGGGAGAGACGAGGGCGAAGCTCGGAGAGGGCTCGGCTTCCTCGTCCCGTCCCTGATGGATCTCTCCCAACTCCGAGAGGCTATGGCCTCCAAGTCCTACGACAGGATCGCCGACATCTGCGACGATCTTATGCTCCAGGCAGGTGCCCTAAATCCTCTCCTCCCCCACCTCCTGCCTCTTTGCTTGGAATCTCTTCCCGTCGTTCTTGATCTCTGAGTTGGACTCTTCCTTTCCTCTTCCCCTTCAGATCGCCTCTAGCCGAGGAGTGGAGTTCCTGGAGGAATGGCCTTGTGCCGTCCATCTTCTCGGGCATATTTACGTGAACGACCTGTGAGTTTTGCATTCTAATTCCTCTCTCTCGGTGGACAGTGTCTGAATCCGTGTTTTTCGTCTCTTTTACTGTGTATTTTTTCGGCAGAAATAGCGCCAGGTTCCTGTGGAAATCGCTGCCGCCCGGAGTTAAAGAGAGAAATCCAGAGATTATGGCGGTCTGGAAAATAGGGCAGTGCCTGTGGACCAGGGATCGTGCTGGGGTTTATGGCGCCATTCGTGACTTTCGTTGGAGCCCTGAAATTCTGGACTTCGTAATGGCTTTCTCAGGCAAGAGAACGCTGGTTTTACTTTCTTCTTTCTAATGTTTTTTAAAACGTCTTTCTCTCGTCGTAGTTCTTTGAAGTCGAATGCTGATGGGTTTCATGTTCATCTTCCTTCTTCCTGCTGTCTTCACCTATTCTTTTTCTGACTGTTGATTATGCAGAATTCGCAACTCGTTTTCAGTTGGGAAGTCTATGAATTATATAATGATTAATTATTAGCATATTTTTTACTATTTCCTGTGGTGCGCCTCTGAGATTTTCTTGGAATTTGCTGATTCAGCTGACTAGCTAAACTATATCAGTTTCAATGGATGTCACTAAAAAATTGCTTATCAGAAGGGTTATAACGGAGGAAGAACATAAATGCAGAGCAAAAAGTTTCCTAACCATTGATTATACTGAGATAACCATTTTTTTTGTGGCTAGTTTGCATGACATATCATGGATCTTGATTACAGTATGTTTGTTTCGCTTTCTCTTATATAGTCAGCTGGTCTATTGCCCTTATTACCTTTCTAGCTTGATATGAGGGGCAAAATAGAACATCCTTTTTAGAAGTAATTCGCAAGTGGGTCTTTATGATAGAATGATCAAAGAAAAATTGTGAGATTTTTCCAGTTTTCGACTGTAACTTGGTGCTTCAGGGTGGAAAAAATCTACCTGATTATGGATAACTATTAATTAATCACTTAATAAATAGTTAGGTCATGACTGGGGGACATCTATCGTATGATTCAGTTGACCCTCGGAAGGAATGGAGAGCAGAAAAAAGGCCCTTCTTGGATCAGAAACGATTAACCTAGTGAAGGACATGGGAAGCCTGAAACAATGCAGGTGACAGGACCTGCGAAACTAAGCTGAATGACACTTGGATCTCATACAAAAATCCCTAATTTGGTACAATTTTTTGGCATGTGCTGCAAAGACAATAAATTAATTTTTGGATATCTCTGCCTAATTTTTTCTCTTGATATGGTTAAAGCAGAACAAGCTTGTGGGTTTGTTCTTCATCTGTCTGATATCTTCAGGTATAGCTATTTGCATTGTGGAAAGATCATCCTCGTTGTGTAGGGTCAGAAGGTATATATTAATTATATCTTCTCCTTCCTGCCCAATATGTTGGAGGAATCGAGGTGCATATCTCGATTATGAAAATCAGTGGAACCCCTGCAGCGGTTCTTGATCGCTTCCTTGCCTGCTTTGGACATTTTATCATACCATGATCCTTGGGGTATATTCGGATTTACTTTGTCATGTGATGCTACGTCTGGCAGGAGATGAGTATGATGCTGTGCATATATATATATATATATATATATATATATATATATATCGGTGAATAAATGACCGCAATGTAATGGTCTGGGTGCGATGGAACTGCAGAGATCTACCAACAGAGGATGTTCCAGCTGCTGCTATCTGCGTACTCGACGATCACTACTGCCGACACAGCCCAGTTCATGGGAATGAGTGAGGAGGCGGCCGTAGACTGTGAGTAGATCCCTCATACTACGGTGACTACCTGAAGAACATCATAGAATGGGACGAGGATTGATGCTTTCTCGCCCGCTAAATTTCTCAAATCTCTCTTTTTTTTTTCTACTTCTCTGGTCATCAGGAAGCTTTCCATTTTTGGTCTAAATCTGCAGACGCTGTGCGCCATGGATGGGCCTTGGATCCTGTCACGGGGATGTTGACCGTCAGGAGGGAGTCAATGGTCTCTAAGCAGAAGGTTGACCCGAGCAAGCTACAGCGGCTGACCGAGTTCGTCTTCCACCTGGAGCATTGAGTTGACGCCTCCCCGGGAGAGTGGTTTTCTCGTGGTGGGCAGGTAGTAGAGATGCCAAGATTCATTCCTCCGGAGATTTCTTTTCCTCTCTGACCCCCCACAGACACCTTGAATGACCCACAAGTTCTCATTTTTTTTCCATTTCTGGTACGGTGGGCTGATGAAACGGGTTCGGGCCGTGCAGCAGAACCCGGCCCGAATTTTGGCGGCGTCTTTTGCAGACTCTGGCGCCCTCACGGGTGAAGGGCTACGGGCTGGGCCCTGAAAAAGCTCGGCCCTCTCTTTCTCCATTTAGAGTATTTAGAGAGAGAGTCGTGCGTTGAGCCTGAGATGTGGGCTATATTTTGTACGGTTACGCTACTTTCCGCTGTATTAGCTGGACGAGAGGGTAAGATGGCGGGAGGATACGACGTTGACCACGTCCTTGACTTGCTAGTTTCGTCCTGATTTGGTCTTTTGACTCGGCGAATGTCGGAAACTTCAACTAGCGTTCCGAGTTCGGCGGCAAGGCGACGAAGATAGAATACGGGTCCAGGGGCAGACGTCAGCCCGGGGGGGGGAGAATTCGGGGATCCCAATCCGGACCGTACCCGCTACGAAGAGGGACCTCCTCTCAATCTCTGTCTTTCTCTCTTCTAGAAATATTTTATGGATCCCTTCATAAGCACGTCTCTCTCTCTCTCTCTCTCTCTCTCTCCCGTCGCCTCGGAGTTGGGCTTTCTCTTCGTCATCACCTAGGCGTCCTGAGAACGCGTCCATCGCCATAATAACGAATTGATAATCCTCCGCAGGTCGTCCCTTCCCTCCCATCGTCCTCAATCAAAACCGTCGAGACCAACGCGTTACAGCAGGAGGCTGGACAGGATCACCAATAATCCATACGGGAACAGGAAAAAGAAGAAGAAGGAGAAGCAGAAGAAGGAGAAGCAGAAGAGAGCAATCCTCGATTCTAGGGGGGGCTTCTCCTCTTCCCAGTGATCTGTGGGTGCGTACGTATTCCCCTCCATGCGGACATGTCAGAAGGGGGGAACGCCGGCGGGGTTGACCCAGCCGGAGGTGGCGGCGGCGAAGCGGCTCGTTCATCTCGGTGGCGACGAGGAGGAGAGAGATCGACGCGGCGCGAACGGAGCCATGAGGGGCCTTGCCCCGGCGGTCGTCCAGGTAGAGGGCGAGGAAGATAAGGGGATGGCGGGGGCTATAGGAGTGGGGGACTTCGGCGGAGATGGAGACAACGACGGTGACGACGCCGACAAGACAATCGGCACGAAGAAACGGAAGTTCCGGTCTCTCGCCCACATCTACAAGGTCACCAAGCCTGTCGGGCCTCACGGCGAACCCAAGAAGAGGAAGCAGTGGCAGATGGGGAGTCCGGTAGAATGAACAATCTGCCCCCCTTTTCCACGTACGCAATCAAGATATCGAATTTCTTTAGAAGTTCCGCTTAGCTTAGCGTTCCGATCGCGCGCTTCGTCCTCCTCTCTCTCTCTCTCTCTCTCTTTCTCTCTCTGTCCCAGTTTCTCTCTGGTTCAATCTCCTACGCCCTCCCCCATTCCTGCGAGAGAAGATTGCTCTTTTCTGCGATCTGCGCCAGAATCACACGTGGATTCGTGCTGCTGTCGATGAGAATCCTTCCGTCACTATCAACGTGTAGAAAATTCAATCTCGGCTCGATATTTGATTAAAACTGTTCTTATACAACACTGTATATTCTTACGTCAATTATTTCCATTTTTTATCTGATATTATCTCAGTATTTGCTTGTTATTAAATCAGAAAATGATATCTTGCATGACAATCGATGCGAACGTCGATGGGCTGGGCTAGGGGATCTTAACACTTTGTTCTTCCCGATTTGGTAGACCTCAAAACCATGTCATCAAAGAGGACCATGCCTAATAACTGGCTCTGGGTTCCAATCATGTATGGTCCAGTCCATTAGACTCTAAAACCCATTTTCCTAACTGCCCTCCCCAACTCTCTCTCTCTCTCTCTCTCTCTCTCTCTCTCTCTCCTATCTCTTTCTTCCGGGTGTGAACGGACATTATCTGGGCCAGGGTGGGTTTGGCCCAAAACCCGATTTCTTGACATGTTTTCTTAGATTTGGGCTTGTAAAGCCCATCCGTTGTCGAACTCGATTCGGAGAGGTCTCGGCCCAGGCGACCCGTTGAGATTTCTTGCAACTCGTTGACCTCGAAAAGACTTTCTCTCTCCTAGAATGGTCTCGTCCAATGAATTTGACGCCGCCTGGAGGGACGGGCAATCTATGGAAGTTTCTTTATTTGTTAGTTTCAACTCTTCCATTCCGCTGTATGATACTCAAACAAAGGGAAATGACTTCTTTTTTGTAAAATGTAACGCATTTTACGGCGATTAACTGTCTCGTTTCTTGAAGATATGCTCCGGGGACGGCAGAAAGCTTCGATACCAAGCACTCAGTAGCACCATGCTAAAGTTCCAAAAATAGCCACGTACCCATCTGCTCAAACCATGCAAAACCTCCACGTTAGGGAAGGAAACCAGGCGTTGCTGCTGTAAATGCAGCAGGAGCAGGTCCTAAGAAAGATGATAAAGAAAGAACATAAGAAACCTAGGAGGCAGAAACGTGCTTGAATCCTCGAAGAGGGCCTTCAAACCTGAATTAGCAAAGATTCTCTCGACGTAATTCTTTTTATTATTTATTGTTTAATTCTTGTGTTGATTCCTGAATAATCAGCGTTAAGAACCAACCCTCTCGAAGACAGCCCCTTGATGAACGAAAGATAAGGGGAGAGAAACCAGTAGAATCAATAACAAGTTTATATCAGTTCGTCAGCCACTGACGTTAATCTATACATAATATGTACATTGGTCTGTGTTTTTTTCCTTTCCCCCCGTTTCTGGTGGCCCCATTCTACAATCGAATGAATCCACGCACATCTGATAAGGGGAACATGTTCAGCTGTACGCAAATACTTGCTCGAGCTCTGAAGAAATTCGGGAGCTCCGGATCTTCTTCAGTCGCAATCCAAACCACAGATCTCCAAAACCGGTCCCTCTGATTTCGGGAGGAACGGGTTGACTCGTACCCATAGAAGAGAGCAGAGGGAAGCCAGGATAATCGACCACACGACGACGATGGTGGGGGCTCGGTCCTGCCTCCCCATCATCCCCTTGAGGAACGGGTAGAGGTGGACGATGACCCAGAAGGCAAAAAAGAGCTTACCGAACAGCGGACCCCAAGACTCGTAGCCGTTGTTGATGGCATTCGCGACACCAGCCGCCACCCCGATTAGGTTAACTATGAGCAGCGTTGTGGGCGGGATCAACAGCGAGGTCCACTTGAAGAGATAGAGCTCCGAGAACCCGCCGTCGTCTCCGCCTTTCGATGTGACCGTGAAGTTCGTCTCGACTCCGCCGAGGACTTTCAGGAGGCCCTGGAAGAGCGCGAAGAGGTGCGAGGAGACACCCCCGATCACCCAGAACTGCTCGTTCCTCCACCAGTCGTCTATGTTGACCCCTCCCCACTGCATTTCGAGGATACCGGTCGCAGCTATGGAGAGGAAGAGACACATGAAGACGATGCTCGCATAATTGCTGATCTGCGAGAAAGAAGACGGGATCTCAGAACGATTATAAGGCACCGACCCGATGTAGGAGAAAATCGGCTCTGTAAAAGAGTCCACAGTTCGATGAGATAACCAGAGAAAAAGATAAGAGTTTCTGTACCTCCGGGATGATGAATTTTCCGGTGAGGAGGCAAAACGCCGGCAAGGTGCAGTAGATAACCAAGGGAATGGACGTCCAGGGATATATAACCGAGTTTATGTAGGAGAACCGCTCCAACGGCTTCAGCCCGCAGCCGTAGCCGTACCAAATCGGGCAGTGTCTGCTCAAGAAAATCTCCACAGACCCGAGAGCCCATCGGAGAACCTGGTGGAGCCGGTCCGAGAGATTGATCGGCGCCGACCCTTTGAATGCCGGCCTCTTGGGCATGCAGTAAACTGATCGCCAGCCATGGCAGTGCATCTTGAAGCCCGTCAAGATGTCCTCTGTCACCGACCCATATATCCAACCCACCTGAAGAAACCCGGAGGAGACAGAGAAGATTCATCACCAGAATCCCGTCGAACCCAACAATTAAATCACACGTTGATGGCATCTAAACATACCTCCTTTCCCCACTCGGTCTTATCTTCGTAGCCGCAGCTGATCACATGCAGCGCTTCATTCAAGAACGAAGCCGAATCCGTGCTCTGGACGATCCCACCTTCCTCGCATAGAGTGGAAGCCACAAAGACGGGGGACTGCCCAAATCTCTTCTCGAGTTTCTTCTCAGGTGCTGAGGATGACGACCGACAGTAGTTAGAAAGATTGCTGAAAATGGCGGGAAACTCGGAGACTAGGAGACGAGGCAACTCACTGGCTTCATCCCCCTCTTCGATGGCCTCGAGGGCATGGACCTGCTTTGAGGAGTCCTTGAGCTTGGAGAACTTCTGGCGCAGATTTCTCCTCCTCTTCTTGCTCCTAAGCCCGCAGCACAGGCAGCACCACTTGGGCCAGCAGTTGCAGGTCTTGCCGGGGGCCTTCTTCTTCACGGGAGCATCGCACCCATACAAAGCCCGACGCCGGAAGACGCACCCCGTCCCCACGTATATCGGCCCTTGGATCCCATCGAGACCCTTCATATTAATCTGTTTAATCACAAGGACAATAGTCAGAACCAAGAGCCGAGATGTGACGACACCAAAGCGAATGAAGCTGGACTACTTGATATTTATCACGCACATCGAAGAACACGACGTTGCGATTCGAGTATCTGTCGTGCAGGTCAATCCCCTCGAATCTTTGAGGAAACTGGACGTAGCAGATTTTGCTCCCCGAAATAGGATCCATCATGAAACACATGGCTTCCCTGAGCGCCTTGCTGTTATTGATATAGTGGTCGCAGTCGACGTTCAGGATGTAAGGAGAGTTGGAGAGGACAGCTGACACACGCACCTGATATCACTCGAAGAAACTCCGCATCACATTCACACACACATGCGTGCAAGCAGCGAGAGAGAGAGAGAGAGTCGTACCAGAGCGTTCATGGCGCCAGCCTTTTTGTGATGATCAAAGCCTGGTCGTTTCTCGCGAGAAACATAGATCAAAGATGGAAGCTTGTCACTGTCCATGTCACAGGCACCATCACGACCCAGGAAAACCTGTTTAGCGCATTAAGAGGTTAAGTTTTCAAGATCAAAAGAGCAAACCAAGACGATAAGCTCTCATTTGAGGCGAGCAATATCGCACAGAAATTCACAGAAAAAGTTCTTTTCTCTCCCGAAGGCACCCGCGGGCACAGAATCGAGAGGATGAACAGATTCTGAAAGCATGACGGCAGCCCACCTGGATCATTCCCGGATGATCACGGACACTGTTCCCAGGCCACGGAGTTCCGTCCTGCATGGTCCACCCTTCTTCTGGCACCTTCTGCGACCTGGCAACCAACGCATTGATGCGGACTTTGAATTCTTCATACTCCCTCTGCATTTCCAAAGTTAGATCCATGCTTTAGAGCCAATAATCATCGTAAACTATCAAGCAGTCACTCATTAGAAAGATATGCGCATATATTTACATATATTGACCTTCATTGCACGGCGTTCCCTCACGAACTCGGGATGAACTTTATCTCTAAGATAGTCAATCTTCTGGGCAAAGTACCACTCGGGGGCCCGAGGCTCGATGGAGAATTTCCTGCAGAATGGGACCCATTTTCTCGCAAACTCAGAGGTTTCAGAGAGCGCCTCGAAGGTGAGCATGGCGGCTCCATCATCGGAGACATAGCAAGAAACTTTGTCTGCTGGATAGTCAACCGCGAGGATTGACAAGACTGTGTTGGCGGTGATGAGAGGAGGCTCCTTCAGAGGATCGACCGTGCTCACAAAGACATCGATGCCAGCCAGACCGGAAGCTTTACCTTCTTTCTCATACCTGGGGAAGGCGGGCATAAGAGAAGATCACAAGTTCAGACCCTAAGGAAGAATCCCTAAGCAGATACTGTTTGACTTTTGGTTTAGTCTTCTATACCTCAGAGACAGACGATCCAGGTAGGTTTCCCTCTCTATCGGCTGCCATTTTGGAAACTGATCCAAAATCCATGAGATTGCGAACCATATTTCGCAAATAACTGACGTCAACCACAGTCCATAGGCATCTGAGACTGGATGCATCAGCCTGTAGTGGAAGAAGAAGCCCAAGATCACGAGCCGCAGCACGATAATTAGCCTGTACGGGCTTATCTTCCGGGATGGAATCGACAGTTTCCTCCACAGCGGCTGCCTACCTTCGTCCGTTCTGAAGTAGCGAAGGGGAAGACTCGTCAACAGCCATGCAAACCACGAGGTTGGAGAGGAGAGGGAATTGATGGTGGGCAGCTTACACGGGAAGATCAGAATCATCTGGTTCATCTCCGTCTGGATTTCTTCCGTCCATCTTGACGATTTGAAGCTTATCCTGCTTGCTGATTCTCCACTTCTCCATTCGATCCTTCCAGGCGACACTGCCATAGCCATATGCTCCGATATCTTTATCTGGGTCCATTGTCCTAGGTCGGCCTGCTCAAGAAACAATATTACAGTCACCAGAAAATAAATGTAGGTATCAGGATTATAGAAGAAAGCATTCAAGCCACATTACTCACAGGAGAGAGAGGAATCGGGCGAAGAGGGGGGGAAGAGCTGACGTCTGCTCTCCATGAACGAAGGGGTAATGAGAGCGCGGCTGTTAGACAAAGGGATTGCGTCCTAGCAGGAGAGAGAGGGAGAGAGGGAGAGAAGGAACTATGATGACGAAGATGAAGAATCGCCTAAGGAACCAATATCATATTCCAAGATTCTACATGGATTACCCCTTCATAGTAGGTGAGCAGCGGTATGCTTCCACAAGGAGCCGCATCCCGATCCAAGCTCGCGTCCTCTGTCTCTCGGTGATGACCTTCCGTCCATAGTTTGAACTGGAGCATCTCCCGCCCGTCTCCATTGACATTGAACTCATTATCCAGATCATCGGCGCCGTCTTCTTCCTCGTCCCCCTCTACTCTAGGGCTACCTGGAGAGCATCCAGCAAGAAAACCCGTGTGATTTAGGAGGAATAGACACATAATTTGGAAATTAGGCTTCAGTTCTCTCGCTCACTGGGGGACCATTCCTACGGAGGACAAAGAAATCTACCTTTGTGGCGCTTATATCTGGTTCTGCACTGCGGGCAGACCTGGTTTCCCTCCCTCCTCTCGTACTCATAGCACGGTCTACAGACAGGGAAGGCGCACTCGTTGCAGGCAACGAAGGGCTCCCCGTCGCTCCCAATCTCTATCTCATCGCCGCATATATGGCAGGTCTGGCCGCTCAACTCCTGCAGAGGCTTCGGCTGGAGCACAAAAAGACGATCAGTTAACAGGATCCAAAACGCAATGAAGGGAGGGAGAGGGAGATGTGTTTCCATCCCTGTATCTTCCTCCACTGTGCACAAAGAATCACGTTTCTTGTCCTCCACTATGAACAAGAACCCTAAAATCGGCTGATGCTATGTGATCGCCGAATCAAAGATGAGAACTAAGAGGATTAAGCCGCTGTGGGTAGCAGTGTTCAGCAGTGGCGCCGATGAGGAGGAGCAGACGTGGTTGGAAGAATTCGAAAATTAATCTGACAAATAGCTCTTCCATGGCGAGGACAGGACGGAGCCCAGAATCCCCCTGTCACACCTCCACAACCCGATGGTATACTTTATGCCCAGAACAGAGTAAGAGAGGGAAATGCGAGTATATGGAGTGGAAGAGAAGAGATCGCAGGGGCTGCTACCTGGCCTAGATCATCGGAATTGATCAATATAAACTCGTTCCTGTTGTGGGAGCCCGCCACCAGCCGCCCACCCGTGGCTATGGCAGCTCCACCCGCCGGGAGGGAATGCCACTCCCTGGAGCTCGCCCTCACCCTCTCCCCTCCTTCGGGGGCAACACCACCGGAGAACGCACCGGACATTGAGCCGCACCGCTGCTTGCGCTAGGGGAAACCGAAAGAAAAACAAGACGCTGAAGAACGCCGAGGAAAAAATAAATGCGTCTTTCTCCTCCACCAAAAACCAGAGGCTCGTTACTTGTCGCGACAAAAGGATTGCCCGCCGTAAGAGCTGGGTAACGGCAACGACAGCTTGCAAGAGGACGCTGGAGAATACTGGGACGGATATCGATGGAGACCCGGAAGAAAGAGATAGATAGATAGCTAGCGAGAAAGAGAGAGATAGAGAGAGAGAGAGAGAGAGAGAGAGAGAGAGAGAGAGAGAGAGTCGGGTACACTTTCAGCGCGTCGCGTCTGTACTGAGGAACAGACGCGGCAAAGACACTGGAGCTGGAGAGATTTGGGCAATCTAGACGCGTGTGTCTTCTTTTATTGGGGATGGACGAGGCCCCGACTGGTGGTGCCTGACCGGACGAGAGAGAGAGAGAGAGAGGAAAGTGGGTCCTCCTTGGTCTTTTGTGCTGTCCAGCCAGACGCAGAGGCGCGTCCCACCCGTCATCGCCGCTACCCCCGCCTTCCTCCTCCTTTCCATTGCAGCCGAAACGGGGAGGTCTGGCAGCGCAGAGGTAAGGGACGAAGACGTGCACAGTCACCCAACCCCCTCAAGACGACGGTTTGCGGAGTGAGCGAGGAAGATCCTGTTCTGCATGCATTCACGCCACTCTCCCTCTCTCTCTCTCTCTCGTGGGTCTTCTCGCTCTTAGTAGATGGCAAAGCTCTTCGAGAAGCTGCGCCTCTTGGGTTTCTAAACCCACCCATTTCCGGCGACAGCTGTCTTGATCCAGGGTTTTTGTGTCCACCCGATTTTGACCCGAGAGAAACGCTTAGAACAAAGCAACATAGTTGACTTTGAGCATCCATTGACTTTTGGAGAGAGAGATGATTAAGAAATAGGAACTGGGTGAAAATAAGGTCCAAGTTATTCGAGTCAAAACGTTATTCGATCCTTTTCTTTTAGATAACGTTGATACGACCTAACTTAGAACGGGTGTTGATTAATTTCTAAAGGCAGCTCTAAAAGTTGGTATCTAACTAGAATGCGGCTGCCAGGAAATAGTAAATAAATGTGCATATAAATAGAAATAACATTTCGAGTGTTTACTGAAATATAATTAAGAAATAGGAATTACAAATATTTATTAATTTATTAAAGATTCAAGATCTCGAAGAAGCTTCTGGAGTGCGAAGAAACAGGACAGCTGGCAGAGAAGACAAGATAGCTTTAAACTGGCGCGAAAAGATGGATTGGCGAAAAGTCGGATCTTCGTATACAGTCAACGAGGGCCACTAGTTAAACGTGTGCGACGCTCTTCGGACCACGTCGCCCCCGGCAAAGACGCTGCCCGACTGAAAAATGGTGCCTTGGGCCGATGGGCTCTGTAACCTCGAGCCTGGACGGGCCGGGCCTGCCAAACTTATGCCCCATAGTCAAGCCCAAGAGAAGTATCGGCCCCGAGTTTGCCACGCGGCAGTCTAATTAATCACCACCCAACCGGCTCTCTCTCTTTCGCTCTCTACGTTCTCAAGTTTTCTGCAAGTCGAGCTTTTGGTAGAGATATTATGAATATAACAATTAGTCGCTAAGAGCTTGCTGAATTTCTGTGGTAATCGTCTTCCCCCAAGCGTAGGCCGATTTGCTGACGCGTACGGGGAGGGTCTGAATCGACGGACACCGGGAATGGGTCGTTTCAGAAACCGTCCGTCGACGGACAGGAGGGGGGCGGGGAGGAGCTCACGAGCGGGAACGGCAGGCGCACGTGACGCCCTTCGGATGGCTCCGTATAATGCTGCAAGTTAACGTTGCACACGGGGGGGGAGGAGCTCACGAGCGGGAACGGCAGGCGCACGTGACGCCCTTCGGATGGCTCCGTATAATGCTGCAAGTTAACGTTCCACGTGTGCAGGAGCAGCCTTCTCCTGCCGTTCCAGGTGTCATCACCATATCAAATTGACGTAAGCAGAACATTTGACAGTATGGACGACGCGTCAGAGTCTAATGAGACCGTACAGTGAATTTTCCCAAAGTAGAAAGCCGTCAACAACGAACCTTTACTCACCTTCGACCCAGATTTGACGGCAAAACATAGTTCGCATGGAAGAATTTATACCTAATATTGCAGTATTTTGTGAAGTGCTACTCGCATTTGGTACGAAAGGCCAGATTTCTTACCGAGAACGGAAAGATACAGCCATTAAAAGCAATATGGCTCAAAAAAACATGCAGAAACCTTTCTTTTTCCGGAAATTATAGCACCAGGTTATTTATTCATGATTTATCCCTTGATGGCGACTATGGGTGCGCGAGGGCGACTAATTCATCTCTTTCTCTACACCCAGTCAACCTAGAAGTGCCCGTTTTGCCAAGGGAAGATCGGTGTCGGAAAGTCTACTCTCCCTTTAACTGTACTTATGGGAGTTTAGTGCGTAAATCAATGCTGTGACATCATACAAATGGTGGGGGCGGAGAAGCTATGCCACAAGTTCGAGCGACGTGAAGGCCCGATGCGGCCTATTTAAGAGAATGCTCTCGTAGTCTAGAGCTTGCGCCATTTCTCAATCATGGAGAGCTGCTCTTCAGCTTTGTCAAGGGTTTTCCTTCCAGGTGTCTCCCACCGCCGAAGGAGCCCTGGGGAACTACCGAATGGGTTCCGTCGAAACCGGTGCTCTTCTCTCCCTTCGTTCACCGAGGAATCCTACGCGGCTCCCGACCTTTCCGATGTCCCAAGCACGAAGGAGACGAAGGGACAACAGTGGAGCCGGTCCCTGTGCGATGTCCTGGAGAATGCCGTCGACAGGCACTTCAATCGGTACCCTCTACATACGTCGGTCGACCCCGCGCTGTTGCTGGTCGGAAACTTCGTCCCCGTTGACGAGATGCCGCCCACCCCGTGTCCCATCGTCAAGGGGAGCATCCCCGAGTGCCTCCGCGGCGGCGCTTACATCCACAATGGCCCCAATCCAAGGCAGTATCCCCGCGATCCACACCATCTCTTCGATGGGGACGGGATGCTCCACTCTCTCCTCCTTCCTCGGGGTGACTCCGACGGCTCCCACGCGGTTCTCTGCAGCCGCTACTCCAGAACCGAAATATTCGGTCTTGGGGGTCTCCGTGGCACCGCCAGGGTCGGTGTAGTCCTAAATAGAGTTCTCGCCGGGCAGATGGACCCCACTGAGGGCATGGGTCCGGCCAGGACCAGCGTCTCCTTCTTCTTGGAAAACATCTTCGTGCTAGGTGAGGCCGACCGACCCTTTACCGTCTACCTGTCTCCCGAGGACGGCGACCTACTGTCGAAGGAGCGGAGGGACCTCGGCGGGAAGCTGGCGAAAGGCGGGTCGGTCAACCATAAGCAGGACCGGGGATCCGGCGAGATCTTCACAAAACAAGATTAGTTGAATCTTGACTCTACACTCATCGGCAAGACATTGAACTACCAAATGTATAGGAATTAACTGTTCTACATTAAACCACCCACTTTATACTAATTCAATATTATTGACCTATTTCAGTTTTTAAAAATGTTCCTTCTGGAGTCTACTGACTAAAGTAAGCCATGCGATACAACTGTCAACTCTCAACAATTTGAGTCGGAATTTTAACAGATCAATCAGTGAAGTTGTCAACTTACCTTTTTTCGATTTACGACGATAGTTTGGCTAATAAAACAAGCTTCATGCTTCCACCTTCTGGATTCTTCGTTCAAGAAGTCAGTTATATCAGCTCCTAGCTAATCCTTTTTTATATTTACAAATATACGGAACATAAACTTGGATTAACTGCTATGTCGCTACCTTATTCAATATTCTAGAAATACACAAGTGCTTCTAAACACTTCTAGATCATGTATTATCATAAATAATCCTTGCATAAAGGTTAAAACAACTCTTTAACCTTACAACCTTACATAACATTATTAGAAAGTAGGGATTGAGCCTGGAGAAAAATAGGTTTAAGTTTTTCTACCTGGACCTTTGTATTTGTAAGATTCACCGTTGTAGAACTAAGGGTCATGTTTTCACATTATTAAGAGTTTTTAAAAAACTAGAAGATTCACTGTTGTAGAACTAAGTGTCATGTTTTCACATTATTAAGAGTTTGAATAAAAGCTAGAAGATTTTTAGAGGGTTGGGAAATTAATTCTTGACTTTATCTTCTTACTGTGAATATTTTCATTGATTTTCTTGTTCTCTAATGGTAAAAAACTGACTAATTTAGGCCATTTCAACGGCTACCTATTAGTACCCGATATACTAGCTTCCATTCTCATTGTATTATGTGGGCGCAAATAAAGCTCTATAAGTTGAGGTCACCATAGTGTGGAACATGTTTCTCTTTTTCTTTCTATTTCCTCACTCTTGAGAAAGTTGACTCATTTTCCTATGATATTAGTTTTCCTATAAAATTGATCTTCGCGGATTCTGACTACAGTCATCGCCTTCCACTCGATCCAATTCTTTTCTCGATCACTATTCAACGTTACGACGGCACCTCGTCTTCGTGATTGAATGCCAACCTGGATGTGCACTTTCTTGCCCAGGGAAGATCAAGAGAACTGAACGGAAGGATGTTCATGAGGGAGGAAGTTGAGAATCCGCGATAACGGCGATCGACTCTCCCCTTCCCCTGCCATTATAATCTGACAATTGAGTCACCTCCAACACGGCCACGTAACCCTCACCTCACAGCCTTCGCCATTACCGCTCCTCTTCCGACCTCCATGCCGTTTTGTCGTAGCCACTCTCTCTCTTTCCTAATGGTGTGCTCCATCCTGCTCACCGTCGCCGCCGTCAATGCTGCCAGGCCGTCCTCGCAATATCGGAGGCCTAGCATGGCCGCTGTTCGCTTACAGGCCGACGCTATGGCAGAATTTTTGAACTCCCAGCTAGAACTGCAGGCGTGCACCGGCGAGGTCATCCTCTTCTTCCTCAACGGCGAGACCAACCTGGGATCGGGCTGCTGCAACGCCATACGCCTCATCGAGCATCGCTGTTGTCGTCCATGCTGACGTCCCTTGGTTTCACACCCGACGAGGGCGACATAGTGGCAAGCTACTGCGACGCCCTGGGAAGCGCCCGCCGCCCGCTCCCACCGCCCGCTCCCACCGCCTCTCCCACCGTCTCCGGTCTCCCTCGCTCCCACGTCATGACCATTTCCACAGTCCCCTTTGAGGCGATCGTCGTGATCTCGTCCACGATGATCCTTTATCCTCTTCTTCTTGGTTTTGTTACAGCGTACGAGTCCGAGTCGTTCTGTCTTGCAGAAGTTATAAGCGTTCGCATTTTGCCCTTAAATGGAGACAGCCTTCCTAAAGAATCCCTTGCCCTGAGCAGGATAAACAGTGGGTGGCTTTTCCTTTGTTTGAACTTAAACAAACTCCACATCCAAATTAACTTGCTCCTGAGTTTCTATGCTTATCTGTCACCTTCTCCCTCCCTCTCTCTCTCTCTCTCTCTCTCCCCTTCTCCCTCTCTGCCATATTTGATAGTTTTGGTCGTAAGATAATCTTCTCCATTTCTATATTTTGTTTTCTCTTGCATAGTGGAATATCTCCCTCCTATTTTGGTGATTGTGATGTGTATTAATCTCTTTGTACCACGTTAAACTCGTTGTCGCAATCTTCTCCCTTTTCTTATTTATTTTGAATTATCCTTTTTACTTTGTGGATATAGTGTATCTTGTGCTTGTTCCTCCGCAATAATTTAAAGCCATCAGTTTCAAGCCATTACCCAACAGTGGTAGGAATCAAGCCATGAAAATAAAGGTTCCCACGCAAGCACAATGATGAATGCTGTCTAAATTCCTTCGAATCCAGGACATCTTCATTCTTGGCCATAGTATCTTCTGTGAACCTACCCTTGTCCCTCATGATCTATAGAAGAAAGTCACCAACCGACTATTTTCAATTTACTTTTAAATTAGCAAGACTGAAATATCAAAGAGAGTATTTAATTAGTCATTGGTGTCTTTCTCAATTAAGCCGAACTTGGTTTAAGATTGACCCATCGAAGTGACTTTAAAAATAAACGCCGCCCAGATTGACTTGGCCCTCTCTCTCTCTCTCTCTCTCTCTCTCTCTCTCTCCACCACCACATCTAGGCCCGGCCGCTTGTCGTCTATCACAACAAACTTCCGACTTCTCCTCGTTCTCGTCATGGATGAACATCAGCAGGTACCCATCGTCCTCGTCGAACTCTTCCCCCTCCTCCTTGGGGACGAAGAAAGGCTCCCCAGGAAGCACCCTGGCCCGAACTCCCTCCTGATGACCACACACTCCCTTCCCTGCGCCGCCAGCGCCACGTCGAGCTTCGCTACGCTCTGTATCTTCGGTGGGAAGTCGGAGATCCCCGCGTAGGCGTAGCGGCTCTTCCTTCCCTGGTAGGCCGGATTGACGGCTCCGAAGCGGAGGCTCGTAACGGATAGCGTAGTCCGGGAGATAATCCTCGTCTTGAGATCAATCCACACCATCTCCATGTGATCGTGTAGAAGCTCCATCCTCCCCATAAGCTGCTCAAAGTTGACGGTTCTGGAACCCACCACAACCAGCACTCCACCGTCGTCGCCCTCCTCCCATGCGTTGCATACGTACATCGGGTTGAATCCGGGTGAGTCGAACCACCTGATTTCCGTTCCCGACGAGGCGTATCGGGGCAACACCCCCACACTGGGGGCCTTCTTTGTGTCGCAACGGATGAAGGAGCCGTCAAATAAGGTCATCCCCAGTGGGTCCATCACCAGTTGTGTCTCCGGGAGGATGGCGTAGTTCTTTGTGGCGGCGAAATCGTGGAAGATGGACGGTTTCAGGACAGAACCGATGGGACCTCCAGCTTCGTGTTACCGCTACTGTCGAAGCAGTCGTAGGTAAGAACAGGGGGAAGTGGCCGTAGCTTACGGCGAAGAGCTCGCCGGATTCCTGGTCCTGCTTATGGTTGACCGACCCGCCTTTCGCCAGCTTCCCGCCGAGGTCCCTCCGCTCCTTCACAGTAGGTCGCCGTCCTCGGGAGACAGGTAGACGGTAAAGGGTCGGTCGGTCTCACCGAGCACGAAGATGTTTTCCAAGAAGGAGACGCTGGTCCTGGCCGGACCCATGCCCTCAGTGGGGTCCATCTGCCCGGCGAGAACTCTATTTAGGACTACACCGATCCTGGCGATGCCACCGAGACCCCCAAGAACGAATATTTTGGAGATCACCGGGGCGCTGGTTCTGGAGTAGCGGCTGCAGAGAACCGCGTGGGAGCCGTCGGAGTCACCCCGAGGAAGGAGGAGAGAGTGGAGCATCCCGTCCCCGTCGAAGAGATGATGCGGACCGCGGGGATACTGCCTTGGATTGGGGCCATTTCGGATGTAAGCGCCGCCGCGGAGGCACTCGGGGATGTTCCCCTTGACGATGGGACACGGGGTGGGCGGCATCTCGTCAACGGGGACGAAGTTTCCGACCAGCAGCAGCGCGGGGTCGACCGACGTATGTAGAGGGTACCGATTGAAGTGCCTGTCGACGGCATTCTCCAGGACATCGCACAGGGACCGGCTCCACTGTTGTCCCTTCGTCTCCTTCGTGCTTGGGACATCGGAAAGGTCGGGAGCCGCGTAGGATTCCTCGGTGAACGAAGGGAGAGAAGAGCACCGGTTTCGACGGAACCCCTTCGGTAGTTCCCCAGGGCTCCTTCGGCGGTGGGAGACACCTGGAAGGAAAACCCTTGACAAAGCTGAAGAGCAGCTCTCCATGATTGAGAAATGGCGCAAGCTCTAGACTACGAGAGCATTCTCTTAAATAGGCCGCATCGGGCCTTCACGTCGCTCGAACTTGTGGCATAGCTTCTCCGCCGTCACCATTTATCTCTTCAGGAGCAGTTGCGCCGCCGGCGGTTCTGTCGTAGACGGGTTGTGTTAGCGCAGTCACCCGGCCCGGGGGGAAACACTTGGATGATGTCACGTTACTAATTTGCACACAACAGTATTATAACTACAGCCAACTTTTCGGTGACAATTTGCATACCAAACGTCGTTTGCCCAAGAACTACGCAATGACGGTTTATGGGTTATTTAGTTCTCTCAATGAGTCACTGAATTACAGATGTGTCCATCGTCTTTCTACTATACCTTTCCTCTCATTATAAACTACCAAACTATTAGAATTTAGTTACTTGATTACCTCTTATGTGCACTATGAAAAATTTCATGGTATTCATTTTTTAATAAAACATGTACTGAATCTTTAAACCATGGTACTGTTGGTCAACGGTGGATAATAATGGTAATAGAAAAGGAGGTGAATTCGTATCTTCATGAATAAGATGAGTTGAAACCTGCCTCTATTCTCATCGACAAGCCATTAAACTACCAAATGTATAACACAACTATTCGACATTAAATCACCAAATTTGTAATAATTCAATATTCTTTACCTATTTCATTCTTTAAAAGTGTTCCACTCGGGCCTACTGACTTAATACAAGACATGAGGTAGAACTACGCCAACTCTCAACAATTTGAGTCAGTACTCTAACAAATAAATCAATCAAGTTGTCATCCTAATTTTTTTTATTTAAAATGATAGTTTGGCCAATAGAGTAAGTTTGGTGCTTGCACCTTCTAGATTCATTGTTCCAAGAAGCCAATTATATCAACTCTTAGCTAATCTTTTTTTAGATTCAACTCCAGGAGAATAAGTACTTGGATTTTTGTGATAACTCCCTACTTTAATTGATATTTTAGAAATATTCAAGTGCTTTTAAACGCATATATTGTTTATTATAATAAAGCTCCTTATACAGATTAAAACAACACTAAAATAGGTAGCGAGCCTAGCGTAAAAAGCTTCAAATTGAGGTTATGTATCACCTCAATTGATCTCTAGAGTTAGCTAATTAGAGGTGTTGCACAAGATCAACAAAAATTTGTCTTTATTTGAGGATCAATCTGCAACCGGCAGATTGTTAGAGTTGTAGAGATTGATCTTCTCTTGGGCCCTATTAAGCACTAATGGACTCTTCGGCGAGCATGCTCTGAAGGCATGATAAGGCGTCTTGCCGTTGGACTGAAAGGAAGTTTGATTTCTATGCCCCTAGGAAAGTAGGAGGTTTCTCCGAACCACATAAATTCGGTGTGCTCCTTGTTCTTACCATTCTTTCCCTCTCCCTCACTTGTATGTATTTTACATCAGATTTCTGATGTGAAAGAAGGGGAGAAACGAGGACACTCAGATCACCAACACTTATTTCGTACAAGCAGAAGCAGCAAATAAAATATTTAAAATACTTCATTAGAACTTTCATCGTCTGACTCGATAAAAAATCTAAATTAGTCAATCACAAGGTCTCCTGGAATTTTGATTTACTACTTGTTCTCTGTGATTAGATGGCTCATATTGTTTCCCAATGGGGATTCTGGGATATACGCTAAGAAATAAAGTAGAGGGTGATATTATACAGCTCCAAAGGGGGGCTCTGCTGGCCACCATCGACTAACCTTCAAGACATCTTCAATGTGATTGATCAACTGGTTCGCAGGCAGTGCTCCTTGCTGAAATTTTAGAAGCTATGATGGACGGTAGACGAACACAAAACGAAGGTGAAAAATAGAAGAAAAAAAAAACAAGGCCTTTCGCGGCAGCAGTAGGGACGTGGAAAAGACAGGCCCCAAGTCAGACCCTGCTCAGATATCCTGAACAGGGCCTTGTCTGGAGATAAACCCGAAAATAAGCCCCAAGTCATACCTGTATATCCCATATCCAGAGCCAGAGAGAGAGAGAAAGAGGATGCCGCATGGATGACTGTAGAAAATGGGCTTCGGGCTTCAGAGACAACTCATCAAGAAGCCAGACCCAGCTTGGATAGAGATCGAGCCAGGACGGGTTCCTCATCCTTCGACTAGAAAAGACAGCCAATGGTGCTCTGAGCTTACCAGATAGTCAATGCACTCTTGATCTTCCCGGATACTTACTACAGTCATCGCCTGCTCTACTTCCACTCGATCACTATTCAACGTTACGACGACACCTCGTCTTCGTGATTGAATACAAACCTGGAAGTGTACGTTTTTCCCCAGGAAGATCAAAAGAACGTGAACGGAAGACTGCTCGTGGGGTGGGAAGTCGAGAATCCGCGATAACGGCGATCATCTCTGGCCTTCTGCCGCCTTTATATCCTGACCATGGAGTCAGCTCCTATTGACACACACAACCCTCATCACACAGCCTTGGTCATCACCTCCTCTCTTCGGACCGCCATGGCGTCTTGTCGTAGCGACTCTCTCTCTTTCCTGATGGCGTGCTCCCTCCTGTTCGCCGCCGCCAATGCGGTCCGGCCGTTCCCGCAGTATCGGAGCCCTAGCCTGGCCACAGTTCGCTTGCAGGCCGACGATATGGCGGAATGCTGGAACTCCCTGCTAGAACTGCGGGCGTGCACCGGCGAGGTCATCCTCTTCTTCCTCAACGGCGAGACCAACCTGGGACCGGGCTGTTGCAACGCCATACGCGTCATCGAGCACCGCTGCTGGCCGTCCATGCTCACCTCCCTTGGTTTCACACCGGACGAGGGGGACATATTGACAAACTACTGCGACGCTCTGGACACCGCCCGCCGCCCGCCGCCGCCCCCACCGTCTCCGGTCTCCCTCGCCCCCACGCCATGATCATGCGTATATCATCGTCGTTGTCCCAGTGCTTTGCAGTAGCCAGATGCTGTGTGCGGTTTCTTCTCGTTGTTGTCGAGTTTGAGTCGTAATGTTGTTACATTTGTCATCAACTTCTTGTGACGTACTACGCATTGCTTTCGTAAAACTTTTTTTTTTTGGTTAAGCGATGAATATCTTAAGTCATCTTATTCTTGGGCTTGCGAGGAAGATTAACCAGCACCACTTTGAAAACGAAGGCAATCTCTCACTCTCTCTCTCCCCTCTCTTTTTCCCCTGCCCTTCAGAGGGAATACTAGAATCATAAATGGAGGAATCAGATGGTACGTATGATCACAAAGTTTATGAAATAAATAAATCTTTTATTTTAATTCAAAATTAATTTATTTAAGCCTTTAGTTCAACTTTTGCATTTGACATGCGTATTTTACGTAGAATAAATTCACC
Organism: Spirodela intermedia; assembly: GCA_902729315.2. Classification (NCBI taxonomy): domain Eukaryota; kingdom Viridiplantae; phylum Streptophyta; class Magnoliopsida; order Alismatales; family Araceae; genus Spirodela; species Spirodela intermedia. The sequence goes on along the minus strand of LR746268.1, from coordinate 8,261,150 downwards.
AAAATATAAAGACTCCAATAAGTGAACCTCATAAATCCCAAATAGGTAAAACACAACAATCAAATAAGCTCGTGCATGTGGGCATGTTAATATGGTCACCTTGCAAGGATAGACCCTAGCACTAGCACATCATACACCACAGATAGGCCCCAAGCCCAATTTAATTTCTTTTCAAAGGGTTAATAACTATGTAGATGTCGAAGTAGTATATGTTTGAGTTGTAGACAGTTGAGACGATGGATGAGTAATAAAGGCAACATGCTTAAGATGATGTGGAGTCAAAGAGGTGCATTGAGAGTCACAACAGACTCAGGCAATAGACCTAGGCGAAGCCCCTTCTGCATTTCATAGAACTTGGCCTAGACATTATAATAGACACATGGCGATTGTTGCACGTGGCGCTGTTACGCGTGGCTGCGTGCAGTGGTGGGTTGGCGCCTGGCAAAGCTTAAGAGTAGGAGGGCAGTGCGATGAGGTGGCCGTGCCCAATGGTTAAAACCCAGGTGATGCAGCAGGGTTGTTGGTGCCAAGGAGACAGTTATTGGAGAGTCACTGTGGAAACGATGATGGAATGGCGGCCGAGGAGACGGTGGTGCCAATAGAAAACCATAGTGGAGCAACTTGGCTTTGATACCATGTAGACAGAAAATAATTTAATAATAATAAAGAAGATTGCATAACCCCTATACATATAGGGGTGAGGAGAGAGAAAGTGGGCCAAGGCCATAAACCCAGAATATATATCTCTACAAACTAATTCCTTTTATTTAATAAGTTTCATCTTTTTTTATTTATCATATCCTCTTATTTTGGGGATTCACTACTTTTTCTTATAAAAAGAATCATGAAAGGTAGAGGGGGATGACTTCTAATGATGACTAAAATTTATTTTCATGGAAGAATTAATTTTTTTTATTTAAGATACTTTATCTATTATCTATTAAAATATTTTCTTATCATATTTTTTTTATTTAGGAGATTAACTACCTTTCTGATCTAAAGATTCACACAATATAGAAGGTAATTATTATTTAATATAATTGAAATTTTATTTTCATCTCTCTTGAATATTCAAGGCTCTCTATTTCCTAGTAGATTAAGCATTTTGAGTCTTGGTTACTAGTAGATTCAATGGATTATTTATATTTTTCTTTCCAAGAATTTCTCTTTTGTTGTTGAGTGTAGTTTGATATGTTTCCATTCATGTTACCAAGCCAAACATGGCACAACATAAGCTTACGCTTGATAAATATTATTATTTAAATGATTTGAAGAAAATACCTTTTCGTCAGCTAAAAAGAAGGTAATATTGGTTGGTTTTTGAAGATGCATGAGTCCTGACGTGAAAAAGGTAAACCGACTATTTAAAATTATGATGTTCAATCCTATCATGACTTAGAAATGTTGACCTTTATAGAGCCCCAATGAGAAATTGATCTAACACCCTAGATGGGTAATCTAAGACTCTCCAACCAGTTCTTTGTATGGGTATCTTGCTCTATCAATAAAAGAACTGGTTGGAGAGTGTTAGAGTGCCCATCCAGCAGGGTGTTAGACCAATTTCTTGTCTTTTGAGAGCTTGACCATTTGTTCAGGTCTAAAAGACGTACCCTTTAGACACTTCAGTTAGAACTAGTATTATAGGAAAATGAGTCAACTCTCTCAAGAGAAAAATTTTCCACACTACGTTGACCTCAACCTGTAAAACTTTGTGTGCACCCACATTACACGATGAGAATGAGAGCTAATTTATTGGGTACTAGTAGGTAGCCGTTGAAATGGCTAAAATCATTCAGATTTTTAACCACTAGAGCACAAGAAAATCATGGAAAATGTTCTCGGTGAGAGGATAAATTAAAGGATTAATTTTCCAACCGTCTATAAATATTCTCGCTCTTTTTACTATTCTTAATAATGTGGAAACATGAATTAGTAAGGAGTTGAAGCTTGAAGCTTTTTTACGCTAGGCTCACCCCTAGCTTTCTGATGAAACTTTGATTGGTTGTAATCTTTAGTGTTGTTTCAATCATTATGTAAGAATTCTTATGATGAAGTATTAAGGAGCAATAAATATTTTTAGAATATTGATTAAAATAGAGATTTAGTATGTAAATCGAAGTATTCGTTTCCCTGGAGTTGTAAATCTAAAAAAAGATTAGCAAGATGCCGACAAAAGTGGCTCCATTGAACAATGAATCTAGAAGGTGCAAGCATGAAAAATTTTCTATTGGCCGAACTATCATTCAAAATCGAAAAAAGGTAAGTTGGCAACTTGACTGATTTATTTGTTACTGCGTCAAATTATTGAGAGTTGACAAAAGCTGTATCTCATGTCTTATATTAAATCACTAGGCTAGGTAGTTGAGATCCCAAACCATATTTCGGAAATAACAGACGTGAATCACAGTCCATAGGCATCTGAGACGGGATGCATGAGCCTATAGTGGAAGAAGAAAGCCAAGATCACGAGCCACCGTACGATAATTAGCCTGTAGGGGATTAACTTCGGGGGAGGAATCGACAGTTTCCTCCACAGCGGCTGCCTACCTTCGTCCGTTCTGAAGTAGCGAAGGGGAAGACTCGTCAACAGCCATGGAAACCACGAGGTCGAAGAGGAGAGGGAATTGACGGTGGACAGCTTACACGGGAAGATCAGAATCATCTGGTTCATCTCCGTCTGGATTTCTTCCATCCATCTTGAAGATTTGAAGCTTATCCCGCTGACTGATCCTCCATCTCTCCATTCGATCCTTCAGGCGACACTGCCATATGCTCCGATATCTTTATCTGGGTCCATTGGTCTAGGTCGGCCTGCTCAAGAAACAATATTACATTCACCAGAAAATAAATGTAGTTATCAGGATTGCAGAAGAAATCATTCGAGCCACATTACTCACAAGAAAGGGAGGAATCGGGAGAAGAAGAAGAAAGAGATGAGGTCTGCTCTCCATGAACGAAGGGGTAATGAGAGCGGGTGTTAGACAAAACGATTGCGTCCTAGCAAGAGAGAGATAGAGAGGGACAAGGAAATATTATGAAGACGAAGAATTCCACAAGGAACCAATATCATGTTCCAAGATTCTACATGGATTACCCCTTCATAGTAGGTGAGCAGCGGTATGCTTCCACAAGGATCCGCATCCCCGTCCAAGCTCGCGTCCTATGTCTATATGTGGCCGTTCCTCCATAGTTTGAACTGATGCATCTCCCTCCCCGTTGACATTGAATTCGTTATCCAGACCATCAGCGCCGTCTTCTTCCTCGTCCCCTGTACGGCGCGTGCCTTATGGGTTACACGGGGTTTTCGTGCGGACCCAGAGTGGTCTCAAACACCAATGGAGACGCGAAGGACTCGTCCAATCTATTTAGGCAGGTGTTTGGTAAAGATTTCTGCACTTATAAAATAGGAAAATATTTGTTGAGAAAAAACGTTACGGTGGACTCGGTTTGGACCCAATGAGCCCCCAAATTCTATATTAAAGTGAGTGAGCGAGTGAGTGAGTGTGTGTGTGTGTGTGTGTGTGTGTGTGTGTGTGTGTGTGTGAGAGAGAGAGAGAGAGAGAGAGAGAGAGAGAGAGAGAGAGAGAGAGAGAGAGAGAGAGAGAGAGAGAGAGAGAGAGAGATTTGAAGCTGCCACAGGTATGCGAATAATGCATAGAGAGAAAGTGACATATAAACAGAGAAATTCAGGAACAAGTTAATTTGGGTGTGGAGGTTTTTAAAGTTAATCTGATAGTTCAATCTAAGGAAAAGTTTTAGACCAAGTTTAGCTTAAATGAGGAAGACATCAGTTACTCCTTAAATAATTTGTTTGAAATTTCAGTTTAATTAATTAATTTTTTTATAAAAAATAGTTTGTTGGTCGTGGATTTCATCTACAGATCATGAGGGACAAAAGGCAGATTTAAGGAGGGTAATAAAACCAAGAAAGGAGGTGTCATGGATTGTAAGAAATGTATATAGCATCAATCACTTTTTGCTAGGGCTCATTGGCACCTCATCCTTTATATTCATAGCTTGATTCTCGACACTGTTGGGAAATGGCTTGAGTCTAATGGATTGATATTGCAGCGAAGAACAAGCACAAGATACAATCTCCACAGAGCAAAAAAGATCGTTGGAAATAAGGAAGAAAAGGGAGAAGAGTGGGACACCGAAGTTAATATGGTACGAAGAAGTTAAAGCACATCAAAACCACCCGAATAGGAGGAAGATCTTCCAGTATGTAAGATTAAATAAAATAGAGAACAGGAGAAGATTAAATCATGACCAAAACCATCAAATAGGTGAGATATCGGGGTTCCTAATTTCTGCTTCAGTAGAGAAAGAATTTCTTGTCATATTTTCCCTTTTTCTCTGTCTCATCTTGAGTTCCCTTTTTAATATGTTTTATACAAAAGTTTATGGGACTGGTTTCATACCTAAAATCAGTCTCTAAAGTATAATAATAACGGAAAAGCGAGAACGTATGGCCGGACTTGGTTGAAGAATCTTGGCCTTCGGCTTGGTAACATAGACATACTTCCTACTTACACCAAATCCTCCATGAGATTCTTATAGTTACAACCAATAACATAAAGTTGGTCACCTTCTCCCAAAGCAGGAGGTTAACTTTGAGTATTGAAAACTCCAATTAATTTCAAGCATTCATTGAACTTTGGAAATGCGAGAGGTTTTGTCCACATGTCTATTAGATGGTCTTTTCGATTTTCTACACAATAATTTCATACGCATCATCTTAACAATCAATGCGTCTGGCTAGAGGAGTCGGCCAAGTTGAATCAATACTTGAATTTTTCGAAAGAATATGCTTCGATATATATATATATATATATATATATATATATATAAATTAGGTTCTTTGATCTATGAACTTTTACATAACAATCACCCAACCCCCTCAAGACGACCGCTCGTGGAGAGAGAGAGCGACGAAGCGAGTAGATGAGTATGAAACTTTTCCGTGATGTTCGAGAAAGATCCTCTTCTGCGTGCTTTCACGCCTCTCTCTCTCTCTCTCTCTCTCTCTCTCTCTCTCTCTCTCGGTCTTCTCGCTCTTGGTAGACGGCCAAGCTCTTCGAGAAGCTGCTCCTCCTGGGTTTCTAAGCCGATCAATTTCCAGCCACAGCTGTCTTGGTCCACGGGATTTGTCTCTACGAGATTTTGACCTGAAAAAAACGCTTAGAACAGAGCAACAGAGTTAACTTTTGGCGTGGATTGATTTTCGGAGAGAGGGATGGCTGAGAAATAGCAATTGCGTGAAAATAAGGCATAAGTTTTTCGAGTCAAAACCTTATTCGAACCTTTTTTTAATCAACGTTGATGCGAGCTTAATTAGAACTGGTGTTGATTAATTTCTAAAGGCAGCCTTCTTGGGTATCTAATTAGACTGCTGCTGCTATGAAAGAGTAAATGAATATGCGTATAAATAGAAATAATTTATTAATTTATTAAAGATTAAAGATTTCGAAGAAGCTTCTGGATTTTTTTTTGGGGGGGGGGGGTGGACACTGCCTAGCTTGGCGGTGAAAACCTTTGACTCGCGTGAGAAGGCGCAATTCAGAGAAAAGGCAGATCTTCCGTACACCGTCAACGGGGCCTACTAGTTAAACGTGTGCGACGCGCTACATACAGTGTTGCCCCATGCAGAGACATTGCCCGACTGAAAAAATGGTGCCTTGGGCTGATGGGCTCTGTAATCCCAAGCCTGGATGGGCCGGGTCTCCCAAACCTGGGCCCCAAGAAATGTCGGCCTGGAGTTTGCTACGCCGCAGTCTAATTAATCATCACCGATCCCTCTCTCTCTCTCTCTACTGTTTCAGGGAAGAACGATTTCCTAACTTCTCAGGTTTTGTCGAAGACGAAGTGTAGCAGGTGGGACTCTGCCCTAACTTCACCATTTACCCACCACGCGATCATAATGAGCTTGGCCGGCTTCCATGAGAGTCTAATGATACCATACAGCGAATTTTCTCGAAGTAGAAAGTCGTCACCTACCTGTCTTGGCTTGTTCTTGCTCACCTCCTACGATGATGTGACCGAAAAACATAGCTCGCATAAAAGGGATTATACCTAATTGCGTAGCATTTAGTGAATTGCAATTTTCTTAACTATAACTGAAAAAATAGACATTAAAAACAATACTATCTCGAAATAAGGTTCGTAACATGCCCAAACCTTACTTCCGGAAAATCATGGGCCTAGATTATATCTTCATACTTGAGAGTGTTCAATATAATCTTATACGACTTTACAGTGATTCAAATATCTAAGAGTAAAAATCCTGTCCTGATTTGGTGGAGGTAGTCAAGATCCTGTCTGAGCCACTTACCGTCTGTCTATCCTGCTCAGGACAAGGGATTCTTGAGGAAGTGTCCGGGAAGATCAATTGACTATCTATCTGGGTAAGCTCGCAGCACCATTAGTTGCCTTTCCTAGACTATGGATGTGGGACCCATCCTGGGTCGATCTCTATCCGAGCTGTCTGGCTTCTTTATGAAATGTCTCTGAAGCCCAAAGCCCATTTTCTACCGGCATCCTCTGTCGCTCTCTCTCGGATGGATGTGGGCTACACAGGTCCGACTTGGAGCTTGTTCTCAGAGGGGCCCTGTTCAGGACATCTGAGCAGGGCCTGACTTCGAGCTTCAAAAGCCCTTGTTTTTTTTTTTTTCTTTGCCTATTTTTCACGCTTCGTTTATGTGTTCTTCTACTGTCTGTCATAGCTTCTGAAATTTCAGGAAGGAGCACTGCCTGCGAAGCAGTTGATCAAACGCATAGAAGACGTCTTGAAGATTGCTATATAGTGCTGAGCGGAGCCTCCTCTGGAGGTGTATATTGTCACCCTCTAGAGGAGTCAACACGAGGAGTGGACCCACGAGGAGGAAGAAGAAGGAAGAGAAGAGGCCACATCGCCCACGCACCCCTTCTCCTCTAAGGAAGGCGCCTCTCCCTCCAAGAGACGGAGGGGATGCCTCTAACCACCTTCCCCTCTTTTCTTTAAATATTCAAATTCACGAATACTTGAAAAGAAAAAAAGAGTTGAATTTGGAATCAAGAAAGTTCTTGTTATCACTCTCACCTCTTGGATTACGGGTTCCTCTTCTCCCTCGCTCGCCTCTTGGATTAGGGGTAACTTCTTCTGCTCGCCCTCTTGGACTATGGGTACCTCTCTCTCTTTGTCTTCTCTCACTTCGTCGTACTTCCTTTCCGTCGCCAGCCCTTCCTTTCCTCTCTCCTGTCGTCGCTGCCTTTCCGCCTCCTCGCCGTCCAACCTGTCGCCAGCCCATCTTTCTTTCTCTCCACCGTCACTGCCTTTCCGCCTCCTCGCCGTCCACCCATCGCCGCCATTCTGCCTCCTCGCCGTCCAGCCCGTCGCCGCCGTTCCACTCCCCCTCCTCGCCGCCGTTCCGCCTCCTCGAAGCCCCGTCGCCACCGTTCCACCTCCACGCCGTCTGCCCCGTCGACAGGCCACCTTCCTTTTCTCTCCCGCCGTAGCCAGCCTGCCGTCGCCACCATTCCCCTTTCCGGCCGTCCGCCCGTCGCGAAACCTCTTCCTTTCTCTCTCCCACTGTCGCCGTCCGACTTTTAGTCGGCCGTCCCGACGAAGCCCCTTTTCTCTACTCTCACGAGCGTCCTCGATTCGCCCCTTTTTCCTCCCCGGCTTCATTTCTTTTTTTATTATTATCAATTTTTTAAATCAAAACCGGTTTCGTGGTACCTAGCCGCCCGGCCCAAACAGCCCATTCCCTTCGAACCGCACCAGTCCACTCCTTGGTTTGAAGTACTCGGTCTGAACCGTACTGCCACCAACTCGAGCCATTTAGATCTTGTCTCTCCTCCTTTGTTCCCATCCTTATTTTCATTGTTGATGCCCATCTTTCAAGTTGGAAAATCCTTAACAAAACTTGTGGAATTCTAACAAAACAAAAATCTTCAAGATGCCAAAAATCTCTATTACAAAGGTATATTGATTTTCAATTTCTCATGAAGTTGATCATTATTTATTTTTTTCTAATCCTTGTTCTAAGAATTCTTGAGATTCATAAGATAGTCACCCTTGTGTGAGAGATTGGTGGTCCAAACCTTTGTTGAGAAGCCTTATCTAATTCTTTAAATTAGATAACCTAACATATAATTAATGATCTTAATTCTCCTAAAATTGTGAGATCATCTGAATATTAAGCCCTCAAAGTTTTTATTTAAGTTAACTTTAAAGATCAATATGTAATTCTCTTTAATGGGATCTCTTATGGCCTCCTTGTCCCGCATTAAGTTATTAGTGTAGTTCCTTGTAGTGCCATCAAGGAACAGTATGTGTCATCTTATCGTAGAGAGTTTGGTGGCCAATCGATATCTCAAGAATCATTGTTGTTGAAATTTTTTAAAAAGTTAGTAGATGGAAGTTCTAATAAAGTATTTTTATTGTTAATTGATAATTAGAGCAATCGTCATATTAAAGGGGTGAGAAGATTATTGTTTAAAGTCTAAGGAATACAAGACTATAATGAATACACATTTAATATTATACTTTTGGATTTTCATATGATAATTTATGAACTATATCATTTTACTATTTTCTATAAGGATAGAAACATCAAGATAAATGAGAGGAAAAATATATGATTAATAGTTGTAAGAGGGAAAATGATTAATAGGTAATCATGATGCATGAGTATGAACATATATTTATTCTTAGTTTCATTATAGACTATTAAAGAATTAGTAAACATAAAAAAGTAAAATTGTAAAACTAATTTGTTATTTTTGCAGATTGAGAGGGGCATTGGGGGCATGGTAAAAATAAGGTATATGATTGGGCATCCCTACAATAAGGCATATGATATTGAAAGGGGACCCACTGCCAACTAACCCCCTCATTCATGATCACCTCTTTCTCTTCTCTTATTTAGCATGGTCCTCTCCTATCGTGGAACCCACCTCCTCTCCCCTTATCCCTGCAAGAGAACAGAAATGGAGAAGATTATCTTGGGGTCAAAAACCACTCAATAGGGCAGAGAGGGAGAGAGAGAGAGAGAGAGAGAGAGAGAGAGAGAGAGAGAGAGAGAGAGAGAGAAGGTGACAAATTAACATAGACATTCAGGACAAAATAATTTGGATGTGGAGTTTTTTAAGTTAATATGATAGTTCAATCTAAGGAAAAGCCTTAGACCAAGTTTAGCTTAAATGAGAAAGGCATAAATTTCTAATAAATAGTTTGTTTGAATTTTTATTGTATGACTAATTAAAAATTAATTTAATATAGAGTTAGTTGGTGAAAAAATGAGAAAACAATCGAGCATCTCTAGGTGAAAAAATGAGTAATATCACTTGATTATGCATGTAAGATTGCTTTTACATCAAACTTAGATTCCAAGATATGGGTAGTAGATTTCTTCTACAGATCATGAGGGACAAAAGGTAAATTTAAGGAGGGTGCTAAGACCAAGGATAGAGGTCTTGTGGATTCCAAGAAATTTAGGCAGCAGTTATCACTATGTTTGTTGGGCTAGTTAGATCCTCATCCTTTACTTTCATAGCTCGATTATTTTCACTCTTGGAAAATGGCTTGACGTTAATAGCTTAATATTGCAATGGAAGACAAGCAGAAAATACACTGTCCTCAAATCAAAAATCATAGTTGAAAAATAAGGAAGAAAAAGAATAAGAATGAGAGACCGAAAAGGACAGGTTGACAAACTACAAGAAGAGAAAAAGGGGATAGGGTTGGACATATTTGGACAGGTTGATTGAGTCAACCTCAACAAGTCTCCACCTTTGGCTTGGTCAACGTAGGCATTCTTCAAAATTACACCATGTCCTCCATTAAGATTCCTATTGATGCAGTCAATAATAAAAATTTTCTCACCTTCTAGAAAATCAAGAGGTTAACTTTAAGTGTTAAGAACTCTAATTAAGTTCAAGCATCCATATAGTCCGTTGGGGCGATGGGCCCTGTAATCCCGAGCCTGGACGGGTCGGGTTTCCCAAACTTGGACTCAGAACAATGGGACGCACAACACTATCATTCCAGTTGTCATCACCTTATCCAATCGATGCCAAAGGCAGATTTGACAACGTACATAACTGCGAGCCACGTTTCATAATGGGCTAGGCGGGCTTCCAGAAGAGTCTATTGTGACCATACAGCGAATTCTCCCAAAATAGAAAGTCGCCACCTACCTGCGTCGGCGTGTCCTTACTCACCTTCGATCATAATTTCACCAAAATATACAGTTCGCAGAAAAGGGTTTAGACCTAATTACAAAGCATTTTGTGAGGTGTAATTTTCTTGACTAGAACAGAAAAAAAGAGATATTAGAAGCAATACTATCTCGAAATATGGCTCATAACATGCCCAAACCTTGTTTTTTTCCAGAAGATCATGGGCCCATATTATGTTCTCATATTTTAGAGTGTTCGATATAATCTTATACGACGTAATAACGGTTAAAATGTATCAGAGTAGAAATTCTATGTCCTTATTTGGTGAAGGTAGTCAAGGTCCTGTCTGAGCCACCCAGCAGGTATCCTGCTCAGGGTGAGCGTTTCTGTAGGAAGGCAGTCTCCATTAAGCTCATGACTTGTACAAGACAGAACGACTTGGACTCGTACGCTGTAAGAAAACCAATAAGAAGAGGACAAAGGGTCGTCGTGGACCAAGATCACGACGATCGCCTCGAAGGGGACTTGGAAACGATCATGGCGTGGGAGCGAGGGAGACCGGAGACAGCGGGGGTGGCGGCAGGCGGAGAGTGCAGCCCTCGGTGTCGCAGTAGCTTCTCAATATGTCGCCCTCGTCGGGTGTGAAACCAAGCTAGGTGAGCATGGACGGCCAGCAGCGGTGCTCGATGACACGTATGGCGTTGCAGCAGCCCGGTCCCAGGTTGGTCTCGCCGTTGAGGAAGAATAGCATGACCTCTCCTATGCACGCCCGCAGTTCTAGCAGGGAGTTCCAGCATTCCGCCATATCGTCGGTCTGTAAGCGAACAGCGGCCATGCCAGGCCCCCGATATTGCGGGGACGGCCTGGCAGCATTTACGGCGGCGGCGGCGGCGGCGAACATGATGAAGCAGGCTATTAGGGAAGAGAGAGAGAGTGGCTACGACAAGATGCCATGGAGATCGGAAGAGGAGAGGTACTGGCGAAGGCTGTGAGGTGAGAATTTGCGTGGGCGTGTTGGAGGTGACTCAAGGGAGGGGAAGGGGAGAGTCGATTTCCGTCATCACGGATTCTCGACTTCCCCCCTCATGAACAGCCTTCCGTTCATGTTCTCTTGATCTTCCCTGGGCAAGAACGTACCATTCCAGGTTTGTATTCAATCACGCAGACGAAGTGCCGTCGTGAGGTTGAACAGCGATCAAGAAAAGAATTGAATCCAGTGGAAGTAGAGAAGGCGGTGACTGTAGTAAGTATCCGGGAAGATCAATCGACTATCTATCTGGGTAAACTTGGAGGACCATTGGTTGCCTTTCCCAAACTAAGGATGAGGGACCCATTCTGGCTCAATCACTATCCAATCTGTGTCTGGCTTCTTGATGAATTGTCTCTGAAGGCCAACGCCCATTTTCTACCGGCATACATGCGGCATTCTCTCTCCCTCTCTTTCTGAATTTGGGCTACACAGGGTCCGACCTGGAGCTTGTTTTCGAGCTAATCGCCGGACAGGGGCCCTCTTCAGGACATCTGAGCAGGGTCTGACTTGGAGCCTGTTTATTCCACGTCCCTACTATTTCAAAGGGCCTTGTTTTTTCTTCCTACCTTTCACGCCTCATTTTGTGTTCTTCTACTGTCGATCATAGTTTCTCTTTAATCTTGTTGTCTTAATAAGTCATCATTGGTTACATTATAACACTTCAGTTTCATTAAATTTTTATCTATATTTACTCTTTTTTCAAATTTCTTTCTATGAGCTCTCATCGTCAAGCCATATGCCTAATCTTCATCATGATTTTTTAGTACTTAGTCTTTTCAACCGTTTAGAGTTTTGTGAAATACTTATATCTTCCACATAATTATTATCTCTCCCATATAACAAAGTACCAAAAAAATACTCATTTGAAGGAGATAATTAGCATAAGAGTAATTATAAGTAAAAAAAATTTTCCCTATAAGATCTGATAGCTTCATCATCTAATTTAACACCAACATTTTTAAGATCTATAACAACACTTTTAAACACCAATGTTCGAATGATTCATATTGGGCGTAACATCTTTAATGTTATAACTAAACAACCCTTGATCTAGATATAAATGGTTTATGGTAGACGTTATGAGAGATCTTGTTTCACTTTAGTTTTAGACAGTGTCTTCATTAGCAACTTCTCATATAGCATAATCCGTCAAGATCAGACAACCCATCAAGAGTACGTTTTATGTACTTTTTCTTCTTCATTTTTTATTTAACAGATAAAATTTATTTATATTTAATTACATTATTCAACCCCTTTGACTAATAGTGAATGCACCTTTAGACGTCTGCTGTTTAAATCCTTAGTTTTTCCACAAAATACTTCAATGTTGAGCTTTATTGACGATGTTGGCTTTGTTGTCATCTACAATGAACATTAATGTAACCTCTAGCAAGCTTTGATACTGATTTGTTGAGCCAAATAGTCATTCTGATTAACATAGTGATGCTCACTTAATCAACACAACCGAAAATAAGGGGAGGAAACTATGCCAAAGCAAAGACTTACGATTTCATGTCGTTCATAATTACCCTCCTACTTCCATGAACAATGACAACGATCCACTTCACTAGATGTGGAGAAATTAAAAAGAATATATTGCCCTCTCAACTTGGAAGAATAGGAAAATCTCTCTCATCATGAATACAGAGAAAAATGTGTAGCAAATGTGGGAAAAAGCGACTCTAAGCTGAGGCTTAACTTTGGATCTAAGGCGCCAAGAGGGGACAAAATATATGGATCAAGTGAATCCCGCAAAGACATGAACAAAAGGACAACTCAGTTAAGGAGCCACCGAGATTGGAGTGTTCCATTTCAATAAATCTGATTGGTGCACACCTGATTGGTCCTCGCTCCCCCTCAAGACACTAGCTAAGAGGTCTAATGGGTCAAACTATGGTGAATATGGAACCAAGATCGCAAGATGAGATACTAAATAACAATTGCTCAACCAGTAGTAAGGAGAAACAGAGATTAACCTCTTGCCTCGTTGGGAGACCGAGTAGCAGAGGGCTTTCGTCGCTGTTGACTCCGCTGACCCACAGGGTACTCCAGTGTAAGCCTACGGGGCATCATGGCCTGAGTGACGAGCTGGTTCATGGAGCGGAGATGCACGACTTTGCGACCATTCTTCACGGAATTAGACATCGTTTCTCAGAAAATACCAATCTGTCTTGTTCTAGGGTTACCAGGCTTTTTAGAGATTCTCCCCATCCGAAGTCAAGGAGATAAAAGGATTGATAATAAATAAAGTTCCTTTTAGAATGGGCCTGAGCCTACGTGGTATCAAAGTGGTCAACGATTTGATCTCATCTCATTCCCACCGTCAAGTATGACCCTTAACCAGAAAAACATACGGCGTAGCTCCTCCACCAGTAGAACAGGCGGCGGTGACTCTGAGCCAACAACACAGGTGGCAATCTTTCTCGATAACAGCTACAGCCGCCCTCTACTATCCACATCTCTCTCTATTTTTCTTTACTCCTATTTTACAAATGAAAGGGTTTCTATTTTACGGTGTCCCAAGGAAGGCCATCTCGAGACTGGCCCAACGGCCGGAATTAGTGCTAATCGTAGTCCGTTTCCAAGAGCAGGGATCCACTTTGACAATTCCTCCCATTTACGGTCAAACCTTCTCAGGAATTCATTGTAGCGGAAACAGTCATTGACACCATCTCTGTTTTTCCGCTGGGTCTTGGTGCCCTATTCCGGTAGGGCGATTGCAAAGTCAAAGTCGTCGGCGGCTAAAACTGGAGTTCTGTCAAAGTCAAATCGTAGACTTTCCATGTTTCAAAAACAGGCACCTATCTAATAGAAAGATCCCGAGTTATCGAGAACTAACCCATTTCTCGATCATGATGAGCTACTCTTCAACCCTGCCGATAGTTAATTAGTCCTATGAGCTTGCTCGAATTTTATGGTTATCGTTGAATTTTATGCGTAAATTTCATAAAATCACTTTTATTTTTCTTCTTTTTTTCTATCCCGAATGGCGTCTCCTCCAAGCGTCGGCCGACCTGCTGACGCGCACGGGGAGGGTCCCAATCGAGGGGCACCGGGAACGGGTCGTTTCAGAAACCGTCCATCGACAGAGACGGCGGGAAGATCACGAGCGGAAACGGCACGCACACGTGACGCCGTTCAGAGGGCTCCATTTATAGCGTGCCGGCGCCCGTTGGTGGGACTGATCGCCCTTCCCTGACGCCGTTCAAGGTGCATGAAAGAATTTGCTCACCTTCGCATGAAAGAATTTATACTTAATTATGCCGTATTTTGTGTAGTGCTACTTCGCATTTGCAGCTTTCTCACGGAGAACTGAAAGATACAGACATTAAAAGCAAAATTATCTCGAAATATGGCTCATAGCAGGCAGAAACCTTTCTTTTTACAGAAATTATAGCGTCAGAAAGCTTTCTTTTTCGGGAAACTATAGGGCCAGATTATTTATTCATAATTTAGCCGTCGAGGGCGACTATGGGCGCGCCAGGGGAGACGGGTGATGACGGGGGCAGCGGCGGGAGGTGACTTCATGGTCGGGATATAAAGGCGGCGGCAGGGGAGAGATCATCACCGTTGTCGCATCAACGGTCTTCTTTTAATTTTCTCTTGATCTTCCCGGATACTTACACAGTCATCTCTTTCTCCACATCCACTCGATCCATGCACCATTACGACGGAAAGTCTACTCTTCCGTTGGTTGTAATTACTTTTAATAGCTTAGTGTGCAAATTGGTGCTATTACATCATCCAACAGTTTATCGCCCGTGCCGGTTAATTGCCGTTTAATTGCATTAACACAACCCCTCTCCGACGAAACCATCGTCAGCGCAACTGCCCTTGAAGAGATAAATGGTGACGGCGGAGAAGCTATGCCACAAGTTCGAGCCACCTGAAGGCTCGATGCCGGCTATTTAATGGAATGCTCTCGTAGTCTCGGGCCTGCGCCATTTCTCGATCATGGAGAGCTGCTCTTCAGCTTTGTCAAGGGCATTCCTTCCAGGTGCCTCCCACCGCCGAAGGAGCCCCGCGGCGCTACCAAGGGGGTTCTACCGAAACCGGTTCTCTTCTCTCTTGTCGTTCACCGAGGAATCCTACGCGCCTCCCGCCCTTTCCGACGTCGCAAGCACGAAGGAGACGAAGGGACGACCGTGGAGCTGGTTCCTTTGCGATATCCTGGGGGACGCCGTCGACAATCACTTTACTCGTTTCCCGCTCCACCCGTCAGTCGATCCCGCGCTGGTTCTAGTCGGAAACTTCGCCCCCGTGGACGAGCTGCCGCCCACCCCCTGTCGCATCGTCAAAGGGAGCATCCCCGGGTGCCTCCGCGGAGGCGCTTACATCCGCAATGGTCCCAATCCAAGGCAGTATCCCTTCGGTCCGTACCATCTCTTCGACGGCGACGGAATGCTCCACTCTCTCCTCCTTCCTCGAAATGGCACCGACAGATCCCACGCGGTTCTTTGCAGCCGTTACTGCAGAACCAGCGCCCCGGTGATCTCCAAAACATTCGGTCTTCGGGGTCTCGGTGGCGTCGCCAGGGTCGTTATAGCATTGATTAAAATTCTCGCCGGGCAGATGGACCCGATTGAGGGCATGGGTCCGGCCAACACCAGCGTCTCCTTCTTCTGGGACAACATCTTCGTGCTCGGCGAGACCGACCAACCCTTTACCGTCTACCTGTCGCCCGAGGACGGCGACCTGCTGTCGACAGAGCGGAGGGACCTCGGCGGGAAGCTGGTGAAAGGCGGGTCGGTCCACCATAAGCAGGACCCGGTCACAGGCGAGCTCTTCGCCGTAAACTACAGCCTCGTCCCCCCTTTTCTTACCTACTACTGCTTCGACAGTAGCGGGAACGAGAAGTTGGAGGTGCCCATCGCCTCCGTCCTGCAACCGTCCATCTTCCACGACTTCGCCGTCACAAAACACTACGCCATCTTCCCGGAGACGCAACTGGTGATGGACCCACTGGGCATGGCCTTTTGTGATGGCTCCTTCATCCGTTGCGACACAAGGAAGACCTCCAGGGTGGGAGTGTTGTCCCGATACGCCGCGTCGGGATCGGAAATCACGTGGTTCGACGTTCCTGGGTTCAACCCGCTGCACATATGTAACGCATGGGAGGAGGGCGACGACGGCGGAGTGGTAGTGCTGGTGGGTTCCAGCTCCGTCAACCTACAGCACTTTGTGGAGAGGATGGAGCTTGTTGATGGCCACATTGAGATGGTGCGGATTGACCTCAAGACGAGTATCGTCTCCCGGACTCTACTTTCTGTGATGAGCCTCGGCTTCGGCGGGGTCAATCCGACCTACCAGGGAAGGAAGAGCCGCTACGCCTACGCGGCCATCGCTGGTTGCACCCCGAAGATCCGGGGCGTCGCAAAGCTCGACCTGGAGCTGGCGGCGCAGAAGAGGGACTGCGTGGTGGTCAGGAGGGAGTTCGGACCAGGTTGCTACTGCGGGGAGCCATTCTTCGTCCCCAAGGGGGAGGGGAAAGACCTTGACGAGGATGACGGGTACCTGCTGACGTTCGTCCACGACGAGAACGAGGAGAAGTCGAAGTTCGTGGTGATGGACGCCAAGTCGACGGAGCTGGAGGTGATCGCGGAAGTAGAGCTTCCGCGGCGCGTTCCGTATGGCTTTCATGGGGTGTTCGTGAGCCAGAGCGATCTCAAACGCCAACGGAGACACAAAGGGCTCGACTGACGTCCTTAGACATCTGTTTGGCAAAGATTTATGCGCCTACACAAAGAAAAATAAGTAATGTCTCAAATAAATAAATAAATAAATAATATTTCGGACGCTACGTAATGAGCTCCCAAGTTTAATACTGTAAAGGTGACTTGGTTAATTCTTCTTTTAGGAGATGTTCGTCAGGATTTAAATACCACATTTATGCCTCTGTTTAGGACTGGTTTCAAATACTAAATCAGGGGAACTCTTTTTGTAATATGGATAATAAAAGGGGGCTCAAAAAGAGAGAAGAGGGAAGAAAGAAAATCAAGGATACGTGAAATCTTTATCTCCGGCGGCTTGCTGGAAATAGGATTCAGCTTCATCTTTCATTTGGTGCCTTATAAACTCCATATACTTCTGTATTTTGTTCTTCATTGCTATTATATATTATCGCTCCTTGTTTGGTAATCGTGACGTGTCTTTGTCTTCTTTACATCACACTCAATTCGTCCTGTCTTAGTACACTGTATTATACCTTAGCCATATCATTCATTCTTTTGTGAACACTTTGTTCTGATGTTCTTTTCTTTTCGCTGCCGTGACAAGCCTATTCTCAGGCCTGTTAAGTCTTAAATCTGGTTGATTTCCTTACCAAGATTAAAATAAGATGATAGAGGGAGAGGGAGAG
The DNA here is from genome assembly GCA_902729315.2 of Spirodela intermedia. Taxonomy (NCBI): domain Eukaryota; kingdom Viridiplantae; phylum Streptophyta; class Magnoliopsida; order Alismatales; family Araceae; genus Spirodela; species Spirodela intermedia. The sequence goes on along the minus strand of LR746268.1, from coordinate 8,243,601 downwards.
AGAGAGAGAGAGAGAGAGAGAGAGGGGTGATAGAGAACGTAAGGAAATAGTATTTGAAACAGTATCTCAATGGGCCTGAATTAATCTGTCAATGCAACGAAAACTTGAGAGTACAAGTACAACAACTCTTCTAATATATAAATCATAATGTAAATGTCAAATGGGCTATAATAAAGTAAAACTTTAATTATTGTGGTTTAAAGAGGATAAATATACCTCACAACTAGTAAAACAAGAGAGACGAGAGTAATGAAAAAGTCTAAGGAATAAAATATAATAGAGACAGAGTTAATGAAGCAATAATATCAGCCACTAGTGGAGGATAGAGAGAAAAAGAAGAGGAAGATGATGTCATAACTCTTGTTACAGCCGTAAGAGGAGATTGGATTTTCCGTGTCTTAGATTTGTTGTTTCCTTTTCTATTTCTTTCCCCTCGAGCTCAGTTTGAATATAGGTTACAGAAAAAGGGCTGGATTATTTTCTTGACAAAAAACAATCATAAGTAAAAGCCTAGTAAAGAGGGACGTGACCCACATGGGCCTTGTTGAATGAAGGATGACCAAGTCACCCTTACAGAAACGTAGAAGTTCAAGGCAAAGTTAATTTGGGCTGCACGGTTTTTGAAAAATTTAATTAGATGTATCAATTCAAGGAAAATTAATTGAGAAAGGAACACTCTTGACAAAACCGTAAAGCTGCTCTCCATAATGGATAAATGTCACAAGCTCAAGTCTATGAGAGTATTCCATTAAATACCCGATATCATGTCTTCACGTCGGTCAAACTTGTGGCTTAGCTTTTCCGCTGTCTCCATTTATATCTCTTTAGGAGCAGTTACACTGCTCATGGATCTATGGAGGGTGATAATTTTTATGTTCAATCACTAACATTGAATGCAAAACCCTAGAAGTGCATGTTTCTGCCTGGTAAACATCATTGTCGGAAAGTCTACTCTCTCGGTAAATATAGTTACTTATAATAGTTTACTGTGCAAACTAAGGTTGCTCATTGATTGAGAAAAGAATTGAATTGAGTGGAAGTAGAGAAAGCAACAACTGTAGTAAGTATCCGAGAAGAGCAAGAGAAAATTAAAAGCAGACTATTCATCAGATAACGGCGATCGTCTCTCTCTTTCCTGATGGCGTGCTCCATCCTATTCGCCGCTGCCGCTGACAATGCGGCCCAGCCGTCCCTGCAGTATCAGAGGCCTAGCCTGGCTGCTAATTGATTACACGCTGACGGTGTGGCAGAGTGCTGGACCTCCCTCTTAAAACTACAGCCGTGTGTACCGGTGAGGTCATCCTCTTCTTCCTCAATGACAAGACCAACCTGGAGCCGGGCTGCTGCAATGGCATATGCATCATTGAGCACCCTTGCAGGCCATCCATCCTTACCTTCCTTAGGTTCACATACGATGAGGGGGTGATGCAAGACAAAGAGGCCGGAAGAAATCCCTTTAAAGAGAACTACACGTTGATATTTAGAGTCGACTTAGATTAAAACTTTGAAGGCATAGTATCAGGATGATTCTGAAATTTAAAGATAATTAAGATTGTTATGTTAGGGTATCTAATTCAAAAAATCAAATAAGGCTTCTCAACTAAAGTTTGACACCCAATCTCTCACATAAATATGGCTATCCTATGAATCTCACAAATTCTAAGAGTAAAGATTTAAAAATAATAACCAATTTTACAAAAAATTGAAAATCAACACACATTTGTAATGAATATTTTTGATCTCTTGAAGATTCTTGTTAGCTTGGATTTCACGAGTCTTGTTAGGGATTTTCTAACTTGAAGGATGAGTATCAACAACGAGGAGAAGGATAGGAACATAGGAGGAGAGATGAGATCCAATTGGCTAGTGTAGACTAGTGCGGTTTGAAGGGAATGGACGATTTGGGCCGGGCGGCTAGTGTCCACGAATTAATTGAATATGTAAATAACTAAAAGCCGGAGGTAGAAATGGAGATAGAAATAGATCGTTCATTCTTTTGTGAACACTTTGTTGTGATGTTCTTTTCTTTCCGCTGGTGTAACAAGCCTATTCTCAGGTCCATTAAGTCTTAAACCTGGTCGCTTTCCCTAACAAATGTTAAAGTAAGATGACAGCAGCCGCCCTGGATACCGCCAGCAACCGTCCTCACCATCTCCCTTCTACCTTGCCCACACACCCCACTATCATGTCCGCACGGAGGACAACGAATTTAATGTGCTACAAAGGGTTTAATACATATCACAAACACCAAAATAGGCGGGAGATATTCCACTATGCAGGAGAAAACAGAAATGGATAAGATTATCTTACAATTAAAACCACCAAATAGGGTAGAGAGGGAGAAGGGGAGAGAGAGAGAGAGAGAGAGAGAGGGAAGGTCACACATAAACATAGAAAGTCAGGAACAAGTTAATTTGAGTGTGGAGTTTTTTAAGTTAATCTGATTGTTCAATCAAAGGAAAAGTCTTAGACCAAGTTTAAAGTTAAATGAGAAAGGTAGAAATTACTCATTAACTAGTTTGTTTCAATTTCCATTGTCTGACTAATCAGAAATTAATATAAATTATAGTTAGTTGGTGATCCTCCATCTCTGAATGAAAAAATGAGTAATATCACTTGATTATGCGGCTAAGGTTTCTTTTTCATCAAACTTAGATTCCAAGACATGGCTAGTAGATTTCTTCTGCAGATCATGAGGGACAAAAGGTGGATTTAACAAGGATATTAAGACAAAAGACAGAGATCTTGTGGATTCCAAGAAATTTAGGCAGCAGTAATCACTGTGTTAGATCCTCATCCTTTATTTTCATAGCTTAATTCTTGAAACTGTTGGGAAATGGCTTGACGTTAATAGCTTAGTCTTGCGACGTAAGACAAGCAGAAGATACACTATGTCCTCAAAGCAAAAATGATAGTTGAAAATAAGGAAGAAGAATGAGACGCCGAATTTGAAATGGTATGAAGATGTTAATGCACATCATAAAATGCATTAATAAAGAAGAAAGAATTCATGACCAAACCCACCGAATAATGGAGATGTCATATCCCTAATTTCTGCTGCCATACGAAAAGGGTTTCTTGTCATATTTTTATCTCTCTTTTTTTCTCACCCTGAGAGCCCCCTTTTTAATATGTTTTATATAGAACGAGCGGGAAGAGTTTCGTACCTAGAACAAGTCTCTGAAGTATAACAAGAGAACAAGGGGAGCGGGTTGGACATATTTGGACGAGTTGAACGAGTCAACCTTAACAAATCTCCACCTTTGGCTTGGTCAACGTTGGCACTCTTCAAAAGTACACCATGTCCTTCATTAAGATTCCTATGGATGCAGCCAGCAATAAAAAGCTTCTCACCTTCTAGAAAATCAAGAGGTTAACTTTAAGTGTTAAGAACTCTAAATTAAGTTCAAGCATCCGTATGGTCCGTTGGGCCGATGGGCGCTGTAATCCCGAGCCGGGATGGGTCAGGTCTCCCAAACTTGGGCTCAGAACAATGGGACGCACAACACTATCATTCCAGGTGTCACCACCCTATCCACTCAATGCCAAAGGCAGATTTGACAACGTACATAACTAAGAGCCACGCTTGATAGGGGGCCAGGCGGGCTTCCAAGAGAGTGTAATGAAACCATACAGCGAACTCTCTCAAGGTAGAAAGTCGCCACCTACCTGGCTCGGCGTGTTCTCACTCACCCTCGACCATAATTTAAGCAAAATACCCAAACCCTTGTGACGTGAGATTTTCTTAAACAGAACTGAAAAAAGGAGATATTAGAAGCACTACTATCACGAAATATGGCTCATGACATACCCAAACCCTTGTTTTTCCCGGAAGATCATGGATCCTTATTATGTTTCATATCTTAGAGTGTTCGATATAATCTTATACGACTTAATAATGATTAAAATTTATCAGAGTAAAAATTCTATGTCCTTATTTGTTGAAGGTAATCAAGGCCCTGTCTGATCCACCCACCGCATATCCTGCTCAGTGCGAGGGATTCTCAAGAAAGGCAGTCTCCATTATGAGGCAAAAATGCGAACGCTTATGACTTGTGCAAGACAGAATGACTCGGACTCGTACGCTGTAAGAAAATGATAGAGAACCACACACTTATGGTGTACGGACCAAGAAGACAGTGGCCCAGCCCACTATGGCCAACCCTCGCTTAAAGGCCAGAGGGGAAGGCACGAGAAGGGCATGAATGAATCAAGGTCAAACAGCTGCTGAGACCCCCCTGCCCGCGGATGAGCACCTGAGAGAGAAGAGGAGAGGTCAAGCAGCTGAGAGAGGAGAGGAGAGGAGAGGAGAGAAGAGGAGAGGTCTCTCAGCTGCTTGACCTCTCCTCTTCTCTCTCAGGTGCTCATCCGCCGGCATCCTCTCTCCTCCGGACCACTGCGGACCAGTCCCTGTCTTCCTTTTCCCCCTCTTCTCCCTATTTTGCACGTCGGAACCCTTTCCCCCTGGAGGTCCACGACTCTGCCGCCAAGATCCAACGTCTGGAAGAACAGATCGCATCCATGGCCGCCCTACTCTCCAAGCCTGGTCACCGGAGACGCGGGGCCACCCCCGCAAGCGGGATTGCCACCCCGACCCCCTGGTGCTCCGGATGAGCAAACCGCACGCGGGGATGGCCTCCGGTCGGACCCACCGGAGGCGTCCCACAAGCGGCCGTGCGCACCAAGAGTCGAGGGGCACCGCTTCTTCCAGGGCAACACGACCGACACAGCCGCAGCCAAGGCCGCGGGGGTGTTAATCGATCGCCGCCACAAGGGTACCATTCCCTGACCCCTGGGAGGCACACGTCTCGGGGGAACGGCCCGGCGGGCTTACTCCAGTTCCGGTTCGGGTGGGTCCACCCTTGTCGGCCCGGACCATTCCGAAGTTGCCGCGGATCCCTTTTCAGGCCCCGAATACCGGGCCGACGCGAACCAGGATCATCATGGACCCTACTTCGGCGTAGCCACGAGCAGACGGAATAGACCCTCGATCGTATGAGGAGGTACCTTCTTACGCCCACACCCACTGACGGGACCGTACCACTGAAACGCGTCCACCTCGGATGCGAGGACCAACGGGACACCCATCAGTGGCCCAACGACGAAGACGGACCGGAGGAAGACCTCTTTGGGGACGAGTTCGATGACCGGCGCAGCTATCGAGACCCCGCTTGGGACCGACCACGGGCGCCTCGGGTCCCACCACGTCCCCCATTGAGGCTGCAGAAAAAGGGAGAAATCTCCGTCCTCACGGGGGGAAACCCTGAGGGTGGCTCCTCAGGGTGGAGCAGTCCTTCCAGCTCAACCTGCCGGACGATGACGAGCGCCTCTAGATCGTCATGACCTATTTGGACGGTAAGTCCCTTTCTTGGTTCAGTTACTGTGACAAACAGTTTGGTTTCCGGGACTGGCAGGATTCCAAGTGCCAACTAGCCCGTCGCTTTGGTTATACCCAAGACGACGCCCACCAGCGGCTACTACAAGTGAAGCAAATCAGCTCTGTTGAGGAGCTGGTCACGGAGATCGAACACGTGGCAGGATTCATCCCACATCTCCATCAGGACGTCCTGATGCAGACATTTCTGGGAGCTCTCAAGCTCGAGATTCAGGCTGAGGTGAAGCGCTCCAAACCACGATGTTTGCATGACGTCCAAGATTTCGCCTTCGCAGCAGAAATCTATTTTGCACCTCTGGCGAGAGGCCTAAAGCAAGAGTGGGAGAGCTCTTCCCGATCAGAGAGACAGTGATACACACACACCCCGCATATGGACAACACGGGCGAGGATGTGTCTTTAGCAAGTCAGCATCGGCGGGATGGGGAGCCACACCGGTTACGTGAGGGCTCGAGGCATTCACTGGGATTGACTGAGACAGAGTTTTAGGCCCACAAGGCACAGGGGCTATGTTTCCGGTGTAACAGAAAGTTCACACCCGGAAATCGCTGCACGAAGGAGCTCCACATCTACATTGTGCAGGATGGCGAGGAGGACGACGAGACGTCCGAAGACGACAGGCCGCCGGTGACCAAGAGATAGCCGCCACTCTTTCCATGGTCTGGGTCTCTTTACAGTCCGCCTTGGGTGTGTCCGCCAGCGGGACTTTACAAATGCAGGGTAACATATATAACACTGATGGAGGAGCCACCAACAACTTCATATGCTTATTTAGGGCTATACTGTTGTCCAAGAATTCCTACCTCTTGACCATATTGGCATCAAAATTATCTTGAGCACTCAGTGGCCTGTGCACCCTGAGATGGGTGGACTCGAACTACAAGCTTCTCATGATGTGGTTCTATGTGGATGGGGTACCACATATACTCTGAGGAGACTTGAACACGAGACGTGTGTCCAAGATATACGACATGACAATAAGACAAAAGTAAATGGGGGACCAACAGGCGCTAAAGCTTCACTATTCCTCGACACTATCGGGTGCAGCACTAGAAGTGGAGTTATATGACATGTCTCTTCAGTCCTTACATCACCATTCCCGACTGTATTTACAAGAATATATACTTTGCCTCCAATTTGGTCAATTGACCATACGATTACATTATTCCTTGGCTCGGCACCAGTAGATCAACAACTATATTGATACTCTCCCTTTCAAAAGAATGAGTTGGAGAAGCTAATATCAGAACAACTTAAAGTAGGCATCATCCAGTTGTTTAACAACCCCTATTCTAGTCTTGTCCTCTTGGTTAAAAAAGACAACTCATTGTGTTTCTGTATCAACTATAGAGTTTTAAACAAGCTCACTGTATCAAATAGGTTTCCTATTTTGGTGGTCAACAAACTCCTAGAAGAACTCCATGAAGCACACATGGATGTTTTTAAAACTTGACCTCAAATCAAGTTATCACAAGATCCAGATGTAGAGGAAAGATATCCTGAAGATGACATTTTGTACCCATCAGGACTATTATGAGTGCTTGGTGATGCCCTTCGGGATCTCCAACACCCTAGATTCATTCTAATCCCTTATGATTTGATTTTTCAACCACATTTGAAGCCCATAATTTTGGTGTTCTTTGATGACATATTAGTTTTCAGTAAATTCAGACAAGAGCATAAAGAACAACTACATATGATATTTTGGCTGCCTGAGGAACATCAATTAATGGTGAACATCAGAAAATGTTCTTTTTTTAGCGCCAATTAGAATACTCAGGTCACTAGATCTCAGTTGAAGGAGTGGCCACAGACAAGGGGAAGATTAGGGATATCTAGAAGTGGCCGATCCCACAGAACCTTCAACAACTATGAAGATTGATTGGCTTAATAGGCTATCTCCAATGATTTGTGGAGGGCTATGTCAAACTCTCTTGGCCACTCACCCTCCTCTTGAAGGACGCTTTTGATTGGTCTGAATCTACACAAAGGGCATTTTAGGACCTCAAGCACACCATGGTCACCACAGTGGTATTGATTTTGCCTAACTTCTCACAACCTTTTACACTGGAAACTAATGTCTCAAGGTTTGAGCATGGGAGTAGTTATGATGCAAAAAGAGTGACCGGTGGCCTATTTCAATTAGGCCTTACCTCCTTCAGCATATGTCTAGTCAACTTATGAAAGAGAGCTGATGGCTATTGCCTTTGTCATCTAAAAGTGGAAGCATCACTTAATGTTCCACAAATTTATCATCCTCACAGACTAATATAGCCTCAAGTATTTGTCTGAAGTGAGAGGTGCATGGTCAATATCACAAGTGTTCAAGGTCATGAGATGCTCGTTCATTATCCAATATGAGGAGGGCCATCACAACAAGGTGGTGGATGTTCTATCTAGATGCCTCAACTTGGAGCATCACAAGATGTTTTTAGTTTCCACTGTAAAATAGTTGGACTAACATGACAAAGCAAGAAGCGCTCAATGACTTATATCTCACCAACATCATCCAAACAATATAGGAAGGTACCTTGACCAACTCACACCACATTTATGAATGACACCTTATTGAATAAGGACAGGTTGGCATTATCGAGGTCATTGGTTCACATCCTAAAGTTGCTAGTGAAATTTCATGACAAGTCGATGGGAGGCCGCACTGGATTCTTGAAGACATACCTACTATTGATTTAATCATTTTTCTGGCATGAAATGAAGACGGATGTGAAGGCCCACATCAACCAATGTTCTATTTACCTCCGATCTAAGTCCTCCACACTCGCCCCAGTAGGATTGTTACAGCCATTACTAATCTAAAGCTAGATATGGGAAGACATCTACATTGACTTTGTGGAAGGATTACCCAAGTTTAAGGGATTTGACATGATTATGGTGATCATTGACCATCTTAACAAATGCAGTTACTACATACCCTTAAAGCATCTATTCTCAGCCAACAATGTGGTGACCAATTTTGCCAAGGAAGTCGTGCGCCTAAATAGTTTTCCCCTCTCTATTGTATCAAATAAGGGCAACATCTTCACTAGCTCTTTCTAGATGGAGCTCCACTAATTACAAGGGACTTCTTTGAAGATGAGTTCCGCTTACCACCTAGAGATGAACAGCCAAATTGAGATAGTCAATCATAGATTGAAAGATATTTGCACTGTTTTCCAAGTGATAAACCCAAAGGGTGCATAGTTGTGTTGGACGAATTTAAGTTACAACACCACCCACCACACATCCATAGGGATGTCTCTATTTCGGGCGATCTATGATGGGGGGATCCTCCATCCATCATCAGTTACGGATCTCCGCCATCACCATGTGACAAGGTGGACAAGATGTTGTTGGAAAGTGATAAGATCTTTTCTCCTATTAAGCACCATTTGGCACGAATGCAATCTTATATAAAGCTTTAAGCTGACAAGCACCAGAGATGTGCAGTTCTAGGTCAGTGAGGCCATCTACACCAAATTTAGACCCTACCAGATGTGGACCTTAATGCGATGTGCGAATGAGAAATTGGGGCCCCAATGTTTTGGACCTTATATAGTCTTTCAAAAGATGGGACTTGTGGCATACAAACTCGAGCTACCATAACATGCTGCCATCCACCTTGTTTTTCATATATCACAGCTGCGGTGAGCTATGAGGGCAGGTGCATCGCCTCAACCACTCCCAAGCACCCTCATGGAGGAGAGGGAGTGACTCCTCGAGCTAGAGCACGTACTTGCCTTCAAAGAATCATCATCTAGTAGGCTTGTCCTCGTCAAACGAAGGGGCATGCTCGAGTTTGGAGCTAAATGGGAATCAACAACAAAGTTCAGGGTACAATTCCTAGAATTTTAGCTTGAGGACAAGCTGGCTGTCGAAGGGGGGAGTATTGATAGAGAACCACATATTTGTGGTCTAAGGCCTAAGAAGATAGTCACTCAGCGCACTCTGGCCAACCCTCGCATAAAGGCCAAAGGGTGAGGCACGAGAAGGGCATCAATGAATCAAGGTACTTCGAGTGATGCTTCGCCCTCTTCCTGACCCCCCCTCCCTCTCCTCTCTCAATTGTTTGACCTCTCCTCTTCTCTCGCAAGTGCGCATCTGCCTGCATCCTCTCTCCTCTGGAACATTTCGGACCAGTCCATGTCTTCCTTTTCCCTCTCTTCTCCTTATTTTGCACGTCATACCCTTTTCCCCTTCCATCTAACGCTCTTGTAAGGCTGGGACCATATCAGAAAACCAAGAAGAAGCGGATAAAGGGTCGCCGTGGACCAAGATCACAACGATCGCCTCGAAGGGGACTGGTGAAAACGATCATGGCGTGGGAGCGAGTAAGACCGGAGATGGTGCGGCCGGTGGCAAGGGGAGGGTGCTGTCCAGGGCAACGCAGTAGCTTGTCACTGTGTCCCCCTCATCGGCTGTGGAACCTGAAGAATCTAACCTTACGATTCTTCGTAACAAAAGAACCCAAGAAGAATGGAGAACTAAAAAATGCCCAAATCTATTAAACTGAAAATGGGAGAAATCAATTGGCATCGCCAATCAGTCGTCGAACTGGTTCTCTTGTAGGACCAGGTCGAACACATTGTACAGTAACGCCGTAAGGCAGTTACTGCGAGCGCTACCATTCAGGCGCAATCACAGCCGTTAAAACTCCATAATGGACGGCTGTAATTGAAACATTCAAAGGAAGAAGATAGAGAGCGAAATACAAGGGAATTCAAAATAAGACGTAAGATCAGGCGGGACTTCCGTCGGACACCTTCCTCCTCGGTGGATTGCGATGATCACGGTGGCGAGATTAACTCCAACAGAACCAAGGGAGGTGAGCATGGACAGCGAGCAACAGTGCTCGATGATGCGTACGGAGTTGCAGCAGCCCGGTCCCAGGTTGGTATCGCCGTTGAGGAAGAAGAGGATGACCTCGCCGGTGCACGCCCGCAGTTCTAGCAGGGAGTTCCAGCATTCTGCCATATCATCAGCCTGTAAGCGAACAGCAGCCATGCCAGGCCCCCGATATTGCGGGGACGGCCTGGCAGCATTTACGGCAGCGGCGGCGAACAGGGTGGAGCAGGCTATTAGGAAAGAGAGAGAGTGGCTAGAACAAGACGCCATGGAGATCAGAAGAGAAGAGGTAATGGCGAAGGCTGTGAGGCGAGGGTTTGCGTGGGCGTGTTGGAGGTGACTCCATGGAACTATAAAGGCAGGGGAAGGGGAGAGTCGATCGACGTTACAGCAGATTCTTGACTTCTCCCCTCATAAACAGCCTTCTGTTCACGTTCTCTTGATTTTCCCTTGGCAAGAACGTACAATTCCAGGTTTGTATTCAATCACCCAGACGAAGTGCCATCGTAAAGTTGAACAGTGATCAGGAAAATAATTGGATTGAGTGGAAGTAGAGAAAGCAGTGATTGTAGTAAGTATCTGGGAAGATCAATTGACTATCTAGCTGGGTAAGCTCGGTGCACCATTGGTTGCCTTTTCTAGACTAAGGATGAGGGAGCCATCCTGGCTCAATCTCTATCCAAGCTGTGTCCGGCTTCTTGGTGAATTGATTTTGAATCCCGAAGCCCATTTTCTACCGGCATCCATGCGGCATCCTCTCTCTCTCTCTCTCTCTCTCTGGGGTCCGACCTAGAGCTTATCTTCGAGCTTCTCGCCGGACAAGGACCCTGTTCAGGACATCTGAGCAGGGTCTGACTTGGCGCCTATTTATTCCACGTCCCTACTACTTCAAACAGCAATTGCTCAATCAGGAGTAAGGAGAAACAGAGATTACCCTGTCGCCTGGTTGGGCGACCGGGTAGCAGAGGGCTTTCGTCGCTGTTGACTCCGCTGACCCACAGCGTACTCCAGTGACGAGCTGGTTCGCGGAGCGGAGATGCACGACTTTGCGACTCTCCTTCACGGAATTAGACACTTCATCTCTCAGAAAATACCAGTCTGTCTTGTTCTAGGGTTACCAGGCTTTTCAGAGATTCTCCCCATCCGAAGTCAAGGTGATCAACGGTTTGGGCGGCTCTGGTCCCCACCGGTAAGTATAACCTTTTAACAGGAAAAACATACGACAGTGCTCCTCCACTAGTAGAGCGGCGGTGTCCCTCGGCCAACAGTACAGGTGGCAGTCTTTCTCGATAACAGCTACAGCCGCCCTCTGCTATCCACATATCCCTCTTTTTCTTTACTACTATTTTACAAGTAAGAGGGTTCCTCTTTTACGGTGTCCCAAGGCCATCTCGAGACCGGCCCAGCTACCGCAATTAGTGCTAATGGTAGTCCGTTTCCAAGAGCAGGGGTCCACTTTGACTATTCCTCACATATATGGTCAAACCTTCTCAGGAATTGCAGCGAAAACAGTCATTGACACCATCTCTCTTCTTCCGCCGCCGGGTCTCGCTACGCGCCCTATCCCGGTTGGGCGATTGAAAAGTCTTCGGCAGCTAAAAGTGGAATTCTGTCAAAGTCAAATCGTCGAGTTTCCATTGTTCAAAGACAGGCACCTATTTAATAGCAAGATCTCGAGTTATCGAGAACTACCCCATTTCTCGATCATGACGAGCTGCTTTTCAGCCCAGACCTTAGTTTTCCCTCCTCGTTTTCACCGCCGCGGGAGCCCTGCGTCGCCGCCGAGGAAGTTCCGCCGAATCCTATGCTCTTCTCTCTCCTCGTTCACCGGTGAATCCAATGCAGCTCCTGCACCTTCCGACTTAGTTAGCACCAAGAAGACGAAAGGACAGAGGTGGAGCCAGACCTTTTGCGATATCTTGGACGACGCCGTTGACAGGCACTTCACTCGGTACCCACTCCACCCGTCGGTCGACCCCGCGCTGCTTCTAGTCGGAAACTTCGCCCCCGTGGACGAGCTGCCGCCCACCCCGTGTCCCATTGTCAGGGGGAGCATCCCCGAGTGCCTCCGCGGCGGCGCCTACATCCGAAATGGCCCCAATCCGCGGCAGCATCCCCGCGGTCCGTACCATCTCTTCGACGGCGACGGGATGCTCCACTCTCTCCTCCTTCCTGGAGGCGGCGCCGACGCCTCCCACGCGGTTCTCTGCAGCCGCTACTCCAGAACCAGCAGCCCGGTGGTCAGTCGTAGTTTCAGTCTCCGGGGTGTCCACGGCATCGCTAGGCTTGTTCTAGGCATGTTGCGGTTTCTCGCCGAGCGGATGAACCGCACGGAGGGAATGGGTCCGGCCAACACTAGCGTCTCCTTCTTCTGGAACAATATCTTCGTGCTCGGCGAGACCGACCAACCCTTTACCGTCTACCTGTCGCCCGAGGACGGCGACCTACTGTCGACAGAGCGGAGGGACCTCGGCGGGAAGCTGGTGAAAGGCGGGTCGGTCCACCATAAGCAGGACCCGGTCACAGGCGAGCTCTTCGCCGTAAACTACAGCCTCGTCCCCCCTTTTCTTACCTACTACTGCTTCGACAGTAGCGGGAACGAGAAGTTGGAGGTGCCCATCGCCTCCGTCCTGCAACCGTCCATCTTCCACGACTTCGCCGTCACAAAACACTACGCCATCTTCCCGGAGACGCAACTGGTGATGGACCCACTGGGCATGGCCTTTTGTGATGGCTCCTTCATCCGTTGCGACACAAGGAAGACCTCCAGGGTGGGAGTGTTGTCCCGATACGCCGCGTCGGGATCGGAAATCACGTGGTTCGACGTTCCTGGGTTCAACCCGCTGCACATATGTAACGCATGGGAGGAGGGCGACGACGGTGGAGTGGTAGTGCTGGTGGGTTCCAGCTCCGTCAACCTACAGCACTTTGTGGAGAGGATGGAGCTTGGTCACGGCCACATAGAGATGGTGCGGATTGACCTCAAGACGAGGATCGTCACCCGGACGCTGCTCTCCGTGATGAGCCTCGGCTTCGGCGGGGTCAATCCGGCCTACCAGGGAAGGAAGAGTCGCTACGCCTATGCGGCCATCTCCGACTTCCCACCGAAGATCCAGGGCGTGGCGAAGCTCGACTTGGAGGTGGCGGCGCAGCGGAGGGACTGCGTGGTGGTCAGGAGGGAGTTCGGACCAGGTTGTTTCTGCGGGGAGTCGTTCTTCGTCCCCAGGGGGGAGGGGAAAGACCTTGACGAGGACGACGGGTACCTGCTGACGTTCGTCCAGGACGAGAACGAGGAGAAGTCGAAGTTTGTGGTGATGGACGCCAAGTCGCCGGAGCTGGAGGTGATCGCGGAAGTAGAGCTTCCGCGGCGCGTGCCGTATGGCTTTCACGGGGTGTTCGTGAGCCAGAGCGATCTCAAACGCCAACAGAAGCGATAGGCAGGTCTCGACTGGCGGACTGAGGCGGCTCGTCGCCAAACATTATCGAATCGAACGTAGTCAAAGAAAAATAAGTCTTTCATAGCTGCAGTGGAATAATTTTTTGCTTTGATCGAAAGCCCCGCCGCCGTCATCAGTCCTGACCACGATGAGCTCCGAACTTGGCCCTCCAAAACTCTATATTAGCGCGAGAGCGACCGAGCGCAGAGAGAGAGAGAGAGAGAGAGAGAGAGAGAGAGAGAGAGAGGGAGAGAGAGAGGAATTTGGGCAGTGGGTATCCAGCTTCTAGAGCCAATTTCACAGTTCGACATAGGGAAACATATTAGACCAAGGTGAGCTTACTTGGTACATGTAGTAACAACAAAAAATACTTTATTAGAACTTACCGTCATCTGACTCATTAAGGATATTCTCAATAAGTGAACGACGATGACACATGGGATGTTGATTGACCACCAGGTTTTCTGTGATAATATGGCTCATATTGTACCTCGATATAGATGGTGGGATCTACGCTGATAAACAGATTTAGAGGGTGACAATATACACCTCCAAAGGGAGCTCCGCTCGGGACTATTGAGCAACCTTCAAGGCATCTTCAATGCGTCTGATCAACTGGTTCGCAGGCAGTGCTCCTTCCTGAGATTTGAGAATTTATGTCAACAGTAGAACAATACAAGACGAAGCGTGAAAAACAGGAGAAAAAACAAGTAGGCCTTTAGCGGCAGAAGTAGGGAGGTAGAAAAAATAGGCTCTAAGTCAGACACGGTGTTGCTCAAATCCATCCCAGAGGGAGAGAGAGAGGGAGAGAGAGGGAGAGAGAGAGAGAGAGAGAGTCGAGAAAAGACAGCCATTGGTGCTCCGAGCTTACCCAGATAGTCAATACCCTCAGGTAGAGGGTAAAAAGAAATATATTAGACAACTTTTTTTACCATCGTTTTTACTTACAAAGCGATCACAGGGCTTCCCATCTCTGAAGATGATAAATGTGGGCAGTGCTTCCACGCCGTAACGATTGGCAATGTCCGGATACTTCTCAGTGTCCACCTTCACAACTACTAGTTTATCTTTCAGCTCAGTACTCACTTCGTCAAGAATAGGCACCATGAACTGGCATGGGCCGCACCTACAACAGGATTAAGCAAAGAGCTAACCAGCAATAGATAGTTAAACATACTTCAAAACAGCAGCTTACAACTCATAATCTTCCTATTAAATTGAACCTCGGAGGTTTGAATCATGTGAGTGCGTGTTCCTGATTAATGCCCATAAACGTATGAATAATTTTACAATTAGAATAGGCAACTTAGTGCCGGCATTAGCCCCCTCCTTCTGTTAAGACCATAATTTGCAATCAGAGTCAACGACTCACCAAGTTGCATAAAAGTCAACCAACACTGGCTTATCAGAGTTTTCCACCAAGTCGTCAAATGAAGGAAATGTCTCCTTCTTCGCTTTAACCTGCGGAGTTGGGGAGCCAGAGACATTGATGAGAAGTTATCCGAAATAGCTGAAAGAGTAGCTCAAAGCAGTACATAGGTAGATGTCCACATCCGCATTGAATGTGTGCCTGCAGTCCATACAGAGCAGAGAAAAGGAAAGCCTTGAGAAGAAATACACGTTTTGGACAAATATGAACCGATTTCGGAGTTGAATCCGTCGGAATATTATGATGGTAGATCTGCTTTTTTTGTGGGTCCCGCTCCATAAAATGTTTTCCGCAAATACCATGACTAAAATCAGAATTTTTTTTAGCTATTTTATTAAATGTTCCAGACCAAGCATGAAAGCTTATGGCTCACTGCTTTTCACAATATTGAAACTTAAGACATATTTTTCCACAAAAAAATTCCTTTTTGGATGATAAAGAATTTCTACCGACTCGTTTGTGTTCACACAGATCGTAGATACAGAGGAAAATCACTGGGTATGTTCTCTATTTGATTCCTCGCGATGGCCGCAAAAGATTCTAATCACCCCGTAAGTGGCGGTGCAACTAGTCCTCTACATGGTCCTATAGCACAGGGCTACAAATGTTTTGATTTCATTATGATTGCTTCAAGAACCCTAGATCGACAGAGAGAGATGACTACAGAGCCAGGAAAAGGTAACGAATGTGGTAAGCTAGAGTTGAGCTCAGATTGGTTCCGGTTGAAGACTGCCTTCTGCAAGCAGAGACAGGAAGCTTATCTTTTGTGACCCAGGGAGGAGAAACATGAATTGGATGTAGGGGACCTGGGATCAATAACACACGGCATCCTTCCATCATTTGGCAACCCGCTCTGCAGAAAATTAGCAAGAGCGAGCGAGAGAGAGAGAGAGAAATTGCATTGCTGCATTGCGTCATCTGGGAAGAGGGGTAAGAGCTGGAGAGAATCAGTTCACCGAAGGTCACCCGTGTAATGCAGGCCTAGGGCAGCCGAATTCACACCACTACAGGGCAGATGGAAGGATCTGCCCACCCTTTCTTATGTGTTTTCTTCGTTCGATTTGGGCGACTAAGATGCCCCCCTCCCTCTCTCTGCTCCGTCGTTTTAATCGATTCATTAATTGAAATGCGCGGATCCTCGGCTTGCAGGAAGATAGAAGCGACCGGTGCGACAAAGGAGTTCAAACAGAGCGAACTGTACGTAAGAAAAAGGATGCCGAGATTCGCCGGAATGGAATTAGAAGCAAGGCAGGAAATTACCACCGGAAGTATCCGACGGCGGGGTAGCGTGAAGAGCCGCCGGTGGCTTGTCCTGAGGCCACCGAGCGCCGGGCAGAGCAACGAGCTGTCGGCAGACAGCTTGAAGGGCTCGAAGAACACCGGACGAGAGATGCTGCAGGAAGTTGCAGCCGCAGCTGCCGAACTCGCTGCCATGCCCTAGGGCTTTTGATTTCTCTGTTCCCCGGAAGCTCCTGCGACAACCCGACGCCCCCAACAATATCGGAAGCGGATGAGCGCGTTTCGCTGTGAAAACCAGCACCTTTGCCGTCTGCTCTCTTATCGTTTTGCACGCAGCAGCGTGTCCCAACATGGGACCCATAAACCCAATCCCGATTCGAGGGGAGACACCTAAAAATATCTTACTTCTGGGCGATCAAATATTGATAATTAAAATTTTCCGCAACAAATTTCAGAATATGATATCGCCGAAATTTTCAAATTATTTTTAAAATTGATAAATCAAATATGATATCACGGTTGCATCCCATGCGAACAATATTTCCACAATAACCTTAGTTAATCAAGGTGCACTCTCGTTTGAGCTACTTGAATGTCAATTGCCCATGACGAACCCTAACATCCTTGCGGCTTGAAAAATAATGTGCATGTACTTGTGTACAAAGTGTATGACACTGCTAAGCAGATGTCATAAGTAAAAATGAGGTTCAACAAAGGATGTATGTGAATCCCACAAAACGAAGCATGCACAAATAGTGCACATTAGCATAGTACAACATGACATCAGCATAATGAAACAAATGTAATGTATATGAGGCCTGAGAATATGTGTGCACATCTCTAATTATAAACTATGCCAACAAAAGGAAGTTAGGAGACATCCTATGAACCTCATAGGCTATTAGCACTGACATGAATAAAATATGTATAGTATATATAGCATGACAATGGCACAACCTAAGATAATACTAACACATTGTGACATGTGAGAAGCAAAGGAAACTTACATGATGAGTGAGCAATTGGACTCCACGTATCACCCTACATTATTTCATAACCATCTAAGGCTGTAATAGTAGTAGTTATGGTGATTATGATTTGTTAGATTGTCCAACCATCATTACCTTATAATCAAATGATTATTATGAGGGTAGTTAGTGGAGGAAATCGTCTACAAGTAAAGAGTGGATCAATTATTCTGAAGGTCTAAGGGTTGGCTAAAAACACAACTTATGTTCAAATAATCATTCAGTTTGTTGGTAGAGTTTGTTTTTATTTGTTTCATGGTCTAATTCACTTTTAGGGATATCTCACATCATCTTTGTTAGTATTTTAAGGGTATCCACACTATAGCCCAAAGTTATCTTTAAAATATTATGAGTTTTGTCTCTTTTTAAGATATCACTTTTCTACTTGTGTAATAAAGTGTACTTTGTGAATTCAACATAACCCCTTTGAACTTATAGATTTAATGTTGGCCCAGACAACTCTTGTGGGTTCAACGGTTGATGTTACCCATTATTTGGATTCAAATCATGGTTTTTTCATTAAAATTTGTACTTGGTAGATTAAAGACCAAATTTTGTTCTTCCTCAAAAATGCTACAATAGTACTTATGATTGGTCCATGATGTAAAGATATTCTTCTATAAAAAGACATTATGGTGGAAATAAATAATATATAAAAGTAAAATTTATTATACACCAATGAAGAGTTCTAAAATTTGATATGTTCTTTCCATAATGTCGCACCCACTGAGTCATAGTGTTTCTACAAAGTGGCTAAGCTGCTTGAGCAACAAACAAGGTTAGCATGAGAGAGTAAGACTAGATAATCTTAGTCATATTTCCACAAGAACTTGTATCCAGACAAGTTAGGGATGGTGAAGATGGACAAATGATCACTAGTTTGGAGGAATAGATTGCTTTGCTAACCACTTACACTGAGTTAATGGAGAGTTGTCTCCAAGTTGAGGATTAGTAATTAGTGCGGCACTCATCTACACTAGTGGCTTTTGAGAAACAGTTACAAGTGTAGATGAGCAATTTAAAGAATTGAAAGACCTCATTACATATAGAAATAACATTGCAAAGGCACTTACTGCATCATTGAAGAGTGACCTAACTCATCATAAGGTCCTATAGATGAAGGCATTCAAAGGTGCACAAGACCTTTGAATCCTTGACTTTATGACCTTTGTGTCATACAACTTGCTAGTGGCATGTCTACTATTGAGGACTCACTTATGTTGTATTTTCAATGCCTCACTTGTAATTATATGTGCATCTTTATATGTTTTTCTATGGCTTGTATAAAGGTCTTTATTATTGATAAGTCTTCATTATCATAAGTTAATAATTAATTAGTAATATATTTTAAGCCTTAACTCATAATAAATAGACTTATGTTTATGTTAAATTAAGAAAATAATTTTCAATTAATTAATATAAAATTTTAAATAATTATATGATTTTATATAAATATATATATAATATTTATACTCATATTTTTAAGATAAAATATAAAAAAACTAAATTAAAATTCAAAATGTAAAAAATTAAAGGATCTACTAGCTAGTCGGGCCCACATGCGGATTAAAAGTATAATCGTGTGAATCACAAGTTGAGGGCTAAAGTGACTAAGGACCAGTTCAAATATATGTGTCACTCCCCTTCCATGTTACTAGTGTGTAATCAAGCATGAGGCAAAAAGTGGTCATACACATGTGGCATGTGAGAATGTGATGAGAAAATGAGTTATTGATATATGCCTCAAACATCTAGAAACAACTGATGTCGTATTAAACCCACGCCAACATTCATCAATAGGGTTTAATATTTTGATATTGAAATTACCCATGACTTATGAGAAGGAAATGACTCACTCATGTTAGTGGGTCAAGGGTATGTGAGTAATTTGTACTCTCTCTCTCTCATATAGTCAAGAGATCAACAAAAGTTTGAATCCCACTAGAGCCAAATATTATCTTTTTATCTGATTAAATCATAATTTTTCTACATAACGTAGATTAATGATTTTGTTGCCAAAATCGCTCGATCATCATTGAAAATTAATCAACATTATTTACAAATCATCATTGACAAAATATCAAAATTACAAATTATTCAAGGAAATTATCTCTGATTGATCGACGAATAAACCATTATTGAGAAGATGATGATCTACTAAGAGATGAGTCACTGCCTTCTCAAAATGAAATCAAATATAATACAAGCCTCTTCTTGCTACATAGACTTGAGGAAGAAGCTCCTTAATATGTGCTTCACTTTATCTAACTTATCTATAAAAGGTAACAATCATTGGAGATCTAAAAGACACTAAATTTTCACTCCACCAAGTGACAATTGACAAAGATGATTTGTCAACCCATTTTACTGATTTCTGAACTTCACAAAAAGATTTAAAGATTACTTATGCCATCTATATTTAAAGAGATCCTTTGAGTTATGGACATCACACGTTAATTCTTTTGAATACTCAAAATTCTAGAGATTGCTGTCACAACGTTGAAACTATGTCTTTCTTATTTAAAACTTATTTTTGACTTAAACTAGTACTATTTTTTATGGTTTTAAATTTCAAAAATCTTTTTTCGTCAATTATGATTCTTCTAATTTTTATAAATTTTAATTTGATTAATTAAATAATATCTAATCATTTATGTAAGAATCATCGAGAGTAACTCTTATCTCAAATTTAATTAAGTTTGTCAAGGTGCTGACATCATCTTGACATTTGCACTTGAATTCACTTTTTTTATAAATTTTAAACATATTTGATCTTTATTATTTAGTTCAAAAATCATAACAAATTATATTCTTTGAAAACAAATCTACAAATTTACCTAATATTATCTTGCATCCTTATGATTGACTTAAATTTTACCATTATTTTTTAAATATTTATCAAATTAGAATTAATTTATTTATGTTAAAATATCTATAAAAATATAAAAAATGATCATTTGTAATTTTATAAATTTTAAAGTTATGTGATTTATTATACAACAATTGAGTCAGGTTAAGTACTTCTTATGAGGTATCTTATATAATAATCTTCTTATCTAATCAAACGCCCTTACATCATGGAGTAATTTATAACTACTATCAAAATAACTTTTGGTCAAATATGATGTAATGATGGTTGGTGTAGTAACCCTAATCAACAAGGTGCTTAACCATCACAACTACTCCTATAATAACCTTGGATGAATATAAGATTGTGACAGCCTAGCTGCCCAAGTGCACAGGTCTAATGCACTCTAGAAACGCAATGTTGTGACAACGCCATATCCTGTCATGCCATCATCATGCTGCTACGATGGTGTCTTTGTGCCATTGCGTGCTGGTAACATCTGTGGTTAATGATATACTATTCTAAACCGTATATTATGCTGACATACTCATCCGTCTAAGCCATGTACGCATGCAGGGTGTTGTGACAATGTTGTGCTATATCATGCTAGTCTACACATTACCTATGGGGTTCATAGACACCTTTGGTCAACGTTTCACTAACCCATTGGTGTTGTGGGCTCAAGCCCTGTGCGCCTACGTGTGAGCCTCAGTTGTTCGTGTGGGCCATGTCATGCTCCTCACATGTATGTACACGGGCATCATGCCTTTGCGTGTGCCCATCGCGCCACATTGTGCCGACATGCACCCATTGCATGCGGACATGCATGGATCACCGCACCTCCTCATGCCAATGGTGCAGTTTAACTCCCTAAACCTGGTTCCTCTTTGAAAGGGGTGTCACAGGCAGTGCTAAAGGTAATCTAGGCCTGAGAAGGTCTCATAGTAGCTTCCTCACGATGGGCGGAGCCTATAGGTAAGGTCCCCTGTAGCCCCAGCCCGGGAGCGGTCCTTGATTGCCCGTCCTTGCATTTCATCGGCGAGGGAGGACGACCGAGAGACCAGGGATTACACACTTGAGAAGTGATGAATCATCAAAGGGGTCGAGGACACGGCTGTGTGTGGTTCCTCCGTGCGGCTACTACAATGAAGCTGATAGGAATTGATAGAGGAGACCCCGCCGGCCTCCTGCTGTAGATTGCGGCTGTAGATCTGATGTCTACACTCGCCTGGACGAAAGCCTAGGAGTCAACGCCGCTGCCGACTTTTCGTTGTACTCTCTTTCTTCCGTACTGAAGTCAATTCTTCAATCAATGGTCTACCAAACGACAATGATGTATCACCCCTCTTGAACGGATGAGTCACCTTGCTCTTTCATTTCTCTCTCTTCGTTCCTTCCGACTTCTTCTGTCTGGTTTCTTTAATCTCTCATCCTCAGATTTAATATGGTGCCCTCTTTCTTCAGGCTCCACCACGGAAGCGTTACTCTTCTGGAACTGCTGGCCGCCGTGGATTAGCCGTCGTGCCCCTTATCTAGCAGAACTTCGCGATACAGAAGCGGCACGACAAGGCCCTTGCTGAGTGCTATAGCTTCGTCGACATTGTCCGGCGCTTGTGCGTATGTCGACGACAGGCCCGTCAAGGTCGACAGCTCCCCGGATCCCTCGTGATGATCTCCGAGGAAGACGATCAGGGCAACGGCTTCTCCACAGGGACGTCAATCACGCAGACACACCCTCGGCACGACAGTTCAATGAGGTACGCCTCATTTAGGTCGTAGCGCTCGCGGACAGCCGACAGTTCAAGAGATCACGGCACAGGGTGAAGCTTGAAGGCTTTTAGGCCAGGCTCTGTGACAGAAGCCCTCGTGATTTTTGAGAAGGCCTCATCGGAGTCCTCTTCTCGTCTTCATCCTGCGAAAGAGACCTCTCTCTCTCTCTCTCTCTCTCTCTCTCTCTCTCTCTCTCTCTCTCTCTCTCTCTCTCTCACACACACACACACACACACACACACACACACACACACAGACGCACACATTTCACCTGAATGGGGAGATTATGCGATAAATGTCAAATAAGAGTCTTGCCCATGCATATCAAGAGCTCGAGGTTTCTTAAATTACCATCCTTTAAATTCCTCGTTATAAGGGAGACGATCCACCTGTTCGAAATCTTCGTAATGTTCTAACTCCTGCAAACCCGGATCCATTCTTTCCCAATGAGGCTAACAAATATTTATCCAAAAATAAAGAATTTACGTGCCATAAAAATCACCATATGAAGAGCGAGAGAGAGAGAGAGAGTCGGTGGACTGGTACACCCAGAGCTTGGTGCCTCCCTCTCTCATTTTCTCTCTCTCTCTCTCTCTCTAGGAATTATCCATAATTATTTATGGGAGATGTCAAGAAATGAGGGGGAGATGCGTTCATGCAAGAAATTCCCCTATCGCTTCATTTCCCCCTATGATCGACCCAAAAAGGACAGCATTGATGATCGAATATTGGAATTATTGACCATAGTTAACTGGCCAGGGAGGAAACAAGATTTATCGATAGTATCTGCTGATCTGATAGACGCCTGGAGCAGCTACTTAACCGGGAAAAGGGTCACGTCACCCGCCCTTCTTCCCCTCATAATTTCCGTGAGCCGGCCCGAAGCTTCCCCGAAGAGGACTCTCCCCGTCCAATACAGTCGGTCGGAAGGAGGAAGGGCGCCGCCGATGGATGCCAGGAAGGAGGGGGAGCACTCCGCCTGGGACTGCGGCAGCCCGCTGTACGATGCCTGCGAGTTGGCCTCGCTGGCTCAACTCCTCGACCGGCACCTCCTCTTCATCCCCGCCTCCGGCGGGCCTACCGCCGGCGCCGCCACAGCGGCGGAACGAGGTGAGCAGAGGAAGAAGAGCGTGAGCATGAAGACGGGGACCAGGCGGCAGGGGGGGTATCTGCTGACGGCTGTCTCTTTCTGGAGGAAGCGATGGCCCCGTTCGTCTCGTGCCGAGGAGACCACGGCGAGGAAGAAATAATATATTTGCCGATTTATGTAGACCTTTCATGCTGGCTATGGTGCCTGATCAATGCTGATCGAGGCGTGTATATGACAGAAAAATAGCAGGCGGGTGGAGGCTCCCCTCCGTCTATCCTTTCCTCTTCGCCGGCGTGTTCCCGCGGAGGAAGGAGTTTCTGGGTCTGGGAATGTCGTGGATGTCCATCACCTGTATCGTCCGCTGCTTCTTGGCTTCCGCCGTCGACGGCGCCGGGAGGGTAACCAGAACGTCAGCTCCGGCGTCTCGCCCGGAAGGTCGGTGGAAGAAAGAAAGACGGTGGGAAACAGAGGGGGAGGGGGGAGAAGAAGGTACCGTTCTGGGCCTCCTGGTAGTTCTCGTGGAGCCTCCTCCTCGCCGAGGCCAGCCTTTCTGCGTCAACCAAGCTCTCCTTCTGCTCCTGCGCCGGGGGGGGGGGGGGGGGGGGGCGCGGGGGGGCCATGTTAGCCACACTTTATACAGACAGACGTGGCCATCAAGCTCCTTGAGATTCTCTCGAGATTTACAGCTTGATGAGGCGGGGTAGGCGGGGTGGGAGCTTCTCTCCGAGAGGGCCCCGCGGCAGGCTCCGCCTTCGCCGCCGCCTCCCTGCTGCCCTTGTGAGAGCTCCAGCTGGCGTCTGCGACAAGCAGAGATCATTCCTGTGCAGAAAGGTACAAAGGAGTTGGGATGGAAGAAAACAGAGATCACCCATCTTCTCCTCACCGGCGTCAGACGCCTGCTGGGCACCGTGGATGTTGGGGGAGAGACCAAAATCAGGGATCTACAATCGTCGGAAGCATGAGATTGTTACAGTCTGAAGGGTCGGCATTAGAGCCCGTGGGGAAGCTCTGATGCAGGGATCTGAGGATTACCTGGTTTTTATTCTGACCGATCTTTGCTTGAATCTGCTCCGGGGGGTCACCGTCATCTGCCATTTCAACCAATTCCGAGATAGTACCAACAGATAGCATCGAAGAGCAGCAGAAGATCTCTCTCTCTCTCCTCTCCTAGTATTTGGATGATCTGAAGGGAGAAGCCTACCGATGACGGAGGGGTGCGCAGTCTCGAGAGAGTTTTTCTTGACCCAGTCGTCCACCATATCCTTCCACTTCCTGCTCACGAGAGTTGCATCAGATGTTTCTTCCGAGGATGAAGAGGGAGCATTCGAGGAGACATCCTCACCTCACGAGATGCTTCACCAGTCTCCGAACTTCGGTGGAGGAGTGCTTCCGGAGGCCATTCACCTGCCTCCCAATATCGGTCGCCTGAGATTTCACAGAGCGCAAAGATGAAACTCCGAATGGAAAAATCAGGCGACGGTCTTCCCTGCGGATAGGAGGAAGGTTGCGGGTTAATGCCGAGCCACTACCTTGAGAGCCTTGAATTGTATGTCCATGTCTGCGAGAGTTTGGAGCATCTGAATCAGGGAGTCCTCGGACTGCTGTGGAACAATCCCGGAAGAAATGAGAAGTTTGTACAGCAGAAGACGAGGGGTACAGGAATTCATGGAGATCAACACGATAAGAGATTGACCTGATCGGGATCGTCGAGGTGCTCTTTGATCGCGAGGATCTTACTCTCCTCATCCTCGGCCGGACGGCCGTTGCGCATCCGATCCCGATCGTCTTCTTCCTCTGCTTCAGCTTCTTCTTCTTCTTCTTCGTCAGCTTCTTCTTCGTAGTCTTCTTCGCTGTCTGGTGACGGCGTCACCGGCGGAGAACCCCGCTGGGTTCTCTCCTCGTTCGGGAGCTTTCCCTTCTCATCGGCTCCTCTCGACTGGATTCGCTCCTTCTCCCCTGACTTCGCTGTGGAAGAACCCCCTTGGCCGTCATCCCAGTCGCCGTTCCGGTACCGGGGGACGACCGGAGCGTAGAGCTGCTCCACGATGCCATCCCTTCGGGACCTGAGTTCCTTCCCGTGGTCTCTGGCGGCCACGGAGATGGCAGTGTCAATCAGAGTCCACAGATCCACATCCAGTCTCCTCATCACCGCGTTGAAATCGTCCAAATCCATCCCCGATCGGATCCTCCAATCCCCTTCACACCTCCTCCCACAGATTATCCCCAGATTATCCCCAGATCTACGGGGGACGCGCCGCCAGATCTGGAAATCTCCCTCCGACTTCGAATCACTCCCTCCTCTCATCTGCACTGGCGGACATCTTCCGAAATCAGAATCGAGAAGCGTACTCACCCCTGAAATCTCAAATCGACGTCCGCTGAAATCACCAGACCAACCACGAGACAGCTTTCCCTGTCAACGCCGGAGAACAGTAGCCCCGAGTAAGAGAGCAAGGAAGAACTCCCTTCTGATCTCCATAAAGGCTAGCGAACTCCACACGGAAAAGCGAGAAAACCCTCAGATTCTTCTATCAGCATCCTCCGTTTCCAGTGGAGGAATATCAGACGCAGCAAGGGACCACGACAAAGATGGAATTGTACCCAAATCCTCCTCCTCCCTTCCTTCCTGTGGATATCCTCCCCTCCTCCTCCCCGGTCACTCTGAGTTGACCCTTCCCTCTCCTCCTTCCGCTGGGTGCCCTCGGTCGCGGAGGCGCTTTGCAGCCCGGGGAGGGGGGGGTGGGGAGAGGACGGGTTGCAGCGGGGGACGCCATGAAAACGTATATTTTCATGTAAACCCACAACAATAGTTAGAACATTCTGAAACCCGGAAAAGATGGCATAACGGATAATACTACATCCCCGTAAAGAAAACTGTCCTTATCTCTTAAGCCTATTTTTTAATTTACTTAGGTTAAGAGCAAATATAAATATGATAATATTTTGGGGACTGAAGCACAAGAACACACTCTATTTACAGTGTGACTCATCGGAGATTCTCCCTGCAGTGCTACAGTGAGGCGGGCGGGCCCCACAGCCCCCACGTGGGAAACCCGAAGGAGAGACTGACTCGGGCGAGTCGACGCGATGCGCAGCGTAGGTCTCATAATTATCCGTTAATTTGCCGTCCGATGGCGATCCTGCGGCGATGGGAAGGAGGAATATTCTAGGCCTTTCGTATGGACCTCCATTTGCCGCATTTCACCGAACAGTTCGGTGCGGCATCCACCACTCAAATGGAATATTCCCCAACGGGAGTAGAATCTCCTCTGCTCCGACCCAAGTGGACGACGCTGCGAGTTATTGGGCCGACCACTGGGCTCAACTAGGCCAATAATGGGCCCATCAAACCCGACCTCTTCACTTCACATAGATTACCGTGCTGTAGAGAAGGCCCGCTTCACCGGGTCGACCGCTCGCTTTAAGGCTGTTAAGGAGACCGGTCAGTGAGCTTACCCTCCCGAATGTGCGAGCCTAGTAATAATCTTTATTTAAGACATGGTAAGTTTATATGTTTAAAAAAACTTTTAACAAGGGTTATTTGTAAAAGATTCAGGACGGGTCAACTTCTGAAGCCGCTTCCGTCATTCACGGCAGAGCTTTTGGGGCCGTCGAAAAGGAGTCTCTGTACTGAGGCATAGAACACGGAACCTTCGATTTGCCTGCGCGAATTTCGAGCTGGAGGAGCTCGCCACCGCTGGTAAGGCCAGGCAGGCGGCCGACAGTGGAGGGGCCGCTTTGGTGGAGCGGGACAACGAGTCCCGGAGAACTTCGCCAGAGGAAGGGGAGACTTGATCGTGGGCGTAGTGACGACCGCGGGGAGCCTAGAAAGGCGGGAGATGGCGTCGTCACGGGTGATGGCGTCGTCGTCGTCGGCAGGTTCAGATGTGGCGCGCCATTCCAGCTTATATTCCGTCGGACGCCTGGCGGAGCTGAGCGGGGGTCGGCGCGGGAGCAACGCTGGATCTACGAACATGGAGGATCTGCTGCGAAATTTTTACGCGGAGAGCCCTGCCCGAGGTGCCGCCATGGGAGATGAGAACTCGCCCTATGTCGGTGGTGCGAGGTCACTGGAGGACGGCGCCGGGGGGGGTGGAAGTGAAAGGGAGGTGCCCCTGTCTCAACAGGAAAGGCTCTCGGCGCCCAGGGTCGCAGATAGGAGGACGACGGAGGAGGTTTGGGAACAGATTTCTAGAGACCGGAAGGCTGACGTTGGAGCGGAGGGGATTTACAAGGAGGAATTCGAGGAGATAACGCTCGAGGACTTCTTAGCGCGTGCTGGGCCGGAGACGGAGGATGACTCACCATCTGCCCCGGTGTTCATGCAGCCGCAAGTGGAGGGGCCCATGGTCCGGTTTGCGGCTGACGCCTCCACGGGAGATCGATACCCCCAAAATAATCAACAGCTACTCCTGGTGGATGGATCATTTGCAAGGTTTGGAAATGGAGCGGACAGCGGAGGTGGAGGGAGGGGAAAGAGGAAGCTGGTGGCGGATCCCGTGGACAAGGCATCGCAGCAGAGGCAGAAGAGAATGATAAAGAACAGGGAATCGGCTGCAAGGTCGAGGGAGAGGAAACAGGTCTGTGTATTATCTTTGGCTTAATTACTAGTCAGTTAAATCAACTCTTTTCAATAAGGTTTCACGAATTCGTCCGTGAAGCAATCTTCGATATGTAAATTTATTGTTCCTGCTTTTGTATTTTTCTGGGTAATTTGTAGGCTTATATTCAGCAACTTGAAACGTTAGCAGCAAGGCTTGAGGAGGAAAACGCAACTATGCGTGAAGAGCAGGTACCCTATTCCGTCCCCACTATGCGTTTAGATTACCTTAGTCTAACGACAAAGGGTCATACACTCAGCATAGCAATTCTCCCGAAAGAGAATTATCCTTGTAGTACCAAAAGAATTAAGTTCATGTTTGATTGAATCAAGAGAAGAAAAGATCTATTAGATATTTGTCATCGATCCTTTTGCAAAACATTATCCTCGTGAGATTGAATGAATTTTTTCGATTCTTTGGAATGGTAATTTCATCCCTCAGATGATCTTCATGATGCAAAACCTGAGACAAACTTGATGGAATCATTTTTCTAATTCAATTCCCCGAGCTTTTGTTCATAGGCTGACAACATTCATTATTCCTAGAAACATGATGGGATTCTACTTCTAAGAAACTAAGGTTATATTGTTGGAAACATTTTGGTGTCCACTGTGTGGTAACCAACAAACTGGGCCTTTAATCATTTATGGGAAGAACTTCTTACATTATCATTTCTTCATTTTTTCGAATGAAAGAAACTACTTCTATATTTATATTATTAGCCTTCACAATCAGTCTTAGTTTGGATAAGCACTTTGGACTGTTTATTTTCCTGTCTTTCTTCTAATGCCTTTTTGGGATTGAGCTGATGTGATTGTGAAACTGCAGGTGGAGCAGAAAAAGGCAAGGTTTAAACAAGTAAGTTTACCTTCCTGATTATTATTTATTTACGTGATTTTTGTGGTAAAAATCCATGATTTTATGACTTTGGTTTTTCCTATGTTCATGAAAGCATGCATGTATTCTTCTTTAAATTATTTCATTGACCTGTTAAATTAAGTAAGTTGTTATTTTATCTTTTGCTTTCTAGGTAGGTTATTTTTACTTATTTATTGTGTTGTGGTTTATTGTTTCTGGTGTATCAGTGATTTATATCTCTGATTACGAGGATAGATACTTTGGAATTAACATACGTGGATCTTTATGGGTCTGGAATTTGGTCGGAGGGCATATCTAGCCCCTAGTTCTTTCCGTGCATGTTATTTGACTAAATCAAGATCATGAAAGGAGCAGCATCATGTGTATAATCACAGGTTAACCATATGACTAAAGATCATAGAGCAGTGAATCCTTAGATCCTTACCAAGTACATTTATCTTACAGCTGAGAAAACTTTTCCCCGGCTAGAATGTTTCTGTGGTGTTCTTTAATGGCCTCATCCTTCCTTGGATCTGGGAGAAGATTTCACTGAGTTTGACTGGTTTTGTGATCCTCTCTATGTTAGTTGTGGCTGATGAATTTTACTGAATTACTTGTATAGTCTCTTTATTTCTCAAATAATTGTATGATCACATCGGGTTTCTTTATTTTCTTTCCAAAACGAGATAACTTGATTTCCTGATTCTCCAAGTCTGAATTGATGTTCTCATCATGTCTGACCGACTTCTATGAACTGGGTTTCTCTGTAGCTCATGGAGAATCTGATCCCCGTGGTGGAGAAGGAGAGGCCGCCGCCGCCCCGGCTGAGGAGGACCTGCTCCGCGCAGTGGTGACGAGAGGGCATCCGCCGCCTGAGCTCTCTATACCGTTTAGAAACTGAAACTATCACAGAAATGCAGCTTTCTGCCCGCGTCAATAGAAAGTATTTACTCTTACCTGACCCGGACTCGCTGACTCGGCCACTTGAAATCGGAGGGCCCAGGGAAGCTTTCCGCCGTTATAATCCGGGGAGCCTCGAGGGTCAAAGTTTGACCAACCCCTTGTCTCTCTCTTTCTCTCTCTCTTTCTCTCTCTCTCTCTCTCTCTCTCTCTCTCTCTAGAGTGATCATTTTATGGTCATAAGATTCATGTTGAAAGCGAGATTCGGCCGCGGTAGTGGTGTTGGGTGACTCGAGGATCGGTTGGCCCTCCTTTTCCAGAACTCGGCCCCCGAAGCCCTGTCCGCTTCTCCGTACCCTCTTCCCATAAGAAGCCATGCGGAGCCCGTCGACGGAGGTGAGAGAAAGGAATTCCCTTTTCCCTCTCTCTCTCTCTCTCTCTCTAGACATGCTTCTTAAAAGCAGGGAGAGCGGCGCGCGTGGAAGAATAATACGGAGGGAAGGGGAGCAGAGGTGACCACCCCATGGCTTTCCCGCGGCGGCTCGAGCTGCTGGTGGTGGTCCAGTTCCTGTACTTCCGCCCCTCCTGGGCACGCACGGTGGTCGTCGACGAGCTTGCCCGGTGGGAAAGACCAGTCCTTCACGTCGGCGACTCCGTCGGTGAGAGCTGCTCCGCGAGCTCCTGCTCTCCTCGTGAAGTCCCTCGTCTCCTCTCTCATTCTTCTTCTTCTTCTTTCTCCCTGTCCCCAGTTTTCAGAGCAGTGGAGCTCTCCGACGTCTACATGTTTCACAGCATGAGGGCCTACAAATTCTGCATTCTTTCCCAGGCGAGCCTCTTGCACAGCACCGCGGGCGGAGCCCCCTCCACGTCCCACTTCAGGGTACTTCCTCTCTCTCTCTCTCTCTCTCTCTCTCTCTGGGACTGAGAAACTGAGAATTCGCTTCTCTGCGACAGTGGCACCCGTCCCGACCGGGGAACTACTACTTCGCGCGAGGCAACGAGACACTCGACTCCTGCGACATGCGAGAGCGAACCCACCTGACGGTACTGCCACCCTCGCCGGCGCCGTCACCCACCGCCGGCGACGACGGCGGGGACTTCCTCCCGTCCCTGCCCCACGCCCGCCGTTTCACCCCTTCCAGCCCCTCGCCCGGTGCTTCCGCTCCTCCGCCGGCGACGGCGCCGTCGGCCTCTACGGCGGGCTCGGACGGGGGAATCGCGTTCATCAGCAGCAACCCCGCGATCCCGCTACCGACCGGCGCGTTGGACTCCACCGCCGCCCGTCCTCCGCCGGACGCCGGCGGCGGGCAACCGGTGAGAAGAAACGCGTGCCATTGCCAGTCTTCTTTATCCCCGCTTTTGCCCTTTTTCTTTTCCTCCCTACTCAAAAGGGCGTCCTCGCTGGTGCAGGCGGCAGGGAGGGCTCTCGGCATTCAAATGGCTCTCTCGGTGGCTCTGGCGGCGTCCTTCGCTTTATGGAGCATATGATGGCCCGGCCTGCTCTGCCCGCCCCCAGGGGAGCTTCCTCTCCTTAGAGAGAGCAGGGCGAGGCCTGTGATTGCTGTAAGATTAGATCCTTTTTTCTTCCCCCTAATCAGCGTGTAGCAAGTTACAGAGGAGAGAGAGAGAGAGAGATACCCAATAGCTTGCCGAAGAAATATGCCGCGGAATTTGTCTGCCTGTGTTTCTCTCTCCAGACTTTCTCAATGGGAAGCTCTGGGCCCCTGCAACTCATGGACCTTCCCAGAGCGGAAAATAACGACGACGACGATGATGCCGAAGAAACAAACGGAACAATCGACTCTTGCTCACGCAGTTCCAAGGGTATCGAGTTTGTTCTTAGATCTCGAGTCGCCCGGCTTCCTGACTTTGCCAACTAAGCTGCTCGCCGATTCCTCTTCCTCTTTTGAATCGGAAACGAAAGAGATACTCCGCTTCCGGGTCGGCAAATCCGACGCCTCCGCATAACTGCCGCCGCAGACGGAGAAATCCACCGGTTGTTCGGCCACCTGGGTCCGACCGGCGGCGCTGCCGTCTCCTTCCTCTGCCCGCAGCCCGCCTTCCGTCTGACCCTCAGCAAAGAGCACCCGATCCTCTCTGCCGCCACCCTGTTCCCTCTGCCTCGAGTAGTACCCATCAAGAACCTCCAGAAGAGCGCTCACATTCTTACTCCTCCCATGAGCTCGCTTCCTTGAAGACTCCTGAGGGTCTGAAGCCTCTGCCTCGCTGACCTCCCAGCTCTCCGCCGTCTCTCCTCCCCTTCCGTCGCAGCCAGACAGAGGCCCCAGTTCGTCCCAAACTTCGCTTTCCGCGCCATTTACTGCCTTCTGGTCGGCGGAATCTGGGTGGAGCGCCTCGGCGGGCAGAACAAGAGAGGATTCTATCCTCACGCCCGGCATTATCTGCAACAGAGATGCAAGTTTGGGGTAGCCGAGGGCCTGGTAATCGAGAACGTAGCCGTATCTCTTGAAGAACATCGGCCTGAACAAGCCGATGTTAAAGCCACTGGGATGATGCTCCAGGAAGTCCGTCAACAGCGTCTTGCAGTCAGAGAGTGTATCTGCTCTGGATATCTTTGGGCAGCTGCCGACGCTTCTTGGGCTGCTTTCAGCTTCAACAGAGCACGCTGCAACTAGATCATCCGCAGTGAAATACCCATACACTAAAGAATCGAGCTTTCTACCGAATTCGCCTTCAAATCGCCTCTCGTAGTCCTCAGATGCAAGGGCACTGTCACTGCTCTCGTGGATTCTGCTGAACCAATCTCTCAGCTCTGCGATACCCTTCGGAACTCTGCCCTCCAGACTCCCACTAGAAGGATTCCAAGGCTGGTCTCGCGTGCTCTGCTTGGAAGTAGCCTCTGAGTTGGACCGAAATATCTTATCTGAGAAGATGGATCTTAAGCCGTTGACTCCATTGGCATGAGATGGAACGCACACTCTTTTAGTGGGTAGCATTAGCTTGAAAGGATAAGCCTGTGAAGTACTTTCTTCCAACCATTTCTTTTCCGCGATCAACAAATTTACCAGCTGACAAAGATGGCCCTCTTTAAGAGCAGTAAGTACTAAAGGGCCCTCCCTCTGCAGCCCGCGCATTAGCTCTTCCCTGAACACAAAAATGAAGAAGAAAAAAAAGCTTAGACATCAAACAGAAGTCAAATCTACAGCTTCCTATGAGTAAGTTGACTCTTCAAAAATCCTCCTATAGGCATATATTACAGCTCACCTAGCAGTAAAACTAATTACAAGTGTATGATAGACGAATGAAGGATACAGATATCTTTCCGAAAAATTTTCTGTTAATGTATCATCTAAGGACCAAAATCACAAGCACCTGCTCTGTGGAAATATAAACTGCAGACAGTATATGAAAAATAAGAGCCCTACTTTTATAATGCAGAAGTAAAACCCAGGGTGTTTCCTGTAATCTAGTCATGACGTCGCACTGATAAGGGAGAGTGTCTGCTGGACAGGACTGAAAAAGATCTGCTAAAAGCATAGAGATCATGCAATAATAGCCCATATAAGAAAAATCATTTTCTTATGCCAATTCTAGACCTAGTTGCTTAATTTTTCATCCCAGCCTGGATACCAATCTAATATTTTCTTTAAACTCGTCCATTAAACAAATGAGCTTAATGATTCATAAATTTAATGGAAAGATCTACAGTCGAAACTCTGGGAAATGATTTTCATCAATTGTGCAATGATTTGTAGGTGTACAAGAGTTACAGATCAATAAATTTAATGAACTGATCTACTGTTAAAACAAGCTATGTGGGAAATAAGCAACCTGCTCATGAGATAAGCCCCCTACTTAATAATATCTTTTTAACCAGCATTTTAAAAGGCAAAAACAAGTGAGGTGTCAGATTACCCTACCAAATGCAAATAGAAATTCCCCTGTCCTGATAGAACTTTCTTTACTTTTTCATCTATTTACTAGATTTTGGTCTATATAAACCATGATTCTTTCTTACTTATGGAGAAGATGCTAAAGTTAACAAAGAAAATGCCTCAGGAGTACTAATTACATGAAAAGCCCGTGAAAAACAGGGCTTTCAAGTTAATGTATCATATAAATATATGCTAGGTGATAAGCGCCAATCAGAAGGCAATCAATGAGATGTAAGAGAACCAAAGAGGAATAAAGAATGACTTAAAGTACCTAGTCCTTGACTTTGAGATGAGATCTGATGCCTTTGACGTACCCAAAAATGATTCCATGGAATCCCAAAAGTGAGGCTTTGAAAATAAATTATGGTGCTCAGCTTGAATACCGGGCAGAGTCACGTTAGTGCAACATATTCCATGTTGATCCGGCCCCTGTCCTTCTACAGATTGATTAACGTATTCAGAAATATTGCCCTGAAGTTTTTCAGAAGCTCTAGAACTGGCTTTCCAAGATCTAAACCACTCGAAAATGTGGCTGAATAATCCAGATTTCCGGGAATTTTCATCCTGCTTTACAGCTGTGCCAGAATCCCAGGAATTTCCACTGGGAACCGGTGGACAATCAACAATTTTGTCCTTATCTTCCATCACGTCAATATTACTATGGAGGGTATCTTTTCCAGATAAAGAGGAAAGAGATATACTGTTCTGATTCAAATTTGGCCGGTCAATGCATTTCCCTGGCTGCATCTCCTCGGGGCTAGAACCACCAATGTTCTCAGAGACAACACCAGAAGCACGACCACTTTCTATTTTATTTGTATTCTCCTTAGCTGATCCTCCCCTTTTGCCCATAAGTTTTTTCCACAATCCTCCAAAAATCCCTTCACTCGTCGAGATCTCCTCATTCTGCTTCTTACTGGATTGAGATTCACCAGATTTCTTATCAACCTCTTTACAAGAAGCAGTCACATCATCCTTCTGATGGATCGTAACACCATCTGCCCCTTTACAGAGAGCGAGAGACTCTTCTGCAGAAGTTGCTATGTGAGGACCGTCTGCATCTATGCTATTTCTAAACGAAGTAGACAGGTCACTCTCAAGAGTAAAATGTTTTTCCGTTGCTTTTCGAGGCAAAAAGAATGATTTGCCATCACCTCCAGAACTCTTACTAGCCACAACTGCACTGGGCTTCGAATTCGGTTCAGACTGACTGACTGATCTCTGGTGGAGACCATGAACCAGGGGCTGAGTATCGCCAGGATTAAATTTGAATTTCAAAATGTTTGGCATGGACAAAAGAAGGTGTGAGAACTTCCTATGCCCAAAATAATCCTTCTCCAAGACTATATTATTTCTTTTCAGCTCTGATCGAAGTTCTGACAGACTGATTCCATCCGGGTGTGAAAACAGAACCTGGCGAATTCCATTCACCAAAGCTTTGGGGATCTGACGGGGCTTGAAATCTGTAAGGAACTCCGTGGGTTCCTCTGGAGGCATAATATTAGTCTGCTCGCCATCTGGGAAAGGATTGTCAAGAGCACCTTTGTAATGGCCATACCAGGAACCATGTAGTCCATCGGGGGAGTGGTTGAAGTGCCTGCCAGTGAGGCTGTCTCCCCTCACCAGTGAGTTCCACTGCCACATAAGTGTTGCCGCACTGCAGAGAGCACCAGAAGCTCCATCCCCACTAGCAAGTAGTATGTTATAGTTGTTCATTCTTAACCGATGTAGAATGTTAGCGAAGTCCCCATCACCAGATATCAGAAAGAAGTGTACAGGAGGAGGGTTTTGAGCAACCCAGTAAACGAGATCAGCCAGGAGAGATCTATCGGAGCTATTTTTCCCACCTGCATTTTGCAAGCGTCCAGAAAAAAGATCGTCACGTTAAGATCACTAGATTGCTGAAGCGAAGCTGATACGCTACATATTTCACTTCCATGATCGATCCTTAGAGATGAAAGAAAAAAAAGGAGAATGACATCGACTGATTTCCTCGTAAAACAGATGAAATAATTAGCGGAAGGCGGATAACATATAGGAGCGAATTGGCGATGATTATGAATAGAAGGGATAACATATATCTGTATATATCGAGCAGTGAAGGGAACTGACAGTTAGGAACGTGGTTGAGGCAGACTCCAGAAGTATAGAGGGCTTCCTGGGTGGAGCGAGATAGCTGGGCAACGTCCCCAAAGGCAGTGATGGAGACGGGGCCACGGATCCCATGGGCACGGAGAGCGGAGGTGATCCGATGAGGAACCCGGAATGCATTGACCCCGCTAGGGATGCTGCAGTTCTCAAAGTCCCACCAGACGGCGACCTTCACGCTCTTGCTCTCCTCGTCGTGGTGCCTCCACTGAGAGTGAGAGGGGTAGGAATTTGTAGCAGAAGAAGAGGTCGAGAAATTCCCGGTCCTCCACCGTCGGAATTCGTCACCGGAGCCGCAGCGGAACAGGAAGACGTGCGAGCAGGCGGATCGCCGAGACGGAGAGTAGAGATAGAGAAGTAAACCCTGCCCGTTCCCTACTCTCATGGCGGCGGAGCGCGCCGCCGCTCGTTGCGGCGAAGGCGGAAGCGGTGGAGAAGAGGGAGATGACGCCTGTTCCCAGAGAGACCTGCCGTTTAAACCCCCCTTAAACCCTTCAGCGTCTCACTCAATACTTATCCTGCTTCCGCGGAGTATTTGCACACTTTGCCGGGAGCGGGACGTCGGTCAATTGGGCCGAAATTTATTCGGTTAGTTCGAGGCCCGACGCAGTGAATAGGCCGGAGGGAAATGGGCTTATATGGGCCACGCCAGGAAAGGCCCATTATGATGGCGCCTTGAATGACGGGTCAGCGTCCACGTCAGCACCCACCTTTTCCCTTCTTTTGAGAGAACTCTTGCCTTTCGTGTACGTCGTGATCTCCTTGACGGCGGGCCAAGCCCACTCGATAAAGTGGACATATTTGTTGTGCGTCAACGCGGCCCAAAGTCTCAAAATTGCGCCCATGCCATTGCAGAAATGTGGAGCCCAGGGGACCGAATGACTTTCACTCATGATTGGCTCGTCGTGGGCCCCGCTCCGTTGGGAGGCCATTTACCCGCAAATGATCGGGACGGTTTGCTCCCTTTGTCCGGTCCGCAATGGAAAATTATCGAGAACCACCTGACGATTACGTTGAAGAGGGGGACGGTCACGATCTCTAATCGCCCCCCACTTAGTTCTGATGACGTTAAATGAACGGTCGAGATTGAGCAATTGATGCAACTGCCGAGACCCCCCGCCGTTCGCACTCTCTCTGGCTCTTCTTTCTCTACTTTCTCTCTCTTCCTTGGTCGCGTGTCTGTGTATACGAGGACAAACGACGACCGCCGGGAAGGAGCAGGAGGAAGAATAGGGACAAGCCGAAACCACGGTCTCTCAGGTCTCCGTCCACGGCGAAACCCTAGGAATTTACCGACGGCGAAGGAGAGTTAGGTGGGGCGGTCGTCCTGACGTGGCCCCAGCCCACGACCGGCAGAATAGCTGGTTAGGCGGCTCGTCGGATCCGATCCCGTTGACGACTTTCGAGGGGACTTGGCCCCTGAAGGAATTCGTGGAGTAATGGAATGGAGGAGGAGGAATTCGTGGAGTTGCTGAGGAATTAGGCGCCTGGGAGTTAGTTTGCTACTGTCATTTTCGGGTAGTGGGGGTGGGACTGGGGGAGAGTGCAGGGATGCGAGTCGTGCGGGGAGTCGGCACGGTCGATCGCCTATGTTGCCGCGGCTGAAGCTGTTCGCCGGCTTGAACGCGAGGGCAGCGTCTTCGAGGAGGCTGCTCCATGCGAAGCAGTCAACGAGGCCCCGGAGGGCGATCTTCTTAGAGCCGCCGGCCATGTTGGAGACTGTCCACGAGGTTGCCGTTTACATCCACAGGTTCCACAACCTGGATCTCTTCCAGCAAGGGTAATGCTTCTCGACGACGGGTTGTTTAGGAACTAGAATAAAAATCCGGACTTATAGGGGGTAAATTCTCTTGGGCAGATGGTATCAGATAAGAGTAACTATGAGGTGGGAGGACGACAGTAGATGCTCACCTGCGACACCAGCGAGAGTGGTGCAATATGAAGGTATGGTTTTATTATGTTATGCTGGATCGCAAGTCTCATGCTACTAATATAATGAAAATGTATGGAACTGAGGTCACTCACATTTGTAGCATGATACAAGCTGTTGAGATGAAAATGACGACGCTACCTGTTACAAATTTTGTAAGCGACGGAATTTTTTGAAAATGAAGACTTCGTGAAAGTTGGTGACTCCAGGTGGTTTGATGCGATATCGTTTCTTGGTTTCTTGGTTTCTTGGCACACACGCACACATCACTGTCGAAAACAACAATTGCCACCATTGGACATGATACTGGCTGTTGTTAAAAATAAAATAATTTTTTTTTGAAAGAGGATTCTTTTGAAGATTCTCATTTACGCTCTCTTGAAAGAAACTGTATATTATTTGTAGTTCTCATGAAGAAGCTAATAGCATTTATGGGCACTGGACATCTATTGCATTTGTGTTCCATTTTTTGTGAAGTATTCCTCATAATTTTAAATTGCACTGGCCATATGTGACATGCTGTATGGTTGCAGTTCCTGGTTCACTGTCCGATAGCATCGCAGGAGTTTGGAGAATTGATGATGCTGACCACAGTTTCTCCACACAGCCATTCCGAATCAAATATGCTAGGCAGGATGTTTCTCTTTCCGTTATGGTCTCTTTTAACCTAGTAGTTGAAAAGGATGAGGTAGAGTTGCTCTCTTTTTGCCATTGGCACAAGCCAACATGCTTTTTTTTTCACATGTGCTTATCTGATTAGGTATTTTAATGTTTCATCACTTTGTTTTATTTTTTGCGCAATAGTTCTATATTTACTATCGTTGATAGAATTTGATTTTAATGTTCGTTGTGGTTTCCGAAATTTTCTCCTCATATGCCACAGACGTCATTTTTCATTAAAAGATTCCAAGTTTTCAATTTTCAGATCCTATCAACACCAGGAGTAATACTGAGGTTTGACCTTATGTACGCCTCAGCCTTAGAGAACGAGTAAGGGTCACTCAAACGTTCTTGTTTATCAACACCAGGAGCTAATTTTCTTCTGTTCCAATTTGTAGCTCCTCTAATTTCTATACAAACGTTTTTCTTTATTGCAGTTTTGAGATGCCTGTGTCTATTGATTCTTCTCCTGCTGCGGTGCATGAATTCCGGATACCCCCAAAGGCACTTTTGGGACTGCATTCCTATTGTCCAGTCCATTTTGATTC
This sequence comes from Spirodela intermedia, assembly GCA_902729315.2. Lineage (NCBI taxonomy): Eukaryota > Viridiplantae > Streptophyta > Magnoliopsida > Alismatales > Araceae > Spirodela > Spirodela intermedia. Next base: position 8,204,984 of record LR746268.1, on the reverse strand, counting down.
TTTCCATGCAGTTCTTATCGATCTAAGTATACACATTGTCCTTCTGAAAGCTGTTAATCACTCACCTCCACAGAAGGTACCAAGGTTTGTGTCAACTCTAGTTTTTTTCCTAGTGACAAATTTCCACATTTTGGTGATGCTTTGCTTATTGTAATATTATATAATTTGGAGAGTTACAGCCCTTTTTATGCTGGAGGAGGAGCTTCTGATGGGCAGATCGATAGGCAGGACGAAGTATGTGATATTGAGCTCTCTAGTTTATAAACATATGCAATATCCCTCGGAGATCTTCTGATAATTTGTTCCTTGAGTTAGGATAGAGCAGTGTGGTCATATAATGATATTTCAAGTCCATTAGTGACCCATTCTACTTCACATTAATTTTTTCTCTTATGGTTAATTTTGTTTGGGGCTGAATTTTTTTTTGCATCCTCAAGTACAATTTCAATTTTAAAATTTCCTGTAATTGTCCAAAGATACAATAATTTAAAGTAATGATGTTTATACTTTTGAGGAATGAAATGCATTGTATATTCATGGGAACATGCTTATTAAGACAAAATGTTAAAAACATGACAATGCTGCATGGGTTTATGTCTTTCTATCTATGTATATACGAATGTTTCTCCATACGTGTGATCTTCGCGTTAAATATACCCCAGAAATGTGGATTGGCCGATTTGTTGGAGAACTGAAAGTCATTCTAAGAAGGGTCGACTAATTGAGATTTAGTTCCTTGTGAACTTGTGAAACTAGATCTATGCTAAGGTATGTTCAAATAAGCTGGCGATTGAGGTGTTGAAAGTCTGGCTGTTTTTGCTTATTCTCCATCGTGTTATGTGGTGTAGCCAGAGTTATACTGAATATCCAGACATGAATAATTCCAAAATGGATCTAAATTAGTGAATTTGTATGTAAAATCGTAACATGTGAAAATGACTGATTGATTGTCTAGTAAACAATTAAAATTATGCAGGAAGCAAAGTCTGAAATTCCGTTATTTGGATGAAGGCAATGTTGTATCCCCCAATGTAGCTTATACGAAATTTAGTAATAGAAAACTTCGGTAGCTTATGTTAAAAGCTTTTTATAATTCTCTATTGCTTACTTCGCTTTAACCTAAGTAGTGACTAAAACAATGTGTTTCTTAGGGTTTCATGTTTACTTCTCTTTATTGCTACAATTTACGCCTTCATCCATCTGGCTTACACATTGAATCTGCCTTTCAATCCCTAGGCGTGGAGTCAATCAGTTCACATGGGTTCAAGTGCAATTGATCTTGTCAAATCACTATTAATTGCACACGGTATTCTTCTTGAGGAACTCCAAAACATCAGCGAGACACTTGGTCAAAAAATTGATGATTTAACAGATTCTCAGTTAGATATCATCAGAAGTAAAATGACTGATGCTGATGCTAAAAGCTTTGGGATGAGGATGAGTGGTGGAAAATTGGCAGGTGGTGCACTAAATAGTTTGGAGGTACTTGCCCCATTTATTCTTTTCTTGATGTATCTTAAATGTTATTCGAACTGCAATTTATTCATTGGATGCCTATGCAGAGATCAAATGGTACTGTAGATGTTGGAAATGATTTGATGCTTCATTCTATGTCCAATGAAGAGCTGCTTGATGCTTTTAATCGTGTGGGTAACCAACTTTCCTTTCTATGGAACACATTCCTGAAGTTTCATAGGTATGAACAAGCATTCATCTCTCCTTTAATATATTTCTTGGCACTTTTCTTTCTAATTCTCATTTTTTCATTCATGTTTTTCTTCTAAGAATTATGGAACTAATACGAAGTCTTCTAACTGCTCTATTTGAGAGTTAAGTCATATTTTTAATGGCAAGTACGGATGCACTTCCTATTGATATCCATTGAGTTGGATTCAAGAAAAATTTAATGACAATCTGTCTCTTCCCCGTTATCCCTTCCCCTGTATACTGGTTTTGGTATATGCTATTATGGGGAGAGATCTCTCGCACATTATTTGGTTCATGCTCTTGGTATCTGCAAACCTTAATCGCCTCTTCCATCTGATTTCATTTTCTATCCTAAATTGTTGCTGATTTTCGTTAGCTTAACTTGAAAAAAAAAAAATCCCTCAAAGGACATCACAAGCCTCCGATGGGTTATGCCAGCTGTTTCTAAGCACATGGTCTTATTAACCGATGAAATACCTATTGTTTGATATATAAGAAATTCTTCATCACATTTTATAGAGAGACAAACCGGTTCAATAGTAAATATTCCCCTTTTTATCGATTCTGCAAGAGAGAGAGGCTTTTGAATCAACATTACATCTAGACGCATCTCTCCTCTTTGAAAATTTTGGACTGGATTAAATCCTAGTCCAATCCATATGCTCCCTGCTACATCCTTGATGAGACCATTATCGCCAGCCCCAGATTTATGGGGAGAAGCTTTTGTGGAAGCGTCTTTAATTTCTATACTGCATACCAGGTGAAAGCAATGAGTGTGCCTTCACCTGGAAATGAAAAATCACAGGTGAATGATTTGCATATAGAATACTAGTCAGAAACCTTGCCACAGCGATCGCTCAAATGTGCCATTTTGGAGAAGCATCATCAATTCTCTGACCTTTGGTCTCTTACTGGCTCCTATAGCTTTCAACTTATCGGTTCAATAATATAACACGTAATGGTCCAACTGGAACTCTTCTCTCTTTGGTAGTATTTAGGTATGTTCGACCATAGAATTGACGTATAGAAATTTGATCGCCTTGAAATCATGCTGTGATGTCTTAATCGGTGCAACCTGAAGGAATATGTTGTGAAATTCGTAGGACAGTGATTGTCATGATGCATCATATTGTATTTAGATGTTTTACGGAGCATGTAATTGTTTAATGCGTGACGTTGTAAATGGCTCAGAACTTGGTTGAAAATAGCGAGAGATATAGCAAGACATGTAACGTTGTACACCATAGTTTTGAAAAATTATTATCGAATAAAATAAGAGTCCAAGAAAACTATGTTTTATTTCATATGTGGTGAAGAACATTCTCAAAAACATGCCCTGAGAAATGTTGAGGGATGGGCCCTGTGCTTTCCCACTACTATGAGGTTTATCCAGTAGTAACTTGTGGTACTCAAAATTTAAAATTTCCATTTTTTTCAAAAACATGCTAAATTTATAAATTGGAATCAATGTGGCATTGCCTGAATTCATGTTTGACATGGTACAAGCATTCCTTGTGTAAATCTGAATAACAGCTAAATTAAGCATTCCTTAATGTATGACAAAGTTTTCCTTGTACCTTGAAAAAAGCCGGGTTCTGTCTTTCAATTCTGAGAATGGTCTATTCTTCATACACAGACACACACAATTTGCACACACAAAAGGTTTACTTCAACCTCGGACGTGCAGCTTAGTTTTTTTTTTTTTCCTGCTACCAGCTCCTTGAGTAATCATAGTACATCTTTAATCTATTGTCCATACAACTTACTGGATTGTATAAAAATTTACGCATTTTATGTTCCAGGAACAACAGAACCAAAATTTTGGAGCATCTTCGTGAAGTGTGGAGTGATGATAGAAAAGCAGAATGGTCAATATGGATGATTCACTCAATTATGGAAGTTCCACATCGATATTTGAGGAGTGGAGCTGATGAATCCTCTCATCAGAGTGTGTTGGGAAAAGTTTCGATGCCACGAAAATTGAGTGATGATGTAATTTTCTGCTCACACGCAATCTTTACGAATAAACTGAATATTTTACAAAAAATGCAGTTTACTAATGTGCATTATTTTGCGAAGCATTGTGATTATGGCTATGTTTCCAATATTTCCTCCTTTGTTTTTTTGTGATGTAGCCAGCACAAACAGCAATCACTCGCGCTGAGCTTCATCGGAAGAGTATTTCACAAATGAAGGTGAGTCATTTCTGAGAGAAATGTTTTCTGCCACGGTCTGTTTTTAGTCTTGAAAATAGTTATCAGAAAGAAATTGGTTCTCTGCAGATTAACAACTGCGCAATTCAAGACATGTATATTTTTGGTGATCCGTCACGTGTTCCTATTATTCTTGTTGAACGGCATGTTATGGATTTGCGTATGCATGCTTCTGGTCGTGCCTCATTCTCAGGCTCTCTTGAGAAAAAGGCTACATCTGCAACGGGAACTGGAGACAAAGCCTTGATGAAACTGTTTGTTGGTGGGGCTCAAAGAAATAGTCGTACATTAAGAATCGTAGTTTTTGTGCACGGATTCCAGGTACGTCCATTTAATCTTTTTTTCGAAGCTCATTGCATTTTACTGTGTCATTATTCGTCTTAAAATGTCACAAATTCAAATTTCAATATTCTTTCAGGATGGAAAAACCATACTCGCTCTTGTTTGAATTCTAAATGACCCGAAGTACTTATTTTTCCTACTGACTATATAATTGTTCAATTATTGAAGAAGATAGAGAAATGATGTTTGAGGAATTTGTCTACTGTGGACCATTCTATCCTGTGGTGGTTTCATGTCTACAGTCATTAATCACAGCTTTTCCAAGTTTGTATTTTATTACATATATGCTTACAGCTTCACATATTCATCTAGTGATCTTTCAAACTTTTGCTCCCATCTGTGCTTCTGAACTTTCTGTAACTGTTGTCCAGTATCATAGTCATGTTGAACTTGTACAATTAGATTCATGTGTTTCTGTTGCATGTTCTTTGCTGTGTTGAATCCGTTAAAAAGTCTAGATTGACTCCATGTTTGTGGCATGAGGCTTATGGCCACCTGATCAATTACCAGTGGAAATAATGCATCATTGGCATCAAAGCTGTCAACAAATCGACACACAAAGATGCTTTTCTGACTAGTAATAATGGAAGTAATAACACCAGGTTCGGTTGCCTATACTATTTCTGAGTCGTTCTATTGAGAACACTATTTCCAGGGATGCAATTGTGTATACTCTCTCCTTGATTAAGTGTTCAACGCACCCCTCAAGTTGTAGTGTCCTTGCATTCTATCAGTGAACTGTGTGAGACAGAGAGAGAAGCTAGTACAACAATACAAGGGAAGTTGATGATACTGAGCAAGTTTATCTTAGTTGAACCAGAAGATGGCCCTCCTCACTTGTATTTGAAGTTGCCTCTTGTAATAGTGGATAATGGTTACTGTAAAAATATGCTCCAGCTGATTGGGAGATCGCCTCTTATCTGCCATTCTTGACAGAAAATTCATGCAGTTTGGTTTGATGGTCCAAGTGAGTGATGTATAATGGCTGTCCTATTCATTTACCTCTGCCATAGCCGTTTATCATCCATTCTTTACAAAAATTTGTGGCAGATTCTTGTGGAATAGCCTTTTTAATACATGAAGAACTCAGCTATGTTCCAAGTTGACAATGGAAGATGAGTGATATTTTTAGATGCATTGCTTTCAGACAGTCACCTGGCGACCAAGTGTCATGTACATTAAGGATTGGAGTAGGAGCTCACAGTGGGCCATTTGATTCAGAAAAATCTTGATGGAAGAACTGGAATCGTACAAGATGCTCTGAGTTGTCGCCATGAATAGATCATAGAAAAATGTCCGAATGCGACCCTCTAAGTGTAATCCTTGAAGAAAATATCTAATAATATGGATATTGAGTTAAGAACCGGAAGAGTGGACGGATGGAAAGGCTCAACACTAAAGTCTACTTCATCATGTAGAAAGACTCTGATAAATGCCAACGTGTATGTGATCATCTAAGAAAATTTCATTTGTTAATTAATTTAATCCGAGTCAATCACATATTTGTAGATCTTTGTGTTGTTGATACAACTTGGACGCTGATGGCTGGAGGTATCAATATTTGGTGTCTGGAGTACAATATATTGGTAACATGATGGTGGGGTCCAGGATACATCTATGAAAAGAAAAACATGTTGGATGATGATCTTTATGACAAGTAGTTTGGGAATATTTAGGCTCTAAGTTATTCCTCACTTTTTTATATAGTGATCGAATTTGTTTCAAATAGGGTGGCCATTAATATTGGATATTCTCCAGAAGGCAGATTGTGTTCTCAACTAGAAAACTGGAGTGGGTTTCTTTGTTGAGGTCCGGGCCAAGTGAACCAGTGCTGGTTCTTTTGCACGACCTACTTGGAAATGTTGTCGCCACATATCTTTGAAAATTTTCTCGTACTTCACTGAATTGAAGTGGTGTTCACTGCCTTCCAAGAAATAGAGTGTTTACTTTGCATTATTGGAGAACTTAAATGTTTACGATAAAATAGTGTTACAGGATAAATATGCACGTTTTATTATATTACGGGATCGTGTGGAAGTTAGATTTCTTAGAAACTACGTTTTGAATAGAAACAAATAGACTATCCTCATATTTTACCCATAAAAGAAATTCCACAAAATTTATCTTTTGAAAATACTTTTCCCTTGACAGTGGGCAAGGTCCTATGCCCATAAGTGGCAAGGTCCCTTGGATATTGTTAGATTATTGGCCCGTCCAACCCAAAACCAATTGGCCATGAGCGAAGGCCCATGTTTGCAAACCCACAGGGTATTTGTTTTCCTAGCATAGGATTATCATACCGAACTTATTTATTTATTATCCTAATGCGAGCTTTGCTAATGTCTTGGTTGTACATTTCCACCTTCATTATATACTTCCTTTTTTCCACTACCCACTTCCCTTAAGAACTTTTGTTGCTGCTGATTTGCGATCAGTAAATTGATTGAGCTGAACAATTCTTGTTCTTACATGAGATTCATCTGAGAAGGTAAACTGTTTCATTTCTGCAGTGTAATGCAATGCTGACTACTGCTTTTCATATCTTATCATTTGCTTCCTTTTTATAGGGGCATCATCTAGATTTGAGATTGGTTCGCAATCAGTGGCTTTTAATCGATCCTGGAGCTGAATGCCTCATGTCAGAGGCAAATGAGGAGAAAACTTCTGGAGACTTCAGAGAAATGGGCAGCAGGTTGTCTGAAGAAGTCAACGCTTTCATTAGAAAGAAAATTGATAAATATTCCAGAACGGGAGGTTGTAAAGGGATCAAACTAAGCTTTGTTGGTCATTCGATTGGAAACATTATCATAAGAAGTGCCTTAACCGGTAATTACATGACGATCCTACCTTCTTATTAATTTCATATCTCATCCTGAAAAGAACGTCCTGCATCTCAGAGAGCGCGATGGAACCTTTTCTGGGGCACCTTCACACTTACATGTCCCTGTCTGGACCACACTTGGGGTATTGGTATAGTTCAAACTCTTTATTCAACTCTGGTCTGTGGCTTCTGAAGAAATTAAAGGGAGCCCAGTGCATCCATCAACTCACTTTCACCGATGATCCAGACCTCCAGAACACTTTCTTTTACAAGCTCTGCAAGGTACAAAACCCATATAATTTTTTTGCATTCAAATGCGTTACCATTCGATCATTATGCTTCTAATCGGTGTTTCTGATACGGTAAGATTTCTTGGAACAGCCTGTAAATAGTAAAAGGGTTTGGATCATTATATTTAGGGAATGTTTTGCCTTGAGGATGACCACACTGATGCTCAATGAGATAATCCCTTGGCGACTTCTCTAATGTCTGAATTTCTGTCTCCTTGTGATTTTCAGAGGAAGACGCTGCAGAACTTCGACAACATAGTACTGCTGTCATCACCACAGGTATACATCATTTGGTTTGCCACGACCGGATGCATATATAAATTTTCATTTATCTATTTTTTAATATTTATGTCTCTTAAATAAGGGACACCCATTTAATATTTATGATGTTTTGTGCCGGCACTTCACTTATTTCTATTCCATTATTCGAATTTTCCCTTGTTTAATTGCCCTTTTACCCACTTAATCTACTTGTCTCTCTCGGCTGCAGATTTGACATAGCGTCATCCTTATGAAATCGAAGATTATGACAATTTAGTGACGCAGCATTGACCTCTTTGTACAGGATGGTTATGTTCCCTACCATTCAGCAAGAATCGAGCTGTGCCAGGCGTCCTCGTGGGACAACTCGAAGAAGGCGTTGGTCTTTCTCGAAATGCTCAATAACTGCTTGGATCAGATCAGGACTCCCTCTTCCGAAAGGCGCACGTTCATGCGCTGTGACATCAACTTTGACTCATCTTCACAGGGTAGGAACTTGAACACCATCATCGGCCGAGCAGCGCACATCGAGTTCCTCGAGACCGACGTCTTCGCCAGATTCATAATGTGGTCTTTCCCCGACCTGTTCCGCTGACCCCGCCCACGCCCTCCCTCCCTCTTGGAAGCACCGGCCCAGATCTCTTTCTTTGACCTAATTGCAGTGGGCGGACAACTCTCGGCGCCCGTTTTGGTGCGGCTGGAGATGATTTTCATCACGGTCCTCGACTGCTCATCTCCATGGCACTGTAAGTAATTCTTATGTCTCCAGCTGGTCTCCTCCCCCAGAGGCCATCCCTTAACTGTAAATCATATGATGGTAGGTAGTCAGATTATGATCCCAACAGGGTGCATCATCATTTATATGGCATGGTTAGGTTATAGGAATTATGAGCTGTGCTGGTAATAAACTGAAGTCCACTCTCATGTTCTACTGGTATATATACTCCACGGATAACAACAGCAAGTGCCCTGCATGTGACCTTGATATTTCAGATCGAGGATCGGAACTGTAATTTTCTCTTGACTTTTTTTTCTTCATCTCGATTAAAAAACCAGGTTTGATCTTGGGTTGACCCGGATACAAATGTTTTTGAATGTTTACCTGAGTTGGCCCAGATCTTGGTTGACCCGGAGACAGATGTTTTTGAAGGTTTATCTGAGTTGACCCAGATCTTGGGTTCAGCCCCTTGTGTTGGTGTTGACAACATGGGAAAAAAAATGCTCTTGAATGGCGAAATGATGCTCTTCTGATCAGATGAATGACGGGAATGAAAAAACAAAGAGGAATCCAAGATCAGAGGGAGAAGCAAAGTAAGATCTGATGTACAAGTGAGAGAGAGAGACAAGCAGGTTGAGGAAGCTCCCCGTCTTCCTCAGGCACCAGCTTGCCCCAGGCAGTCCAGGCTCTCCTCCCTGCTACGGACGATCCCGTGGAACGCCTCCCTCACCAAGCGTTCCAGGGGGTCAAGCCCCTCTCTCAGGGAATCGCAGACCTGCGACAGCTCCGCCACCAGCTGCTTCAGCTCCTCCTCCTTCTCCTCCGCCAGAGGGTGTTGGCTCGGATCCGTCAGCTCCGCCAGGCGCAGCGAGCACTTCTCCATCTGCTGGATCTCCCTCAGCAGGCCGCCGGAAGTCTGGCGCTCCCGCTTCTTCGACTCCGCCATAATCCTCTCGTGGAGCAGCGTCGCCGGCGCCGCCCACGGGAAGCTGCGGGGGAAGGAGAAGTGGCCGTGTACGCCGCCGCGGTCCTGGCAGGGCACCGCCGCGACGAGGGCCCACGCCACGAGGAGGAGCAGGGAGTTCATGGCGTAGAGGGCGGCGGCGAGGCCGCCGCCGCCGCCGATGGCGTCGCTCCCGCGGGGGACGGTGAGGCCGTTGCCGATGGCGGTGAGCTGCCGGGCTGCGGACCACGACGGGGAGACGCTCCAGGAGTGGGACCGCGCGTGGCTGGCCGCGGGGCGGTGATGGTCCTTCCCGGCGCCGCCGTGCCGGACGAAGGAGCGGTGGCGTAGCCCCAGAAGGGGCGAGGTCTCCTTCTCGTCTAGCATGGCGGCGGCAAGCTCGGCGAGGGCCTTCTGGGCACGGCGCAGCTGGCCCAGCCCCACGCCCCGCCGGCTCGGCTCGAGCGCCACGAGGACGATCTCGAGGAGCTTGCGCCACCGCCGCAGACGCTCAATGCCGTCGCGGACGGCGTTGCAGACGTCGAGGGCCTTGACGCTGCGCTCCGAGAACTCTGCGAGCAGGCGCTCGACGGGGGACCCGGAGATCGCCGCCGCACCACGGCTATCGAGGACGACGGCCCGGAACTCTTTCTGGCAGGCGAGGAAGGCCTCCAGGAGCCTCCGGGTCCAGCTGAGGCACAGCAGCTGCTCCTTCCTCCCGCCGCCGCTAGCCGGCGAGGCGGCGCAGGGGACGCCGAGGTTGTAGAAGAGGTCGGCGACGTGCTTCTGGAAGGAGTCCGGTTCGTGCTCCTGCTGGCACGCGCCGCCGTGGTGGGCGTCTATGGAATGCATCTGCTCACGCCCGATGCTGAGCAGGGACCGTCCCAGAGAGGCGATCGGCAATGAGGGGCCCTGGTAGTGGTAGTCCGCGGCCGGAGGCATTGTCATATCGCAGGAAGAAGAAGAGGAAGAAGGGAACAGGAAAGTGTAGGACGATGACCCTGTTTCGTTCCCTAAAGAGAAGGCAGAGACGGGGAGGGAATTCCTGGCCTATATCCGGGCACTGATCGAGCGCCGCCGTTTGGCTGGTCGCCGGGCGGGGCGGGCCCGACTGACTGTTAGCGGCGGGCCCGTTGAGTTGGACGCAGATGCGATCCGAGTGTTGGGCTGGCACCTGTGCGAGCTCAGGGCCGAGGGAGGTTCCAGAAGACGATCGGGCCGTCCACGCGCAACTGGATCAGCACCATCAGGCAGGCACCAGCTGGAAAACGCATTAAGAAAAGCACAGGATATTCAATCTACATAAATAGGAGCGAGAAAAGGGGAGAGAGAGAGAACCAGTGGCACGGCTAGAAAAATTTGAGGCTTCGACGACGGGAGAACAGACGGAAACCAGCTGGCCGCAATGTCGACGGTCAAACAAGATAACATTTCCGTGCCCTTCACCTCTGAGAAATAATGTTCAAACTCAACGTTGGTTGACCTTTCCTTTTTCGGCCCCCCCAGCCCCCCCTCGCTGCCCCACGCGTGTCCAAAGGCCGAAGGTCAACCAGCTACATCTGCAGTTCGTGTACGTCTCCGCTTGTCCATCCATCTGTCCACCGCCACACATCAAAAAAACCGTGGCCCAGTTCGCGACTATTTTCCCCACGTCCACACCGAAGAAAGTAAAGAAGGTGAGCGAACGATGGGATGTCAACGCCGCTGCCAAACATTCGGAGACACCCATCTGATCCTCAGCCGGGGTCAACCCAAAAAACAACTCCTTTCCTCGGGCGGAAAAGAATGGCAGAAGACCCGAGCGGGCAACGCGAAACGTGGCGGAAGATCGAAGCGGCAGCAAGCCTTCACCAGATTTCCAGCTGCTTCGCCGCCACGGCGTCAGCCACGAAGATGCTTCCAGAGTCGCACCAACCAGCCAAGACGTCACGTTTCGAATCCTGCCGCCAAAGAAAGAGTGCACCTTTGACTAAGCCCGTGGCCGCGAAAAATTCGGGGTTGACCAGATCTCCGGGGATAGAACATAACCTTACTGAACCCCAGCCAGTTCGAGTCCCCTCTGAAGGAAAACACTTTCTTGTTCTCTCTCCATTGACCACAGAAAACCTGCCAAAATTCAAGCATTCGCGAGGGTTCATGTCAATTAATGCCCACCATCTTTTTTAAAAAAACCTAGTCGTAGGGCAAGCACGCCTATACTGAGGTAATAATATATCTGATCTCAGCAAGAAATAAACCCAGTTACCAGAAGTTGAGTATGATCACCTCATAGTCAACGCCCTGCACGTACATATAATCCGAGTTGAGTGAGGAGAATGAGAGACCTGTTATCTGCAAGAAGTGGAGAAAGAGAAGAGAAGAGAGAGAGAGAGAGAGAGATGTTACTGTTCATTGCATAGACACCAAGATCTGTCTCCGAATGAAACCTCACACACAAGACCCAAAAAAAAAGAGAGCAACCTCATATTTTGAGCAGCTCGCCCATCTTGCCAGGGCTGACCACCTGCATTCAAGAATGCAGGCACCAAGTTCATTAGAACAGTTTCTGGAGTTAGAACACAACAAAGAGGGACTACTTCTCAGAGGTTTTAGAAAAAAAAAATTAAAAAATCAAAATCTTTGTGTTCCGAATAGGGATTCCATAGTCCAACAACAGATTGAGGGCAACATCCGACGAAAAAATTAACAGAACTTATGCGTGGATGATCGACTCAACCTGCGGGGATCATAGATGGTTAAGCAACGATCAGACCCACCAACAGCAACATGTCCAGACGGAGAACAGCTGATGGCATAAATGAGATCTCCGACAGACCCGCAGACCCTTTGCACACAGCCACCACCGGTTCTCAGGTCCCATATCGTCAGCTGGATCGAACCCAGAAGGAAAATCAGGGACAACATGATGTCCGAACATCAAAAAATGACGCCAGTTGTCAATAATACAGCGGAACGGCCATGCCTGGCTACCCTCGGCAACGGCGAGCACAGAGCTGCCACACCCCAGCAGAGATCCTTGTAAGAAAGTTGAAGAATTTGGATACCATAGCCTGAAGCCACAGATGCAAGGAGAATCAAAAACGTTTCAGAGACCATTACAAGGAAAATCCGAGCCAGGTGGCATTTCAGCTACTCACGTCTGAAAACTTTGAAGATGGATGTCCTGATCATAAATGTCAATACTTTTGCAGAAACTATGGACGATGGCAACCTGAAAAGAGTCAACAGCAAGAGTCAAATCAAGTCCCACGGTGCATTCAAAGACCAGCGAGCTTAAAGTCAGCTCTGCTCGTCAACTGAGGAAACATCGAGGGAGAAATGAAGTGAGAAAGAAAACTTGGGAATCTCAGGACGTCAGCAGCTGCAAAGTCAAACTCACAGAAGGGAAACTCACTTCATTGGGCAGAATAACAAGAAAAAAAATCGATTATTATTCTTTACAAACTTTAATCTGTCAACCGATTATGTCCAATTATTATTTGATTATTAGCACTGAGAAACTACTTCTACTTCGTCCTATCTGTCAATCCCTGTCCAGAGACTCCAAGAAATTGTCATTTAACAGCTTATCCGGGTCATTAAAGACAAAAAAAAATGAAAAAAAAAGCAGCAGATCAGTCAGAGCATATGCCGCATAGTCAAAGTCTGGTTCAGACATTAGAGGAGACAAAGATTTCACATCTGAATCACATGTTCTTGGCCACCAAATGCAGCATACATATCCAAGGTCCTGATGGGGAAATGGAGACAGTACCGTGGATGAGTTACTGGGACTGAAACAGACGCCTGCCCAACTACCCTCCCCTACACCATAACCTCGAGGCGATATCGAGTATGAACGTCTATTGATGTCTGAAAATTCAGAACCATATACAATTAAAATATGGTAGTTGGATCAAGAATACTAAGAATATCTGGCAATAACAAAAAATATCGCTCCACCAAGAGACTGGGAATGAATACGAAAACAGCCTTAAGAAATAAAATGGAAAAAAGGACCTGCATCGGTCGCATCTAATCCTGATACAATGAGTTGACCATAACAATCGACTGTGCCCAACATCAAACATGAATCACCTGCATAGATTCATGATACCACAAAAAGGAGTTTGTTTCTCATCACTACAGTGATAACACACTGAAAATAAAGATGAGCGCATATCAAAAACCAACATAAAATCACGAAATTCCAAATTATGGATTTAAATGGCAATGACTGTAATCTTTAAGATCGGCTTTCGACTCATCCGTACTAACCGGCCAAGTTGTGTATCACATCTAATCTAACTATTCACAACTTCAGGTAGCCAAGAACTTTTAGAAGCATTTTCAGGAAATATTTCTCGAAGGGCATAATTAGTATGTTTGAACTTCATCGTTTGGCCCTGAATTCCAAAGAACCAACTACAAGCACAAGATATCAACATCAAATGTATGGAGCCTGGATTGAATCACTGATTTAATTCAGAATAAATAATTTTGAAAACGTTACCTACATCGCCAAGTATGATGAAGCCTGATCGGAGCGTTTATTACATAATCATTGCAGAAGTGTTAGGCCATAACCTCAATAGGCTCGAAAGATATATACAAAGTCTGAATTACAGTAAAGGTGCTTACTGTCTCCCTCAGCCAGTGCTATACTCTGAATTTCCGAATGATGTGGGCAACGATCCACCGCATGTGATTGCATGATCTTCAAATAACACGGCAAGATTGGTAAATAAACAGAAAGAAAGGGAACTCATAAAACTCATGGTTAATCACGCGGGATAAAAATTCATGCCTGGGTTTGGACAGGAACTATGAGGCTATCCTTTCCTTCAGCAGGACAAGCGCCCTCAGTTGATATCTGCAACAAAAACTCTTTAATCATGGGCCAGCATATCGAAGAACAGTAATTCAATGACTAGGGAGAATGCCCGGTGTTGATATGGAATATAAATCGCCGCTCATTGGCGATTTCAACTGTCCTCGCGATCAATCCGTCGTTCCAGAAGACTTTCTAGTTTTTCTCGGATCTCCATTCCATTCTAATGAGTTGACCCATTCAAATCAATCAGATAATTTCGAGGTAAAATGGTTCTTGATCGTCTTCAAGAACCATTTTACCCCGCAGTCTGTAGTAGTTATGCTCCATCTTCTTGTGCTCGGTGCTCCAAGTAGACTATCAGCGGAACCAGGTGAGGCGAAGGGGGGTAAAGCGAGAAGCGAGGGTTATCGTAGCTGCCAGAGAGACGAACACGCACCTCGAATCTGTAAACACGGCATCCAGACGCCACATAGACGGAGCAAGAAGTACCGCACCCGTTGCCATTAACCTAAAGGGAGAGGGCGAGGCGAGGACAGCGGATATGAAGACTAAGAGACCAAGAAGCGGGGAGACAGACCAGGATCAGGGAAGAACGAGGGTTCTTCTCACATGTAGAGCGAGCCGGGTTGGTTGCAGGCTGCCGGGCGACGGGTCCTGGATTAGAGAGGCAGGGATGTTCGCCTTCCGCAGCCCCCTCGCCGCCAACATTGCCTTTCTGCTTCTGTTGCGAGCGGTAAATGGAGTGAAGAAGCTGCGGCATATCTATACGTAAGGGTATACAGTTTTTTAACATGTATAATTATTTCTCAATAAATTGTCTTATGTGATGTCATTTTAATGATCTTGATTCTTGATTTGTATCTCATAAATCTCGCATTCTTCTATTAGCCGAGTCTGAATCAGAAGTCTCTGGGGAACAGCGTTTGATCCATGAAATGGCTGGTACTTGTGATTGATGAGATTCAGCCTACTTTATTGATGATCTGCACTTGAAATGAAGCATACCCGCCATCTATAACGAGCTTGAATTTGACATCTCTCTCTCTCTCTCTCTCTCTCTCTCTCTCTCTCTGTGCCTGCAATCCGTGCGTAAACTGCCTTCTGGTCGTTCACGATGGAAACGGCAAAGAACCAGCCAAGACGAGCTTTGGGTCTCAGAAGATAGAGAGGGTTGGAAGCAAGGGAGGGCCAAGATTCCACTTTTAATGCCAAGACGACACCAGAGAAAGAATGTTGGGAAGGCAAGGGGAAGGGCCGAGGGAGGGGAGGAAAGGCGAGCGAGAGAAAGATCATGGCGGAGGGAGAGATGCCGCACCACAGTTACAGATTACAGCCGACACACGCGAACAGTCAACCGGAAGAACACCGAACAACCAGAGAACTTCCCCTCCCTGCCGTATTCTCTTCTTTCCTTACCGTCTTCTATTCACAGGCCAGCTTGGTGTCAAAGCTGCTCAGACAGATGGCGAACGCCTGGAACGCCGACAGCGGGTACCTGTAATCCATGGTGAAGGTGTCCTTCCCGACCTTGCCGAACTGAAGGATGATCTTGTCGTGCTCCGACGGGGCCGGCTGCGACGGCGTCGGCGCGCCGGCGGCCTGCGGCTGCGCGTCGGCAATGAGCTGGAAGTTCTTCACGGACGCGACGGTGACACGCCCCCGGAAGTTCAGGCACCAGCACTGAAGCTGCTCGTGCCACCTCGGGGCCTTGTTGCGGAGCACCAGCGGCACCGCCTTCCCCTCTTCGCCGCCGTCCTCCGCCGCGCCACCGACGCTGTCGGAGAACCGCGCGCTGCCGAAGTCCGCCGAGCGGTCCACGGCTGAGTACTTGGAGAAGGACATGCTGCGGAAGGAGTCCTCCAAGGAGCGGCTAAGGAGCTTCTCCGGCTGCCCGGGGACCTTGCCGCCCACGTCAAGGGCGGTCGTCGGGATAGAGTGCATGGTGCAGCGCATCCGCCGCGGCCCGCGCTTCCCCAGGACATTCAGCTCGTACGCCACCTGAGCTATACCGTAGTTGCCGGTGGGCACCTTGGGGGAGACCTTGGAGTAGAACCGGCGACTGGAGCGACCAGGCGGCGGAAGGGCGGAGCCGTTGTACGGCGGCTGCGTGTTGTAGATGACGAACTTGGTACCCAGAAAATTCGACCTGCGGGAGAGAGATTGCCGGCTAAGTCAACCCCAGAAACAATCGCCACCACTGGAGATGATGGATATTTTCACCCACCTCAACTTCCCAATGTAGGTACTACTGGATCTCGATATATTGTCGGCGTCCATGGAGATGATATACTCCGTGCGGGAAGCTCCTGACGACCTCTTGGCGGAGAGGAGGAACTTCCCGTTCTCAGCGAGCAAGGCTGCGCAGTTCGACAAGGAGGAGCGTGTGAGTGTCTCAGTTGACTTTTGATTCGACTGCGCGACGGCTCAAAAGCAATTGTTTACCAGGAATAAGAGGACTTCGCTTACCAGGGCTGAGGCACAGGAAGAGGTGGTATCTCGACTTTGACCTGTCCCTCTTGATGAAGCACTGGATGGTTCCGTCGCGAGGACCCGGCTGCAAAGATGAGGGAGAGATCGTCGATGAGCTGAGAACCCCGCCGTTGACTTCCATCGTTTCAACCACGAGCAAAGATAAGACACGGGCGGAGGGAAACCTGCTTCAGGGAGACGGGGAAGGTAAGCTTCCCGCAGAACTCCGGCCCGCTGACGATCTCCTTGCACATCTCCCTCCACGCTGTGCAGACTGCGGCGCAGGCGACGACGTGCTTGCGAGACGGCCAGGAACTCTCGCTCTCTTCCAACCTCTTGATCACGTCCCGCAGCAGCTCCGGGGGCAGACAGGCCCAGCGGCTCTGCTGGGTCACGGCGAGGCCGCCGGGAAACTCATCGGCGGAGACCTGCGATTTTCCCCGGTGATGACCGGAGAGGCCGGAGATTCTCACCTCGATCCCGCGTCTCCTGGAGAAGCTGCCGATGCTGTCCCTCACATCGGAGAGGATGCTCCGGAACGACATGGGAGCCGGCTGGAATCACGAGGAGGAGGACGACACCGGCGGGAACTCACTGGGAACCCATTCCTCAAATCACAGCCTCAGAGAACCATCAGTCAGCGAGGAGGCGACCGCTCCTGAGAACTGAAACCCAGAGGAGAAAACATCATGCGCTGGCGTTGGAATCTGAAAACAATAATTTTGACCACGCAAAGGTTCAGATTCCGGCGAACCCTACCCAGGCCAACCATTGAATTATCTTCATGGTTTCACCTGAGCGATATGAACTGACGGGAAGGGGGGAAGGGCTGTTCTTCCGAAAACCCCTGCCCTAGGTCCGCAATCTTCCGCAGCTATGCAGAAATCTCGATATTTTCAATAGAACCCCGAAGAGTATCGTTCACAAAAGGCTTGCAGAGATGCGTTCTCGCTCCAAGAAATCACGGAAATTAAGGGTAATATTTCACAAGTCCGGGGAGAAGAACCCCGACCAATAAGCAGTGGCCCTTCTCCGTGGATCGAAGGAAAAACCTGATAGGAATGCCGAAGAAGCGGGGGCGAGGAAAGGATAGCTACCCGGAAGTTAGACTCCGCAGAGTTACCCAAAATGGTAAAAAAAACCCCGCTTCGAAAGAAAGCAGCACCGTTCAGCAGAGCTTCTCGGAAATCGACCGCGGAGAACCCAGATGAAGCGACAACAGCTCCCAGATTTCCGAAGAGAACCCAGTCGAATTCGAACAAAAGGCAGGAATAATCTCAGAAAAGGAGCTCCAAGGCCTCACCTTTCGAGCTCTGAGCCCGCGCCCACGAACCACCGGGGAACCCCTCGGAGAAGCCCCCCTCGGAGACCCGGCTTTCTCTCTCCTCGTCAACCCCCTGGAATCAACGGGCGGCAAATAACTCGAACACCAAGCGTCTGAACAAGGAACGAATCGGCATGACTATCACCCTCACTTTCGCCCCCGATCACTTCTCCCTGGATCCCTTCCTTCTCACCACCTCCTGTCCTCTCCCTCTCCTCTCCCCTCCCTACCGCCCAACCCTCTGTACTTCTGCTTTCTCTTTCCCTCACCTCTATCTTTCTCAAGGGTCACCCCCTTCTTCCTCTCTCAACCCTCACCTACCTACCTCTCTCTCTCTCCATCGACAGGTGGGAAGGAGGAGCGGATCTCACCATCCATTAAATCCACTTCAGGACAAAGAAATGTGACAAGAGCGGGCGACCACCACAGTGGAGGATAAAAAAAAGGAGACGTCTTTGCTCATGTCGTCACGGGCTCTGGATGTTCTTTGGATACAAATTTCCCGTCGCCGTAACGTCTATGAAAGCCCGAGTAACGACGTTGTTCCTTCCGTCAGAGAGAGAGAGAGAGAAACGGAGGGCGGCGGCCGCGTACCTTTCAGACACTTTCCGTTCAGCTGGCACTTCTGTGTCTGCCTCTCTCTCTCCGGCTTCTTCGAGGTTCCGTTCCTGTGTGCCCTCGGAACCAGGCACGCTAAGCAGTTCCCATGAATGCTGAGATGTCCACTTTGACACGTCGATTCACGTGAGTATACCCTGTCTAGTTTTGGAATTGGTCGTCACCTTCTGATCTACGAAAATTAGGATACATGAGAAACGTTCCCACTCTTACTATAGTTTGAAACATTTTTGCAAAGAGTGGGAATAAGAGGATTAATGGGAAATTTCCTCGGGCCGTTCAAGCCGACTCGAGTTGACCACGGCCGAAACTAACGGCGACCTACCGTTGACAAATAAGCCCCACCCCCCGGGACTCATGAAGAATTCTCTTGCTTCCATTGCGTGAAATTTCAAGTATGAAATAAATAGCACGGGCTTGTGCTCACCCGGACGTATTCTACACAGCATCCTTCTCGTCTTTCACTTGGTCAATTGTTGACCGGCCAAACATGGCACTTTTATCGGGTGTTGATCCATTGACTTAGCATGAGTTTGACCGTATTCTAGTTCGTATCACAGTCGAAAACCCGGGGGACTACACGGCATGACTCCCCGTTTGCAAAAATCCTCTCTCTCTCTCTCGCTACGTATATATATATAAATGTCTATTTATATTGTCGTTTGCTATAACTAGTAAACGCCAAGACCCCAGACGACTCTGAGCAAATACTACTCCAAGTTGAGTCAAAGGATAAGATTCCTCATGAATAAATAGTGTAAGATGAACGCGTCGCATAGATTGTAAGGGAAAAGTAGATACTTTCTGGGTCGGGAGACATCCAAATCTAGAGACCCAATGAGCCATCTGCTTACTCGAGTAGTTGCTAGTTCCGATGATTGTGTTCTTCATCTTCTGTGCCACCCATTCATCCTTCTCTGCGACCTTTTTCCCACCTTTCATGCCGGAGGAATACTACATCTCTGTAACGTGACGTAGCCCTAAGTCAACCTGGGGCTCCCTCCCTCTCTCTCTCTCTCTCTCTCCATGGCTTGGGTAAATGGCGTGTGCGGGAAAGAAAAAGACCTGGAAGGCACTGAACTTTAATCACTGATGGTTGAGTATGCTTATATTTAATATGCGTTTATATTTACATATATATCCAGAGAGAGAGAGAGAGAGAGAGAGAGAGAGAGAGAGAGAGAGAGAGAGTCGGAGGGAGGGATTTAAAAGCCGAGGAGTCGATGGGGAATCCCAACTCGATCTCCACGCATTTAAATACCGTGTTGACGTACTCGGGATAAAATAGCGAACGATGGATGGTGGACTAGTTATTTCGACATCACTGTGATAATGTAGTATCTGTAGATAAACTCCATTAGGCCTATGCCTAACAACTCGGCCTCAAAGCAGATATCTAACGAGCGAGAGAGAGAGAAAGAGAGAGACAGGGACAGGACGAGAGAGAGAGTATGTGCGTTTTGTACACGTCTCATAGCAGGTTCCACCGTCGCTCGTGCGGTCGCCTCGGGCAATCAATGCTAGACAAGTCAACTAACGTGGGTGGCTGCTACGCGTCCACGTGACCCAACGAGCACACCGCAGGAACTGGGGTGAAGAGAAGGGTCCGCAGACGGACGAACGGGTGGTCCCCTCCTCGATGCCGTAGACGAACGGCTGAGATTCTCGTCCAGTGGCAGGACGGCCCAACGTTCACACAGATGAGTAGCGCCTGCACTGCATGGTACGAGCTTCTTTCATACGAATTTTGTGGTCACATTCTTTTACTATCTATTAGGGCCCTTCTGAATGTAAATCATTGAATTTTTGCATATTATTCTATGAAGAACTATACTAATGACTAACTTTAATGTTAATAATATGCCAATTTAATATCATTAACTCAAGAGCACATGTTCCGTCCAAGTACAATGTCTCAATGTGTAAGGGCGTACCTTCCCTCCTTGTCTTGTGGCGCCCTCGCCTGCACTCTATTCAGCCTCGGGGAAAGTTCACAATGAATGCAGAAGTAAGGGAGGACCAAATGATGAAATACCAAAGATCGGAGAGGTTTACCCTCTCTCATTTGTACTCCTCCCGTTCTTCTAGTCCCTTGACCCTTCTGTGTGTGTGTGTGTGTGTGTGTGTGTGTGTGTGTGTGTGAGAGAGAGAGAGAGAGAGAGAGAGAGAGAGAGAGCTACTTCTCGTATGACGCCACCCTTGTCGGAACAAATGAATCTTAAAACCAGAATAACATGAAAAATTTCAAGCCGAGAATGACGAGGAGATGACGTGAGGATGAGTTGGAGCGTGGAAAAGGGCGGCGCTAGACCTCTCTTTTCATGGGCCGTCGAGGTTGAGTTTGCATTCAAGTAAGAGTAAAACCGGCGATGAAGAATGAGGCGAAGGTGGTATCTGGAGGAGGAAAGAAGACCAGGAAGCCGTCGACGATGGAGGAGCCTGCTAACGCATCCAAATTCGACTCGTCAGATGAGAAAATCCAAGATCTAGCGCCTTATATTTGGAAATTGCCAAAATGAGCCTGAAAACCGGGTGAATTCGAGAAAACACACGGTTTATCATTAAAGATGCTTCCATTCTTAGTTAAGAAAGATTTGAAGGCGTATAGTCACCAACCCCGTGGACTTCGACTTAAAAAAGTAACATGCCAGCTGATGTTTATGATCAGGGTGGCGGGATTTTTTTCCTGATATCCTAAGGTTGATGAGAGGAAACGGAGAAAGGGATATGTAGGAAGAGAAGGATGGAGGACGGCTGTTTCTGGTGTCCGCTCGCACTTGGCGTCTTCCACGTATTCATATGAGAATGGCATCTTCCACTCTGTCTTCCTCATACGAATAATATACGGAGGCCAGCACATAATTTCCAACGATGCAATCGACGACGGCATGGGCATCGTCGAGTTCTCCCTCTACCAACAGGTGGCAGCAGCCCTCTTTCTCGCCCCCGTATCCATAGTTTGCGAGATTTACCCAGCTCCGGGCCAATATCATGATTATGATCTGGCACTTATTGGTTTCCTTTAGATCGAGTTCTTTTTGGTTGAGGAGGAAAGCCTTTGTTCACAGAAACAATCGATTCATAAGAAAACTTGAGGAATTCTCGGTTTTTTATTGAATTGGATCCTTCAAATTCTCTGGGAAATCATCACCGCGAATATGCTCAATATTGACATTATGTTATTTTTGCTTCTTATTCAAGACTTTGATTTCGTGAGACTAAAAGTTTAGATCGTCATCAAATCATCCACAGTATCTGTTTCGTATTTCATCACGAATGCAGATAAAGATACTGTATCATTTAACGGGCTTTTCCCCAACCTGAGATCACTCCAGAGCATTCACAAGGAGTATCGATTTCTCTTCCCGTCGTATTCCTGCCGGAGAACAGCTGGGTGGAGACCCTATGGATTAAGAGGGACTTCGGCATCGCCGAGATGATCTACTTGAACGTCTATTATGATGGTGGCCTTCCACCGATGGCTGTCTCTAAGTCCCTAAACCTCCATAACCTACTCGTTAGAACATTATTCAAATAATCCACGCTGTTACTTGTCGGAACATTATTCAAATCATAGAAATTCAAATGTGTAAGTTCAAAATATCACGTGATCTTTCAACAACTTTAAAATATTTATTTTTAAATTTGGTTAGCACCCAAAGTTTCATATATTTCTCACTATCGATGTAAATAGGGAGAATTAAGTGCATTATTATCATTTCCAATAGAATTTTTATTTTAATGTCCTAATCTTGCACGTCATATATTACATGTTTCAATAGAGAAAATGACATGATAAATGTCATTGTTAATCAAGCATGACATGTCACAAGTATTAAATATAAATGAAAATGATGTTTCTACATTTTGTTATCGCAACCTTATTGGAGTCAAAGACAGGCCAACAACCTAATTATCCCAATACTACACCCCTAATTATGTTTCTCCTAATCTTAGGGGCATGATGAAATCATAAAGAACAAGGGCATTTCCATGTGAATCTCAACATTACATTTCCTGCTCCCCCTTAATAAGACTCAAGTTTCCCATCATCACACTTCCATGAGAAGTGGAGTGTATCATCATGCAAAAAGGTACATCCACCTATAGCTTTAATCTTAACTCATGATAAATACGTTTATATTTATGTTAAATTATGAAAAGTGATTTTCAATTGACTAATTTACTTTTTTGGTTAATTATGTGATTTTATATAATTTTTATAATCTTATTTTTGAGATAAATGAAGATAAATAAAGTAATATAAAATAAATAAATAAAAGAGGGTGAACCTATCAATTAATCAAGCCTATAAGTGGGTCAGAAGTACAATCAGGGTGGAGCCACAAGTAAGGGCTTAAGTAGCTATAGATCGATGGGGACATATGTGTGTCACACTCCTTCTACGTCACTAGTGGCCAACTAGCTATGGGGTAAGGAATGGTCATACATATGCAAGAAAGTGACTCATTACTTCTAAATATGATATTATTATATATTCATCTCAAAATCCTCTGTATAACTGATGTGAGACTAAATCGGTAATTTCACCTTTCCTAAAATAATTTTATAATTTTAATACCTAAAATACTTCTTATTTATAACAACGAGATATCATGATAACGTCATTATATAATATTCGAGAACTTATTTACTCTCTCTTATGTAGGCGGATGACTGGCATGAGTTTAAATCCTACTAGAGTCAAAAGTTGTATTTTTATCTGATTAAATTGTGACTTTTCTACATATTATCAATAAAAGATTAAGTCCACCAAAATCGTTTGATCTTTGATGAAAATCTTGTCAACACGATTCACGGAGTATTGTTACTAAAATTATTGAACAATTCATAATATAAGGATCATGAATCTATTAAGTAAATCATTTCCGATTG
The DNA here is from genome assembly GCA_902729315.2 of Spirodela intermedia. Classification (NCBI taxonomy): domain Eukaryota; kingdom Viridiplantae; phylum Streptophyta; class Magnoliopsida; order Alismatales; family Araceae; genus Spirodela; species Spirodela intermedia. Next base: position 8,181,569 of record LR746268.1, on the reverse strand, counting down.
ATCAACAAATAAGTCGTCATTGCAAAGAAGATGATATATCGAGAGACAAGTTGTCATCTCTTGAGTGCATATTAGATGCGATGAAGAGCCTCTTTTTACTGTGCAGATCTAAGGATGAAGCTCTCTGACACACATCCTACTTTCATTCAACTCTTTTTTGTCAATTGACACCTATTAGAGAGCCGCAAAGTAACAATTTTTATATTCTACTAGGTACAACTGTCAGAGACAATTTGAAGACTTATTTATTAATCTCTAGACTTCACAAAAAGATCTAGAGATTGTCTATGTTATCTTTGTCTAAAAAAAACCTTCAAGGCTATGGACACTACAAGATAATCTTTTTGAATGTTCAAGATTATAGTACATTGTCGATGCATCGTTGCTGCGATGTTGAAAGTCTAACTTTTCAACTTTCAACTTAATTTTCACTTCATTTAGAGATAATTTGTGTGATTTAAAAATTTTAAACTACTCTTCATTCAATTACGATTCTTCTGACTTTTACATATTTTAATTTAGCCAATTAAAACATCTGTAATCACTTACATAAGAATCACTAGACGGAACTCTATTTCTACACAATTTACATTTGTTGGGTGCTGATATCATCTTGATGCCCCCAACTCTTATTACCCTTTTTTGTAAATTTTAAATATATTTTATTTTTATTTTTTAGTTTAAAATTTATAAAAAATTATATTCTTTGTGAAAAATTTGAAATATTATATAATATTATATTACATCCTTGTGATCGACCTAGAAATTTTCACTATTTTTAGAAATTTTATTGATTTAAAAGTAATATATTTATTGATAAATATTTTAACTACCTAAAAATTAATAGTTTATAGTTTTGTAAATTTTTAATTTACGTGATTCACTATAAAACGACTAAGTCATATCAAGATTCTTACAAGACTTTCAATGAAGATGTTTGCAAGTTAATGAGACAACCTGTGGAGTAGAATTTAACACTTAATATTATCTTATCCCATATATAATGATAAACAATCTCAACGTACTTCTTCCACTTATGAAATGTAGTATTTCTAATAATGAAATGTCGACTTGATTATCATAATCAATAAGTATTTACATAGAAGATGAGATGCCAAAGTTTTTTAAGAGTGAATTAAGTCACACTATTTCTCACGTTATCTCGACCATGACGCGATACTCAAACTAAGTATTAGAGCAAGATACCACCTTTTACTTCATAGAGTAACATGTAACAAAGTTGTCACTCATATATATACAATAATTATATTTGAGTAGACTTTAATTCGAAAATGTTCGTCTTCAATAAATAAGCCCTCTCCCTAAAACTACCTTTGAATGAACTTGTTGAGATTCTTATGTGAATTAATTAAGGACACTAATTATGTACATGACGTCGAGGTGAATGATGGTGAACTAAATCAACTTTCTTAATAACCATCTATATTGATTAGCATCCTCTAAGAGAGTAGAAGACATAACTTAGAAGCGTGGATGTGACCCCATGGATGACGACTCTTACTTGTACTCAAGTAATTGAGTCTCTTGAAGCCTATCAAGAGCATACTTTCTTTGAGAAAGAGCAAGTTTACTATTCTAATAAGCAAACTAAATCTCGAGGAAGTATCTTAGATTCTCCAAATCTTGTATACTAAAGTGTTGTTGCAAGTATGATTTTGTAGGTTAAATGTCTATTTCATTACTTCCAATCATAAAAATGTTGTCCATATAAACAACTAGGATGATAATGTTAGATTTAGTAGTCTTTGTAAACACTATGAAATCCGCAAAATATGGTGAGAATCTAAATTATGTCAGAAAACTATTGAACTTGGTGAACTAGCCATATGGACTTAAGTCTGTAAATGTCATGTTGCAAAAGATACATCATCGATGACTCATCCTAAATAACATACTTAAGAGATTGCTCTATAAACACATGTTCTTCAATATCACCATATAGAAAGACATTAGAAATATCTAATTGATATAAAGATCATATTCGATTTATCATCAAAGAGAGTATCATTTGAATGTAGTTGAGCCAAACTACTAAAGAGAACATCTGAATGTAATCAATGTTATAGGCTTGTATGAATCAATGAGTAATCAAACGAATCTTGTAATGTGCAATAGATCTATTTGGGTTAGACTTGAGTGTGAAAACCCACTTGCATGTGACGATGTTGGCATCATGTGGACAAGATACAAGTGTCCAAGTTCTCTGAGACACTAAGACATCCACTTCCAAGTTCATGGCCACCTTCTATTTAAGTACTTGTGCAACCTCAACATATGATTATGGAATCAACTTGAAGCCACAAAAAGAGCAAAAGTACAAAAGAAAGGAAAAAGATAGTCATAAGAAATAAAATGAGAAATAAGATGTCTCTGGTGCATGCATGTGTACCTTTGCAGAGAGTAATAGTGGGAGATGAGATGACGTTAGAAGAGGATGTCTCCAAAGTCACGTGGGACGCCAAGAGATGAGAAATGGGGTGTCTGGTGCATGCACATATACTTTTACGAAGAGCAATAATGAGAAATGAGATGACACTTAGAAGGGATGTCCTTGGAGCTACACAGGGTGTCGAGAAATGAGAAATGAGGTGTCTAGTGCATACATGTGTACCTTTGCAGAGAGCAATAGTGGGAGATGAGATGCCATTGGGAGGGGATGTCCTTGGAGCCACGTGGGGCGTCGTGAGGCAATGCACGAGGCACTGGTAGGAGTGCACAAGTGTCTACAATTGGTGCATGTGTGGTGGCACACTGGGTGGGCATGCAGGATGACGCTAGGCAAGCGCTAGATAGGCACGCAAGTACACGTGGTAGAAAGTGCGGCAAGCATATAGGGCTACATAGACTGGGCCCTAGGTACATGCGCAAGGTAGGGCTGTGGGAGATTGTGCCAAAAGAGGATATGTGACGCCAAGATAGGAGAGGAGGCGAAGTGGTGGTGGTAGAAAAACCCTATGACTTTGATACTATGTTGACGAGAGGAAGAGGAAATCTTATAATTCATGTATTGAAGAAGAGGAGTACATGATGTTATATAGAAGAGAGTAAGAAAGAGAGAGAGAGGAAGGAGAGATTGTGGAGAAAGAATATGAATGTGGAAAGAATAAATCTAAAATAGACCTAGTGAGCTATTCTAACAAAGTACAAACAAACTCAAGTACAGAATATATTACTCAATAGAGTGAAATATATCTTAGTATAATATTGTGCATAACCTTTAAAATGTTATCATATAGCTAATCTAAAGCTTGATGATTAAAATTTCTAAACACATATAGAAATTTTAATACTATAAGTCTTAACATATATAACAATTAATCCATGATTGATGAAATCATTAAAAGTTTTCTTCAACATATTGAAATTTTCATCTATGTCAACAACAAAGCTAAATGTTCAAAGCAACATTCATAATTTGTCTAGGACTAATACTTTTGGTCATATTGTAAAAGTAGTAGTCCTAGTCATGGACTCATGCATTGTCTTTAAGAGAGTTAGTGCTCCATAAGGACTTTAAACGAAAAAGCTGTCCAGGTCATAGGTCTAGTTATTTCATGGCCTAGTATTAGATAATATTAAAATTAATTCATTTTATCGAGTCATTCAACATTGTACCTTTCCACCATATAAAATTTGTGCCTTAAAGAGTCAAAAGAATAACTTAATATTTTGGCAAGTGTCTCTTTTGACATGATTGACTTCAATGCATCATATTGCTGTTATGTAGGTCATGATTTTATATGTATGTTGTGTTGTTCGTAATATTTTCTTCCTATAATTTTTCATTAATATATTTTAGTACTTGGCCTACCTTAATATTGTGATGTGTACAATGTTTTCCTAAAATAAATAATAAATCGATTAATGTCCTTTTCTTAAAGAGGACAAAATGTAGATTTATACAAATAAGATATCAATTTATGGACCATCCATGCATTTCAATGAATAATTGGAATGGATGAAATGGGAAATGTAATAATAAAATAATAGGAATGATAATGTCTACTAATAATCGGCAAACATGTTTCACCATTTCCTTCAAGGATCCTTTTTTTTCCCCAAAAAATCGGCCTGCAAGGGTTTAAGAATGGTGGATATAAGGCCAAAGCTGGTGAACCACCGACGAAAGATTTGTCCTGAAAAAGTTTCAATTATAATTGTGAAACTTTCATGGAATTCATATCATGTCTACTAAATAATCCAATGAGTAAAAAATCAAGCTAAAAATGAAGAGAATATTATGGAACAAGAATGCGGTGGAAGCACATCAACTAAGACGTCGTCCTTTATGACATGTTTCAACTCTCCAACGCACGAGAATCTCTAGTGCTCTATCTCCAAGAGAATATCACCTTCAGCTCTTGGAATCTCGCCCCATGGTGCTTTCAAGAGCACGATGTCAAAGCTATCTTAGTGGCCCGTTCAGTGCCTATCAGGGCACAAATCAGCGCAGAAGGGAGCCCAGTGGAGAGATCCAAATTAACCCAGTAGACTGAATAAAGCATATAATTCATGGAACAAGTTTATGGGCAAGCATTTATAAATTGCATCGAGTCCAGGGAAGTTTGATTCGTCAAGTCTTCATTATATTTTCTTGTAGGGAGATTCCAAAGGGGATAGTCTAGGCATCCCACTACGGTGCCTCTACACATGGGTGTGCCCATCTCTGCAGATTTCTTCGGCGACCGAGCGATATCCGGCGGCGATTCCGCCGGACTGCAACGTTCCCTATCGTCTTCCGCGACCCGCCGTGGCTCCTGCAAGGGCACGATATCTCCTTTTCAGAGGCTTCATCAATGGAAGATCCAGAGAGCTTCACCGAGAGCGAAGACCACCTGGGCTGCACTGGATGGCACACTTGCGTTCGCAACGTTGCATCAGACGCGCTGTTCGCTCCGCCGACAGGAGAACGAGACATTAAGGGCAGAGGAAAGAAACCAAGAAAGAGAACTTGTGACCGACAAGTTATTGGCCGTGGGAACTACATCCGACGGACGGTAATCCTACTAGGGCAGGAGCATTCAGAGAGGACCTCTTTTTTCAGGGAGGCCCCCGCCGCCGTAAAACTTACGGTGGTTTATGTAGGAGGCGACGCAGCCGGTGGTGCACGCGTCGTAGCAGTCGAAAGCGTCGCAGTTGATTTCCTCCACCAGGCAGCCAACGAGCAACAGGAGGACGAGCATGGCGGCCGGTGTCTTCTTCATCTCCATCTCCTTCCTCTCTCCTTCTCCCCACCACCCCCCGAGGACGCTCCATAAATACGAGTCTCTTTCCCCAGATCTGGCACCGACGTGGCAGGCTCTGTCAGGGTCCTAGCCAGAGAAGAGCGTCCGTCCTCCGAAAGACGGACAACGTTGGATGGCTTCACCAGCACCACGAGGGTGGTCGGATCTATTTAAGAGCTACCAGCGTTGGGATAACCGTGCTGATATGACGCCACGAGCCCGTGACTATAATTAAGTTTCAGTAACACGTGTGTGGATGAATAAATATATTGTTAAAATTACTAAGTTAATCGAAAAATTATTCGGCTTGATTTTTCATAAATAATGTTTAAAAATGGGTTAATAAATGCGTAATATTCTCACTTTCTATAATACACTCAATAGCAGTTTCTAAATGTCAAATAAGAAATAAGTTACTAATTCGGGATGTTAAATTCGAATAATATTAGCGGTATATAATCTCTTATTATATATCTTAAATAAGAGATATATATGGTGCTTTTTAGAGTGGTAAAAGCCAAACAATCCCGTCGTAAAAATACGGAGAAACGGCGCTGTTTTCGTCTTCATATGGCATTTTCCAATGGCATTAGATCTGCGAGATTCTCCGTGTCCACAGGAAGGAAACTGATTTACTTACAAACACGTACGGTTGTTCAAGTTCTTGCCCAGAGGACTTGGAAGAAGCCCGTTTCTTGCTCTCTCTCTCTCTCTCTCTCTCTCGTTTGATCGACGAGGCCAACTCAAGACTACCCTCTATTTTACGAGCATCCGACAAAATGCCCAATGAAAACTAACCCACCCCGCTTCATCTCCTCTACCACCTCAAGTGCGTGAGGTGCCGCCGCCCCTGGTGGCCGAGTTACGCTGCTGAAACTAGACCGTCCGCCCACTGGATCGTCGGCGCAAGCTCACTGTATTATCGGCGCCGGGGGGGGTTCTCGCATTCCTCCTCGGGAGAAGCTTGCTTCAGCGACCGGTCGACTGCGCCTGCGTTGTCACCTCAACTTGCCCTGGCTCTTGAGGCTTCACCACGGGTAGTTCAACTGCCTTCTTGGCTTCCCTACACTTGCCCCAGATCACCAGGTAGAGCCCCACCACGATCAAGATGGCGCCCAAAAGGCTGTCACCAAACAGAGGAAGCAGTTAATGACCCAGGATCTTGAAAAAAAGAAGAAGAAGACCAGCCTGTGGGAACACGGCGGCGCGCATTACCTCCCAAGGTGCAGCTTTTCTTCGAGAAGGAAAGACCCCAGTACAGCCACGACCACCAGCATCAGGGGGTTGAAGACCGACGCGAACAGCGGGCCCTTCAGACGGATGCACCACGCCATCACCATTAAAGTCAACCCCGACGCTATCACTCCCTGCATTCAGGTGTTTGACGTGAGAGTCAGCTCTCCGTTAGTCATACACTTGCGGAGCAGGGAAGACGGACAGGCGTGAGACGGAGAAGGATGAATGCTCAACTCACCACGTAGACGGAGGTGAGGAGCCTGATGTCGAGACCCATCTTCCACTCGTTCCAGTCCCTCTGCATGCAGAGGGCGAGCGCCGCCGACTGCACCGCCGCCATGAGGCACATCAACGCCGCACTCGAGTTGGCGCACGGGAAACACTTGATCATCTTAGCCTGCACCAACAGCGAGAGGTCAGAAAATCCGCGGTCTGAGCTCACAAGGGGACGTCAATCACTTTGAAATCACCTGAATAATCAACCAGATTGCATACGAGAAGCAGCTGACCACAGCCAACAATGAGCCCATCACGCGATTACCATACTCTAGGTGGGCCGGCGCCGGGCTGCCCTTCTCTTGCAACAGGTCAACGTTGCTGGGCCAGATGTCGACCTCCGGCCCCTTATAGAAGGTGAGAAACATCGCCCCGCCCAGCCCCACTGCCGTTCCAGCCAACTTCGCCTTCCCTGCCATTGTCCGCAGACCCAGCTTCTCCAGCCTGGCCGCATCACCACGACGATTTCAGCGCAATCTGAGGAGGCGAGTGGGGAAGAAGAAAGTCTGTAGACAGCATCCCATAGGGCCTTACCCGAAGATCACCGCCAAGACGAAGGTGATGGCGGGGATGAGGTTCGCTATCGCCGTCGTGAAGGTGGCCGTCGTCAGCTTGATGGCCATCAGGTAGAGGTTCTGAGCCAGTGTTCCCCTGCGGTTGAACCGGACCGAGTTAGGAAACTCTTCCCCCACCAGCGATCCACGAGGGTTCATTTTGTTCTCATCGTGCTCCCCGTTCTACCCCGGAGCCGTCCACCATCAATGCCATCACATTAGCTGCCGCATATGCGACGTTGTGGTGATATGGCCCGACGCGTCAACTAACAGGCTGGCTGCCACGGGAGTTAGTTGTAATGGCACGGGGTGGCGCGGTACGATGATTACGTTGACCAGGTTTAATTGACCGTCTCTCTAAAGAAAACCTCGAAATCTACTGCTTCACCCAGCCCGAAACCTTTTTGGTCCGTTCCGATACTCCTCAGGAGCGATGTAAAAAAGGGATATTTCTTCTGTTCCAGGCTTACCCAAATAGCCCGCAGAAGAAAGACTGAATCAGGACCGTCCAAGTGATAGCTGGCCGGGTTTTCCTGCAACGAGAATCACAGGTGGTCGAATGCATCAGAGAGAGGATCCGTTGTCGTTGGCACTCTCTCAGAAAGCCAGATGACGATTATCAAGAGGAGAAGGAATAAGAGGAAGAAGAAAACGATGACGATAACGACGAAGATCAACAAGATCGAATTCTTGAAAATCCTAACGGAGGCTAACAGATGGAGATGGAAATGGAGAGGGAGAACCTTTCGACGAAGAAAGCGACGGGGAGGAGGAAGGCGGCGCCGAAGAGGTGCCTGTACGCCACGAGAACCCGCAGATCCATGCCGTCGTTGGCCGCCAACTTGTAGAAAATGTTCGCCCCGGCGAACACCATCTGCACCAGCACCATCCCCACCACCGGCTTCATCCCATCCACCATGAAACCCATGTCGATCGCCATGCAAGAACCTGCCCACCTTCTTCACTCCGAGAAGTCCGCCCCTCCAAAAAAACCCAGAACAGTGGAGAGATGACTTCAAGAGATACCAAGAATAAGACTCCCACCTCACGGAAAAAGCGCGTCACCCCACTCTGCTAATTCGACCCTGAAGAAATACAGAAACAGAGAGAGACAGAGAGAGAGACAGAGACGGGCTGGGGGAGAGGGGTGTGCTGCTGCCTCTGCCTCCTCTTCCGTTCTTCTCCGGTTGTGAAGGCGGAGGAGAACGAACTCTATTTATGGTGCAAGGGTGAGAAGAACGCAGAAGCCATCACCCAACGAGAATGCCCCACGTTGTCGGCCGGTCCACGTCAGACGGAACTCCAAAGACAACTGTCCCCTGCGCGGATGGAATCTCCCCAAATGGGCCACCGTTACGTTTGAGGGAAGGCCCGGAGGGGGATTAATCTTAGGCGGCAACTCCACGTCGCACGTGTCTATGGGCTTGACACGTGTACATCTGCCTGTTGTTGCCCAGCCACGTACCCTTGCGTTCGACGTCAGCAGCTTCGTCACATTCCTAATGGGCCTCGGCCCGATGATTAACCTTAGCGGGCCCGGAGAACCCGAAAGCTCCACTCACACGGGCGACAGTGGACAGAGCTGTGAGTGGACTCCTATTAGGCACGTGCACGGGGATGAGGTTCCGTCCGGAGACACCGTGGCCGGGCCCCCGGCGCCGAGGCCTGTCCGTTTCTCCCGTGTTCCACGTGAAGAAATAGCGCACTACGTACGGCAGAGGATGCCCACGAAAGAAGGCCGAGTGTTCTGCGTGCTGCTATGGGAGACCCGGGGGAACTGTTCCAGTTGAGTTCAATGATTCCATGCGCCACCGGGGGTGGAGGGTGGGGGACAGACCAGTCAAAAGACGCTATAAACCTAGTTACCCTTTTATCTATCTGATGTTTTTTGTTTGAGCATGCGTGAAAGCACGAAGCTTCCATCGACGAAAACCCCGCGTTATTCTCCAAATCCAGCCTACTGTCCGTGTTGCCGTAAAGAGGGATGCCTTCCCTACTGGTTTAGGGTGGTCAACGGCCTCTTATCCGCACGATCATCTCAAGAGACCGTTCTTTCGGTAGGAATAGGTAGGACATCAAGAACGGAACCGAATCCATCATCTTCATCATACTCCGGCCAAAACCAGGCGCAAGGGGGCGGCTTTGCCGGCGGGTATCGTGGATGATAAAGGCGCTGGTGGGGCTGACAGGGAGAAGATAACGCCGGGAGCCTCGTGCTCGAGGGAAGCATCAAAATGGTGGAGCGCAGGCTGCTCGACAGACGATGGATTGCTCGGGTGGCGGCGAATAGACTGACAGTCAAAAGGAAGCAGCCTCATGATGCGACATGATATGATATCAGACAGGAGAGGAGGAGACGGCTCCTCTCTCGGCCATGGCAAAGCCCGCCTTCCGATGGGAAACTGACGCAGCAACGGGCAGTCTTGCTGCAGTTGCACCAACGAAGCTCCAGAGAGACCAAGCGTAAGAGGTCCAAGGAGAGACTTCGTCTGGGTTTACCATCTTCCCCACGCTCACCGCTGACTATTAGTAGTGGAGGAAGGTCCCTCTTGCAGTTCCCACAGGGCTAGCTTTCAGGAGAGTAGGTCGAGCAAGTCAGTGTCAGTGTCCCCATCGACGGTAACCCTTTCATTAGTGTTCATCTTGCCTCGTCCCTCTGACTGGTGCAGCTAGCTTCCCCACTTCCCCCCGTAACCCTAAAAGAAGCTCCCTTTTCTCTCCTCCCGATCAGCACCGCTCCGAGTGACTCCGCCACAGAAGGAAGGGACTCCGTGAGAGGAGAGTCAATATGAAAGGCCGTGATGCTGAAGATATCCCAGCCTCACCGCAGAGCTGATTGACTTCGGAGCGAGTGGGGTTGACTCACTTTTATAATCAGGGGTATGGGTTTTGCGGAAACTATTGTGATATTATTTGAACGTGTAATTATTCGCGGCAGAATTTGACTTTTGGGCAGTATTGTGTATGCTCTTGCGGTCCATAGCAACGGGGGTCACTTAGATATCATAACAAAGTCAACAGTAGGATGCTAAGCTAAAATGAGTGGGATCGATCCCCCCCGATTCCCCCCAGTTTTTCATAATTACGAGTTTACTCTTTTCGCCATCTTCTTGATTCTCTCTCTCTCTCTCTCTCTCTCTCTCTTCATTTCTGTGTTGTGGGTTTCTCTCGCCGGTGACAGTGGTGGTGCTGGTGCTCGTGGGGGGGCTCTTCTTCTCCGGCGGCGATGCGACGTGGTGCGTATGCAGGAGCGACGCCGGCACCAGTGCGCTACAGAAGACGCTGCACTACGCGTGCGGCGCCGGCGCCGACTGCAGCGCCATCCTGCAGAAGGGAGACTGCTACGAGCTCAACACTGTGCTAGCTCACTGATCCTGGGCCGCCAATAGCTACTTCCAGAAGAAGGGCCAGGGCGCCGGCAGCTGCGACTTCTCCGGCACCGCCGGCATCACCGACCCCAGTTCCACTGGGCGTAGATACCCCTCCTCCGCCAGCTCTACCACGCCGACCTCCAGCAGCCCACGGGGGACAACCACCGCAACCAGTGGGACCCCAGCCTTCGCCTCGCCGACCACCAACGGCATCGTCGGTGGCCTCGGCCCGACCGGCACCGGCATCTCCATCGACGGCAGCGACGCGGGGTCCCTCTCCTTCTCTCCTGCCGCCGCCCTCCTCCTCCCCGCCCTGTTTGTTCTCAGGCTCAGCTGGTGATCCAATCCCTCTCCTATCCCACCCCCTACTCGGAAAGAAGAAAGCGCCGCCGGCAAGGGCCGACGATCCTGTTGCGCCGGTGCCGGCGCAGGGAGAGCAGCAGGATTTTGATTCTTTCTTCTTTATGGTGGCGGCGGCGGCAGGAGAGTTGTCTCCGTCTCTCTTGGGATCCATTGGTCTTTTCCTTGTATAACTTATTATTTCTAGGCTGGTCTTCGTTGTCTAAAGAAAAGAAAAGAAAAAAAGAGTTGACTCTTTTCGCACCAAAAAATAAGAGCATATTCGTTAACCGAGGAATAACTAAAAATAGTATAAAGCATCTTTTTTATCTTTGATGTTCAAAAATCTAAGGGATCTGCGAGATGGGCCCCGAAGGGCAGATTATATTGCGCACCAACTGAGGTGGACGTCCGCGCGGGAAGCAGAAAAATCTGAGTCAACGCTTTTATTCATCAGAATATTCCGTTCTTGATTTTTGGGCCAGCCTTCTGGGCTGAAAAGATCCATTTTGAGGCCCACATCGAGGTTGGATCCATTAAGTTGAATCGGGTTTCTAACTGGGCTTTTTCCCAAAAATAGCGTCGGTCTCCACCGCCCGCTCCTCGCCGCCGGAGGACGGCCGCCTGTAGAGGGGGAGAAGGGGGACGGAGCGTGTCCTCTCTCTGTGCTTCCATGCTTCGTTCCCGCTTCCCCCCTCCGCAGGGTTGCTCCACGGCTGGCCATAGATGCTGAGGCCCTTGTGGAGAAGGGTGCTCGGGGAGCCCATTCCTTGCCCGCCTCACGGTAGGGCATCCTTCCGCTCGACCCCCGTCGTCTGTGCGAAATGGAAGAGCAAGTTTAACCGCAAGGTCCGCCTCTTCTCTCTCCGAACATCGTGTTATCTCTCACTTTCAATGCGCTTTGCCGTATTCTTTCCGAGACGTGGCCAGATATCGGAGAGAGAGAGAGAGAAGATGAATTATGATGGTTCGCTGTGTAAAATTCGTCCGTTTGGTTCGGAATTCGGCATCCAGGAAGGCATCCGGTGTTTCAACGATTTGAACTCATGTCGAGTCAAATTTTCTCGCCAATTCCATTCCCATAGCGCGTTTTTCTGTGATCGGGCATCGGTGGTTGGAAGGTCAACGTGGTTTCTTCGTACAACATAATCCTGCCGATGGCTTCTTCAAGGGACCAATTCAACTCGGAAAAATCCTCTTCTTATGCGGAGAAAGGCACCCGGTTCCAAGCGACTAGGCGACATTTGCTTCCATTTACCGTGCAAAGGAATTTGATGCTGTACACTGGGATATAGGAATTCTAGTACACTTTATCTACGTCACGACTCTGTGGTTCGAGGTTCGGCATGAGAATGTGTGCTACTTTGATAATGATCCTCAAGTGGAGATCATACCTATATCTGCACTAAAATCTGGTTTCTGTCAATCTTATCATCTGGGATTCGGTTTTTAGTAATCTGGCGTCGTCAGAATCTTTCTCTCTCTCGCCTTCTACATATTAATCAGGTTTCATTTGAAAATTAAGGCTGACAACAGCTCGTGTGCTTGCAGGAGGAGACAGGAGGGCAACGGGCACCGAAGGTATTAGATCAGAAATGTTGGAGATGTGTCAGCTGTAACTCTTGCTGCATTCTTGGAGTTACTTATAATCTATTGGTTTAGCATTAGTGGCGTGTGATTTAAACCAGTCTAAAAGGTGATTTTTTTGTGGGAATTTTCCAAAGTTGAATGAAGACTATATCCGGCACATTGTCCATGCCATGAAAATGTGAAATCATGGTCATGATATTTCACTATCGTCGAATGAACTTAAATGGTTGGAATACCTTGGTAAATTTTGTTTTCCCCAATCAATCCATTTGTGATAATAAAGAAAGGGGTAAAATTTTATCCGAAAACTGAAATGGTCTTGAGTTGATCTCGCGGAAATTTATGATATGTAATGTGTTTAAGAAACTTCAATCGTTCTGGATTTGCCTATGCTTTATACGTATTTAATTGGGCATGATCGGGAATCATGTCATTGCTTAGTCCAAAGGGAACCAATCATTTGAGTACGTTACCACCATTTATTTTCTTTTTCTTTAATTTCATGGAGGAGGGCATTTGGATATTTTCGATCATGGGCGCTTGCATTCCTGAATCTGAATATCATCTAGGGTAAATTTCTTGCAAGAAAGAAGCCCTCGATCGACTGTAAGGACTATTTCACATTGGAATCCCAAGTGGAAGTATGTGCCATAGCTTTGAGCGAATGAGTGCTCAAATCCTTTGTATTTTATATCTCATCTGCCTGTGTTATGCTTTTCTACATAGCCTTATGGACTGATGTTTCCAAATTCAGAATTATATCAGATATGTCGTCCGCCAAAGGCGAGCTGATGCCAAAAGAGCTCTTAAAGATCTTTTAAATGGCAGATCTTCTAACCCTTATTTTCAGGTAATCTCTCTCTCTCTCTCTCTCTCTCTCTCTCTCTCTCTCTCTCTCTTGCTTGGTAGTCCCATTGAAATTCATGCGTCTTCAGCTTGTTGAATATCTTTGAATGGTGAATGTTAGTGGGTTATCATTTCTTCATGATCTCCAGTAAGAAGATTTAATGCGCAGGATCATCGACTGCTCCATTTTACGTTGCTGGTAATTTTCTTTCTTGGATGTTCTTGATCATGACAGAGTGATAAGCTTTGGCATTTCCTTCCCAGGATGAAGCCGGCTCTTGGCATTCCGAGGAGGAAAGAAGTGGGTTCAGGGGTGAAGACGTCTCCGATGATCTTGACGACCGAGCCCAGGCCAAGAACCATTCCCAATTCAGGCCCCGCCATCCACCCAGAAGATGCAGGCGCAATGGTAGTTCTTCCTGCTCCATGAAGCCCTAGTTACATACATGGCTGTTCACATTCTCTGATGTTCATGACAGACAGTGGAAGTCTTATCCATGTGGTTTCTGTCTTCTTTCCTTCCTCGTGCAATGGCGATCAAGGACCTGAGATTCTAGCTTGTTTCTCGCAGGTAAGAAGAGCAGCCGCAGCTTCTACTCGGAGGACGATGATGGCGACCTGCACGTAGGCCCCGTCTTTCAGGCAACGTTTGGTAACAGATGCTACACCTGGTCCTTCAGGCCATGGCAGGAGTTCAACTCCAGGAACCCGCCTCCTGGGTTTGAGTGGAGAGGAGGATCGGGCTCGACGGGGAAGGACAGAGTATGGGAGAGCAGCAGCGAGAGCGATGACGACTCCGGCTGGGCAAATCAGGGAAGGGCATGGGAAAGAGACAGTGATTTCGACGACGATAACGACGACGACGACGATCCTTGCAGGGCATCAAAACCCGTAGGATTATACTCCCACAGAGCCACGCTTGGACTGCCGGCGACGGGCCCGCTGAAGATCGGCGATGTGAAGATCGCGTAAGCTCGCCGGAACGAACCTTTTCCCCCCTACCCGTAGGATTATCCTCCTCTTGGAGACTTCATAATCGGAGGCTTTCTGAACGCTGCAGATTTCGCATGGCCGCGTTGAAATGGCATCCTGACAGGCACCCGGGCCCTTCTCAGGTGTGGGGCTCTCAATCGCTCTTCATTTTTTCACGGAAAAGATGGCATTTATCGGGTGATTTCTGACGGTGGAGGTGTTCGCTTCTGGGCAGCAGTCCGTCGCGGAGGAGAAGTTCAAGCGCTGCCTTGACGCCTACAAGTGCCTTTGCGACGCACTGAACTCGGCGTGATCCTCTCCGCCGGGCTTCTCTCCCAGCATTCGTTCCTCTTGTGGTGATTTTCCTTCGCCGTATCGCCCGAGAGAAATCCGGCAACTTCGGTGGCCTAACAGTGGGCGGTATGTGAACAGTGGCGGTCGGTCTTCGAAGAGGAAACGCCAAGGCAACGGTAATGCTCCCCCGCAGAAGGCGTCTTGTCCCGTCGTCGCCGGATCTGATGGGATCTTCACTACCGCCGAACACGGAGAGTTCGGATTGCACAGAGAGAGAGAGAGAGAGCCTAAAAAGGCGATTCTATCCATTGACCGGGGCCGGGGGGATGAACAGGGAGAAGACAGAGGCCGCGCGGCTTTCTGAAAGGAATTCGGGTACAAAAAAAAATGCGATCTTCGCAATAATAGATGGGAGAAAGATAAAGGGTTAGAAGCAGAGGATAACGACGGAGGAGGAGACGGCGACGGCGAAGGTGCAGAGGAGGAAGCCGAAATGGAGGGCCCAGTTCCTCTTGAACTTGCCGAGGTAGCTCTCAGGGGGCTCCTGGTAGTGCACCTCGAGGAGCTCCTCCTCGCCCTCCTCCATCTGGGCACTGTTCCCGTGGCCTACCCGCATCTTGAGCTGCTTGAGGCGGTCCGTGGCCAGGGCCAGGGTGAGCTTGTGGCAGCGCCGCTGGTACTTGAGCCCGTTGATGCAGCGCAGTGTCTGGGCCACGGCGACGTAGTAGACGAGGTGGCCGAGGGAGAGCAGCGCGATGGGCGCCCAGCAGTGGCGGCACTGCAGCCGGCCCGGCGGCGCCTGCACCTGCGCCGAGAAGACCACCGCCAGGAAGAGGAAGAACACTTGGAAGAGCTTCCACAGCTCCTTCTTCTGCGCGTCCACCCCCCGCTTCTTCTCCAGCGTCTTCTCGAAATGCAGCTGTATGATGCTGTTCAGCGCCTGCACCGCCGTCTCCTTCGCCACCCCCCCCGCGTGGTGGTACTGCTGCCGGTGATCGAACGACGCCTCCGCCATCTCTCTCTCTCTCTCTCTCTCTCTAGCTAGGAAAGAAGAAGGGCAGCGAGAAGACTGCTTTCCACAAGGAGACAGGCCCGCCTGTTCCGCAGCATTGAAATCGGGTCTGCTGGAATTTTCGAATTTTAAATGAATATCACAACCATTTATTATTACTATTTGCCTGGAACATTTAATGCGCTGGGCTCGAGAGGCCCGAGAAGAGCCGGCCGATGTCTGTATACGAACATGATGTCACAGGGCCCCACACATGGGCCTTCTGCGACGGGGATGCCATCCCATTCGCGGAGCACAAGATAGGTGCCTGCCGCTTCGTACGGTTTCAATCTTCGTTGCCCTCGTATCCACTGCGGTGAACGCGGCCGCTGGGATGATATCTGATGGACGGTGGAGATCACATTGGGCCAATCTGAACTGAAAAAGGGTCGTCGAGGGGGACCACGACCCAACTGACGGACACATTACTGGGCCCCGCCACCCCCAAGCCCACATTACCCATTTCGCCCCTCGAGGCCAAAAACCGGCCCACAAACGGACAGATAAGGCCCACATCACCCATTACTATACACCGGAAGGTCTTTCTCCATCTGGTCCCCGACCCAACCCCCCCCCCCCCCAAAATGAGATTTACCGCGTAGGATGTTAATGGGCCGGACGAGACTCTCTTATTAGGCTTTTAAGCCTCAAAATAAGCCGAGAGACAACGAAATGGGCCTGTTCTTTTCCCGCCCAGTTACTTGCGGACGTGACCCACTACTCTGATCAGCGGAGGAGAGAGAGAGAGGGAGATTCCCCTTTCCTTTTTTCAGGCCTGAAATTTGGGGAGAGGTGAGATCGGAGGAGGAGAGGGGGGGTGATGGGGGTAACGAAGGAGGATGTGGAAGCGGCGCTCACATCCGTGCTGAAACCTGCTCATCTGGTGAGAGGATGGCCTCCGTTTCTCACGCTTCCCGTCGCCTTTTCTTCTCTGCTGGTTTTGGTTGCTGATTCTCTTTTATATCTTCCTTCTGTCGGCGCTCGCCGTGCAGGTTGTGGTCGATACGTCCGGAGGGTAAGCATCTCTTGTTCTTTGAGCTCTGAGATATTGGTTTAGTTTTCCGTGTTCTTATTCGGGGAAGACGGCCCTAGGTTTCTGTTTGTGGTTTGCTCTTCTGGCTCGAAAGGGCGGTGATCGAATTGTACCTTACGGATTAATGTGATAGATGCGGCGCGAGTTTTGAAATAGAGGTTGTGTCGGAGCAATTCGAAGGGAAAAGGCTGCTGGAGCGGCACCGCATGGTGAACGCGGCGCTGGCGGAGGAGCTCAAGCAGATCCACGCGCTCTCCATCCGGAAGGCCTTGGCTCCCGCTCAGTGGAACCGTCCTACGCCGCAGCAGGATGCAATTGGAGAAGCAGCCGCTGCCGGTAAAGCGGAACCCTAGTTCATGCCCGCCATCAGCATCATCATCTTCATCATCAGAACCGGCGCCTCTGGGAACACTCATGCTCCTACAAACTAACATCTTCATATGCCTTGTCTACACTTTTCCTACTTTTCCTGAAACGGAGAATTTGATCCTATGAAGCTCATTTTTTCGAGGATTTGATACCTGGTTCAATCCAGGTTGTTGAATGCGCACTCTCCGAAGCTCTTGATCGATCCATGTTACATGCCTTGCTTTTTAATATATCAGTAATGTAGTAAATCTAGGATTCAAATGGAAGGTGATGCTTCAGCCAGGATCAAATTCTCCGAGGCAAAACTATGATTCTTCATGGGAACTGGTAATATCTGTGAGAAACAGACATGGAAGATGGCATAGGATATGAAAAAAAAGTTCGATTTTTTCTTTTGGTCTTGCAAATGAAGATTTTGATTACAGGAGAGTGGACTCAGCCTCTTGAATGATCGAACATTACTAGTTACGGTTTTGACTTGGGTCTTTTATGTGATGTGGTCAAGGACTGGGTGAGACTTTTATACAATGGACGAGTTGACTTGCATGCCCTGCAGCTTTTGGTGAATAAGTAATCACCTCTTGACCATGTTCTTGGTAAACTATCTTGTAGAGTCAACGGCGAGTAGCTGGTGATGGGCTCTGCAGATTTCTTATTTTCATAAACAATTATGGTGTTGGTAGATACCATATTTGATTCGTCAGTTCACTCATCTTCAACCAGGCCCACTTCTGGGACTGAAGATATTTGAATCGGTCAGTTGCTGCAGATTCATCAGCTTCTTCTGGAACAGAGGAACTTGGGGTGGAACGACAGAGACCCCTATCTCTCTCTCTCTCTCTCTCTCTCTACCGGGATCCCAAGAAGGTGAATGGCTCCGGAGACTGACTGGCTTTCTCGTCTGTGGCCCTTTCCAGAATGAAAACGTTGCCCTTGTCGTCCCTCCCAATGCGGATCGACTCGTCGAGGTATCTGCAGAGTCCAAGGCAAGGATCAAGACTTCGGCGGAAGGGGAAAGACGAAAAAAGTCAGAGTTGACCGGGGGAGGAATCCATAAGTCAAATGGATACGTGATCTCCAGCCAGCCCTCCGGGTTGAAGATGGCGAGCAGGAGGTCGTAGTTCTTCTGGAAGAGATTCATCAGCTGCGCCGGCACTATATCTGACTGCTCGAACCTGATGTTGACTCTCTGCGCAGTCAACCAGGTCGAGCATTAGACACTCCCCGGGGAGAAAGAATAACAACGAGGAGAGAGATTGGTACCCACTGTTTCGGATGCGATATCGAAGGAGGCCACGATTGTCAGCTGCCCGGAGAGCGTCTTGAATCCCCTGGCGCTGAAACTGATCTCGTTGATGGCCTTCCCCTGTACATCACCCCCATCAGAGAGAGACTAGAGAGAGAGAGAGAGAGAGAGAGAGAGAGAGAGAGGGCACTTGGGCGACGTCGATTCTCTGGAAGAAGTCGCCGAGGGAGATAAAGTCCCGGAGGCCGAGCTTCGTCCGCTTGGTACCGAGGATGGTGATGGTGCTGTACAGGAGCTTCCAGCATCCGTCCACCTGGTCGAGCCGGCCGGTGGGGGCGGGCGTGGGGTTGAGGGACTCAAGCAGCCGGACGAAGCCCTCGATCTCGCTTCTTCTCTGCGACGGCAGCCCAAAGATGCCCCTGTCGATGCCTGGCAGCAAACACAGACAGCTCACTCTCACTGGCCTTCTTCCTCCCTCTCTCTACTCTCTACTCCCTATTCTCTCTGTGGGCTCAAGGAAGAAATCTCTACTCGTTGCAGCCAGTGGGCAAACCTTGCAGGGACTGCAACAGCACGATTTTGATCTCACCGAGCGTCCTGCCGTCCGCGCCGCCGCCGGTTGACGCCGCCGTCACCGCCTCGCCGTCACCGGGGTCGGCGGCTCTCGCGACGACGCCGGCGGAGTGGCACCGCAGGGAGGAGGAAGGGTGGGCGCGGCGAGGGCGGCAGCAGCCTCCGGAGCCCGGCGCCGCGGGGGCACCGGGCCCAGCGCCATTGTACTTGGAGCGCACCGCGTAGCCGGAGCGCGCAGGGAGGTTCAGGAACCGAGCCGACGACATGTGGGTCCGATTCGACCCAGACTACACCTCCCCCGGCAGCCGGGCACCAGGTTAGAGAGAGAGAGAGAGAGATGAGGAGGAAGACGAACCACGAGCGACGATAACGATAGTGCGTATCAGCCAGGCTGTTCCTTCCCCCGCCCCCCCTTTCGGAGGTCTACTCTAATGGCGGCGTATAGACCGATCCACCGATCCAACGGGCAGATCTCGTTGACCTGGCCCAAAAGCTCATCTGTTAAGGGTAGCTGCGCTGCTGCCTCAGGTTGTCTCATTGCTGGAGATCAAGAATAGAATGCCTGAACGGAGATCAGGGTTAGGGTTTATGTTCCACGCTGAAACCAGTCTCCGGGTCTCATGAACCTACGAGGACGCACATCTCATGCTAGGCCAAACCCATTGACCAACTGATGACATCGAGGGAGGGGGGGCCAGGAACATAACTCTGCGGCCGGCTGGGTGAGCATGAAGATGACATACGGAGACTAAACTAGAGAGACGTTGACTTCTAGCGAACAGTCGGTGGGAAGAAGCTCTTTGGACGTCGTGGCGGGAAGATAGTCTCCGCAGTCCAATCGTAGTCTCAAACGCAAGGGCTTCATGAAGACGATCTCTCTCACGTCCTCGCGCGATTCCAGCAGCAGATCAACGCATGCTTCGTGCTCTGACTTCTCCTCCAGGGCTAGAAGTCTTCTCGCACTTTCTCTGACCTTGTTCCCCAGAGAATCCCCAGCTTCTTCAAGCTTCAGATATAAGACTGCAGAAATAACAACCTGGGTGGTCCAAACAAAGCGATCAGAAGTCAACTCGGAAAATATAATCACTGCATATCCTGGATTTTGAGATACCTCGCTTGTCCCCGGGCTGGTGTTGACGGCGCAATCAATGTGCACAGAGTTGGAGTCAACGGCGTTTTTCATTGCGCCAGTCTCTTGACTTTGCATGGTCGAACCATCCGGGGCGGGCGAGAAGGCAAGGTTATCCAGCTCATCGAACCACTTCTGGGCGGCGCCGACCTTCAAGAACCCAGAAAGAAATCGTCAAATCACCGAGGTAAGCAAGGAGCTGAAAGTACCATCATTTCTAAAAATGGAGATTGATGCCTTATCCACTGATGCCGCCGCCAGTTCCGGCGCAGAAATCTCGGCGGCAGCTCCCCTGGCCTGCCGCCAGATGCAACTTTCCAGCAATGGCGCAGCAAGCGCGGTGCCCTCTGGGACACGCACCTTCACCCTTATGTCACACCGCCCTGCACGAGGGGCGGCCATGAGAACACAGCTGCCGCATTGGAATGCCACAACCTACTAAAAAAAGGAGAGAGAAAAAAGAGCTTGCACAGAAATGCTCCGAGGATGACTGTTCATATCAAAGCAGGCTCAATCTCCATCAAGAGGGTGCTGTAGCTGGATACCTGGCAGCACGTTGAAGCACTGAAGATGATCACTAGATTGCTCTCCATGGGGGTTTCCACTGAAAGAAGCACCAATTATGTGAGGCGAACATGAACATGAATCAAAGTCTTCACACCAAAAGACATCGGTTGGGCAGGCAACCTGAAAGCTACATTTTCTAGTGGGCATGGCATCCAATATGGCAAGCCAAGAACGCCAAAATTGGTAAATTGGATGTTTGTCACGTCTCTGGAACCCATCTGATACTTACAAACCCTTTGACCCACTGAAGCCAGAAAGAACGTTAGTGATGCCGTTTTGCCATGTCAAAGCTGGTGAGCGATCTTGACCGAAGAAAGGCAAAGTGTTTAGTTTGTCTACCTGGATCACAGGATATGATGTCATGCTGGAGGTTAGCTATCGATGACATCAGACCAGGATATGGGATCTTCTGTGATGAAGAACAAAGATCAAGACTTGGGTTCTCCGCATCCGTGATAATCTCCTTTAGAAGAGAAGCCCTTTCCATAATTATCTTCCCGTGGGTCTCCATGATATTTGAAAATCCTGTAAAAAATTTCAGGTCGGAGTCTATTAAAGAGCAGAGAATTGACAATCTGGGTATTGCGAACAAAGCCACACATACCTTTGTGGACTTCTTTGATCTCCCCACTAGTCATGCTCATCACCCATAAGGTTTCAAAACTGCATATGGGCAATGGAAAAGATTACCCATCTAGAGATCATCTCGCAATCATCTAATTTAAAAACACGTCATATAACAAAAAATAAAAAGTTTGAAGGTAAGACCCATGGGGCCTCTGGAGCACGTGAACTGATGAGAGAGAGAGAGAGAGAGAGAGAGAGAGAGAGAGAGAGAGAGAGAGAGAGAGAGAGAGAGAGAGAGAGGAGGTTGAGCTGCAAAGGTGGTGTTCACATATATGCTAGAATAGGTCAAAGGTGAACAGAAGTCAGGAGACTGAAACTATGCTGCTTCTCTTTCTGTGACAACACACTTTGACTTATGGCGACCGCAGTATCCTTAAACCCTATATGAAATTAAACCTACATACTTCATTCCTCAAAACTATCTTACAAACATTACTGTGTCCAGAAGCAGATAAAAAGAAATGTACCTTGCTTTTCCTTTCATTGAGAAAAGGAATTAAGGGTGATACAGGAATTTCCTTTTACAATGACATCGACATAGGAAATATTGATCTTCACATAAATTGAGAGCAAGCCAAACGCTTGCAATAAATGAAAATAACCAGATAATAGGATGAACAAGAAAGAAACACTACCTACGACTGAAGACAAGAAGATCATCCTCCCCAGACTTCATCAGATGCCAGGGACATGAAAGCAAATTCTTATCAGACTCAGTAGCCTCTATGTTAAATTTTCTTCCAACTCCAAGTTTATCCAAAATCCAGCTCCATACACCTGAAACTTTTTTATCGTGCGCAGGATACAAGGTTTCCAGTACTCTTTTTCCTAGATCAGCTCTCCTGACTGCACAATTCTTTACGAATTAAAATGAAACAAAATCACAAATAGTGACAGACTCAACATCCAGTGCATTGCGAGCTAGGATAAAGTAACCAGAATTCAAGCAAAAACAGTAATCAGCTAGGTAATAGATAAGCGAAAGCAGAGCTGCAAGATAGTTAATGGGCATGCCCTAAGGTTATCTCCTCCTTTCTCATTCATAATGGTTCTTCCGCAACCAAGAAAATAGTACGTGCGATGAAAGTTTTCTAGGCTGTCTTTTACCTGAGAAGTGCCAAGTGCCTTATTTTGTACTATCTTATTATTTCAGTTGCTGAAATGAGTTTGAATCCTAATAAACACGTGCTACCAGAGGAAAAGACCAGATGCTGTTTCTTTAAAGTCCATATTGTTTACTTCTGTCAGTTCCCATACAACTTTTCTGTCTCTACTAATTCGATCGTACAAGCTCCAATGAGTGATAGTGTCTCGCAGCAATATAAGAGCACAAGATGCTTCTGAGATTTGTTTCATCAATTAATTGAATCGAATACATCTCACGGCTAAGTTTTAACTCCGCGAAAAATGATTTTTTTTCTGATATAATTCAATAATTTACACACCATAAAAAATTTCTTTAATTTGCTAAACCATGGTTCTAAAACTCTGACATTTGATGAAACATATGAGCAACCAATATTTTGCATGCCAATAAGCAAGTAGAATTTAGAAAAGTAGAAATCTAAGATCCCATAATAGTAAAATCCTGACAGAATTTAGCATGCTTTGTGAGCCGATTGAATTTAATTAACACACATTGTACCTCTGTGTCCAGAAAGTATAAGCAATCTTCACCGTCATGGTAAAGTGAGCCAGCAGGGCGCAGCATCTTAGAAGAATCAAAATCGCCATCCTCAAAACCAGGAGAACATCCAATCTGAAAAAAACAAAGTTAACCAGTTCAACATAATCATCCTAGCACATCAAAGGATTGCGCCAGTACAAGACAAAGCTCCGAGCAATTGAGCCAGGATTGCTGGGGGGGTTTTGAGGACTCCAAAGCCTGCAGCTTGACAGCTGCCTGTGGGAGTTTCTGGGGCATCCAGAGCAGCATTACCAGCAGCTAGTAGAGCTGCGTCAGCTAGAAAAGGTTTCTGAAGATCACCACAAGGGTAAAAATTCCATTTAGCTTTGGGGGGAACCCCAGTATGTAGGGTAGAAAGCCGTATGCCTCCCTCAAGAAAAAAAGAGAGGAACGCTACACTCTATCGACCACCGGATAGAGGCAGCATCACAGTAAACTATGTAGTAAAAGTTTACATTTCTGTTTAGAATGACATGGCAGAGAATCG
Source organism: Spirodela intermedia (assembly GCA_902729315.2). Classification (NCBI taxonomy): domain Eukaryota; kingdom Viridiplantae; phylum Streptophyta; class Magnoliopsida; order Alismatales; family Araceae; genus Spirodela; species Spirodela intermedia. The sequence goes on along the minus strand of LR746268.1, from coordinate 8,158,076 downwards.
TTCCTAGATAATATGGAAGCTTGTTATCAAAAGAAACTATAATGATCCATAAAATCTCTTAAAAAGAAATTTCACGGGGAAATGCTTTTTACTGCACATACACAATCCAAAATTTTCCCGTCACCATCAGTTACAATAATTCGATGGTGGTTGGTATCAGAGAGAAATAGGCGGTTTCCATGATCATCTGCCGAGATACAACCTGAAAAGAATGACAAATATGAAGATTTTAAGGAAATTCTTTACCAATAGATAAACTTTAGAGAACTTATCATGAAAAAAAGAGAGTAAAGATTAGACCGGATGCTAAATTGGAGAACCCAAAAAAAAAGGGGACTAAATGACAAGTCTCTTCATATGATGAAAGTATAAAATGTAAACCACATAATAAACAACTGCAAAGGTCCTAAAGCCGTAGTTTCAGCAACAGCGCACGTTTTCTCAGAAACCTATAACTTCTCTTTTTGCATCAGAGAAAGACCAGGCAAAATGTAAACTGAGTTCCTCAAGCTGAATTGAAAACACATTTATCATTTAACATACCCACAATGGATTTGTCTTGAAGAGTACAATCAGGTTGGTGTCCCCACAAGTTGTATGTTGAACTAGTTGAACAACTAAATAATACGCAATCCAGGGACGCAGCACAAACATCATTTGGAAACTTCTAAAGAGTGTATTTCCTCGTGTAGAGGACAATTCAACTCAAGATCTACACAACATTATATATTTTTCCTTAACCATAGGCAAGTTTAGCGATGTTAAAGGTATCATGTATACTTAGCGACTGACCATATTTAACCTTAATATCTTTAGTCATGCTGATCACAGTCTTGCCATAGGCTAAGGACATGAAGAGTGTTCTTATCATTTATTTTAGAAATCAAGAATTCCCGAAATTGATCTAGCAAGCTAGAATACACGTCTTGGACTTTATCGTCAGGGTGTGGAATAAGGTTGGTTAGCAGAGTCATTTCCTTGGTAAACAATAAATAATTCATTATGTGAGTAGCACTTGCAGCAACATCTTTAGCCGTTGGTTCCTTGTTATATTCTTTAAGATAAATTTTCTACCTTCTCCACATATATTTTCATCTTTAAGGAACAGCTATTGCAGGAAATTAAGCTGTTGTTAGGTGGCTCCCAGTATCTGACAACTGCAGGGAAAAACTCCTGTTTGATAAAAAAAATGCCAGCAACGGTGGGTACATAGCTGACAACTGGTATTTGAGATCCTGTAAAAAACTTATTTTAGCTGGTTCTTGTAGACGGCGATTCCTATTTTGTTAACGCAAACACCGTATTGAACACAGAAAATTAGCATAAATGCTTATGATAGGTTTCTGTAGATTAAAACCATAGGTAAATGCAGACTTTCTGCAATCGAACACCAGGTCATAGATAAATGCAGATTAGCCTTGAATTGGAAGGATCAACGCAAATGACACAGGTGACAATGCAACATGATTGGACAATCCAAGAAAAACGAAAAAGACCAATCATACCATGAAAAGGTCTAAAAATATTTTAACAATTTCTAAATATGTGCATAAAAGAATATTTAATGAAAAGGACATCTAAGTAACATGTTTAGAGGCGTCAAGTCGTCCACCTTTTATCAACATCTAAGTAATATGTGCATAAAAGTAGGGTTCATTTTATCAACAGTCTCTTTTCAGCGTCAAGTCAGTCGTCCACCTTTCCGTCAACCCTAGGGAGGAGCGGGAGAACAAATGTGTCACACACAGAGGAAGTGCTGGCATTGGAAAGCCACAGCCAATGCCAGTGTCTAGCAGTAGAGGCAGGTGGAGACCAATTTAAGGACATAGGCTCAATTTCTTTTCTTCATCTTTTGTTACTCACCAAATATCATTCCTTACATATTCTCATTTTTTTCTGCCTCAGCCTTTCCTTTGGCAGAAACCTTGCCCAGCCTATGATGGGCCAATCCCTTATGACTCTTCTTCTTCTTCCTCCGAAGTAGCCCCTCTGGTGGGGTTTTGGCCCAGCACAAAAGGACAATGAGGCCCAAAGAAGCTGACCCCTTCTGAATATTCTTCATCTTTTCCTTCTTGCAAAGGTCAATCGGCCAAGATTGAACATTCTAGGCTGATTTTTCTTTTTCTTTCCATAACGTACAAAGGGGAATCATGGTACACATGGTATTCAATCAGGGACCCTGGTTATGACCGAAACCTGCTGATTCGGATCAACACTAAACTGGATCGGAATCAACGCATTCAGAGAATCAAATGTCAAAATAATTCTAGCATAACCTGAAAGTTAGTTTGATAAAAGTATAAAATACTTAAGTATTAGCATATCTAATAAATATATGAAGAAAAATTGTCCCAGAAAAGGAATTCATGTCGATGACACATTTAAAAAAGGGACTATAAAGTTATGGCTTTACAAACTCAACAAAAAAGGTGGAAGAAGTAGTACTTGGATAATACAAAAGTAGATTCCTGAATGGAGAGCAAGCACGTGGTTCTTCAATGTCTTCAGTGTGGTTTGCCTTGATGCTACTAGAGTCCTTGATAGCAAAAGCATTTCCACTCCATGAGAGATTGAATCGCTCAAGGTCTATAAGTTAGAGAATTAAAAGAACAACAGAAACTTCAGATACCATTATTGGAAACCTCTGCAAAAGTCTACCTTTAGAATAACACAAATAAAGCCAAATAAAGTGCTCCGAGAAGGCATTTCATATATTCTCTCAGTAAGCTAGCAGGTAAGTATTTGATCGTGAAGTTTTATCTAGACCCTAACATAAAAAACATAATGACTAATCACGATCCGTAAGTAGATTGAGCAATCCTTCTACGAGAAACAGCCAGGTCTCTCCCAACTGTATCCAGTAAGCTTAGACAGTTAAGGCTCATCTTCTTCCTTCAACTGTATCCAGATCAGTAAGTGATTTGATTATACTATCTATTTTAAGCTGCCTTCCCATTACCTCTCCCACCCAAAAACTCCAGGTTGAAATACACTCCAATTTCATCATCCAGTTGAAAGAAAACCACACTTATTACCATGTCGTAAAAAACAGTCCTCTCATAACCTCTGTGGAAAGATTCCTAATAAAGCGTTTTATTAAGAAAACACGATCATAAAAGATATATGCTTTCATATATTTTTCGACATTTTTTGACAAATCCAACATCACTTCAAAATATACAAAAGTTGCTCAGTGTATAAACAATAAAAACCATGACATTTTCCATCAACCATCAACATATTTACAACAAAAGAAAGGGTAGTGAGTTTAGAGTTGACACTTTCTGTAAATTAACCATAAAAAATAAATATGTTTGTTCTCTCATTAGACATCGTTCAATTGCGCCATACTTTGGTGAGAGATCTCAAATACATGTATTGATAGAACAACCAAAATGGCGCATTTAGAAAAAGTTGTTTTAGCACAACTGACGATAATTGATGTAATAGACTTCCCTCTGCATGGCTGACAGCAGGATTCATGAAATTAAAGTAACAATTTAGGTTGTATCTATAAGTAAAATTTGCAGTAAAACGTCCTGGAGAAATGAGATCTTACCTTCTACTATTGCTCCCAGTTCACTATCCCATCTGTGATGTATACGAGGACTATTAATATCACCGAATAGCAGATAGCAAGGCTCACTTGAGATCTGAGAGTCTTCAAGAACCACCCATTACGAATCCCAAACATATTTGAGTTATTGAGAAAAGGATGGACATTTGCACAATGAAATACACAAAAGACACAACATGGCTCTGACAGCAAGCAAACACATAGTTACAGCTCAGATGCCAGGCCATAATCAATGCAGATAGTAGATTGCATGACTCTGAAAATTAATGAGAATTTAATATTGAAATTTAGATTAGTTTTGACTAGTGTATCGTATTGCCCTAGAAGGAGGTACTAGACACAAGTTAGGACATCATATTATGCATCGGAGACTTCCCATTTGTGATCGGCCAGCCAGTTATATAGATAGTATTCACAATGTGCGAAGCTTCTGTGAGGAGGAAGGAGAAACTTAGCAAGACCCTAAAATGTGCTTTCTCTGGAGCCAGTTATAGGTAATGCAGTAGGAACGTGATAGTTACATTGGTAACCATTGGTTAAAGTCCATATAACGCTAGAAAAACAAATGCGGATCACACGACCTGCTGGCTCATTTTGCATCAACTACTTAAACCATAGGTATGAAGCAAAATAGGTGTACTTTTAGATGGGACAGCAGTACATCTTCCCTGGTTTTAAAGTTAGCTTGTGGCAAGAAAGAGTGATGAGATTTGGTAGTATTAAAAGAGAGGATCATGTTCGTTTGTGTTCATAACTCTCTCAAGGTTGTTTCTCCATCATGTCAATGGATGGATTGGGAATTATTTAGACCTCATACTTTAACACACCTGAATATATAACCTTTCTTTAAATGACATTGCTATACCAACTACTTTCCAAAAAACAATAGCTGCGAGCTTGGTACTCTCCAAGGTGTGTACCTTTGGTACTCTCCAAGGTGCATCAACTTTCAAATTTTTGTCTTGACAAAATGAGCTCCGTTTTGTGAATAAATCCTTTACCAAAGAAAAATCAATGTTGATAAATAAGGCAATACGGCCAGTCTTTATCATCACAAGACTCCCATGATACTTTATAAGGTAACCTAATCTGAAATGGGAATGCAGATATCCTTCGAGCTATTCACAAGAGACTAAAATAGTTCGGGCTCTCAGTAATTTTATCCTGAAGTGAAGTCAGTGGATCTTTAATATTTACATAGCGAATTCATGGCCCATTCTGAGACAAAATTTCACAGTAGACAATTTCTAAGGTCAAATTTCATTCAGGAATTAGCTTCAGAGAAGAAATTCAGGCAAAGATTCCTAGAAATGACACGATAAAGATATATGACACAGAAAATATATCACTCACCTCAGTAAACTCCTTTTCTGATAATAAGATAGGAAAAGTGATGTACTCTTCCATGATGGTCCTGAGTATCTTACTTTGAGCAGCAAGAGAACAAATGGAGCGGCCAGACTGAAAACCAAATACTTGAAGTGACGGATATCTGCAACAGGATGCACACTAACTTAAAACTATCACCAAACCAACCATTTATAACTATAAGCTTGCGGTTAATCTACCTCTGCTGAAGAGATTTCATGATCTCAAACATGATGATCCGCCCACGGTGGCAATTCACCACAGAATCCTTGGAGAATACACCAACAAGGACGATAAATGCTTCACCTTTCTTCAGTAACTCTTTGTGCTTTTCATTTTTGTTTAACCAAAAATAATTAGGACCTGCAGGTTCCCTTGAAATATAAAATTGTTTCTGAAGTGGAATGCAAGTGTCACAGGTTAAGATTCAATCGTGAAAGAGAAATGACGCTGCTGACAGAAAAGGAAAAAATAGTCGAACGAATGAACCTCTGTTGTTTAAATAACCTTCTAGAAACGGATGCATTCCAGTCGTTATTCAAGTCAATGATTTTATAATTTGCAAGTTCGACAACATTCTGAACTAACCATCCATCGGAGCATCATCATTTAACTTATGAACAATGAATACTCAACTGTTGACCCACATTGCCGGAAATTTTTACTCAGAATTGTAGTGAAATACCTTCATGCTCATCAATGGCCGACTTGATGAAGGTAGAAAAATTATCCACGGTAAATAGGTCATCAGAGGCATCTGACACCATCGAGAACCTGAAGATTCAACTGCTTATGGAAAATTAGAAATGAAATTTTCCAAAGCTTACAATTTTAGCAAAATTTATTCATTTAATCACAAGTTTTAAAATTACTAAAATCATAATCTAGATAAAAAATACTCAGTTCAATGATCACACAGAGGTATAGTAAGCTTTGAATTTGTTAGCACCATCCAGGATTTCAGAACAATGATTCTTACGAAAAACAAAAGAGAAACCAAAAATGATACGCAATAAATTGGACGAGTTAAGATTTTTGCAATTCCTCAATAAACGACAAGCAGCACTAAAGCCAGCAAGGCAAGGTCAAGAAAACGTTAACTTCATTGGAGATGATCTATATTACCTGCGTCCATGATGGTCCAGACCAAAACCACTGTACTTTTTTCTCAACAACTGACCAAAAGATATAGAAGAAGAGGAATCAGTGATCCTCTGTCTAGGGCTTACGCTTAGAATCTCTGGTCAAGAGAAAAGTTGATGTTAGATGTCATTGCAATGTACTGTCATCATGCATGATGTAGCTACGTATTGAGTGGTCTGAGCGAGGATTATGTCACAGCATTTCAATTAAATTACAGCACTGGCAAACAAAAATAACAACAGTAAGCATCCTACCATTACAAAAAGTTTTCCATGACAACCATTTTGCTACTTGCGCCCCGAAAAATCTACTAGGATCAGGAACGTACAGCAAGAGCTTACAAGAATTGGACAAAATCGGTGAAAAGGTTAGAAAATTTCCAATTATACAAAGAAAACGGTAAAGGTGAACAAGATCCGAGAAAAGATTTGTCAGCACATTACTGAAAGGAGGAAGTTTTCTGAACTCCCATGGTCTTTTCCTTTCTTTTGAAAAGAGGGGGCTTGTAATGTATTCTATCAAAAATAAATGATCAATTAAAAAGATCCATCGTATTCATTGTACATTGATTTTTTGGTTTGTATCCATTGCTGACTACGTTTATATCCGTTGTACCGAAAATGACGGATTCTTGACCGCCTCTAAAAAAGATCATAGTCCACTCTCTCACATAATCAAAAACAAAGTGTGCACTATGTCACCCTAAAAAACTCAGCATTGTGAATTTTTCATTACTCTTCCTTCCAAGTTGCATGTAACTTGAACCACCATATCCTTTGGTCCTCTGTTCTATGATTACTCAAAGGTTGGTTAAAAGGTCCATAAAACCATCACTCCAGGGAGCTGCCATTATATGGATAGTGCATGAAAAACCTTAATGAATAAGTTAGTCAGACCATACATTTACCTTCTGCACCTCTTAACAGAATAGTTTAATTTGTGAACGAGCAGATGAGGCCTATGGGTTCATATGCATAACACAGATAACTATTCTAAATCTCCCTTCTAAGCAAGCACATGTCCATCAACCATGCCCATCTAGTTCACATGAAAGAGAAAGTACAGCACTCACTGACTTCACCGATAGATATGCATTTGAACTTCGAATCTGAGATGGAGAGTACAAATTTTCTAGTCCATTTCAGCCTCCCAAATAAAGTCAAAGCTTCAATATATGTGGTTCTCATATGGAACTAGCCGGCAATGGAAAAGGAAACTTAGTTATCACAGTGCATGATTATGATGTCACTGTAATCAATGATGTCAAATTCCTACACAAGATATTTCAACTGCATCAGTGCATATGCTGCATGAACAAAGACTCAGTCTGCCTCAACGCTTGATCTTGCTACAACAATTTACTTCTTACTTCACCATGGCATCAGAGAGTGAACTATAAATGTAAATTACCTAGTGTCAGGCAACGTCAATACTTCTGAACATTTTATTTCCATGAATACTTTTTTCCTTGTACTTAAGTCCACACTGTTTGGGCGTAAGGTTTCTTTTCTCCCTTGTATGAACCGGACCGGTTTGGTTCAGTCTGGGTCCAGTTGTATCATTCGGAACTGGCATAAATAAATCAGTCCCGCATCATTTGAACGTGAGAATGAAATATTAGTGTTTAGTCAGATTTCGTATTTCCTCTTCAGAGCTTTGACTGCATTGATTTGAGGAGATCAAGTAGAGTTTGAGACGCCTAGTACTAGATCCCCTGTAGCTCTTGATTATGCATTCCTTCCAACAGATAAATAGGTAACTAGGGGCTAAGTCACCCCATCGCATTTGTTCTCTTTGGATATCAGTCGACATTGTTAATAATTACAGCGCTCATTACACCTTGTTTTCAAGGTAGAAAAGTAGTTATGAAGAAATCCACAGTTTTAGCGAGGATAGATCTACTCAATGGAGTGCAACTCTTCCAGTGGATCCTATTGTAATCCGACAACAATGCATTCCACTCTCTACCATTTTCAGAGATATGCTCAGTCATAACTGTAGTATGTGAGAGTTTGTATTGAACACGAACAAGCATATCAAATGTCTCCAACCATAACAGGCAACCCATTCAATTTGACTATAGCATCACTGAAGAACTTAATGTCTATAGGGAGCCCATAGTAGACAGGCGCAGACACACGATCATAGGAAGAATACAAGGTAAAAGGCACTTGACGAAAGGAGACAGTAGTTACCTAATGTTTAATAGTAACCAAGAAATAAGGAGCATGAGCCTCACACAAGGAAAATGCCAGCACGTAATCACAGCTTATAGCACAACAGTTAAGGCGGTCTCCAAATGTATGCGGCATTATTACAGTACACCTCAATTAGAACTCCAATAGTTTTATACATACAATTCTGAAATTATATGCAAAAATATAAATATAAATTTCAAGAATTAATTATATGCATAACTTAAAAATGTCAACCTCTACTATAACATAGTATGATATGCATTGGCAATTTCCAGCTGAACTGAATCCAACATGTAACTTAAAAATGCCAGCACGTAACCCCTTCTTGAAATGATTTGCACTTCCACAATTCTTTTTCCTAAGCATCCCTTCCAGATCTGCGTAATCTCCATTATTCAAATGCAACCAATGCAGATTTCTGACTGGTATTTACAGGGCTGCCCTATGTTTGGTACTTTTATCTTTCGTGAACTGATGAGCTCTCTTCAAGATCTATGATACACATCTACAGCGTGGCAAATGAAAAAAACCAATCCTTTATATGTATGTATGTAAGATTACATGAAAATATTTCTTACCATCGGCTATCATAGAAGGGAAGGTCACTGTTGCAACCGTTTTGACACATGAATGTACGATGTCATATTCATGTCGTACAGTCATTCGAGCACCATAAAACTACGGGATCATAGACGACAAAGGAAACAAGTCAGTAAACTCAGATCAAAGTGATCCGAGGAAGATGAAAACAAAGTCTAACATCATGAAAGACAAATATACATTCAGAAATTTCGATCTACTATAAGTGAGATTCTACCATTCAAAAAAATAACATGAACACAACTCACCTGAAGAACATGAACATATGAAGATATCACTACACTTTTCATACATCCAAACCCCTTGGGCATATCTTATGAGATTAAACTTCATGATTGAAATTGACTAACAATAAAGGAATGACAATAGTTTGATGAATATCATGTGATACTTTTCACACTTCAGTCAAAATCCGACATGTATCAACAAACTGCCTACTCCAGGAATAACTCCATATCTCACCTAAGTAAAAATTTTAGTTATAATGACAGCTCACAAAACGTATGATGCTCTTAGTTTTTACTAACATATGTTACTATCACCACTGTAAACCTTTTTCCCATCAATTTGACCAAATTCAATTAATGTAACAAATATGTTGCCTATCAGAAAGCACATAAAACAACTTAGCGAATATAGCCTACCTTCCTGGCCAAGCGATTTAACTCATTGTCAGATGGAGAGGGAAATATGCAAGTTTAAAAAAAACATTGTGTTTTTTCCTACAACACCAACCGACTAATTATGAATGAAAATGCAATTGTCTGAAGTTGAACACATCCATGGGTATATCTTTTTTCATGTGGCTATCGATTACCTAACTATAAGAGACACTGATTAATTCTAGTTGTCCCCCTGAATATAGAACACCTAAGTATCAATCTAGTTAGAAATGCTTGGTTCTATGCATCATTTTAGTATCTTTCAAAATTATATTTTAAGAAAATATGTGGTCTCTACAGCAGGGTTTTAGTAATGCAGACAAATTAACCATGCAGTCACTGAGAGCCCTCCTCACAAAAAGCATTCGTAACCTGTGTCTTGTCACCATTCAAAAGTAAGGTTCACTCTATTTCTCGCTGTTCAATGAAATGGTTCACAACATTTCGTGGATAATCGATCCCTATATTCAACAGTCACTCTTGATGTTCACCACACCCTCAAAGATGCCTTTTCAAAAATATATAACTGTAGAATACTTCTTCCTTTTGGGGTCATTGTCCTATTTTTTCCTCTATCTTCATTTTTTTTTTACGCAAGCGCCTTCGCTTTTCCTTGATTGTTTGTTTGTTGATTCCTCTTCTCCACGTTACTTTTTCAGGTCGCCTTGCGAGCCGGGCTTTGCGAGATGAGGCCTTTTGGCGAAGCCAAGTCAATTTCGGGCCACCAAACCCTGCAACTGATGAGAAGGACCGGGGAAGCGTGTACGTTGTCACACTCCCTGCCTTCAAAGGTGTCTAGCTCGTCCATGATATTGGAGAATTTTAAAGAATTTCACCACAAAATCTACAAATAATTTGCACATAGGAGGAAGCCACAAAAGAATGATTTGCGTTCCTAAGAAATATTGGTCATCTTGATTGCTTTAGAAAACGGAGCAAGTCAGTCATATGTCAGTATGCTCTCCAGGTGAGTCTCCAAAGAAAAGCACCATGTTGGGTATTGCCACTAACTTACTCGTGATGGACACCATGTTGGAAGCCAATACAATAGAATCGTATTCTACACCATCATCAAAAAACCTACTCCAGAATCCTTCCTCCATCTTTCCTAGAAGGGGGAGGATAATAACCTTAATTCTACATGAATACAAACTGATAGTTGATAGTGTCTGCCTTCTCAAATACCCTATAGTCATGAACTCTGACATCATTTGACTAAGGAATCGGATAATGGTTCCCATCTATAAAAGCTTTTTTTTTTTTAATAGAAAAGCACAGGAAGCAGGAACTAGTATTTATGACCTGATTACGCCCACTCATCCACTAAACGAATATAAACACGGCATATGGGAAAATTTGTTCAAACCTTTTTATCCATCAACTATGAATTTACCCTTCGACCATACATAACCCGAACACGAATAATTACAGTTGATGTTCTCTGAAAAGTAACTATTAATGAAACCAGGCAATTAAATATGCTGTGAAATGTTTTAACGACTCTACACATTCGAAAAATCTTAAATGGCATGCAAGATGCTACAGAAGATTCGCGAGTAGAGATAAATTTAGCCCACCAATTTGATACGGTCAACTATGTGGGCAAATGGCAATCAACATTCACCCTTTTTACTAAACTTATTTGGGAGGACACTTGGCCGAATGATACGTTCCTAGTAACAAAGTTGCCCAACTCAACAATGTATCCCGGGACAAGACCAAGTATATGCTTAAGATTCGGACAGAGATTTCTATGACCAGTGCAATCTATATTATGGAAGGAACCCTAGGGTCCTCCTAATGTGATAGCACACTATGGTAAAGGATATCAAGAAGAAGGAGAAAATGGAGATAGAACATAGAAGGCTCATCTTCTGTTTATTTCTTTTCCAAAACCATGGTGATCGTCAGTGTAGAATTGGGTGATTTAGAATATCTTGGAAGTAAACACTCGAAAATGAAAAAATATATCTGCTGAAATTAGTCACCAACTATTCACTGACTAGTTTCGGAATTCAAATCTCAAACCTCATTCAAAACAGAAGTGTTCTCTAGTGGTTGCAAGAGGAAATTACTGATCATCCCCCAGTGGATCTGAGAATATCAAGTTGGAAATTATTCAGATATTATTAATCTAATACAACAATTGAATCCTACATGTCCTGTAGCTGCTGATGTTGTGTGTTCAAAGATTGTCTTACCAGCTATCTTGTGGGTTATATGGAAGGAGAAATAAGAGAAAATTCAAAGCAATCATCAGATCTAAACAGGACATGATCAACGGAGCAGCATTGAATGTTTTCAGGTAATCTATAGCAATAGAAAAGGGAGGTGATCTTCAAACTTACCTAATGAACTTGATTTAGGGCATAATACCTTCCTCTTCTGCTTTTTTATGGTTTTTTCTCCTGGCTCATCTACAACCTTGTTAGATAAGGCTGAATATTTGTCTCTTTTTCTGGCTTCCTATCATTGCATTTAGTTCTCCGCTTCATTTTATGTTGTATTCAATACTTTGAGCGTTCAAATTGGTTCTATATGATAGTTGCACAGATCAACTTTACAAAAAAATTGTCGACTATTTCATAAACGGAAAACAAAGCCTGATTGCCAATTTCAGTCTAAAAGTTTGACCTGGCATCAGTCGTACTATGTTGCTGCAACAGGTGACAAGAAACGCAAAAATCTACATGAGAATCATATTTTGTGATTCTCTAACTTTCATAATGTTTATTCTCAATGCGTAACAATAAAAACGGAAGGATTCACCACTGGTTGAAATCACCAGTTACGGAAGAGAATGAGTGGAAATACTCAGAAAACATTTATCCGAATCTAGGTCGGACAACATAAATCCATTCCAGAAGTGCATATTCTCAAAAAGTAAATAAGCAATCAACCTATAATCCGGCACATCGGAGCCACAGAAAAAAGGGAACACCTTTTTGGATCGGGAAAGAAGGCGGGAGGCGAATGTCATTTCAACGCCTAGTCACGAGCCACCCCTCTTCCTGGTACTTGTGGAAGTCGTCCTGTTGGTCCCACGAATGTAGGGAGTATCGACCAACACTAGCAAGCAAACGGAGAAGTGTCAAAAAGAAGAGGTGCTTCCGCTCATAAATAGAGGTGGTGGGGAAAGAAGGGAAGTCACCAGTCCGACTCTCGGTTCCCGATATGGGACGACAAGAGCAAGGGCCTCTCTCAGGCACGCAACCGCAATCTCAAAAACGCCCGGAATACCTGTTTTCCGGAATTGAGGAAAGGCAACATCCAAGAGAACATCAAGAACAGCAAGAGGGGAACAAAATGGGCGGTCGCTGCAGCTCGGAGTCGCCAGGAGGCCCGTTCACGCCGCAGAGCTACGTCCTCGAAATCCCAGGGATGAAAGAACCAGCCCTTGCCCCTGAAGTATCTTCCGATGGCGCGTGCAACGAGTGCGCCTTTGTGCCGGCCGCCGGCCAAGAACCCTTCCCCGCCGCCGCGGCGAAGTATGGACAGCGCTGCCGGACAGGGATGCTGTGGACCGGGCTCAGACCACCGGCATACGCACAACCGTTGGGTGAACTAGGGTACAACAGAGCCTAGCGGGGCCAACTTTTTGAATATCGGCCCATTATCGCATTAGCCCATTAGCGCATTAGCCCATTAGCCCATTAGCCCATTAGCCCATTAGCCCATTAGCCCATTAGCCCATTTTCTAGAGCTATAAATACCCTCTCAGAGGCGCACAGCTTCTAGGTAGACTTTCTCTCTCTCTTCCCCTTGTTCATCTTCAAGCTCGTTGGGTTTCTGCCTGCTGGTCTAGGGTTTCGGAGGCAAGATGGCGCGTAACGAGGAGAAAGCGCAGTCCATGCTGAATCGATTCATCACCATGAAAAATGAGGAGAAGAAGAGGCCCAAGGAGCGTCGCCCTTACCTTGCTTCTGAGTGTCGGGACCTTGCAGAGGCCGACCGATGGCGCAGCGAGATCCTTCGAGAAATCGGCGTCAAGGTGAGCGAGATCCAAAACGAGGGTCTAGGCGAGCACCGGCTCCGTGACCTCAACGACGAGATCAACAAGCTTCTCCGTGAGCGGGTGCATTGGGAGCGCCGCATCATAGAGCTGGGTGGCCCGAACTATCTGAAAAATTCCGCGAAGATGACTGATCTGGACGGGAACATCGTGGACGTTCCCAACCCTAGCGGCCGTGGACCGGGATACCGGTACTTCGGTGCGGCCAAGAAGCTTCCCGGCGTGAGGGAGCTCTTCGAGAAGCCGCCTGAGATTAGGAAGAGGCGAACGCGGTACGACATATACAAAAGGATCGACGCCAGCTATTATGGATTCAGGGATGAAGAGGATGGGATTTTGGAGAAGCTGGAGGGCCCCGCGCAGGAGGAGATGCGGGCGCAGGCACTGGCGGAATGGCAGATGATGGACGCGATCAGGAAGGAGGCGAGGAAGGCTGTAAAGAGTGGGGAATTGGTAACAGTGGGGCCTGTGGTGGGAGAAATCTTATACGAAGGAGAGGAGGATGTCGTGGAGGAGGAGCGGAGAAAAGAGACGGAGAGAGAGAAAAAGATGAAGGAACAGGAGTTCGTGGTCCATGTTCCCCTGCCGGATGAGAAGGAGATCGAGAGAATGGTTTTGGAGAAGAAAAAGATGGAGTTGCTGAGCAAGTACATGAGTGAAAATTTGTTGGAGGAGCAAATTGAGGCAAAGACCATGTTGAATGTGCAACGCTAGAGCACTATTCGTACAGTCACTTCTTATTCCTGCATCTGACATGGGAATAGCACTCAAGCTAGATGGTCAGCGACAATCTTTTGAGGTAAAAGCCATCAAGTCTCATGTAACATTTTAATCTTTTATGCCATCAGTAAGAATCTTGTCTCGATCATATGCTACCTGATGGTCTGTATGAATGAAATAGCAAAGAATTTAGACCCATTGTTTAGTTTGGTTATTGCATCAACGATGCAATAGATTCCATATGATCCATGACGGCATAGGGGGGACCATGTTTCCTTCATCTGTATTTAGGGTACGCTTCGAACTCGTTGAGCTTTTTTTGAGGGACCCCGTATTGTAAAAATCTTTCCTCTGTGAAAGCAGTGATTCTCTGTAATAGCAGTAAGCATTTGACTTCCCTGTTCTTTAGTTTAGTCGTTCGACTTTCTGTTTTCAAAGGGAAATTAACATTTGATATTTGGGTGGTGTTGTTGTTGTTGTTGGGGGAGTGGAATCCTTTAGACCTGCGAGGCTCTCAGTTTCCACTCTTTCTTCTTCACTCATTGTACAACCTTTCACGCCATCATCCTGCAGTTGGTTCCCCTTGGATGGGAGCGAAAGTTGCCTGTTTTCCACGAACTGGGGATGCCCACTGAGGTGTGGGTATGTATGGATTTCTCGCTCACTGGAAATGTGTGAGCTTGCTTATATAACTCTGCCAGTCGATTAGGGCTCTCTTGCTAGGAATCGTTTACTCCTTTACTGTCATTTATTGAAGGAATGCATTGGATCACCAAGCCCCGATGTGGTTCTTACTTCCAACTTGTTCCCATCTCGCAATTAGGGTCTTACCTTTTTGAGGTCCAGCACCGGATCTTCTTGCCGATGTGTCTTTTACTTTGGTATATTTTTCGTGGGAGGTATAAGCACAGCTGATATTTGGTTTCAATCATATGGTAGATGCCACTGACGCCTCCCGTCTATATGATTCGACTCCGCATGGTTTGGTTATTTTTCCCTCCGATGATTCCCCCCCCCACAACCTTTGCAGATGCCAGCAAAGTTGTTCCTTCTTGCTTACTATGATTTTTTGTTGCGTGCATTTAATATTTTGCCTAGTTTGTTGCCTACGAGGAGTAGGCAATCTCCATTCCTCTGTGTCAGATCTCAATCCCTGATTCACTTGCCTTCTCAACATATCACCCTGATGGGTTCAGTGTTCCTGAGGTTTGGAGGCCTTTAGTAGAGACTCCACCAGTTTGGGGATTTTCGCCCCAGACTTTAAAGGGAGCATGAACCCGTCGGGTATGTGTCATCAGCTTTAGGGGGTCTTAGAAAAAAGGTATTAGATCGTGATATGTTTTGGGTTCTTCCCCATACTGGATGAAAGGCCACGAGAGATGGCCTTGTTTCTTCGTAAATTGGCCTTGGAATCTAAGCTTATTTGCGCGGAAGAGGTGATACTGTGACGAACTATGTGCAGATTAAGTGGGGGCGGCCTGCAGATTTCAATGCATTGTCTCAAGCAGGCTTCAGTTTTCGATGAATAGTTACAAGATCTTGGAGAGAGAACAAGTCGGAGGGGGGAGGATGGAAGACGAACTGGTGTGCGAAACGGGAGGAAAGGCCTGGGTGCTTGGGCTACGCCTTGGCCTCCTCAGAAGCATAGAGAGCTTTGATTTCCTCGACATCATCGTAGCTGCCCAGGAAAATGGGCGACCTTTCGTGGATCTTCTTGGGGACCAAGTCGAGTGCCTGAAAACGCAGGGGATTGATCAGAAATTGGAAAAAAAAAAAAAAGGAAAGCAAAGATTTTCAGTGGGTTAGGATGGGCAGAGGCCCCTGATTCCCCTACCCGTTGTTTTCCGGTGAAAGCTTGGCCTCCAGCCTGCTCCATCAGGAATGACATGGGGAAGACCTCATAAAGGACACTGTCTCGCATGGTTTCATCAACACCCAAGGGTTTAAGTATGTTCATTGCGTAAACCAATGAGAGTGTGTGAGAGAGAGAGAGAGAGAGAGAGAGTTGTTATATTACCGTAGTTTTCCAGTTGGGCTCTTCTTATCCCCAGGGTAAAGGAAGATGCCTCCATAAAGCAGCGTTCGGTGAACGTCAGCAACCATACTGTAGGGCAGGCACCCAGGATGATGTTGGTCGACATGAGAAAATATAACATTGGCAACAAGTTATCTCATTAGAATCAAATCAGTCTCTAAGTGATTGGCCTTTTCTTTCTCGAACGATGAACATGAAATTCCAGATGATTTCTTCAGATTCCCAACAAAGCTTGCGGGGAAAGTGCGTTGTTATGAAGCAACCTTCTCTTCTCTTTTCATGTCATATATATGAACATGTAGAGAGAGAGAGAGAGAGAGAGAGAGAGGAGGGGTGGGAATCATCAATTGTACCTTCCCACATAACGAAGTGACTTTGGAGATGAACCATCCTCAGGGAACTTGCATTTGTTCACATACCTGTGAGATTGCATGCGGTCAAGGAAGAGTGAAGAAGATTGATCACTGAGAATTAAATCACTACGTCAATCACCACGTACTCTGCCGTCGGGCCGTCCCAGTTCTTGGCATTCCCTTCGTTCACCGAGTAGATTTTTCCCTTCGTTGGGATCTACATACAGGAGACCACAGATAACACAAGCTCAGTCATGAAACCCGTGAAGGTTAAACAAGCGGTGATATTGGAACTGGCCAGAAAAATGAAGCTGAAGAAATTCGAACAGCACTTCAAAGGCGTGGTGGGTCTACAGAGAGAGCATGGAGTAGTCAATAAACCTTAATGTCCGGATGCGTCAGAATGAACTCCCCAAGAGACGGATCCAACGTGAAGCCATTGACACCACTTCCCGTGCTAAGCACAATCTGCGAGAAGAGTTCAGCAAGCTATTTGACCGAACTTTCACTGATTTGGGAGGCTTCTGACTTACCATGCAAGAGCTCCCGTACATGCAGTACCCTGCAGCTACCATATCTTTTCCCGGGAGTAGTACGTCGTCGAGAGTAACATTATCCTTGTCTTTTATCATGTAAATCCCAAATATCTGCGGAAAAGAGATCAACCCGTCAAAGGAACAGAATTGGGTTCACAAGAACTAGGTGGGTTTTCGTGGGAGGTGTGGGGATGGGATGAAGGATCGCACAGTTCCAATGGAAACACCGCAGTCAATGTTGGATGAACCGTCCAGAGGGTCAAACACGACGCAGTACCTGCACTGTCAGTGAGTTAGCCGAAGATAGGGTAGAAGCTTTCGATAGAATCGGAGAGGTTATAGCAGAACATTGAGAAACAGAGGCAGTCATCACCTTCCACGTAGTGATGGATCGACGAAGGTTGCCTTTTCATCCTCCTCGGAAACAAGAATGCACTGCAAATGGCATGTTCATTATCTTCTTGAAACTGCTCCTCAAATCGGGGAGAAATCTCCTGAGAGCATGAATCGGCCGGTTCGATTTGTAAGAGACTTACTGTCCTTCCGCTACTGATCAACGCATTGACGAAAACTTCATTCGAAAGCACGTCCAGTTTCTTTTGATCCTCACCCTGTGTGAGAACAATTCACCGTCAGAAACAGAATGATCAATCAGGCATCACAGACTTCGGACTTGTTTGATCAGAGTTGGAGGAAGAACTAGTCTAGCTTGAGCGTACTTTCCCTAAACCGTTGTCCTGAATTACTCAGTGAAGTTTCTCTTCTTGTTCCGAGAGAAAATGCACGGAAGGGTCATTTATTGTGTGGGAAATCGATTGACAGGCGGCTTCATTAGTTTGAGAGCAAAAGATGGAAACATACTTGGACGTTGGTCTCTCCGGCTAGTCCGATGAGCTTTGCGAGGCCTGCCTGTTCAAAGAAAGTAAATGAGTGATAAGCAACGCGGAACAGAAATCGCAGTCGCGGGAAAAAAAACACCGTCGTTGTGAACAGCTGAATCAGAGAAAGAGACTAGAGTGAGTAATCTACTGAATACTGTGCCACTATGTTGCATGAATTTCGTTAGAGTTCTTGTGACCCCTCCCAGATGGACAGATCTCAAAGTTCTCCAAAAACCTACTCGATTACCCGCTCGCAGTGACTCAGTAAAGATGCGGGAAATCTTTCAATTGAAAGAAGAAGAAGATGAAGAATCATTAAAGTTGAAAAGCAGACGTGCTTTTTCGTCACAGCTTATCATGAATAACTGCAGGGAAACGAAAGAGAAAGCAATCGGTATCATCGTACGATCGATCCGTTGCAAGAATTGTATCATGGAAATGGATCAATCCACCTGCTAAAAGAGCGCAGCATAAAATCTCTTGATAGCTTGCAATCACTTCAATCCATGGTCCCGAGAGACTCGAAACTATACGTTTGGAGTTTGACACGACCTGAAGAACTACAACAGTCCAATTCTCCGAAATAGGCAAGGGAGTACGAAACAGGGAATAGGAGGGGGAGGGGGGGGGGGGGACGAAGACCTTATTGACTGCCGAACAGACGAACTTGCATCCCAGGACGATGTGGCTGAGAAGGATGGTGAAGTCCCCCTTGGACTCCGGATGCTTGGACTGTTCATTCAGAACGTGTCTCGTCAGCGTCATCAGATCCGTCCGGTGAGCATCCGCCTCGTGATCCATGACTGCGAGAGCCGACCTAGCAGGAAGACTCCTGACGCCTCGGCAGAACGGAGCGTGGACGAAGAAGACGGCTAATGGTGATTAATATAAAGCCAATGAGCGGAGCAGAGGCCTGGGTGAAAGGATAGCTCTATCCCGCGGCGACGGGAGCTCCGGAGACACGTGGCGGCTCCACCTTCGGTTTCAGCTCGTGGCCTGCAGCGAAGATGGACCTCTTCCTCCTGATCTCCTTCCTCTCCCTCCGTCGCCGTGGAAGACGAAGAAGTCGCGACGGCTCACGACAACTGTTCGATCCTCCCCGGCAAGAATGGAGGGCGGGAAGGAGACGTCAAAGTGGGGCCGGCCCACGGCGCGTCTTCCCCAGACGCGTCGAAACCGTTTGGATCGGGACCGCTCGGGGGCGGTTACGGTCGCCTGGCCTCGCCTGGTCGACGTCTGTGGATTCCGAGGGAATAACTGTACAAAAGAACAGAAGAAATTCTGCTCTCGATCGAATCTATCCCGTTCCTTTGCGGCCCTGTCGGTGATGCCGCCGCGGCGGACCATCTTGCGCTTTTTGACAGCTGCAGCCGGACATATTCTGCTGTTGATGCATCTGCTCGTTCGATGCGGCACGGCACAATGCGAGGCACTACGCGCGCAGTGGCGTGTGGCAGTGCGGTGGTCGCGTAGTGTAGCCGCAGGAGAGTGCGTAGGGGTGCGTGGCATGGGAGGGCATTATAGAGATGCAGTGCGGCATGGGATGGCATATTGTGGTGCATAGGACGGCGTGGCAGAAGATACTGCAGGCACGTGAGGGGTGTTCGGCACATGGAGAGAGGAGTGCCAGCTGGTAGGACGTGTGAAGCACCAACGGACAGGGACGAGAGCATGCGTGCAGCCAAAATATCAGAATGGTCATGTTCTTCCTTATCTTGTATTTTTGTTGTTGTGAAGTTAGTAGTCCATTGACCTTGTTATTAGTGTGTTTTTGTGAAGTTCTCACGGAGATATATGCTGCTTAGTGGTGGGAATGACTAAGGTTGCACAAGGTTGATCATTTCAAAATGCACATCTTTACTTTGAAAAAATCAACCTTGTGCGACCTTGGTCATTTCCACAATTAAAGAGCATCTATTTATGTGATTAAAGAGTACCAAAAAAAAAGTCAAAGAGAGTACCAAAGGATTAAGGTTCATCAATTACACTCCCCCTTTCTTGGTCTATGTGCAATTTAAAACCCAATATAATATTTTTATGAAAGAATAGACAAATTAAGGCCGCCAACTTAATATCACATACCCTGATTAATGTTATCCATGATACTATTTGTAAATGATTTTGATGTCATACTCATCATAGACTTCCTCCTCACGAGGTCATAAGTGAAGAATTCCTTCCATTTACATGGTGCTTTCTCATGATGACCAACTCATGTTTTGTTTATGAAGCACATGAGAGGCCTAACAAAGTCTATAAATCTCGTTAGCATTGCAACTCTAAGACGGTGTGCAGGAGAGTCACAAGATTTCCTTATTATTTTTCTAATAATATGATGATTGACTCTCATTGAGTCATGACACAACATAAGAGAAAATGGAAACATGTTGATAAGTATATTGCAATCCAACAAGCTGACAAGTTGTGTTGATAAGTACATTGCAATCCAACAGGCTGGCAATTAAATTTCAAAGAGGTTTTAAACTATAAACTTAGTGGAATCAGCTCATCTCCATAGGGATGAAAGATAAGTTTGCCTTTAATTCATTCTCAATCCTTATTGTAAATCAAATAATTAAGTAATAAAAAAAGAAGAGGGAAGTGGTTTTTTCTAATCACCAAGTCACTGTGACAAAACTTTTTATCTCCCTCGGAGAAGATACATCTTTGTTCAGCTACAACTTCAATCCATATCACCCCTTAACTGCCTTGGATTTGCACTAATCTCTGGAATCTTAAAAGACAACCTAAAAACAGGGAAATGAAGGAAAAGAAAAGAAAAATCAACCAATAGGTTGCTCCACCGGCAATGTAATACTAGAATAGAGAGTTTGTAATTGAATGAGATCTAAAAATGATAGAATAGATGATTCTGAAAAATATATTTAATATTTTGGTGTGTGCCACCTCACACAATAGAATAAGACTAACTTTGAATGAAACACAAAAATTAAAAATTATAATAAAATTAGGGGAAATATAAGGAAATGACGTCACAACTTTGTCACGCACAAAGAGCAATAGAAGAGAAATTAAATCAAAAGAATCGATTAAAATAGATATTAAAAGAACTATAATCAAGAGGGAAAACAACTTTAAAACTCAGAAAAATTAAAGTACTAAATTTTACATAGAAGAGAGGACTTCTCATGCTCCTTTACATCAGCATAGTGAAGAACAGGGCGCCACCTCTACACAAGAGAAGGGAGAGGATCCCGCCAGAATAAATGATCCTTTTTCCCTCCTTGCTCCCCTTTAATTTAGTATAAACACGAATCTATTGCCTGAAGTAGCATCAATATATGGCAAAAAAAAAACGATGAAATAGTGGACGGGTTCAATCTTGGTAGTTGGCCGTTTTTCCTTTCTGATGTGGCTTAATAATGTGATATTTAATCATTGACACATGAGCTCATTAACCTGATTTTTTTTAACTTAATTCCCTTTTTATAGTGAAAAAGCTAAGAAGGTTTGGAGCTTAACCAATTAGTTTTGGCTTACTCACCACGTGTCAACATAACTCAAAAAGCATTATATAAAATTACTAAAAATTCTAACTCAAAACCTAACTTCATAAACACATTCTTGGAAAATATAGAATGCATCTCAAGGTTATAAAATTTAGATGATTGCATTAACACATAGGTTAAAAGATCAAGACAGAGACATGTGCTATAATCATAAAAAATGTAATTATAATCATAAGTTTACAGCATAATACTTCAATCATGTGCATTTACATCCAAAATTAAATAATTAGTATTTTAAATTAATTCATGCAAAAATTACATAGATCTAACTTTATTTATCATATGAAAATAGCATATTAGCATCCATCATAAGCACAATAAGCTAACAAGTGTGTTGTGGGAATAAAAGTTGGTAGAAGCACCACAAGCACTTATGTAGTAGTGGAATGGGCCATGAGAAAAGTTAATATACTAAGATACCTTGTACTAAGATTTTATTAGCTTCTTAAGGGCTTCAAGGATATTTTATTAGACCTATTGTCAATTTAAGTGTCACTTTAGTGTGAGGTGGACTACAAGAGAGAACTTATGTCTGGAGTGCAATTATTAGTGCATTTGCTAGAAAATATGTTGTTGACATAGGAGTTATGTGGACAACTTCAAGACATGTTAGAAGTTGGAGATTTTCATCTTTCAATAGTGTCATATAGTGTTCCTATCTTGTTCTAGAAATGTTTCAGCTCTAGATAATTGAATGTATATTATTGAGTCGATTAAGGTCACATAGAAAAATGAATTTATTGCAAAACTATATGGGTCTATTTGATTGCTTTGACATTATCAATACATTTTTTGCATAAGCACAAAGTGTGACCATCAAATAATTAGATAGACTAAAGACAACATAATGTGGTATATTTCAAATTCATGGCAATTTATCCTCATAAATGTTTCAGTCACCATTTGTATCATAATGAATATAATCTTCATGCAGGACATCAAAAAATTCATAGTTATCTATTTGAATAATATCTTAGTAGTAAGAGCATAAACAAACATGTAGTACACTTTTTGGAGTAGTTTAGAAGCAAAATGAGAAATAGATGTAACCAAACCACAATGTGTGAATTCATGTCAAAAGTTGTCACTTTTCAAGATGAGTGACTATTTGTAGATGGACCAAACAAAGGTCCACATCGTTAAAGAGTAATTAGCACCAAATCACATATCAAAATTATAATCTTTCATAGGCTTGAATAATTACTATATAAGTTTTTGTGAAGTTATTATCAGTTGGTAGATTTGTTGACAAATCTTTTGAAGAAAGGTTTGTAAATGAAAAATGATTTCAGAGTCGTCAATGTGCCTTTGATGTACTCAAATAGGCAGTAACAAGTGAATTAGTCTTATTTCTACTTGATTTGAAAAGCTTATTTTAAGTGCACATCAATGTTTTAGACTTGGTTATTTTTAATGTGTTAATACTAAAATGACATCTTGTGGCATTTGAAATTACAAGTTGAGTAACACATAGAGGCACTATTTTATGTAATATATAGACATAATGACAATTGTGTATTTGACTTCAAATGTGACGATTATTTTATTGACAATCCCTTTGTGATTTACATAAATAATGTGATGATGAGTTAGTTTGAAACATAACGTAAACTTTTGTTGAAGTAAATTCGATGGTAAAACTTTCTAGTAGAACATGACTTCAACCTTAAATGCAACCAACTACATGCCAATGTTATGGCAAAAACTCTGTATTGAGTGATGAGTTAACTCAATATTATTTTGATGATATTTTTATTGATAAATTTGAGAGCTTTAAATTGATGATATGAAATGTGATTTTAATTGGAGATTGATGTCTTAGACAAGATTAAAGAATGAAGGTCAAATTGATGAATATACATGATGAAAGTAATTTAAGCAGAAGTATTGAAGTTTAGAAGGATTCAATTGATGATTTTGACTACAAAAAAATTTCTTTTATTTTAATTTTCATAAGATTTATAAAACTTTAGAATAATTAAGTATAAATAAAAGAATTTTTTTATATAAGGTGAATATGTTATCATCTTATATCTAAGTCTTAATATTTATGATTTTCTATATCCAATGACTTCATTACTATAGGTATGTGAGAAATCATTATAAATATGTTTCTAATAAGAAGTTTAATGAAATAAATTAAGGAGAATATCAAGGTTTTGAATTGTCATTAATTTTATAAGAGTACTAGAGTAATATTTTTTTCTATGGGTAAAAGAATCTTAAAGCTCAACTGATCTAACTAAAATGTTTTTTATTTTAGAAAATATGTCACTTATACAAATATATTAGCTAATCAATGGATGTTGTTCCAAAGATTGAGAATTATTAAAAGGGTTATGATTTTAACGAGTTTTATGATTAATTTTATTTATTTTTCAAAATCTATGCATAATCAACTCAAGCTTGTCTAAGCCTTAGTGTTTGACCTAAAAAGAGTCAAAAATAGACAATCAACTTAACCATAAAAGGGGGTATTTTGTCCAAATTATGAAAAAAAAAAAAAAAAAATTAGACAATTGTGGCTACTTCAAATAACAATTCTCTTATCCACCACCTCCTCTCAAGTCTTGAAAATCTAAGGGCAAAAACAAATCAATTCATGAGAGTTTATGTCTAGCATTTGGAATCTCAAGTGTCTCCTCCCTTGGCCCAACTCTTCTTAAGTCTCTCAATAACTTAATCTTCAATCAAATGACAAGTTGAAGACAAAAATAACTTTTTTATAAAGTAATATTTTGTTATTATTTTGAATAATTGTATGCGTACTTCTTGAAATACTTATAATGTGTCAACAATATAATCACATAGGTTGCTGAGGCATTTATATAATATATATATATTATGAAAATATTTAAAACTACTAGAGTTATTGATGGGATCACCAGATTCAATCAAGAATCTTCTATTCAAGAAAGTCAACACAATTCAATAGAAGATGGCCAACTAAAGGCTCAACCTTTCAGATCAACCCTTCTAAGAAAAAAATACAAGAATTAGGATCTGTTCACCTCAAAGAGTTCAACTCCAAGTCAACTGGCACCTTCCTCCTCTCTTAGATCCAATATGAAATGTTAGATCCAAGACTAATAGATCCCTACCACCAAGTAAGAGGATCTACCCACAAAGGATGGTCCAACAAGAAGCAGAAAGAGAAGAAGAAGAAGAAGAGGGAGAGGAAGCCACATGATCCTCATACCCCTCCTCTCCTTGAGTGGGGTGCCGTTTCAACCAAAAGACACCCCATGACATCTCTTGGGAAAAGGTCTCTCCTTCATCCTTTTTCTCTCTTTATCTCTTAATTTAGTAGACAACCACTCCTCTTCCTTTCTCCTCTATAAATTCTAAAACTCATGTTGTATTTAGGAGATGATGATTTATTGAAAAAAATCAAGAATTTATTAATCTTCTCACCTCTCTTGGATTAGGGATTCCTTTTTTCTTTCGCTTGCCTCTTGGATTAGGGGTATCTTTTTCTTCTTGCCCTCTTGGATTATGGGGACCTCCATCTTTTCCTCTTCTTCCACGATGTCTTCATCTCTCCTACCACCGCAGCCATTCCGCCTTCTAGCCATCTGCCATGTCACCAAACCCACCTCTCTTTCCACCCCCACTGTCGTCGCCATTCAGCCTCTCCATCGTCCGCCCTGTTGCCGCTGTTCCGCCTCCTCGCCATCCACCCCGTCACCGTCGTTCCTCTTTCTCCTCATCTGCCATGTCGCCACCATTCCACTTCCTCGCCGTCCGCCCCGTCGCCAGCCTGTCAACGCCACTAGACTCCCTTTCAGTCGTCCTCCTTTTGCGAAACCCTCTTCCTTTCTCACCCCCACTGTCGCCACCATCCGACTTTTAGCCGTTCGTCATGATGAAACCCCTTTTCTCTCTCTCCTACCGATGCTCTCATTCACCACCTTTTTCTCCCTTCCCCTTTAGTTATTATTTAATTATTCACCCTCGATTGTCGTCACCACAAGAACTCTCTCCTTTTCTCTCCCGTCGTCACCACATACACTCTCTGTTTCCTCTCTCTCTCTCTTCTCTCTCCTCCATTTTCATTTCTTTTCCCGTTGACTCTTTGTCTTATCCTTCCCACCTATCCCACCTCAATCCGCCTCTTCCATTCTCAACCCCTCATTCACGCCCTTGACATTTTTCTCTTCTGTTTTCTAATCATCTTGAGAATCAACTCAAGAACTATGGATCTCAAGCCACTAGAATCAAGAAAATCAATCAAAAATCTCCTTTGACATGTTACATTGATTTCAATTCTCTTTGTAGAGTCATCATTATTTTATATCCTTGCTCCTTATAGAAATTGAGTGAACCATAAGATAGACTTCTCTTGTGCCTTTATCAGTGATCTTAATATCCTTAGTTGAAATTATATTTGAACCTGTGAAAGTGAGGTTATTATTAGATAATTATGATCTTAATTCTTTTAAAATCAGCTAGATTAGTTTACCCACAATCTGTCTTAACTTGGTCAAGGTCAATCCTAAATCCCAACTTTCTTTTCTATACTAGATATCTATCTTTCCCCTCTTTGGTCCCACATCAATTATGCTTCTAGATAGAGTGATCACAACTCTCATAGTTTGATGATTTAAAGGGTTCTTGATCTTAGTAAAATCAATTATATTTTGAGGGTAGAATAAAAACCATAATGTAGATTTCTCGAAAGTCAATGTCGATCAAGAGAGCTTAATAGAGTGAATCTAAAATTTAAGGTCCACATTATTTTTGATTTAGCTCATTTTTGTATATTAATTTTAAAAATAATGTAAAATTATCCAAATAAAAAAATATATTATACTTAATTTAATGAAAATTATAAAGCAATATATCTTCCCCCTTTCTTGATTTATCTAACCATCTAGGGCCCAACACATACAACAACAAAATATCACATAGTAAGCTTATAACTACTTGTAACTACTTGTGACAACTAGTGGCACTATGCTAGTGAAGATTTCAGATGCTCTAGTTGTGGACACAAAAATGATATATTTGTTCTAGCTCACAACCTAAGGGATAAGGCGTTGGACAACATGGATGATATCCATGTATGAATAACATGGACGTCCAAGTGTTTGGGCACTTGATTGTATGTGCTGCATATGGGTACGTTGTGTTGGCGCTTGCTATGCAAGGTGCATAATGTGTTCTACACCAAACACCCTTGATATGAGTATATATTCATGTTGCTGTTCAGTAATTACTTTTGAATAGAAATAACATAAGATATCATAATTTACGTTTCATTTTATTCGATTTGAACACCTTAAAATTAATATCCATCATGAGTAGACCTTATGAGTTTATTTCCATGGACTTCATTGTTGAATAACAGAAGGTAAATAGATTCAGACCAATCTTCATCATGATCAACTAGTTCAAATATGTAATGTTCATGTCAACATGAACAAATTGTGTAGCAAAAGTGATGGTGATCCTCTTCATAACCAATGTTGTGAGGTATGAGGACTTTTCATCATGGGACATCACCAAAAATACACACTACACATTAAATGATGAAGTATATAGATCGACACTAATTTGAGGAGTTCATTGGGGTGAATGTATGTTATTTTCATCAACTCAAGCTAGTACAAGAATATCAAGTCATATGGGATATTGTCATGCTTGATGGATCATTAAAAAATGTGGCACTAATAAGTAAGCTAACATACCACCTCAACTTATATGCCACATACCTATGCTGAAATTCTACCATATAGATGAGGAGGATGTGGAGGTATAATTATCCTCCATGTGCTCCACCATAATAGTGCACACTCGATACACTAATGACTAATGACATAGATGACAATATGTGGAGTGACTAGAAGGAGGCCAATTAAGGTGGATGGTTCCACATAAACTTTCACATTTATTTAATTGTCAAGTGAAGGGGATGATCAAAGTAAAATGTGAACTCTCTCATGACATCCTCCTTTTTTTTATGCATCAAATTCATAAAATGAGGGAGGATGTCATGATTTATTGAATCTTTGTTGCATATAATGAAATTCATTGGCAGTGTAAAACCAACTAGTGCACCACACACAAAGGGGTGTCATATGCACAATGATACAATAAGACACAATGGCTACATAGGAGCAACACAACATGACAACTTGTGTATGTGTGCATAGTGCCAATAGGGACAAACATTAGAAGGTGAAAGTACTGAGGCTTCTATTTTCTGGTGGTCAGGGCTGACTTCTTAAGGACTTCTTGCTAGTAGGTTTGCAAACTCTCTCTTTGTTCATGGCATTCCTTTGTCATAATATATTTGAAGATTTCATCATGCTGCAAATTGATGATCACAAGATACCAAAGTCTCTTCAAACAACCATAAAAAGGTATCAGTAAGAATCAACCTTTGCCATTGACATAAAGGAAAAACATAAATACTTTGTTTGTCATTATGTGTCACATAATTATTGGGTGTGTACCTCAAAAGCACTTAATCATCTGCATCCTTGGTTGTCTCTGCAACGTCAAGCACCTTTTATCTCTATGAAGATTTTACGAAATGATACAAATGAAAAGTGGAAGCCCTTATTAATTTCACATTGAAAAATTACACGAGTGAGAAAAACTCAAATGTTCACTCCTCATGTGTTTGGCAAAATAGAGAAAGATGAAATTTAAAACTATAGTCCACAAGTTTGAGGGCGTTGTAGATTGCATCTTTTCCAAGTTTTAGAATCATGTTTCAATTCATCAAAGGGTGATGTAAATTATTTTCTGACCATTCTTGATGACTTTTTAAAAAACATCATAAAAATGGTGTTGTAGAATGAATGGGCATAATGCTCTTGAAATAAACACAAATTATGTTATCTTAGACATTTATTGAAATGTGGTTTGTCTTTTTACATCTACTACAAAATAGAGTTGGGAGTGAGCGAAAAAGAAGGTCCGTCACCTTCGGCGCCTGCGGCAAGGGAAATCTCAAACATTCAGCGCAGTTCGAGCTTGGGGAGCTCCTTGTCAATGGCGTATCGAGGGGGGGTGATCACTCGTTTCACGAAGGGCATCATGAGGCCGAAGAGCGCGCCGTCGCAGTGGATGTAGAAGCGATTCTCGAAGCCGGACTCCTCGAGTAACTTGATGACGAGATCGAGATCGTCGACCGCTCCCTTGACCGTCGTCCCTGCGCCACTCAATGGTAGTCGGAGCTGAGGCGAGTGCCAGATAGGAGGAGGAAGACGAAGAAGAAAAAGAAAGGTCTGTGAGGTATTCGGAGCAGAACCGACCGATGTTGACGTTGACGATGGCTGGCCTCTCCTTGTTCTCCAGAAGTTTGACCTGGAAACCGGAGCAGTCGATCTCGCCGGAGATCAGCGTCTCCACCTTCACGCAATCCATTCTGTACATCCTCGCGGCCTTGAACACCGAGTAGTGGGACTCCCTCGAAGCGTACAGGACTCCGTCCGGGAAGATCTCTCGCCTCTGCCGGTCAAGAAGAAGCATCGCACGTGAGGAGAGTGAGTTAGTGAGCGAGTGAGAGCGAGAGAGAGAGAGAGAGAGAGAGAGAGGGCTTGTATGATCTGGTACGAACCCGATAAGAATACCATCCAGATTGCCTTCTGTGCCACAGCTGGTAATGTAGCCCCAGTATTCGTTCTTCTCTAGCTCCCACAGGCGGGCGAACCAGTCCAACACCCCCACCTCGAACTGCCTTGAGTGGACGCCATAGTTGCTCTCGATGAAGGGGTCCCCCAGGTTGTTGATGGAGAAGGGCTGGAGCTGCGACAGAGCGCCGTACTCGAAGTCTAGATTATACGGGTACCCTAAAACACAGTAGATCAGGAAATACTGATATGAGATTATCGTTTCTCTCTCGTCTCAGAACGAGATCGACGGCCGTTCCTTTACCTAGATGGTGCTTGGTCCTCTCCACGAGGTTTCGTCTGTATTTGGCCAACACGCTGGCCATGTAAGCCTCGCGGTCGCTGGTGAGTTCTTCGTCTGCCTCGGGCTCTGTAATCCCGAAGCTGGACGAGTGCAGGTTCCTCCCGAGCAGGATTTCCTTCTTCCTCCCATTTTCTCTCCCCAACTGAGCGGAACGGGTCCCTGCGATCTCGGCCGGTTCGATCTCCTCTGCCGGCGGCTTCACTTTCCCGATGACCTGGAGAAGCACCCCGGAGTCGTTTACGACGCTTCCTACCATGGCTGCTAGGAGGAAGGAAGAAAGAGAGGGACGGAAGGGAGGCAACACGACCTAGGTTTGCTTCTCTCTCTGCTTTCTCTCTCCTTTGGGATAAGGTATCCTCTCTCTCTCTCTCTCTCTCTCTCTCTCTCTCTCTCTCTCTCTCCTGCAACTCCGGTTATCTGGGGTGGGCGGGGACCTGATGAGCAGATGAAGGAGAAGTGTCAATGTGGCCCTGCTGTTATATACGCGACGACGCGTCACCAGGGAAGCCACCGCCAGATGCTCCACATATGTGCTGGATGGTCTGGTCCCCTCCACGCCCGATGGTTTTCAGGTCACGGCTCGAGTGGACTGTCAGGGCCTACCTTCCGTGGTGAGCTTGGAGCGGCCGAATTTCGTTCCCATCGATGCACAGCTGAACATTTTGTGGGCCCCTATCCCTGCCTACCCCACGCCTTCTCCATATGGCGCATTGTCCAGAGCCGCGTCGACACAGTAGGCAGCTTCTCTCTCTCTCTGTTTCTCGCTCTCTCGCTCTATCTATTTATGAATCTATCTGCCTGTCTCACTCCTCTGTCGTAGGCGGGCTGAACAGACGGGCACTTGTAGAGAGAGAGAGAGAGAGAGAGAGAGAGCTGATCAACGCCGAATGGCTGTTTTCATAAACCGTAGGGGAAACGAGTTCCCCTAAGGCGCGGTCGGTCCCCACCGGAGATACGCGCGGCAGGTTTTCTGCCTAGTGGTGCCAATAGCGTGGGGCCAGATTACCCTCCTTTCCTCCCTCGTTTCTTTTCTTAGAGAAGGTGGGGGCATCATCATCGATCCTCAAGGAGACGACCCGCGACTATAAATAAAGCCTCAGAAGGGCGTGTGCCTCCCACGCTCACGCTCGGGGTCCCTCTGATAGGTGCAGCCTGACTCTTCCTTCGCTCGTCCTCCGCTAGGCATGGCACAGAACGAGCTTAAGCTGACCATGGGCGGCGCTGCCGGTCCCAGAGACGAGCAGCAGAGGGCGCAGTGGCTGCGCGCGGCGGTGCTGGGCGCCAACGACGGGCTCGTCTCCACGGCGTCCATGATGATGGGGTTGAGCGCGGTGAGGACGGACGTCTAGTCCATAGTAAGGAGGAGCCTCTTATTTTTCAGGATCTGAGAATTTCAAACGATGCACTCCCACTACCGGCGGTGGAAGGATGATACCCTCATCCGGAATTGACTTCCCCAGGGTGTTCATTCCTCTCAAAGTCTGATTGGTGCGGAAAATTTTCCTGTAGCTTTTTAACATGGCACAATGCACTTTACACACAATATTTAATTAACTTTCATATATTATTTTTTAATCTTAAATTGATTTTAACTCTTCGTTATCACTTGGATCTATAGATACTTCACATCTGAAGTAAAATCAAACATGGCATCCCCCTGTCCTTTTTGTAAGTGACCCACCAAGTAAAGTCAAGTATGCAACCTTAAATTTCTAAGTGCCTGTAATATTTTTTACTAGTTCAAAAAGCAATTTATATAATTAGTGTAATCGGAGTTAAATATGATATTAATATTATTATTATAAGATGCACGTAATAATTACAGATTTCACCAACGATATTATTATTAGTTAACACAATATTAATATTAATAAAATTACTAACATAAGAATAGTATTTTGGGAATCCTAATTCAAAGAAAATTCCTTTTATTTAAACATTCCTTACTATACTCGTGGGTCATTAGATTTAACCTCAGCATACAAATTATATAGAATTATAGCTCCCCTTCTAAAATAAAATACATAATAATAATACTAAGAAGAAACTCAATTTTGATCTAAATGAGTAAGAAAATGGGGAATCAAATTAGGTGATTTATGACTGTAATTTTTGTGTAATATCTAAACTAAATCCTTATAATCATTGTGCCTTTTGTGCTTGGGCCATGTAAGTAGGTGGAATCTTGGCCATTCCCACTAGTGGACTTGTAAGCTATCAATTTTGTTTACTCCTCAAAAATCAACAAAAGGCGTATGAGAAAGGTAGGAATGAGAAAGGTGTATACTCTTCCTTCTTGTATGATGGCACGAGATGGGGAGATGTTGGATTTATGAATGTTGTGAATTTTTCTAGAGCATTGGATTAATTACATTGGAGGGCTAAGATTCCTTTTGAGATGTTGAATTATTTAGTAACTATATTTCTTTGATATTACGTAAAAAATATATCTATTACCTTAAAACATTTCATAAAAATCTTACGACTATTAGTTAATAATAATTCACCATTTTCCTACTCAATCTGGTCCAAAATTGATTTTCTTCTTATTTTTATCATTATTTATTTTTCTAGTATAGACGGAAGGGGAGCTATAATTCTGTATAATTTGTTTGTTGATGTAAATATAATAAGTAGTATTTAATAAAAATAATCTAGATTTTATTAGTATTTTATTGACCATATGAAATACTCACAAAAACTACGTCTCTATTAGTAAATTTTAATTAAGTTTAATACTATGTTGATTAATAATAATGTTTTTGTGAAATCTGTGATTATCACGTCCATCTTATAATAATATTATTAATATCATATTTAAGCCAAGTTATACTAATTATGTCAATTACTTATTGAACCAGTAAAATATAGTATAGGCATTTAGAAATTTAAGGTAGCATACTTGACCTTTTTCTTGGTGGGCTCCTTTACAAAAAGGAGAGGGGCATATTATGTTTGACTTTACTTCTGATGTGACTTATATGTAGATCAAAGTGATAGCGCAGAGCTAGAATCAATTTAACATAAAAATAATATATTAAATTTAATTAAATATTCTCAACATAAATATAATATATGATATTTAATATAAATATTGTCAACATAAAAATAGTATATTATATTTAATTAAATATTGTCTGTTTAGTGAATTGTGCCCTGTTAAAAAGTGACTAGAAAATTTTCTGCATGAATCGAACGTCGAGAGGAACGAACATTTCGGAAGAGGGCATCCTCCCTCCGCGGGAAGTCTGGGTACATCGTTTGGACGTCTCGGATCCTGAAATTAACTTATTGGACGGTCCAGATCCTGTGTTAGATCCTCGGGCGTGGACGGTGGTTGTTGGCTAGGCTGCCTACACTTGAAACTCCCTCCAGCCAGAGTCAGTCAGCCCTTCGAGTCCGCAAGTTCGTCCAAGCCGGTGTGCGTCGCGAGGAGACTCGCCGGTGAGAGGAGGGAAAGGTAAACGTCCGTTCGATCCCTTCAGCTAACTATCGAATCAAAGACCTGGCTGTCCGTAATCCGGGTTTCTTTTTTCTTTTTTTCCCTCCCGTGATGCTTCTGGATTCTAACCGGTAGAATCGATCTCTTTGCGTGCAGGCAAAGTCGAGCGCTTCCCACGCAACTGATTCGCAATGTCAGTAAGACTTTCTGCGACATACTATCCCTCATTGCTTTTGGTAGATGTTATGTAATTTTCTGAATTAAGGGACACTTGATTTTTTGATCATTCA
Organism: Spirodela intermedia; assembly: GCA_902729315.2. Taxonomy (NCBI): domain Eukaryota; kingdom Viridiplantae; phylum Streptophyta; class Magnoliopsida; order Alismatales; family Araceae; genus Spirodela; species Spirodela intermedia. The sequence goes on along the minus strand of LR746268.1, from coordinate 8,124,803 downwards.
TTTACAGTTTAAGCAATGTGAATTTGTGTTGTACACTGTCTGTGGGGGGTAATCATCTCTGTTGATTGATCGGCCGTTCCATTTTCATGTATAATGAGGGTCTGCTTCTCCGGCGAAGTTAGAAGATAGACTGCCCCACAAAACATATACATATATATATTCCGCAAGTAGGTAGCAGTCTTAGCAACATGTGTTCAGAGCTTGCAGCACCATTTCTCAAAACCCTAATTAGATGTCTAACTTTATTGTTGTTTACGTTAATGTATATGTATGTAAGAACTCGCTTGAAAATTAGCCCGCATAGTTTTGGAAGAATTGAAACCATATGCTCGAACAATATGTACCTACTTCCCTTCCAGCTTTAAGCTGTTGGTAGTAGTTAAATTCTAAGGATACAAAAGGCCCAGCATAATACTGTTGAATCGCGCATCCTAGTCTTTGCGAGGGGGAAAAGGTTGGAGAAGAGTCCGACCAACCTTGATTATAGGAAAGATATACGCTTAAATAACATGCAGACAAGTTGAACTGGAAAACCTGATTTCATCAAAACGAGCTGTTCACAAGGGTTTGTCTATTTCCCTGTCCGGTCCAAGACCACCACATGATGATTTGGAGCCTACATTTTCCGGATTCTCAACGATTGATTGCCACTTATTATTTATTTTTTGTCTCTTTGCACTTTCGTAGTTTTAGAGACACACAACTGGATTGGAAGCACATGAATCTGGTTCACTATTGTATCCTAGACACCTTTGGTTGCCAATTCAACCCCTATGCAACATATGGACTTGAGATTTGCTTCTAGTTTGTGCATTCATGTGGTGATTGGTGTATATTACTAATGGGACCGCTACAGACACAATTTTACAGAAAAAGATAGGAGTTGAGTTCCACTTATTTCGGACTGATATTCATGCTATCATGAATACTTTGGGTTAAAAATATAATGATGCTTGTGTCTTCTGTTTAATCGTGACCACTCTCACTTTTTATGATGTCGTTTCTGACACATAATTCTTGCCTCACTTTATCCCTAATATGATAAAGCAGCAGTAGTATCAGAAAGAGTGATATGATTGTAATTTTATTTAAATTTAATCTGGTTACATTTAAAGAAATGCAAATGATGAATTTTAAATGATCATATATATAATATATATATGGCAGAAAATATCCTCTAATTAGTTTATGGCATCAATTGTTTTATCGATTATTTTATGTTGTTTCTTAATTTAAGCTGTGAAAGGCAGACTCTCAACTTGATCTTTCCTCCCCTCTAAACTGTATTTTTATCCAATCTCTTCGCTAATTTTCTGTGCTCTACAGGGCTGATGAGGAGCCTGTCGATCCAAAAAAGTACTATGAGGAGCGTTGCAAACCGAAATGCGTAAAATACTGGGTTGAGTATGGGGTAATGCCTTGAACAATCAGGAGAACCTTTTTACATATTTTCATTGCCTTCCAGTATTTTCCTATCAGCTAGTCAGTTGATTTTATCCTTTATATGTCTCATTGCATCAGACTGTAAGCTATTTCCTGATGGCCTGTCCGTAGTTTTTTTTTACTATATCAACTTCTGAAAAGAAAATTTATATATTCCATATAGAAGTCCAGTTATTTCTTATCTTGCTTTTAATTTTCTGAAGACTGGTTCATAAAGACAACCAGAAAATCGGAAATGATGCGCTATATTCGTTTCACTAATATGTTTGTACATGGATTCCCCAGCTTCCCAAAAAGTTTCTACTTGGTTCATTTAACTCATTAGTCCATGTCCAGGGCAGTTGATTTGTGGGCCATTTGAAATCTGCTGTCACATTTATGCCACGCAGTGGACAGAGACTCTGATACTACCCATTTGTTTCACTTCTACTTGATTAATTTCTGAGAGCTGGTAAGATATTTGTTCTTAATTTGGAGCTATCCAGACTTTTCTAGGCTGAATTCTTAAAAATGTGGAGCGTCTGTTTTCAGTTAGAAGAGTGTTTATGCTGTGAAAATCTGTAAAACAATTCTGGTCGGATCATTGTGCATAAGTTGCGGAGATTCATCTTCAAGCAACAAGTCTAGATTTTGGCTGTTCTGGATCTTGAACCTAGCATTCAGTATTTTGTTCAATCCTATGCCTCTGAAGCTTCTGAAATCCTAATCAATTACCACTCTTGTATCAGAGGTGGATTAACTTCGTTAATGCTGGCAAAGGGCCACAGCTCCAGTCCCGATTCTACTGGGAAGCGGCTGCTTTGGCGATTCTAGCCTGAGAGAAAAAGGTCCAGGAAGGAAGAGAAAGGAGGAAGAAAACAAAAGGTGTCTTAGGGAAAGGAAAAGGCCCCAGCCAACGATGTGGATCCTATGAGGATAATAAAAACAATGATATGGGTGTGGTGGCAATTGTGGCCTCTACTGAAAAGTGGTGGAAGCTCTTCCGCTCTCCACCAACCTTATGTTCAATTTGTGTGCCTGTCTGTGTATTTGAGGAATGGGGGGGAGAGCTCTTACCAGCGATATCATCCAAAAATCATGAAAATTTAGCGTACTTTATATCTCAACTATGGTATTTAATGTTTGGTCGGTTCTGATCAGAAACCATGCTTGCAATTCGGTTTCTGAAAAAAAGATGAATTTTTTTGATATCTTAAAATTTTAAAAATCATGACATTTTATCTCGCTCTATGTATTAACTATGGTTTTTAATGTGTATTATCTTGTAGATTCCATTGAAACTATCATTTTTATGAAGTACTAGATTATTTGTTTTGAATAAAGTGAATGAACCAATCATGACGCTTGTCTCATCGATCTGGGATTAGCTGTGATCTGGTAATATTGGCAAAGACCGGACTAGGTGTTTTGCGTCAGTTTGCTTGAATGACACTCCTATATGAACAGTTCTTCAATTCTGATGAATGTTGACACTGGCTTGTGGATTGAGCTGGGGTCTGTCTAGTCGGATGTGAAGCGAGCTTCATGCATGCTACAAGAAAGCCCAGCTGGTAACTATTATGTTCCTGAAACCGTACGTTGACTTCAGATATCATAGTACGTGGGTGTCTCTGGCTCTGTATTATCTTTAAGGGCAAGATGGTCAGAGGGGCTCTCTTTTTTCTTTTTTTTTATTTGGAATACCCTTGACTTTGCATCAATTCCGAAGAACGGTTCTGAATTATCTTTCTTGTTCTCTTTGAAAAAAATTATTCCTTTCTGATTCCTTCTGAATCCCCCTTAGATTCTCTCTCCTATTCGCAAAATGTCCAAACGACACCTTGTCGCTCGAGATGACATGATGCCTGTGCCTCTGTAGAGATGCATCGACCGAGTCAAGGGCGACGAGTCGGGCCACAAGCACTGCACTGGGCAATACTTCGACTACTGGTCATGCGTTGACCACTGTGTGAGTACCATCCCGCCATGCTTCTCCTAACGTTTTACAGGTCTTAGCTTTCCATGCATGATCGTTTAACGTGAAAGTACGTCTAAAAACGCAGGTCGCTCCGAAGCTCTTTGAGAAGTTGAAATAATAGCGGAATTTCTCATTTGCATGGCCGTTCAGCGAACTCGCTGACTCCTTGAGGGCCCTCGTCTTTTGCTCGCGCGGCTCGTCATAACGTTGACTTCCTGGGACAGGCGCGCTTGCTTTTGCTTTGACTTTTCGGGAATCATTCATCAGGGATTAAAACGGTTTCGACCCAGAAGGGGAAATAATTTTGGCCGTCTGCGGGGGGGCCCTGGCTTTTGTTCATCGCCGCGGGAAGACGGTCTCCTCGTATGAAGGTTTTTTTAATGGCGCTGCTTCGGCTTTTAAGCGTCACCAGGGGATCTGTTTAGGGGAGAAGACGAAGTGAGTGAGGCCCAGTGGAAGGTCCGACGTGGCATAATATTATTGCAGAAGCCCACGTGGGTTATTCACATTGGAGGAGAACGGCGTTAAAACCCGGTCGTGCCGCCGACCAGCCTCATCAGGGCGTAGGTGACAGCCATGGCCAACCAGCCGCCGATCAGGACCCTCGCCGCCGACCTCCCGACGGGGACCCCGCCAAGTTTGGCGCCGGTTACGCCGAAGACGAGCAGCGCCACCGTGACAGCGGCGGCGGCGACACCGAGCCTCACGGGGTAGCTCGTGATGAATCCGGCCGCCAGCAGCGGCACCAGTGCCCCCACCGAGAACGCCGTCGCCGACGCCATAGCCGCCTGCACGGGGCTGGGGAGGTCTCCCTCCTCCTTCGCCACCGCCGCCGCCTCCCTAGAGCCGCTGTCCCTCCGCCGCTGGGCCACCTCCACGTCCACCTGCGAGTAGACGGAGACGAACTCACCGATCGCCATGCTGCACGCGCCGGCCACCATGCCGGCGATGCCCGTGAGGACCATGGACCTGACGTCCGTCCTCACCGCGCTCACCCCCATCATCATGGACGCCGTGGAGACGAGCCCGTCGTTGGCGCCCAGCACCGCCGCGCGCAGCCACTGCGCCCTCTGCGAGTAGTCGAACTCCTGCTGCTCGCCTCCGGGACCGGCAGCGCCGCCCATGGTAAGCTTAAGCTCGTTTTGTGCCATGCCTAGCGGAGGACGAGAGAAGGAAGAGTCAGGTTGCATCTATCGGAGTGAACCCGAGCGTGAGCGTGGGAGACACACGCCATCCGCTGGCACTATTTATAGTCGAGGGTCGTCTCCTTGAGGATGGATGGTGATGCCCCCACCTTCTCTAAGAAAATAGACGAGGGAGGAAAGGAAGGTAATCTGGGTCCAGGCCATTGGCACCACCCCGGCGGAAAAAACTGCCGCGCGACTACAAGGAGGGCGGGCTCTCCAGTGGGGACTGACCGCACCTCAGGGGAACTCGATTCCCCTACGGTTTATGAAAACAGCCACTCGGCGTTGGTCATCTCTCTCTCTCTCTCACACACACACACTCTCATTCTCACTCTCAATCTCCGCCTATCTCACTCCTCTCTCGTAGTTGGGCTGAATAGACGGGCACTCGTAACGAGAGAGAGAGAGAGAGAGAGAGAGAGAGTAAGTAACATCGGATCGCATTGGGCGTTGAGGCAGTATATGCGTTCCGCACGACGACCACCCACGGATTAATAATTCTCGTTATCCGCCAGAAGTATGGAGGTATGTGATCCCCCAAAGGCGTTTCTCTCTCCCACTCACGGATCATTAATCTGGTTCGGTTATTCCCCATGACGGCGTCTCGCCAGCTCGTTAATCTATTCCCTCCAACGGCGATGCCGGTCTCTCTGATGGGAGATAGGGAGAGAGGGGAGAGAGAGAGAGAGAGAGAGGGAGAGAGAGAGGGAGAGAGAGAGAGAGAGAGAGAGAGAGAGAGAGAGAGAGAGAGAGGCTGTCTAGTGTGTCCACAGAGCTCAGGACGATCAGCCACGGGAAGAAGGGTCGGGCCCATGGGATGTCTTCTACAGGTATAGATCATGCAGAAACCGAAGTTAATGAGCATTTAAGTGGACAACAAGTTTCAACGACAGGCAACGCAAGCCACGTCTGCATGGATGGGAATGGGATTCGCTACTCCAAGCAGGACACGCAAGGGCGGCTCTTACAGCTCACTAGGTGCGCGGCAAATCATCAGGCGTGGAAGGGATCATGAACCCTCTCCTCCGTAAGATACAAAAATCATGAGGAAATACTTACTTGTACCCATCATAGAGTATCATTAATCCTTGTGGCATGTAGAAATTCTCAAACATTCAGTGGCTAATATTTTTTGGTTATCAAGGTTGATTATATACAAGAAAGGAATGTGAAAATTTAAATGTCATTTTGAGGAGGGTTTAAACAATAGAGGTAAACTCCATCCTTAAAGCTTGTTATGAGAATTTAAGGCATGTTTGAGCGAAGTACTTCCATCAAAAACCATTTTCGTATTGAAATATTGGGCTTTTGCTCACAATGAATCCTAAATTATTTTCTATTTACATTTTTAAGGAACTAATAATACTTTATGGAGAGTGTGGTAATACAAAATTTTTGATATGATAACTAATAGATAGTTAATATTTTTGATCTACTAATCCACGATAAAAAAATATAGATTTAATGTGAAATAAAGTAACACATATTACGCAAAATACATAATCTATGATTTTTACATACTTTTATAGTATGTTTATTTTTTAAATACTCCCTGATTAGATATTAATATACTTTAATTGACATATTTTCCTTTAACTTTATCATAATTTGGATTAAAATCTGAATTTTATTAGGTGGAGTTCATTATGTCAAACATAATAATTTTTCCTAATTTTTTTTGAAATTCGTCAAACTATTTTCAAAATGTGTTGATTTCTAGTGGCATTCTTAGGCCTTTAACAAAGCTCTTTAATGAACCCCATTAATAGGTTCATTGGATCATATTATTTAAATTTATTGGAGGAAAGAGATCAATGGCACTAGAGAGGTAGACAGGGTGGAGAAACATAATCTGATTCTCACTAAAAATAAATTTACTTTGAAACAAATTGATTATTAACATCCATTATTGATTCTAAATCTAATTTATTTTTATTTTTGTGATTAATAATGAAAAAATAGATCGTTTCTTCCTCCTTCCACTAGGTGATAACATACAATATTGTTCAGGTTCTTCACTAAGCTCTTAAAAATATGTTGTTTAATGATAAAAAACTGATGTTACTTCATTTTGAATTGGTTTTCTCAATCCATTTAGTAGATAGGAAGATGTATTGAGGAATGATTGGTTTATACGTTTTTTAATTGTGATTTTGATCAAATTCCTTTGTCCACCTGCCCCTAGTGCCAAAGGAGGAAATTAAATTTTTTTTGTCCATATTCCATGTGATTTTTTACATTTTCAAACTTGGACTAATTCTATTGTCATTTATAAATAATATTAAACATAAAAATCTCATCCGTTCACCTATATTTAAAATTCGTTCATAAGCCTCATCCCCATAGTTCAAAGGGGAAGAGGCAAATGAATGAATATTTTAGTTTTAATCCATTTTAATTTTATTTTTGTAATATCTTGTCATTGAATTGATTCCATACCCATTTCCAGCCCTTAGTCTTCTTGTTTTCACAATTGATTTTATCTAGTTTTACTTATACATGTGGTTCGTTTCTATGCAAGTGGTGCAGCCCACCGTTGAGTCATTTCTTTGTCTTTTCCTCTTTTCTCTCTTCACGACTCTCTCTCTCCTTCTCTCTCTCCTCCCCTTGTTTCTTTGCTATATGTGGACTCTTCAGTTGTCTTAAATGTTTCGTAAAGCCTCAAGCTATAAACTATTACATACTTGGGACTAGATGCAAATAAGGGGGGGCCAAAGCTGGTTGTAGTTGATCAAGTATAGAATATCACCTCTTCTCCCTCTGTATACTATTTTCTTTATTTCTATTTTTATTACTTAAATTAAGAGAAATTATCATCATATTTATTATCTTCTCTATAGATTTTTACTTGAACCCGTTGTAGCAACTTGATTCAGCTTATTGTGAATAAGTTTTATGAACATTAATTTTGGCATCTCTTCATACAGCGACTAAGAGACAATCATTAATCATTTTTATGACCGTAAAAGGTTTTAAATAGTTTTAGAGCATAATTAGGATGTTCTTAACTTATAGGACTAATAGTTTGACCCACATACATTTGTCTCTCAATTTCATCATTGAGAAATCATTTTTCACAATAAATTAATATAAAATGATGGTCTTGTAATAGGCACCGGTGCTTATGTTGCATCCACTTGTTCCTCTATTTGAGTGTATCCTTGTGATTCTCACTTAACCTAATTCCTAACAACTTTTCTCGTCCTTATTTAATATTTTTAAATAAAAATATGTACATTTACGAAATATAATTATATTTTCATAGGTAATAACATCCACACTTTACATTTCTTGATTGAATTTATTCTTATTTTTCATGAAAAAATAAAATTTTCGTTCTTTAAAATCTTCCTCCAAATTTGCTTATTAAATTTAAGATAGTAAAGTAGTCAAGCATTCTGCACTTTTCAATCTATATGAAGTGTAAACTCATTTCCTACCACCTGCCTTACACATTTCCATTATTTGAAAACTATCTTTCATCCTAATTTTCCTCGAGCTTAGGGAGTGTTGCATCATGATTTTTGAAATTTTAGGAAATTGAATAACTGATAATTCTCCACAATCCACAATGAGGCCGTATTTCTACTTTTCCTAAAAATTTATCATGTTTATCATTTGCTTGAGTAATGTCCTTTTATTGTATACTCTAAAAGCTCAAGTTTTCATAATATCCTAAAAAAATCCCTTCATCAGTTCTAGAATCAAACTTCCTTTTTTGCTCCATATTATTTACAAAGTATTTATATCAAACTTTTAATAAAAATAGATCATTATTATTTATTTCTTCGAATAACTCATAACTCTATTCCTGATATAACGTATATTATTTATTACCTCTCTCAAAAATATTTAGGCAAATTATGATTTGCTAACATGATAGTTGAAACTTCTATAAGTGTTCTATTATTTCTCTACATAACATTTTTTTGAGAGGTCCTAGCACGAAAAAATTAATCTGTTAATTTGTGATCCTAACATTATTCTAAAAATTTCAAGTTATTGCATTTTAAGATAAACCTAAGGTAGTAGATAGTTCTACAAGAAACTATCATGATTATTTCTAGAGACAAAACATACACATTGGGAAAGACGATTCAATATTTTGTCACACTCATTGACTAAGAAGACTGAACCATAATAAATTTTCTCACTACTAACAATCTTTCAATGGACATTGTTCTGGTCTAAGCAGACAAGGGGTGGCTCTCTAGGTAGACGGTGAGAGAAAGGAATTAGGGCTCTCTAGGTGGGCCTGAAGAGTAATGGGTTTATTTTACCAACCTGACCAGATTCTGACTACCTATTTAAATTCACAGCTTAAGCAATGCCAAGTTTCCTGTGCCAAAACTCCAACGTTCAGTATGGGCAGCGGTGGTAACAATTAAGTACGCAAACAAGGTAGATCTTGAACCAACTTAATCAAGAGGAATCTATAAGTAAGAATAAGTAAAGTCCTAGCTAGATCTGTATTTTAGTTAAAATTTTCATGAGGAGAAGTCAATTACTTGAGTAACTATCTATAAGTAAAAGAAAGATGGAGAAAAGTCATATAAGCAACGAATTACACGAGAAATGTTTATCGATCATGCTGTCCTCATGGGAAAAATCTACTAACCTAGGTGGAAAAATTAATCTTTTTGAAAATTTTCCTTTATTTTTATGAAAGATAATTCTGTTTTCCTTTGTACTAACATCCGAACTTTATATTTATTAATCTTATTTATTAGTTTTTCACCGAAAAATTCAAATTTCATTCTCTAGAACATGTTCCAAATTATGAATGCATAAATAATGTTATGAAGCAGCATGAAACATAGAAGAGAAGTAAAAAGTGAAGAAGAAAACATAGAGATTAAACTCGAAGTAGTCTTCTAATTCCGTTGTCTGCACCTACGTGACAAGAGAAACAGTGAAGAGAAATACAAAGCGAGGAAGAAAACATAGAGATTAAATTATATCAAAGCAAGACATTGCAGACATTTAGTTTGAGCAGTAGAGGGTTGAGTCTCTAGGCCGACGGTGAAAAGGAGAGCAGGGGGCTCTGCGGGTGGGCCGGAAGAATAATGGACCGAAATGGTGGAGCCGCCGGCCACCCGCTGTAAGATAGGTGCCCCTCCATCCCCATCTGCTCCCCACTCAGTATTATCGATCTCCGGAAGGGCGGAAAGGAAACGGGAACTTGGCTGGCGGGAGCAGCAGGACTGCGAGAAAGAGAGAGAGAGAGAGAGATGCAAGCAGGCGGAGGACACAGCGCGGCGGTGGTGACGGCGCTGGAGGAGGTGAGGGAGGTGTGGGAGTGGAATATGAGGACGGAGCTGCCCCGGATACTGGAAGCGTTCGACTCGGCCACCTGCGCGGCGCTGGACACTGAGTTCCCCGGGTTCCTCCACCAGACCCGGCCGTTCGCGTCCCCCCGCGAGCGCTACTAAGACGTCAGGCACAATCTCCACAATCTGAAGCTCATCCAGCTCGGGCTCTCCTTCTTCAGCGACGGCGGGCGGCGCCGGACCTGGCAGATAAGCTTCCGCGACTTCGACGTTGCCTCTGCGTCGGATGCGCCATCGGAGGCCTCGGTGGAGCTGCTGAAAAGGAGCGACGTGGATTTGGGCAGGACCCGAAGAGAGGGGGTCCACTCGGAGGTCCTCTCCGACTGCGGCGATGCCCCGGTGGGTGACGTTCCAGGGGCTTTACGACGTGGCGTACATGGTGAAGCTCCTCACCGGGCCGCCGTTACCGCCGACGCTCCCCGGTTTGTCCAGCTGGTAGGGGCGACACTCGGCAGGGTCGTCGACGTCAAGTACCTCGCCAGGGTATGTGGAGGGTTCTACCTCGGCCTGGCCCGGCTCGCCGAGACTGTCGGCGTGAAGCTGGAGGGCTGCGCGGCGCACAAAGCCGGCGTGGACGCCCTGCTCACGGAGTCCGTCTTCGAGGTTCAAATTGAGCGACTATGCGGGCGCGAGGAAGAACTGGAGGGCATCCTCCACGCGATCGAGGAGGAGAGGATCCTAGCCGTCATCGGAGGAAACAGAGCAGGAGGAGGAGCTTCTCCTGATATGCCCTCTCCACCCGTCGTCTACCCTGTTCCTGACTCCTGCTATAGTGTTCCCCCCCGATGTTAACCGGGATGACGCTCCACTGCATGGATTCTATGTCCTCGAATAAAGATTTTCTTTTGAAGAATGTGTTCAAGTAAATCGTTCCCAAGATCTCCGATTTCAATCCAAGTATAGTCGATCGATGCTCAAATGCAGTTCTGGAGACCCCGTTCTTAGCTCTGTTTTTCTTAAAAACTAATCTACGTGGAGAAGAAGAGAGAGAGAGAGAGATTAGTTTTACTATATTCTCGCAAGATCATCCGGAAACCCCTAGACAAAATCTTCGTCGAGTCCATCAACAAGACCCATCTTTACCTGTCAAAGACACAGATTTTCATCTTGAAAAGGTACTCTGACAGGGACAGAAAAAAGAATTGTAGAGAGAGAGATCATATACGCACGAAGATGGAGTGACTGTGAGTACAGAAACATCCCAGATTCACCCTTGAGAATCAATTATTATCTCATAGCACCGGCGGTGGAGGGAGAATGCATCTTCCCGACGTCCTGAATCAGTCTTTTCATTAAGTTCGTGATATAACAAAGAATATATAATGCTTTATCTTTAGTTTCAACTTTGACTTCTGATCTTAATAGATCATTTATGATCTGATTGAAACCATCTATATGTGTTGCAAGATCAGAGCTTTCTACCATCTTTAGCCCATATAATTTGTATTTAGGAAATAGTTTATTCATCAATGATTTTGAATTAAATTGAATTTCAAATTTTTCTCAAATATCAGCAGGTGAATCAACATCTAAAATATGATATAAAACAACATCTGCAAAGGCACAATTTGAAAGCATTAGTCACTTTATTTTCTATTTTTTTCAAAACATAATCACTGGTTGATTCATGTGTCTTTTGTCTTCCATATAAATTGCCAAGATCTTGCTGAAAAATCATATCTTTCACCATTCACCACCATATGTTTAAATTACATGTTCCATCATATTTTTCAATGTCAAATCTTGAAGAAGAAGTGCTTGTCATTTTCTTCCCTTAACCACGCTCTGATACCACTTGTTGTAAATTCGGTATATATATACAAGTGACAGAAGAAATGAGAGCAAGTAGTAACAACCAACTATGACGGTGAGAAATAAACTATGTTATCGTTTCAGAAATTCAGCCAATGACAGATCCTTGTTCTTTCAGGAACAGCCGAGCCCCTTCCTCAAGTATCTCTGAGAGAACAGATATCTCCAGCTGATCTCCTTCGTGATACCTGCAAGAGTAGACGAAAAAATCTCACTGCAAGAGAGTGGAGAGGGAGAGAGATCCACTAAGAACAGAGCACACAAGAAAGGAGTTCGTTTGCAATTGGCAGCTCGTCTTCCATGTCAACATCACCCACGTTGTCGCGATGCCCAACGTGACCGTCGAGAAGCTCTGCATCTCCGTCGAAGAGCTGGTGCGGCGGCCCTCTGTTTGGTCCCGCAGCGGCGAGATTTCTCCGCCGTGCATCGCAGCGGAGGTGGGCCGCGAGAACTGCGCTTACCTGGTTCACATTCAAAGCCAGCAGCGGAGGCATTCTGTTCTGAATAAATGAATCTGAGCTGCGACGGACACTGAAATGGTTGATTTCACTCTTATTGAAAAACGACCCGCAGTATAATCACACGACGGCGATGTCTAGTTATCTTTAACTCCATTCAATCTCCACCATGTTTGTGAGTGATGCGGTCATAGGAATAAATATGCAAACATATAATCATAATAACAATAGAAATTCAATTTCTAGGTATTATTGAAAACAAATAGAAGAAAAATCATCAAGCTATCAATAATTATGATGATAACAACACTTCATCAAATACTTATAATCCATGTCTCAATGCTTCTAGACAACCCACATACTAGAGAGTCAGTAATTGACTCTTATTTCTTTTTATAAAGACTTTACCTGTAATAAAAGGAAGATAAGAGACCGAGAAAGAGTAAAAGAGTTGATGGAGAAAGAAAATATAATCAAATGAGAGAGAGAGAGAGAGAGAGAGAGAGAGAGAGAGAGAGAGAGAGAGCTTGTCGTCAGTGGTACTTAAAAAAGAAGAAATATATACCCTATTTATAGAAAAATGAAAAAGGTAACTAACTCTCAAAAGGAGATATCTCGACCTACTTGTAGTTAAGTTCGCATACCTCAGAGGTTATGGTTTCAACCATCACCTAAATAGGTAAGACTGGAGAAGGCTCCTCGCACATCTCCTGAATGAGTTAGACATGATGAGCAACACCACCAATAATAGATTTAAGGAAAGATGTATAAATAGATAAGGAGAGAGAGAGATAGATATGTAGATAGAGAGAGAGAGAGAGAGAGACATGTGGATAGCTAAATGAATGCTGAAGTGCGAAGTGAATTCGGTCGGAAATCTCGAGGGAACCCGATTAATAGTGCGATTATATGAGAACACAGCCCTCTCTGTATGAGACTTGGTCGACATCACAGCTGGAATAATATCTGACAGCTTTTGCGAGGACGTGGACAGCTACGAATCAACTTAGATAGAAATTAAGTTATTTTATTATTTATAAAAATATATTTATTGTATATACATTGTTTTTATAAGAGTTAGTTTGCATGGATCAGTCGGGGTTGGGCCTATTAGTTCCCAGCCCCTGCCCCGATCGTCAGATCGTCCATGGGACCAAAATACGGGCTTTTCCCCGAACATGGGCTGGGCCCATTTAGTCGAGGGCCTGTAACTCAGAAGCCCATACATGAATCGGACGGTTGCTTCGTTGTCCACGCTTTTAATGATATTGACGTAGGCCGGTGCCTACTCAGTCAGCTACGTCTGTCTTCTGGCTGAGAGGGAGAGGGGAGAGAGAAAGAGGGGCGCTGTAGAGAGAGAGAGAGAGGGCCGGCTGCTGTGGATGAGATTTCGGGTATGGGATTTTTCTGGGGCCCATAAGATATTTCAACGGGACACGTGCAGATAAGGAACTCAGTCAGAGTCTACGCGGGCAAGAGCCTCCAACGTCCCACCATTTCATCGCTCCACGTAAGGGCCACGTGTTCATTGACGGGGATGGGATTGGACCATGCTAACCACCACAGTAAGCCAACCCTACAGCTGACTGAGCTCATGCGTAAAAATCATCAGACTTCGAGAAAATAGAACCGTCCATTAACGCGTCGAGCGTCTGGCTATGGCATCTCAGGTGACGCGTCGCCGCGGACATAACGACAGGGCCACGTTGCTACATCTCCTTCGCACCGGCATCACCACACCGGCTCTTAGGTCCCCGCCCACCCCTGAAAACAGGAGTAGCAGTAGAGAGAGAAAGAGAGAGGTAGAGGGCTATCTTATCCCTAAGGGAGAAAGGAGAGAGAGAGACAGAGAGACAGACCCGGCTCGTGTTGCCCTCCTTCCGACGCTCTTTTTGTTCCTTCCTCCTAGCAGCCATGGTAGGAAGCGTCGTCGTAAACGACTCCGTGGTGCTTCTCCAGGTCATCGGGAAGGTGAAGCCGCCGGCAGAGGAGATCGAACCGGCCGAGATCCCAACACGTTCCGCTCCGTCGGGGAGTGAAAATGGGGGGAAGAAGGAAATCGTGCTGGGGAGGAACCTGCACTCGTCCAGCTTCAGGATTACAGAGCCCGAGGAAGACGAAGAACTCACCGGCGACTGCGAGGCTTACATGGCCAGCGTGTTGGCCAAGTACAGACGAAACCTCGTGGAGAGGACCAAGCACCATCTAGGTGAAGGAACGGCCATCAATCTCTTTCTGAGACGAGAGAGAAACGATAATCACATATCAATATTTCCTGATCTACTGTGCTTTAGGGTACCCGTATAATCTAGACTTCGAGTACGGCGCTCTGTCGCAGCTCCAGCCCTTCTCTATCAACAACCTGGGGGACCCCTTCATCGAGAGCAACTATGGCGTCCACTCAAGGCAGTTCGAGGTGGGGGTGTTGGACTGGTTCGCTCGCCTGTGGGAGCTAGAGAAGAATGAATACTGGGGCTACATCACCAACTGTGGCACGGAAGGCAATCTGCATGGCATCCTTATCGGGTTTGTCGCTGATCCTACAAGACCTCTCTCCCTCTCTCTCTCTCTCTATCTCTCTCTCTCTCTCTCTCTCTCTCTCTCTCTCTCTCTCTCTCTCTCTCTCTCTCTCTCTCTCTCTCTCTCTCTCTCTCTCTCTCTCTCTCCCCCCCCTCTCGTGCGATCCTTCTGCTTGACTGGCGCAGGAGGGAGGTCTTCCCGGACGGAGTTCTGTACGCTTCGAGAGAGTCCCACTACTCGGTGTTCAAGGCCGCGAGGATGTACCGAATGGATTGCGTAAAGGTGAAGACGCTGGTCTCCGGCGAGATCGACTGCTCTGATTTCCAGGCCAAGCTTATCGAGAACCAGGAGAAGCCCGCCATTGTTAACGTCAACATCGGTTCGTTCTGCTCCGAATACCTCACAAACCTTTCTCTTTCATCTTCTTCTTTTTCTTTTTCTTCTTCTTCCTCCTCTTCCTATCGGGCACTATCCTCAGCTCCGACGAACATTGCGCGGCGCAGGGACGACGGTCAAGGGGGCGGTTGACGATCTCGATCTCGTCATCAAGTTACTCGAGGAGTCCGGCTTCGAGAATCGCTTCTACATCCACTGCGACGGCGCTCTCTTCGGCCTCATGATGCCCTTCGTGAAACGAGTGATCACCCCCCCTCGATACGCCATTGACAAGGAGCTCCCCAAGCTCGAACTGCGCTGAATGTTTGAGATTTCCCTTGCCGCAGGCGCCGAAGGTGACGTTCCGGAAGCCGATCGGCAGCGTGAGCGTCTCCGGGCACAAGTTCATCGGCTGCCCAGTACCCTGCGGGGTGCAGATAACGCGGAAGACCCACATCAACGCCGTCTCTCGGGACGTCGAGTACCTCGCTTCCAGAGACGCCACCATCATGGGCAGCCGCAACGGCCACGCCCCGCTCTTCCTCTGGTACGCGCTGAACCGCAAGGGCTACCGTGGATTCCAGAAGGAGGTCCAGAGGTGCCTCCTCAGCGCTCACTTCTTGAAGGGCCGCCTCCGGGCGGCAGGCATCGGGGCGATGCTCAATGAGCTCAGCAGCACCGTGGTGTTCGAGCGGCCTCAGGACGACGAGTTCGTCCGCAAGTGGCAGCTCGCCTGCGAGGGCAACATCGCCCACGTAGTCGTGATGCCCAACGTGACCGTCGAGAAGCTCTGCGTCTTTGTCGACGAGCTGGTGCGTGTCCGCTCTGTTTGGTCCAGCGGTGGCGAGATTTCTCCGCCGTGCATCGCGGCGGAGGTGGGCCGCGAGAACTGCGACTGTCTGCTTCACCTTCACGGCCAGTAATGGAGTAACTCTATCGTCATAAAGACTGTTCTGAATAAATGCACGATGTAATAGGCGCCATTGGGGTTTTAGTGGGACCCGGGCCTGGGTGAACAGTCCAGTGGGATATACTTTGCAAGGGAGCATTGATCTGACGGTATGTGAACGATGTTTTCATGTGATCGTATGATTGGACGGTGATCATTCAGAATGCATTCCAAGAACACATTCGGAAATTCAAGAGCGTTCAGTTACGAAGCACGATCCTGACACGTCACGTCCTCGAATTTGACTCCCACTCCTGCGCGCGAGATTCTTCCAACGGTTACGGATTCCCACTTCCCGCCAGCCGATCCCACTCTCTCTCTCTCTCTCTCTCTCTCTCTCTCTCTCTCTCTCTCTCTCTTCCCGCTCCCGCCTCCCCCGCCTCCCCCGCCACTATAAATAAAAGTGAAGACGTATGACCGAGAGACCGAAGCATAACCAGTGATGGAGCTTAATGAAGAGGTGGGAGAGAGCGCCTCGACTCCAGGTCATCGCAGAAGCTTTTGTCCCAAGGCAATTGCGAAACGGATCTACAGCAGGCTTGCCGCCGATGGCAGTGTACATGCGATCTACAATCCCGACTTAGCGGACGAGCTTGAGGCCCACTTCGACCGCCTGCCGGCCAGGTGCATCGATGTGTTTTTCTTTTTGTTTATATATCGTCGTTTGTCTGTGATTTATCCTTCATTATACTTCTTGAGTTTTAGATTCGCGTCGACAACTTGATTTTCAGTTTCTTCGGTTTCTTCCTCGTAATTTTTTTGAATGGTAACTTGGTTTTCTTGGCGTCGATCATGTTAGGTTTTAAAAAGGGGACTGGATGAACTGGATTACTGTGGCATTGTTTTGTCGTAGTTCGTGAATGGAGTTGGACGTTGTGGATCATGTTAAATTTGTTTCTAAGGCTATTTGAACGGTGATTTGACTGACTCCTTACTGTTCATTATGACTTGATTTGTCCGTACGATAACTAAACTGCCATGGGGTGGATGATGCAATTGTCGAACGGAAACTGGATTGCTGCGTCGTGAAAGGAATTGGATACGTACTGGATTAAGTTGAATTTGCTGCCAAGGCCTCGATCTTAATTTCTTTATGCTCAGTAGGTGCTTGAACTTTATTTTTTTGTATACCTGTGAGATTGCTATTATCATTATGTTCCACATCATTTGTGTCCTCAACTCAAGATATATATATATATATACTGCGTAACTTTTGCCTTCCTGTGAAGTCTTCGCTATCGTTTTCATTGTCGATTGTGTTCCTGCTCTTTCACTATTTCAATTTATTTAGTGACATTCTTGGTAGTTGTAGGATGATATATTTCAGTCAGCAAGCTTAGTTGTCATATTGATTCATCTTGTGCAGGTACATATTGGATATGAAGGACAAGCCTGGAGATATTTTGTTACACAAAAGAATTCTTGCCGAGGCCAGGGATCCAGAAAAGCGTCCTGCCTTCCGCTGCCGCTTTGTTCAGGTTCTATTAAAAAACATAATTACTTTGATCACTAATTTAATCTGAATAAACGAGATAATTATTTTCAATTTCGTTCTTTTTTTTCAAACTCTATACTGTGCACTTCTCAGCATAAAATTTCTATCCGGATCCTATCACACACAATTTCATCGGTATCTTATTTGGGGATGCGTTTCGTGTTATGAGCCCACGAATAGGCATTTTTATTGATATTATTTATTTATTCTTATTTTTTGTCCCTTTCTCGCAGAACTTCTCCAGATTGATAGCTTATTGCATGTTTAATACATGCTGCTTTTACGCATTCACATACCTAGGTTTATTAAGACGAATTGATAAGGACACTGCAACAAGCAAAAGTTAAAATGTTGACCATTTTTCGGTGTAGCTGAGGCGTCCTATTGTTAATTATTCATCGGAGATTCGGACTCATACAAATCTTAGCGGGAGATTGCTTCTTCCGCATATCAAATTAATATCAACCCTAGGAATAGACGGTATATCTAGCCTCCGAAGAAAGACACGATGCCTCGGAAACTTCTACCTCGTGCCGTCAGGCCCATTTCATTAATAATTATTTTTCAAGAAACGACAATATCTAAAAAGAGGCTAAGCTCAAGTATGGTGGTTTGTGGTCATTTTTATTTCATGCTTCCTCATGGTCAAGGATGCAATATGGCATGATATTTAAAATTGTAAAAGGCAGAATGAAATACATACAAATCAATGAAAAATAAAACGTAAACAGTTGACCCATTCATAAAGGTTGCCGCCCCGACTCCTCTCTTAGGCAGTGAACGCTAAGAGTTGATTTCCAGCTCTCAGATGCTGAGATGGTCGTGATCAGAAAGATTTACATTTCTCATAATTCGCATATAATATATCCCCGATTTCGACATGATTTTGGATGACTGTTATAACTCAGTAAAACATCGAGTCGTCTGTCATAATCCTTAGAATCTGGTAAGGATGCATGTGAGTGTATGAACAATTTTGTCTGTCCTCTGGGTCATTTGGTCAGTAAACTAGCTGGATATATGTCTGTCCAAGGCTGATTTCAATGGTTTCTAGGGCATTTTAGTTTAAAAACTTTCGGTTGACGTATATTAGAAACTCGTGCGTATCAGAAATTTTTGATAACTTCTTGTGGGCGACCATTTGGTTACAGATATCTTATCCATAGTTCTATTCAATCGTGATGAGCAGTACACGAAGAGGATCAACCATCAAATAGGTGGCAATACTCAGGCCAAAATAGGTGTCCATACTGATCTGCGACCGATGGTAATTTCATCCATTTCCACAGGATTTCGGATTACAGCGCACGAAGAGGATCAACCATCAAATAGAAGGTCGCGCATCATTTCCATAATTTTTTCTAATTATTTTCCTTGCGTTTTTCGTTAAATTTGATTTATCTAAAGTGATAACAATTTCACTAAATTGAAACTCAATGCTGTCCTACACTTTCTGTTTGTCGGACGTAAAGTACGTGGTGGAAATGTTGACAGTAATTAAATGAAAACAGCGGTGGTGAGATTGATTTTGCAGCTTCATCTATGCTCAAAGAATTGCGTCTTGATAGAGCAAAGAATGGTAGGGACAATGAAAAGAGAAGATACATAACAGAAGGTTCATCTGGAAGGTACCCTTCTGTTAAAAGTTGCCTAAACATAATATTTTGTGACCCATTATCATACTCCAGTTACGGTCATTTCCACTTTTTTAATTGGTTTCTTTTTAAACATTGTCTATTTAAATGTTAAAAATGATTATAAAAAGTGTACTATGCAAGATTACGCCAAGTTCATGCTCCCCGAGATAAAATCTTTTACGCTTTTGATGAAGTTAGTGTGGATCCCAAAAGTACGCAAAGAAACATCAGTAATGGCGATAAGGCATTGAAAAACAGGGACAGACCCCGCGGGAAAATGTTCATCTTTCATGTACATTACCGGAATGCATAATCCTCGTAAAAATTCTTATTTCAACAATTTCTGGTTAACTTTTGATAATGGTATTTAGGGTTAACCATGAGGAGTATATCATAAGGCTGCTTCTAGACTAAAACAGACTAAAATATTTCAGTAATGTCGTCTTCTTTGAGGCATTTAAAATGTCGGGTCGAGGACCACACAGCTTTGAGAATATTATCTTTTTTTTAAATAAGGAAAACATGTTAATTGACCTTGCCTTTACACGGTAATGAACTAATATGCTTGCAAACTTAATACGAAGCTATTTTCTAGAGGACAACATGTTAATTTGAAATTCAAACTTTTAGGCGTATGATATTTCTTAAATTAGCCTTCCAAAGTCAGCAACAAGAAAGAAGACAGAAATGATGTGGATTATTGACTATTTTACAGGAATGATCTCGTAGGTGTTCCCGTGCATGAAATAATATTTTCCACTGTTGACATGCCAATGCTTCTAAGCCAGGTACGTCAACGTAGGAAGTTATTGATGTAAGCTTTCAAATAACACTTGTAGACATTAAATCTATTCTACTCGGTGGTTTTCTTCCACTCGATTGTGCTAGTCACTGAAACAGTGTATATGTATTTTATAGCTTGATTTGAACTATTTTCTATGCGATAAAGTCTCTGCCTCTCTCTGTGCAGCCTTTTCTCTGATTATCCCTTTCCTCCCTCCCCTTTCTCCTCCATGTTCCCTTCTTAATATCCTTGACTCCCTCTCTTCCTTGTTTTATTTGAGGCATTGTAACAAGTGATTCCTTAGGACCCACTAGGGGGACGTAGAATTTGGGAAACAACTGACGAGCTTCTTACTAGCTTATAACCTCTAGGAATAGCACCCCTGCTGACAGTGACGCTTGGTAAACGGAGGCTTTAATCGATTTACTGAAGGGAACCTACACTATTAATGTGTGCAGCAGTACTCTCTTTTTCATGTTCTAGAATTTTCTTTAATCATTTGGATTCATTATTACCCCCCGTGCCCTTTCGAATATTATACGTTTATGATTTATTTATTTTATTTACTATCCTTTTATCCTCTTTTAAGGGTGGGATTGGGCTGGGAGAGTGCGGCGAGCATATTTGAATAGCCGGACAAGCCTCCCATTTACCCGTATATTCGGCAAAAGTATGTCTGAGGGGTTGGTGCCGCCTTTGAAGCACTGAATGCAGAACTGTTTCATAAGCGCTGATCAGTCACATTTTTCTCTTACTAGAAACTTTATCCTGACATAATAGGGATCCATAAACGGGAAAGATTTATTTAAGCTTGTTTCCACTAGAGCACCAGGGCCATTTAGTAAATCTGGTGAAGAAATAGGCATGATTTCTACCTCGAAATAGGCATGATCTCAGTCACATAAATATTTTCTCGGTTACAGCTCGAAATATATCTTCCAATTATGCAGTTCACGCGTTTCTAATATTAAAACGGTTTTTTACCTGTACTTCTTTCAGCTATCTGCTCTCCTATCTGGTATAGGATTGAACATTCGAGAAGCTCATGTCTTTTCGACGGCTGATGGGTACTCGTTGGATATATTCATCGTGGATGGGTGGAAAAACGAGGTAAGAGGACAGTCCATTTTTAAAATATTTTAAATTGTAATTTATCGTTCATCCAAGAAATTGAATTATTAAGTTCATCATTTTTTAGTTCTCTATACTACCCCTTATCGGATATTTCGGTGTGGAATTTTTTTTTCAATTATTGTTGCTTTTATTTTAACGATATTTTGATAAAAAAAATTGTTTCAAAACTGCACTGAATTGTGGTTTTACAGTTTCCGTTTCAGTGGTATTGCCTCGAATGTGGCTGTCGGTAAGGAATTCCGTGTATTCCATGAGTTTCTCTGAAGGCCCTCAATAGTAGTGACTGAGATTGACCTAGTGGCCGCTGCAGAGTAATTAGTTATGTTTTGTATACGTTGGACATTTGTGATAGAAAATAAACGCCGCCATTCATTTTCTTTTATTAAAGGTGGTTTTTGAAAGCTTGAAAGATCACTGAACTTGCAGTGTTGTTCTCAGGAAACAAACCGCTTAGGTGAGGCCGTGGCGCAAGCAATTGCAACAAGTGAGGTAGGTACACGTTATTTACTTCGGAATCTATTTAGGCGTCACATACACATCATCCTTTCTTCAATCTGGGTGAATGAGGGATATCATGAACCTGTATGGTGAAGCCGTGCTGACGCATTTTGGTGGCAAATTTAGGTCTGCGAACGGGATCTGATTAATTTACAGAAGGATATATCAATATTACTATTTTTATTTTATTAACAACTTTGCTTTACGCCTGACTATTTTCATGTAAACATTGGAAGAAAGATGACTGAGGATGAAAAATAGCTTTCAAAGTTGAGATGGGAAGTAATTTTTGAAAAATACGAGTTCAAGCTACTCATATGAGAAGAAAAAGAAAGAAAGAAATGATAAAGTAGTTCATATGATAGGGAAAGGACGTTGTGTAGTTGAGTTGAGAACGATTGTTCAAACCGGCGAGACTAGGGAATAGTGAGTGTTGGATAATAGAGAAAGGATGAAACATTTTGTAAAGTAGTTGAATGAATGAAGAGGGGAAAAAGAGGAAATAGGGGTTATTTGTGATGTAGGGGTGGGTGACTGGTGTAACAGTGTGGAGAAACTGTTGTGATGGAAACTACTGAAGTCAACAGACTTTTGAACGGAAATTTAACATCCAGTATCAAACTGATGCATTGGAGACAAATTTAGGCTATTTTTATGTCATGGAAGGACTGCCATTACACATGTACACCATATCTTTTTCAAATATGACATCTTATTTCCAGGAAATAGAATTATTCACCGAAAGCTGGTGATCCATCAGTATTTTAGAAATAGGAAGTGGGAAAAAAGCATTCACATTTTTCGTGAGGAATTTTGAAATATCAGCAATGTAAAGTGAAGCTACATTCTCTGTCATTTGTCTGTAGTTGAAATTTTCTTGTTCCTATCAACGAAAAGTGGAAACGGTTCTCAAGTTCCAACAAGAATGTAACTGGGAAATTAACAGATCCTTTTTGATGATTGGAGAGAAGATTGCATCTGGATATCGTGGAGATTTGTGAGTCAGAAACCTCGTAGCTAATCATTCGTTCATTCATTGAAATTTCTCATGGTAACTTAGTTTCTTACTTTTAATATGCAGATACCATGGACTTTACCTTGGAGTTGATGTTGCGGTGAAGGTTTTTACACCTGCTTATGTAGATGAAGCATTGAACGCAGAATTCAACCGAGAGGTCAACATTCTGAGGTTGACTTATATCTTTTGATGGTCCATTACTCTCCGGATGATCAAATATAGCGCACTGTGTTGTAACCCTGTCTGTCGTAAGGTGTTCAAATATTTCCATATCCTCGAGTAACTATCTAGTGTTAATATATGCGACAGATTATGCCGCCGCCCAGACTACGGAGTTTCAATGTCGTGGAATTTTATTTATTTATTCTTTTTTTTTCCTTTTTTGTGTGTATTAATTCCCATGGCATATTTCAGGGAAGTTCGGCACAGTAACGTGGTTCAGTTCATTGGCGCTAATACAAAACCTCCGCACATGTGCCTAGTAACAGGTAAACGGAATTATTGCTTGAATTATGAAGAAAATTTACCCACAGGATTATGATTCCATTTTCTATTGCTTTTGAATATTATGTCCTTGCTTTTGTTCTTTAACCAATTACTTTTTTTTCCCCTTATATTGATTTATTTAAAAAATCGAGCAATTCAAGTTGCTTTTGCGTTGATTTTTGTCCCGTTCGATTTTTTTTTTTCATGTCTGATTGAGCTATCGCGAAATTTATATGCAGAGTATATTTCTAGAGGAAGTCTCTTTGATTTTCTGCATAAGCTCGACGATGTACTGGAATTCCATTTACAATTGAAGTTTGCGATCGATATTTGCAAGGGAATGGATTATCTACACCAACATAACATAATTCATAGAGATCTAAAGACAGCCAACTTGTTGATGGATGCAGAGGATGTACGTAGCTCTCTGTGATTTTTTCGACTCGCGAATAATTTCTAGATAGTCCGGTTCTTCACATAACCCATCGGGCTTCGAGCGCCTCTTTTCTGTCTAGGTTGTGAAAGTCGCCGACTTTGGCCTGGCGCGGTTCCAAAATCCCGATGGAGAAATGACGCGAGAAACCGGGACGTACAGATGGATGGCGCCGGAGGTTACTCTCCTTTTTTGCCTATCAATTCTCCACATCCTTAAAAAACCATAAAAACCAACATAGAATAACACTTTTGAGTAATTCTGTAGCAATAAAAGGCTCGCGTTCTCTGTCTGGTACTGATTCGTTTATTATTTTTCATCTCGAAGATCATGAACCACCAGCCTTACGATCACAAGGCGGATGTTTTCAGCTTCGGTATTGTACTTTGGGAACTGGCAACATCCAAGGTAACCCCTTGGAATGGGTAAAGGAGCCGAGTTCAGTTCCGATTACTTCCATTCATTGACGAGGTGAATTATCTGTTATCCAGATCCCTTACAGTGATTTGACGCCCATACAGGCGGCGCTGTGCGTGATAAAGGTAGTTGTTACTCCCCGTGCACATCTTTACAATTGATATCAAGTCTTTCCCGGTGTAACCATTTGTCAGTTCATTTCTTTGATGAAAACCAGTCGCCAAGGACGGGAGTAAGCCCGTTTTTACGCTCGTTCCATCTTTTAGTACGGATTGTTTTTACGCGTCTATTTCTCAACCGTCTGATTGAGTTTTCGGGGGGCTATCCGAGTTGTCCCATCTTCATAATCGTGGGATTTCCTATTGAGCGACCAGAATATAACCCGACGTCACGCTTTATTTCTCATGCTATCTTTGGGGTGCTATCGCAGGGTCTACGTCCAAAGCCTCCATCCGACGCTCGACTTGTGGACCTGATGCAAAGGTGCTGGGACGAGGCTCCAGCCAGGAGGCCCCAGTTTTCCGAGATCAGAGCTGAACTCGAAGGGTTTCTGTTACAGACAAGCTCGGGTGATGCTCGGTGTTGAGATGGACTCCTACCCTTCCTGATCAATCTTTCCCTCTTTCTCTCTCTAGCAGAGGAATGACGCAGGAGACCTCGCTAACACATTTCTCTCTCTCTATTTTTCCTTTTACTGGTTGACTGTCAGACGTGTGCAGCCAGCCGCCTGCCTCATCCCGTGCTGTCCAAAGGTGAATTATTGTACCTGTTCGTGTTCATCTAGGACTGGCCGGCACTGACATGACGTAGTTGGCCATTCAGGGCGGCGTATATCTCGAGACTTGGCGTTTCTCCTCTGCGGTGAAAACTATTAGTAAAATCTCAGGTCCCGGCCTACGTCCGCCGCAGTGAGACTTTACTTCCATGGGCGTATAGATCTCTCCCACTTGGGTACCCCCTTCGCCATCTCCCCCCCTCAGCAATTCGTCCATCCCTCTTTTAATGGTAAGTGCAGGCGGCAGCAGGCGGGAGAGAGGAGGGGGGAGAGTGGAGAGTGGCGGCGCGGAATCCTGCAGCGAAGAACCGACCAGATACAGTCAAGCATTCGTCGTAGAGAGATCTTGTCGTTAATCTAGTAAGTAGATAATAGCGGCACGCGTGCACACATGCTTGCAGGAAAGCAGGATAGAAACGGTTCTGAGAAGCTTTGACAGCTAACAAAACCAACATAACAAGAGTACATCACTAGCGTTTATTAAGCGACTGCACTAGAACTCGGCGGCGCACGTTGCACCGACCCTCCTCAGCGGCGCCTTCGCTACGCTTAAGAGTGGTACGGCGGCGGCGGCGGGGACTTGTAGACGTAGCCGGAGTGCGGCGGCGGTGGAGGGGTACGGTGCATGATGGGAGGTTTGTAGTGGTAGGGAGGATGGACTTGTGGCGGCGGGGGGTGCCTGTGGTGATGGGGTGGGTGGCGCTTAGTCGGCGGCTTGTAGAGATACGGTGGATGATACACTGGAGTCGGCGGCGGCGGCGGCGACTTGTAGTGATACGGTGGATGATAAACCGGAGTCGGCGGCGGCGGCGGGGACTTGTAGTGGTACGGTGGATGATAAACCGGAGTCGGCGGCGGTGGTGACTTGTAGTGGTAGGGTGGATGATACACCGGAGTCGGCGGCGGCGGCGGGGACTTGTAGTGGTACGGTGGATGATAAACCGGAGTCGGCGGCGGTGGTGACTTGTAGTGGTAGGGTGGATGATACACCGGAGTCGGCGGCGGCGGAGGCGACTTGTAGTGGTAGGGTGGACGGTGCACTGGAGTTGGCGGCGGAGGAGACTTGTAGTGGTACGGGGGATGATACACCGGAGTGGGTGGCGGTGGTGGCGACTTGTAGTGGTAGGGTGGACGGTGCACTGGAGTCGGCGGCGGAGGCGACTTGTAGTGGTAGGGTGGATGATACACCGGAGTGGGCGGCGGCGGTGGCGACTTGTAGTGGTACGGGGGATGATACACCGGAGTGGGCGGCGGCGGTGGTGACTTGTAGTGATAGGGGGGATGATACACCGGCGACGGAGGTGGGGGTGGCGGGGACTTGTATCGGTAAGGGGGGTGCTTCACATGGGTCGGTGGAGGCGGGGGGAGGTGCCAGGGATGGTGGTGGCGGTGGCGGTGAGGCGGAGGTGGCGGGGACTTGTAGACATAATAAGGAGAGGCTGTGGCGAGGCACAGTAAGGGGGCCAAGGCCAAGGCCAAGAGGCACATGGCCTTGGAGTACGCCATCTTTACTAAGGACTCTTCGCCGTTCCCCACAATTTATAGACGGAGAGGCAACCCCCCTCCCCTTCTTCTACCAACTTCGCCGCCCGCGCGCCGGCGACGTTAATAGTGCGTGGTCACGTGGGCACCTGGTCTTTGCCTAAAAGACCCCGTCTTTCCTCCTCAGTTCCCACCACACAAGCTGCCAGAAGAGCATTACGGGGCTGATTTCAGGCAGGACCCTACGCGACGGGAATAAATGATGTCGTACGCCCCATTCCGACTTTGAATAATTCCCGTGCAGAGATGCGGCCGTTCACAGCACAGCACAGTTCTCTCTCTCTCTCTCTGCGTGGCGGAGAAGGGAGAGTGAACGGAGGTGGCTGAGAGGGGGCGCCGAGGCAGCCCGTTGCTTCCCACGACATGAGTAATCCAGAAAGAAGGGGGAAGCGGAATAAACTAATCGCCGCGCTACAACTTTCGTAGCTGGAGAGCCGTCCCCGCCTCCCTTTTCTCCGCTCGTATGCACCCCGACTTCCCTCCCTGGCAGCTTTATTTTATCCCTCCCATGCAAACACCGAGAGGGCCGGCGTTGGAAGCCATACCACGGTGGAGAAGGGGATCAAACCTCTAGCTGAGGTTTTACCTTGGAGCGGTGATCGAGCTGGGGCCGCCCCGCTCGCCCATCTTTCTCTCGGGGAAAGAATGGCCTCGTGGATGTGATCTTTCACCTTCCGGAAGCTACGTGCGCAGAGGGTGGGGTAGCTAACGGAAGACATCTTCTTTATATCCACGGCGCTCTCATCTTCTCCAAGGCTCTCGGCCAATCAATCATCTTCACGTTCTCGTCTCCCTCCCGGTCCCCCCTGGACCCATTTCCCCTCTCAATCCCTCTTTATTCGCCCTGCATTTTAGTGCTGGACATCCGTCATCCATCTCTGCATAGAAAGGCCAAAGCAACGACGCCCGTCATCTATCTCCCGGCGGCGGAAGCGTCTCTCGGTCGCGATTGACTTTTCGTCGGGCTTATTCGTTAGGGCTCTATTGCTGCCAGCTAACCCTCCCCGCCGAGAAGAAGACAGAGATCTCTGCTAGAACCGGAGCCCGTGGGGGGGCCTGCCGAGGAGGGGAGGGAGTAGATGAAACAGGACGGTGGCACAGGGGGGAGTAAAGAAGAACAGGAAGAATAACCCAACCGTGTGGACCCCCCTGCTTTTGGTCAAAAAGTTATTTTCCCGCCATGGGCCGTAGGACGCGCATTCCTTAGATGGGTCCAGCGAGTAGTCTTATGAGACCATCAAGTTTCCCATTTTATTGGGCCCAATACAACATGGGGTCCGTTACCACTTTTGGGCCCATTAGCAGAAAAGAAGATCTTTCTCTCGGTCGCTCGTCGCGGCGGCATTCGAGGGGTGGAGCGGATTCTGGAGTTTTAACGAGCTGGTTGGATGATCGGAGAGGACGAGGATGAAATCGAGAGGCGCGATGGAGCTGTCGACGTCGTGGGGGGAGTACGAGGTGAAGGAGAGGATCGGCGGGAGGAAGATGTCGGTCGTATGGCGCGCGGTGCACGCCCCGAGCGGGAGAGAGGTGGCGCTGAAGCAGGTGCGGCTGGGGGAGCTCACCACGGGGATGAGGGCGTCCCTCGACTGCGAGGTCAGCTTCCTCCGCTCCGTCCGCCACCCCAACATCGTCTGCCTCCTCGATGTCGTCCGGGTTTGTTTCCCTTTCTCTCCCTCCTTTCCCTTGCTCTGATATTCCACAGCTGATATTAGGACTCGGGACCGCAATCGAGCTAGGGTTTGGTCTCCTGGAAGATTTTGGTTGCTCATTCTTTAGATCTCTATCTGTCGAACTTGCTGATGGAGAACAGAAAGTGTCGAAGAATTCAGATTACATCGCAGTCATTTGTTCAATTGACACCATTTCTTCTTCTTCCTCCAACTCCTTCCTCTTCTTCTTTTCCTTTTTTCCTGTCGAAATTCTACTACCCCATCGTGCGCAGTCAGTCAGTGGTTTTGATCTCAGGCTGATGGATGCATGTTCCTCGCCACGGAGTTCTGCGCCGGAGGGAACTTGGCCGATTACATTCGTCAGCATGGTGCCATATGCGAACAGGTCTCCAGGAAATTCATGAGGCAACTAGGTGGGGTTTCTACTCAGCTCGGATCGTAAGAGAAAACGCCTGGCCGTGTTTCTTCGATTTGAATGAGTTCATATAGCAAGCCTGTTTG
The DNA here is from genome assembly GCA_902729315.2 of Spirodela intermedia. Lineage (NCBI taxonomy): Eukaryota > Viridiplantae > Streptophyta > Magnoliopsida > Alismatales > Araceae > Spirodela > Spirodela intermedia. The sequence continues at coordinate 8,096,379 of LR746268.1, read as the reverse complement.
ATGTTCTACCAGGAGCCGGCTTGGAGGTTCTCCATGCCCACCACATTATCCATGGGGACTTGAAGCCGGAGGTGGGTACCTGGTTTTCTCTATCACTTCCTTCCCGACCTCATCGGCTGGTACCACCATCACCGCTGAGGAGCTGATCTTGAACAGAACCTCCTCCTCTCCTCTGATGGCGGCGACCCAGTGCTGAAGATCGCTGATTTCGGTTTATCAAGGTAGACAAGCCTTCCTCCCCCGTTTATACACCTTTTTTCTTCTTCGATAAAGTCAAATAAAAGGCAGTGGGTGCTGGGCAGAGTCATACTCCCGGGTCAATCTGCGGACAAAGTCTGCGGCTCGCCCCCATACATGGCTCCAGAAATGATGAGATTCCAGAGATACGACGAGAAGGTCAACTCCTCTGATTCTTCTCCACTTCCGACCAATCGTGAGATGATTCGTTGTTTGCTTCTTCTTCTTCCGCTCGCAGATCGATATGTGGAGCGTCGGTGCCATCCTTTTCGAGCTTCTCAATGGCTACCCGCCATTTCGTGGTAGAAGCAACGTCCAGGTATCTTCCTCCTCCGCTGGCTCCTGCAATCTGCCAAGGTCTTCTACTTCTACGGTGAATCTGATCTCTGTAGATCGGTTGATGGCCAGTTGTTGGAGAACATAAAGACGAGCGCCGGTCTCCCCTTCTCTCGTCTGGTTCTTCCGGGGCTGCATCCCGACTGTGTTGACCTGTGTAGAAGACTTCTCTGCGAGAACCCAGGTGCGCCAGATCAGGGTTCTCCCTGTTGACTCTGCAAATCTTGTGGGTACCGTTGACTCTGCTTCCTCCGCAGTTGACCGCATCTCCTTCCGCGACTTTTACAACCATGGGTTCCTGTGGAAATGCGAAAGAGATGCCCCGGAAGGAGAAGGGTGAAGCGGGAGAGGAGGCTTCCCTCTAGCCCGTGTTCATCAGAGGTCCATCCGCGGATGCTAAGATCGAGGCTGTCAAAGGAAAAACCCATGGTTGCAGAAGACCGGTCTTTCAATGTACCCGATGGTAAGATCGAGGCTGTCAAAGGAGACCCACTCTGCGTAAGCGTTGACTTCTTCGCCGGGCCTTGACATTGTAAGATCCCTTCCCTATGACAGTGAATCTGCTACCCAACAGGGTATCGGCAGTTCCAGCTGGGAGTCAACTCACTATCTCGTGCTGGGACTCAACCCTTTTTTCTCCAAAGGGTCGGTTTTCGCGGGGTGGGTCAACTCGGTGACTGGCAGAAATCGCTAATGAGGACGCGAGAGGTCAGTGGCCTAATTCGGGCCAGGCACAAAGAAAAGACTGTTTTTATAGTTACTATATAAAGACTACACTACACCGTCATCGATTTGAGGGCGGGCGCGAGTGTTGGTTCTCCGATCTGCCTCGTTCTCTTCTCCATCTCTGTTTCTGTGTTTGAGGTAGCGTCGGGGAAACCTTCTACTTTTACCGAGCCATGGCCGCGGGTCCGCTTCCGTCTGAACCGTAGAGGAGGATGCGAGCATGGATCTTCATCATCTATCCAGCTCCAATGGCATCAGACCAGGGATTGCCCTAAGCTCGCCGGCGATGGAGCGACGGAGGCTCGCCCACCTCCTCAGAGCCTGTTCGAAGAGCTGCATCTTCCACGGAGGCCTTCAGCTTCACGCAGCTCTGATGAAGACGGGCCTCCAGTCCGACGTCGTTCTGAGCAACGACCTCGTGGACATGTACGGTCGCTGCGGCAGGCTCGACATGGCCCGAGAGGTTTTCGAGAAAATGCCCACGAAGAACGTCGTCTCCTGGACCGTGCTCATGGCAGGGCACTTGCAGACGGGCCACGCAGAGGAGTCTCTGGAGCGCTTCCGGGAGATGGTCCTCTCCGGAGCTCGGCCAAACGAGTTCACTCTGTCGACTCACCTGAAGGCCTGCGGGTTCCTCGGCGCCGCTGGCGACGGTAAGCTGGCACACGGACTCTGCGTGAAGATTGGCTTGGAGGGGCACGTTGTGGTGGGCAACTCGATCTCTCACATGTACTCGAGAACTGGAATGATCGAGGATGCGAAGAAGATGTTCGCCATCATGCCGGTGAGGAACCTCGTCAGCTGGAACGCCATGATCGCGGGATTCCTCCTCGGAGGAGACGAGAGGAGCGCCCTGCGCCTGTTTGATGAAATGCAGAGCCAAGGGGAGGCGCCCGATGAGTTCACGTTCTCGAGCTTGCTGAAGGCCTGCAGTGGCCTGTGCGCCGCTCGGGAAGGAACCCAGATCCACGGTTCTCTCATCGCCCGGGGTTTCGTGGGTTCAGTGAATTCGATCTTGCCTGGCGCTCTGATCGATCTTTACGTGAAGTGCGGACGCATCTCAGTGGCGAGAAAAGTTTTCGATCGAACAACGCAGAAGAACGCGGTTCTGTGGACGGCCCTGGTTGCAGGCTACGGCCAGGAGGGTCTGCTGGAGGAAGCCATGGAGTTGTTCACCCAGATGAGAAGGTCTGGAGATCAAACCGATGGGTTTCTTCTCTCTAGCCTGCTGGGGATGTTCGCGGATTTCGCTCTGGTGGAGCAGGGGAAGCAAGTTCATGCCCTCACAGTGAAGCTGCCCTCGGGATCAGACGTCTCTGCGGCCAATTCAGTGCTCGATATGTACTTCAAGTGCGGGCTGGCGGAGGAAGCGAGCCAGTTCTTCGAGGAGATGCCCTCTAAGAACGTCATCTCCTGGACAGTGGCGATTGACGGCCACGGGAAGCACGGCCATGGCAAGGAATCGATCCGTCTGTTCGAGCAGATGGAGGGAGAAAGGGTAGAACCAGATGGGGTGACCTACTTGGCCCTGCTCTCTGCGTGCAGCCACGCGGGGCTCGTGGATGAATGCAAGCGCTACTACTCGAGGCTGAAGGAGGACGACCGGATAAAAGTCAGAGCGGAGCACCACGCTTGCATGGTTGACCTTCTTGGTCGAGTGGGGAGGCTGAAGGAAGCCAGAGACCTCATCGAGGGCATGCCCGTGGAAACCAGCGTGGGGACATGGCAGACCCTCTTGAGCGCCTGCAGATTGCACAAGGATCTGGATATGGGGAGAGAGGTTCTGGGTGTTCTTGCGAGGCTGGACGGAGAGAACCCGGTGAACTACGTGATGATGGCCAACATCTTGGCGGACGCAGGGCGATGGGAGGAGTGCGGGAGCTTGAGGGAGATGATGAAAAGGAGGAGGCTGAAGAAGCAAGGGGGCTGCAGCTGGATAGAGGTCGACAGGAGGGTGCATTCCTTCTTCGGAGGCGACGATTCCCACCCGTTGACCGAGGAAATCAGGGCGGCGCTCAGGGAGGTGGAGAGGAAGATGAAGGAAGAAGCGGGCTACGTTTCTGGGTCGACTTTCGCTCTGCACGACGTGGAGGAGGAGTCCAAGGAGGACAGCTTGAGGGGGCATAGCGAGAGGCTTGCCATAGGGTTGGGGCTGGTATGCTCTGGGCTGGAGAGTACTAGCGTGATTAGGGTTTACAAGAACCTGAGAGTCTGTGGCGACTGCCATGAGTTCATCAAGGGCCTGTCGAAGGTTGTGAGGCGAGTGCTGGTGGTGAGGGACGCTAACAGGTTCCACAGGTTTCAGGACGGCGCCTGCTCGTGCCGCGGGTACTGGTGAAGATGACGGGTGAGTCGACTCGTCGTGAATCGGCGTGATGGGGTCCGAGTCAGGTGCTCTGGCGGCGAGTTCGCTGCTGGGCTTATAATTCCGCGAGAGGAGTGTCGGATCGGCGGCGGATCGGAGAGCATGGCGCCGCCGAAGAAAGGGAAGCCGAAGAGCGACGGCAGTGTTCCGCCGTCTGCCGGCGGGGCGGCGGCGGCAGCGGCGGCCCAGTTCCCTCGTTCTATTCGGCTCGTCTCGCCCTCGACTGTCGCCATAAATGTTCATGCGAAGCCGGGTTCGAAGGTCGCTACGATCACAGGTATTCCTTCAGAACTCCTACGTCATTTCTCTTGTGACAGTTGCTCCTTTCCTGGGCGCTGATCGCTCGACGATCTTCTTTGTCGTTGCCAGACTTTGACGACGAGGCCCTGAGCGTGCAGATAGACGCACCTGCGAGGGACGGGGAGGCGAACGCCGCGTTGCTGGACTATATTGGCTCGGTGGGTTGCTCCGGTCTCTCGAGAACTAGGGCTTCGTTTTCTTTTCTCACATATTTTCTTCCAAATTCCTCGTCTCTTCCTGTGCTTGAAGATCAATTAACTTTTCTATGTTCACTGTACTTTTCTCGAATTGTTTGGGACCGATGACTTCTTTTCTCTCTTCTTACGTTTCCGATTTTCGATCTCTGATCAATACGGAAGCCAATCCGACTCCTCCTATCAGGTTTCCCTGCGGTGAGGGTTCTTTTCTTGCTCTCTTTAGGGTTCGTGAGGCTGTGCCGTTGAACGCCTGACCAGGTGAGGGGCTCCCATTGTTTTTGACAAGATACAATACGAAAGTTGGAGCATCACACTTGAGGTTTTCCTCTTCTTCCTTTCCTTCCATGGATTTGGCGGACTCCCAGAGTCATTGGGAGGTGAAGCTTAGGCTAGGGTTGCTATGGATGGATCATGTGTATTGCTCCTGAAGTAGATCCATTGGTTCTATCTGACTGGATGGATTGTGGGTACGATGATCTTACTTGATCACAGTCTCCGGGTCAACTCCTGGTTTGCCCAGCAAAAGCCACTTGCGAAGCACAAGTCCACAAGAAGAGAAATACAAAGCCATGACTTGAATTCGAGTTTAGGTTTCTGTGAGGTAATGATCATCAAGGAAGGCAGCTGAATAAACTCCGACAAGCTCCTCCTTGAGCAGTATTCATCCATCTGAACTCTTCAGCCCTTTACTACCTGCACCTGAATCTATGATCACCGGCTAGTAGCCAGCGACTTGACTCGGATCAGCTTTGAGCAGTACTTGATTTTTTTCTCTTATGACCACCTTTGCTAACATATTAGCTGCGCCATCGTCTGTTCCAACCCACTCAAGATCAGCATCTCGGATTAATGTGATATATATTATTTATTTATTTGCCTGATCGAACTGAATTTAAGACTTTCTTGTTGATTGGGGGCTGACTGAATTGCGTCTGGCGCATCTAAGTATCTTCATTAGTACAAGGCAAAGATTATATGAATTCATTCTTGGTTTCAAGATACTGTGGATCCGGAAGAACCATTTTTTTGGAAATTGATGTGATATAAATGCCCCCAATGGTGTTCCCGGAGATCTCGTTGGTTTGTATTGCTGGCATCCATCTCCATCGTCGCCCATTATTCTCAAGCTTGATCGCACTCTATGCAGCTTTTAGGAGTAAAGAGGAGGCAGCTGTCGATCGGTTCTGGCTCCAAGTCCAGAGAGAAGGTTGTGTTGGTGGAGGATCTCTCTCTTCAGAATGTATTCGATTCACTGAACAAGGCTCTGCAAATGTGAATGATTTGCATTGATATCACGCTGAGCATGCTAAGAACGTTTTTTCATCCCCCCCCCCCGAAATCCTGCATAAATATATTCGATCTTTTTTCACGAAATTAGCCTACTTTTTCATGTATTTTGAAGAACCCTGGAATTTTTTTCTCTCAGCCCCTTGATACTTCTTGCCAAATCTGGCACTGTTCTTGGAGAAGTCTCATATTGGGTAACCCGTGGATGATGTCCGGGCTCGACTCCGGTTCTCTCTGTCCTCCTGTTCATCAGCCCAGGGGGAAGAAATAGGCTCGGGTTTGTTCCTTTTTTTGACTAAAGTTTGATTTTTAGCCCACGTGGCGTTGACTGGGACTGGTCTGGAAATGGATGGTTTCCGAACTCAGGGAAAATTAAAACCCTGGGGCGTGAGCCAAGGATTGACCAGAGATCTTTTCGGTCCGATTTTCTGTCGGCGGTCAAAGGTCCCCGCCCCCCCCCCCCCCCCCACCGGGACATCGTCGTCTTCCGCAAGGCGAATCTGGTCGCGCATGTTAATGGGCCCAGCTCGGCCTGGCGGCCCACTAAGAGCCCGTAGGCTGGCTCGGGCGCTGACCTGTCCAATCCTGTCTCATTCCAGGTTCCGACAACAAGCTCGATCAAAGATGGACGGAGACAAAAAGGAGTCTCGTCACCGCTTTTGAGATCGTGCTGTGTTCCCCCCTGGGGGCCCCCTGCCACGCCGCGGGCCGCCTGGCACCGGGCGGTAACTACACGAGTCGAGTAAGGTATCCCCAACGACATGTGGCGATGACGTCATCGTTTATTCACGGTGTTTTCTTTAAATATATCGTGGAATAATAAATCGAATATTTATGGCGTAAACCAGCGCGGAGAGGAGTAAATAAAAGGGGGGGGGCGGTTCTCTACGACGCGGCACAACGTAGTGAGCCCTTCCGGGCGTTCGGAGAGACGGCCGTACATGCGGTCAAGAATAGGGATCAGGGAACTCCGCGAGGCAGCAGATTTTGTTTGACTAATACTCGGGGGGTAGAATGAAGTCCGGTCCTCCGCCTCGCGGAATAATCCTTCTTCACTTCGCCACGCCTCTCTCTCTCTCTAGACGAGCTTACTGCGACCGGTCTTCACGGCGGCTGCTCGCCGACGGCCACCGGCGCGCTGGGCGGCTCCGCCGGGGTCTCCCGAGAGACGTGACAGCCGCCACTGCGATCGGGGAACCGCCCCCTCGCTAGTTCCTCTCTCCTGGAGTGCCCGCCTCTCTGTGTCAGTTTAAAGTGCGGAAAAGAGGAAAGACGGGAATATCTGGAGTAAGACGGAGGAGGGAAAAGAGGAAGAGGAGCTCGGAGGCGCGACGTGGGGTGCTTGACGGGGGTCGACGAAGGGGGCATTGGTTGATCTTCGATTGAGCTGATCCGTTTGGTGGGTAGGCGGCAGCGTCCTAGGGTTAGCGGTGGGGTAATATTCTATCTCCTCCCGGACTCGGAGATTGATGAGAATCCGAGGAAAGGGCTGCCATCTATGACGATCGGTACCCCTGCAAGATCGATGCGGGAGGCATTTTGGGAGACCCTCACATGGAATGGCAGATCTCTTCGGTTATGGGGACGCCGGCTGCGACATTGAGAAGGTGTGGAAACTGGCGCTCCTCGCTTCTGGGTTTCAGCACCTGTTTGCGCGCTTTTTTCGCAGATTTTTTGCGTGTGGTTGTGGCTGCCATTTTCAATGTTTTTGAAGTTTTTTTTTATTGTTTTCCTTAGTTTGTCTTCTTTAGATGATCCCGGGTAGCTCCATAAAATGACAACAGCATCGAAATTTCGCACCGATTCTCAGTGGTGAAATAGGAGTCTGTTGTTCGTGGAGGACTTGCCAACGTGGGAAATTGTGAAGTCGTAGTTCGTAAACCTGTTGGCTTCTTTTTTCATGAAAAGCGAAGGAAACCTTGGTAATCTCGCTTGGATGCTTTGTCCCCGAGGGTTGTAGCGTTGAGCTAAAGACTTATGACGGAGAAACGGGGAGGGTCTACCTTGGAACCATAAGAGATCGTCAAATTTTTAGAAGATACCTTCCTTGCTTAAAATGCTGGCTCAACTATCAGCGCGTAGAAGACATGAAAGCTTGGGATTCAGGATTTTTTTTTTACAGATTTTTTTGGTACGCTTTGCTTTTCTTTGAATACGATTGCCTCTGTGCGTAAAAGGGATGAATCATGAACAAAGCTAAGGAGAGTGAGAAAAAAATGAGCTTTTGTGGATGCGGGGATTCTCATTTCTCTGGGAATTGTCATGTGGAATAAGATCTCCTCTGTTTTGCTCTGTTCCTAGCTGACCGTAATCAGCGTAGCAGCAAGCAGACTTGACATGAGTCAGACTCATCACCCGTGGTAGTCAGATGGTTTGCAAGTTATTCATATATTTGGCATCATTGTATGCACACCAGGTTACTATCAATATAATTGTGTTTGATAAGGTGTTAGAGGCCTTCCAAGCACCTGCAATGTAGCATTGTACGCTGTTTATAGTAACCTTGGTCTCAACCTTTGTAGAGAGTTTGATTTATACCAGCTCATTTCGCATAAAAGCCTGCTGATGTGGTAGCATGTAGTGGACTTACAGTGAAGATGGTGAGGTATTAGATGAATCAAACATAGGCACAGCCATGCTATATATACCAGAGCGGATAGTTGTCCCGCGAGATAGATTTTTACTTTTTTTTAGTTGTGCAATAAAAGTATTCGGATTCTGCTATTTTTCTCTGGGGCTAACGTCTTCATTTTTTTTAACGTGCTGTTATCCTTGTTACTTTAACAATATACTCACGTGGAAACTGTGGGGAGCCCAATTGGGATTTGCTTCTGTTTCTTCTGCTCGTTAAGCAAGAATTAATGTCACGGGATGCCTTGAGTTTTTATTATTCTTTGCTGTGATCGACTTCTTGTCCTCTCATGTCACGTGCCGGTTTATCTTGATCAGTGGCCATGTCTATCTTCCTGTAGCCTTTATCTCTCTTTGGTTCTTTATCCTTGATTGTCGGCAAGGATCACAAATAGAGATCTTCGCTTCAGTCCTCTGCAAGCCTCAACATAGTATACCACCTTGACTGCCCCCCTTGTTTTCTGTCAGTCTCTTCTCATTGATTGACTATATTTTTTTTTTCGACGTCACATAACCCAAAATAGTTACTTCAGAAAGATTCATATCCCAGATAATTGCTACTTCCCAACTTCTTCTGTGCTTCAAGTTCGATTGGCTCCCCATCTGAGAACTTTAACAAATGAGGGTTGTGATTTTGTTGGTACCACCTTATCTCGTCTAAACCACAATACCAGGTGATTATACAAGAACGTGATGAACTAGGTCACAATCTGTAGAAACAGGTGTGAGGAGACCAGGATAGAATAGGTCGTAGATGGCCAGTTCTTGATACAAAGTGTCACAGCAGTGGAAGTGTTCAGTATATGTTGATCTCTAGTTCGTGAGAAATTGGCCCACAAGAAAATGAAGCAGGGTCCTACACACTGATGTGTGTAGCAGGGTCCTACATACCTAAAAAATGAACCGTTTGGAAGACAGCTTCTCGCCACTTTATTTGACATCCACAAGAATGTCTAATATTCACCCAGAACAATCAGTTTCCTTTGTCATGAAAAGGAGTCTGATCGTTGTATTGAAATATTACACCGCTTATCAACTATAGAAAATCTAAGGTAGACAGGGCCGAATCCTGCTGCCAGCCATATGTTTATCTGATTAGTAAAATGAGCGTCCTTTGAAGGACAACTTTGTTGACGTGTAGTCCTTATGTTCAATGAAGCATTTACCAGGAAAATCAGCCCAAAAGACACAAGTTTGGAGTACTACTTGAAGATGATAGTTTCATTCCATGCACCATTTTGTTTAGTAGCCCCCAATTTTCAAATGAAATGAAGGATAGAGGTCTTAGGACCTTCAGTTTAAAGATATGCCCCTTATCTCTGCGTGGAAATCTCCATTAACCCTTTTCTTGTGTGAAAACCATTTCTCAGTTGCTACATGAAGTTGTTTTCAGATGGTTATGGTCAGTCTCTTGGCATTATACAGCGTCTGACGAACCTATTCATTTTCTGATTTTATATATTCTCTTGATCTGGTTACCTATAGTAACCTGTTACGGTGTCAAACATTGAACGTGGTCCGATTTTAATTTGGTTTTTGTGTTTATCTAGGTAGTCATTGCTTTGAAGAAAGGTGCTCAGCTGCTCAAGTATGGTCGTAAAGGAAAACCCAAATTTTATCCATTTAGACTTTCAAATGTAAGTTTCTGTGCGGATTTCTTTTTTTGACAAAGTCCCATTCTTAGCAATTGTCTATGCTATTGTTTCTATGTTATTCCTTAGTTGGGGTGAATGCTTTTCACATTGTCTATTGATTCAAATACTTGATTATGAAAACAAATGGTTCAAATGTGTCAGTGCCTAGCTTTTCCTAGCTGTAACCTGTTTGACTACGATAAACAAGAATGCAGTACGGACCTATTCATTTAGAAATGTAGATGTGTGGTTCCTGTGCACAATACCAAACCTTGTAAAAGCTTCCAATGTGGATAATCATGTATGCGGTGGGAATGGGATACATTTTATGGTCAAAGTTTACAATGGTAATCATGATGCGGCATTGAACTGTATATTATAACATTTTAAATTGAAATTACATACTTTTACGTTGTAATATTGTTTTGAAAAATTAGCAGATGATTGAAAATAGAGTCATTTCTCATATGTATTAGTTACCGTTTTCATCCTTAGCAATATTGTAACTGTGTCGCTCTCCACGAGTACATGTACCATCGTGACTGGGCTTCTACTAAAATTATGATGTCATGCTGATCTTGTAGGCAACTGTTTGGTAATAGTTTCTGACTGGGGTGCTCTGCCTAGAATCAACTGTTTACTGAGTATCGTATGGTTTACGCTCGTGATAACTGTGTAGAGCTGGCATCCTGTTCAAGGTCCCTTGAGATCAACTGACAAGTGCGAAACAAAACTTCCAAATGCAAATGTAGAGCTCGTACGATGAGGATAACCTTCAAAGTTTCCCCTTTCCTATGCAATAATCTATATCTAGACAAGATGCTTATCCATCTTCTCTTAAGAAACATACCAGAAGAGTGAATGGAAATGCAATCCCAGCATCACAGAAAAATGACCCACCCTAAACTCTTTATCCAGCTTTTCCGGGACATCAAATATGTTACAAGAAAATCTTTGATCTCATTGATTATCTTTGATTTACCTTATCATTCTGTTTGGCTAATTAGTTGTATCCAGTGGAAGGAGTCTGCATAAGAGATGTAATGGGAAAAAAAGGATGTGAAATGTGAAATTTGTGGTACCAAGATCGGTGGACAATACCGTACTTGTTTGTTAATGAGGACATTGTGCAAGAAGTGGGGAGTTCAGTGTCATTTTGTTACTGTGAGATCCCCTCTTCTGTACCCATGGATAGTGTAGTTATGGCAATCAGTTTTCAGCGTTTCAGGTCGGATTTTTTCAGGGTTCTAGGTGTGCCTTTTTGCCTCTTCCTTTTGTGAAAGTGTATCGACTCATGTCTCTTACTAAATGTGATGTCTTTTCACGGTAGAAGTGTAGGGAAGTAAACATGAGTTGTATGTGTTCCTGTCATTCGCGTGTTAATGATAAAACAGAGTTCACTTTTGGACAACTACGATTAACGAAGTCAATTAGCCGGGCATGCCTGAATCATTGCCTGGATTTTTTCGAATTTAAACTTCTCAATCAAGCCCAGACATAAACATGGGTCCAATTGCAAAACCTATTATCCTCTCTCTCTCTCTCTCTCTCTCTCTCTCTCTCTCTCCCTCCCTCCCTCCCTCCCTCCCTCAAGTTTTCATGTATTCAACACCGCTTCATTCCATAGCTTGGATCATAATTTGTGTTCATGACATTAGACTTTCATCTTGTTGTCCACAGGATGAGTCATCTTTGATCTGGATTTCTCGCAGTGGGGAAAGGACATTGGATTTAGCTTCTGTGTCAAAAATTGTTCCTGGACAAAGAACTGTGAGTTTATCTTTTGCAAACTATATTGTGATCACCATGCTGATTAAGTCTCAAATTTTCAGCTTTCTTCTGTCTTCTTCGATTTGAAATGATATTAATAATTCTTTATTTGATTCAGGCTGTTTTTCAACGGCACTTATGCCCTGAGAAGGACCACTTATCGTTTTCACTTATTTTCAACAATGGGAAAAGGACTCTTGATTTGGTATGTGCTCCTACCTTTATTCTTGTTTATGTTATGTACACCATCCGCAAATTGTCTCAATGGCCATGATTTTTTTGATTTTTTCTCCCATTACCTTAAGATATGCAAGGACAAAGTTGAGGCAGGGCTATGGCTTGCAGGCCTGAAGGCATTGGTTTCTTCTGGGCAACGTGGCCGTTCAAAAATTGATGGATGGACCGACGGTGGGCTAGTTGTTGATGTAATTTTTCGTCCTGAGCTGTTCCTTCCAACTAAGTTTGTTTTCATTCCTGTAGTTGCTTTTATGTCGAGTTCATCGAATACAATTTCAAAGAAGAGGCTTATGATTGATGGTTTTATCTTTAACAATGTTAAGAACGCGAGTTTGGTTATGGTTTTACTTGAGACGTATAGGAAAAGTGCCATGGATTTCAGTTGTCCCTCAGAGAACTAACTCTGAAGTGAATTCGACCATGGGGGTTAAATTCATGACGAATGAAAACTTGGTAAACGTAGAACAAGAATTCAGATCAATATTAGCTCCTAGTGATAAGTGAATGTTAATATAGCCCTGCAATTTGTTGCACCGCAAATCTACTGTAAAATTCGTCACAATTATCGACTGTTTATACTTCAGAAATGTAAAGGAATATAGAAACTGTTACAGAAGCATGTTTTATAGCAACATGTTACAGAAGACGACAGAACATTTTTGGGTCGGGGATTTTAAACAGAAGAGAAAAGGAGTTATCTACCCTTCTTTTGAATGTGTTGCATCCATTTTCATCTACGTTCTACGATTTTGCGTACTACAAGTGTGCATGATATTTTTGGGTAATTTATTTATCTAGACTTGCTTAGAAGTCATGATAATTTGGAAAGCTCGTTGTCATGATGTCTAAGATCTTTAGAGTGATATTCTTCAGTTTCCCAAGTGTGGTGATTATTTTCCTTCTCGTAAGGATCTTTATACTGTTCGGCAGATTGAATAATGTTCCAAGAAATCGTCGAGTACGGGCTCTTCCAGTCCTTTTCTTTTGTAATCTAATATAGAAACCTCTATAAATCATTCAGTTTTGTACTGTCCCTGTATTTCGTACCTTTTCTAGGTTTACCCACATTCGTTAGATCTTCCAAGCTAAAAACATAATGATCCTGTAACTGGTAACAAACCCTGGAACCTTGTAACCAATTTCACAACTTTAGAATTCTCAAATTTTTCCCACGTTGCTTTTTGTTTTGTTTTTTTCAATTTTTCTCTTCTTTAGGGGGCGAGTGATCAACCCGTACGTCCTCCCTAGGCATCCTATTCCATCCTTTAACGCCTTGCAACAACTTTCTCAATCACTTCAACTGGATATGTTGGAGATCAAGTCTACAGTAGCCGCTAAACCAAAATTTCGATTTTTTTCCGATCTATCCTTATTTATCGTTCCTGGTGAAGAAATCGTTCATCTGATTCCTACCTCGGTTTCTGTCTCACGAAAAATCGGATTCTTCATTCCTGTCAAGGCCCTCCAAAATTCCATTAGGCATTCAGCGCTTAGGATTGTCTGGATAATTTATGACAGTATTCTTGATATATCCTAGATTTTCATCAGCAATCGATTGTATCTGAATGTTATTTGCTATTTTGGTTTCTCTAATCATTTACTTCTTTATGCAATGGTTTCTTATCCGTGGACATTTCTCTGTTGTTTCAGGACGGCAGAGATCTCACGCCAAACAGTTTAAGTGGCAGTTCCGTTAGCTCCAATCTGGATATTAGCTCACCTGATAGCAGTTTAGCACCGCACACTGTAGCAAAAACCCACCGCCCTGGAAAGTCGGCAGAATCAGAAAGCCCAAATGTGATAACTATGCAAGTGAAAGGAGCTTCTTCTGATCTTTTCAGGGTCAGTGTCTCTAGTGCTCCTAGTACTTCCAGTCACGGTTCTGCCCAAGATGACTGCGATGCTTTAGGAGATGTTTACATATGGGGCGAGGTTGTGTGCGAAAATTCTTTCAGGGCCGGTGCTGATAAAAGTGCTCTCCCATTGAGCGCCAGAACGGACGTCCTTCTGCCGAGACCTGTGGAATCGAGCGTCACTTTGGATGCCTTTCATGTCGCATGTGGTGTCAGGCATGCAGCGTTAGTTACAAAGAGCGGAGAGGTTTTCACATGGGGTGAAGAGTCTGGAGGCCGCCTTGGACATGGTGCCGGGATGGATGTTACCCACCCTCAACTTGTTGAATCCTTAACTGCGACAAATATTGATTCTGTCGCCTGTGGCGAGTTCCACACCTGTGCTCTCACTACTGCCGGAGAACTATATACTTGGGGCGATGGCAGGCACAATGCTGGGCTTCTGGGTCATGGCAGTGACATCAGCCACTGGATTCCGAAGAGAGTTTCTGGACAATTGGACGGCCTGCATGTGGCCTATGTCACCTGCGGCACCTGGCACACAGCCTTGATAACTTCGACTGGGCAGCTGTTCACATTCGGAGATGGAACATTTGGTGTCTTAGGACATGGGAACCGAGAAAGTGCTGCGTACCCCAGGGAGGTAGAATCGTTGGTGGGGTTAAGGACCATTGCTGTCTCATGTGGAGTATGGCATACTGCCGCTGTTGTGGAAGTAATTGTAACACAGTCGAGTGCCAGCCTATCGTCAGGAAAGCTGTTTACATGGGGAGATGGGGACAAGTATCGTCTTGGCCATGGTGACAAAGAACCGCGGCTCAAGCCGACATGTGTGCCCTCTCTCATCGACTACAATTTCCACAAGATAGCATGTGGGCATTGTGTTACTATTGGTCTGACCACATCCGGGCATGTTTTCACCATGGGTAGCACTGTCTATGGTCAGCTTGGAAATCCCTACTCGGATGGGAAGTTACCATGCCTAGTTGAAGATAAACTTGTTGGTGAATCCGTGTCTGAGGTTGCCTGCGGTTCTTACCATGTTGCTGTCCTGACCACGAGGAGCGAGGTTTATACATGGGGAAAGGGAGCCAACGGAAGGTTGGGTCATGGAGATACCGAAGATAGGAAAACACCCACACTCGTTGACACTCTGAAGGACAGATCTGTCAAGCACGTTGCCTGTGGTTCTAATTTCACCGCTGCCATATGCCTTCACAAGTGGGTATCTGGTTCTGAGCAGTCTCAATGCTCGGCATGCAGACAGGCATTTGGGTTCACTCGAAAGAGGCACAACTGCTATAATTGTGGGCTTGTGCATTGCCATTCCTGTAGCTCTAGAAAGGCCCTGGGAGCCGTGCTATCTCCCAACCAAAACAAGCCATATCGTGTGTGTGACACCTGCTATGTGAAACTAAGCAAAATTTTGGAACCTGGCGGTCTAAATATCACCAGGAAGGCAGTTGTTCCCCGTCTGTCTGGAGAAAGCAAAGAAAGGTTTGAGAAAGAGCTGAGACAATCCAAAAGTTTGCTCCCCAGCAATCTAGATTTGATAAAAAATCTGGACATTAAGGCAGCTAAGCATGTGAAGAAGAATGACTCATTATCTCTGATGAGAACTACCCAGGTGGTCGCATTATCTCAGTTGAGAGAGATTGCTTTTCCTACTGCAGCTGATCTGCGTCAGGCTTTTCCCAAGCCGGTCAACTCATCAGTGAGTAATTCCAGGGCTGTTTCACCCTTCTCAAGAAAGCCGAGCCCCCCGCGTTCTGCCACACCAGTCCCCACAATGTCTGGCCTTTCAGTCTCCAAGAATATTTCCGACAATTTGAAGAAAACTAACGAACTATTGAATCATGAAGTACTGAAATTGCGTGCCCAGGTCAGTGATTGTGTCCAATGTCCTCTACTTCATACGATACTTGTTAGACAAGAGGATCCTGATGTGCCCATCTTGTCTTAAAATGAAGGATATTTATGTTATTATCTTGGACCTTGTTAGGTTGAGAATCTTAGGCAACGCTGTGAACGGCAAGAATTTGAACTGCAAAAATCTGCAAAGAAAGCTCAGGAAGCTGCGGCGCTGGCTGCAGAGGAATCAGCAAAGGCAAAGGCTGCGAAGGAAGTTATAAAATCGTTAACGTCACAGGTATTTTCTTCTCCATCTGTGGATTAACGGTGTTAGGTGACTATTTACTTCTCATCATTGATCTTTCTTGCCCCTCGTCATCTTTGCAACGCAGACGGTATATGGAGACACATCTGCTGTTGCCATGATTAATCCTTTTCCTCTATGGCTAATATCCATTAAAACCCAGAAGTGCAACCATTTTTTTGGAAATATTTATTCAACTATTCATCAAGGTTGATTTTTTTTATCCGACAAAAATAATAGGGAGCATATATGTTCTTGATGAAATCTTCACAACTGTGATAATTAATGTTCTTCAAGCTCGAACCAAGACAATTAATGTCTACTGCCTCGTGTTTAGGAGACAAGGCGATGGCTTTTGCAGATACATTGAAGCAATCGAAAATGATTAAATATCATGCAGTTGATAAAAATAAAAGCCCTTGCATACACGCAACATACTGAGAACATCAATGTGGATGATCTTTTTATTTTATTTTAATCGTGGTAGCTATTATTCAAACCATAAAAATGTGTCTGATAATCATTTCTCTTTTTCTCTTCTGGTCTAAAGAAAAACATCGGCCTGTCATTGCATGCTGCGAAGATATAACACCCAAATATCTGATGTCTCGGATGATTTTTATTTTATTTTATTTCATTTATATTGTGTGGGGGGAGGGAGGAGGTATACATGGAATATGGTGGTATCCATTATTTATGGTTTAGCCTACAAGAATTACGGATCGTGTGATAACTCGTAGTTTTAGTTGCTTGGCCATCTGCTGCTGAAGCTCATTTCCTTGGCGCATGTAGTTTATCAGATCTTTTTCTATTGCACGTACCGTTTACTTCCTGCTGCGGACGAAGAGCCTTCACTGATGTTGTTGGATCTCACCATGGACAAAAAACTGCTCCACAGCTCAAAGACATGGCGGAGAGGTTGCCGCTTGGGGCCTACGACAATGAAAGTCCCAGGCCCCCACGTCTTCCCAACGGTGTGGAGCCGCATGCCGTGTGCGACCCGAATTCAAACGGGGAACACCAGTTGAGAGACGACTCCAACGGTTCACATCTACACACGCCTGCGGCAGACAACCCAGGCGAGGCATGGAGAGGTGCTCCTGAAGCTCGGGCAATGGATGGACCTTCCCCAAGTCAGAGAGTGGCGGACTCCAATGGAGTAGAAGATCAGATTGTGGCGCAACAGAGCAGCAATGGGAATGCCACCGCCGGAAGCAGAGGAGAGGGGCTTGAGGACAGTGAACCAGAAAATCTTCAAGAGGGCAATGCTTCCAAGACTCGAAATCCGTCTTCAGCCGGTCCCCACCAAATAGAGGCAGAGTGGATAGAACAGTATGAACCAGGCGTATATATCACACTTGTGGCGTTGCGAGATGGAAGCAGAGATCTCAAAAGGGTGCGGTTCAGGTAATGGCTTTTCCTTCCATCTTTACTGCCCCCCCTCCCGTCATATGGCGGACACCATATCTCATGCACCCAACAGCCAGATACCTGCTAGGGAAATAGAACGAGATCACAGTAGATCTTCTGCCCTAATCTTCTGCCGATGGATAAATCTTGGTGGGTCTCTGTAATGGCATCCTCACATGCTTTCCAAGATGCATTAAAACCAGGACCGATACTTCTTGGCCATTCCCCTCTCGTTTCCTTTCACCAGATTCCCTCTCCGGTGCTCTCTTCCTTTCTAGCCTAGCCCTATTGTGCTTGAACTCTAACAGGAACCGACCAGCCCATTTGGATCTGGCATCCTTATCTCTTTGATCAGGGCTGGGATCATCTTCAGAGCTGAATGGCGAAAACCTGAGCCATAAGAACCGCTCCTTTTCTTCATGTGACCCATCTGTTGTTAGTTCGTGATGCATCATCGTAGTGTTTTCTATAGCTTTTTACCCGAGGAAGCAGTTACTTACAGTGATCGCTGGGGAATCCCTCTGCAGCCGGAGAAGATTCGGAGAGCACCAGGCGGAGGCTTGGTGGTCGGAGAACCGCGAGAAGGTGTACCAGAGGTACAACGTCCGCGGCCTGGAGAGGCCGCCGCCGGCCCTCCCCGCCCGCCGCTCAGAGGAGCTTGCCGCCTCGCCGCCGCCGCCCAAATACAAGTAGGAGCCCGTTCTTGGGAAGCTGTAGAGAGGGGAGGGGCTTTGCTTTTATCTAATCCCCCCGCTGCCCGCCGCCGCCGCCGCCGCCGCCGCCGCCGCCATCATCACTCATCGTCTTCATCATCATCATCATCATCATCATAATTCTCATCATATATGATTCAATTTTTACGCCCTGTTCCACCAATTCTCACCAGATCGAGGCCATCCTTTCTGTTTATGTATTGCCGTTGTATAGAAAAAGTCCGCCGGTTTCCAGGTAGGGGAGGAGGAGCTGTCTCCCATTCCCATTAGGCATCGGCCCACTTCCTCTCTGCATCTTCTCACCTCCTCCATTCTCGTGGGTCATGGCCGAGAGAGATCTCAAACTGAATATCGTTCAATTCATATTCCCAGAGAAAAAGGAAGAAAGAAATTAAAAAAAGGTCAACTTTTTGTCAAATAAGTGTGAGTTTTCCCTTTGAATCCTCACATTTCTGTCGTATCAACTGGAGAAAGGAGTGGTGTGGGGGGGGTGGGTTCTCTTTAAACGTAGTGCTTCTTTTTCGTGTCAATTAAGTACATTCGTGGGTCATGGCTGAGAGAGATCTCTGACTCCTCCCCCACCGATCACGTCCATCTCTGAGGAAAAAAGAAGAAAAAAAAAGTCAACTTTTAGTCAAAGAAGCGTGGGCTTTTCCTTTAAATGGCGACATTTCTGTCGCATCAACCGGAGAGAGGGGGAGTGCATCTCCTTTTATCCATAGTTTTTATTTTCCATTTAAATTAAGTAAATTTGTGGGTGGGTCACAGCTGAGAGAGATCGCCAACCCCTCTCCACCGAACACGTTCATTCCCGAAGAAAAAATAATAAGAAAGGAAGCAAAAAAAGTCAACTTTTTGTCAAAGAAGTGATGGTCTTTTCCTTAAAATACCCACATTTCTGTCGTATCAGCTGGAGAAAGGAGGGGGTGGCATCTGTTTTTAGCCATTGCTTTTCTTTTCCATTTAAAGTAAGTTGATGTCTTAGAAGTTATCTGGTTAAAGTCAACGAAACGTCTGAACGTATAACCAGTCTTTTGTTTTTACACTAATAAAAATATTAGTCGAAAAATAATTTGAAGGCCCCATGAGAGATAACTAATTACGAATAAGTTGTAAATTTGATTAATACTACCGTGTGGCGTCCGCCGACATGTGCTGGTGGCGTGGACAGAAGTGACAGATGGCCAGTAGAAGCCGCGGCCCTCGTGGCGGCGAGGGGGTGAGCTGGAAGGGTCCATTTTGGATCCGATAATCAAGGGACTGGAACCTTCGGGCGAGCGGCGGGCTGGAATCCCAGCTCTCGCGGTGCCCCCCCTCTCGTTCGTCGTTCTGAAGATTAACGCTGTCGGTCATCGTCTTCTTCCCCTCACCTGCGCTTGACGGCGATGCAGTCGTGGCTTTCTGGTGCGCCTGATCCCATCGAATTCGCGTAAGCGTCTTCGACTGTTTCTCTCTCTCTCTCTCTCTCATTTCGTCGGCCGAACCCGCCCCCCCTCCCATGAAAAGGGAACTATCGGGTCTTATGGAAGGCGGGCTCCCACAACAAATCCCGTTCCTTCAGCCGGGCTATTTCCGCAGCGGCGACAGGGAGCACCGTCTGTCGAGAGTTTTCGCTTGGGGGTCGTCTCTCCGCTTCTGAGGCCGGCTTTTTGCCTCCTCGCCGCCGAGCCCAGGGGAGGAATGGCAGGCGACGGTGCCGGTGAGGGGTCTGCGTTGGCGGAGCCGCCCGACAGCGACGCCGTTGAGGTTGATCCGACAGGACGCTACATTCGCGTAAGGGCCATACCGATTGCCGGCGGGCTTGGCGTGATCTTTCTCTTGCAAATTGTACGGGTTTTTTCCTTTTTTTCTAACGTGTTTGCTTCATTTTGGCAGTACAAGGAGATTTTGGGCAAGGGGGCCTTCAAAACTGTGTACGTCGCGAACTCCCATCTTCTCCTGTTCTCTGTTCCTTCTCCCAGTGATTTCTTCTGCAAAATCTGAATTGGACCTTGCATTCGCCTCTTTTATTTTATCCCTTGTCGACAGCTACAAGGCGTTTGACGATGTGGATGGAATAGAAGTGGCATGGAACCAGATTAAAATTGATGATCTCTTTCAGTCCCCGGGGGACGTGGAGAGAGTGTATTCGGAGGTGCATCTTTTGAAACAGCTTAAGCACGAGAACATAATAAAGTTCTGTAGTTCCTGGATTGATCAGCATGACAGGACCGTCAACATCATCACTGAGTTGTTCACCTCAGGCAGCTTGCGACAGTAATTCACTCCCTCTATTTGGTTCGGTGATTTCTTCTTTCTCATTTAGTATTCATTTGGAAAGAGTTTATTGTCTTGATTATCGGAATGTAGGTACCGAATGAAGCATAAGAAAGTGGACATGAAAGCTATCAAACGATGGGCAAGGCAGATCCTGGCGGGTTTGAATTATCTTCACTCTCATGAACCACCCATTATACACAGGGATCTGAAATGCGATAATATATTCATTAATGGGAACCGAGGAGAAGTGAAAATAGGCGATCTTGGATTAGCAACCATTATGCAGAAGTCAAATGCCCGAAGTGTCATCGGTATGTATCATATTCTTCGTAACCAATTTCATTTTTTTGTTAACCAGATATCAGATTTATGAATTGGAAACGTGAAGTATAATGTTTTTCCTTTCTCAACAAAATTCCCCTACACAATTGCTCAACCCAGCTCTCTATTATCTGTTCAGAGGCCACAGTAGCCTCTAAAAATGCATGTGCTGGCTGGATTAGTATGGTATAATTAATTTATGGGGATACCATGGTCAGGCGACGTAGCTTGCTAACTCCAAAAAAAATTAATTTGTAGGCACCCCCGAGTTCATGGCACCGGAGTTATATGATGAGGAATACAATGAACTAGTGGACATATATTCCTTTGGTATGTGCATGTTAGAGCTTGTGACTTTTGAGTACCCTTACAGCGAATGCAGAAATTCTGCTCAGATTTATAAGAAAGTTTCATCGGTAAGTGGCACACTAATAGCTATGTATGTTCAACCTCAGTAAACTTGTGGAAGGTTTATGGTAATTTCTCGCATCACAATTGCTCTCCAGGGGATCAAACCTGCGGCCCTGTCTAAAGTGATAGACCCGGAAGTCAAGGCCTTCATCGAAAAATGTATTGGTCCTGCTGCCCAACGATTTCCAGCAAAGGACCTGTTGAAGGATTCCTTCCTCCAGATGGACGTTTTGTATCTGCCTATATCAGATGCCATTGTTGGGAAGACGGACGCAGCTGGGAATCAGTGTGTACTTCAGGAGGCCAACTGTGTTAGTACATTCAATACATCTTCCACAGGAGATTCTCATAAAGACGGAGAACCTGAAGTCATCACCCTCTTGGATAATGCTCGTGATGGCTCCCCATTCCGAGCAGTGGTGCAGAAGTCCGTCAGCAAAAGAGTGTTCGTTTTGATGGGGGAGAGGAGAGAGGGCAAGTCTTTGTCATTGTCACTTCGGATTGAGTCTGATGGACGTAATTATCTGCTCTTTCTCTTTCCTTTGTTCATTCCACTTGACAGACCATGGTTACGAGTTTTCCTCATTTTTCTTTTGTTCATGTCTGATGTGTAGGTCTTGAGAGGCAAATGAATATTCTGGTCTACCTCGATAATGATGCTGCTCCAATCACATATGATATTGTGGAACAGTTCCGATTAATTGATCAAGATGAGAAATGTCTGTCTCGATTGGTTGATAAGTTGCTGATTTATCTGATCCCTGGGTGGAAGCCGAGCACATCTCTTGATCTGCCGGTGAAGTCAAATGAAATGCAGAGTTGCTACAGCGAACCAACATTCAGCTCAATTACATCTTTTCATAGTCTCTTTGAGCCAGATGAAGTTCCAAGCTATTTTCCTCTTGAGTTTGGTTCCATTGAGGATTCTAATCGTCAACAGTGTGAGAACAAAGTTTCCATCAAAGCAGATGGCGTTGTCCGCCTTGGTTTTGAGTCTTTGAGTATAACTCCAACGGATGATGAGGTCTCTACAATATCAATGGAAGGAAATGATGAGAAATGCTCAACAATGTGCAGTTCATCACTGAATGGGGAAGTGGATGGTAGTGGAAATGAGATGGAGTCCATGACGTCTGGAGTTGAATCCTTTGTTCATCCGTGCGAGAAGAATGGAGATGTGATGAGTATGTCCACAGATGCGTTTACCTTTCCCAGATTCCCGAGCGATGAATTTTTTTTTCACATAGCTGATGAGCAGGATGATGACGATGATGACAAAGACTTGAGGATGGAACTCGAGTTGATAGAGTTGCAGTACAGGGAGGCAATAAATGACATAAATCAGAAAAAGCAACAAGCAATCGAGATGGCAAAGAGTAGGGTGGCAGAAAGAAAGCGAATCTTAAATTAGGATTGCATGAATTTTGCTTGTTCTTCGGTTGACAATATGAGCTTGTTTGTCACAAAGTTACTTTTCCAGGAGATTCATTCATATATATATATATATATATATATATATTTCTTTTTACTCGGAATGAAAAGCGATTGAGCAAACATGTCTTTCATTGATTTCTTGAATGCACGGTTTCCGTCGCTCTGATTCATCATCATCATCTTCATCTGTTTCTCCTGTTATCAGAAAAAAAAGGTACATTTTCTTCAAAAAAAAATGTAAGTAGTTACTTTGATTGGGCTGTTTTCTATTTATTGACCTTATGCATTGACGAGGGATTTCTAAATCCAAAGGATTGAATGTGATGTGCAACCTCTTACTATGATTATAAGAAGATTGAATATATGGTATTATTTATTGATGGCCTTGCTTTTTCTGGTGGTGAATAAGCTCTCTTTCCTTTTCATACAAAGAAATAGTATCTTTGAATGCAGACGTTCCCATCAAGGCAATGACCTTCAGTTTCACGTCCATCTGCCACCAAAAATCTTTCAAGAAATAGTTATTTTTGAATTCCAGTTTAGGCTTCTGCAAATAAGGAACGATCTTCAGAGGTGATGCTGTGCATGGATGAGTTGACTTTTATTTACATTAATGATGAAAAATTATATAGGTAGCACATTTTCATCGTTCACATTACGCTCATATTAAACTTTGCCTGTGCATGTCTAGAAAGGGAACGTTGACTTTTCTTATATGAGAATCTGCCCTCTTTCCTGTACCTGGAGGCTTCAAGCTTTTTCCTTGGAAGTTATCCGCGACTAATTGTGCTCTTGCAATGATGCGAGCATACCATTCATCCGATCACCTGGGAGACTGATTTAACCCGAATTATCACCGTGAAAGAAAAACTCACGTCATACCATATTTCATGATTTTTCTCTCCCGTGTAATCATATAATGAGGAAGTTTTTCTTCTGAAAATAAGGCCGGGGAGTTTTTCTTCGTGTGCTATTTCTTCTGTTGACTTTGTCTGGCATCAATCAATATGAAAATGGATCATTCTAGAAAAGATGGATACTATCGCAGATTTTCTTTGTTATCCCCGTTGACCTCAGAAAAGGGGAGCCCAATAAGATACAGTTCTTCAGCTCTTATCACGTGTGGGTCTGAAATTGCCATCACAGTGGTGTAATTGTGAGGGGTTCGGAGGTTGACTACCATTGGGAAGGACTTTCAAGTTATGTAATACAGCAAAGTTTGACTTTTTTCCTCTACGAATCAGCGTAATCCCTTTGGTGACGGCTCGGCTTAGTTCGGTCCACTCTATTAAGGCTCCTGCGTGTGCCACAAAACAGAGCAAGATCCCCAGACCATCGTTCTATATGCGTAATCGTGCTTCTTGGAAACCCAGAACAGCATGCATCTTGGTGGACTGCTGATGAGGAGAACCGCAAGCCCCTGCGACTGGGTCAACGCTCTCTCTCTCTCTCTACCTGCCTACACGGGGTAGTTCTCACATTCTATTGTTTTCTGGTCATCGTCCTGATGATGGTGGACGACGAAACTTGGTCAAGGACACCACATAGTGGGAACTTTTTGAGCACAGTGAGGGCAACGGTACGTATGCGATTTTTTTTAATCTTGAGCGAACCTCATGGGTAACTTTCTCATATACGTACTATATATACATATATATATATATATATATATATATATAGAGAGAGAGAGAGAGAGAGAGAGAGAGAGAGAGAGAATATATGTCGAGACATGTAGAGCGAGAGAGGAGAGATGAAGATGAGTGAGATTTGGCGGCTTGTACGCGGTGGTTTCCACATATCCGACTGTCGTACAGTAGAACTATCCAAGATCGGCGACTTTCGCTGGTGGGTGCAGCAGCAATGCAGGCGACCGTCAGAGTGGCACGTACTGTCTTCAGAGTAGTATTTCGACAACGGCCAACTGGCCTGAGAACATCAAGGAGCAAAGTCCCAACACTTAACCGGGTCAAAACCTCCCCGGCCGACAGATACCCTCCAGGCCAAGACAGCGGAAAGCTCTTTGGGACCGGGACATGGAGACATCCTTTCCCACCGCCCCAAATGGCCATGTCCTAACGGGTGTGGGGTGTGGGGTGTGGGGTCTCCCTTAATAACTTCGGCTGGTAGGGGGAGACCAAGCGCTATTATTGCGGAGATTATCCTCCATTGCCCTCTCTCTCTCTCTCTCGCTCTCTCGCTCTCTCTTTTGCCTGTTCAATCACAGCCTCACATGCCTCCAGAACAAAAGACATGAAGCCGGCACGAATGAAAGCCGTCACGCCATACCTAGAAAGTACAGTGTTTTTTGATTCTACGCTGCCTGTTCTAACAGATCGACGTCTCACCTGCGAGAGCGATTCCGGAAAGATGGAGGAGAGCTCTTGAGAAGGGCTTATTAAATGGGTTGCGTCGCGGGGTTGGGCGGAGATCTCGGATGTGTAATCGCCTAAAATATTGTGAAATCATCTTATGTTTTCCATGCAAACGACTGGAAAGAGGGGCGCCGAGATTGACGTCAACCATGTCGCCGAGATCGCCACAGAAAACCCAAGAGAAAGGTACTCCGGTTTCTCATTCGGGCGCCAAATCCCCGGAATGGGCCCCTTCTCTCACCTATCTGGACGACAGGAATCCTTTACCTAGACTTCCCTTGCCTGCGCTTTTCTTCCCCGGCCCTTTCTTCTCTTCTTTTCTTCTCTCTCTCTCTCCCTCCTCTCTCTCTCCTTCTCTCTCTCCTTCTCTCTTCCCCTTTCAGAGGATATCGTCTTTAAGACATGCCTCTGAGTTAGTGAGGACACCCCAGTTCATCGCCGAGCCTTGCGGGATCCTTGATGGTCCTCGGAGAGGAGAGAGAAGGCACAGTAAGAAGGAATGAGAAGTAAATGCGATGAGCTCGTCGCCGCTCACGCAACGCGGCTCAATACCCCAAACCATAGGCTCCACCATGCCCTCCCATCCCTTCATTTAATTCCCCCGTCGCCATGTTTCGACCCGACAACACCCCCCACAGAGCATACGCCCCACACCACACAACGCGTATTAATAGCACCCTACGCCCTACCCTTTGTTATTTATTCAAACTGAAACCCTCGTCTCCCCCCCTCTCTGTCCTCTGCTCAAGCTCTCCTTCCTTCTTCACTCGTTCCTCCCTTGCTCTCTCTCTCTCTCTCCCCCCCTCTCTCTCCCTCTCTCTGGAGATCAAGGCAAATGGGTCGGGAAGCAAGGGGATCATCCGTGCTAGTTTTGTTCTTCTTCTTACTCGCCTCGTGTTGCCACGGTTCGAGGAACATCCAAGCATTCCACGTAGCAACGACGCCGACATCGAATAATTCGGGCCACTTCCTCGGGTTCTTGCCGAGGTCAACACCCATACCTCCTTCCGCTCCTTCCAAGCAGCACAACGACATCGGTTTGCAAGGTTACGGCAAGCCTTGACAAGAAGAACACGAAGTTGGAGATGCTGCTGGAGGAGAGGATGGTTTATTGTACATTAAGGCCTCTTCTTTCTTCCTTCGTATTTTTTTCTCTTCTTGACAATGGCAATCATACATTCCTATGGTCACCAATTTCCACCCCTCGTTACGACAGGAAGGTGGATGGAGACATGTACCTCTAGAATGAGAGAGAGAGAGAGAGAGAGAGAGAGAGAGAGAGAGAGAGAGAGAGAGGCTTCGACTGGCTACAGCTTGCGATTTTGAGAAGATTTGGAGGATGGCCAAAGCTTGCTCCTCTTCGTAGTCGCAATTTAGTTGGGAAAATAAAATGCTTCGCGGTGATTGCTTTGGCGGTGGGGACCTAACGATGGCGCTCCTCCCTCCCGGGGGCCTGCTCTGACCCGGTGCGGCAGTTGGAAGCATAGACGACTGTGGAAGCGCATCTCTGCCTGCGTCTCCTCCGTTTGGCTTCTAGCAGAATGTGAAGGGATGGGTCCTGAAGGCGTCCGTGGTGGTGGAGGGGCTATCCTGCTCCAATAGAGCACCTTTTCATCTCTTCGAAGTCCGGCCTACGGCGGCGTCGGAGAACAGTCCGACGACTGTTGCCAACAGGGAACCTAAGACGGGATTGATCGATGCATGGAGCCCGAGGCCGTCCACTGGTCCTCCCCCGAGAAGTGGATAACACCCATCTCCCACCCTTCCCTACCTCCCCACACTGGCCGTCTCGTCAGGCGAATATTTTCCAAGACGGCATCAGTTGCCGCTGTAGGATACGGCCGCCGTTCCTCTCAACCATAGTCCTGATTCGTATCGCCACACAGTTCTCCCTCGAAGATATGCGGAGCCGGCGCGCAGATTTTTTCCGCCGGTGTTCTTCGAATGTAGATGATTCTGCACCGTCGTCCATGTTTAATGGGTATTCAAGAGTATGATACTATTCTTAGAGGGAACCATTCAGACTTTGTGCTCAAACATAGGAACCTACTGCGCTAATGCCCAGTTAGCCAACATGCGATCCGACAAATCTTTACGTTCTGAACACCTTATCACGACCCTTCCTCCGACTGCGCACCAATTCTTTCTTCGTGTGTGCATGCGATAGTGAACCACGATGTTTGTCCGACATTGGCATGGTGCTCTCTCTCTCTCTCTCCAGCGCTATTTGTCATTGGCAATCACTGATGCGGATGAAAATGAGAGTAGACTGAAGACTATAAAATACAGCAGACTCTCCCCCAGATTGAAGGTTAGACGATAGGAGCTCGAATTATCAAGAAAACAACCGCAATTTCAAATGAAGATGATCTAGCAGTTTAAGAAAACCGCTGATAGGATACCCTAATTTTGTCATATCAGAAAATATTCTTATCACGGTTTATGATCAGCCAAATAATAAGAACTGACTATCCTATGGTCTCTCGGGCGACGTAGAGCAAGAAAGCATATTAAATATACAAATTAAATGGAGAGAAAGAAGAAGTTACTATTGTCGTGGAAGATCACAGATCCGTCGGTGATAACGTGGAATAAACTGCAGGTTCTTTGACGGAGACGATCACGATGGTGCTGGAGAAATCTTGACTTGCTGTGAACCTCGAACCAATATCACGCGGAGTAGCAAACGGAGGTCACCGAGATATCGACTAGGGAATTTTGGATATCGTCTGATAGACGGAATAGTGGTGTTAAGAAGGAAGATAACGAGGGAAGATAATGGAATAGGAGAATGAAAAGATGGAAAGAAGTACTCCAGACGAGGAGTAACGGGGCCCTCTCGACCAACCCAAGCTAGGCGACGGGATCAATAGATCAACGATGAATCACTCATCATAAACTTCACTGAAAATCAGCTCCCTGACTTTGAGTCTCGTGGCTCTTTTATATGTTCAAACAATAACTTTAAATCAGCTGATAATAAAGATAATCGCTCTTTTCGGAGCGTTTACGATGCTGCTGTGGACGAGGGACGCTCCGAAACTGCTCTCCCGTCGACGTCGTTAATTCGTTGCCGCGTTCCTCTCTGTACCGTTCTGTCGGAGGGTGGTTTTGCTGAGGCCGCTTCTCCCGTTCAATGTTTTGACCAGTTCCCTCGTTTTCTTTCAGCCGCTGACCTGGTCGATGATGACCTGGCGGAAGATGACCCGATGCTGGATCAATCAGCTTCCTGGGTGCTGAAGGAGAAATCCAGGTGAAACAATCCCCTCGAAGGCAGACATCACGAGAGATAGGCGCAATCATTTAACGCGCAGCATCACATCATCACCATGATAGAGTGGAGATCAGAGAATGCCAATGGGCAAAGTCGCGACGATTAGGAAACCCTAAATTTTACGTTGCCATGATTGTAAAGCGGAAAGCCCTCAGAGCACATGCACCGATCATACAGAACCCTCCCCCCCCAATCCCCGTCGATCGTCCGACATACATACCCGACAGTCCCGAGCGGCGACGAGCGACGTGATCACGGGGGCGCCGCCACCTTCCGACAGACCGCCGGCAGGACGATGCAGCATCTTCGGCCAGTAGGACGCCGCATCCCAGGTCAGCTCTCGAGAGGGCCCATTGCTGCATGAGGCAACAGACCCGGTCGGCCCGTGGGATGACAGAGGAGAGTCCTCATCTTCAGGTCAATGCCGACGATTCCGGCCCATGTATGCCCAGATGTCTAACGAATCCTCATAGATATCCTCTAATAGTATGTTTCCTCAGGCGAATTTCTTGGTTGTCGTTACTTCTTCGGGGATGGATTTCCTCCGTTGACTTCTTCTTCCCCCCCCTAAAATTAGAAAAATTAAAGAATCTAAACAGGCAGAGTGCGGGTCTGGAGTCATAGCCGATTTGATCTTTGGTTATCGCGGCGCAATTATTCAGCTATTGGGACCACCTGCTGGTGGGCCGGTGCGAGCAGCATCGCCCGCACCACACGTGCAATAATTAATGGGCCGGCACCCGATTGAGAGCCCAAACTCGGACCCATGTGGCCTCTTGGAGCAGAGAAATACCGGCCCATTTAGGAGTAGCCCATATTCTTATTGGTGCTGGTCCATTTGACCGTAGTCCGGATCGAGTTCTTATCCATGGTGGGCCCGTTGACAGAGACAGCACACTGGATACGGCCCACGGCGTGACCCCTTGAGGAGCACATGGTGGGCCGTCCCGTCGAAGACCCGACAGCTCCACCGCCCCCCGCCCCTTATTCTTACCAGATAATGTGCGTTGTAGCCAGATCCAGCGTGATCCGTTGGATCCATCATCCGACGGCTAAGGATTCAGGTGGAGCAACCGCTGCCAGGCTTCGGACAACCCCCGCGGCCGAAATCTCCATCGAGGGGTGTGACGGGTCGCTGCCCTTGTCCCAGCATCTCCCTGTCTCCCCACGCACAGAAGGACCGTTTTTGTGACCTCGCACGTGCCACAATTCCAGCATCACGTCGACGTCTCTCTCTCTCTCTCTCTCTCTCGGCGAGAGAGGGTTGGTTCAGCCAAGCCTGTTGGTACCCTGTTTATACTCGGATAATTAGTGAAAATCAAATAATATTACTTAATCATTGGATTTAACACGTAACAGTCTCCTTAATACATTCATAATGTGGATTAGGGCACCCGAAGAAGGCTTGCTCAGTCACAATCCAACGCTTTACGTCACGTGCGAGAAGGAAGGACCCTGAACCAGTGCCTTACAGCAGGACGAGGTCCTTCGACCCTTCTGTTTAGCGACGACGATGACAGTGGCTTGTACAACAGGCTGCCGCCAGCGCATCTCTTCTCTACAGGCCCAACGGGGTGGCCGAAGAGGCCAAATGTACTTCTCGAACAGCTGTGGGTTGCTGTGTCATAGCGAAGGCGTCAACGCCGCATCATGTGAGGCAGTCAGAGAGGGGTGGGATCGACGGTGAGGAGACATGGCGGATCGAGGAAGAAGACGACCGACTTTTAGAGGGTTGTACGACAGCGCATCCCGGTTCCAGAGGGTTCCCCGGCCCACTCCGGCGGGGAGAGTGGGCGGGGACGAGACCTACCGTCTCCTCCGTTGCCGACGAGAAGACTTCGCTGATAAGGCAAGCCTTGAATGCACATTAAAGACGGAGGGCGATGGGAGCCGGTCATGTGGGCATACGAACCAACCCAGCCCTAGATCTTGATTTGGCTCTCTCCTCAGTGGGGGATGAACGGGCGACGGGAGCGTTTGATCGGATGCGCCGACAAGGAAAACGATAAAACTGGCGAGTAGTCCGGACGATAATCTTCCTCGGACGACTATTCAACATAGTAAACAAAGGACTTCAGAGCGTCCCCGCTAAAACCCTAGGTACGCGGCGTACATTTGAAGAAGGGTTTTCGGGTTCCAGATGAAGCCAGCCTTCGAAAGTCTCCGAGGAATTGATGTGTTTCACATAACTCTAAAAGAAGCCGTCGAATTTCCTTGGATTTCATCAAGGTACAAGACAAAAAAGGTGGCAATTTTGTGGGTAAAGCGTTTACGAAGACTCTCACTTACGTACGTCGGTGATGATTAGAGAGTTTGAACCTCTCTCTCTCTCTCCAGAATATGCCCTATGATTATATCATTAGACAGCTAGAATCTCAGTTTAGTGTGGGTACAAAGTTTTCAGAGCCCTTACCTGGCGTCTGGGTTGAAGTAGTACTCATATGATCTACCACTGAACCCTAGAACGACAGTTTTCGTTAGGGAAGGAATCCGAGGAGGGTGGGTATTATATTCTTCTCACAAGTGATCGAAATCCCTCCCCTAACCAGCCAGCAGAATCCAGTCAAACATCTTACGACTACCCACAGCTTTCCATGTGACCATAGCCCTGTTACTCGTGGAGATAGGATGCAAGTAGGAGACGTAGGAAGCCCTCCCTCCCGACCGGCCCCAGCATGCAGGAGAGACGGAGAAGAACCCCTCTGGAGCTACTCTAGGAGAGATGGGGAGGAAGTAGCCCGTGGAACCACCGTCGTCGGCGTGAAGATAGCCTTCAATTCTTGGAACTCCGTGGCCTTTTTTCCCTTGCCCTGTTTCTGGGGGACGGGGGATGTGAGGTGGCCGCGTCCGAGGCACTGTTCCGGCACTGTTTCTGATGATCCTGCTGGCATTGCAGCTGGTGGGTTGTCACCGCTTCGGACAGGGAGAGTAGCCCGTTCCCGACACACAAGATGGAGACCCCGGCAAATTCTGTGGCAGAAGAAGGGCTGCCCCTGGAGGGTTGCGTCCCCCGCGTCCCCCCCATTGCTGGGCCTCTGTTCCCTTGGTCTTCTGTCTTCATCTGCTGGCAGAGCTCATCAAGTGGAGTTTCCGGATCGACGGATTGATGGAACCCGTTGCAGAGCGGAGTCACCGCTTGGTTTTGACCTTCTGAGTATGTCTTTTGACCTCCGAAGGCACGCTGGTGTGGTAACTCAACGCCGTCGTCTAGGGAAGACTGTGTGCCGCCGTCAGTTGAAGATTTCACTCGGGAAACAATATTTCTAGGTCTTTAAAACTGCTAAATGCAATATATCTATATATATATATTACTTTATGCATGTATTTACTTGTGGCTAACGTATCACATGACGTGAAAATGATTGAGCTACTCTCTAGATGATATTCAATCTAGCTATAGAATCACCCGATCTCCAAACGCCGCAAGCCCTCGAGAACCAGGAGCATCTGAGAGAAGAAGAAATTAGCCTCCGGCCAAAAGCTAACTTATCGACTAAGCTCTTGGAACAATCCGCATATTGGACACATTTACTCAATAAACGGGGGGGCGGAGGGGTTAAAGAGAGAACAACTTGGGAAAATGAAGAGAGAGAAAGTCCACGTGTTACCCAAAATCCTTCAACTCCGGTGAGGACCAAAGGGAGACAAAGCCAAGAGGAGGCATGTAGATCCGTTGGCAGACGTGAATCGCAAGTCAAAACAGAGGCCTTTGGAGAGAGAGAGAGAGAGAGAGAGAGAGGGGTTGTCCTACGTCACTTGCCGACAAAACCTGAAAGGCGTCATTTCGGGGCCTGAAATAAACTTTGAAACATGTAGGACGGCGATGATGTGAACGACAGAAAGGAAGGAAGGAAGGCGCCAGTATCGCAGTAAGATACTGGGGTCAGCCGTTCGTCTTCTATCGTGGGGTGCAATTGCCGCGAGGTGGCATGGCGTCTCGTGAGATTCAGACTCTTGCGGACGACCCATGGCGTGAAGAGGATCAAATGGTTGAGCAAGTCCATCCTCGTCACCGCATATCCTCGGCCTTCTCCACCGCCGAAACCCTCGCTTCCCACTGGCTCCTCTGGGTCTACCATCGACCTCCCGCGTAGCTCAGTGACGTGAGAATCCGGTTAGGTTTCCGAAACTCATTCTTCTCGCCGGCGGAAGCACGACGACAGGGACAAGAGAAATCGCACCACGGTCCCCTGCGGCGGAAGCATGACGACGCCGGAGATGACCGGAGTCTGACCTCATGCCCTCTGAAGTCCCTTAGAGGTCCTTATCCCGAATGCGGACGGAGCTCAACCGTCCATAGCTACTCCTTCCTTCCAGCCTCCGCTACCTCTTGAGGCCCTTCATTGGCAGTGTCTCTGCCCCTGCCGTGAAGAAGATGGGGCTGGGGTTTCCACTGGGGCTTCCACTCCGCTTCTCCCGCTCCGCTGAGTAGCTTCGCCACCTCACTCGTTGTTCAGAAGGATAGAAATTCCGTCGTCCATCAACGTCGATGTATTAAAAAATGACTCGATAAAAAGGAGGATATTTTGGGCGGCCAACGAATGACTCGAAAGATTCGTTTACCGTCGCCTTCGTCGTGTCCGTACCGCCGTCGACCGGGTTTCCGGTGGTACGGGGTCTGCCTACGCGCAGAGACAAAAAGAGGAAGCCGCCACGAGAGGGAAAAGGGAGAGAGAGAGCGAGAGAGAGGGGGGGGGGGGTTGTCGAAGCACTTTTGCTCCCAGGACGAGGCCCCGAGGAGCCTTTCGAGCCGGTGACCCACTGGCCTTTCCTCCGCAGAGAGACCTCCGCTGTCTTAGAGCCATGGCGGCGGGAGACAATTGGGCTAACAATGGAACCCGGTACTCTGGTTCATCCTCTTCCGGCTAACACTCTGCCGGGCTCGTCACTCATGGAGCAAAATGATAGCCGAACCAGAGGTGTCGACACTTCTGAGTCGATGAGAAACTTAGGGGATGGTGGGGAGGATTCCACTGCAAGTCCAAGACGGCGGATGGGGAGAAATTACGGGAGGTAGGGAAGGAGAAGATCATCCGGCGGGCGCCAGCTGTCTGTCCGCAAAGGTCCCTGGAGCCTCCTCTGCCACGGCTGAGGTCTTTCAGTAGCTGCGCCTAAAGGCCTACGACTGTTCCTACAAGGGGGCTCTCCGCTTTCCTCTCTGTGCTCCGGCTTGCCGTCGCCGGCCTTAAAAGGCGCCATCAATGCGAGGGAGCGGACGTTAATTCGAGGAGGAGGAAGCCCAAAAGGGAGGAAGGGGCTAGAAAAGACGGTTTCACCGCCTCTGCTCCCACCCAGTTCGACATCAGAAAATGGGGAAAGATTTGATTGCATCAGATCCTCAGAATTTAGGTTGGCGTCGGCCTCAGGCTCTCTCGTCTTCTTCCTCTTCTTCTTCCCTGGTACTCCGCCGCGCGTAGTACTACTTCTCCCTCCCTCATCTTGCCAATCTCTTCCTCCTCCTGTCTTCACCTTTCTCCCCGGGGGACGGAGTTAGGACGGTCGCCGGCGGAGGGAACGAGCCGGCGCATCGCTCGGCGTGCCGGCACCTCCACCCGGCCGCTCGTGCGCGGGCTCTGGCGGCTGCAGCAGCTGCCGCCTATGTTGGTGACGGTTGGAAAATCTCCGCGTTGCGGATCTCGAGGCTATATAATGTGACTCCTTTATAAGCGCCTGTGCGGCCGTGGAGCTCTGTACTCGCGTCGCCTCCTTGGACCCCCTCGCGCCTGCGCTGCGCCTTTCCCCTTCCTCTCCCCCGCCTCCCCCGTCCCCCGTCCCCCCTCCCCCAAACTCTCTCTCTATCTCTCTCTCTCTCTCTCTCTCCAGCAGAAAGGCAGAGTCTTGGAACAGGGAATTCGAGCGGTTACCGATGTCTGCTCCTGTGCGCCTCCGGGGAGAAGTGCAGTAGCGAGCGCCATGGTGGGCGTGCTTCTGCGAGCATGCTGGCATGGAGAACGAGGTAGAAAGCCCCCGAGATATTTCCCCGGTACATTTGTCTGTGGATTTACGAGTCACCTTTGTTTTTGTTAGTTCTTTTGTCACTGTAACTGTTCGGTCCCCGCATTCGAGCTTCAGAGTGCGGCTGTCATATCGCGGGCCTGCTGCTCTGTCCCCTGTTTTCAGATGCCCTGAAAAACTTCCCTGCCGATCGCTACGGCCTCCCAGACAACGCCTGATTTCTGCACTCGTTCGTCAAATGATTAGAACATCCTTCTCCGTTTTCTTTCTCGCTTTCCTGATCGATGCTCGTGGTGCCGGCCTCTGATCCTCCCTCATCCGGCGCATTTAGTTTTGATTTTTCGTTTCGTTTTTCTCTTTCTGATTATTTCCATGCAGTTCCATCTCCACGGATCATGTTCAGAATGGCGGGCCACTCTCTCCCCACTGATCATGGTTGGGGTTTCTAACCCCCCGCTGTGCCCGGCTGGTTTCCTCCTCGGGCTGAAGAATCCCGCGAATGACGATTGACGTGGGCTCTCAAGCTCTGACCTAAGCGAACATGCAGAGTCGTGACGAGGAGGGAGAGGATATATTCTTAGACTCTTTAGAATTCGTTTCGACTGCGTCCGATTCCCCATCCGCTGGAGAGGCCTCGACTCCAGAAGCTTCGTCGAACTGGGAAGTTGTGAGCTCGGATTACGAAGTATGGATCCACGAGCTTAGGAGCATCCGCGAACGACGCTCAAGGTTTCTCCGCAGAATGCGCTTTGACGACATGGTACTCTCTGAATTACTCCCCTCTCCGGAGATCGAGCGTTGCAGGGGCTCCCCTCACCAGATCGAACCAGACCGGGCCATGGAATCCTGCAGCGCTGATCTGGATTCCTTATGCTGGAGTGGCGACACAGAGAAGGGATGCCATGAAGGGCGAGGAGAGGCATTTCTGGCGCACGAGCTCGGCCAGAAGGATCTACTTTGTGCAAAACTCAGGGAAATCGACACTGGAAGGCTAGTCATCTGGGAAGAGTTTGAGCTATCTCTAGGATTTCCTGGATGTAGTCAGCGGCTTCAGCTGAAGCAGAGCGTCACCCATGGGGAGAAGCCAGATGGGGAGATGGAATCGAGGAAGAAGAACCTGAGAAGCTGGTGGAAGGGATTCTCAGCAGCAAGGTGGCATTTACGAGACCTCTGCAAATGCAGTGCACCCAGCCAAGTCTCTCGAGGGCAGAAACCAGGGAGAAGAAGCAAGTTCCAGGAGCGCTGGAAAGGGGACAAGCAGTTCAATTCCGCATCCATGCGCCAGGAGTTCCCTGCCCACAAGGGCTCCATTGGGACCATGAGATTCAGTCCAGATGGGAGGTACCTGGCGACCGGCGGAGAAGATTGTGTGGTGAGACTTTGGCGCGCTGTGGAAGAGGAGGAGGACGATTCCCATCTGGTCATCAGAGGCAGATATCTAGACTCGGCTCCCAGTGAAGTCCCCATCAAGAACTTCAAACTCTCAGAAACGCCTTTGCAGGAACTTCATGGCCACACGAGCGATGTTTTGGATTTGACCTGGTCTGAATCCAATGTGAGTTCTTCCCGGTATCTAAGCCCACTTTTTCTGATAATTATATGTTCCCCTCCCTCACCCAAATCAAAACCAGAGAAGAAGCCCAGCAGGTTGGGCCTGGATTAACGTGTGAATTGTGTTAATCTCTTACTGGGGTTCATGAATTTCGTCTGCTGCGATATTTTATCTTTTTCTTTTTTGGTTGCAGTATCTGCTCACCTCATCCAAAGATAAAACTGTTCGCCTGTGGCATGTTGGTCACAAACACTGCCTTAAAGTTTTTCAACACAACAATTATGGTACGGAGGCTAAAGCTCAGTTCCCTTCCCTGTGCAAGCTGATTATTTTAGTTCAGATCAGCCATGAAAGAAGTATCTTGCTCTCTCTCTCTCTCTTTCTCTCTCTCTCTCTCTCTCTCCCTCTCTCCCTCTCTCTCCCTGTGCGCGGAGAGCAGTCACCTGCGTCCAATTCAACCCCATCGACCACGGCCATTTCATCAGCGGCTCCATAGATGGGAAAGTCCGAATCTGGGGGATCTCAGAGGCCCGCGTGGTCGACTGGGTTGACATCGGAGACATCATAACAGCTGTTTGCTATCGGCCAGATGGGGAGGTTCTCATCTTACTTTTTGTTCTTTCTCCGAATTTTCTGGTGGGCAAGTCTGTGGATTCTCAGCTGCATGTAGGGTCTGTCTTGACAGGGATTTGTTGCTGGCTCTGTGACCGGCAACTGTCGCTTCTATTTATCAGGTACTGAGAATACCTGATGCTCGTGCCTCGCTTGGGCTGCCATTTTTCTCAAGGAATCGGTTTCCCTTCATGGGCATCGCATTCAGATGGAGGAGCATGAGGCAACTCCATCTCTTTTCTGCAGGTGATACACTGCAGCTGGATCAAGAAGTAAAAATCCGTGGCAGAAAGAAGCCTGCTGGGAAGAGCATCACTGGGTTTCAGGTCAGGACGGGTCTCATTTCATCTGTGTAACAATTTATCAAAAATAGCTTTTTTATTAAAAAATGTCGATAATTTTTTTATTTTATTATTTTTGTATGCACAGTTCTGCCCTCATGATTCTGAAAAGATCATGATCAGTTCAGCTGACGGCAAAGTGAGGATCTATGATGGGGTCGAAGTCATCAACAAATATAGAGGTATGCGAAGCCCAAAAATTTATATTTTCTGCTTGGATTCGTGGGCTCCATAGAAAACTGGTTTAGGTTTAGTCGGCGCTATAGAAAAATTAGGGAAATTTCTGATCGATCTATGTATCCTCAAACCTTCATAAGGTTTTTTCTTGGCCGTCTCAAAGGGCGAATTCATTAAATTTTCGGCGAAGTTGGATAGAACTCCACTTTAAAAAATCAAATCACACATAAATTCACCGCCACAACTCAAGGGCTCCTCCTCATGTTAAACAGTGCTTATTCCATTACCATTATTATTTATGTTCATACTATTTTTGAATATATATATATAATAGTTTTTTATTCGAGGATCAGTATTAGTGGAGATGAAGAGGGGTGGCGCGGTGGACTGACCTTGTGAGAGAAAGAGAGAAGAGATCTATGCCCCCTCCGTCCTGCGACAAGAGCCTACGAAATTACCCTGCTGGTTAGCATGGATATTACCCAGGAATCATGGTTAAATCTCTGTGAAACGTTTGATGTGAAATCCAGAATGGGTCTGCGTGTGCTCCTCCATTCACTACAGTTTTTTAGTGGGTATTTTAACGCTCTCTCCCCCCATCCCTTCTTTCTACCGAGGTTTTCAGCGTTTTCCTTTTAGATTTCAGTGATTTCGATCGAGCTGGAGCCGCAAAGGCAGTCTGTTCTCCTCTTCGTATTCCTCCGGACGAGTTCTTAGCCTCAGATATCCTGCGACTGTGGGGATTCTCATCTTGTCTCGAATCCGCAGGCCCCAGAAGGTCAAGAAGTCAACTCTCCGCGTCATTTACCTCCGACGGGAGATACATCGTCTCTGTTGGAGATGATTGCGCAGTGTGCATCTGGGATCATAGCGTCTCTGGCGCAGCCTCCTCCAGTGGGGACAAATCAAGGGGCCCCTGTGAGTGCTTCTTCTCCGAGGCGGCCTCTGTCGCCGCCCCATGGCCAGGTCGGGGCCCGAGAAACCTCAGTCCGGAGCCCTCCGCCTGGTTCAGAGACATGGAGCGCTTCTCCCTGGGGGCCTGGTTCTTCGCCGACTTCCCGGCGAGGGTTTCAGCGACATGGCCCGAGGAGAAACTTTCTCTCGGCCGCCCTCCTCCCTCCGGCGGCGCCTTCTGTCGAGCCCGGAACGTGGTCTCTGTCTCTGCTGACGCGTGGAGCGGAGTTATCGTCACAGCGGGCCACGACGGCGTCATCAGGTCCTTCCATAGCTACGGGCTGCCGGTCAGGCTGTGAGCCGGAGGGCTCTGGGGATTCCCGACACTTCTCTGCCTTAGAGATCGAATCAGGGAGAAACTAGAAATTTTCAATGACTGTAGGAATTTCAATCGGCTTGAAGATTGATTGTAAAGAGAGGCTGCCCTCCCTTCCTTCCATATCTCCCGGTGAGAGAGAGCAGAGCACACAACGGCTACTAGACTGTACATTGAATCAGAGGTGGGCGTCGACGAGGACGAGACGTGGGTTACGTCGTCGGAGCACGGCGGAGCACGAGGACCAGAATCCGTGGTCTCTACGATGCCTCCTGCTCTTATTCTTCCTTCACAAAGTGGAAGGTGGAGAAATTCATCGTGGTAATGGTTGAGAAAGTGCCGTCCGTTTCCGGGGAGGAGAAGGTCAGCGAGGAGAAGAGATGGGAGGAGCTGGGTGGGAGCAGTTCCTCTTGGAATGGCGGGCAAAGGTCGTCGCTGTAGCCCGGGGAAACCGGCGGAAGCTGTTGCAGGGGAGACAGCCCGGAGAAGTAGTCCGACCGGTCAAGCCCAGTGCCACCGCCGCCCACCGCCGGCTGGTCCTCGGCGGCGCTCTCACCTTCATACGACGCCTGCGACCACCCCGTGGCGGCGGGCGGTGGGATGAGCGGTGGGTTGCTTGGCGGGGGACAACCAGACGGCGATTCCGAGGACTCGGGGGGGCCTTCTGCGGCGGTGGGGAAAGACTCAGGAGACGCTCCGGTGAGACGCTGCACCACCGTCTTGAAGTTCCCTGGCTCGACGTGTATCGCCTTGGGAGGACTCACGTAGATTATGACCGGCGGACGCTGCGGCGGCGGCGACGGGTGGCTCTTCTTGACTTTGTGGGAGACCTTTCCGGGCTTGAGATTGGTTGTAGGGGAACCCTGTGGCCGGCGCTCTCTTCTCCGCGGGGAGGAGCAGTCCGACGAGTCCATGCTGGAAGCCGATTCGGGGAAGAGGGAGGAGGAGAGCGGGACCACCATCGGCATGGAGAAGAGCAGGCTGGGGCCAGAGATGAATGCCCTACTTATTCGGACGCCACTTTGACGGATGTGACCGGTAAAAGTCCGATGGAGATGAGGACTCGGCAGCGTTTGAACACTTCCATCGAAGAAGAAGGCGCGGTCTAGTCGTTGCCCAGGTCAATACTCCCCCTCAGCAAAATAGCATGGTATCTTCTGCTCATGCACATGTGTGCCATCGTGGGACTCCGTCTCTCTAATCACCCATTGGATGCAGCCTCTCGGGGCGCCACGCGGGATTTTTCTCTCTCTCTCTCTCTCCCCCCTCCATAGTTTAATCCCTCTCTCGCTCCAGGTTTAGAGAGAGAGTAGAGCACGTGAATCTCAATACCTAGTCAGTCCAACGCCTTGTCCTTGACGGCGCTGTGAGTCCTCCTCGCGGCGCTCGCTTCGGTAGCTCGCGTCCTAAAGAGGGCGCTGCGATCATCAAGCCCAGGTTTCATCGTTGACCATGGAGGACCGCGTACATCTCCGACGGTGGTATGGTTTACAAAGTCAAGCATCTGTGTCTCATTGACTTGGGTTTCGACCTGAGTGATCGCGTGGTTTCACACTGCCAGTGGTTATGGTTTCTCATGTCATCCCGTCCACGTAATCGTGAGCTAATCAGCTCACGTCATTGAAGGTTAAGTTAAATAAAATAAAAGGAAGAAGATAAGATTAGAAATATATAGTGTTATTACAATACGTCGATGCATGAATGCATGCTTTTAATTGGAATTAATATCAGCTTCTCCAAGTAAATAAACTAATTTTTAAGTAACATTTTATATTAAATAAAACCGGTGGACTATTATATGCATGCTTTTAATTGAAATTAATATCCGCTTCTCCAGTAAATAAACTAATTTTTAAATTAATATTTTATAGTAAATAAAAAAGGGGAACTACTTTAAATATTCAATTAAATGATTCTGCGCGTATTTCGTTATATTACCTTTTTAATGCACCGTGTGGCTCTGAGTTGCTCGTCCAAGTCTTGTAAGGGGTACGGTCAAAAACTTTGTGGGACCGGGACTTCAGTTTTCCGGGCTTGACGAAATTACCGGCTAGGTGGGTTGACTCAATATTCAATTACTTCGCATTGAAACATGATAAATATTGAGTTATGTCACATGCTTTCACGACCCCGTCGTCGTTGACCACGTACTCGATGTTAGATGACGCGTCTGGGCGACACTTCACCGTCCCCACGTGGCCGGCTCCCTCGAGCATCCATTATGACGTGGCGTCCACGACGGCAGTCAGAGAGGGATACGCCAGCCCCAGATTTCTGGCCGTCCCCTCCATTCTGGATTTCTTCCGGATACCACAAGTGTTCTTGTTCTTCCGAGGTAACGACAGCAGGATGGGCTTCACGTTTATTCACCAACGCCCCATCTCCCCTGGCCGGAAATCACGTTGATTTCTCTTTCACCCGGGAAGGGAGAGCGTTCTCTGAACGGTTGTAAACATACTCACCAGGGAATCGCTCGAGTGACTGTGAGTGAGCTCGTAAATAAGATGACCTGATCAGATAGCCAGAGACGACTGATCAGGAGGGCTGTGACTGTGATCCGAACGGAAACCCTATCTTTATCCTCGCAGAGTCCATCATTCATCGTGACAGGCCTCGGAATCAAGCCCTCTGGGGGACATGCACGCACGAAAAGGAAAGATCGGTAGAGCAGGCAGGTACATCTCATATGCACTGTTCCGATTAGGTTTCCTTCCTGATCTCGCGCAGGTTCGTCGAGCCCACGTCTGTTTCTCTTCCACTGGGCCCTTTCATCTGAGTAACCTAGGCGTGGATTTTTATGTTGCCGTTAAGCTCCCCTTCTCACCCTGTGGGAATTAATCTCCTGGTGCTTTATTCCTTTTAGGCTGCAAGATCCGGAGGAGTGGTTCCTTTGTTGCGCACAAGTAGAGAAAGGGATTACTGCCATTTAGCCCATCGGAGAGCCCAGCCAGAGGCTCGTGAAAATGGGTTCTCTTGCCGCTGTCTTGACCCGCTTGAGGATGGAATTCAGCAACGAGATCAACTACATGGGCGGCGGGATGACGCCGAGAGCTGCAACCGGAGACTCTGGAGAAGGGCGGCATGCTGGTGCTATACATTTCTCCAAGGCGACAATCGAATGCGCTTGATCCCATAAAACCCCAGTTTTCCTTTTTAGTGAAGATAAGGAGACGATGGAAATCTGCAGAGCCGTGCACAGAAGGGGGGGGAGGGGGGGTGGCATCTGCTGGTCATGTTCTTCGATCCCCTCGAAGGGTACCTTCGATCTTGAGCCTGCGTTTGAATAGGAGCATGTGGTCTTTATGTGGATGGATGCATAGCATCTGCCAGGAATGGCGCGGCAACGTCGCCCGCTTCACCAGCGGCATCAACGATCACTCGTTGTATCATCCATATTTATCACTTCTCCATTACATTTTTTTTTCGTTCTTCGATTGTCGATTCTATCTTGCAAAGTCTGACATAATTTTATTTGTTGGAGGAAGTCAGGGTTTTAAAACGGTGAAGATGTGGATGCCCATCGTACCACTCACCAAGTATGGACGTTTCCAAAGAATCAAGACAAAAAAATAGAGATGAAAATATTTAAAAAAGTCAAAAAGTGCAAAGAAATTATGCATCTAGATTGGCGTGATTTTGGCAATTACTCCTACATCCATGGAAAGAGCTAAATATGTTTATTTAATTAGAAGAACAAACATAAACAAAATCTAACAAGACGACTACATCTCTTTCCCAGCATAAGGTTGATTAGAGATGATGTGCCAAAGAATAAATCTCTCGATTCTAAGTGAGGTTAAATAAGAAACAGAGAGGGAGGGAGACCCAAAAGGTGGAGGAATTGGGAAGCCCTTAACTTCTTTTCTTATGACATCTCCTATTTTCCTGCATTCTCACACTCCCTCGCCTCTTCCCCATGCCCCTCCGCTTTTAATAGAAGAGGAACAAGAGGTAGATACACAGAGATGAGAGAGATAAAATAGATGATAGTCATTTATGACACTTACTCTCTCTATCCATTGCCAAAATATAGGGAATTTCCCAACAAGTTTGACCTGTCAAAAACAATATGCTCTACCTTTGTGGTCAAGTAATTTATTTCAGATATTAAAGAAATATTATTTATAAGTATGACTATCCTCACTTCTCTACAAAATTCCTCATATTTTATTTGGTCAAATTAGTTGAGGTAGTCCTGAAACTTAGCTATGAATAGAGACACGGTCATCTTATCCACAATATTATTTTAGTAGTCACTTTCACAAACTAGATGTCACTATTTAAAACAAATTTATGAAGTTTGTTTAGTCAAACATGAATAATGAAAATTTTATTTATCACATCTTTAAACAAAAATTCTTCTTTGTAGCCCCAATTAAATAATGTATTCAACCTCTAAAGTTGACAGCACAAAAATGTTTTATGGTATATGGCTATAACATGTAGATCACTTCATTGAAATTTACATGAAAAATATAATGAAACAGGAAGCTGCTTTACTTCTAAATGACAGATAACTACTATAGTAAACATAATTCTTAGCAAATAGTGTTTCATTGCTTATGAGAAAATCTGATTGAAATCAATAACATTTATTTTTCAGATCACTTTACTACATGACGAATTTTCTATTAATGTGGTTCACATGTAGAAAGAAGCTTTTTTTCTTAGGCACCCACTTACAATTGAATGCTTTCTTTTCTTTGGGAGGCTTGACAAATCCATAAGGTTCACAATATAAGTATAAATCAAAACATAAGCCATTATATTAGCAAATCGTACTAAAATATTGTCAAAATTGCTGCTAACTTTGTCTCTTCATTGAACTACACCTTAATCAAACTATTAGTATTAATATCATTAGAAGAAATACATTGAAAATTTCAACATTAATACTTCATCATACGTCACATTTAAAATAAGGCATAAGTATGACATGTAGTGTCATTAGAAATCATACATTATAATTTTCAACATTGATGCTTTATTAAATGTCACATTTATACTAAGACATATGTAGGACGTCATAAATTACTCAGATTAGCATAATATATTAGTATACTAGCCCAAACATCTAATGATATCTTGAGTTCTAACAACGTAAAAGTTAATCAATTCACCAAATAACACATTGTGTTAACTGTCTTGGTCCAAAATTACTTAAAAATCAATGTGTTTTTCATGCTGCATACTTCCTCCATTATATCTTATTCATCCTTCTTGATATTTTGTTTTGTTGTGTGGTGTGTGAGAACCGAAAAATACAAATTATTCTCCTTTTCAAACAAAAAAATTTAAAACTCTTTTGAGCTATAATCAACACCATTATTGTACTCATAATTTAATATGTTTTGTTTTTTATTTTTAACTTCAGCTTTCTAATGTCTAATTGTGTCAATCACCTTTGACTTCTGTTTTGAAAAATAAACCCATAATTTCTCTATAAATTCATCAATAAAAATAACAAAATTTCAAACTACTTCATATGAAATATGTAAATACATATACTAAGAATATTGTTAATTTTCTTAATCTTGTAAAGTTGCAAGGAACACTTTGATTTATGGAAATCAAGTTTTTTAAATTTTATATCCTTGAATAAGTTTTATTATATAATGTAACATCTCCCTCACATAAAATGACTAAGGTTAGTGTGACATGACAAGATAACATCATCATCTTCAAAACACAAATGTTAAGATCATCTAGAGTAAAAAATACTTGTTAGAGTGATCTATATATGATGAGATAGTTAGAACTTGAAAGGTATAGCTAGTTTCCATGGTTTGTTTTTTGCCCTTTTGCCTTGAACTTCTCTTGAAGCTTGAGAAATTTTCTTCCCAATGACCTTCTTTGTTGTAGTAGAAAGATTTATTATTTACATTTTTGTTTTTGCCTTTGTCTTCTAGCATCCTCGTCATTGACCAAACTCTTTCCTATTAAACTTTCAACACCTATGTGACATTTATTTCTTGACTAATTTTAGACACCCTCCATCTTCAAAATATCTTTATTGTATTAGATGATAGTCACCAAGTGGCTATCAGATTAAGGCAATTATGAGAGAATAATAATAGTTTGATCTTTTTATTCTACATCCTCCAAACCACAAACCAGTGAGGTGAACTTATTGAAAGCGTTCATATGCTTCAACAAATCTCCCC
The DNA here is from genome assembly GCA_902729315.2 of Spirodela intermedia. NCBI lineage: Eukaryota > Viridiplantae > Streptophyta > Magnoliopsida > Alismatales > Araceae > Spirodela > Spirodela intermedia. The sequence continues at coordinate 8,052,386 of LR746268.1, read as the reverse complement.
ATCACATGTCCGAACAATATAATTAATTTTTGAAATATAACATATTGGAAAGAGGATTTTACATGTATAGCACTTATATTTTTTTTCACAAATCATTGGTAATATCTACTTCAGAAATGTTGTACATTACCTCAGCAGCTAGGCATAACTTAATTGCACTAATTGCTTTTGAATCTAATTCATCTTAATCATCATTACTCAAATTTTCTAATTTCTCTTTTCTATAAAAACCTGATGAAGCCCTTATTGTATTAACATTCATTCTCTTCTGTCATAAATCAAAATCAATGTCATCGTAGTATTAATATTCATCATTGAATTTACAATCTTATTTTTTTGTTGATGTATTTATAGCAGCATAATTAATAAAGCAATACAAATATTCGTCTGATATTAAATGTTTTGATAATTGAATGGTGCGAATATCCTCGGTATAACATGCATCACAAAACGTGTTACCTAGTAAGTTTCAATGTAGCCAAGGAACTAAAACAAAAATATGGAGACAATTGGTTATAAATGATGCTAAAATATGAGAGCGAGAGAGCGAGAGAGAGAGAGAGAGAGATAGAGAGACAGGCAGACAGACACACACATTCACAGAGTCTATTGGGACTTCCCCCCTCACTCTTTGGCCATTTCCTAGAAATAGGGAACGGCCCAACTTGTTTGACCAGCCAACAGATATGGAAGACGAGTGCCCTGTCCTACCGATCATATGCCGAGATATATCCAAGGAAGAGATGCTGTACTATGATTACAACGGACCCGAGAAGGGATACCCCGCTCAGTTCTTTATTTGAGTTAGCTGCAGCAACAGCAGCATCCCTAATCGTTCCAACTGCTTTCTCGGGTCGATTGACCGCAAACAGAGAGGCAGGATTCGAACCTACGTAGAAAACCTTAAACTCATCAGCCCTTTCTAAAGCAAAAGTAGATTCGCCGTAATTTGGAGAGCAAGCATCGAGATTTCTAATTGGGCATAATCTATCATTTTATGATACTAAATGCATGGTTTGATCATAAGAAAAAATGGAAAGTGTTCAATTGGAACATGATATGCTCCATCATGGGTGTGCACCTCCTTCCGGGGCCGTTTTTGAACTGAGCTTGTTCCCACTCGTATACCAGCACTTCGAATTGTTGATTCATCGCCAGAGATCGCTTAGACCCCAAATGTTAATCTTTTTCAAGTGAATTTAGGGACGATCGATTATACGAATACTAGTAATGCTGTTTTTGATCCTTGTAAAATGGGCACTCCTTCTCCTGCTGACTTTGCTGGTAATGTTCGAATCTCATAATCCATATGATGCTATGCCTTTCTCCTCCCCGTCCGATCCGCTGCCTACTATCCACGTTATGGGGAATTCTTATATCACCGGAGCCCAAAACCATCCTTCCTCTACCATTCATCACTAGTACTAACCTCCATTGAAGGCCCATCTCTGCCGAACTACCCTAGTGCCGCCAGCGCGGACTGCCCGTGAATCCCCTTCTCTACCAAATCCGGCCCAGCGCCGCCAGCGCGGACTGCCATTGATTTCCTATCTCTTCCAATCCAGCCTGTTGCCGCCAGGCTCTGGGTAGTCCTATACCGGCCCTCACTCCCAGCAGCTGCCACCATCTCCCTGGCCTCCCTTCTCCCTGACCCACCAAGCTAAGGGGAGAAAAGACCCAACTTGTGGCCGTTTCCCCTGTCAGAAGTTCGCTCCGATCCCTATTAATGGACCGTCTAGCCGTTTCCCCTGTCAACGTCCTGGGCCCAAATGGCCCGGTCAGTGATCTCGCCGCTGGGGGAAGGGGGACCCGTGTACCACACTTCAAAGAACAAAAAAGGGCCCAGTTTTTCGCTGCTTCGATTTGGGCCCATTCTGACAGCCTGGATGGCGGTGTCCTGTTGACCGCTTCCTCTTTTTGACCTTTTTAGTCAAGCCGTTGTTTAGGGCCTCCTATGGTCAAACGTTTCTTTCTGCCAGACAAGCTCGCCGACATTGGACCAAAGAGCCGCCTCATCTAGCCCCAGGAATCGTGCGGCTCCTCGGCGACGGGGCGGGGGATCCGGGATTCCCCCGCCGATGCATCGCCGGCGAGATCCAGAGGAAACAGGGCCACACCGCCGCAGCCTCCGCAGGGCTCCACGGGTGGGTCTCCCCATGTTGTTGATCTAACAGAGATAGAGTCTGGCTCTGCTTTAGACTGCACTCACCCAGAAATCTACATGCAGGAGTCTTCTGTCGATGCGGTTCCTTATCCTATGCTCTAAAACAATGTGCATTCCTCCGGCAGCTTATTAGTCTTCGCTTCGATGTTTGAACAGTTTGAGGAAGAAGAACCCGTTGGCTCCTTCCTGTGAGCTTAGACTTTGAAACGCAGGCCTACAGCGTTCGTCTCTAGTTGAGAATACGGACATTAGCAAATACCGAATCAAATTGGAATTTTCGCGTCTTAATTAATTAAAAGCGAGGCGACAGAATTGTGATACCAAGACTTGATTTTCGTCGGTAGTCACTCCTCAGTCAGAGTATCGCAAGGGAAATGTCCTGGGGTTGATCCGTCAAACCTTCGGAACAAAGAACACCAGCTGCGACCTCCCCAGCTGAGAACACCAGCTGCGACCTCCTCACCATCGCTACCTTGTACCCGATGCTCGCGTCGTTAGTTCCCTTCGGAGAGCAGAACCGCGGGAAGAAGCAACATAAAAGAATGAAGTTTTGTCCAGTAAATTCCAAAATTAAGGGTATCTGGTGATCAAATAAGTCGCAATACAAGGGGAATTTCTCCACGCCTCTGAATGGGACCTGAGAACCCATCGTGCCTTCTCCTTGACGGTCGTCGAGCAGTCCGCTTGCAACACCAGGCACAGTTTCGACACCGCCCCCACCTTCAACATCTCCTGTAGCAACTCGTTCGTCGCCGAGAACTTGCACACCGAGGACAGAATCCTCACCGCCCGGTCATCAGCTGCCGGGGAGACCCTCAGTATCCTCTTCGCCACCACGGCTATACCGGCGGCGTGGCCCACCAGCTCTGCCCTCCCGTCGGCGCAGTTGCATAGGTGATCCAGAACGCCCAATACGAGCTCGCTCGTTCTCTTATCGGGAGCCGTCAGCTCGAGCTCGATAAGCTCAGCGACGGCTCCTGCCTCGACGATCTTACTCCTGTTCGTCCCCATTGGGCAGGCGTCCAGCAGCACCTGCAGCGCCGCCTTGATTGTCTGCGGAGATGACCGTGCTTTCAAAACTGAGACGACCTCCATGAAGAAATCCGATTTCAACCTCTCCCCCAAGGTCGGATTCGCCACCTCGAGTGCGCACTTCAAGAAGACGATCGCATGACTTCTCGGCCCGTTAGTACTGCTGTCGGAAGACGCGTGTTTCAATGCCCACGTCAAGGATTCAATGAGGTCGTGGTTGTCGCCAATGAGCGGCTTTAGCTCCTCCGGTGAGGCTTTCAGCGCAATTAGAACCGCGAGGGCTTCCTCCACGCGATCGGGTCGGTTTCTTCTGTGGGAATCGACGATGGTGGAGACCATGGACTTGGGAACTCCTGCCTGCACCATGGACCGCCGGTTGCTCTCGCTATCGGAGGCGAGCGTGGAGAGCAAGCGGAGGGTATTTGATTCCAGCTTTGGGACGGAGAGGTCCTGGAGGAGCTTGTGGATGCTGGACTTGCTGACGGGGGCTCGAGGGGTGGGGATCCTGTCCACACCCTGAGAGGCGTTGGCCATACACCAGGCCTGGATGAGGCGGCGGAGGGTGTGGTTCGGCGTAAGCTCGGATTCCCTCGCCAGGGGCTGGTTCGTGAGGGGGCAGGTCAAGTTGTTGTCGACGAAGAGCCACCGCTCGATGCTCTCCCGGTCGTAGGTGATACCGGTAGCGACTGTCACCGGATCCTTCATGATCTGGAGGGAGATGGGGCAGACGAAGTACCTGGGGACTTCAACCCCGTCCGCATCCATGGAAGGGAAGACCGAAGAAGATGACCCTGGCAAGGAACGGTTGCCGGACTCTGATCTTTTCTTGCAGCCTCGCTGTCTGAGAATCGAAATTCAGTGATGAACTTGGGGAGGGAGGAGGAGGAGGAGAATCTGGAGACCGGAGAACCCCCACCACTGGTTTGGGCATTTATGGGTTTGGCGAGCAGAAGAGAGCTTTAAACGGCAGACGAGGAAAATTCCATAGTTACTGTAGGAAATTCATCTCTCTCTCTCCGGAGGAAACTGACTCGGTGAAGCAAGTGATATAGAATGTAGCCGCCTCCGCTGGACGGTGGTCTTTCGTGTCTTCGCCGCCGTCTAGAGACAAAAGGGGCGGCAGCTGAGGCGTGGGCGGGCCTTGACACGCGGGAGGAAGCATCGGAGTCAGAATTGCTGCGCGTCGACAAAAGGGGTTAGGTTCTGTGACGTGTCCGTTGAACGCAGATCTGCGGTCAAGAGCTCAAACTCTTTGTCGAAGGTTTCTGGGTCTTCTCGTTTGCTTCGACCGTCCTCTGGCAGCAGTTCAGTTTGCAGCTTGTTTCATCCCGATGTTCTCTCCGGCTCTAATAACTTAACGTGTCCGCCTGCTCACCAACAAAGGTGGTCAGTCACACGGTTGCTCTTCCACGCGGCAGATCATGATACCCAGACTGGGTGGAGGAACAGTTAAAACGCACTCCCACAATCGCTCTATAGGCTCCAGCAGACTTTGGATCCGGTGCCCCGCGGCAAGCACGCCGGGGTATCGGTTCAGTCCCATTTAGTCCCCCGGGGAAACTTCCGGTCAAGGAAACGTGCCATTGTCCCCGAGTGGTCCCCACCCATGTGGTCTACATCAACCTGAAGCCGATTAAACCGGACGGACGGCCTCATTTTTCAGACTTTGACTTTCAGAATGAAAAATCTTACCCCAGGGACCTATTTTGGTCAGAGAAATCTAACGAGACGTTGGGAGGGGAGACGTAGAAGCTTATAACTCCGTCTTCATCGTCACACTGACGCCCTTAGTCGCTTCAGTTGACCTCTCATTTATCTCTCTACCAAGCCCACGAAGTACCATGAAGTCTCTCTTTAAGTTTCACTCAATCTCGCCTTTTTTCCTAGTCCCATTCCAAGGGGGTCAATACCATGTAGAAGGTTCTCGAATCTGAGACAGACTTTCACAGACCAGACCATTCGTACCCACCAGCATTACGGTCGAATCAGTGAACATTATTGTCAAACCTAGGGAAACAGTCATTCCGCAACTCTGGCTCTGGGTCAATGGGCACCACTGTCAACAATCCAAGGTATGGGACAACGGTAATGAAGTTTCACTTCGGAGCACGCCAACCACATCGTCGACCAGTCGCGGTTGGGGGACCAGGCAAAATTCAGCGCTTCTAGCAGTGGACGTGGAGACGGTCTGGCGCGTTCCCACGAGTCACTTGCCAAACAGTAAGTCCCAAGGCCAGTATAGGTAGCCTCACGTGACGTGGCCCCTCCCTATTAAAAGTCACCAAGGCCCAAAACGTAGTCATGGTCCAATACCCACTGCATTGACCCCTTCGAACCTCTCTGAACCCTCACAGCGTTGACCCATGTGAACGGCATTCTGCCATTTAGGGTGGCCCTTTATAGCAAGGACCTGTATGCATTGACCTAAAACAAGGCCCATCGAGGAAGGACGAACAAGCTGCCGTTACATTTAAATCGTATATAAGCCTTCGTAGTCTCTACAGTCTACCTATATTTGACCAATCTTATTTACGAGCATCAAATTGGGTCTCTCTCTCTCTCTCCATCACTTAACATGATCCGTCTAACTTCGTAGCTCCAACGCAGGTTGTGTTGATCATCATGCTAGTGTAAGTAGAGATCCCAATGAAGACCTAGAGTAAGCATGTGCATGGACCATATACTTTGACTAAACTTTGACCTAAGATTCTAATTACTGAAAATTTATTTCACTAGGTCGATGAAAAGAGTCATGCCAATCAACGACTCACATCCTCATCAATGATCGATTGCCCATGAGGAGATCTCCCTACTATATGATTGGACATAATTTTCTAATGAGATCTTTAATGGATTTATGTTCACAATGCATATGTGCATTTGAAGCATCATTAAAGTATAATAAATACCAACTAAATAATCTTTGATATATCATGTTAAAGATACAAATTTACATCATTTAAGGTATGATACTCTAAATTTTAAATATTTTTAAAGTCGAGGTGGAAATATTTCATAAAAATCAGAATCACACAAATTCAAAGTAACGTTCCAATACCTACCCTACATCTTTTGCAGCTAGATGTCATAATGAATAATTCTTATAACTAACAAGATTTGAGTTCTATAACTAATAAATGATTTAGGCATACAATATTTATTTTTAAATTAAAAATCTCAATTATAAGATTCATATATATTTGAAAGCAATCCTAATTCAATAATATTATATTTTAAATTATGAAATAATTACTCATAATCTCAGTAAAAGTTGATGATCCATGATTTTTCTCATTGTTGATTGCTTATAGGTTATGTAGGGTGGAAATCTATTGCTCTTGTAGATGTTGATCTTGTCCTTTCTAACCAAAGGATTTTTGTTGGTTCTAACCTATTAGTAAACTTCTTTGTTTTTTTAAAAAATAAATAGCAAAATTGGTCACTAATGTTGGATTTTAATGACAATGCATTGCTAAGAAGGGGATGTGAATTTGTGTTACTCTAATTTTATTTTTATTTTGGTTATTTTAATCTACACATCATAATGAGCATTTCATGCACTATTTTTATGGTGGTTCGCTCACTTGACATATTACACTCTCCGAGTATTATGTATGTTTTCGATTTCTTGAATTCTATTACATCCATAGTAAAATATACACTAAATTATTAAGGCTTCAGTCACTTCCATTGGATTTAATAGTTCTAGTGAATTCAAGACATCACTAAGAAATAATCTTCTAAATTCACAACTTTATAAGAGGAAATTAATTCATGACTTTAGGGTTTAAGGAGACCCACTTCTCTCTTCCATATTCACATATACAAGGGGCCAAGTAAAGAAGATGTAACCTTCTTTTTGAAATTCATAATGATGGAAGGCTAAACAATATAGCATCAACTAATCTCATCTAAGTTAAAGATATATGAAGCTTGCGTTCAAGCATTCTTGAAATACAAAATAGAATGTTTTATCATTCAGAGTTCAATTAAAGGCTTCGTGAAGACTTCAGTCTTCTGATTTCTCACTACAAAAGCTTCATGGTGATGATCTAGTTTCACCCTTAATTGCTTTGCATTTGCATCAACCCTTGATCTTAATTTTCCATAGATCCTTTTAACATAGTGTTCTGTTTTATGTTCATGATTTTTCTTTGATTTTTCTTTCTTTTTAAATGCTAGTTTTGATAATCTAAATCATATCATTTTGTGAAAACAACATGTCCAACAAATAATTCATTTTGGTCATTTTTTGTCATGCCCCAACAATCATCTTATGTTGCCTTGGGTTAACACCTAAATTAGGACATTATAAAATATGTAGGTAAAAATCTATAAAAATACTTAGTCAATTGCATAAATCATTTTAGAGCATAAGCAATCATCTCAAGAAATTTCAAGGGTCATAAGAATATAAAATTACTAGTTTTACCCTTTGTGTTGACTTTAGATTTCATCGGACTTTCCTCCTTAGCAATCAGTACTTAATTCCACAATCAAAAATCCTATCCAACAACTCTTTTATCTATCATCATAATCATCAAAGCATTTGGAGTCTTAAATCCATTAACCAAGTGGTTAAAGTGCACTCAAAAGGCTAGTTTAGGAGTAGTGTTGCTTTTTTTATTTTTCTTATTTAGTCTTGTAGTGTTGCTCTTCTAACTTGCATATTTGCATATGAGTCACCAATAGTGTCTCACTTACTAGGGTGAGGGAATTTCATTTTTTAAAAAAAACCTATAAAAAGTATAAAAAATCGAAAAATTATATGAGGATTTGCAATATAATCAAACATTTTCAAGGGTCACAAAGATGTTTGAGTATTTTTGAATGAAAAATTATCATTTTACCATTGAATATGTTTTCTTCAACTCATGCTTGTTCTTTCTAGATTAATTGACAGGTTTACTTTTGCGATAATTTAGATCAAATCTCTTCCAATTAGATGAGTTGACTATCTTCCTTAAATAAGAAGAAAAAATATTTCTTCATGAGTTAACTCACTAATACTTTTTCATTTCTCACACCAAGTGAGTCAACTCTAGTCTTTCAAAGGAGTTGAACTTTATAAACCCAATGGATAAGCTATCATTGATCATTGAAATTATTACCGCATTATCCTTTTGTTGTTTCTTTCTCATTAAGTGTCAAATACCCTCTAATTAATTAGTCAACTCACTTCCAACAAACATAAAGAGACACTTTGAGTCATTCATTCAATCCCAAAGTCACATGAAACTTTTCTAATGGTTAGGAAAATGTTCTCTTGATACCTTTCTTATCTTTTAGAATAATTTCTGAAGAGTAAAATTTTATTTTTCCTTCTAGATATTTTTTCATTATTCAAATTACAAAGGCTCCAAAAATTAACACAATGGCAGCCTCTACCTATTAAGATGTTGTATGATTTGCCCTTTAATGAAATGTCTATTTACTAGGGAACGTTTTACACTTTAGAATTGACATCTTGTATGAAAATGTTTCTTAATTTACTTGATTATCTCATAAATGAATGAAAAGATATTAAATCCAAAAACAAAATCAAAAGGGTTACAATTGTGAACAAATCATAAAATTCATAAAAATCGTACATTCAATTTTAATTAAATGAAAAGTTTTTGAAGCACACAATCTACAATTAAAATGACATGTAAAATGGGCATCCATAAAAATCTTAGAATGTAGTGTTAGGTTTGATGTGGCCAAGTGAAGTATCAAGAGGAGGGGATAAATTAGGTTCCTATATTTTCTAGTTTGCTTCTGATGTTCTACCTATATGTATATGTGTCAACATATCTTATAACACAATATGTGAAGTCTATATATGAATTGACCTAAGATTTTTCTTTTCATCACAAGGTCACTCAGTTCTCTCTCTCTCTCTCTCTCTCTCTCTCTCTCTCTCTCTCTCTCTCTCTCTCTCTCTCTCTCTCTCTCTCTCTCTCTCTCTCTTTCTCACTCATAATAATGATATACACAAATTTTTATATTGATTCACTCTTCCTTATGCTATGTCTGGTACAAGAATATCTATCTAGAGGATTTTTACTATTTTCTATCATAAATCAAACTAACTTTATGAGTTTAACTCTTCCAAATATCATTATTTGATCTGCATAAAGATCTCACCCTTCACTAGTAAGTATCAACTCAACACCATATGCCTAATTCAAGATATACTTCTCAGAAAACAACACCCTATATAGACTAATTTTGGCTCTCAACATCTTTTTTTTAACTTTACATCCTCTCCACTCACAACTTAGGTTACCTTAGAGCCTAATGGAGAGAGACAATATTCAATGCAATTGAATGATTTGTAAGTTGCTACAGATGATTGAGTAAAATAAAACTTTAAATTTTTATTTGAGATACATGATCATTTTACTTGAGAGGATTGAATAGGATCTTCTTCTCAAACTTGATTGAATGATGTGTATGAAAATTTATTCATTCAAAGTTAACCTTAGTTTGTCTTCAACTTATACTTCTTATGTTCAACTATATCTTTGTCATTTAAGCATCTGAAAAATGGTCATATTAATTTATAAAACTTTACATTGCTCCATGTGCGCTCTAATGACTTTAAACTGTTTTACACTTCCAAGCTTTTACTTTGATGATTGTTGTTTACAATATTTTATCTAAAGATTCTTAATTGATTGACAAAAAACTTCTCTATTAAAATATTATTCAGAAGAGAATGTTTGATTTATCTTTACTCCACTTCTTCTAATAACAAGTTATCCTCTAAAATCCGTGTTCTTAACCTTCAGTCATACTTCAGCTTAAATCTTTCAATTCTTAAGTATTTTGTCCTTGATATTGCATCTAGAGATTTCTAATTGATCAAGAAACATATTTATCTTCAAGATTGAGCTAAGATTATATTGTTGAGCTTGTCATTTTATCTCTGAATTTTGATAATATGTTATCATCTAGGGTGTACAAGACTAACTTTAAGTCATTCTCTACTTCGAAACATATAAGTTTTGAGACTAAATATTGTTTCTAAATATTCATGACACTCCAACATATAAAATTACTTTTGAGACTATGTTGAAATTAATCACTTTCCTTTATCATTATCTCTAAGTAAGACTCTAACATGTTACCTAGGTTACATTGCAAAGACTTATTCACTTTTTTTTTTACTTTATGCAAATGGTTCAACTCAAGCATCATGTAAGTATTGAGATTGAATCCAGTTTCAGTCACTAATCAGGCAGTCTTTCTCTAATTATTTGATTATATTTCTATATTATTTTTATAATACTCTTGATTTCAAATTCTACCCATACTTTGGTATGAATTTTTTGGCCATAATTTTTCTTACTTTTGCATAGCTTGCTTACTGAGTTTGAACATCATATATATCATTATGTGTCTTTGATTTTTCAGACATTTTTATGCTAACACTTCTTTCATCATAATGCCTAAGTGTTGCATTCTAATTTCGTGGGTAACTTTACTTTTCAAGAATATATATGAGATTTTGTCACATGTGTTTGACACCAGCTATTATACTCATATCTCAAAAATATTATGTTACATTATTCCAACATAAAAATATATCTCAAGGGCATGACTCTTTGAATTCCTTATTAATCATAAGATCGTAGAAAACATCATCAATGTCTATAATTTTAATATTTGCCAATAATATTCAACTTGTGATGTAAGAAATCATGATGATTCAATGAATTATACAATAACTCATTTAAGAATAATTCATAAATAATCTTTCTATTATGTGTGTCAAAAACCAAAGGCATCTACAATTAACTCATTTAATTATGAATAAAAATATCAACCAAATTTATAACAGAAAATCATAAAAAGAAGAATATACATTTGAGAGACTAAACCCTAAAAGGTTGAAAAACCACATCTCTTTGAATTATTATGTTCAAATACATTTGAATGGGAGCCTCCCAAAGAAAGTTCTACAAGAGATGTTCCCAAGAGAATACATTATGTAATAATGTCCAAAGGCTGTTGGAAGTTTGTTGGAATCGATGTCTCCAAGAGAAGACATCATGTAGTGATGTTCAATATTCACCATGCTAGCTATCCATATAAGCCCCCCTTCCCTTTTATCAAAAATTTTTATTTTCTATATCCTAGTTAATACTTGGATATAAATTCATTTGAACTATAATTATAATTAACTAATTCATGTCAAAGGGATGTCAAAATCATGAAAATATTTATTATGTCAAGGGTTTTCAAGTTGAAGTAAAAATGCAACAATATTTTTGTAGACTACAGTCCTAGAAATTTAGGGCCTTCTCTCACATTCATAGGTTATGAATTTATTGGCTTTGTGATAACTTTTTAATGAGGAAGATCAAAAGTTACTAATTGTTACGAATTATTCCTCGAGTATTATAGTGTTATTGTACATTCATAGGTTGTTGCAGTTAGCATCATTAGTCAGGAATTGCAAATGTGTAGGATGATTGTCCAGCATAACTACACTGAGAGAGAGAGAGAGAGAGAGAGAGAGAGAGAGAGAGAGAGAGAGCGTTCGCCATGTGAACCGTCTTTAAGAAGTCTTCGGGTGAGTTGGTCAAGCCCAGTCCTAGTCCCTGCAGCTCATGTACAACTAACTATGTTGGCTGGTCGGGCTATTCAAACTTTGCAGAGTTGCCAAGTCATACCCGGCTGTGGAGACAACCGTGGCCAATTATCAACTATGTCAGCCAACCAAGTCCATGGAAAACTCAGCTCACATCTAGCCACAAATAGAATACCAAAGATGTAGATTTTTCACTAGTGCGTAGGGGTATTATTTTGCCTTTTGAATAACATATATGAAATAGATCAATGCTGAGATAATATTCCAGTTTTTAATGCAAGCCTTATGATTAGTTTGTAAATTTTGAAGGATTGTGCCCAAATTATGCACTAGTGGTGGCTTCTTAAAACTGAAAACTATTTCACGGTGTACAATTCTAAAAAATACACTAAAATAATTATCTATTTTACTGCATGATCAAAAAGGTATAATTTTCTATTCAATTTTATTAAACGGATGCTGTTATTCTAACTATTCATGAAAGCATAGGGTGTCCTACGAACACATGGTTTAAGTAAAGACGGTGTCCAAAATTATAGGGACAAATAAAACAGCCCATTGAGGATTTCTTCGCGGAGAATATTATGGTCAGAGACAAGTGTGGTTGGATCGACATGGGAGACAATAAGATTAATCTACGGCTTGAAATTCTAAATACCGAGACTCCCCAAATCATATAATGAGCCGTTATAAACGCTCAGCTGATATTAAAAACCCGTCGTTGCCTCACTCAACGGCTTCCCATTGACATAACCTCCAGTTATGTATCAGTCTTCACAGAAAAGACCAGTGCTCCTTAAGGGAGAGTGATCATTCCCATGATTTGAGCCGGAGACCCATCCTCCGGCGGGCGGGCAGAGTCTCCGGCGATGTCCCACCGTGAGTTTTTCGACGATTGCCTACAGTATCATCTTGACGATGACAACGCGAATCTAAAGCCTCAATGGTTTCATCAGTTTCTTCCCACGCTGCGTTATGTACATTAAGTACCGACCATGGAACAACGGTCATGTTCATTAAACGGGATGAGTGCCTTCGACAGAAGAGAATGCGGGGAAGAGAGACAGAGAGAGAGACCGGGGTAAACAGTCTGTGTTAGGGTTCTGAGGATATTGGAGTCCAACTGTAGCATCAACAGTTTACTCGGACATATTTTCGCAAGTCAAATGAATCTGACATTTACAAATGGATATAAATTAGGCAGCTTGTGGAAATCCACAGGTAATATTAATGAACATGACGAGTTTCTCGATAATTCAAGTATTTTATTAGAATTAAAAACTGAAAAACGTCAAGTACAAACTGTAGAATATCGCCCATGTTCAATCGGTTTTCGATCAAATGAGTTCAATCCACAGAATAAACACATTATACGCGCGCATTGAACATCAGAATTGTTCATTAACATCGCCTGTCGCATCACAGTAGAATGGGCACCACTCTAGAATGAGCTTCTGCGATTTCAGCGACAAGGAGCCAAGAAAATAGAAGAACAGACTTTCATGCAAGTGAACCCCTCCGACCACGTTCCAGCAAAACCCAACAGAGGGATGTGTTGTGCTCTTATCTGGATTCCCCTCCCCTCTCCCTCGGTTATTCACAGGGAAATTTTTGGAATGCAATCGCCACTGAGATGCCTCCAACAACAGCTGGAAAGCGTTCATGGAGAGAGAGAGAGAGATGGTCCCAGTTCTTTGTCTGTTGTCGTCATTCACTTGGTGGTGACAGTAGGGCAGTGTTCCCAATGGTCCCATCCTCGTTGAAGTATGGGCTTCCTTCGTTCTGATGGGCTGGCTTACGCGTACATCTTGTCGAAGCCTCCTTCCTTGTGTAGCCGCATTGGCGTGGGCCTGCACTGTTGGCTTTTAATGAATCATTGCAATTTAATGTCTGACAAGTGGACATCCAATTCTCCCCACCGAAACAGCACATCACAATCTCAGCAAAGTAGCCGCCAGGCAACAAAGCCCTGGGAAGGAAGGAACGTGAAGGAGACCCTAATTCCCCGTAAGCATCCCTCCCCTTCGGAAAACTTGCTGCTTGATCTGCATCATATCACAAGGTTGGGTTATTCCCCACCATCATTCCTCCCCATTGGAAAAATTTACGGCTTGATCACATGACATCATATAACTTGATCGGGAAACGGTAGCCATCCGTCTCTCAATCCTTTTTACTACTAAATTTACTGCCTAAACGAGAACTATGAGCGAATCTCGAAGCTAGTACACTTGCACGGCATTAGAATAATATCATGAATCTAAGAATTGGTCTGGTCAATGCTCTCTTATTCGTAGTCGCCGCTGATGTACACGACCGGTTGCTGATCGAAGTCGAAAGGGGAAGTAGACGTCCTCCTTGTGTGCTTCAGTGAGGAATGGTGATTTCACTGGAGCCAGACGTCAAGAAAGATGACCTCATAGAGAAAGGGTAAGAGTCTGCTTGACTCAGACTTTCGACGGGAGCTTCGGCGAGGCTGAAAGTGCCGTGTGATGATAGGGAGGACACGTGCAGGGGAGAACGCTCTAATTCAGGTAGTACGATCTCTTTTCTGTGCTTGCTGAGCAACAGTCTATCGATCTGTCTTGCATCGGAAAAACAATAGAGACGTGGAACGAAATTCTTATCACAGAGGGATGACCGAAGAACATGATTGCACCAGTTGGGAAGAAAATTGACTGCTACATCTTTGTCGATGATATGCAACGTAGTGAGTTTTGGTGCCGACGACGAGAGGAACAACAGATGAGGCTGAGCCCTCCCAGAACATGAGTGACCGTGCGGCTACAGTATTTAAAGTCTCTGCCTCGGTGACGAAACAGGATTTCTTTTTTGTGACAGGGCCTGTCTTATCTGACTCCTTTTGGAGATTAGACGAGGGGGGTCTACCACCCACTTTGCACGCCAGGCAAACCGGACACCAGTCGTCCCGGGAATTGATAATGCCCGATGGTGAACAAAACACAGGAATAGTCTTCCGATTTGATACTCGTCAGAGCCGCGAAGACGGGACCGAGATACGTATCCGGACAAGTGTTCGAGAGGAGGTCAATTCATATCCCTTGGGCAAGTGTGAACTGTTTTTCTCCGCGAGGGCGGCGTCCTATTCCTTTTGTCAGTAGCCTTCTTTTCCATGAATAAAATGACGCATCCAGTGACAAGGACATGGAAGATAAGGGCGTGAGAGTGATGCAAATTTCTCGTCACATAGTACTCAGTAAAATTACATCGACTGCCTTGAGCGGGGCCCTTCCCTCAATGAATCCCTTTAACGAAGAAGATCGTCCCTGTCGCCATCGTATAAGAGCAATACGAAGAAGGATCCCAGCCCAAGCGCAACGGCATTTCCCGTGTCTCCTGGTCTCCAGATGAGGCCCTGATCCCGGTCCCCCACTGGGACGGCTTCTGGCAGATGAATAACCTCACGGCGTCATCATTCTTCGTGGGACGAAGACCGGATGAAACTCTTGGTGTTCGAGCTGAGGTTGTGCCTCTGCGGAGAGGTCACTTTCGCGTTCACCTTACTATCCAGGATTTTGGGGTGGGGGAGAGAGAGAGGTACAGGTAGGAGACAACGGTACTTTTTCAATTCGCTACAGCATGCATGCAAAAGTGGAGAAAGGCACCCGAGGGGGGGGGAGCACGTAGGAGAAGAGGGTACTGTTGAGCAATTTGCTCCCTAAAGCATGCATTAACGAATCGTGTCTCATTAGAATAAACAAAGACATACAAATCCAAAGTGAACATTAGATTAGAGACCTTGTCACAGTCGGCACCTCTCTCCCTTTCCCCCTCAGTTTAGGAAATATTGATGCTGGGATTTGTCACGCATCCACCCACAGCCACTTCGCCTTTCGAAAGCTCCCCCATTGATATTAAAGCCTTCGCCATGATGAACATCACTCCACCACACGTGAATGTCCACAATAAACGTCTATATTGGACGCCGGGGAAGGGAAAGTGCTCCAAACCCTGCCATCACCCTACCCTTTCCAATCTTCCCTTATCTTATTGGCCCCTTTCATCTGATGGGTTCGTCTCATAATCCCGTAACATCCGCACATTTTAGGAGACCAGGACGTCCTGATCATCATAATCAACGTTTTCTAATGCATGCATCAACGAGACGCCGTTGCCTTGCATGACCACGAACCCCTTTGCCAACAGTCTCGCTTGTCGTCCGGCGGCCCTGAACAAATCTGGTGTTCCGCGAGACAGCTCTAGAATCTAAAGTTGGTCTTTCCTCTATCCCTCCCCCCGGTGATATATTTCCGTGGTTATAACCAAAACCAACGGAAATAACTCGAGAAGTAGCTTCCGCAACCGGGTCAGCGAGGGCAGTTCGGGCAGTGGAATGGGACAGCGACAAGGCTGCCTGGCGGGGCCGGGGGATCAGGAATGCCCTCTCGTTTCATTGGCCGGTGGGTTGACCTTTAGGAGAAAGGCTCCCCAAGTGGGTGCAATGAGACAGGCGAAGATGGGACATATCATCAAGACAGCGTATCTCGTCATGACACGTAGTCAACCGACGAATCCACTCTTCCGCCGGGACCCACTCACACGGAAAAGTCCAACAAGTAACATCCACCAGTCGCCAATAGCTTTACGGCAAGGTTCACGTGGGATTCACTCCAGAACCCTCCCCCTTAGAAAAAAGAGGTGGGGTGTGGGCACCACGCAGATCATCTTTTATTTCCCACTTTCTGTATTAATTTTCTTCCTCTCTTACCCTTATGGCGGGGAGTGCCCGGTGGGCCGGGCGACGTGGCGCGGAGCATACCGAGTATACGTCCACGTAAGTAGTCGCCTCTCTCTCTCTCTCTCTCTCTCTCTCTCTCGCTGTGACACCACTATGTCATCATCTTCTTCCTCTAACCAGACGGGGGTTTACGTAGAGGGCTTTGGACGTTTCCGGCCAAAGAAAGAGTACATGGCTGTCAGCGCAAAAGCTACCTTCGGCACCATCCGCTTCTACTACACCCCCGCATCCTCCTCTTCTGCTCCCATTCGCCTTGAAAAGGAGTGGTGGGCGGACGACTGTGCAGGGAACACAGCTATCTTTCTCTGACGATACTTTCTCTTCCTCGATCACGTGCTACTTATCCTGACGGGACTCCTCATTAACTCATTGCCGCCGCCGCCGCGCCCCCTTCTCCTCAAGTACAGTGCCTTGCCGGAGAGTCAGCAGAGCTCCTGGCCGTTCAGAGCGACGGGGAGGAGTAATAGAGGTGGCCTTCCATCTGTTTGAGCCTCATGATGGCAGGCGGGGGAAGGGTTACATGTCTGTAGTAAGACTTGGAAACTCTCCGACAGGTCCGCAAGCCGACAAGGAGATAAAGAACGGCGAAGAGGAGCTCCCGATTGGGCCCCAAGTGACGTCGAAGAATCCCCACCACCGGTCCAATGGGGATCCGCAACGTATAGCTTTTGTCGGCTTTCAACGCCGGAGGTGGCCACGCGGGGTTGAAGACAAGCAGAAGCTGCTGTCGGTGCAATCCAAGGCCCCATGGAGCGGGGGCTGCGACGGCGGTGCAAGCTGTGCTTAGCGGAAAATGGGGGTAGCCACTAACGTCATCGTCATCTACCAAATCTTGGGACAATCAAGATGGAAGATACGGATCTTATTTTATTGTAGACCTTTTTTTAATATATTTTAAGACGATTGGCTTTGGTACGATTTGTCATATCGACCCGTTCTCCTTCGCCTCTTTAAAAGAATGATGCCTAAATCTTTACGTGAATAAGCTATCCTCGCTTAATGATACTAATAAAATATTCTCACCCCAACTGATCGAAAAATATCGAACGAGTTTTGCCAATTCAATTTTGAATCGTATAATAATTTAAAACATGTCTATTCATCTAGTTTAGCCGCCCAACCGTGAACTTATATGTTGTTTTTCTCTCTTCAGATTAATATATGTTTATAATGTTCTTTCTATCTCTGCTCTTGATTGTTTTGACTGAATAAATGCTTGGTTACTACATTTATTGCGTAACATCATATAAACTTCGCCTTGTTTATTAGTCCAAAAGGCCTTTAATTAAACCAAACGTTACATCGTGTAACTTAAGTGTTAGTTTTCTCTTGGCCACATCCATTCGTCACAGTTTCAGGGCGAAGATCGACTGTTTCCTCATATTAAGCTCTAGTAATGTCGGTTCAGCAGAAGACCCACTGTAGCCAACAAGTTATTTTTCAGTTTTCATTATACTAGTATTTGTCAATTCCACCGACCTCGAGAAGGCTACGAGGGGAGAGAGAGAGAGAGAGAGAGAGAGAGAGAGAGAGAATCGACAAAAAGAGGAGAGGGAGATGGGAAGAGATAAAATGGGCGAGAGAGAATGGGAGGGTGGGAGGCAGATGATGGGTAGGAGGGGGGATAAGAGCACAAGGGGGCAAACAGTAATGCTCGGGCGGGGGATTTATTTTATTGTGGCTGTTGACTCTCAACAGGGAGAGGTGGAGTAGACGATGAATATCCAGGAGGGATTGCGTCCGGAGACGAATTTGTGGCAGAGAAGGAAAGCCAGGAGCATGTGGTCAGATAGTAGAGACGTAGAAGTGCACCCCCATTTCCTCGCAAATCAAGTGATGGGGCCCGTCATCTGCCATAGAGTGCACCTCTTAATCTCCATCAAAGGGCAATTTGGAGGCGATGACCTCCTCCTAATCCCCAAAACGCCAGCGTCTACTATTGGCGAGCTCCATTCCCGATTCATTCGATCCCGAGACAGCCCTTACGTTGATTAGCTGGCATGGAGAAGAGGATCCCCACCCTCATCAATGCGCGTTGAATCAGCAAACTTCATAAACGCGCCGAATGAGGAGTGGACGTGTGCACTGAGGCCAAGCGAAGTTGTTGCTTATTTTTTGATCTCATCCTCCGTCTTCTCGTCGTCACTGACAATTCGTCGAACGGGTGGCGGCATCCTTTTGAAGCATGGTACCCACAAGAGGACCGCATACCCCTCCGCCCGTCCTCATCCCTCGATGTGTTTGAAAACATTATTGAAGCTGAAATCCCGGGTAGCTCTCCCCCCGTTCGCATTCTCTACGAGGGAGGGGACCGAGGGGGGGATCTCGCAGCGGTCGTTGCTTAAATGAATCTCTTCCAAGTGCCATCGACTATAATTTTCAAGAAATCCCATTTATCTAGATAAGACTTAACCCCAACCTTGGATACTACCATTGGATGCATTACATACGGAATATAAATGCATTTTCCTCTTAATCTCCATGCCCGTTTCACCGCACTACCTGCCAACCCCACCTCCCATGTGATAGTCTCGCACCACCAACCTTCCGACGCCCATCTGCATCGCTGGCGGAGGGACCAGTCGTCCTTGTTGGGGGTGGGAGCCATCGAAGTGGCTATTGTTGAGGTCATCCAACGGCGGCTTGGTCCACGAAAATCCCATTTGAGGGGTCATATCAGCGGTCGATGTCGATCGCTTGCACCTCAAGCCTTCTAGGTCCATTCGCGCTGCCGTCCAACTACTAGTTATTATTATCCGCAATATTTCACGACCATGGGCCCCGGCAATGCCTTCCTTCTTCCAATCATAAAAGGAACGGTTGGAGAACATTAGATAGGTAGTCTTGTTATCCAGTGGCGCAGCATAATCGCTGCTTAGTCATTCAAAGGTCTAGGAGTATTGCATTATATTATTTTCGGCTACAGCTGACTTACTATTATTATCATTCAAGTGTGCTCTTATTTCGATGCTTATCGGGAGTGTTTTGCGGTGGCTTGATGCCAGAGGGGCTCCGAGGAATAGTCAACTCCCTGAACAGTGGGCTAGGAGTGGGTGAAGATAATAACCATCCGGTCATCAGCCTGATTAAAATATGAAGATGAGCATTAATAAAACACCAGGGAACGGTAGGCCTGGAGAGGCAAATCAAGGGTTCCTTTTGCGAACCGTCAGGAAACATCCACGTGCCCAGATCTAAGAAAAGGTTCCACATCCACTAAATTGGGGACAAATAGTCAGACTACCACGCATCAATCTCAAGCTGCATGGCGTGGCAAATGGAAAGCGCCGCATGTGTTCGCAGTCTACGTGCCCAATGATCATCAGGAAGTTGATGTATCTGAAGACATGGCCCTGTTAGGCAGTCTATATTAAGCTCTCTCTCTCTCTATACCTATCTGTATATCTATCTATCTATCCGCTGCTCCCTGATTGAGTCACTTCGCCACTGCCAGGATCATCCATCAGTGATACGCCGTCTTGTACTTTCCTCCCCTATTTTATTGGACGTGCACAAAGATCGAGATTGATGAACGACTCACGTATGCTTTTATTTCTCTCCTCGGACTTGCAGAAGCACAGCCGTGTAAGCTGTTAGCATCATGCCCCGGAGAGTCGAGGTCCACGTTTTCCTCCTTGCGACAGCGTTGAAAATGAAACACACAGAGGGAGATGGGAAGGACGAACTGCACATCGCAGGGGGGGGGGGGGGCTTGGAAAGTACGATGGCCTGAGGGAGTCCCACCAACGGCCGCCAGGATGCGGAGGCGGGCGTGGCGGCGCGTTTGCGGGGTGCCCTCCCTCTCTTACGGGTGAAATCCCTGGACAGGCCTTAATGGCCACGATACTTGGAGGAGTAGAAGCGCCTGCACCGACAAGAACGCCCAGGGACATATAGACTGGGTTTCGGCCGTGGGACGGGGTTGGTGATCCTTTCGGCACCATTTGATGGGATCGCCCGGCACGGATCATATTCTTATAATGAGCATTGGACTCTCTCTCTCTATCTCCCTCTCTAAAAGGCTTAAGAAAGAACAAATTCAGACGTGAATTCTGGGTCTGCTCTTTTCTGGTGGGGAACGGAATCCCAGTGACAGCCATTCTTTCGTCCTCAGTAGCCAAAGAGGCAACAACAGAACCACGGAATGTTTCAGGCTGTCACGAGGACACAACACCTCTGAACAAGTGGGAAATCTGAAGAGAAGTAAATGCAGAAACCCCCTCCTCACCTTGCCAGTCTTCGACGCATTTTCTTAACCTCTCTCTCTCTCTCTCTAGCGGAGCAGGCGGAACAGGGAGTGGTTGGTAACCTGCCTTAACTTTCAATTGCTTAGGCTTCGGTTTCCAGGATCCAACGACGACATCCAAAAGACAGCAGGACGTTGCAGTAAGCGAAGACTGCCGAGAGATAAAATAAATGACGGGCGATGAATAAAGAACGGAGAGTAAAGACAACGAGAGCCGGCGGCCTCGTATGGGCGTCCTTATGCATTGGCTTGACGTTACGGGAAGGAAACGGAAGGAGGGGAACGAGAGCTTCCCCTTCCTCTTATTATATGGCTTGACTACCCATTTTTATAAAACCATCTCTCCCCTGCAAATAACCTAAATTATATGGGCTTCGGAAGTCGACGTCTCCTCGTTCCTCATCCGAGTTTGTTCCGTCTGACACCCCCATCATAGTCTCTCCCGTTTAGCGCAGACTCTCTCTCTCTCTCTCTCTCTCTCTCGATCTCGACAGGACATAGTTGTATGTTCCTCCTGCTAGACTCCCTCCTGTTATAATATATTGTGTTCACTACATGTCCGTCCAGTCATAGGCGAAGAGTCAAATCCCCGTGGAGTTTTTCGTTAAGCTCGTCCTCCGTTGGTGTAGGATAAGATTAGGCTGGTCCCTCCGTTAGGGTGTGGCAGCAAAGAAGTCCTTTTTTTAAGAAATCGACGAAGAAGGGTAAGGGGGCGGCGGGGGCGGCGTTCGTGGGTGTGAGTTCGTGTGGGGTTTCGGATAATGGAATCGAAAGAAAGGCAGCCTTTTTTCCCGGCCCTTTTTTTATCCCCACTCTTTATATTCGTCCTTTTCATTGGAGGTGATCAGAGGGCATAGGGAGAGAGAAAGGACGCTGTAGACAGAGATAGAGATAAAGATAGAGAGAGAGAGAGAGAGAGAGAGAGAGGGGGAGGGGGGGAGAGAGCGCTCTCTGACAGGGAGGTTCCAGAGAAGTGTTCCTTCTCTACTAGAGTTGTGCTGTTAGGTCTTCTCAGCAAGTAGATCTCTGATGGGTTCTCTGTCATCGGAACAGCTCCTCCTCTGAAAAGGGAGCGGCAGAGAGGAGAGAGAGAGAGAGAGGAACGGACGGAGAGAAGGGAGAGGAGAGGGAAAAAACAACCGAAGGGAATTCCCTCGTCGTCGCTGGTGCACGTGCTCGGGTATTGCGTCGCTCAGGTAGTGCCAATCAAATATCCATACAATCACAGACCGCATCAAGAACATGGCCTTCGAGATCGTTCTTCTCCTTCTTCTTCCTCTCCCACAACTTCTTTCTATCCTCTTATTGCTTGCGACTCGTCCTTCCAGAAGGGAACTCCTCAGAACAGATGGGCTTCCGTTCTCTGATCGGATCTGTCGAGATTTCCCTCGAGACGACGTTCTCAAAGAGCCCCCCTGAGGCTGCTCTGCCTTGCTGCCCTCCATGAGAGTTCTACCTGCTTTCCTCTTCAAATTCCCCTCTATTCCAAGAATTTTCCGTTTGATCGACAGACCATGAGAACCTTCTCCCCCCTCGAGTAGGTAGAATGATCCGAGTTTCAGTTCCGGTCTCCTCCTCCGGGAATATACCACACCCTGGCAGACCTGCAGTCTGTAAACAATTCTTTTTCTTTGTGGAGGTTGGCTGATATTCTCCATCCCTTCGCAGAATTCAGGAGTCGGTCGTCATTTGCCGTCTCCAAATGGGCTGAAACTTTCGGGAGGTGATCGGGAGCTTGGAAGACAGAGATAACTCCCTCGGTCGCTTCATCTTCAGGCCTCCCCCAAGACTTCCCCAGAATACCATAATTCCAAGTTATAGAAGATTCCTTGCCGATGGCGACGTTCTTCCACGGCGGTGCCCCAGAGATCCAACCCGATGGGCTGCAGACGCTTTACCTCATGAATCCGGGCTATGTCGGCTACCCCTCCGACGGATCTGCCACCAGCAACGTGCTCCTCCTCAACCAGGCCGGCGTCTCCGCCGGTTCACAGTCGGCTCATCAACATCAGCTCCTCGGAATCCCCCTCCAGAACCAGGTCTCCGCCTCCTCATCCTCCGTGGATCACAGCCGACCGATGTCCATCTCTGTGCCGCACGACATCTCCGCCGTCCACGGCTCTCTCCCGCGAGTCCACTACAATCTGTGGAACCCGACGACCAACTCCGGCATCGACGCAGCGGCGCAGCAAATACGGCGGCCTTCCATGGCTCCGCTGGCCCAACAGGGCCTCTCTCTCAGCCTCTCACCACAACAGGCAAGCTATGGGCAGTACCGGCAGGATCGCGAGATGTTGGTGTCGCCGTCGTCAACCTCGGAGGTGATCAACGGGATGCCGGGTCTCCAAGGCATGTTGATGGGCTCCAAGTACCTGAAGGCGGCACAGCAGCTGCTAGATGAGGTAGTCAACGTCGGCAAAGGAGTCAAAGATGATTCGCCGAAGGCTTCCAAGAACCAGATGAAGGCCAATAGAGACGCCGACGAGGGGGCCGGGGAAGAGGTTGGCTTGAAGCGCGCAGCTGAGCTAACGACCGTGGAGAGACAGGAACTTCAGATGAAGAAGGCGAAGCTGGCTGGCATGCTCGACGAGGTAAGGCTGCCGATGTTAGACATAGTTCTTCTATAAGATTCGAAGAACCCGGGTTTTCGATCGGCCGTTGACTCTGATCGCACCCAGAAAAGTATCACCATTGGGAACATGAACTGATCACTCTGTTTCTTATATGGTCTACTCATGGTGGATGCAGGTGGAGCAGAGGTACAGACAGTATCATCAACAGATGCAGATCGTGGTCTCCTCCTTCGAAGCAATGGCCGGATTCGGATCGGCGCGAACGTATACATCCCTGGCCCTGCAAACCATATCGAAGCAATTTCGGTGCCTCAAAGACGCCATCACGGGGCAGATAAGGGCGACGAGCAGGAGTCTGGGAGAGGAGGACGGCCAGATTGGAGGGGGAAAGAGCGAGGGAGGCTCCAGGCTTCGGTTCGTTGACCATCACCTCAGACAGCAGAGGGCTCTCCAGCAGCTGGGCATGATGCAACACAACGCCTGGAGGCCACAAAGAGGACTCCCCGAGCGGGCCGTGTCGGTTCTCCGGGCTTGGCTATTCGAGCACTTCCTACACCCGTGAGCATCGATTCGATCCAATTCAATTCAATTCAATCCAGTCCAATTCAATTCGATCTGTTCATGGATTTAAACCATGTTTTTCTTGGGAAATCGGGAGTGATTCCATCTCTGGGTTTGATTATTTCTTCTCACGATAGGTTGGTCTCTAGTTTGACCCTGTTTCGTGGATTGCAGATACCCGAAGGACACAGACAAACTCATGCTCGCAAAGCAAACAGGCCTCACCAGGAGCCAGGTACTGTGTTCCATGTGAACGGCCTATATTTATTGTCGATTTAACTTTGGATTGAACAGCTTGAAGCGCACCCCTTTTCTTGTAAAGTCAACGACACGTTGTCTGGATGCATTTATCTGCCCAATTTATTGTCGATTGATTTTAAATTAGACGATTGGTTGTTCAGCGGACTATCATTACCTATAGTTATGTTAGGATTTTTGTCTAATCTTACGGATTCACATGCACCCAATTCTAAAAATATTAATAAAACCTAGAGGCCATTTCAGAACGAGTTAAATTATCCTTAATTATTTGTGTCGATTGCAGGTATCAAACTGGTTTATTAACGCACGCGTTCGGCTCTGGAAGCCCATGGTGGAGGAGATGTACATGGAGGAGACCAAGGACCAAGAACACCAGCATAATAACGGCGACGACAGACCGAGCAAGCGGGAGCTGAACGAGGATTCCGGCGGTCCGATGGAGGGCAGCCCTTCCGGAACGCAGAAGCAGGCGGATAGTCTCCTAACCAGGGAAGACGACTCCACCAACCCGAAGCTGAACCCGTCCATGATCCCCACATCAGACCTCGCGGGCATCATCCGAATGAAGGAGACTGCACCCTATGGCGACGACAGCTCCCTCACGCTGGAGAAGTTTAAGAAGGCGAGGGCTGAGGAGGCCTCCCTCCATATGAACGGCCTTCCCCATGCCATGCATATGGGCATGGACTTCAAGCCCATTGCAACCAACCGAGACTTCTTCACCGTCAACCGACGAAGTGTGGAGGACGGTGGGTACTCCTTTGGGGCCTTCCCAATGGGGGATCTGGGGAGGTTCGATCCAGAGCAATTCGCACCAAGGTTCTCCGGGAATGGAGTCTCTCTCACTCTAGGGCTCCCGCACTGCGAGAGCCTCTCGCTCTCTGGTACTCAGCCGTCCTTTCTATCCGCAGAAAGCATACCCCTCGGGAGGAGGCTCGAGATCGGAGGCGAAACTGGTGACTTCTGCAATCTGAGAAACAACGCACCTGGTACTCATCCTTCCAACGCCTTCGAGAACATCAACATGCAGAACAGGAAGGGGTTCGCTGCTCCGCTTCTGCCAGACTTCGTCACATGAGGCCGCCGGTAGTTAGAGAGAACGAACTGGTTTGCGTATTAAATTCGTTAGTTATGTCTCAGACCCGCCACCTGGTATGTTCCACGGGTGGAAGTGTGTTAGGGTTACTGTTTGTATAGTCATTGGCTGGGGAAGGAAGGGAGGTGAAAATATGGAACTCCCCAAGGGGAGGCCTCTCCCGTCTCCGCTACCTTCACTTAGTATGGAAGGGAGGGAGGGAGGGGAATTTGAAGGCTTAGTGTAAAGAAACTATAGGTTACGATGACAAGTGTATACTGGCGAGGAACATTTATACTACGACAGCAGATTTAGACGTTGATTCCCACGATTTGACGTTGTGCATGTTATTCGGAGAGGGGAGGGAGAGAGAGAGAGAGAGAGAGAGAGAGAGAGAGAGAGAGAGAGAGAGAGAGAGCACTTGCCCATCTTGAAATGAAAACCGCGTCTGGTACCCGTTAATGCCTAGATCTGCCCACGTCCGAGAGAGACATATATCTTGATGATGGAGAGCCACGCTTACTGTTTTAAGCGGAATGGAAGTATATGTTAGGTTCTGATCCGAGGAGGCTTTCTGCACAGAAACCATATCATAATATAAGATCGTTCTTCATGTTATCGCCGCATATCGCCTGGCTTCGGGAGTATGGTGCCTGGATACAACTAGGATGATAAGATGGATGAGATCGTACCAAAGAACGGAAGCAAGATGTCTTCGGGGTACCCGAGATCACTGTGAATCGATCGAATCAGCCTCTCTCTCTCTTTCTCTCTCTCTTCTTGCTCGTTCTCACTGCGAAGCTCCTCATCCAATCTCGGCGACGATAACAAAACGGTGCGTTCCGAATCGATTTTTGACTCACAGTCTAAGTTTGAATACAGTAGCATCTTTGAGTGTAATTTTAAGGCATTATCTCAATTTTTTGCGTCTTTAGTTTGTTATTCAAACAATGAAACTTAGACTAGACCAACCAAATACGAGAAAGTCAGTAAAAAATCTCATGTTCGTGGAAGAGACAACTTGGAACGCATGGTTATGGATCGATAAACCGAAGGAAGGATCGTCCGTCCGGGTCACCGTTTAGATTCGCGGCGGAGAAAATTCCCTGTAGCTTGTGTGCACTTTAGCTGGGCTCCTCTCAAACTCAACCGACGCCCGGGGGGATTCACGCCGAGTGATATGACCTTTATGCTTACATTGATAGATCACGAGATCAGAAAGTTCTCACGCGTATATTCTCTCGTGCCACTCGATCGCCAGTGGGTAATGACTCCGCTTTACGAAGAACTAGCGAACTGGTTGGGCTCTAGAACCGAGTCCCTGGGAATCCGATATGAAGAGCTGTTGGAAGGTCTCTCGCACTCACAAGAGACGTAGAAGGTAATGAATACCCACTGGACGATAACGACTCACGAACAAGCGGTAAAGATTCCGGAGGCCAAGCATTTTAATTTTAATTTGTTCATTTTATACGCTGTTGAAAATTTTCCCGTTGGAGGCATACTTATATGATGTTCTTCTTCTTTCTGGAATTTGAGCCTGGCTAGGTTCTTCGGCTCGATCCTAATCTTCCGTGTCCTCTTTTATCTATGGACCGTTTCTCCGTCGGATGACGGGTCTTCTTCGTTCTCTTGTCAGCTTTCTTATATCAGCCGCATTACATATGGACACGTATAGATGCATGATTGAAGACGACAATAGATAGGGCAAACTAGGAAACAAAAGTGCATCCAGCAAGGTCTCCCCTCTCTCTCTCTTCCCCCCTCCCTGTGGTGGCATGCATTTATAGATAGCAACCTACAGCCGAGTCTAGTCAAAGGGATCGCAGTCTACTGTTCGAGCAAGATGTAATCATATCAAGTTATTATCATTAGTTTAATTATTATGATCACCCCGACTGCTCGCAAGATCAGCAGCTAACAATGAATAAATTAAGCATCAGCATTGATTCCATGCACACATCTTTACAAATTTAGAGCAAGCAACACTCCCAACAGCCTGATTAAGTAATCACACGCCCAAAAAGACCGCCCTTGTAGAGGTCCAATGAATACCGGTACCCATCATCCCCAACACTCAAGAGCGATCCCTCCTCCCCGCACCCAAGAGTACCGGGAGACGGGGATTTAGATCTTACTGGTTCGATCATCCTAAGTCTGAAGTCAGCCCTTTATCGATCGTCCTCTCGGCAGGAAAACGTCCGCGGCAGTTAGATACTCATTCACCAAGGGAGCTAATCGGAACGCCAGTCATCGCAGGCGAACTCTCCACCTGCTCGGGGTATTCCCATGTAGAAGGGGAGAAGATGAAGCGAATCAGAGCTGCTCATTGAAGGCGGTCAGCCATGCCAGTTGCAGGGATTGAGGACGGGCAGATCGCGTTGCATGGTACGTTTGCGTTGTCTAGGCCCTGAGTTGGAGAGCTACTCCCCGCAGTCGGCTCCAGCAGGCGCACGAGGGACATGAATATGTCCATCCTTGTCACGTCCCTGTTCGCCTGCAATTACGGCATGATCCATGAAGAACACGGCAGGGGGGACTCGACCGATTCGGAAAGCCAGATGGGTGAGTTAAATCAGTACCTCCACCGCAAACCTTGCCCAAACCTTATCTTTACGAGCTTCCATCACCCCTTTCAAGATGGTCAATCCCAACCCTCTGATGAGGTCGGCTATCTCCAAGAAGAACCCCCGCTCTTCGCACAGCATCTGCGAGAAACAAAAAAATGAAAAGAAAGTTTACGATTATACACAGTTTTTTCACGAATCCTAGAAGGAAGTACAGCTTCCTTCCTTCCC
The DNA here is from genome assembly GCA_902729315.2 of Spirodela intermedia. Lineage (NCBI taxonomy): Eukaryota > Viridiplantae > Streptophyta > Magnoliopsida > Alismatales > Araceae > Spirodela > Spirodela intermedia. The sequence continues at coordinate 8,024,336 of LR746268.1, read as the reverse complement.
ATAACGATCCTCACTTCCACCAGCAGTCGGCGGGGCGGATGCAAGTCCTCGACTATGATGGGGCAGACTGGTGATCGAGCGCCGACTTCAAATGCCCAGGTCGCCCCACCCTCGAAGTTGTCCTTCAGAAGCAAGCCACCTTCCTTACTGATGATCTACAATATCAGAGCCACCAATCATCAGCAGCAGAGGAATCGTCTACCCACATCATGACCCACTGAAACATTTCCCAGAGATGGATCTCTGATCCATGCCATAAAAGGGAAGAGATAGTAAAATATCTAGTCTTAACTCACGAACGTTCTAATTAAATCAGAACGCATGCTTCCCTCGACTGGAACAAAATTTCCTTCGCAGTAGAGATACCTTGGGCTCCCCAGTTTCCCTCAACATGTCCGCATGCTTGGTCACGCTTTGCAGGAAAAGCATGTGCTTGATCGTTCGTTCCAATAGAGCATCGATGCTACACTGTTCGACAGAAAACGATTTTAAACAAAAATAAAATAAAATGTACCTGGCAGAAAAATAAAATATTTGATCGAAAAAGAAAATTGATTAGACGAGGAAATAAATCAACAGGCGAAGCATCACCTTCGCCCCATTCGGAACGATCTCACGCAGTTCTTTAACGCGGTCCTGGATCATCTGCCTGTCCTTGGGCCTTGGCCTCGGGCTATCTCCCGGTCTGGGCCTTTTCCTGGTAGATTTCCCGGCTTCGTCCATCCTCGTGCACTGAGCCAAGGGAATGCCATCGACCTTCGTATTCTGGCCGTCATCGACCCACAGACTGATGTGGGATTTATACGCAGCAGCCGTCTGAGAGCAGTCGCCAGTTCTCTCTGCACTGCCTACGGATTTAGGACAGCTCGATGGCACTTCCGATTTCAGAACGGGGGGAGGAGGATTGAAACGGTCTCCCGGCATCCGCTGTTGAAAAGAGGGCGGGCCACAGTCTCCCGAGCTCACATCAATCAGCGAATTGTTTGCCCTTGTTACCGTACTCCTGCAGCAAAATTCCTCTTCAGAGCCTTGCTTGGCCACTGCAGTGATCTTAGAGACCACGGCGTCCAGCAGCTGATCAGGACCCGCCGTATCAGAGAAAATCCCGCTGCAACTCGAAATCCCATCATGGAGAGCGTCAAGGACTGAGTCCACATCCAACTGAGCTATGGAGGAGGGAGCATCCAAACCCCCGTAGCAGTGCCTGGCTTTGAAATCTACCCCCAAAACGTCAAACAGATCATCAGCACTAGAACACGGGATGCCCACTTGCACAAGTCTCTGCCCGTCTTTATCTTTCTGCTCCACATTTGATGCACAACTGCTGCTACCAGCAGCAAGAACAGGATCCCTGGCTCCGCGGGTTTCTGCAGTTGGGTCTGAACCGCTGGCCCAACACTCCTGGACGTGATATGCGGGAAGCCCAGAGCTCAGAGATCTGCTCTTCGGATCGATGCAGGGGCTTTCGAGTGATTGAGAGGAACTATTACTACCCATATTCAGCATCGACACTGCGGGCAAAATTTTGCTGTTTCTGTCCATGGGGCCCTGAGAGACGATCTCTGCCGGAGGAAGACGGCCGCCAGAGATGTTCCTACTGGTCAACATATGAGCCGCTGCAAGTTCATACGGGCTCGTGCTCTGAGTTCCGGCGGCATCTGTGCCCATGTCGCCACAGGGAAGCAGATCGATCATTCCAAGAAAATGCCCGTTGGCAGATGCCTCTTCCACGGTGAGCATTGATGTTGAATCCTGTAGAGAGCTGGAGACTGCCTCCACCTGGACGGACCGGGTGCCACCCGAAGCAGCTGAACTGTGGGGAAACCTCTGTTCGCTGATGTGGGGGAAGAGCTGTTTACCAGCATATGATAAGCTGCTGGACCGCAAGCTCGAGCCAATGAGCGACTGCTGAGGCTGCCTTCCAAAGCCCGATTCACCCAACTCCACCTGCTGAAACTTCATGTCTTCGTTGGATAGAATTGCAGGCCTTTCTGGTGGGTTATCGCGATCTCGAACAGAGCCACCAACCATGGCCATGGCTGGCTTGTCTTTCAGCTGCATATTCCCATGTAATGATTGGCCGGACTTATAACAGAACTTACTGAAAGGACCCATGGAAGCCAATCTATTGTTGAAGACTGGATCTCGGGGCACGTTGCTGCGAGCAGCTCCAAATCGATCGAGGGAGATGGGCAAGGCATGGGCGGACTCTCTGTTCTTATGATCCAGGGGCTTTTCATCTCCATCGGGCAGAAGGTTCCTTGGCGGGCGCCCCACTTGAAGAAAATACCGCCTTACATGCTCTACGAAGGCCAGGTTTTCCATAATCTGCATGACAAAAATAGGGTTCGATAAGATAGTTCGAATCACCTGCATAAAAATTCTGACGATTTTATATGACTGAATGCTTAGAGAAGCATATCCATGATCCTCTTCACTTCCTTCCAGGGGGTACGAAGCATGTGAAGAGATGTTACCGTCTGGATCGAACCGAGTTGCACCACACCGTGTGGGAGCACGGGAATCACAGCGGTCGTCTGTTTATTCACAGGAAGAACAGGTTCTCAGAAGGCTTCACGGGACAGAGCCTGTGGGGAAGGGAAATGGGAAGAGAATAAGAACAGAGCCCCTCACCATGATTCCTGCCGAGAATTGATGGTTCATCTCCCCCAAAACCTGAAAGATGGGAGAAATTCATCGGGTGAAATCGTCTGATGGGTTGATTTCCATGTGTTCTGATGATCATTCGACTAAAAGACTTCAAAAAAGTTCGTCAAGTTCCCTGGTTTTCAGCGGATCGGTGTAGAAAGACAAAAGTTTATACCTCAGATTCGCAGCCTTCTCCACCTCGAATGATCCATTGATGGCATCCAGTAATGGCGGCGCGCCCGACGACCCTGAACCACATTAAGCGCCATGAATACCCGTTATTTCAGAGGTGGAGCCACCGGGAGGATGGCGGCCGGAGAACGGATGAATTGGGAGCTTTTTTCAGAGGCGATACTACCCACCCGTCTCCCAGAACGTGGACCTGGGACCTCATTGTCTTCTCTACCAGGTCTCCAATCTTGTCCTCCGGCAGGCACCCGAGCTCCGCCAGCGGATCGGCGCCGTCGCCGGTGGTCTGGAACGCATCCCATTCCTTGACGATGTCTGGAACAGTGGAAGCCCTCGCCGGCTCGTAATGGCCTTCCAACCAGACCAAATGCCTGCGGAAGAAACTCAAGATAGCTCAGCTCCCCGCCATAGGCAGTCGACGAAAGATTTCTATAGAAGGAAACGGTGGAATTAGAAGCTGTCGTTGTTTCAGAGACCAAGGGGAATGATGCTTGAGAGTTGGGATCGTCCTCTCCATTCTTATCGAAAGATTTTTATTTTTTCTTTAGGCCTACGGGATGACAGGAGATTGAGCGAGGGGAACCCTCCGGTAGACATTCCGCCAGGAATCCCCGGCTAGTACGAAGGAACCCACTTCAGGAAATTACAGAACGAAATCGAGAACGAGGGAGAGAATGTGTATGGAGCTCTGGACTGGACTGGGCTCACCTCGAGTTCCCGCAGCGAATCGTGTGCCAGAAGACCGCGTAAGACCAACCGATCTCGGCGCAGAGCCGCCGGAGAGTTTCTCTGAGCAGAAGCCTCATGTCACAGGAGAGGGAGAGCGCCGCCGGGGAAAATGCGAAGAGGGCCTTCTGATCGGAAACCTGCTCCTGGAACGCAACTGGGACACTGTCAACGGCGAGAACCGGGCATTCTCCCGGCGGCGATATCTGGATCGACGGGATTAGCTTCCCCGGCAAGATCCCCTGCGGGCCTGCTTCGTGGGCAGCCACCCGCTCCTCTTCCTCGCCGGCTCCGACCTCTCCCCCTCCAACATTAGCCGGCGAGCCATTTTACCACCGGAAGAGAGAAGAGAAAGGGAGAACCTGAGAAGCAGAGAGCTAAAATGTACCGGAAATTTCAGAGGCGACACACAGTAGGGGGGATGCGGGGGACGGGGTGGATATAATGGCCGCTATGGTGCGGCCGAGCAGAGAACCCGGGGAAGATCTAAACGAAGCCAGAAGCTCCAACCTCGCAGACCGCCATCATCATTCCCTCCAGTAGGGGCAAAACAGGGATGGACAGAGGACGGAAGCGAGTGGGGCGACCATGGATGAGAGAGAGAGAATGGCAGAAGCAGAGTCCAGCGCAGTCCCTCTTCCTCTCTGCCAGACCTCTCCAATGGCAGCCGCCTCCGTGAGGGACTAACTACCCTCTGTGCCACGATAAGAAAGAAGCCCAGCAGCGTGTGGGGGAGGGGGATCCACCGGAGGGACCTTACCCTGTTCCTAGGGCTGCTCCGGCGGAGGAGGGCGGCGGGGCCTATTATTACGGCGGGGTTGCTGCCCTTGTCGGCTTCCGCGCCGGTCGCGGGCGCACTAGCGGTGGCGGTCTGTATTATCCGCCCCGCCCATCATTAGGGCTGTTCGCCCTCGAGGCCACCGGAAGAACTGCCCCCTCCGTCCCCAATTTAATACGGCGGAGCTCTCCTAATCTCAGCTGTTTTATATTCCCCTCGCCTGCTACCCTCTCGGTCTCCGTTCAATCTTTTGACAGAGGAGAAAGACAGAGAGAGAGAGAGAGAGAGAGAGAGAGAGAGCGGCAGAGGAGGAGGAGGGTGGTGTGTGGGTGGGGGTGGCAGGGGGGGCGCCCCTGAGAAAGGCTGACACAGGTGGCAGGCACTGTCCTTCCCTTTATCTGCATAAAATTTTGTCCCTGGATTACCAGTCTCCGGCGGCCGGCGGAGCTCTAGTCTACGTCCTTGATTCCCACCACCGTCCCTGACCTCTGTATTGCCGCCCTCCCCGTCCTGGGTTTCCGTTCATTTCAAACATCTCTAGAGAGAGAAAGAGAGAGAGGGACAGAAGACGGCGTGTCACTGTTGCGACGGGGGAATGTCTGTGAGGGGGACCGATCAGGCGGCAGCCGCCGGCGCCGCGGCGGCGGCGGAGTCTTCTAGTGCTGCTCGCCGGTGGGGGACCTCGGAGGGTGGTGACGTTGCGAGCAGAGGAGAGAGGACCTGGGAACGGAGTCTGGTCCAGCCAAGTCAGTCGCCACGCGTCCAGTTGCCACTGTTCCGCACGTGCGAGATTCTGATTTGAAGAAGAAGAAAGTTCGAGAATGACGTCAGCAAGAAGGGTCGGCGAACCGACTTGGAGGCCCATTCTTCGGACGGTGGACCCTGCGGATCGGACGACGGGATCGAACCTCGCACGAGGCGCAGTGGATCGAACGATTCACGTATTTTAAGAGATATCTCTATTTTAATTATTTTCTCCCGGAGCCGCCGCCCGCCCCGCTGAGTGGACCGCGCGTGGACGCGACAGCGACGTCACAGAATCCGATGGGTCCCACGTGGATTTTAGACGATCCGGGAAGAGGTGGTGGATCCGGAACGATGATGGATTTCTGTTTTGTTTGAACGCGGTCTGCACGGCGGCGCCCACTGCCGGGTGCGGTCCAGAAAGCGGGTGGCGGCGGAGGTGGCGTTTAGTGGGCTTGTGGTCACCGCCCCGCCAGTATAGCTTAAGCGACTATTGACCGCCACCACCGAAAGCGCCGCGGGCGGTTCCGTACAGGTATATCCTCAAACCCTCCTCGATGGGGGAAGGATGCGACTCACTCGCTGGTGTGATCCGATACGGGATCCACTCTGAACCGATAGTGGGCAGCCTCTCCGCGCTCATCTGGGCCGTCCGGGGGATCCGTTAACTGAGCATGGCGACAACGTAATCGATTCCACGGAGGAGATAGTGGGGCCCCGAGAATGTCGGCGGAAGCGTCCCCTCGCTTATCGGATCCCTATTTTCCCCGTCTGGGGGACCCGATCCGTCTTTCCTTCGCACCTCTCGGGGAACCTTTCTTCACCGCTTATCACATCCTGGTTGCCTGCTCTTCTTCTCTCGCAGGGAGTTATAAAGGCCCCCCAAGAGAAGATCTTCCTGTGTACAGGGTAGCGTATCTCCTTTAAGTAAAGCGTAATCTACCACGGATCTAAAATCTGAGAGACGAGAGAGAGAGAGAGAGAGAGAGAGAGAGAGAGAGAGGAGGGACGAGAGAGAGGGGAGTGGCTGAAGGGCTTGCTGTCCGAACAGCACGGAAAGAATGGCGATGAAGACTGCGACAGCCTCACCGAACGGCTCGCCATGGTTTGGAAGTCTGAAAGCGAAGGCCCAGGACATGGAGCTCACTCCACGTGCAGAACAAGCTCTCCGTCCGTTCACGATCTTCTTACGTGAATCAAACAAGACGAGGAGAAATCTCCTCCCTGTTCTTGCAAGATTTGAAGAATGGGTAGGTGGGCGGGTCTTGTCCTCACCCTGGTTTTAAAATGACTAAACCGTTTCCATTATTGTAATGTAGAAGTTTATGGGTATGCTATTAGTTAGGTGGATGCCATGAGAATATGTATGGTGGGCGGCCTCTCCACCAATATGCAGATCATTTATTCGTACACGTACCCACTCTATTGCGTCATGAACGTATATTAATTAGTTGGACAAGTAATTTATTAGCACGCATCAATCTTATGACGACGCGGTCAGATATTAGAGGCAGTTGTGTGCTTAGTTATGTTGACTTGGGTCGGTACGATATATTGTTATGTATCTGGTTACGTAAACAAGTATGAAAGAAAATATGAGGGAGAAGATGGGGGCAATGGATCGGTCAAGGTCAACGCCCTACTTGGCTCGGGTCAATTTTTTGTGAAATAGTCAAAATATTTGTCTATGACTAAACATAGGCCCGAAAACTTGAGCATATTTTTTTTTCCATGTGATTATCTCATACTCGCCCAAGTTTGAGAAGGGTCTGATCCTCAGCCCCTTTGGGAATTCTTTTGGCCCTAGCTGAGCGCAGACCTTGGAAAAGAATGGGCCCATATTGCACTTGCTAGATCTATTTCCTGCCGTCAGGTGGAAGTCCGACCTTGTTGGGGGCAAATGAGAGGCCCATCAGGTCATAGCCCACGTCAGCAATTTGACCGGTTATGTGGCTGCTGGTGGTGGGTCCAGGGGTACTACCTGGCCCAATGAGCGGGATTATGCCCCTGGGTTCGCAGCAAGCGTAACCCAGCTGCCGGAAGGCCCCCTATGACTCAGCGACCACACATGTCAGCCCATTGGTGGCAGTCAGAACCAGCGGAGGATGAAACTCCAATTCTGGTCCTCCCCACTCATGTCGCTGGTTTCCTGCACTAGCAACAGTAGTAACCAAGGTGGACTATAGCTCGGCGCTAAATTGGATCGGCTAATCCGCCAGCTGACCATTGAGCAAATGTTCTGAATGTTCTACCTGTTCTGGATCGTTTGCCGAGTCCGAATCCCCAGGGCCAAGAAAGCTGCCACTCGTCGGTGCATGCTCCAGCGAGTCAACTCGCAAGGTACAAGTGCTGCGGGTAGGAAACTCGCGCTGGTGTTTTCCTCTGGAATCATCCATGCGTGCAGCTGTTTCGTGGCTGCCAACATGCGGACGAGCTCCCACCGTACTGAGAGTACTGCCTTTTCTTGTACCTCGAGGAGAGTCTCATGTTCCCCATTAAACCCTCTCTCGGAGTCCACACCGCTGCGCCGATCATTCCTCCGACGTCTCAATGGAGCTGTCGATGGAGATGAGTTTCGCGGAGAAGATAGGGATCACGACCTGTTCCTGGTTCGCGTTCTTTAGCCGAGCTATGGAGAAGGTCCCGGCGGCGGAGGTTGGGCTGGCGGAAGGGTGAAGAAGGTTGGAGCAGACGATCCGAGGAGAGTAGTGCGCGCACCGACGGTGGGGCTATCTCTCTTCTATTAGGTCAACCCCCATCTGTGATGGATCAGGGAGTCTATTTAAAGTGGGGCGTACTGACAGCAGCGGTGGTCATGGAGTACACTCGGTGAGTCGAACCCTAGCTTCTGCCCTAATCTACTGATCATAGAATTGTGATACAGGCCCAATAAGGGCCTATATCAGAACAAGGAAGAAGAGAGGCTAAGACCCATCAGGACCCATCAGCCCCAGTTAGAGCCTCCTTTAAATTCAACCGTGGAGCCGTCCCCAAGGGGCAGAAAATCAGAAGTAAGAACTCTCTCGTCCTTTCTATCGGCGCTCTCTCACTCTCTCTCTCTCTCTCTAAGTTCTCATTCTATGATCCCTGTCATAGGAAGTAGGATCCCTGTCGGTGCCCCCTTCCCGAGGAGATTCCTGAAGATTGTCTCCTTTCTCTACCTCTCCTCTCCCTCTTTCATTTGAGGTTTTTCTTCATCTGCGGAAGTCTTTTGTCTGGTTGGATTCGGAAACTGCTCTTCTGAAGAAGAAATACAAACACCAGGATACGAACGGGGATCGTATCAACTGCTATTAGAGCCAACATAATCTTCAACTTCTGGTTTATGATCACAGGAGCGAAAATGGAGGAAATGGAGGCCCGGATGGACGCCAAAATCGTGGCTTTGTAAAAGAATTTGGTGCAGTCCCAAGATCAACATTTGTCAGCTTTGGCTGCCCTCCACGCCCTACTGGAAGCTCACCTACCTGCCCCGCTCCTGCCCCGGGACCCTTTGGCGTCCGCGGGACCCTCGGTTGCGGGTGGTGGAGGGTCTTCCAGTCCTCTCCCCCATGGCGCAGTGAGTTCCCCAACAGACCGCCTTACCGCGTACCGCATGGAGCACCTCGACTCGGAGGATTCTGGGTCGACTCCACGCAGGGCGGCGTTCCCAAGGATGGGCTATTACCTGTGCAGGAAGGGCCGCAGCAGTGCCTACACCCTCGTTCGGCCACCGACCGCCGCTGCCAGCCGTCTCGGCGCCCCTGCAAATCGCCCCTCGTCTGCCGTCCTTCGGGTTTCCTGAGAACCATCATCATCAGCGGTAAACGGGGGAAGACACGAAATTAGCGCTGCCAACCCTCAATTCAACCGGGCGGGCCACGTGGGGGGCCAGCTGGAGCAGGCCGCAGGGGGGCAAAGGCCACACGAGCATACCACGTGTCAGAGGGCCCATGAGGATGAGGGCCCATGAGCATACCACGTGTCGGGGTTCCCAATAAGGTCGCTACTGGAGCCCAAATTCGGAGACAAAGGAGAGGGGGTTATTGCGATATCCCCATGTCACCAGCCAGGGGTGGGAGTTTGGGATAGCGGTTGTTATTTTGACCGAGGTTGGGAGGAACTCGGCTCCCCTTATGCACTGCCTTGGGAAGTGGAATTTTATGATGATGCCGCCACCCTTGAATCGGACGAGGAGGTCGCCAAAGACTCGTTGAGCGTTGATGGGGCAGTTCTAGACCGATGCCGTGCAACACACCAAGACTAGCGTGGGGATCGTTTCCAATGCAAGAGGGAGATTTCTGTATTTACAGATGCAACCCGAAAGGCTGGTTACTACGAGTGGAATAATTTTTCAGCCTCAACCTAATGCATGACCAGGATCGCATTCGGACAGTAATGACTTATTTAGCTGGTAAGATTTTGTCGTGATTTAACTACTAGGACCGACAAGTGGGATTCTGTGACTAGTTAGACTTCAAATGCCGCATGGTGGAGCGTTTTAGATGTAATCAGAGGAGTGTCCCCCAACACTTATTTGCCCTAAGACAAACCGGGTCAGTGAAAGGCCTTGTCTCTCAATTTGAGTCACTTTCAGGGTTTCTATCATATTTTCCTCCCAAGGTTCAGGCTAAGGCATTCCTTTTAGCTGTTTAAGATGACATCTAAGATGTTGTGAATCGCCAAAAATCGAGAGATATTATGAAAATACAAGAATTTACCTTCGCTATCGAAGTTCAATTACTCGTGGTTTCTCATTGAATCTATAAGGAGACAAGCAGGGTGGTGCGTCTTATTGTGAGCGGGCAGGAGTTGTTACCAGGAAAAAGGGGCCGAGCAACAACATTGTGGGGAAGTAGTGATGACAGGGTTAGGGAAAGAGTCAGCTGAAGCATAATGGTAGGTGGTTGTTTGACCTCACATTGGAAGAGATGCAACATTGATGCGCTCAAGGCTTTTGTTTTCGCTGCAATGAAAAGTTCACACTGGGTCATCAGTGCAAAAAGGAGTTACATTGTTATGCATTGGAGGAGGCAATAGATGAGAGCAACTCAGAGGAGGATGATACATCAGTGTTAAATGAGGCGAACTTAGACATGTTGGGCACCTTGGCCTATTTTCAAGTCTGACTCCATGTTGCCTTAGGGTCACGAGCAGTAGCACCATTATGATGTCAGGGACCATTTAGAATCATATGGTGGCTGTACTGATTGACAGTGAGGCTACACAACTTCATCTGCCACGGCATGGTTAGACACTTGGGTCTTTCCATATCACGGGGATATCCATATAGCATTATGTTGAGAGATGACCATGTTATCTATGGATAGGATTTCTCTATTGGCATGTCCATGTCTATCCAAGGGTTATCTTTTGTTCAAAATTTTCTACCTCTGGGCTGAGGTTGTCTTAGTGGCACAGTGGGTTGGATTCGGACTAAGTATGACCTACTAATATTGCACTTTTGGGTTGATGGAGTGCAACATACTCTCCATGACGACCCAACAACAAGTCAACTATCTGGGGGCCCAGACGGTCAGGCGTGCCTAAGGTATTATGTGGGGCTTCTACCTTCGGACTACACTATTCATCCAAATTATCAGAGCTGACTTTGGAGGCAGGATCCTAGGAGGAGACAAGGACAATGTTTTAGTAAAAGCCCCACGTATTTTATCTTTTTCAAGGCTAACTTTTTGACATGTTTTATCAGGACTAACTTTTTCACGTGTTTTATCTTCTGACTTTGTTTTTCCTCCTACCATGTTAGCGGACTATGCAATTATTTTGTTACCAGAGACAACACTAGTGAACCGATGCCCTTACCACTATTCTCACTCATAAGAGAATGAGCTGGAGAAATTGGTAGAGTAACATATACACATGGGTATCATCCAACATTCGAACATTTCATATTCCAACCCTGCCCTATTAGTGAAGAAAAAAGATGGTAGTTGAAGATTCCATGTTGATTATAGAGCTCTCAATTGAGTAACGGTGCCCAATTGGTTTCTTATTCCAGTTGTGGATGAACTTTTGGTGGAGTTACATGACGCCACAATCTTCTCCAAGTTAGATTGAAATCTGGCAACCATCAAATCAAAATGAAAGAGGATGACGTTATGAAGACAGCTTTTCACATTCATCAAGGCCGCTACGAATATTTGGTGATGATGTTTGGTTTTTCAAATGCACCCACAACGTTCTAGTCCTTGATGAATATGGTATTTTACCCTTTTTTACACGTATTTTTTCTAGTTTTCTTTGACAATATATTGATGTTTATAGGTTGTTGCTAGACTATGTAGAGCATATGAAGAAGGTTTTCAGCCTAGTCACTGATCATAAATTAATGGTCAATATCAAGAAATATTATTTCTTTCAAGACAATTTAGAGCATTAGGGCCTTTGGATATCTGCCACCAGCATAGCCACGGATGAAAGAAAAAATTGTGATATTCAATATTGACTGAATTTAAAGAATTTGAAATAATTGTAGGAGTTTTTAGGAATGACCAGATATTATATGCAGTTTGTGAAAGGTTATGGGGGGATCATTGAGTCTCTCACGTAACTTTTAGAAAAATATTAATTCACTTGGTTTGAGTTAGCACATCAAACATTTAATGAACTTAAACGAGCTATGACTTCTACCCCAGTATTGATACTTCAAAAATTTTCTCAAACACTTTGTTGGAGACAGATGTTTCCAAAATTGGGGTGAGAGCAATACTCATAGAGTAGGAGATAACGGTATTTTCTTCATTAAAGTGTTATCTCCTATGGCACGCATTCACTCCACGTATGAGTGAGAGCTAATGGCCATTGTGCTAGCTATATACAAAATGAAACATTACTTGATGTCAACATTTCATTATCAAGATTGACTAATACAATCTCAAGTACCTGTTTGAGCAATAAGAAGTACATTTAAACTCATAGATTACTCCTTTAATATTCACTGTAAGGAGGGGTGGAAAAATTGAGTGGTAGAAGCATTGTCAAGTCATCCTTCTATTGATATCTTACATATGTTATCTCTATCTATATTAGAGTGGCTCGACTTAGAGGTCATTCATCAGAAGGTGTAGGAAGATCAATGCCTCTTGGAGATATTAAAAGTGTTTCAAGTAAAAGGCTGGACATACTCGCATTATTTGCTATCAAGAGGGTTGTTGTACAAGGGACATTTAGTATTAATGAAAACATCTACTTCACTTAAGAAACTCCTGGAAGAATTTAATGATGAGCCTTGGGGGGCCATAGTGGGTTCTAGAAGGATTACTCTCGACTAACTCAACAATATTTTTGGCCAAGTATGAAGAAAGATATAAAGCAACACATCAACAATTGCGCTGTGTGCTTGTGTTTCAAGTCAAACACACTATCGCTGGCTGGTCTTCTTTAACCCTTACCTATTTTCAATCAGATCTAGGAAGATGTTTTGATGGACTTTATAGAGAGATGGCCAAAGTACAAGGGATACAATTATATTATGGTAGTGATGGACTGCCTTAGTTGGTATAGTCATTAGATTTTGATGAAACATCTGTTTTTAGTTAAGGATGTAGCAGTCAATTATGCCAAAGAGATTGTTTGTCTACATAGAGTCTCATTTTCTATTCTCTCCAACTATGGTAGTGTGTTCACTAGCAACTTTTGGAAAGAACTCCACTCGCAGCAAGGGATGACACTTAAAATGAGTTCATCCTATCACCCTAAGTGGACGATCAAATTGAAGTGGTGAATCATACTTTGGGAAGTTACCTCTACTATTTTGTCGGAGACAAACCCTGTGTATGATGTGAGTGGCTTCAGTGGGCCGAATTGAATTACAACACTTCACATCATTCTACTATCAATATGATGTCCTTTCAAGTAGTATATGGTAGAACATTGCCAATTGTCATGTGTTATAAGTTCCTTGTGTCGTCCTTAGACACTGTTGACCAATATCTACTAGAGCAACATCAGATTTTAGAATTGTTGAAGACCAATTTAGCCTATGCTTAAGCCCACATGAAGACCAAGGAAAACATGCATAAGAGAGATGCGAAATTAGAAGTTGGGGATTTAATATTTTTGAAATTATGACTCTATCATATGAAGAGTCTTACCTAATGATTAGATGAGAAATTGAGTCCTAAATATTTCATACCCTACCTGATATTACAACGGATTAGTCATGTGACATATAAGTTGGACTTATCCTCTCATTCTTTTTTACACCTCATTTTTCATATTTCTCAACTCAAGAGAGTGAAATTAGAAGATTGGGAATGGAGGATGGAACCAAAAGAGTTGCTAGAGGTCCAACCTTCCTCGAATAGTAGTCATTTTTTTGATCAAATGGAAGTAATTACTTGAATTTGAAACCTCGTGAATATAGGCTTGAGAACAAGTTGGAGGCTTGAGAGGAGAGTATTGATACATGCCTAATATAGGCTTATATTAGAACATTGAAGAAGAGAGGACTAAGGCTCATCAAGACCCATCAAGACCCATCAGGCCCAATTAGAGCCTCCTTTAAACAACTGTGGAGCCTTCCCTAGGGGGTAGAAAATTAGAAGTAAGAATTTTCTTGTCCATTTTATTGGTGCTCTCTCACTCTCTCTCCCTCTCTTTGTTCTCATTCTATGATCCTAGTCATAAGAATAAGGATATATGCTGACATCCCCTCCCCTAGGAGATTCTTAAAGACTATCTCATTTCTCTACCTCTCCTCTCCCTCGTTTATTTAGGGTTTCTCTTCCTCTGTGAAAATATTTTGTCTAGTTGGATTTGAAAACAATTATTCAAAAGAAGATACACAAACAACAAGATACAAATGGAGATTATATCAAATTACTTCACAGACAAATATATAATTAAGCTTAACTATCTTTCAAGTGGAACACTTGCCAAAAGTGTTTATAGAGCTTTCAACATACTATTCACTAGAGCCCTTGGCATAAGGGCTCACCGTTTAGTAGTGAAATCTAGTGGCAACTTGGTGACAGTTTTTCATCTTTTGTCTACATTACATAAGTCAAAAATAAAGTCGTTCATTGAGTAAGGACTTTAGTGGCCCTTCCTCACCAATAGGCCTCCTAACACAATTATAGTAGTGAGTTTCTCTTGATTCATCACCAAGGTGAAGATGAGATATGACCATAAGAGGACCCTCATATTTATATCGACATTCAACCTTGTAGCTGCGCCAAGGTGCTGAGTAGACGAGCTGTTGAAGCTAGCTCACTAGAGGTTGTGCATGTGTTGGCACATGTGCTTGCATCTCTATCTTTGTCTTGTCGACATGGGTGGGAGAGGATCTCCATGAGCTATGTGTCGACAATCTGAGAACCTCACCTTCTGCTTAGAAAGTATCAATGGGAAATGAAAATAAATTACTATTTCTCAATGATCATATGTGGAAACTTTATTGCTTCCTCTCCATTATTATAAGGAAATATTTTAGGGTTGCTTGCATACTACTTTGGGGATAAGGTTTCTTTTTTATTCCTTCACAACTGTCGCTAACTCTTCTATGTCATCCATCACCAAAGAGGAAAGAGAGCCATTGAGGACTAGTTTTTAGAGAAGAGAAAATAACAAAATGAAAATGATGATTGTTAATTAAAATAAAGATGTTCACTTATATATATATATGTATATATATATATGTGTGTGTGTGTGTGTGTGTGTGTGTGTATATATACATATATATATAGCAAAGCATAATTTGTTGGAATCATCTAATGGGTTCACTTAAATCAGACCCAACTCATCACCTTCTAACATTTCCTCTCAACTTAGTGAATACTTATCATCTAATTATAACTTAGATGCAAGTTGAAGGAAGGTTGACCCATTCAATCTCTTAGTCAATATATCAACATGTTGATCGCAAGTTGAGACAGTGTGTATATGATATTGCATTTGAACTTTTACTTATTAAAGTGTCAATCTATCTTTACATATATTGTATTATCATACTAAATTATATTATGAACTATATTTATTACTAACTTATTGTCACAGTATAATTTGATAGTTTGATACCATTTAATCTGTCTTTTAAGATTCTTTTCACCTAGAGCACTTCATAGATCCCTTGTGTCATTACTCTGTGTTTGGCCTCACCATAACATGTTGTCACTTAAAAAAGTACAATAGCATGAGATAGATCTTTGGTCAATGATAGATAGAACCTACATAATCAACATCAATATGCATCTCTAAATTTAATTTGTCTTTATTTGGTGCACCTTTTAAATATTGAATAATTTTTTTAGTAGTAAGTGATTCTCCCATAGATTATGTATGAATTGGTTGAGGACTTCCACAACGTAAGATATGTCTAACCTATGTGAGAAATTTATTAACTTTCTTATTAGTCTTTTGTATATTTACCTTGTTACTTTCCTCGGCCTCACTAAGTTTATAATTAAGATCAATAAGCATACTCATAGATTTGTAGCCTAATTTTCTGATATCTTGTAATAGATCTAAAATATATTTCTATTGTGAAATAAATATGCTATGTCCGTAATAACTACAAAGTAAGTTACTTCTATTTTTAGAAAATACCTCAACTTTCCTAGTGTCTTAATGTCAAAATCTGTTAATAGTTTTTTTTCTTAGAAGTTATATTCCATAATTATCATTCTCGATCATTATTATATCATCTATATACACTAGGAGAATTGTGATTCATCTTGATAAATAAAAAAGCGTGTTTGCTTAATAATGTGTGTTCTTTGTTAGATGATTTATATTATAAATCACACATCACCTTAAAAAATTTTCCAAACCAAACCTTGGGGCTTGTTTAAGTTTGTACATAGCCCTTTTTAACTTACATACTACACCTTCCTCAATATTATTATTTTATAATCGAGAAATATCTATATATATGTATATATATCTTCATCTAACTCTCCATGTAGAAAGTAATTTTTTCAATCAAATTGTTGAATGCCCAATTCATAATTTACTATTAAGTAAAATTTTAATTGTACTCATTTTTGTAATTAGGGCAAATGTTCTGATGTAATATATTACGTATCCTTTGGCTGCTAAATGTTGTGATGTAATATATGATGTAATATCATATAGTACCATCAATATTATATTTTATTGTATAGACTCATTTACACTCTATTTTTTTTTATTGTGATATTTTTACTTATTCTCATGTGTGATTTTCTCTAATCGTTTTCCAAAACTTATTTTCATTCATCCTAAACTAATGCTTCTAAAACATTAGAAGGAATTTAGCGGGATCAAAAGTAGTGAGAAATATCCTATATTAGAGTGAAAAATATCGTGAATTTCTTGTACATTTTGTCTTTTCCTACTTAAGGGCTTTAACTAATTCTTCATCATTTTCTTGTGGCACTAAAGATTGTGTATTTTTAATACTTTGTCTACTTGAAGAGATCATTGGATTGTTCATGCTCAAAAGAGTTTAAAGCATGAAGTATTATTGTTGTTTCCTTTGGTGATATGGGTGTTTCAAAGGTATACTTGTTAACATAGTTCTGTTGCTTTACATTTTCTTCCTCCATAACATTAGGATGAATTTTTCTCTTAAAAACACTCTTATCAAAGTAAGCTCTATGCTCATGAAATGTTACATCATTGAAAACAAAAAAAATACTTAGAGGGTAGTAATATTTATACTCCTATTTTGTATTTGATTGTCCAATGAACACACATTGAAGAGGACTTAGGTCAAGTTTACTCTCAATTGGGTTATGAGTATAGACAAAATATATGCACTCAAACACTCTAGAAACTCAATTATTCTTTAGTGAGATGTTGGGGTAAATTTGAGATAAAACATCCAATGGGCTCCTAAGACTAAGTACTCCAGTTGGAAACCTATTAATGGGGTGCATATTCATTAAGATAACCTCACTGAAAAATATTTTAGTCATTTTCATTTAGAATAGAAGTGATATGTCCACTTCTAATATATGTTGATTCTTTTTTTCCACAACTCTATTTTGTTGTGGAGTATTAACACATGAGATTCCTGGATAATTCTCTCACTTTAGAAGTATCTTAAAATAATATGATTAAAGAAATTCTTTGTATTATCTTATCAAAATATTTTTATTTTTATTACAAGTTGGTTCTTAATGAGTGAACATAATTATTACATAATATTACTCACTTATGTTTTATGATTTAACACAAAAAATTATGTGTTCATGAGAAATTATCAACAAAAATAACAAACCATCTAGTTTCTAATATATTAGAAGTTGGTGATGGGTCCCAAACATTGCTATGGAATAATGATAAATGAAAATTGTTACTCATTTTAATAGTCAATAGATATATTGTTCTTTGATGCTTTGCAATCTCATGTACATCACTTTTTTTTAATTTAAAAAAGACATATTAAGCAATGATGACAAAATAAAAAAGCTTCAAACTTTGTTAAGATAAAGATCTTATGTCTTCAACAATTATTTGACTCCTTAATATAGCGTTGTTCTGATGCTCCAATCTTTTTGTCTATTTATCATAAACATCACAAATATCACTATCAATTTATAAGATATGTCTCTAACTGACCTTTTAACATAAATCAAGTTAGTAGAAAGTTCATGAACATATAGGACATTTCTTAGGGTGCTAATAGAATCTAATTGTATAACTCAAATCCCAACCACTATACTTAGTGATTCTTTAATTGTGACAACTTTCTATATGAAGACAAGGGTTATATGATATAAAATAATTTGAAGAGTGAGTCACATGGTTAGTGACACCCACATCTAATATCTAAGAACTTAGGAAATCATTAGATGTAACTTGTAATACTATAGAGTGGGGTTTCTCATTAGAACACATTGAAGGTACATTGGAGCTGAACGGTATGACTGATTGCAACCACTTGAGTTCAGCCCTGCTACTCTCCATCTCTCATCATGTGGTGGGCTTCGAAGACATAGGTGTCTCTAAAAGTTGAGAGCTGGTCAAACTCATTTGAATGTCTACTTGAGGGGTGATTAAGTGAGCATGGCCTTTCACTTGGGAGGTGATTAAGTGGGCTTAACCCCTCACTTGAGGCCTCTCATAGAGTTTGTAGCAGTGCCTTTGAGTATAACTTGCTCACCTATATTAAATGTATGATAAGTTATTTCGACCATCATCTTTTTCTCTCTCTTGGCTTGAATCATTTTTAGGTTGGACCACAAATGTTGAACTTTTTATGTTACTTGGTTCTACCATGTGATTCTTACAACTCTTTTCATTTCTTATGATGACAATCACCTCTATCTATTAAATCATGTATTTTTCTCTTTCCAAAATTTGAGCACGAGCTTAATCATACGTAAGATTGAGTACTTTTGAGAACAAATAAATATTATCTTTCTCTATATATTTTCTGAAAAACATATCTCATTATTTAGGTATTGAGTGATAGTAGGTCTATACTGACGAGACTAAATCGTATGATCGTTGAATGCACACGATTCAGTGTCAAAACAAAGTCCTAATCTTACCAATTTATGATTAATCAAAGTAATTAATTAGTATAATGGTAATTAAGGGTCGAATCCACAGAAAATTAGGGAAATTTGAGAGATATCTTTGAAATTCGGTCAAATCAGACGATGAAATTAGGTTAGAAATTGGAAAATTTACTAAATTAAGAAAGATAACTCAATTTCGAATCCATGGAATCAAAAATCAGGTAATTTGGATGAGAATTCGAGGAGTAATCGAAGTTTGAAGTTAAGAGAAATTTTCGTATCGCGAAATGATTAAAAACAGAAATTAAAACTAAATTAAACTTAATCTACAATACTTAAAGTAAAATTAACAGTAAATGATGAAAGATTAAGATGAAAACAAATAATCTAACCCAAATTAGCCTTCGAAATGATCCAATTAATCGCCGGATGCAAGGCTTTTCATTCCGAATTTTCGAAGACGAAAGAGGAGTTCAAGACTTGATTTCTTCCAATTCTTTCAATCAAACATTGAAATTAAAAATCCAACAGAAGCGGAAATGAGTTTCAAACACAATGAAAAAGATGGCGCGCGAATTGAAGCTCTAAACAAGGAGAAATTGAAGATTGATCGCGGCCGTTCTTCCGTCGCGAAGAACGGATTTTATAAAATTCGTAAATGATCGTGGCTGTCCGATCTGATGGAGTTGATCGCGATGGACGATCGCGATGAGACGCCTCTTCTCGAATCGTCGCGACGATTCGACGATCGTCCGATCGTGATCGTGCGGTTAAGATGTGATTGGATGTCCATCTGATGTGAATAATCTGGACCGTTATAACCCTCGATCAGACGGTCGCAATTTATTCACTTAAGTGAGTATTTAGGCACGTGGTTGATCTCTGATCGCGTGGACCTCGATTCCACGTGATCTACGCACGCTATTTGTCGCGATGTCGATCGGACGCACGAGATCATGCCACGCGTCCTGCACATAAAAAAACTAAGGGACTTTAGTCCCACACGGGAAAAAGAAAGGACTTTAGATCCACGTGTACACGCGCGACATATAACCCCTTTTTGCGATTTTTTAATTAATTTAAAACATTTAAAAATCGAAAATAAAAATAAAAATAAATAAATTCAGAAAAATTCCATAAATTCTATAAAATTGTAAAAATCATAACTTTCAAAATACAACTCCAAATTAATTCAAATTTGTTTTTTTATTCAAAATTGAATAATCTATCATTATAAAAGGTCAAATTATTAAAATAAGAAGAGAATAAATTTTAATTAATTTTAGACATTTATGTATTATATAAAATAAATTTATATAAATACATAAATGTTAATAAATATAATTAGGATTAAAGATTGTAATGTGTAATTATTTATAATAATCTATAATTTGGTGTATTTTAAGATCATAACATGAATTTACACAAAATGATAGAAATATACTTAAAATATGATAACATGCATATATTTGTAATGATTAATGCATTAATTTGCATTAATAATTATATAATTACATGCATAAATAGCATGTTATCATATACCAATCAATCTCTTATCATAATATTGTCAACTCATTTGCATATTCTCATATTCTTTTACTATCTTAACTTATAAGATATGCTTGGATGATAACTTTATATATCTCAATCATATCTTCTTTTGTTGAGAAAACTTTACTCATTTTCATTCAAAATGCTTTTGTTGTGAGTAGAAATAGATATTTAATATTACCTATGGTGTCATTATATTATATAGTCATATTTCTATAATCGCATCATCTTTCTTTTAGAGTTTAAACTAATAGTCTATTTGTGATGACCTTGGTTCAGGGAGATGATTTAGTTTTTCCTTTCTTGTTAAGAAACCTCAATGAACTCACTTTATTAGAATATATTTCTCCTATTAGTTTGAATTTAGTAGGTATATTTGACAGCTTTAAGTAAAGTTTAGAACATTTAGAAGAGGGCATGCTAGACATAGAAGAATGTCAATTATCTCAAGCATATGTAATAATTCCTTAATCAACAAGTATTGTACTATCGCAATAATTCCTCAGTCCAAATGCATGAAGTTAATTTGAGGAATAATTGGGTCTTATTGAGAAAGACTACACAAATCCTACCTTGGATGGTACAAATCGTTCTTTCCCCTCTATAGATGTGAGATCTAAATAGAACATAGAGTAATAGTTATTCGGCAATAAGTAAATGATATTCACATAGACATATGAAAAAATCCCTAAGGAAAAGTAAAACTTAAGGCATATGTCAAACATTTATCAACAAAATCAAGAGAATATGATCTAAGGAAAAACTCTAGGTACAACACTAGTTAAGAACAAGTATACATGGACAACTCTAATACCATGTTTGATTCCTTTACAACTGTCATTAGCTCATTTGTGTTGTTTGTCACTAAAGAAGGAAGATAGCCATTAAGCCCTAATTTTTGGAAGAGGGAGAAAAACAAAATGAAAATAATGCTTGCTAATTAAAATAGAGATGTGAACTTCTATATATATATATATATATAAGACAAAGGAAAATAAGTTAGATTCATCTAATGAGTTCACTTAAATTGAATTCAATCCATCATCTTCTTGTAGATTCTTTTAGTTTTGACATGAAGTTTTGACATGAAGTTTTGACATAAAGTTTTGACACATATAGTAGAAAATATATTGTGAATTATTATTGAATAAATTAAATTATAATTCATCTATATGTATCATGATTATTTCATCATAAGATAAATATTATTGAAAATACTTAAATTACATATATTGATAATATTTTATGTGATCCTATGACTAACATTGAATCTAAGGAGTCACGCCCTTGAGATATTTTTTATATTTAAATAATATAGTTGATAAGTCATTATTATTGAGTTAATAATTAGTAAATAATATAATTTTAGTATTAACTCATAATAAATAAACTTATATTTGTGTTAAATTTTGAAAAGTGGTTTTCAATTGATTAATGTGAATTTTTAGCTAATTATGTGATTTTCTACGAATTTATATAATTTTTATAATCTTATTTTTTTGATAAATAAAGAAAAAGAAATACAAATAAAAATATAATAAAATAGGGGGACTCGTTGGCTAGTCAGACCCACAAGGGGGTCGAAAGCGTAATCGAGGGGAGTCACAAGCAAGGGCTCGAGTGGCTAAGACAAATAGGGGCACACATGTGTCACTCTCTTTCCACGTCACTGGTAGCTAATCGATTGTTGGGTAAAGAGTGGTCATACACACAGAAGAAAATGATTCATTATTTCTAAATGTGATATTACTATATATTCATCCCAAACTTCGACACACAAGCGATGTAAGACTAAACCTACTTCACACCTTCCTCTGAAAGGCTTTGAAGATTTGAATATCTAAATTACCTCTTATTTATAACAGAGATATAGCATGATGGCATCACTTGATAAGGGCATTAGAGTATTTATTTCAATCTCTCTCATATAGACATGTAATCAACGCAAATTTGAATCCTCCTAAAGTCAAAACTCATATTTTTATCTGATTATCATGACTCTCCTATAAATCATTAGTGAAGGATTATGCTGTCAAAATCATTAGATCATCAGCAAAAATTTTGTCAACGTGATTTGCGGAGCATTTTTACTAAAATTACTGAACGAATCTATTAAGTAAATCATCTCCGATTGATCAACGAATAAGTTGTTGTTGAGAAGAGGATGATTCGCCA
Organism: Spirodela intermedia; assembly: GCA_902729315.2. Classification (NCBI taxonomy): domain Eukaryota; kingdom Viridiplantae; phylum Streptophyta; class Magnoliopsida; order Alismatales; family Araceae; genus Spirodela; species Spirodela intermedia. Next base: position 8,002,076 of record LR746268.1, on the reverse strand, counting down.
AGAGACGAGACATCACCTCTTTAGAGCGTACTAGATGTGAGGAAGAGCCTCATCTTGTTGTACAAACCTGAGGATGAAGCTCCTTGACATGCACTCTACCTCTATCTAGCTTTTCTCCGTTGGGTGACAGTCATCAGAGAGTTGTAAAGTTGACATTTTTCTGTTATGTCAGGTGATAGTTGCCGGAGATGATTCGACGACCCATTTCATTGATCTCTAGACTTTGCAAGGAGATCTAAAGATTGCTTACGTCTTCTTTGTCCAAAGAGAGCCTTTGAGGCCTTGGACACTACACGAGGATCCTCCCAAACACTCAAGATTTTAGTGCATCGCTGATGCATCGTCACTACGATGCTAGAACTCTATTTTCTACTTTCAACTTAATTTTTGCTTTATTTAATAATAATTTATGTGATTTAAATTTACCAAGCTATACTTCATTTAGTTACGTTTCTTCTAACTTTTACAGATCTTAATTTTATCAATTAAATCATCTATAATTACTTACGTAAGAATTACTGAACAGAACTCTATTTTCACCTGATTTGTATTCGTCGAGTGTTGGTGTCATCATAATGTCCGCACCCTTATTTTTCTTTTTTTATTTTATTTTCATTTCTTAATATAAAATTTATAAAACATGATATTCTTTGAATTTTTTTTTGAATATTTACTTGATATTATATTACATCCTTCGTGATTGACCTAGAAAATTATCCCTATTTTTAAAAGTTTTATTGAATTATAATTGATATAGTTTTTCAAAAATATTTTTAAATATTTGAAAATTAATATTTTCTAATTTTATAAAATTTAAATTTATGTGATTTACTATATACAATGACTAAGTCACATCAATAGTGTAACACTCTTGAAACATAAGTATAAAATAACTTGTGTCAACACATATAATGAAGCCTTATGTATATTTTAGAAAATCAAAATTACTAATAACATTTAAACATTGCACATGAGCATTTGAAGAACGAAGCATCAATGTAAAAATTATATAGAAAATAAAATAGACAACATGAAAATGCTTTGTGAAAATGGAAAAACTAGTGTCAAAATATTCAAATCTAAGTATGGAAAAATTTAAAATCAAAAGTTGTAGTGACAACATGAAAAGCTGGTTAGATAATCAAATAAAAAATATATGATCAATGACTAACAAAAAATTTGAACCCAACTCCCACATAGTAATTGAGTTGATTGTTTGTACAAAGTAAAGAAAGAGACAAAGAAGTCATTGATGTGTAACTTGTACGATGACATGTCATAGTCCTATGTGGAAAAAATGTCAAAGTAAAAATGACCAACCTTCAACTTAGTATCAAGAACGAGATCATCTATTGAAGTGGCATAAATATCTAGATAGAAACTTAAAGACCACATGTGAGAGACATGTTTTCAAGTAAACAAAAACTCAAGGTTAGTCTCACACACTCTTGATAGTAACACATCATTAGAGTTCGTGGAATAAATGACAAGCTCAATGACATTATATTAGCTTAAACTTCAAGACAAAGACATTTATTATTTAGTTGAAGATCTACAAACATAATATTGAGGATGACATACCTACGAGCTAAAAGATCTAAACAAAAATATGACGGAAGGTCAAAAGTATAAATCTAGACAATAACTCATCACTAGAAGACGTAGACTGAAAACAAGCCAAATGATTTTCTCTCAGTAAGATTACTAAAAAATAAAAATTATTTGTTGATCAATTACGAATCTTTAGATAAGATATTATGGACAACCATCACTAGAGAAGAAAGCATGGAAGTGACAAGAGGGTGAAGATCATTGGAGTGTTGATGAAGCAACATGAAAATATTTAAATTAATACATCCAATTTTTAGATGCCAAAAAGATTATTAGAATCGATTCACCCCACCTCCTAGTACTTTATTTAGTCACATTGAACCTAAGACTTCTAATAATTCATGTGACAAATAATTTCTTCTTAAGAGCATACACTTAAGTGCTTAGATCCAAGAACAATGAGAATTCTTTAATGTGCAAGTTTCTTGAATTTATCAGGTAGATTAATATATTTTCTAATTACTCTTTGAAGTGAAATAATAAATTATAAAGTTAATAAGTATTGTCAAATCACATAAGTTGGCTTTCATTTTAGAATTCAAGAATCAATGGCTATTTATGTGAAGTGAAGATGGAAAATGACTCATAGCTCTCTTGTTTTATTATTGTTAGAATCCATACCTTAAACTAGGGTCAACAGCCTAGCAGTAAGTAAGCTACATGAGTGTTCCCAACATTCATGACACAAAAGCTAAGGACCTTATCTATTTCTCCACTGAATTTCATGAGAAGACCATAGGTGCCTATTTAGAGATTTGTTTGAATATGAGCAAAGTGTTGAGGTAACTAAAAATATCTTTGGTGTTAACACATAAATGTTTTGACATGTATAATAAAAAAATATTTCTAAAATATTTAAATTATAATTCATCTATATATATCATGATTATTTTCATCAGAAGATAAGTTTAATTGATAAATATTTAAATCATATACATTGACGATGCACTGTGTAATCTTATGACTAATAATGAATCTAAAGAGTCACTCCCTTTAGATATTTTTTTGTATTGAAGTAATGCAATATAGTATTATCTGAATATAAGTACAACATAATCAATGTCAACATGTGTGACAATGTCTCACATATATATTAAAAAATTAAAGTCACTAGTGATATTAAAAACCTAACACTTGAGCAATATGAATAATGGAGTGTCAATGTAAAAAATGTTTGAAATATCAAAGACATTATAATAAATATGGGATTCAAACTCATGAAGTACACTTAGTATAAGTGAGAAAAATGATGACTGAATTTTTAAAATCAAATAGGAGTCAAAATTTAAATTTGAAATATTGTAGTGGTTGAGATAGATGATGGCACATGGAAAGTTGGTTGAGAAATATGCTTAGTGATTAAAATAAGGCTCGAACTCAAGACCTACAAAGTAGTTGAGCTTGACCGTTCACATGAAATAAAGAATGAGATAGAGAAGTCATCATTGTGTAACATATAAGGTGACATGTTAGAGTCCTATGTGAAGAAAATGACAAAACAGAAATGACCAAACTTTAATATAGTATCAAGTGAAAGATTAATCATTGAAGTTGAACTATCTCTATATAAAAACATTGAAAACCTCCTCTAAGAGATGTGTGTTTTAAAGTAAATAAAGACTCAAGGTTAAGCTCCCACACACTCTATAGGATAACATGATAATAGAGTTTGTGGACTAAACAACATATTCAACGACAATATCTTAGCTTAACCCTAAAGATATACTAACTATTATACATACTAAATTAAATAATTGTGAAGTCAAAAAGACTTTGAAAGACAAGATAATCCTCTCACAAAAAAACAGAAAATTTTAGATATTAATGCAAGTTTTGTATTGAATTCCAAAATAATTTTAAAAAAACTTCTCGAGTTTGTCTAAATTACATTTACCATGCATCCTAAACTTAAAAGTTACTTCAATCATCTGAATTGAGATGTTTGATACATTGGTTACTCTAATAATTTGTGATAAATCAGATAAATTGTGGTAGTTGTTCCAATCTAGATCTTGTGGATTCAAGATCTAAACTTTGATATGTAGCACCAAGAAATTATGAGTGAAAGATTTTGAAAGCTTTTCAAAAGAGAAAAATGTCTCTCCTAAACTAAAACTAGAAATGGCTGGTAGAAGCAAAAATATGGTGAACGCTTGGATAAAAGTTAAACTAGATTACATGAGGGACTCTTTACTAGACTGAACAAGGGAAGTGCACATCATGACTTTTAGTCTCTTGCATGCATTTTGTTTGGCTGTCTATGACCTCTCACATAACCAATTGAGTGAGAAAGCTTAGTTCAAGACACTGTGGGTTTTTCATGTGAAAAACAACCCAAATGCACTTCAGCAAAAAAAATTTGAACAATTAGGTCAAGAGTTAAAACATGATATAGCATGGGTCAAAGGAAGAAGTTTTTTCTTTGGTCACAAGGTTTAATATTGTTTTTTGCACTCTTCATTTTTTTTAATTGCCTATTATTGCTATAATGATTGGTAGAGGTGAAAATAGGTTTTTAAGTATATTTTTTCTCATTTTAATTTCACATTTTTTATGTGCATTCACAATGATTTCATTATTGTAGAATTTCATCCACTATTCATGGACATTACAAATGAAGCACAAATTAAAGCACTTAGCATGAAGGAGACTTTTAAAAAAACAGGTCAGACCACAAAATTTTCAATCCATATGAATATTACAACTTTATCTTAGTAATGTAGGATGTTTTGCACAAGTCTAACATCTTGACATATTACATCACACTAATGGAATTTTTAATATTTAATAGAAATTTTATTCATGTAAGCACAAATGTGGCAGTTCTAACATCATCTACTTATCAAGATATTGAAACAACATGTTCTAAAAAAAATTAGATTCTTATTTTAATTTTTAGATGATTAATGTCTAGTTATTATTTCATCATGCAAGACATGAGAGTTTTGGATTTTTAGTCCCTTAGTTCTTTTCTCATTTTCTTCTGTTTAGGTTTCTCTTCATTTTGGTTTTTTTAGTTTATCCAAGATATTTATTTTATATTGTCTCTACTTTGAAAAGGGCATATTTTACATCTCCCATTAACTCCACCAACAAGTCAATTACACATCTAATTTTCTGCGTCAAACTCCTAACACCTAAAACCTTATTTGGTCTGATGGATAACTACTAACTCTATCATCTCCATCATCTATGAAGTACATTGCTCCTCATCAAATTTTAACATAAACAAGTTGGCAAACCCTACAATAGCCAATTGAGTGTTTTCAAAAAGTATGATTTGACTTATTCAATTGATTGATGTAATAATATAATTGCACATAAGTTATTCTAACATTATGATTGGTCAATTCACTAACAATTATTTCATTGCAATTCCCTAACCATTGTCTAGTGAAGGTGCTTGACTCTAGATAATATTCTTATAAGATGAAAAAATTAATCAAGATTTAATTGATTGTTGTACTATTATAATTATACAAAAAGTTGTTCTAAAACTTTGATTGGTCAATTTAGTGACAACTGTTCCCTTGTAATTCATTAACAATTGTCTAGTGAAAGTGCTTCATTCTAGATAATATTCTTATAAGATGAAGAAATCAATCAAGATTCAATTGACTACTATAATATTATAATTGCACAAAAAGTTATTCTAGCACTATGATTGGTCAATTCGCTGCCAATTGTTTACTTGTAATTTGCTAACCATTGTCTAGTGAAAGTGCTTTACTTTAGATAATATTCTTATAAGATGAAAAAAATAATCAAAATTTAATTGATTAACATAATATTATAATTACACAAAAAGTTGTTCTAACACTATGATTGGTCAATTCGCTAACAATTGTTTACTTCTAATTTGCTAACCATTGTCTAGTGAAAGTGCTTTACTTTAGATAATATTCTTATAAGATGAAAAAACTAATAAAAATTCAATTGATTAACATAATATTATAATTACACAAAAAGTTATACTAACACTATGATTGGTCAATTTAGCAGCAATTGTTCCCATGCAATTGCTAACAATTATCTAGTGAAAGTGCTTGACTCTAGATAATATTCTTATAAGATGAAAAAAGTAATCAAAATTCATTTGATTGTCATAATATTATAATTGCACATAAAGTTGTTTAACACTATTATTGGTCAATTCAATGACAATTGTTTCCTTGTAATTTGCTAACAATTGTCTAGTGAAAGTACTTTACTTTAGATAATATTCTTATAAGATGAAAAAACCAATCAAAATTCAATTGATTGCCGTAATATTATAATTGCATAAAAAAATTATTTTAACACTATGATTGGTCAATCTACTAGAAATTGTTCTCATGCAATTTGCTAACAATTATCTAGTAAAAGTGCTTGACTCTAGATGATTTTTTATAAGATGAAAAAATCAACAAAAATTCAATTGATTGTCATAATATTATAATTTCACATAAAGTTGTTTTAATCCTATGATTGGTCAATTCAATGACAATTGTTTCCTTGTACTTTGCTAACAATTTTCTAGTAAAAATACTTTACTCTAGATAGTATTTTTATGAGATGAAAAAACGAATCAAAATTCAATTGATTGTCGTAATATTACAATTGCATAAAAAGTTGTTCTAACACTATGATCAGTTAATTCATTGACAATTGTTCTCTTGCAATTCACTAACAATTGTCTAGTCAAAATGCTTGACTCTAGGTAATATTCTTTTTAGATGAAAAAATCAATCAAAATTTGATTTAAAAATATTTATATATACCTCATCATGTATGTAGACATATTGATCATGAAAATGTGAATTGTATTATTTCAAGCTACTTGTAGAATAAGTATTTCTAAATTTATGTGATAAATCTGATCATTGTCATAAAAATGATGGTAACTACATCATTTATTACTTACTTGGCGAGCACTTACAATGTCTCTATATTATTTGATGTTGTAGTGGTATGTTGGTGCTGATTTTGATGGTGACATAGACAGGAGAAGTTTTCTGCCCTTATGACCACTTCACTTTGACCAGGGGCTCAACAAATTACATGTTTTTGTACTGTCAACTGTAAAGATGAAGAGTTCTCTGATAGTGTGTTTTTGATTTGATGAAGACACAGTGTTCTTCATCTAAGCATAGAAAGATTTAGCATAAAAATTTATGCTATTCAAAGATGGTGTGCTTATCCTTCTGAAGATTATGTCACAGAATTGTATCACACATTAAAACAAAGGTCGTGAGTCTCAACAATTTTTAGCAAACAGAGAATCTTTTCATCTTGGAGTTGTTTGTGGAGAAGCTGGTGGCCAGCCACACTTCCAAGCAAGCAAAATGTGATGTGTTTTTGATGGTCGTTGAGAAGAAGAGATGTGGGCATGCTTCATGTAGTCATCGAGTACTCTCTCTGTGTGTCTCTGTGTCTCTGTCTCTCTGTCTGTCTCTCTCTCTCTCATTTTAAGTCCGAAAACGACTCTCGTAGGTTAGACGGCTGAAAGAAATAGTATTAAAGACGCCCGAATGCTTACACCATTTACACAAAATCTGGTATTTTCTTTTTTTTCTATTCTTTTTAATCCTCGCCTTTTTTTCCTTGTCAGCTCCTCCTCCCTCTTTCTGTACCACATGATTTCAGCACTCCATCAAGGAATCACCCATGTCACTTCTTATTTATTAAGTTTCAAAGGCATATCCGATATGCGCATAGTTCTTGCTTTCGCCACCAATATGTACGTATCTTTGGGTGGTAGGGGAGGGGCTCAGACGCGATCGAGCGGGTGTAGAGAGAGAGAGAGAGAGAGAGATGCTGACATGGGAGTGATCATGGTACTGAGAAAGCCATGCTTCTGGTGGGACTGACAAGGAGAGGCCTTCCTCTCCTATGACCGTCAACTTTGCGAATTCCGAGGGACGACTTTGACTTGGTGAATTAATTCAACGACAGCCAAAATGCCACCGTATACACCGATCTGAGGCGAGTTGATGAAGAATGAGGATTCAATTTAACCGACTATGAAAATATTTCCTTCTAGGTCACTCTCATACAAGGAAGATGAGGTTCACAACGGGCATCCTTATCGTCAGTAGGTAGCAAGTTACTAGCTAAAAAGAAGAGAGACAAAACCCAAGGAAACCACTGGCGTCTCCATTGAAGGATACGCCACTAAGATGGCGTAGAGTCCAGTGATCTCTGCCATCAAATTCCTCGCGATCCTCTCGCAGACCACGCCAAGAGTAGCCAGCTGATTGTTTCAAATATAGAAGAGTTGGAGAGGAGATCTCCAATAGGAGAGGAATCGGAGCTAACTATGCTGGCAAGAATAAACGAAATAGGGTCCATATAAACTAACACACGCGTGCTAGTTTTTAATTTGACCGACCTAAAGGCTAAGCGCGGGGTCCAGTCTCTCCTTAAATTTTAAGTGCCAGAAAGAGAGAAGGGGCGTGGCCACCTGGTGAAGTGCAGTGGAATTGCACATCACCAACTTCTTTGATCTCAGAAGGCTGAAGGGTAAAAGCCGACATCTTAACCGGCTCTTCGTTTCACCGAATACGCCGACAAGATAATTTCTTGGGAAGAATATGACTATATTCCAGGCAGAGTCTGCCGCTGTAACTCGGCGAAGAAAGAATGCCACCGGAACTAAGCTGCTCAAAGAATCGCCGTCTTTAAGTCACTGTCTATGAAACGCCGGAACCAAGGATGAGGAAACGGACACATCTCCAAGGACCAGGATATTGTTCCGGCTGGAAAGAGAGCGAGGAAGAAGCCTCTGAGGGAAATGTAAGTACATGCAATCTCCGGGCATATACTCTCGAATCCTCGGAGCCCGATGATCTATTGCTTAGTTCCGCCTTAGAGCATAGGAGAGAAAAGCGTTGGCGAAGGACTGGTACCACTAAACCATTTCAGAGTGCGAGTGTAGGGCAAGCTGCTTGGAAAGGGACGGCCATGCAGGGGATAAGGTTTGGACGAGAGAAAATAGAAGGGGCATTTATGGAATAGTCTGGCAAGATAATAGTCTCTACCCTCCCCTCCCCCACAGCTGGTGCAGTTTAGCTGTTGAGCATCAACGCCTCCATGCCGAAATAGCTAAAAGGGCGAGTGGGTGCACACCTCACTTCTTTGTGGCACCCGTCCCCGGGTCTTCCTCTTCAGTACAGAGGAGGGGGAAGAGAATGACACCAGACAAGGTGAGTTGGCGGTCAGAAGCTGGAAAGTGACTGTGGAGGAGTGTTGAGTCGGATCCAAATGACCAGATCTCGATCAGACCATGGAGGGCACGGCCGCCTGACTCAGAGACCATATGGTAGAAGTCGTCGAGGCCCTTTCGCAGCCGTGTTTTAGGGCTTAGAACGAAAAGGCCTTCAGCGCGCAAGGGTGGTTTTGGGAATTTGTTTAGAAAAGCAAGGTCGAAAACTAGTTATAGAGTTCCGGTTTACAAACTAATGTCTACGTCTCGCAGCTCTTTACAAGGGAAAAAATGGCAATCGGCATTTGGAAACTCCTCACTAAGAGCGACAGAGAGAGAGAAAGAGAGAGTGTTATGCGGATTTTAGCCCGACATGACATGGGGTGTTGTGCGGCCAGTTGGCGGAACGGATGCCATGAAGAGGCGGATCTTCCAGCTATCACTGACTTCAGTGCTTCTGTGGGGGTGAGCCACCGATAGGGGAGCCTTGATTTGTCGAATGCTGACGACTCTATGGTTTCAAGCCGAATAGTCGGCACGTCAGCATAAACATTCAAAACCTCCGCCTGTCGTAAATGCCCAGAGGATCACCCGAATACCTAATTATTCAGATGTTGACCCGATGGGGCACCTCTTGACGTCAAAACGCTCAAAAAATCTTTCAGGCGTTCACTGCAAGATATTTTCCCCTCCGAGATGCCGTGCTGGTTGTCCGGAGCCCTGAGTAAAGTAGAAAGAAGCTAAGAGAGAGACAGAGATACAGGCGGATGGGAGAGTGAGAGTGAGAGGGAGAGGGGAGAGAGAGAGAGAGAGACAGACAGACAGACAGGGAGAGAAAGACAGACAGAAAGAGAGAGCTGGTTCTCCCACCTGTGACATTGAGACGAAGGTCCCCAATGATGAGAGTAAGGAAGAAAGATGGTCGACAGAGTTTTATGTTTCAGACGGACCTGGGCAGTCCAGATTCACTGCTTCCCACCACCACCACCGCCGCACCCACCACTAGAGCGACGGTCGTCGTAGGCTCGGTATATATTCCAGATGGAAACTTTTCTTAGGCGTTTACTTTGCAGTTTCCACGTTAGCCATCCGTCACTGGTTCTCTGCGCTGCTGATACTCACTGTGTGGCGGGGAGGCGAGGCTGGACGGCTTTCTCTCCCATAGACCCCTGCCTCCATTAGGGTTTCCAATAAAACTGAATGCCACGGGTCATGACAGTGCTTAAATCGTTTTATTGAGGTCTCATAAACGGCGACTTGCATCACCGAAGAGACTGTGGGACTTGTCGTTGACCGTCGGCATCTCATTCAAATGCAAGAGAGTGGGTGCTTTCTTTCCCACCACGTAGGATAGCACGTCGCTGGGTCCTCCCCGTGTCACCTTGGACGCCCCACACGCAGAACAAAATCTTTGTCCTGTCGTTTGAGACAAGGTACTGCCCATCCATTTTCTTCTTCTTCTTTCCAGTAAAATTAGATATTCCACATCCCTTGTTATATAAGCACCTCCTGAGCATGGATGAGCATTCACAGCCACGAGTGGTAGTAGCTTATCGCTGCCCCTTCCCTCCACATTATAGCAAATCGTCCTCCGAAGAGGCAAGGCTAGCTATCTCAATCTCTATCTCTCTATCCATCTACCTATCTCTCGTCCTCTCTCTCTTCCTCCTTTGGGCAACAATGGCGGCAATGGAGTTGGGGTTAGGAGGCGCCGAAGAGAAAACTCCGGTGACGAAGCAACGCATGTTCTTCGCGGGAACCATGGAGAAGGTTAAGGGGAACGCCATCGGTTCGGTGAAGATGGTGAAGAAGATAGGGGAAGATGATCCGAGGAGGATACTCCATTCCCTAAAAGTGGGTCTGGCCCTCACTGTGGTGTCCCTCTTCTACTACGTCAACCCCCTGTACGAAAGCTTTGGGGTGAACGCTATGTGGGCTATACTCACTGTTGTCGTGGTCATGGAATATACAGTGGGTAGGTTGACCATACAGTGCTTCGGAGAATGTCCTAGCTGGTCATCCCTTTCCGTCAAGAATTGTGGGCTTGGGCTCTCCGAGTCGGTCATGGGTCGTTATTTAATATTAAATATGTTTTTACAGGCGCAACATTGAGTAAGGGCTTGAACAGAGCCTTCGGGACGTTGGTAGCAGGTGCACTCGGCCTTGGCGCTCACTACCTGGCAGACCTCTCCGGACCCAAAGGAGAGCCCATCATTCTTGGCCTGTTGGTTTTCATCCTGGGTAAGAAATCACATACATATCCGATTCACATTTACAATTTGGTCTACGGAACGAGTGATCTGTATCTTCTCTAAGTTGACTCAGTGAGTTCATTCTTCCTGGGCAGCTGCGGCAGCGACTTTCTCGCGGTTTATACCGGAGATTAAAGCGAGATTCGACTATGGGGCCATGATATTCATACTGACGTTCAGCCTGGTGGCGATCTCGAGCTACCGTGTGGACGAACTGATAGCGCTGGCTCACCAGAGGTTGGCCACCATCGCCATTGGTGGTGTCACCTGCATGTTCATATCCATCTTCCTCTTCCCTGTCTGGGCTGGCGAGGATCTCCACAAGCTGGCCGCTAACAATCTCGATAAGCTCGCCGCTTATTTGGAAGGTACCCCTCGAACATGATCCGCACAGGCCAGCTGATCACAGCATGAATCCCAGCGGTCCCCTTGATTAAATTATGTCTAACAGTTCGAGGAACCTTGCAGGACTGGCTGTAGAACACTTTGGGGCGAAGGCGGGGCCTGGTAACGGTCCCGGAGTGGTCACCAAACCCTTCTTACAAGCTCACAAAGCCGTGCTGAATTCGAAGGTCATTGAGGAGACATTGGTGAGCTCAGCACTCTTTCCCATATCTACCGATATGATAAATAGTCGACTGTTAAGGTTGACTTTTTTTCGAGATAAACCTGCATAAATTAAATACATTAACCAACAACATCTGAAAATTTGGAAAACCATGAAAATATGTTGTGGCTTTGACTGCTATTCCCCGTTACTCTGGTCAACGGGAAGCCACCTACTGAAAACTGAAGCTGACTCCAACATAATTTCGTCAGCCTCGGAAGGCACCAAGCGTGAAAGTCATCCGAAAGGGGTGGCAACACGTGTAAGGCTTTCGGTTTTGTATTTGTGCGATCGTCATCGGCGCATTTTTGGGTCCATAGCCTCACCGGCCACCATACCTTCAACAGGAATACAAATTTAATTTTAATATAGTTAAAGAAGTATGAATAGGTCAATGACGTCCGCGCATTCAAAGAATGAATATGTGATTTAGTTCATTTGTTTTCAGGTCATTTTGGTCAATACAACCAGATCAATGCTTTAATATGTAGTTAACTGACGTGTTCACCATCGCGCAAATTCCTTGTATGCCAAGCTCACGGCCACCTCTCAATTCCTCGCAGGCAAACCTTGCACGGTGGGAGCCAGGCCACAGCCGTTTCGGGTTCAGGCACCCATGGAAACAATACCTCAAGGTCGGCGCCCACGCCCGCCAGTGCGCTTACTACATCGAGGCACTCAACGCCCACTTCGCAAGATTAGGGGAACGTCATGTCTCCCAAGAGATGCATGGGGAGATCCGGAATGCCTGCATGGAGATGTGCTCTGTGTCTGCAAAACTCTTGAAGGAGATGGCCGCGTGCGTCCGAAAAAATACCCAACCGTCAGCCCCCGCCCACGGGCACGCGGTGGCCGTCGGGGCCGCCGTAGACGACATGAAGAACGCGGTAAGAGAGAACGGGGATGCTCTCGATGTGATTCTGGTGGCTCCCGTGGTGTCCCTCCTGTCTGAGATCGTCACCTGCACGATGAACGTCGCAAAGTCCGTGGAAGAGCTGGCCCGCCTCGCAGAGTTCCGGAGGATCGACGAAGTCCATCACCATAGATCGACCGTTCAGCCGATAACCGAGCCTGAGGACGCTCGTCATGTGATCAATGTCGGAGAGTAACGAGACTGTCCGAGACGGGCTCCTGATCTATATCAATTTCCTGGGAAAGATCTTGGAGCTGCGCTTCCGATGAACCTGGACGGAGGAGTTGAATGTGACAGAGAGGTGTTTACTTACCCGAGCTTAGACTGAGAAGGGCGATGACTCATAGATGGGGTTGGTGAATCATGCTATCTTCGTGGAGAACGTAATCAAACGCCATACTTGTTTCTAACACTATAACGAGATCAATTAATCATCCCTCTCTCTCTCTCTCTCTCTCTCTCTCTCTCTCTCTCTCTCTCTCTCTCTCTCTCTCTCTCTCTCTCTCTCTCTCTGTATGAATGACCCTTTTGCTTATTCTGTTAATGATGAGAGGTTACACATATCACCCCAGGATTATTTCCAATTCTCGTCATAATAGTCGATGAGATGTGGTGATGAAGCGGGATATGGTGTAAGAAAGCAGACTTGTAAATAATCTGTTACCTAAACTATGGACCAGGAATATTAGGATCAGCTACTTAAATTTTTCATAATTAACCTCCCTGGATGAGTTGATCATCAGATATAATAATCGGATCATCACGTCAAAAACGTACTATCAGTGCAACGACAGGGTTCATCTGTCTGACTTCGCCACTAACTAGTGATAGAGACTATGCTGACCGAAGCTATTCACATCAATCAGATAAATATTAAAAATAATAATTAAGAAAAACCCAAAAACTTTCTTCTACTTTGGAAGGGAAGAATCTAATGGGGGGCATCAGCTGAGTGCCAGGTTTGGATATTATATGCCATCTCGAAGGAACCTCCCGCAGGCGGCGAGTCCACTCCTGGTTGCCAATTTTATACCAGGGTTCCTATGGGCTTCTTGTGAGTGACCATCCAAGCGAGGTACTCATGACTCATCCCCGATTCCACAAACCCCGAAAGCAAAAGGCCTTTGCCAAGGTTCGCTGAGTTGAGGTGGTGGACTTGAGTTGTTCCCCACTCGCAGGTACCCTCCGATGTGAGAGGTTCTCTGTGAATCCTCCATGAAAGAAGAAGTAGAAAAACCAGAAGAACTACTGCTTTCTGCCATGATCTCCCGGCAACCACCCCTCTCGTCCCTTTCCAAACCCACCTCCTCAAAGTTCGACGACGGCGGCGGGGGGAGGAGGACAAAAGCTGCTGCGGCCTAGGGTTAGGGTTGGGACTTCAGAAGCTGGTGCCTTGCTCTTCTCATACGTGGGTCTGAGTCTGCTGCGTAGTTTACGGGAAAAACCAGTGGACCAGGGCGAGGGGGACTGGGTGGGCACGCCCCAGCTGGAGCATAGAATTCTGACCTAGAAAGGCCTATGCCACGCCCACCCTCCCTCCTCCGCCGCCGGCCAGATCTTCCCCTCGATCGGTTTCCTAATCATGGAAACCCCGCCCCGAGAGATGCCCAAAGAGGAGAAGGAGAGGAATATGCTTCGGAACAATCTCCTCATGGCCACGCTGATGGGCCCCCCGCCCTCCGACCTTCGGCTACTTTTCACCTGCAATGCTGCTCCACCTCGAAGGTCCACCTCGGTCAACGCATGACGCCACGCGAGAATCCCGCCGTAGGCTGAGAAGGAATATCCGGCTCCACTGCTGCAGCAGGAGAGAACCCCACTAGCAGGAAGGAGACAGGACGAAGGAACTTCCTGGGTCCTCCGGTCTTAGGGTTAGCTGGTCTTCACTTCTTTCTCCAGTGGGAGGCCGAGCCACGCTGCTAGGCTGGCTGGCTTCTCTGAGCAACCGGGCCTACAGATGATCGACCCATTTTGGGCCAAATTAAAAATAGCCCAGACCCATACCGAGGTGGGCCTCTCTCCCCTAACCTGGGCCCAAATCGAGCAGTCAGGGACGACGAAGACGGCCGCCCACACTGCACTGCACGAAGGGGGAGAGAGAGAGAGAGAGAGAGAGAGAGAGAGAGAGAGAGAGAGAGAGAGAGAGAGGGAAATACTATACACTAGAGGAGGAAGAAGAAGAAGAAGAAGCTACCGGAGGTGGTGGAGGTGGTCACCAGCCATAGACGGGATTCTGTACATTCGGGGGGAGGAGATGGAGGTCGTTGCAGTGCTGCTTGCTGTAGTCTCTCGTGCCGGGCACGGCGCCGGTGCAGAGCCTCAGGACCTCGTTGCCGGTGAGGCAGTAGTGGGCAAAGGCCAGCCCCCCGTCCACCACCTCCGTCAGATTCGGCAAGGAGATGGACTTCTTCATCGCTGCCCCCAAACTCCTCTCGCCGGCGCCAGAGAGGACGCCGTCGAGCTCGGAGAACTCCATGAAGCGCTGCGTGGCGGCGTCCCAGGAGAGGTTGTAGCGCTGCTCCGCCGTGAGGGGCCGTGGCTCGCTCGCCAGCGCCTCCTTCACCCTCGCCACGAAGTCCTCCGAGGTCCGGTAGGTCAGGCAGTTGGGGAAGCCCTTGAAGAAGTTGTTCGAGGGGTGGTCCGCGCAGATGACAAACTTCCCCATGGCCAGCGCCTCCGCCGTGGCCGTGCACAGCACGTCGCTCACGCTGGGGTTTATGAACACCTTGTACCTGGTTTTCGTTTTTGTTTCTGGGGTTTTAGACTGATGGCTTCTAAACCAAGGAAAAAAATGGTTTTTGTATTGGGGGGTTGGGGGTTTACCCGTGAAGGGAATCGTCGGCGTGGTCGCGGCCCTTGAGGAAGTTGATGTTGAGCTCCAGCTTCCTGGCGGCGGATTGAACCTCGTGGGAGTCCTCTCCGTTGCCGAACACATCGAGCTTGAAGTCATCGAGGTCGCTCCTGTGCTTGGAGAGCAGGTCGATCAGCTCTCTGTACCCCTTCGCCCAGACCATCTTCCCCAGAAAGTACGCCCCCTTGGAGAAGGCCTGCTGCCCCAGCTCCCTCTCCGCCGCGACCTTCTCTCCGACCTTCAGGAATTTGGGGTTGACCCCGTGCACGTTGCAGACGACCGATTTGGGCAGATCTTGCGTCGCCGCAGAGAGACGCAGAACCTGCAACCAAAAAAAATTAAAAAAAGGTTTATTTTATTTTATTTTATCTGCTGCCTAAACCCTGCGCGGGTCTTCCTGGGGGTGGAGAGAGGAGAGAGAAAATACTAATAATAATAATAAGAAGAAGAATAAGAATAATACCTTGTGGCAGTACACCTGGGTCACCCAGTTGTTGATGTGCTTGACGAAAAAGGCCTGGAGGGCGCCGTTCTTCTCCCTCTTGATATACTCCAAGTAATTCGTGTGGACGACGCCGACGACGTAGTTGAACTTGTCCGTCCAACGCTTCCCATGATGGTACCAGTTGAGGTGCTCCGGCTCCTCCAGGATCGCAATGTCAGCTTCCTTGGACGAGATGAACTGCGAGGTGTCCCCGGCGGGGAGGATGCTCCGCCGCTCCTTCTGAAACTGGAAACCGAACAAGAAACATGGAAAGAATTGGGTCACATGTTCCTCAGTGTCCAACGGATCTTAGGATTCGCTCTGCTCGTGATAAAGATGCCACCTTTCCAGGATAAAATGAGATCTTGAACTTGGACTTGAAGCCCACCCGCTCCTCCAGCCAGCTCCGGATGTAAGCTTCCTGCTCTTCGGGGGAGTCGAAGGTCATGCTGTTCGGATAAACCAGCTCCTGGTCCGATTTGCAGAGCCAGGGGACTAAGAGGGTCACGTTTTGCTTCTCCGACCTCGCCATGAAGGCTGCTCTGAACAATGGGTTGACCGCAGTTCCTGTCATCCAAGGGAGGCTGGCAGTTGTGACGATGGCCACGTGTCTCTTCCCATCTCCGGAGTGATTCTTCGTGGAGTCGGGCCATAAGCCGCCGTCGTAATTATGCCCGGTGCTCTGGAGGACACTGGAAATCCTGAGATCTAGGTCATCGTTCTTCTCATGATCGAGGATGGAGCCATCTTCGCCAGAGACAGACTGAGAGACAGAGTGTTCTCTCCGCTTGCTGCACAGAGAATGCACGAATCTGTCGCATATATCTGCAATCGGATGTTAAAGCCCAAGGAAATCAGCAATGCTCAGTATAAGAGAAAACATCCAGATGCATATCGAGCTAAGCATGATAAAAGAGCATGGTATTTCTTCTACGATCGATGCAACTGGATGATCTGTATTATGCATCTGAACCAAGGAAAACATATGTTACTCCTGTTCGTGTCAATTCTCTGCCAATAAATTGTGATTTAACAGTCAAATGTGACATCATAAAATATGCATGACAAATAACTTTCCTGATTTGATTTCAAATATGAACAGGTGGTGTGATTTATGGAATAGATCTTCTGCACCCAACAAGAGACTCATTCATCATACTTCGACGAATGATCGAGTGACCATGTGGCTCGTGATGACACCATGCTTCAAATGTCTACCATCCTTCAAATGGTGGACATTTTTCTTCCGAACGTTTCAATTGAGGACAGATCAACGATCATTACTTTGTGTCTTTCATTCTTCTGTCACAAACACGTTGCTGTTGCTTAAATCAGTCAAAGTCTGCCAATCAGATGCGAACTAACGATGGATTTTTTCCCTCCTGATTCCGCCACGACACTCGATCTTGCACATGAAGGTGGGTAATCACGCGTCATCATGTGGACAAGATGGTGCTATACTGATGGCAATAAAAAGTAGTACAAGGACGTCGATATTTTCCACAATCTGAAATGGAAAATCCATTTTATGGGCCACCAAAGTCATGCAGAGAATAACTTCACACGAAATTATCATCCTAGTTTAACGAGGTAACTCTGGTAAAATTGGAACTATATATCTGAGAAAATGCTTCAACCCCTGCAGTTATGCCCAAAAAGATAAATTCGTCGAATCCAGTTGACAGACACTACGGAGCTCTTTAGGGAGGATTTTAGCCCATGATAAACCATGCATCAATAAAAAGGTATCATATCAGATACAAAAGGAGGGGCGTCCCACAATATATATGGAAAAAGCTGTGTACTTAATGGTTAACTGTTTTTTAGTCGAGAAGAAGAGTAATATTTTGAAATATAAATAAGGCATAATATCACAGTATTACCCATACGTTGGCGAAAAATCCATATAACGAGCATTAGCTTATAGGAAATAGTAAAATAGGTCATCTGTCGTTATACACCTCTTCTTAATCCAAGTTGATCAAAAATGGGTCCAGATTGTTTGATGAGATATGCCAGCAGCTCAGATGCATCCAGAGGAGGTACTTCCTGAGTAAATAAGACGGGAAAATGATGAGTAAGAAGACAGCTCTTAGGGAACAAAGTGTAATTACATCCAATAAGCAGTATAAAATAAATCTAATTATTTTTTCCTAGGAGAAGAGAAAAGGTGATTACGCAAAAACAAAATGTAAATCGTTATGAGCGGTGACAAGAAAGAGTCAAAGGGATACCAAGTAAAAGATATCACACCATTGATAACTGATAGAGGATACAGCAAACAGGCCCGTTGTGTTCCTTAACTTCCATAGAAAGGTTTGACACTGAAAAGCTTCTGCGTTGAGGTGCATCCATAGAAAGGTTTGACACTGAAAAGCTTCTGCGTTGAGGTGCATCCATAGAAAGGTTCTGGTTAGTGATCAAGAGGAAGATCATCCACTGTAAATTTCAGTGTGCAGAACTGGTTGACGAAGTGTTCTCAGAATGTGGTAGTCTAGAGGTAGACCTACGGACACTCTCAGCTGCTGCGGTCACTCAAGACAAGGGAGCAATTTTTTATATCTGAAATGGCCGCATCATAGGTTGAGGCATAAGGTAAAAGGAGGACAAGGAATCTGAAATGAGGGATGAAGCAAACTTCAGATCATAAAACTATGGAAAAAAGGGATATCCAACAGGAAATATAAGGTCGTTGGGGAGATCGTATCTAAAATTATTGCAATGCCCACCAAAAGAAAACCGTGACGATGATAACATGAGGTCACATGGTTGCGAATGTTCCAGATTCCCAGATGGTCAATCGTAGAGGAAGCTAATCTCACATGGAAATGTTCTTTGCTCGGAGCTCGAAGTAAATAAAGAGGAGTCATGGAAGCAGCTTTATGTTTTGTAAAGCTTTATGGAATTTTTCTGTCAGCCACATGTACGATCCCCTTTAGGTGGGGGCAACTCGGTACCATAGGTCGTTCTTATTTCTCCACAAACTATAATCAAAACGATCTTCTAATCAAATATGTCGGTACAACCACAATTCCCTTGGAAACAACAGGATGAAAACATCCATGGATGGCATTTATTATTAAACATTCAAATACTTTATCGTGGCCAAAATGAAAAATACGATAATCCAAACGGAAGAGTCATGTTGACTTTTCAAAATTGTTTATTTTCCAGTATACTATAGCTGATTGTTCACCAAGTTTTTCTACCCAAGCAGGAGGCCTGTTTTCATAAAAAACATGGCATTGCAATCGGTTCATTTTCACCATATTTTATGCTAGATGGAATTATATTGTTTGTCTTTTACTTCTATCAAAAAGAAAGTTATATTGTTACACCATATTAGCGGAGAAGTTAGCAATTGTATACAGACAGCCTTTTCTATCAACCTCTATTTTATTTTATTTTATGCGTATAAAAATGTACAGGAAAAAATATCATGTATCTAGAACACCTTGTTCAGCATTCTTATCGCATTAAGTGTGAGAAAAAAAAATTTAGACGATGATTCAAGAGTAAAAGAAAAAGGAAGTGATACAATTGAGGTGCAAACCATTGATAAATAGAAAAGAAGTCGATAAATAGTGCAAATTGGAATAACAAGACAAAGATATAAGCATCAACGGTGCACACTAATTAATTCTCATTTAAAGGATGTAGGCGATTCAATAGAAAAAAATACTAGGAAAGTGGTTAATATTTGGACTGACCTTTGATTCTTGAGAATCCCACGAAATTGATTTCTGCACATCATGAACTAAAGTCATTCACAGTTGCATTCTGATAAAAAAAATTTATAGCTCAAGTCTAAATAGAACTACACAGACCAAAATCTTTCATTATAAGTGGAATACAATGCCAACAACTACCACGTGTCTACGACAAGAAAAAAACATGCATCGATATAACTAGGAAACGAATGTCCATTATGTAGGACTACTAATGCGACTAGGAGATGTATTCCACCCAAATATGGAGCGACAGCCTAACAAGAGCATCTGATAGCAAATGAAAATATGCACAATCGAAGCTCACATACTGAAGTCAGAACGAGGGAAAACAACGTAACATCAATCAAAAAAGCTAGGCAATTCTTTCCCGAATTCATAAAAAATACAGGACAGTCCATAATTTCCTCATTTTCTTATGTCCAATGGCTGTCAAAATCGGCCACAAAGGCAATAAAATTTACCAATTTGATCATGCTGCGGAGCTATTTATGTTCCTGAAATATGATTATCATGCTTCAATATTGCTCTTAAATTGCTCATACGACTAATTAAAGTCGCAGTTTTAACACGTACAGTTAGCAAGCCAAGAAAAAAATGTTAAGATTAATCAGAACAGGTGGAGAAAGAAAAAATAAAGTTCATACCAGGCTCAATTTCACTTTCTCCATGAAATCGGCCCCTTTGAAGGTTCCGAAAACCTCACTGGAAGGGTTCTTGAGTTCAAGTTCCCTAAATCCTGTTTTCAAAATTCGAATCGGTTCCCAATCTTTCCCTTCTTCGTCTCGCTCCACTTTCCATCTCTCATCTCGAGCCTTCCGCAGGAACCTCTTCCTGTCCAAATCCAAGATCTCTCCCTCAACCTCTCCCACCGACACGAGGGCGTTCTTAATCGCAGAGAGATCGATCTTAATCCTTGCCCTGGGCGTCCACTTCTCCAGCACCTTCTTGCTGAAATCCGGCGATGAGTATGCCCGCCGGAATTCCGACAACTTGGGTTGGATCTTCTTAACGAACTCGAGGTCCGGTATGGAGGTCGATGTAGATATCATCGTCAGTGGAGACTGGGACGCCGACGAGAACGACGAAGGTGACCACGCGGCGGCGCCTGGGACGGAGAAAGACGACGCCGAGTTGAGGAAGTTCTCCAGCTCACGGTCGAAGGAAGTTGCGAGCTTCTTGAAGGAGTTCGCCCTAGCCCGTATCAACTGGAGATCCGCATCGGCAGAGTCCCGGACCTCCCGCCACCCCCTGGATATGAACGAGATGGCCTTCTCCGCCGTCGCGGATGTGGATGGCCGGGGTTCCGCCGCGAGATTCATCATCCCGTCCACCGGCGCGGCTCAATCAGCGTTCCGCTCAGGGTTCCCCTTCCTCCCGCCAAGCCTCTGGTTAGGGTTCCGTACTGGTCAAGGAGAGAAAGAAAGAGAGAGAGAGAGAGAGAGAGAGAATTCGCGCGGCCGAGAGCTGCACAGAGGGGAGATTAGAGGAACCGCCGTGCGAGGCTTCCGGACTCTTCAGGTGGCCCATCCCGATCCCCCGCCGTCCACGTGGCCAGCCCAAGTGCAGCAAACTGGGACCACGGTGGCCGTATGCGCTACGTGCCCAATGACGTGGCCGTCAGCGCTCGAATATTCCAGCCAGCTGGATATTCCACGCGACCACGAGTGGTCGAACTGGATCTCGCAAGCTCTTACGGCTCACCTCCACCGTTAGCTCGCGAACGGCTACACGCCGTCCGCTGAGAGAGAGAGAGAGGGCCGAGAACTTTCTAGAGAGAGAGAACTTTCTAATCGAGTCCTTGCCAAAATGGGCTTCGGATGGCGTGATAATTGGCCCATGAAACAAGCGGCCCATTTGGAAACGGGGATTTTTTTGTTGTGTAGGAGATCGGGTTCCTCTTTACAATGGCGGGATCTCCTCCTTCCGGCGGCGACGGCTGTGGCGATGGCGCTGCTCCAGCGAGGGGGCCGTCGCCTGCAGGCGTGGTGCACGTTTTCTGGGACGCCGGGATGCTCGACCACGACGCCGGCGCCGGCGTGTTCGACACCGGCTTCGACCCCGGCTTCCTTGAGGTCCTCGAGAAGCACCCGGAGAACCCAGATCGGGTGAGGAACATGGTTTCGATCCTACGCAGGGGCCCCATCTCCTCCTACATCTCATGGCATCCGGGGAGATCCGCCCACACCTCGGAGCTCCTCTCCTTCCACACTCCAGGTAGGTGCTCCCCCCACCCTCTTCCACCTGCCCTCATCTCCCCCGCCCCCTCTCTCAGGCAGGTTAAGGTTCCCAGCATATCTGGATGATCTAGGGAATCTGCCTGAGAATCCATCGATCGATCCGTCCATTCCAGAGCATGTTCATCAGAGTCTCTACTGGTGTGCAGATCTGAGACGCACCTAAATCAAGGTATCCTTTACCTGTCTGTAATTCTCAGAGTACGTGGAAGAGCTCGTCCAAGCCGACGCAGAGGGACCAACAAAGCTGTGCGAAGGCACATTCCTGAATCCTCGTTCTTGGAAAGCAGCCCTGATCGCCGCCGGCACGACCTTGTCGGCGATGAAGCATCTGCTGGACGGGAAGGGGAAGGTCGCATATGCTCTGGTGCGGCCCCCGGGGCACCACGCGCAGCCCTCCCGCGCCGACGGGTACTGCTTCCTCAACAACGCCGGCATGGCGTCGCAGTTGGCTCTGGACTCCGGCTGCCGGCGAGTCGCCGTGATCGACATCGACGTCCACTACGGCAACGGCACCGCCGAAGGGTTCTACCGCTCCAGCAGGGTGCTGACGATCTCCCTCCACATGAACCACGGATCGTGGGGCCCTTCACACCCGCAGAGCGGCGCCATTGACGAGCTCGGAGAAGGCGAGGGGCTCGGGTATAATCTGAACATCCCTCTGCCAAATGGAACGGGGGACAAGGGATACGCCTACGCCATGTCGGAGCTGGTCGCCCCCGCCGTCCGCAAGTTCGACCCCTGGGTCGTCGTCCTCGTCGTCGGCCAGGACTCCAGCGCGGTGAGTGAGAGACCGAAGAATCATCCTCGACCTTTCTCCGATGCGGCGGCGAGATTCAGGCTAAGTATTTTTTTTTTGGGTGCAGTTCGATCCCAATGGGCGGCAGTGCTTGACAATGGCGGGCTACCGGACGATCGGCGGAGTCGCCCACGAGCTGGCGGAGGAGCTCGCCGGAGGGCGGCTGCTGCTGGTTCAGGAGGGCGGATACCATCTGACCTACTCGGCCTACTGCCTCCATGCGACTTTAGAGGGGGTCCTCGGGCTAGAAGAAGCTCCTCTCTTACCGGATCCTGTGGCGTACTACCCCGAGGACGAGGCCTTCGCCGTCGAGGTTGTCGATGCCATCAAGCGCCAGTGGAGGAAGACGAACCCTCTCTTCAGAGATCCCTGAAAACCCTCTCTCTCTCTCTCTCTCTCTCGCTCTGCGCTTTGGTCCGAAACAACCGTGGACCGCCCGGTAACAAATCTTAACCGGTGAGGACCTGGCGGACCGGAGCTTCCAGAGGAGGCTTTTCCTTCCCTGTTGGATCTCCAGATCTGTTGTAATCCGACCGAAGTACTACAAATTCTCTCTCTCTGTCTGTCTCTAAACCAGGGCCTCCACTGAGTTCTGATCCGACGGAGAAATGTATCCGCTTTCTATCTGACGGTCCGGAATTCTGTTGGTGTCGGTTATGGGGGAGGGGTGGGCTCTCAAGAGAGGGGGCGGTTGGATTCGTCTTCACGAGGCAGGAGGTCCCCCGATCGCCTCCGGTGGGCTTCAAGGTTCTGCTGCTGGTCGGGCGAAGGGCGATGGGTCTCCTCTCCAACAGGTTGGTGATCGCTGATTAGTCGTTCAATTCTGGGGATGAACGACTGAAGGTTGGTGGAGATCCCTTGTGATGCAGGATCGGGAGGGAGAGCTTGAAGCCGGGGGATCACGTCTACTCCTGGAGGACGGCCTACATCTACGCCCACCACGGTCTGCCGCCTTCTTCCTCCTCCTCCTAACTTTTACTGCGTCTTTCTCTTCGTCGGCTCCTCCATTCCCTGCTTCCCTCTGGGAGAGATCACCGGCGAAGGACGATATCCTCGTGGTCTTCTTCCACCGCGGCGTGATCTGCGGCTGGTGACGACTGATCCCTAGTATTTTTGATCTTCTCGGACGGCGAGAGACCCCTCTGTTGATGATCTTCGCGTTGATCCCCAACACGAATTAGGGTTCCTCCTCCGCCGCTCCTCCCAACCTGGGCCTTGGTCGTCTAGGGTCTTTTCCCGGGCAGATGATCGTCTCTCTTTCGACGAAGAAGCGATGCTTCTGTTTTTATCTTTTGCAGGTATCTTCGTGGGGGAGAATAAGGTCATCCATTTCACCAGGGCCCGAGGGGAAGAGGTGGGAACCGGCACCGTTATAGACGTCCTGCTCACGAGCTCCGGCCCCGCCCGTCCGTCGGCGGCGTGCTCCTCCTGCTCCCACCAGAGAGAAGAGCTCGGCGGCGGCGTCGTCTCCTCCTGCCTCGACTGCTTCCTCGCCGGCGGAGTCCTCTACCGCTTCGAGTACGGCGTCAGCCCCGCCCTCTTCCTCGCCAAGGCCCGCGGTGGCACCTGCACACTCGCCGCCGCCGACCCCGCCGCCGTCGTCACCCACCGGGCGACCCACCTGCTCACCAACGGCGGCTTCAGGTGCTACAGCGTCTTCAAGAGCAACTGCGAGGACTTCGCCATCTACTGCAAGACCGGCCTGCTCGTGGTGGAGCAAGGAATGGTAGGGCAGAGCGGGCAGGCGATATCGCTGATCGGCGGCCCAGCGGCGGCGGCCTTCTCCACCCCGATCCGCCTCCTCTCCACCAACATCTACGGCATGGCGGCCACGGCCGTCGGCGTGTACTGCGCCAGCCGCTACTTCGCGGACATCGGCAACCGGAGGGACGTGGTGAAGGTGGCGGTGGAGGACTTGACCTCCCAGCTGGCGACGGCGAGAGTCCAGCTCGTCGACATGAACGGAGCTCCATTCTCTCCGTCTCCATCCCGTGGAGAATCCGCCGCCGCCGCCGGCGATCGGAAGAGATCCTCCACCCGTGGATAGCCGAGGTTTTATGAACAGATCGAGGGGGTGTTCATTGCCGATCATGCCTTTGACTTTATCAGATTAAGCTGACTGCAGTAAAATAAAGACAAGTCTATATGAATGATAAGTGTTTCAGGCTACAACAAATCTGACATGTTCGTCAAGCGCCTAAAGTCAACTCCTCACAAAAAGCAGAGACCCCAGGGAGGATCATCACACCAGTAACACAGCGTTTATACAGCCGTCGTTCTCGGGATTATTCGTGACCTGGGCATATTTTCCTGCATCCGTCCAAGAAAAAGAGGGGATTAATCAAAGTCGTCTCCCCATCTCTTTCCATAAATATAGAAACACACAGCTCGCTTACCCCATACGACTTTGCCGGCAGGCGTAACCAGACCCAGCTCGCTGACGTTGACCTGATGACGTTCAGGTCCAAAAAGGAACTTTTTTTTTCAGGGTTCCACCGGAATTAAAAGGACCCAGAAACATATAAATTGAGGAGAAAAATAAATAATATGCTTCCTCACCTCAATAATGGTTCCCCGGGTGACAACGCCCAGAGAGGTGTACATGGTGCCGTTAGGGTTCTTCTTCACTCCGATGATCTCCAGGTTAAACGTGCACTTCAGCTCGGGGTGGGTCACGTGGGCCTTGGTGAATCGCAGGGCCATTGGGCGGATAAACCGCTCGTACTTGGGGGGCTTTCTGGTGAACGCGGGGCCCACAAATGTGACCTTCGAGACCATCCTCTTCCACTGTTTGGCTGGATGAACAGGTAGGTATAATTATTATAAAAAAAAAAAATTCATTAATCTGGAAATCTATCTCCCGGTGAGGAATAGGAATTATCTGGGATGGATAGATAGAGACGGGCTATGGAGAAACCGCAGTCGGACATCATCGGAGAAGATTACAACTAGTTGACTTCTAGAAAACTACAATGGAAATCTAGAGAGATTTGAAGATTAATGAGGGTTAAAGAAGCTTTCAGGGTATCTAATTTTCTCCAAAATCGCAACAGGAAGGTTCCTAAACTAGAAAAAAAAAAACAAAAACAAAAGATTTCCAAGCTAGAATTCTGTCAAGAATGTAAGGTTTGATAGATTTCAAACACCATTTGGAGCCTTAGATTGAGGCCTCTCAGAGAAAACGGAGTGGAGCATCATCAGAGAAGATTATGACTAGTTGACTTTTAGAAAACTACACTGGAAATCTAGAGAGATTGGAAGATAAATTAGGGTTAAAGAAGCTTTCAGGGTATCTAATTTTCTCCAAAACCGCAATAGGAAGGTTCCCAAACTGGAACTCTGCCATGAATGTAAGGTCTCTCAGAGAGGCGCTTCTCAGATTAATGGAACCCTAATTTAATAATTTTAAAAATGTTAAATATTCAAAACCATCGTCAAAGGATTGTATAAAGAAAGGATGTAAGACGTAAGATGAAAGATGTTGAAAAATATGCTTACACTTTCGCTTTCCAGATCGAATAACCCGAAACATCTCCTCTTCGGCAACAGGCCTCACCTTTAAAAATTTATAATTTTCATCAACTTAAGTTACTCAAAAGGACCGACAATATATAGAACAGTGGCGATGACAGCAGCACACTGCATGCCGCAACAAGAGCTGAGACAGAAGAGCAGGTACCTTGGGCAAGGGAACATCCCATTTGCCAGCTTTTTCTTTCCTCTTCTGCTTGATTGTATTACTGAGAACCTGAATTACAAAAAGAAAAATCACAGAAAATTTAGTTTAATATCAAAATTACTATCTTCATTAATGCAGAGCAAAGTGCAATAAAGAATTGTGCACTAGTTCTTGAATAGTGTTCCCACCTTGGCCCGTGTAGTTTCATCACGATCCAAGAGATAGGCAGGAAGCGCTCCATCATGGACCTTATCATCCACCTTGCGCCTAGACGTTGACTCATCGTGCATAGCAAGCCTATAATAGGAATCCAGTCGTCAGCAAGTCCCAAAGAGGATAAACTAAACTTATTTGACTACCTTCGATAGACCATCTGTTTGTGTGGCGAATGAGCACAAAATAGTGGAAAAAAAATTGTTAGCGATCGCAGGGGAACAGACCAATCAATCTGAAATCCATAGGCCGCAGCATGAATATTGCCAGATTATAAGGCATTCGAGAAATTTTCCGAGGAAATCAGCATTTGAGTGATTTAAGAAATCAATCTGAAAGACCGTCCAACTAAGAAACAAATGCTTTCAGGAGAAGGAGAAAAAGGAGACTTCTACAGAAAACCTGAGGTATTGATCTTAAGCCCTGTTATTGTCTTAACAAAAAAGTGGAACAAGTCCCTCAATAATTCCTACGGTAGAATATCCAAATTTATAAAATAAAAATAAAAAGAATTCTTTAACACTTATTTTATGCTATCTTCGATCTATTTTCACATCTGACTTGTATGCTACCCTTGCCAACTCTCATTTCCACCTTTGGGCTTTAGCCCTGAGACTTATCATATAAATCATCGCACCAAAGCGTTTGCTTCTAATTTAGGTGTGTGAATTCTTATGAGAGCATCATCCAATAAATTTTTATTCAGAGCAAATCGACAGTGCAGAAAACGGAGGTATCCTTTGATCGCAAGTTTAGTCAGAATCTTGTATAAAATGGGTCAAAATGCGACGCGTTACTCCCTAAAATAGAACAAGTAAGCCACAACCCTTAATCTCTTAAGGAGTTGAAGCAAGCATGTGCATAATACGCAGGTAACCAGCTCAAGCGAGTAAAGATAAATTACTATAACGGTGCCTACGTTTTCTTCATCAGCGCCTTCTCCGCATATCTTTTCTTGGCAAACATCTTCCCTTTGAGTCCGATAGCCTGTATTAACGAGAATTTTACTCAGCAATCACGTGTAATGGGCCTCCCGCGCTGGCAGGAAGAAACGGTGAACGAGAAAACGAGCAAGACCGGGGACCAAAAACCTTTTGGGCAATGGCGGATCGCTTGTGTACTTCTCGCGCCTCCTTCTTCCTCTTCTTCTCGAAATGATCCGGCCGGTATCCATGGCGCTTCCTATGAAGGTCTATGTAATCTCCCTGCGGCTGTAACAACCAAAGAACCCCCAGAAGCCTCAGGCAAATGCGAGAACACAGATAGCGAAAGAAAGAGCGAGAGAGAGAGAGAGAGAGAGAGAGAGAGAGAGAGAGAGAGAGAGAGATTCTAGGGCTAATGTGAAGGGAAGAAATGCATCCAAACCATGGCGACGAAGTGGCGGAGGCTGCTTGAACCCTAGTGCTTGCGGATTTTCTGTTCCCCAATCTTTTTCGCGGGAGGAAAGCGGAAGAAGCCGGCCGCTGTGGAAATGGAGTGCAGGAGCAGGGCCGTTGTTAGGGTTTAGAGAGCGCGCTGCTCTACTCCAAGTCGCCACGTGGCTTAGTCATGGGCCAGCCCAGCAAACTCCCAATAAAGCCTACCTACAAATCCCCAGGCAGATACAGCCCAACCTCCTTTATAGCCCAATAGTGGAAACAAGTGGGCCGTAATGGGCCCAATAGTTCGTAGGCCCGGGATCACAAAGAGACAAGATTGCCAGCTGGAACACCCTCCGGCGGGACATAAAACGGCTACATGAAACCGGCCCCAGCCAACACGTGGCAGAGGAGAGAGAAAAGCTTTTGAATTCATTTGATGGTCCACGCGAGCTTCTTCAGAACGGACCAACTGACATTTTAAGCGTAAATCGAGAGCAGGGTGGTGGGGACGACGGCTGGCAGAGGAGAAATAATGGCTGACGGCCCCACCGGCGGCGGATGGTCGCCGGTGCTCCGGTCAGACCCGTCGGAGGCGGCGCAGAGCTCAGTGGGTCTGAGAGGCCGTTCGGGTGGTTAACTCCGGCGGCCTTCGTGGCGTTGGATCTCTCGCCGGCGTCCTTCTTTCCCTCCCCTAAATGGGGTAATTTGGTGGCAGAGATGGCGGCGTGATATCGAGTGACTCTGGGCTCTGCTCTCCCTGTCGATGTTGATGGGATGAAATAAATCTGGCCGATCTGGGCAGAGAGCAGTGGAATTTCTTCCGCAGGCGATCGCAGCTCCCGACCCGCATTCTTTTTTGGAGGAAAAAGGGTAGGAGGGCGGCGGAGGGGGGCGAGGAAAAGGAGGAAGAAGAGGGGTTGGTGGTTGGCGATGGAGCGCCGCCGCTCCTCCCCAGGGCGTCGTCTCCCTTCTGTTCTGCCGGATTTCTGAGGGGAATATTTTGGGTGCCTCGGAGTTGGAGAAAGTGGAGATCTCTTCCGGCGGCGGCGGCCGGGAAACTTCCGCTTGAATGACCGGAGTTTTCCGAATCTTTTCCGGCGGGGTCTCTGCGGAAAGCGCCGGCGAAAGGAGCGGGCAGGTGAAGCTTTAGCTCTGGCATTGTCTTTTGGATTGTGGGGTTCCTCCTCCTTCCCCAATGGGAAATGTGAGGAGGGATGAAGCAGAGCTTCTCGCCGGCGGCCACCGGGGACCCCTCTGTTCTGTGGAATTTCATTCGCCGGCGGTGGGATCCCATCTCCGTCGTTTTGCTTCTAGCGTTGTATGAACAAGTCCTGCCATCGCCACCGCTGCTTCTGGGAGGTTGGATCGTCGTCGTCGCCTGCTTCTTCCTCTTCTGTGATGGCGATCCCCTGCGGGAAGGATAAGTTCCGGTCCCTCTTCTTCTCCGTGATTCTGTGCCTGGTTTCAGTGGCCGTCGGCAACACAGATCCCGGCGACTTCGCCGTTCTCGACGCATTTCGCAAGGGGCTGGACAACCCAGAGCTCCTGAACTGGCCCGACGCCGGCGACGAGGATCCCTGTGGCTCCCGGTGGCCGCACGTCTTCTGCTCTGGCAACAGAGTCAGCCAGATCCAGGTCGCTAACCTCGGCCTGAAGGGCCCTCTTCCTCAAAGCTTCAACCAGCTCTCCGTGCTGTACAACGTCGGGTTGCAGAGGAACAATTTCTCCGGGAAGCTCCCCTCCTTCCGCGGGCTATCCCAGCTCCAGTTCGCCTACCTGGGCTCCAACCAGTTCGACGCCATCCCCTCCGATTTCTTCGTCGGGCTGGACAATCTCCAGGTACTGTCTCTGGACAATAATCCACTGAACCAGAGCTCAGGATGGATCTTGCCCAGAGATCTGGCGGGTTCGTCCCAGTTGTTCAACCTGTCACTGAGCCGCTGCAATCTGGTCGGAGAACTGCCGGATTTCTTGGGGGAGATGTCTTCCCTGACGAACCTGAAGCTCTCCTACAACAATCTCACCGGGGAGATCCCCGCGAGTTTCTCCAACCTAGGCCTGCAAATTCTGTGGCTGAACAACCAGGGAGGCCCGAAGCTCACCGGCCCCATCGACGTTCTCGCTTCTATGGGATCCCTCACAGATGTCTGGCTTCATGGAAACAAGTTCACCGGGAGAATCCCTCCGGCGATCACTTCCTCCGCTGCCCTGAGACGCCTCTGGGTCAACGACAACCTCCTGGTCGGCCCTCTCCCGGAGAGCTTCGCGGCCATGGCGAACCTTCAGTCGTTGCAGGTGGACAACAACAGACTGGTCGGCCCGATCCCGAAGCTCCCAATCGAGGAATTCTCCTACTCTCACAATTCCTTCTGCCAGGCGGCGCCGGGGTTGTCCTGCTCTGCGCAGGTCAACGCCCTCCTGGGTGTCCTCGGAGGTCTGAACTACCCGCCGGATCTCTCTGCGTCATGGTCCGGCGACGACCCTTGCTCTGGTTCGTGGCTGGGGGTTTCCTGCCTGGAGAATAAGGTTTCTGTCATCAACCTGCAGAACCGGGGCCTCCATGGTTATATCAGTCCTTCGATCGCTCAACTGGTCTCGCTGACGGACGTCCGACTCGGGGGCAACAATCTCTCCGGCTCCATTCCCTCAAATCTGACGAGACTGGCGTCGCTGAAGACCTTGAACCTCACTGCAAACAATCTCGGACCCCCGGTTCCCAAGTTCAGTGGCAGCGTTAGGGTTCTCATCGACGGTAATCCTCTCCTGGATGGCTCTCCTTCCCCATCCCCCGGCGGCGGTTCGCCTTCTCCCCCGGGCACGGCGAGTTCGTCCGCCGGCGGCCAGACTCCGCAGGACAGAGAAGGAGGAAGATCAGGCCCGGATTCTTCACCTTCGCCGGGGGATGATTCCAGGGTCGTCAAGATGATCATGGTAGTAGCGCCGGTGGTGGTCGTAATCTTGGCGGCGGCGCTGGCTGCTTTCTTCGTGCTCCGCCGGCAGAGGAAGAAGAAGAATCGCAGAAACCAGGTCGCCGCCGGCTCCGTCGTCGTCCACCCGACGGACCCCTCCGGCCAGGGAAAGGCCATCAAGATCGCCGCCGTGTATGAAGATGATATCAAGAGCCCGGCCGGCGGCGAGGCCCTCGGCACCACCGGCAGCGGCGGCGGTGAGGTCCGCATGCTCAAGTCCGGCAACCTGGTGATCTCCGTTCAGGCCCTTCGGAGGGTCACCTGTGACTTCGCTCCTGAGAACGAGCTGGGCCGCGGCGGCTTCGGGGTGGTCTACAAGGGAGTCTTCCACGACGGCTCCGCCATCGCGGTGAAGAGGATGGAGGCGGCCGTGATCAGCAGCAAGGCCCTCGACGAATTCCAGTCGGAGATCTCCGTTCTCTCCAAGGTCCGCCACCGCAACCTGGTCTCCCTGCTGGGATACTCTGTAGAAGGAAGCGAGAGGCTCCTGGTCTACGAGTACATGCCCCAGGGAGCTCTGAGCAGGCACCTCTTCGAAGGGAAGAAGCTGGGCCTCGAGCCATTGTCGTGGAAGAGGAGGCTCAACGTGGCGCTGGACGTCGCGAGGGGGATGGAGTACCTCCATAGCCTGGCTCACCAGTCCTTCATCCACAGAGATCTCAAGTCCTCCAACATCCTCCTCGACGACGACTTCCGAGCGAAGGTTTCAGACTTTGGCCTGGTGAAGCTCGCCCCCGACGGGAAGAACTCCGTGGTGACGAGGCTCGCCGGGACCTTCGGGTACTTGGCCCCGGAATACGCCGGTAAATATTTCTGCCTTTCCTCCCACGAAGCTCCATGAAGATCATCCTCCGCTAATCGTTTCCTCTCTCCCTCTCTATTCTGCCGCCATGGATGACAGTCGCGGGGAGGGTGACGACGAAGGCGGACGTCTTCAGCTTCGGGGTGGTGCTGATGGAGCTGGTGACGGGTTTGGCGGCGCTGGACGAGAGCCGGCCGGAGGAGAACCAGTACCTGGCCTCCTGGTTCTTCGGCATCAAGTCCAGCCAGGAGAAGCTCAGGGCCGCCGTCGACCCGTCGATAGATCTGACTAAGGACATCTTCGAGAGCATCTCCATCGTCGCCGAGCTCGCCGGGCACTGCGCCGCCAGGGACCCCCATCAGCGGCCGGACATGGGCCATGCGGTCAACGTCCTGGTTCCATTGGTGGAGAGGTGGAAGCCGGTGAAGGACGACCAGGAGGAATGCCTGGGCATCGACCTGAGCCAGCCGCTCCTCCAGATGGTCAAAGGGTGGCAGGACGCTGACGTCTCCGCAGTCAGCTCTGTGGGCCTCGACGACAGCAAGGGGAGTATCCCCGCACGCCCCGCCGGATTTGCGGAGTCCTTCACCTCCGCCGATGGCCGGTGAATCCTACATATATATATAATGTAATATCGTTCGAGGGGGACGTGACGTTGAAGATAGCTGTGAGATAGCCTCTCGACGTTCTCCTCCTTCCGGCATTGATTGCCATCGTATTCTGGAGATGAGGACCGTCTAACTTCAATCCGAATAAGGAAACTGTAGCATAAACTCGCGTGTTCTTTCTTGCTCTGAGGCTGTGTCAGCCCATCTCCCCCGTCCTGTTCCCGTTTCAAACCCTAATTTCTTCTCCTCTGCCAGAGAGGTTGAGACTCGCCTACTACGGCAGAGGTGGCGGCTGCCACAGCCATGGGCGGTGGGGGTAGCAGCTTGAGGAAACATCCTCCTCGTTCTTTCCTCCATCCCCAAGATGCGTACCCCTTGCGTGCACCCCATGCACGCTCAAGATTGTTAACTCTCTCTCTCTCTCTCTCTCTCTCTCCCCTACGTAAAACAGGTTGCGAAGGGTTCTCGCAGAACGGCAAATCTTTCTAAAGATAAAACCTGCGGCGTCTCTCCCATCGGCGGCACGGCAACTATGGGATTTGTACAGTGAGTGCGACGAGGAAAGAGAGAAAAGGGGGGTGGAAGGGACGTCGTGAAGGAGCTCTGAAGATTCTGTAGACCAAAAGATGAACCCGAGGACGGGGTCGTATGTGCAGCCTCACGGTGTCACGGGCTTCCACGGGCCGCCGCTGTGGTGGTGGAGAGGGTCGGGCCCGGAGGGGACCTTCCTCAGATCCCAACCCACCAGGTCGCCGCCGCCGTCGTGGACGTCGAAGGGCCGCGGCGGTCGCTCGAAGGCCTCCGTGAGGACGTCGTTGGACAGCTGAAACTCACCCACAGGAGTTAGACTCGGTGGCGATGAACATGACGACCAGCGAAAGAGCGAAACCAGAGGGTAGCGGGGGCAAAACCTTTCTAGTGGTCTGCTGAGCGAGTAGCAGAGGGGGACGAGCGCCGTCGACGGCCATGCCGAGCGCCGCCGTGGCCAGGAGGAACCCGAGAGCCGCCGCCGCGCGAAACCCATTACCCATCTTCGTCTCCGCCATGGAGTAAGGAGCCAGCAGCAGGACGAAAGGGAGATTCTTCTTCCTCGAACTTAGCCATGAAGGGGAGCACTGGACAAGGATTTATACTGCCATCCATGGGGGGGAGAGCGCCGTCGAGTCGAGCTCGCTTTCCCACAGCTAGATCCCGAATCGCATACAGCATGATTGATGGCTTGCTGGCTGCGAGAGGTGACGCCGTCGCCGGCGGCTGGTTCGAGTGAGGCATCGCCTCGGAGGAGAGCGGAGCATTTCCCCGGCCGCCGGTATAATTATTCCTCTTGGCGGCGCCGCCGCCGCGGGCACATAAAGCACACGGACGATCCCCCGTCGCAGTGCCGGCCGTCTGTCCGATCCCCGTATCCGCCCCCATTTAATCACGCTGAGCTCACCGGGATCCCCCGCCGCTCCGCCGCCGGCGAAGGTGACGTGAGCGAGCTCCCCCTGCGACGGCATCTCTGAGCGTATTACCCAGAGAGCGCCTCGGGGCCCGGAGATATCTCCATTGATGCACTTGCATTAATCATGATTCTTCCCTCCTCCCAGTTAATGGCCGGCGCTCTTCAAGAACCAGGTGGGCTTCCTAATGCCGCACCTGCACAGTCACCTCACCCTCTTCATAGCTAAAACCCTAGCTCCGTCACCCTCTCCGGCGCCAGACGGATGTGGAGTACAGCAGGAAGAATATTCACGGCTGTCTCTCCATCTCCCCTGCCCTGCCCTGCCACTGCCACTGAGAAGACGCCGCCGCAAAGACAGTCCCTCTCTCTCTCTCTCTCTCTATCGATCTCTCTATCTATCTATCTCTATCGGGTCAGAACCGCCGCCGGCAGGGAGGTGAGCAGGCAGGTGGGGGTCGCCTCCGGGAAGAAGGGGGGGCAGGAGCTTGCATGTGAAAATCTGGTTCGACAGCCCGTCCATCAAAGGCCTAGAGGTGATGATAGCAGATATCTCTAGGGGGTTTTCTGAAATCAAACACGTACTTCTCGCCCCTGCCATTGATTGAGCTTCAGGCTAGTCCAGGCGGCAGGCCCAACTGCTTCCTGGTCTTACCGACGAACAGGTCGCCGGACTTGATCTTCCCGGGGATGCAGCCCATGAGGGTGACGTAGGGGAAATGGGCCACGCCCTCCTTCCTCCCCAGGGAGACGATGGCGATCTTCGGCCCGGGCTTGTACTCCTTGAGACCCCCACGGGGAGCGCCGCCGCCGATCAGCAGCTTCAGGTTCTTGGCCGCCACCTCCGCGTGCTTCTGCGCTAAGAACCCCTGTTTGATCTCCTGCGACCCGATTTGCCCAGTTAGCCTTCTATTCGACCCATTTCCAAAACCATCGGAAGAAATCTGGAACTATGCGAATTGGGCCAAATTATTCAAACCAAAAGAACGGAAAATGACGACATTACAAGAACGCTTCAGACATTTCATTCGCAGGAGCTTCCACGCCATGGAAATTCCTCAGAGGCAATAAAATGAGATCGGATGGCAGTCTATCTAGCCGGAAGCTCAAGGATATGGATCCGGGCAGCTTCCATGGGAGGAGCAAAAACAGCAGAAGGGAGCTTTCACTTACTTTTACATCGGTGATGTCCCCAACAGCGAATATGTTCTGCTTCCCCCTGACTCTTAGGTGTTCATCGACCATCAGCCGTCCGTGCATGTCCAAGCTGTTCCTCAAGAAAGTCTCTCTCAGCCATGAAGACCCTAGAGGTGTTCCAGTGCAATCAAAGAAGCAATCGGCATGGATAGTCTCTCCGGCCGATGTCCTGAAGACCTTGTCAGATTCCGAGATCGCACTAAGATCGACCGATTGGCCGTGAAGCACTTCGACCCTCTTTGATGTCAACCAGGCTAACGCCTTATCGGACGCTTTAGGGCCCACAAACTGCAGCAGCCTTGAGCCACCGTGGACAAGAGTCACCTTCTTCTGAGGGAAGTCAACCGTGATTTCTCCAGCAAGCTCGACGCCTGTCGGACCGCCCCCGATTATTAGAATCGAGTTGGACGACCTTATCTTCTCGTTTTCTGTGGAAGAATCCATGAATCAGCAGAGTTTATGCACTTACAATGGAGCAGAATTCCGATACTCGCTCATCAGTACAACGATTTGTATGAAAGTCTATGCGCCAGTAAACAAGCTGAGGAGAATGCATACCCTCCACGAATTGTCGGAGCCTGTCTTTCCTGGATCTTGGCTGAGAAGTTGTGTGCCCAGTGGCTATGACGAGATAGTCGTATGGTATCAGATGCCCCTCTTTGGTCAGCACCTCAGTTTCAGTGACGCTGATTGCACTGGAAGTGACGAGCCTCCCGTTGGTGAGGTACTCGTTGTAGTTGATCAATGATCTCTCTGCAAATGCAGGCTCCACCACTGCTCGCAGACGTGCCCATGGGATTTCGAAGTATTCCTTCCTGAAGAGGGCGCAGGACAGAGCACAAGCTGAGTGAAAACGAAGGAAGGAAGAATTCCACACGATAAAGAAGAATTGCAGATGTGCTCTGCGCAAAAACTCGCATTCCCCTCCTCATTTGAAAGGATAACAAACAGAAGAACTGGGGTCCGAGGTTTAGTGAACTCTTCACTTGTCCTGCTACTACGGATGGCACTCCCATCCTCGCCTCCAACTCCAACCTGCTCAAAACGAGCACGATCTCCTCTCCTACTACTCGCCATGCATGACTAGGAGAAGGGGTCAGGGAAAGAGGACGAGCCGAGGGGGAAAACGGGTGGAACGGGGTTTAGAAACATTTAGGGCGATTATTGGATTCATACGCCACCATTGAATGGGTTTGGGAGGAGACCGTGGATTTTCGCGTGAACACAGTCCTTGATTCTCCAAAAACTAGGTCACAAACTATCAGAAGCAGGAAACATGTTGCGGAGTGAATCCATTTCAAAAATCGATCGACCGATCTTTATCCAAACTGCCCGAGGTGGTCGGAGTCGAATCATCGAAGAGCACACAGAATGAGGAGACCAGGGGCAGCGCTAACGCCTTAGGAGACCCCAAATTATCGGCGATCGCTGTAAAATTAAAATGCTAATTCCACAAAGGTAACGAACCGACAAAACAGAGACGGGAAAGGGGAGAACGAATAAGGACAAGATCTCTTCACGTACGGATCGATGAGGACGACATCCGCGTGGAATTGCATGGTCTTGGCGAGCATGCCGCCGGCGACACCTCCCCCGATGATCACCAGCCTCCTCTTCGAGTTTCCTCCTTCCATGCCGAGAAAATCCCCGCAGACGCTGTCTCAACCTGCTCTCCCCGAATCCACAAGTTTCTCGCCAACACGCGGCACCGAATCCGCTCAATCCCGTTTCGATGAACGCTATGAAGAAGAAACTAACCACGCGAAATGGAGAATCTGCAAGGCAGCTTCGGCTGAATCTGTCTTCCCGCAGCTCCAGGGGAGGCGGCAGAGTTGACTCTCTCCTCACACGTTACTCCTTCCCCCTTCCCGTAGAGAGAGAAAGAGAGACAGACAGACAGAGGGAGAGATAGATGGAACTATAATTTAATTTTATTTAAAAATCGACGCTGATTTTTATAAAGAATCTTTGATCGAAGGTCTACGAATCGGACGGCGTTGGATATCTGTCTGAGTTGGTGGGCCTACAGTTATATTGTGGGCCCATTTGCCAGCTACCTTCTGATTGAATTCTGTGTCAACGGCACCGATCTTGGGGAGAGAGGAATTAAATGCGTCAGACGACTCGCCGTGTGGACCCAGTCTAACAGGTTTCTTGCCACATGGGCTGATAATGGACTAAGAAGCGAGAGGTGATCCGGCAAGGCCGGATTAGCCCGTTAAGGGGGATGACCACATGATGGGCCATGTTGGGCCGGATTTCTTATCGGCACTTCGGAAGGGACCAGAAGTGATTGGGCCCACAAAGTCGAGCCAGGCCAGACCCAACGTCCAACCTGGCTGTCTGCGTCCGGTTGAATGTGGGTCCCGACGCAAGGATGGCAGGTTATTAGTTTATACGACGACGACGTGGAATCCGACGTGGCCCTCACCCGACGACGAAGGGATCGTGCCGTGGGCCGGACGTGGTGAAATCGACGGTCATATTCCTAAGACCGTCCATCTAACGGTGGAGGCCGATTGTTATCTCAGAATCTCCAGAAACCAGGTGCTCGCCGTTATCGGTGGGCTGTCCCTGCGAGGGTGCGTGAAGAGAGAGAAACACAGAGACAGCAGAGAGAGAGAGAGAGAGGGAGGGGGGGGGAGAGAGAGGAGTGTTGATCCATGGCGGATGGATTGAAGCTGGAGCAGAGGCACGGGAAGAGCCGCGTCAGGGTGGCTAGGGTGTGGAGGGATGTGAAGGGGGAGGGAGGGGACGTGATCGTCGAGTGGAAGGTAGGGGTGAGTCTCTTCTCGGACTGCCTCCCTGCCTACACTGGAGGCGATAATTCCGCGATCGTCGCCACGGACACCATGAAGAACACGGTGAGATCCTCCCTCCTG
The DNA here is from genome assembly GCA_902729315.2 of Spirodela intermedia. Classification (NCBI taxonomy): domain Eukaryota; kingdom Viridiplantae; phylum Streptophyta; class Magnoliopsida; order Alismatales; family Araceae; genus Spirodela; species Spirodela intermedia. The sequence continues at coordinate 7,964,259 of LR746268.1, read as the reverse complement.
GCTTCATGTTGACTGCATATTGTTAATTCGTCTATTTTTTTCGGTTGTTGCTGTTGATGCGGTGTCTCTGAGAGGATGGACGCATGTCGTTATGGTTTTGCGCTGGTATATGGCTCAGGTGTACGTGAAAGCGAAGGAGTGTTCAGATGTTGTTTCGATGGAGGAGTTCGCAATTATCCTCGGCAAACACTTCACCTCGTTTTATCCGCAGGTCATTGCGCCTCTTTTCTATTATATGCCAGGAGAAGGAGCGGAGATCGAAAGTACAGAACTAGATGCAATACTGAGGAACTTCCCTTTTTTCTTTCCATAGGTGACTGCTGCCATCGTCACAATCGTGGAGAAGCCTTGGGAGCGCGTCGCCGTAGATGGGAGGCCTCACAAACATGGTCTGCTCCTTGCTCCTGTTGTCTCTTTATTTCTTGGCGCATAGTCAGTGCGTCTCATTGATTGAGCAGATGCTCATTGGAATCTCAGATCTGTTGTTCACAGTATTAGACTATATTACGTCCTGTGACTTGATTGAACATGACGTATTTTAGCAGCCCTTTTCATCAATGTTTCACATATTTCCTTTGCATCTTATGAGAGTGAATGTTCTTCGTTCTGGATTGCAGAGGATTTTCTTAATCACGATGAATGCCTTCCCCGCAGGATTTAAACTCGGATCCGAAAAACACAGAACCGAAGTAACGGTGAAGAAGTGTGGTTCTCTGGAAATAGAATCTGGGGTCGAGGGATTGGCGTTGCTCAAGACCACGATGGTAATTTTTCTATTTCCCTGTTTTCATCAGAAGCGACGAGCACTCTTGAATGTGTCATAGCGGGCATTTTTTCAGGGTATCAATCTGCGTGATGCATAATTTGTGTGATGTTTATATTGAAATCTGATCCGTTTAGATGGAATCATAAGTTCGCCATTAATTCTGCCTCCTATTTCATGACTGGCATTGGAATTTATATGCATAAAAAACCATATGACCGGATGTATCATTCTAAATGGCAAGTGATTGAAAAACCCCACACGACATTTAATTCCCCAAGATATTTAATCTGCCTCGACCCGTGGTTCAGAAGCTCAAATCGATTAATTCTCCAAGCTTTTTCCCGGAGCCAATCAACTGCTTGGAAATTGGCTTGATAAAAATACAAATTAATTTCATATATTTTGTGGTGTCGACGATGATTTACTTTGCAACATTAGTCTGAGTTGACTTTTAAATCTGTCAGCCGACTATTCGGGTCAACAAGTTCCTTCTTCTTTGCGATTTTATAAATAGCTATCCTGGCGATTCATTACAGGAGAGTTAAGTAATAGAAGAGCATCTGTGAAGGGATTTGCTCATACATACCTTACTGTTTCCAACGTTTTATCCCGTTTTCATTGCCCTCAAGAGCCCCAATCAATACTTGACAAGATCACTGCATACAGTCTTGCATGGATATTAATTACCTTTACAAAATTGGGCAGTCGGGCTTTGAAGGATTCGTGAGGGACAAGTATACGGTTCTTCCAGACACAAGAGAGAGAATGCTGGCAACGGAGATCACTGCTCTCTGGAGGTCACTTCCTATCACATCAAGCTCCCTCTGCGCAGTTCCTCCCATTACACCGGTTGCTGATTCATGAAAGGCCTGCCTTAACTTCATGCAGATACAGCTTTAAGAGGATCTCCGACGTTCCAGCCAAGCCATTCTGTTTCTCCAAAATGCATGCAGACGCAAAGAAAGCCCTGGTCGACACCTTCTTGGGGCCACCCAACTGCGGCGTGTACAGCCCGTCTGTTCAGAACACGCTCTTCTTAATGGGGAAAGCTGTTCTCAACAGGTCTCCGCTGACTAATCGGTGATGAGAACGGAATGAATTCACCCAATCCTCTTCCCCCGTTCTAAGAATCAGCCGTGCATATGCTCAGGTTCCCGCATGTGGCGTCGGTTCATCTCAAGATGCCCAACATCCATTTCTTACCAGTCAACCTGTCTAGCAAAGATAACGGAACCATCGTCAAGGTATGATCTTCCTTCCGTTGTTCTTGGTTCCTCTGATGTTGCCATATTTGGAAAAATCTTGGAGATTCCTGGGATATTCGCCCTCAGCTTGCTACTTATGTTCATTGATTCGTGGAGCTTCTGCATGATGCATTGAACATGTGGGAGTTTGTCTTTCCCAATATATCAATTAATCGTGTTCATAATCAAAAATAGGTGGGGGGGAGGGGGCTCATCTGTTCCTTATTAAAGAAATAAGTCAAAAAGGAATATTTTGATCTAGTAACATGATATCCCTCTGTTTTGTTTGCTGTGATTATTCTGTGCAGTTTGCGGACGACGTGTACAATCCGACGGATGAACCTCATGGGACAATCGAAGCGAGCTTGACCCGCACCCTGTCCAAGATATAACCACGGGTACCAGCTCGTTGACTCCGACGTTGACTGGTATCCAATCATGAGTCATGGAAGTCAACCGTGGTCGACTGGACATCATCCAAGCCGTTTCATAGGTGAAGATGCTTTGAATGGGGCTGTCGATAGCAAGGCCTGTGTGAATTCATGCTCATATTTGCACATTTTTATGTAGAAATGCCGTCTATTTTGTTCTTGTTGCTAGGGTTAGCTGGCTGGGTCCAACCAGATATAGATATAACTTGAGTGAGAGAGAGAGAGAGAGAGGGAGGACTGCCTGGAAAGTGGGCCGAGCCCGATTTGAATTTTGGGCCTTATGAAACGGCCCAGAGAGAGGAGAGAGAGAGGATGAAAATGGGTCTGGCCCTTTTCTTACAAATAATAAGATCCTGATAAATCGGGAAGGTGAGTCTTATTCGCCGAGATTAGAGGATAATCTTTTTATATAATCCTCCTCTTGCTGACTTGTCCCTCAAAGAGCAATATTCCCCCCTCCCCCCCCTTCCTTGCCCTTTCCTCTGGGAAGCGACCTCCAAACCCCCAACCCTCTTGCGTCCCTCCGGCGACGAGGAGGATTTCCTGCTGTTTCCTGGATGCGTCGTCGCCATCGTCCGCCTCAAACCGCAGGAGAGCTTCGGGGAGGATGCCGGCGATGAAGGAGGGAGAGGAGGAGGACGAGGCGGCGGCGACTTCCCTGTCCACGGTGGCCCTGCGCTTGGTGTTCGCCAACGGGAGCCGCGAGGTCGACGTCGGAGAGGTCGCGATCGATCCCGGCCTCGGCTTCCGCAGGCTGCAATTTCTTGTTTGCGATCGGATCGGGGTGCCGGCGGAGCAGATCTCGCTGTTCCTCGCTCTGCGCAGGAAGGCCAGGTCGTCCCTGGAGGGCGGGAAGAGGACGCCGATCGACGAGCGCACCGACTTCGCGGCCCTGGTGCGAGAGAAGGACGGCGTCGTCCTGGCGCAGCTGAAGCAGATGAAGAAGGACCGGCGCGTGAAAACCGGACGGAACCTCGCCAGGGAAGAGGCTCTGTCCGCGCGGGGGAAGAAGTCGCCGCCATCGTTTCCGGAGAAGACGATCCTGAGGAGGCCCTCCGAATTGCCATCGACGACCGCTGCCGCCGCCCTCCCGGTTCTTGCAGAGAACGGCCAGGGCCTCATGGGACCGTTCAACTACGAATCCCTCAGGAACCTCCAGATACAGAGGGAGAGGTACCTTCTCTCCACCGCCCCCGCCGCCGTTCACCGTCCTTACACGGAGGCTGCGCCGCCACCGCCACCGACCGCCGGCGACGCCGCGGTCGCCGTGTGCGAGCTTTGCTCATCTGCCAAAGAAACCCCAGTGCCGTTCCACTGCTGCGTCCTCGACGAGGTCGTCGCCGAGGCGTTCCGCTCCCCTGCTGGTCCGATCCAGAGGCCGCCCCCCAAGGCCCTTCCCCCTTCCTAGGATTGAGAAACTCGCCCCACCGAAAATCGAGAGAGAGAGAAGCATACGCATTGAATATAGAAATACGGTATACGAAGGGTATACACGTATAGATAATCTCTTCTTTATCGTGTCGTGGGCAATCTTGTCTATTCAGCAGTCTCTCTTTCTCTCTCTCTCTCTCTCTGTGTTTCTCCATCCATCGGTATATCTCTTAGATGGGAATGGGCTGGTCTGGGCTGGGCTCCCGTCTCGTCTTCTAAGCTGGCAGAGACTAGAAGCCCATCCCAGGTGAGATGATCCATAGTCTAATGGGCCGATATGAGCCATTGAGAACCGATCTGTTCGTGGGGATTTGGTGTGAGCCCAAATACGGAAATCATCGGCCCGAGACAATTCTTAGTGGGCCAATTTACTCTACAAAGTCGACTGTTCCCGAGGCCGCCGCCACGCTTGGTCGGGGCGGCGGGCTCGCCGCCGGCGTGGCGAGCAGAGACGTCGCCGTCTAATCGCTGACCGTACGCCGTTTTCTCGCCGTTAACGGCGATATCAAAAAACTATAGAAAACCCACTCTCCTTGCAGTCAACTACTATTATGCCCCTCTTTAACCCCACTTCCCCTCCCCCACGCCACTCACCCCTCCACTCTCTCCTTTATATTCGCGCCTCTCTCTCTCTCTCTCTCTCTCTTCTGTGGGAGTTAAGTGTGGTTGTCGTCCTCTTTCTCTGCCTGTGAGGCGGGGGCTTGTTGGCAATGGCGGAGTTGGGCCCCGACCTGGAGGACGGCGAGAGCTACCTTCCCTCGGGGATGCTGCTCGGGGAGGAAGGATGGGTGGGACGGCGCGTTATGCCTCACCGCCGTCAGGTGCCTCAGCGGCAGAGCTTCTTCTCCGACGGAGTCGCAGGCCTCCCCTGCTACCCTCCCGATTTCTCCCCCTTCTCCAGCGAGCCCCTCCCGCCCCCTCCAGCGACAGCGAGAGGCAACCGCCTTCCACCCGCCCAGAGCCTGAAGCCTATCGCTGGCTTCTCCGCTTCACTCTCCCACTTTCAGGTTTCTATCTGTTCACCTTGGGGGAGCGGAGGAAGAGGACCCTTCCCCCGCCCCACCTTCTCTCCTCTCACTTCTTCTCCCCTGCAGCGGCCTCACTTCTCTCGCCTACAGCAGGGTCTGGACATGAGCTGCGTCTACAGCGCGCTCGTTCCCGAAGCGACGTCGCGTTACAGGAGCCGAGGAAGCGGCGCGCCGCCGGCCATGGGACGCTTGCTCTTGGCTTCGGCGACCGGCGCCCACACTGTCGGCGGGGACTTCGCATACCCGGTGAAGTCCGGTGGCTGCCCGCCGGTTAGAGACTCGGCTCTCGTACGCTCTCTTGCTGTCATGCTCTGAACCGCCCTCCTCACTTCGCACGGGAGATTATTCCATTCTCTGCTGGGGAAGTTAATGACCGCATTTATCTGCGATTATCGTTGCTCGACACGTCGCAGGGTGAAGGCTGTGTGAGGATGATGATGCCGGAGGGTCGGGGACCCTTCCTCCCCGCCAAGGCCGGCGGCAAGGGACAGATACACGGAGGAACCGGGGTTTTCCTTCCTCTCCCTCGGCTACAGGGAGATTGGAGGAGGATGCCGAGTAAGCCCAGTTCGACCCGCTTCCCACCTGCCTAGTCTGCTGCGTTGGTCCGGTCGTTTGCAGGGTTCGAATGGTAGGGTTTATCGCGGTACAAGTTCGGGGGATCATGACGGTGCTGTTCAATCCACACTGGCCATTTGCAGGGGCGACGGGGGACGGGAAATGGGCCTTGCCGAAGCAAGACAACAAATCTGCGGCAGTGCCCAAGCAGGGAAAGCTGCGATCAGAGATGGGTCTGCCTCCCGACTGGACATACTGATCAGCCCCCGTCGCCCTCTCTCTCTCTCTCCTTGCCTCTCCTCGCGTCTTGTGTAAAGATTGGCCTCCGCAGGTTGTGTCAGTGCCCAATAAATGAAATAATAGAAGTATAATCTTATAATAACAAACCATCCTCGGCGCGAGACAGAAGATGGAAAAGTTGAGCCCCGAGGGGCGGGGGTCTCTCTCGCTCTTTTGCAGCCATGACAGAAGACCCATGAAACATGGGAGGGTCTCTGCCCCCCCCCCCCCTCCCCCACTCTCTCTCTCTACCTTCTTCAGCCTGCGTGGAAGATTGTTTCTTCTTTCCATGTACAATCAATCTAGACTTCGGCTCCCCAACCGGGGGTTCCCCACTTCCTCTGCTCCTCGTCTCGGTCTCCGCGTCCTTCTGACACCGCAGTGCAGGAAAATATTGAATGCCCTCGTCTCCCGCCACCGCCCCGAAAGGTTTCTCGCCATCCGTAACGCCTCACAGCTCCGCCCCTCGCCGGTGCGCGCTGCTCCCCCACAGCGACGTGTCCTACACCGGCATCACTGCCGCCCCCTCCGCCGTGTTACGCCGGGTCGTCGCGTTGCGGGATCAAAATCGCCGCCTCAGCGCCGCCCCCACAACGTGGAAGGCGCGCCGGGGTTCCCGGTGGCGCCGCCCGCCTGCCGGGGACAGATGGGCGGCGAGACGTTGGCGTGACCCAGCTGAAGTCTGCCCTCGGGCGGACCGGCAATGATGGCGCCCTCCTTGTTTTACGACCGTTACGGCCGTGGCTCTTTCTCCTTGGGAAACCTGCAGAGCTCGGGCTCTGCACCGTGCATGGGTGGACTTCCCCCACCAGCTGGAGATGCCCAGGAACAGTTGGGCCGACGCCTGTAGGCCTGCAAAGGAAAAGCGCCCCGTCATTCTGATTGCCAGCCCATTTGGCCCATTTGTAGAGAGAAATAGAGAGAGATGGGGTGGGGTAGGGACGGAGCAAGACAGGATCTTGCACTTACAGAGTTGGCTGATGAAGCCGTTCTACTGCCAGCGCGGAGAAGAGGAATCGTCGCCGACACTGAAAGGCCGTTGACTTTCGACTGGTGAAAGCATCAACAGAACACAATCTGGTTTCATCCAAACTAAACTGGATTCGAATCATATATATGGGGCCCACAAGAAGTCAACTCACACCATGCATCCAAGAGTCGTGTGCAGAAATGAGAGTCGTCTGCTTGACGGGGAACACTAGCAGCTAGAAAATCTGACCAAGATGAGATGAGCGAGAACATGGACGATCGATCATACTATTCCTGTCAGTTTCATGCTGAATCTGCGTGCATTGACCGAGGAAAACAAGGGCAAAAGAAAGTTCAGTCGAAATCACCTGCTTTCATCCGCCGACAATAAAGTGGGAGCCCAGGCCCAGACCCAGGCCCGTTCTCAGCAAGATCGGCAAGATCAGCTCAATATGCTACGGCAATGGAAAATGGTATTTCTGGCCAGGATAGAATGCGTAGAAATATGAACAGCCATCATACCTTCTCTGCTAATGAGATGTGAGACGCAGAGCGTGGAGACTGAACCTCTTGGCGATGCTGACCGGGGAGGAGACCTGTATGATAGATAAGAAGAGAGTGTGATGATGTGAAGCCCAGTGAGCAAGTGATCCCTGATCTGCAGGCAAGAAACGAAAGTCAATGTCATGGGGATGTAATCGCGGCAACTGTTGCTCTCATTCATTCCAGGATGAAGGCCATTTCTGAATGGATTCACTCCAACGTTCCCCACCATTACAAGTTATCAACACCACCGGATCAATTAATTATCTAAAAAAATATGGAAGCTCGTGCTCAACTTTCTACATCTGGTAATTCAGCTTTGAAAAGGGTGAAAAGCAATAGCGTAAACCATCAGTCATCCGCTTCCGTGACGGTTGTACTCGAGTCAACGACAGTCTGCCGGACGAACTGGCCTTTGACTCTGGGGCGCTGCTCTGCAAGCATTTTTCTACTGTGGTACCTTACCTGAATACAAAATAACACGAATTATATCCAGCAGATAATGTAATCAAGGAATGAAAATAAAATAAATAATACAGAAGTTACCTTCTTTTCAAAGCATCTATCCTTCCGCTTTAATCGAAATTTAATCAAAGCGGCCTCGCGATGAGACCGATTCGGGTCCAGGCCTTTCCCTTTGTAAATCTGATCTCTGCTTTCAGCTCCACAGTCGTATGCAGATCTTGCATTCATCGTCGCATCAGCTGTTCCAGCTATGTTGTTGTTTCTGCTACCATTAATAGCATCCCGGCTGCAATTACTGCTTTGATCGGTGTACTCTGGATTACCACATGTATGCAGTCTATGGTCTCCAGCATCTGTTTCTGATCCGTTTTCCTTCTTTCCTTGCTGCCCAAGAGAAGGATCATGACTTTCTTCACGGTTATGGAATGATGTCGACTGAATATCACCATGTTCCCGCTCAATGGCAGCTGAACCATGACGAGACCCTGAATGTTCATGGTAGAACATCGGCTGCAAGAGAGGACCATACCCAGGGCAAAAATTCTGGAAAGGTATTGCACCAACAGGGAACGGAAGTGGAAGCATTCCGAACTGCGGGTGAGGAAACCCGCCCACAGCATCCTCAGTGTAACCAAGATGGATGCCGTCCCTTGAAGGAACTGCACGTTCCCCATCGTCATCATCGCTAGTCGATCTTTGATGGCAGATCATATCTTCGTTTCCATTCTTTTGAGGGGATTCCGACCTTTCCATGGGGGGGAAAGCATCGGCCCTATCGTTTGTAGTCTCAAGACTAGTCAAATTTTGCTGACCTTTCTCAGCATTCTCCCTTGTTTGTATGCATACAGCAGCTGAGGGAGACCCAGATTTATGGCCTAACAGACAAATTCCTGTATTAGCGTACCTGATGATAAAAAGGAAGGGAGAAGTCTGTAAGCAACAGAAACAAAGCAGGAAGCTGATCGTTAAAATAACAAGCCAAATAGACACCGGTAATTTGTGCAATAGAATAAAGGGATAGGAAACGCCAAATGGTGGGACAAACGAATTGTGCCTCCATATGACCATCTCATCTCGCGTCCTGATATCAAGGAAAGATGCGCCTCTGCCTTTGGGTATTGATCAATGGAAAGTGGTTTTTTAAGTAGCAATCCCGTGGATAATTGGAAAGAGAGGGAAAATGTGAACTTCAAATGTGAATTCAGGTGGCTACCCATGCTAATATTTCGGTGATCCATGGTATAACAAAGCTCATCAACAAAAGTATAATGCATTGTGATCCATGGTCCAACAGAATAGAAATCAGTGAAGCCACCCATGCTAATATTTCGGTGAGGATCAATAGCACGAAGAATATTCCGGTGATCCCCTCGTCGTCAGAATCTTGCTCGACTAGTAGACAAGTCTGAGAGTAATCCCTCTCCTGTCTTTCATGTCTTCTATTCCTCCAGCGTACTCATTTTCATTCGCTGTGCTCTTATTTAACGATAGTGAATTGGATCCAACTTTAAAAGTGATATCTACCAATAGAAAGTAAAACTCATTTTTCAAAGTATTGTACAACCGGTCACTCCTGGAAAGGTACTTGAATTTATCGTTTTTTTTTTCCTAAAGTCTACTTTAGCTCTTAAGCCATCATAAAATTGGGCAAATATCAAATGCACAAGTATGGAAAAAAAAATTAACGTAACAAGAGAAAAATCATAAAAAGTTCGCTAGAATTAAAAATGCCTCTTTAATGGCTGGAGATATTATTATAGCCTTAGACAAAATATGTGACAACAGAGTCTTAGAAAGAACGAGCCTTTAAAGGCATAACGTCCCATGCTGTTTTCTCTCTTTATTTCGTATTTAACATATGTTACTCCAATTAGATAAACAGTCATCTAAGACATTTTCCATAAAAAAGTCAGTAGGACCATACGCAATTAAAATCTGCTCTATTAACAATTTGTCAATTGGCCATCTAGAATCTCAGATTTTTTCTGAGGCAAAACTTTACAAACATTTGTTGGGGACTAAATCTGCATCAGTTTTGCTCTGTAACCATAATAACGAGTTTAAATGAAATTATAAGCAAGGTTCACGTCAAAAATGGCTACAAAATAGCCCTAACATGTCTCTTGAAATTCGAAATAGAACAATATTGGTTGTTTACTGCAATTGCTGAAATAAAAGAAGATTAGCAATAGGGAAAATTAAGATCATATTTCCAAACTAAACTTAAGAAATAGAATGTAAGCATGTCCGCCTCTGTCAAGATATGCAAACGAAAGGCAATAATAACTCCATCCCGAAATCCCATTCCTCAGGTAAGATCGACTATTGACAAGCCAAATACTAATTGGCAGTCGAAACCTGATGATAAGGATCAAAGAACATAGGAGGATTTCCATTTATAAAACTTGCAGATTTCCCATGCATAAAACCCGTGAGTCCTTCCACCCAGCATATGTTATGTCAAGTCAAATGCATTTACAGCTGATGTAAAATAAACTTTTTTTTGGCACATGCCCCTAGGAATTGTTCATTTATCCCACAGAATCGAGCAATTTCTGTTTTTCTTCATGTTTTCTTGAAGAGAGCATCAGATTTAGAGAAGACACCTTCGGCAAAGTGAAAAACTGCAGATATTAGCACAGGTTGTAGCACAGATGTTTAAGGGTAGAGAAAAAAACCTTGAGAAAGCGGAAGCAGCAGAATGATTTAACACGTCCTTTTCTTGAAATCCATTCTTGACACAATGATTTAGTTGTTGTGTCCTTACAGAAAACTCCCTTGGAGATGAGGAATCTGCAATACATGTGTTTCCTCGATTAGATAATACTTTAGATTTACAAAAGGTTTTCTCCCCTTTACTATCGCATCGCTCATTGTTGACCAGCCCAATGAAGTTAATAATCCTCTCTTGAGATTTGAGTAGCACAACATCTTGATGAAATGGTCTACGATCGGCATCTACACAGTCAGTTTCTCTGACATAATCCAACTCTTTTCCTCTGCATATTGGTTCATCAGAAATGTCAGTCTGTTCCTGAACATTCTGAGATATATTGTTCTCTTGGATAGACATAATAGCTCCCACTTGAATTCCCAACACGTTATCTACAAAGGAAAACTTAGGAGAATTTTATGATATTGTTGTCAATATTCTGCCCCAATGTTCATCAAAAAATACAAAATGATTACCACTTAATTTGCAACTATCGTGCATCTTAGATTCATTGGCCATGGATGTCGCTTCATCACCAGCTTGCCGTGATTGTGACTTAGTTACCCTGGATGACTTCCTGTCTTCAACGCGAAATGCCCCCTGTTTTTCTGTACTTCCAATCTGCGTTAGAGGTTTGTTGCCTGAGCTCTGCACGTGTGACAAACATGGGAAGAACGTCATTTTAAAAAAGTACCCGGTAGAAATTATTACGGGTAAAGATATTGCTCTGCAGGTTCTCAAGAGAAAACTAAGCTGAAGCAACTCAGATTTCGGTTGACCGGACTTCATGACCCTACTATATTCAATTTTCATTGTAATACAAAAGCTCAGTTGAACTGAAAATTTTATCGAATGAAGAAAATAATAAAGAACACAAAATCCCTAGAGGTTGTATTCTCTCTCTGATAAAAATAAATAAAGGGGAAAACATTTAAAAGATGAACGCGTGGGAAACCATGAGAATTGGACGGTTACCTGATTATCATCATCATCACAGCTTTGAATAATCCTTGGACTTTTTATAGCATTTGCACTTACATCATTGCTAGCAGCATTATTGTCAGACATGTTTTCTGATACTGACCGGTTGTTAGGCATGTTTTCAGGTTCATTGGTATGGCGAATTGACTGCATTAAGAAAATTATTGGCGGTCTTACTCCTTGTCATAGGATTCTAGAAAAAAAACTATTGCTATCAAGAAACAAAGAAATAATCTAACGGCGAGAATCATACACGGTGCCTCCTCCAGACATGTTGCCATAGGTTTCTCAGTTCATTCTTCCTGACTGGTTTCACAAGAAAATCAACAGCACCTTTCTGCATGCATTTGAATACAACACTGACCGAATCATGTGAAGACATCACTGTTCAAAAGAGAAGTGTCAGAAAATACCAACCCATAAAGAAATTGAAGAAAAACGCAATGGCTTTATTAAATTCACTTACTGATTACTGGAATGTTTCTAAAGAATTCGTTTCCCATTATCTTGCTGAGTAGACTAATGCCAGAGATAGAAGGCACATCTACTTCACACAAAATGAGATCAAAATTGTAGTTTTTCTCCTTCACAACGTCCCAAGCTTTGATCCCATCAGCAACAGCAGCTACTGCATGACGTACACATTGAAACATATAAACATGAGACAAGAAGTGATTTTTTTGAAAGACAAGATGGAACCATCTTATAACGAATAATTAGCATAACTAAAAAAATGGCATTCTGATGTGTGAAGACACATACAAATATGACGGGAAGCAACTTGATAAATTTTTGGACCTTACTGTTCAGGCAGGAAGTTTTGTGGACAAGCCAATCAAATACCGAGTGATATGACTTTTGAACCATTATGAAACTATTTCAGAGAAACAATGTTTAAAATGTAAATAAGCACCATCCCACCATCTTGTACATTGGGCAGATTGATAAAAGTATGACACAATCTTCATAGTAGCCAAGAATATGCATGGACATTTTCTGGAACCTGATAACTGCCTTCTGCATTAATCTAGGGTAATGGAAACTATTTTATTCTGTTTCTATTTCCCTTTATATATGTGAAAAATCTGTATATATCCATGTATGACTCTCCTCCCCTTATATCTTAGTTTCAAATAGTTATCATCAAGCACGTGACTGTTCCAAGACTCGACTCCAGCATCCCTTTCCTAAAATCAAAAATCTTCAACGAATGAAACAGTTATTCATGTGACATCACGTTCTCATTGGCATTTATCTAACAAACTTCCATTATTACCCCCTATGAAGGCAGAGAATTACATTTTCACACCTTCCCTATTTTAAACTCTTTTCCTGTGGCATTATTAAATGCTGAAAGCAGAAGGCATCAATAGTGAGGCCACACCCTACAGAAACCAGAGACAGTTGAGGTAGCTGTTATTCCAAGAAATGGCCGACACTTTCACTTGCACAAGTCATCATAATTTTTCTACTTTCTACTTCAAAAATAAAATTTATTCCCGAGCCATCTTCAGTGGAAGCATGAAAATTGTTGCATTCTTATGCGAAAAATAGCTTTACAAAAATTATATAACCATTAGTCTACTCAGATTGTTCCCTTGCAAAAAATTCAAGAGAGACGAATCGACAAGTACTAGTACATCTGTTGATTTTGAATCGTCCGAGATATTTCATCGACGGATTCCTAATACTAAGTTTGGAGCGTGATCAAAGGGAGAGCTACGGCCGACAGCAAGACAAGTGAACCATGCTAAGAGAGGGGGGGAGAAAAATTTATTACCGTGGTAACTGCATTTACGGAGCAGAGCGGTGACGATGTGGCGGGTTGAGTCGTCCGGCTCCACGAGGAGTACCCTCAGCGATCTCCTCGGCAAGAACCGTTCCCACCGTATCACCCGCCGCTGCTGCAGCGAGCTCGCCACCGCATCAGGAAGCGCACCCCGGCGCCCCTGCGCGGGGGCACCACCCTCCCGCCCCATGCTCCCCTTCGCCGGCCCAGTCGCGAGGGACGACGGCCCCGCCCCTGCTCCGCCGGCGTCCGCCTCTCTTTCCCTCTCTCCCTCCCCTTCCCCCTCCATCTAACAGCTAAATTGCCACAGCAGACAATCCAACGGGAATCCGAGAAAGGAAAAGCAAAATCCGGCAACGGACGGGGGCGGAGCCGATGGCGAAAGAGACCGCTAGCCGGCGCAGATCGGAGAGAGAACCCAGAAAGGGGGAAGCAGGAGGAAGAGGGAGCGGGGGGGCAGAAAAGAAGACGAAGACGACGACGGCGACGGGTAGCGCTCAAATCTGTGGCCACCGACTGGGCTGAAAATATCTCCCCTGGTCGACACGTCATCTGGGTCGGAGGAGGGAATCGGAAATCAAAAGCCCCCCCCAGCGGGGCCACGTACCCTCCATCGCCCGCCCGGGCCCAGCGGCGGCCCGCCAAAAGGGCGACGCGGGCACGGCTTCAGCCACAGATACCCGCCGCCGTCAGATCAGATCTTTTTTTAAAAAAAAACCCCAACAAAAATGGGGGCGAGGAGAGAGACTCTCCCGCGCCTCTCTTCCGGAAAATATCCTGGACAAAATAATAAAAATAATACTTTTCTGCCATCGCCGCAATAAATATCCTGCCCGCCCCCCCCTCATGCCTACTGCATTCCGCCATTTCGACGACAATAAATCTATTTTTATTGTCGCCGGATGGGGGGGTGGGCCCTTGTCAGCAGTGGGCAATGTCGCCAGCTTCGAATGAGCGACCGCCAAGTGTCTATCTCTCCTCCACACGACAGGCACGTCTGGGACTTGGGTATCTCGCACTGTTGTTCGTTTCGGATAAGGGTCCAGGCCAGCCTCAGAACGTGGCGGTCGTTCATCTATCCACGTGTAAGGCATTTTCGGTCTTTTCATAATTTGCATTACTTTCATACTATTATTAGCATTAAAAACTGTGCCGGGGCTCCTCGGAAAGACTAACGGGTCGAGCGTTTCAGTTTGGGGTTTCTGATAATTTCGAATCTTTGGGGGGGGGTTTTTTTTATCCCTTTGTAGGAAGGGAGTACAGGATGGCCTTCTTTAAAAAGTAACCGGAGGATGGGAGCTTCGAAACGTGCCGACCGTTAGGCTTCTGCGCATCCTTTCCCCAACCAGAAGAAGGGAGGGCCAGCCGGATCGGCTTCCCCGCCGCCGGTTACAGCGAGAACTCTTCATCGGCCGGAGAATCCCTACCGATCCTACGTCTTCCTCACGCAGTGTGGCCCCCGCATTTCCCCATTGCAGCTTCCCTTCTCTCTCTCACTCTCTCTCTCTCTCTCTCTCGCTCGCTCGCTCTCAATTCCGAGTGCCAATCGCGGTTGTGAGATCTATACCCTCCGGCAATGGAAAATGAGCGTAAACCCGTGGTGACGGGCTACCCCACGGCGGCGGTGCCGCCGATCTACACCCAGGCCGGGGCACAACCTCTAGGGCAACCCTATCCCTACCCGCCCCCTCTGTACTTTCCCCCGCCGCGGCCACCCTCCGGCCCGTACTACGCCCCCTCAGCTGCATATGGAGGCAACGGCGGCAGTCTCTTCGTCCGCCGCCTGATCATCATCTCCATTGTTGTCTTCCTAGCCTTTGGATTTGCTACATTAGTCCTCTGGCTGGTCCTCCGTCCGAACCTGCCCCTTTTCGCAATCTCCTCCGCGTCGGTGTCCTCCTTCAACGTTTCTGGTGGCCAGCAGTTCTCGGCGAAATTCAACCTGAGCATTTCGGTTCGCAACCCTAACAGGAAGATGGGGATCCTCTACGACAAGATCGAGGCGCGCGTCCTCTACCAGTCGGAAACTCTTTCGGAGACGTCCTTGGCGCCCTTCTACCTGGAGAAGGAGAACTCCACGGTGGTGCCAGCCAGTTTTGAGTCAGTCGCCAAGTACCTGGAAGCTAATGCCTGCGACGGCATTGCCAGGAGCAGATCATCCAATGGCGGGGTCGTCGTTTTCCGTGCGACGTTCGTATCATGGGTTAGGTTTAGGTCAGGGACGTGGACGACGAGGAAGCACCTACTGAGAGTATTCTGTGACAACGTCAGCATCAGATTGTCCAATGCCACCGCCGCCGTTGGGTCTCTAGTGGGTCCGCCACAACCGTGCCATGTGTATCTCTGAGTGTTTGGAGCTGTTCTTCGTTTCCTCTTCCCCGCAGCCTTCCTTCTCCTCATTTTCGTCGGAATATTGAAGTAGAGGCTTGTCTGGGGGCGATGTTGTCGGTTGTAGCTCTTCGACTGTGTTCGGTCACAGTGTGAAGCAGAATAATTCTCTTCCTGTTCCTAATGGCGGATACTGAGTGGATGCAAATGGTTTCAGATTCACCAATTTACTCCAGTTTCTGGCCGTGGGGAAGTACATTCATTGATTCAAATGGTTACTAGTGAAATTTTCATTTGTAACTTAGTCTCGATTTCCTCAATTTAATAAATGCGCTCGACTTGTTCCAACAACTGTCATATGTTCATAGCTCTTCATCTTGCTAATGACTTTCCTGTCATCATGGGTAGAATATGAAGTCTTTCTTGCATTCATGGATGCTGTAAGACGATTCGCTTACTTGAAACACTCCAGAACCCATGATCTGTAGTTACTTTAGTGTCTTGGTGGTTTGAACATTTTTGACCAATATTACCTATGCGATATTGTTTCAGTTCATGGACCAGAAACGTGCCATCAGCTGTCAATATCTTCATGGAACTGATCGGTGCATTTTTTCTTGGTTTGTTTGTGCTAATTCAACACTTTGTCGAGATGAACATTGCAAAGGCACCAAACATTTCAGTGGAACGATGATGATGATTACTGATGCAATATCTCGAGATGGAGTTTATGCACCAGGTTGCTTCATGACGGCGCTTTGCTCGTGATCCTTTTTATAGATGCTGTTCATGTTAGTGGCTATGAAAACAAGCAGCGCTTGATTTCATACATCTTTTGTTTGGGTTTGATTATTTGCATCTTAGAAGTCATGGAAGCATGCGCTGTGAAGAATACAACGGACATTGTTGCCATCTGCTCATAAGTTACATGATTAGAACATGTTCCCTTCGTTGCATCTCTTTAGATGTCTCTACAGTTGAGAAGGATGAACATTCAGAAGCTCTGAAGTTCTAGGACGTGTGATCTCCATATGGGTTTATGTTCTAGCAATCTAAGAGTAAGCTTAGGCAAGGTTACCCTGTCCCATGGTGGATATACTCCACATCTTTCTTCGGAGAGCTCCTCTGTATCCTCTCTCCTCTCCCTTTCCCAATGTTTAGAAGATCATCAGAGCATGATTCAGTGAGACTTTCTTGCAGTCCAAAAAGGGATAAATCTAACCAAAAATTATGTGAACCTGATACTCTGATGACATCACCTGCTTTAAAATAATTCTCTACAAGCTTTTGATGAGCTTGTAGAGAAAAATAGATGCGTCTAGCATCTACATCCAATATGCATGAAATCAGTATTGAGTAAAATCTGCGAAAATGTATAGAACTGAGCACTTATGCAACAACAATTTTATCTAATAATCAAAATTTCACCTTTGATCTTGACTTTAGGTTTCTGCATTTGAATCAAAATGAGAAAGAACTCGATCAGAGTCTGGGTTCTACGCATTTATAGCCATCATTTATGGATCATTGAAATTTCAGCGTTCTGTTTGATATAAGTTTGGAATTTGCAGAGTCTTGTCTGAAACTTGCAGAGACCAGAAGAATTTCCACGGGGAGCATTCCTTTTCAATTCTGTGAGATTCTTTCACCAAACCCTAGATTCATGAGGAAGTTTTCACATGACACCGCATCAAAGCATTACTATCATGTCATGCGTCGAAGTTGAATAAGAAGACCTCATTTTTCTCATGCCTCTCGTATTCTCTCCCACCTCCCCAGAGCTGCCGCGACTGACAGCTAGAACCAGTCCGTGGGACCTTTCTGGGGGAGAACCCACCTGGGAGGGGAGGCTCTTTCTCTTGCTTTATTCCTGTTCTTTTCCTCCTCCCTTCTCCCCTCTGGTTCCTTGCAGCTGGGAACATCTCCATCTTTGAAGTGAGCTCTGGGACCCTCCGCACTTTCTGCTTTTGGTGCATATCTCCTCTCCTCCTCTAACCTCGTGCTCTTGACAGGAAGATCCCCAGGCTCATTAGTACCTACCCAACAGGGTTTCCCCAGCTTCATGGTAGAGCCCTCCCCTTCTCTGGGTCCCTGCCTCCAGATGCTGCATCCCACATGAAGGCTAGGGATATCCTTACCGTAGATGGCTCTCTCTCTCGCTCTACCCTTTCTCTCTCCCCTTTCTCTCTCCTTCTCCGGGGGCCCCTTCGACCGGATGCTGCATCCCACCTGAAGGATAGGGATATCCATGGCTCCATCTCTCTCTCTCTCGCTAAGATCCACATACTGCGGCGGCCTACTGTGGTCAATTACTTCTTAATGGGTCTGTGGGGCTTAATTAGTGGGGGCCCATTAAAATAATGGGCCGTTGACTAGTGATCCTTTTTTTAAAAGTTTCGTGCGCCTGAGTGGGCCCATTTGAGGGCGATCAGACGGGCAAGGGATGGTAGCGGCACTGCCAGGGTGGTTCGTGGAAGTGCAAATATCGGTTGAACGGCCCGGATCACTCCGATCGCATTTACAAGATTGACTCGCGAGACAGTATACCGCAGCATCGACTGGTAAACTATAAGACCACCATTCTTACTCCTCCGGCCGCCAAAAACAACCCCCCGCCCCCCCTTCCCTTTATCCTTCCTTCGCCTGCTAACTCCGGCAAGACCATGTCCATCAAGGACGGCGAGGACCACGGCCACCACGGCCACCACGGGAAGAATAAGATGTTCCGGCGAGTCTTCATCTTCGTCGCGGGCTTCATCCTCCTCGTTGTCTTCGCCATCCTGATCATCTGGCTGGTCCTCCGGCCGGCAAAGCCCAAGTTCTACCTGCAGGACGCCGCCGTCACCACCTTCAACATCTCCGGCGGTGCCGCCGCCATGCTCACGGTGACCCTCCAGATCACCCTCTCCACCCGAAACCCCAATGACCGCGTGGGCGTCTACTACGACAAGCTCGACGCCTTCGCCGCCTACAGGTCCCAGCAGATCACCTTCCCCACCGCCATCCCCCCGACATACCAGGGCCACCACGACGTCGTCGTCTGGTCGCCCTTCCTCTACGGCATGAACGTCCCCATCGCGCCCTACGTGTCCACGTCACTGGGCCAGGACAAGAGCTCCGGTCTCCTCCTGCTGAACGTCAAGGTCAATGGCCGTCTCCGGTGGAAGGTCGGCAGCTGGACTTCCGGTGGTTACCACATCTTCGTTGTCTGTCCCGCCGTCCTCACGTTCAACGGCGGCCACTCGCCGACCATCCGCTTCCAGCAGATCTCCACCTGCAGCGTCGACGTCTGACGGAGGACTGAGAACGTAGACTTTCCGGCGGCGGTGGAGCTGGCCTCATTCCTTCCTCGTCCCATTATCATCTTCAGACGAGGAGTGGGCAGGACATAACCAGACTCGTCTGTTCTACTGAAATAAAGAGAGGAATAAAAATATATAATATCGATGTTAAATCTGATAATTAATTGCTAGCAAACTACGTCACCACACTATAAAATATATCATCTCGCCGATAAATCTTTTATTTCGACAAATTCACGGCCAGGAGGCGTCGAATATCTTCTGAATCGATACAAAATCCTCCTCACGTGAGGTCGGGTGGGTGCCCACAGTCTCTGGTGTATGTATGGGCAAGGGGGGGGTCCTCCTCCCAGAGCTACTGGTTGTCTCTGGTGCACCGATATCTCATTTACCACGTAGAGAGAGAGACAGGTGCCAGGAGTTCGTTCCACTTCAAGTTTGGGAATCGATCGAATCATTGCAGGAGGTAAAAGAAAGAGGATTGATGATGGGTGTAACAGTAACCTAGTCAGACCCTCCCTCTCCCTCTCCCTCTCCCTCTCTATCTCTCTCTCTCCGTCTCGGGGAATCCCTGGAGGGAGGTAGGTTCTGAGGTCCTACCGTTTCAGAAGCCATAGATTCTTCGTCGTGGTTGATGTTTCCGGAACGACAGAATGACGAGTCCATCGGGCTAACGAGACGATGGGCGAGAGGTCGGGTGCTTCTCTCCGTGCTACTGGTTGCTATGGTGCGCCGATCTCTCGTTGATTAACACCGTTTAATGTCTCCCCTCTCTGAATCGATAGCCTGATCGTGTATGCTTGGTTTGCTTTCCTTCGACCGTTTGTGGGTATGAGGCAGGGGATCAAAGGAGAACCACGGCGGAGAGTAGAGGGAGAAGTGGACCTTGGAGAGAAGGAGAGAGAGAGTGAGAGACAGAAGAGACAGAAGAGAGACAAGTTCCAGGAGTTCGTTCCGCTTCAGGATAGGAATCGATCGACATCATTGCAGCTGGTAAAAGGAAGAGAATTGGTGATAGGTGTAACAGTAACCTTGTTGGACTCTCTCTCTCTCTCTCTCTCTCTCTCTCTCTCTCCCTCCCCGCGTCTCGAGGAATTGCCGGGACAGGTAGGTTCTGAGGTCCTACCGTTTCAAAAACCATAGATTCTTCGTCACGATTGACGTTTCCGAAGCGAATAATGACGAGCCCATCTCGGGCTAACTCCCTGGGGGATACCCTAGTCTGTCCTGAAGAAGAAGAAGACCAAGAAGATGCCATCTCGATGTTGAGGCTCAGATTCCTGACTGTTCTCACGTCCCGCAAAGGGCTGACTTTTACCTCCCTTGGTCGTCGTTTTATCCGGGGAAGGAGAGGCCTAAAAAGAACATGGCAGATTCAACTCGGACTCTCATCTGGAGCATAAATTATGGCGTGAATTACCCCCCTTAAATGGGCTCATCGTTGACCCACGAGATGTGCGAATATGGCGGTCGGCTTCTGCTGACGTGGAAAGCCCAAGAAGATGTGGCATTCTCCGAAAGTCCAAGAAGATGATGATCGTCATGAGAGAAGATCCGGGTGATTGATTGACTTCGTCTTGGAACCTTCCTCTCACGGCGACTTGGTAGCTACCAGGAACCTTCTCATGGATTAATATTATTCAACGATACTCGTAAGCACTGGGCACGTGGGCTAAAAATAAAGGGTGAAGACGACGGATGCAAAAAAGAGAAGGCTGGCTCGCTCAGACGTTTCGAGTGCGGCAGTCCAGACAGCTACCCCTCGTCGAGAGGAAGTATGCTTCTGACGTATTCCTCGTTCAAACTAGGCGTCTCCCCGCATTTTCCCAGTTTCGTGCGCCTCCCAAACGCGCAATCGATGCCTTATAAAGCTTTCACGCCCCAACCTGATCATCTCCATTCTCAACTTCTCCGTCATCTTCTCAGGCAAGACAACGCCTTCCCTTTAGGGCCTTCCGAGAAGCGACAAGTTTCAGTCTCAGACGATAATGTATCAAGCGCAGCCTCTGCCGGGGGCCTACTACGGCCCGGCGGTCCCTCCCAAGCATCAGAGAAAGTCCCGGGGCTGCTTCTGCTGCCTCTTGAGCACCTTCTTCAAGATCCTCATCGGCTTGGTGATCCTGCTCGGCGTCCTCGCCCTCGTTCTATGGCTGGTCTTGCGTCCCGTTGAGGTCAAAGCTTACGTGAGGACGGCCTCCCTGACGCAGTTCAACCTCTCCACCGTCGGCGGCAATGACAATTTCCGGTACAACCTCACCGCCGTCGGCCGCGGCAGCATCGGGTACAACCTGAGCACCGTGATTGACATCAGGAACCCCAACAAAAGGATCGGTCTGTACTACGATTCGATCGAGGCGATCGCCTACTACGAGGGCGAGAGGTTCGCCTGGAAAGCCCTCCCCGCCTTCTACCAGGGCCACAAGAATACGACCACCCTCTACCCGGCCTTCTCTGGCCAGTCGACCATCGACATGAGCATCTCCGAGGTGCAGGACTTCGAGTTGCACCGTCAGGCTGGCACCTTCGACGTGACTCTCCACCTCAGGAGCCGGATCAGGTTCAAGCTCGGCTCCTCCTTCAAAACCAGCCGCACCACCATGAAGATCAAGTGCAACATGGCCCTCCCCTACGGCAAGTCCTTCTCGGGGACCAAATGCGACGTCGACTGGTGATCGATCGCCTCCAAGTCCTGGATAACGGTGGCAGCTGTGGTGCTATGAGTCCATCAGGGTCGCTCCCATTTGTTTCATTTGTTTACACGGTTGGGGTTTCAGTTGTGTGAATCCTCGAACCATTTCATGATATAAATTGATTTGTTACTTTACTCAAGAAAGCTTATTCTAGTCGTCCTTCCCGGAACCTTCAGATGCGTAAATCACTCTGCATCTGAAAAGGGTCGGGTTTGGGATAAATGGATTGAGGGGTCTCTATTCCCTTGGTCCTATTTGAAGATTGTCAACACCTAAAATCGCCGAAGGTAGCTGCGGGTGCTGCTAGAAGCGAAGAGTCGTTTTCTGGTTCTGTGGTTGGTCGTCCTCACGTCCCGAGAGAGAGAGAGAGAGAGAGAGAGAGATTATCTGAATGGTAACTTAAGTGATTATCGTGAGGAAGCCCTAGGAATTTCAGCTGAAAAGTGATTGACAATAATCAAGTTAAATGCGTCTGATATCATCACAAGTTTATTTTAATAATAAGCAATACGATCACAAGTTTAAAATAACTCTCGACACTTTCAGTCGTCTGCAACTTTCTTTCAAATCTATTCTAACCACTTATATGATCTCCCTTCGTGCAAAATAATAAATTGTTGCAAGATTTGCGTGTATAGTCAGATTCTTGATCTAGCTCAGCATATCGGACCGAGCACATGTGCACGTGCAGTTCCATGCGCGATGCATCATCAGTAGTCGCGCACACCGATTTGACGGCGCGCCCCGTCTTTCTAAACAACACATTAGCTGCAACGGCCCACTTGATCGTCGACACGTGGTGCCGTAGATGTTGACCACTTAACCCTGATCACATTCATTCATACGCGGTCTGGGTCCGTAGGGGGGTGGCTAGTCGTATCCTCACGCAAGTTGATGATCTGGGTCATCTAAGTTGTGGGGCCCTCTTCCCCAAAGTCGATGCGAAACCCCTTTGACTCGTTCAAAACTCGTGACATCATAATTTCAAGACGAAAATAGTGCGTAAATTAGGATGATAGAGTGTTACGATATGTTGAGGTGGATTAGAAAATTGGAAAGGAAGGTGAAAGGGCTCTCTAAATGGGCTAAATTGTGGTTGCTGGAAATGAATAAGCACATACATCTTAGCTTACGCTGATCCATTCGCGATCTAGATCTGCCGCGTGGGGGCCTACCTATTCTCATCTTGACGCAAGCCGATGTGCTGGGTCAACCGGGGAGTGGGCCCACTTCCTTACCTATCCAGCACGATGTACGGCTCCTATGACCTGTTCAAATTTCTCAAAAACTTGCGATATCACCATGTAAACACACAGAAAAGGGTGCTCCCCCTATTCCATGAAGTCCTCGAGAACATAATTGGGCATTAAGAAAATGGCCTAAACTACTTCCTCCGATGTCATTAACTACTAATTCAAGGCTCCTAGTTTGCTTAACAAACAGCTATGATGCTCATATTGTCTACGGGTTTTATGAACGCGCGTCTCTATTTTTATGGGTTTCCAGTATACTTTTTTGCTTGTAATTCGGATGATACGCCCAGACAGATGAGTGACTTTAATTCAGTCCGTATCGGGTGATTTTGACTCGGCACTCACTTTTTTCCCTTCAAAATATCTTAAGATGTAATGTTCTAAAACCCCGGCATCTCGAATATGTGTATTAGTGTGTAAATAAATTATTTAATGTTGATGCCCAGATACACGCTACAACAGTGGAATTGAAAACATGATAATATGGATAAAGAAAGTACGCGTCACGGGTATTTTAATCCGTTTCGTTTGAACATCGGCGTTGTTTTCTTGGAGACGCAACTTGAACACGAAGGCACCTGCTTGGCCCTTCTTTGTCGAGGGAACAGAATCGACGGATGGCAAGAGCTCTGGTTTCTCCGGCTCCGGATGTCGACCGGACGCGTCAGCCGTCGTCTGTCTGCGCGCAACCACGCGTCTATCGACTTCCCCACAGAAAAACCGCGTCTCCATCGAGAAGGAAACTTCCCCAGGTCCTGCCTTTCCGACCTATATAACGCCTCCAGTCCCCCCTGCTCTGGATAACCCAGCGTCTCCACCCCTGAATCGTCCCCCCTTCCTTCCCCTCTCTCTTTCCGAATGGGCGATACAAAGCAAGGGCTCAACGGGGCGTACTACGGCCCCGCCGTTCCCCCTCGCCAGGCCGCCCGGAGCATCGGCAGGGGCTCCAGCTGCTGCTGCGGACCCTGTTGCTTACTGTGTACGCTCTTCAAGTTCCTCCTCTCCATCATCATCACCCTCGGCATCATCGTCCTCGTCCTGTGGCTCGTCTTCCGGCCCAACGAGGGCAAGGTGTACGTGGAGAAGGCCGCCCTCAGCCAGTTCAGCCTCACCAATGGCACCCTCGCCTACAATCTCAGCATGGACATCAGCATCAGGAACCCCAACAGGCGAATTAGCCTCTACTATGACTACATAGAGGCCGTCGCGTACTACGACGACTCTCGGTTCGGCTTCACCACTCTGCCGACCTTCTACCAGGGTCACAAGAACACGTCTATGCTTTACCCGGTGTTCAAGGGCCAGCAGGTCGTCCTGGGCAACTCCGCCACAACATTCAACCGCGAGAACACAGAGGGCTTCTTCTACGTCAAAGTCGACATCAACACGAAGGTCCGGTACAAGGTCTGGTTCATCAAGTCCAACAAATACAAGCCCCACGCCGAGTGCAAGCTGAAGCTTCCCGCTCCCGGCAGTTCCGCCGTGTTCGAGAAGACAAAATGCGATGTGGACCTCTTCTGATCCTCCCCGGTCGGCTTGGTTGCGGCTCCGCCGCCCTCCGATTTCCCTCTTTCATTTTTGCGGTTCCACCTGTTCCAAGCGCGCTTTGCGCTTTCCGATTTCTCCCTTCGCCCATTTATTATATGATTTCTTCTCTATTCCTGCTATCATGTACTTAAATAATATATTTAGCAGGCTACTTACTCCCTTTGACCGACTGCACATTGACTGCGCTTGTCCGCTTCACGCTCGCGCTCTAGATGGACGAATTAAAGGTCATGTTGATATTCGATTAAAAGGGGAAGCAGAGTCCACGAAATATCGTAGAGTTTAAAGCCGCCACTGACTCCGGCAGTCCGGCTCGCCATAGGATCTGTCAGGCAGGGATGATATCGTGCAGGTCTGAAGCCTTGGCTCGGAGAGAGGCTCCTGAAAAGAGTGGCAGCCTCTCTCTCTCTCTCTCTCTCTCTCTCTTGCTGGCCAGGTTTGTACGGGAGGGCTGGATAGATGCGATGACCATAGATTGGTTTGCTTGACTTTTGAGGCTGGATAATAGGCCCCATCGGACGCAGGTAGATCGATGGGTCCTTTCTCCATTGGTCGACCGAGTCAACTTCCGAGGTCTATCGCACCAAGGGTTAGAACTTTGGATATGATAGTATAGATGCCAGATTGTCGGAATGGATCTGTTTGCCAACAAAAATGAAAGTTTGAGGCGATTCCGAGTATGTGAAAATTTTATCGGGTACTACCGATGAAATGTCGACAAAGATTGTTTCACTATTACGGTGCCCAATGAATTACTCTGTAGGCACAAGAATCTTCGTGGAAGTCGACCAAGATTGAAAATTTGTAATCCTTGAGCCCCTGAACCGTGTCGGTAGCACGTTAATAACCCTGTTGACTACATGGGGTTTCTTGTCTGATGATTTCTATCATGACGATAATACTCAAATTTGCCGCGTTTTTACGAACCTGTGGTTAAAATGTTGCTTAGTCAGCAATTCTGGCAGAGTACTGGGTCAACACAAACCGTGGCGTCTTTACGAGACCTGAGCCTGGCAAGAACCGTGGCGGAAGTGTTGTGAACGGGGAGCCCTGCACGTCTTTTCGCGTAATGGCATAGGCCTTGCACGTCTCTAGGCACACCTGCCTAGAGCTGTAAGAGGGCTGTAATAGGTTGCTTATTGCTTACGGTTATTCGTTTTCCCCCCTTTTTTCTCCCTTATTTAAAGAGGGCTGTAAGAGGTTTTAATGAGCGAGATAGTCTTCCTTGTTCCTCCTGCTGGGTTTTTCCTGTGACTCAGAAGGTAATCTCGCCGGCGACGTCTTAACTGCCGTCGTCTCTCCGGCGAGTTTCTAACAAGTGGTATCAGAGCTCTCAGGTTGCGGGCCGGGACTCGATCGCGGCAAGGTACAGCCGTTGGAATCGAGAACGCGCAATCGAGACGCGCTATGGCAGGAGGAAAGGACGGCGCTCGACGCGCTCTGCAGCGCCGTGCCGCCGGAAATGTGGCCGGTGATCGCGAACAAGGAGACGGCCAAGGAGGCCTGGGAGGCTATCGCCACCATGCGGATCGGCGATGACCGCGTAAAGAAAGCGTCGGCTCAGAACTTGCGGCGGCAGTTCGACTCGGCGACGTTCAAGGAGGGAGAGTCTGTTGAGGACTACGCGCTGCGTCTCAACAGCATGGCGTCGACTCTCAACACCCTCGGCGACAAGGTCGAAGAGACGCAGGTAGTGGAGAAGATAATCCCAGTGTTCCCCAGCGTTTCAGGCAGATCGTGGTCGCGATCACGATGCTGCTCGACGTGTCGACGCTCACTGTCGCGGATTTGACGGGTCGGCTCAATGCGGCGGAGGATGCCTTCGAGGAACCGCCGTCGGATATGCACCACGACGGCAAGCTGTACCTAACTGAGGAAGAGTGGGATGCACGGCGGAGGAAGCGTGATGATGAGAAAACTGGTGGTGGAGGTAGCAGCAGCGTGACGCACCGTGTCAGACATGGGCGCGGGCGCGGGCGCGGCCGTGGCAGCGACAAGGGCTCGTCATCAGGCGGCCTGACGGGCAACTCAGGCTGGCCCAGAGGTGATGAGTGCAGGAGATGTGGGAAGCTGGGCCACTGGGCCCGCGAGTGCCGCTCCAAGCCCAAGAAAGAGCAGGCCCACGTCGTCCAGAATGAGGAGGAGGCCTCGCTCCTTCTCGTGAAGTCAACGACGGCCATATCGACGGCGCCGCCACCAACCTCCACTCCACCACGTTTTGCTGCGACTCCGCAAGCAGAGGATCGGCTCCGGCGTGCAAGCCCACCGCCGCCGGGAGCAAAAGGGGTCCCCGTCAATGGAGGGGCCGCCAAAGAAGAGAAGAAGCCAGGCGCCCAGACCCAGATCCATCTGCGGGAAGAGAAGGTGTTCGCCCACCTTGAAGAGG
The DNA here is from genome assembly GCA_902729315.2 of Spirodela intermedia. Classification (NCBI taxonomy): domain Eukaryota; kingdom Viridiplantae; phylum Streptophyta; class Magnoliopsida; order Alismatales; family Araceae; genus Spirodela; species Spirodela intermedia. The sequence goes on along the minus strand of LR746268.1, from coordinate 7,937,555 downwards.
AGGAGCTGCGTGATGAGGCGTGGGTCATGGACACGGGCACCACGAACCACATGTCGGGTTCCCGTACGGCTTTCACTGAGCTGGACACGAATGTACTTGGGACGGTGCGGTTCGGCGACGACTCGGTGGCGCGGATTGAAGGCCGGGGGGCAATCGCGTTTCTGTGCAAGAACGGCGAGCACCGGTCCTTCGCGGGGGTGTATTACATTCCCCGACTGATGAGGCCGGGTACCATATTGACATCGAGAAGGGGACGATGAAGATCCATGAGCCAGGCGGACGGCTCCTAGCAAAGGTCATGCGCGGAGAGAACCGGCTGTACATTCTCCACGCCAAGCTGGTTCGGCAGGTGTGCCTGGAGGCGCGGGCAGTCGAAGAAGCTTGGAAATGGCACGCGCGCCTCGGCCATGTCAACATGACCGCGCTGCGGAAGATGGCTCGGGAGGAGCTGGTGCGCGGGTTGCCGGCGGTTGGTCAGGTGGACCAGCTGTGTGAGGCGTGTCTCGCTGGCAAGCAGAAGCGGTCGCCGTTCCCCCAGCAGGGAGAGCACCGGGCGCGGCGTGTTCTGGAGCTGGTGCACAGCGACCTCTGTGGTCCGATTGCGCCGGAAACGCCAAACGGCAGCAAGTATTTCCTGCTGCTCGTGGATGATCGAAGCCGGTACATGTGGGTGGCCATGCTGCCTTCAAAGGACCGTGCTGCGGTGGCCATCAAGGAGATCAAGGCTCGGGCAGAAGGCGAGTCAGGACTGAAGCTGGGAGCGCTCTGTACTGATCGAGGCGGCGAATTCACCTCACATGAGTTCGCGGAGTACTGCGCGGGAGAAGGTATTCATCATCAACACACGGCGCCATACAGCCCGCAGCAGAATGGCAACTGCTGTATACATCCTGAACCGGTGTCCCACGAAGAGCGTGGACGGCATGACGCCTTTCGAGGTATGGCACGGGAAGAAGCCGGCGGTGCACCATCTGAAGGTGTTCAGATGCATCGCCTACGTCCTGAACACGACACCGCATCTCAAGAAGCTGGAGGACCGCGGCCGCAAGATGATCTTCATCGGCTACGAGTGCGGATCAAAGGCCTACCGAGCCTACGATCCCACCACGAGGCGTGTCCATGTGACACGGGACGTGGTGTTCGACGAAAATGCCCAGTGGGACTGGGGCAGCGGTGTGGAGCAAGGGGATGCGGGCAGTCACGACGACATGTTCACATTGGAGTATCCCGTCGGGAACCAGGTACCTCCGGAGCTCGATGGCGCCATCGAGGTACTTGATGATGATGCGCCGGGACCGGAGCCGATGTCGCCACCGTCCGTGCACTACAATGGGAGAGCAGCGCCGATTGAAGATGGAGGAGAGGAGGTGGAGTTCGCCTCTCCACCGAGTGTCCACATCGACCACCTGGATGCTAATCACGATGATGCGCCACTCCGGTTCCGCAAGATTGACAACATCGTTGGGCTGGCTTCGTCGCGTGGTCTCGCATCGCGGGCGTTAATTGCAGAGGAACTGCACGCTGTAAGTTCTGATGAGCCGGTCTCTTTTGTTGAAGCAGAGGGCCACCCGAGCTGGAGGAAGGCTATGGAGGAGGAGATGGCGTCGATCGAGGAAAACCGCACTTGGTCCCTGGTAGACCTCCCACATGGTTGCCGGGCGATCGGGTTGAAGTGGGTGTACAAGGTGAAGCGGGATGAAAACGGAGCCGTGGCGAAGTACAAGGCGCGCCTGGTGGTGAAGGGCTATGCGCAACGCCAGGGAATCGACTACGACGAGGTGTTCGCACCTGTGGCGCGGCTGGACACGGTGCGCCTTCTCATTGCTCTCGCGGCGCACGAGGGGTGGGAGGTGCATCACATGGATGTCAAGTTGGCGTTTTTGAATGGCGATCTCAAGGAAGAGGTGTACGTGGAGCAGCCGGCTGGTTTCATCAGCACGGGCAACGAGCACAAGGTGTTCAAGCTGAAGAAGGCACTCTACGGCTTACATCAGGCGCCTAGGGCTTGGAACGCGAAGCTGGACGAAACGTTGCTGTCGTTCAGATTCAGGAGGAGTCCGTCGGAACATGCCATCTACACCAGGCGGAACGGGGAGGCGCAGGTAGTGGTCGGGGTGTACGTCGATGACCTGGTGATCATCGGCGCCAGCTGCGACGACATCAAGCAGTTCAAAAAAGAGATGGCTGACGCATTCAAGATGAGCGACCTCGGCCTGCTTCGCTACTATCTTGGCATTGAAGTCAGACAGAGCGCGAGGGGCACCTCGATCAGCCAAGGAGCCTATGCCGCCAAGATTGGGCTCGTTGATGTTCGTGGTAAGTATAGCAAGGCTCAGAAGGAGATTGTTGTGAACGGGGAGCCTTGCACGTCTTTTCGCGTAATGGCATAGGCCTTGCACGTCTCTAGGCACACCTGCCTAGAGCTGTAACAGGGCTGTAAGAGGTTGCTTATTACTTACGGTTATTCGTTTTCCCCCCTTTTTTCTCCCTTATTTAAAGAGGGCTGTAAGAGGTTTTAATGAGCGAGATAGTCTTCCTTGTTCCTCCTGTTGGGTTTTTCCTGTGACTCAGAAGGTGATCTCGCCGGCGACATCTTAACTGCCGTCGTCTCTCCGGCGAGTTTCTAACAGGAAGGACAAAAAAGTTGCAATGAGAGGGCTCGAATGGATAGCTTGTCCAGCCCTCCATTTGTATCTAAGAGAGAGAGAGAGAGAGAGAGAGAGAGAGAGAGAGAGAGAGAGAGAGAGAACTAGTGAGAGAGCCAGGCTGACCCAAGCTCATAGATCACCATATCCATCGTCGCTCGTGATGGAGCACTGATCCTATCTCAAAAATCTGAAATCTTTGCTCTAAATTGCTATTGACTATAAATTACTAAATTTTAGGGCTAAGATACAAACAGTACTCATCAGTTCTATGCTTGCGTCTCAAAACAATTGAACAAAGGCACGACGACGATAATTCTAGCAGATTACAGAAACGTAAATTGGCCGATAATACCCCCCTGGTCGACACTTCTGTTCATCTAATATATTCCTGGGTTATTGATGGATCGACCAACAGAACTTGCAGGACACGAGCGGAGCGATGGCACGCAGGACATTCAAGGGACAGCCGAAGGAACCGCGCTCCCACAGCCAATGGCCCTGCGGAAAAGGACAAGAAGCGTAAGAGGCTCTCCTTCCGTCAAACCTTGAGAGATTTCCAAGCATGGTTATCCGCCTCTCCTTCGCGTCCTCATCGCCGCTTCCCCCGCCATCGGAAGCCCCGTGCGCCACAATCTGGAGAGGCCGTCCTTATTGACTCCTCCATCTCCCAGTACCCGTTATCGTCTGCGGTCGCTTCCCCTGCGCCATGATGACGGACGAATCAAGTGGAGAAATCCTCCCCGAGCGGAGGAGACACAGATGTGCCCTCAAATACTCTGTCCTCGCCATGGTTATCGTCGTCGTCGTCGTAGGTTTGGTCTGCGTCGTGATATTCATTCCCTTCAGTTCCAAGGAAGTTGACATCGCCGTCGCCGTCGAGACAGCCTCCCTCGTCCGGTTCTCACTTGACCGCAACGCCCTCGACTACGCCCTCGCGCTGAATCTAACCTGGTCGAACAACGGAAGCTTCGTCGTAAGGTATAACGAGCTCAGGGCCAAAGTTTTCTTCTCCGGAGAGACCTTCGGCATGGCGGTGATCCCCGGGTTTTCCCAGGAGACAAGGAACACCTCTACGGTAAGCGTGGAATTCAAAGGCCAGACACGGATGGCAGATGAGGCCGCGGAGACGTATTCCCGGGAGAAGGTGGACGGAAACTACGAGTTTAACGTGGAGGTCGATGCGAGGCTGTGGAAGGAGAAAAATAACAGAAAGGAAGAAGTCTTGGAGACGGAGGCTATCTCCGCGGTGGTGGACTGTTGGATAAACGTCGCTCTGATGTCCAACAGTTCATCTCCAAGAACCTTTGAGAGGACACAATGTAGAGTGAAGTTTTGACGGATCCACGGAATGATGAAAATTCAATTGTATTATTCAACCTGTTTCTTCTTCTTTTTGCTCAATTAGGTCGTCTGGATTAATGGGCAGTGCTAGGCAACGCGTTTGTAATGTAATCTAAACTATTTGATCAGGATAATCCGCTAATTGATCGTAGCGTTTTGATTTTAGTAACCTGTAATACAGCCCATTTACTGGCAAGGCCTTATTAGTCCTGAGCTATTTCTAACTTCATCATTGGTGTGGGTGGATTGTTTTCAATTACCAATACATCCTACCTTTTCCTCCTCTGTCTCATCGCCCTCCCCCCCCCCTCCCAATCTAAGTGTTTTCACATGTTGAATGGACCAGAGCTTGGGGCTGATTAATATTTCCGAAACATTTTCACATCTTCTTTAATCAGATGGGCTAAAAACAATAAGGATCCGGCATTTTCGTCGCATAGAGATAGCCCTTAATGTATGGACTGATTATCAATGGGGTCAAAACTAAACAGTTGTCAGTCTCCTAAGATTCAAAGCTTCCTTACTTCGTCATGAAATCAAAGAAATAATAAAGAAAAATGAGAAAACTGATGTAGCGTATTTCTATGTATTCTGAAAAAGATATGAAAAGGCCAACCTTTCTGAAGTTCTTCAATCATCAGAGCGCAGTTGAAGAATCGGGGTATTTTCAGAAATTATGTGTATGGAAATGTGAGAGAAGGTGATGAAAAAATGAAATGCAAAACTGTTTAACAAAATGATAACAAAAATTCCATTGATGGGCGGGCATAGGTTGTTTTGTAGCGGCCTTGAGATGCTATCACACAACCGTTTCATGCTGGATGCCTCTTGATGGGCTAGGACGTTTCTTGAGGTTCCTCATTAATAGGTAGCTGTAAATATAGTCTCAAATTGTGACCTTTAAGCCTGTAACCTTTGTGCCTCAAATTCTTAAGGGTGGCGTGTATCTATGGGTCATCACGGAGAGATGTCTACGGGTCAAGCTAAATATAGCACTATGACTGGATGGCGCTCTATTTAATATAAACATGGGAAGAATATCTCATCCATCCCAAAATACGTTCCCACAGCACAACTCTTAAACGCGATTTGTATTTGAGCTAATTTCAATATCACCTGATCTCACAAGCATGTCTCTTAGCATCTTCTAGGAGGTTAATCCTCTCTCTCTCTCTCTCTCCACGTATGAGGAAGTGCTATACAATGTTGATCACAAACCTGTAATTCTAGGGCAGTGTGGAGAATGTAGGCATTCCTACTATATTCCCAAGGAGTTTTGCTAAGCTTCTTTGGCTCCATCGGATAGAATGAATTTGGAGTTGATCCATGGATATGAGTTAAGTCGAACCCTTTTTAAGCTCATCGTAGAGCTTAACTCATAGATAGTCCTCCATGAAGGCTTATGTTGACATAATTGATGACAGGGACAAAACTAACACAACATAAAATGCTTCAGGGGAATGAACAATTGTGAAAGTTCCATGTCATCCATGTGAGAGTTCGACTTAATATCAACCAATCAGATCTCGTCAAGCTGCGGATAAATGTGAAGTGCCTACATGGAAAAGAAGGTGTGTTGATTGTACGATTCTGCGAAACTAGGATATCGTTGACTTATTTATAACTGCGCGAGAAAAGGTACACCCAGCCTCCAAATATCTTTCATTCACACATCCTTGCAAAAGAGACATTTGTATATCCTATCTCAAAGCCTCTAACCTTCCCTTGTGGATACATCCCTGAGAACCTCTTAAGAGTTTATCCGTCTCTCTCTCTCTCTAATGGGAAGGCTCTGGGTAATTTTTATCATAGACACTGCTTTTCACGCGGGCTTCGTTACCTCCTTCATCTGGTTAGGCGTCTGGGTTAACTGCCGAAATCACCTTCACATCAAACTCAAACTGGAGTTTGCTTCCCTTTCCCGCTTCGATCTCGGATGAAATGACTGCCTTCGATACGATCTCACCCTAACGTCAGAATCGGGAATGGCAACAAGGCCACAATCAACTACACAAGCTGGATGTTCGGGTTTCCTAGCACGGTGTTCAGGTGGCTCCGTGAGCTTCCCGGGTTCAGGCAGTGGCAGAAGACAGGTATTTCGAGGGCAGGCTCAAGCCCCCACTGAGTCTGTCGTCACAAAGTTCATCAGGGACAAGGGGGAGGTTAACTACGACATTGACGTCAAGCTCTATGCTAATATCGTGATACGGTGGGATATTGACACAAATTATTAGGCACTGTGCACAAAAGAAAAGGCACTCGCCAGAGGTGGACTGCTAGTCGGGGGCTCCTGTGGCTCTGAATAGCCGACTTGCAGTCTATTCCCTAGAAAACACTTTTGAAAACCCTTACGGCAGCTTTTGAAGATTTGTCATAGATCCAGGTCATGCTTGCCGGCGTTATCATTTTCCGACATAGTCTGCTGTTCCGGCAGTCTATGTGGTCATTCAACGAGAGCTACAAGAGGTGCGACTCCATCCACCGCCGCCGTCGAGTTTATTCCTTTATTACGAATCATCGTCCTGACTACGTGGGAAACAGCTTAGCCAGGGAACCCGCTGGTGAAGAACGATTAAAGTATCTACTTCATACACAGGGACTGGAAGCTCTCCTCAACGACAATACCTGGATCTACATAAATCTCTCTTCCACTCTCACAAGCTTATCGAACGTCGTGAACCCTACTCCGGTGTCTCTACTCACCTCCTTCGATTTGTACGCCAATAATACCCCTCACTGGTAAGAAACGCTGACTTGAACATCTACGGAAAGATCGGAGCCGCTCTTCCCGTCAGTGCCATGGTTATCGCCGCCGCGGACAAGTGCACACTATTGAGAGTCCCTCGGATCGATGAGGGAGCTGTGTAAAATGAAACTTCGCTGTGAGGGTTGAATTGTTTGGCACGCGCTCTGACATGCCCCGAGTGGACGAGAGAGAGAGAGATGCAGATGTTTCCCCAGTTGCATGTGCATAAGAATGGCAGGCACGCCGGACATATTAGGTGATTCATCTTACATAAATACGTGTACATATATCAAAATCAAGATTTTTTTTTCAGAATCATAAGGTAAAGAGGGCCGTCACTATGTTACATAACATGACCAGTCCAACTATGAGACAACATTTAGAATATTCCTCTGCCTAATCTCTCATTCTCATTGTACACAAAAATAGATGATCCAGAAAATTATTTTTGTTAATAGATTATCGTTAGTGATTAACCAGATTAAATGTTAACTTTCATTACAACCCTAGCACCTCATTAACACACCACTTAAACCTCTATTTTCACATTTTTATTTATAGCCTCAATGTAGTTTTTATTTTCTGTACGATTGAATTCAGATAGTTATAAACTAGTACTGTAGAATTCTATATAATTTTTCTATTTAAAATAAATGATAAAAATATGCATCAAACTTGGTCACATGTAGTACGCCGTATATGATGTCATTGATTCAGAGTTTCTACCACTCCTCGACATTAGGGGAACCCAGATAACAGACGTTTACACCATGAACATCGTCAAAATGACGTGCCAAACCATCTGAAAATTTCGTGACTCTGTGGTCCTGAGCTGAAGTATCGTTTTCCGATGTAATCCACCGGTTTAGGCGATCAGATGACCATTCAACGGAAATAAGCGTCGTCATCCACCACCGACAGCTGCCTTCCGAGTTCGCTCCTCTTTACAAAATCCTCGCTACGGCCGGTGAGAATTAGGTGGGGGATGCTGGATCGTTGACCCACCGCCGGAAAGCAAGAGGGGCAGGTTCCAAGGGGCACCCCGAATCTCAAAATTCCGTCGACAGGACAGTACACATGCGGAGCATTCCAGGGAAACCCGAGGACTTCCAGTTATTCAACCCCCATCTCCAGCCCCTAGTTTTTAATTATGGAAAGGAAGCCATTCCTCCATTCCTCATTGATGAACTCAAAACCGTGGAATAAGCCACGAAGCAGCGATTCGTACTGAACGCGTTTGACAAACGAACGAAAATCTATATAAACCTATCTTGCACTCGCACAAGCACATCCCGCGTGACCATCAACCTCCCTAACGATGTCCCGGACTGACATTGTGAGTAGCCTCCTTTGGGGTATCGTCTCGTGCCTGTGGTTGTTGGCTATCATCACGGGCATTGTCTGGTTCTTCATCTGGCTCTTCCACGGCTCCCGCTGGCACATCAATGTCGACGTTGAGTCTGCCACCCTCGCCCGCTTTGATCTCGACAGCAACAATACCCTCCTCTACAACCTAACCCTGGGAGTAAGCTTCAAGAATCCCAACTCCGCCACCGTCTTCTACGACAAGATCGCCGTCACTGCTCTCTATGACGGCAAAGTATTCTCCACAGCAGGCATCCCCAGCTTCACTCAGAGCACCAGAGCACCCACAAGGATCTACCCAGCGTTCGAGGAGAAAGAGTCGATGAGCAGCAACTGGTCATTGGCCGCGTATAACAAGGAGAAAGTGGAAAGGATCTACCACATTAATGTGACGTTCAACACGAGGATCCAGATTGAGTGGTCCCAGACCAACGAAACCGGAACGCAAAAATATAGTAAAGGGTACACTTGGGAGGCGAACTGCGCGTTGACCATCCCCACGGTTGACTCTGCGGCTACGTTCAACAAAACTACATGCGACGTTAAGTTTTGAGAGCATGGCAGCATTAACCGATATTCGTTGTCTCTTCGTTTTAGCATTCTACTGAATTGTGTCAAGAAGTTTATGAATCTATATATTCCTCAGCTGATTGTCTCGTTTCTATGTCATCGTGTTTTCAAAGACATCATCATTGTAAAAAGAATCGCGGGAATGACATGGATTAATAATGTCTTGGTATTCTGGAGTGCGGCATATTTAACCCTCCTCTGTACTGATTACCAATTTTAAAACAGACTGATTACTGGAACATAGCGAGAACAGTCTTCGTTATTCCGAGAAGTAATCCAGACTTACCGTTGACTTCCAACTCCAGATAATTAAAGCTGCTGGCTAGTATGAGTTGGCGGCTAAGATGAGCTGCCGGCTAACGCATTAAGTCAGGCAAAAGTAACCGGTCAGTGACACCTTATTTTAGGCCACGAGTGGCGCCGAACACGGACGCATGATCTCCAGTCAGATACCGACGGCCCTACACGTTTTTCAACTCCGCGTAGAAGACGATCAATTGTCCCCACATCCGCTGAGCTCCCGCACTTTTAGAGCACAGCCGCTAAGAGATTATTGACTCTTTGTCAATCTCCGACGTGTTCTTCTTCATAGTCTAGTTCGTCACTCCTGGGCCCCTCCCACGGTTCGACCTCGACGGCGACGGAGCTCTCCAGCTCAACCTCACCCTCAGGACGAGACTGACAAACGTCAACCGTCGCGCCGTCTACCAACGACTACCACGAAGAACCGTCTACGACGAGAAGAAATACATAATACAAATGGCCCAGTGACGGGCCATGAGAGGATCCTTGGGTCGACTCATAAAAGCCTGAATTGGGCCATAAACACCCCTCTCATTCAATAGTTTAAAGTCCTCTTAATCCGGTATGACTTTCTCGGTAAGGGTTCCCGAATAATGGAATTGAAGAAAGAAAGCTTGAACTGTTCTAGGCATCGTTATAGTATACTGAAATGTAAATAAATGTTAAAAGTATTTTGGACCAAACCTGTATCTTGAACCATTTATTTATGGAAAAAATTGACTTCAAAGGGTTTGAAAAATATAATGTTTCATAATACAAGGAATGGGGGAAAATCAAAGATATATCATTTGAAGGCATTTTTAAGTCTTGCATATGCACATGTTTCTAATAAAATAAAGACCAAGTTATGTGATAAAACAATGTACATTTATACTGATCATATTTCAAGGAAAAACGGTTCAGACATGTGCAGTGGTGTTAATGGAAAAATTCACAAAGCGTATAAGTTATCTTTTTATGAACAAGGCTTTATGTTCTTGATATATGAATGGAATGAATTAAACTAAGATTTGTCTAAAAATAGATACCACATTATAACTTGGAAAATGAGTGAACCCTCTTTTGCCTTTATGCAGATTACCGGTATGTGTATGTTTTGCATGTCGTGAAAACTTTAAGAAGGAGAGGTGGTATAGATAAATTAAAAAATCCATATAAGTCACTTACATGATCTATTGAAGAATTTGTCTTGAAAAGGGGAGTTTGGCATCAAGTGGGTCTCTTTTATGACAGTTTATTAGGCTAAAAAAGTTAATGTTGATCAACATTTAATCAATGCAATAGGAAAAAGAGATTTTAAAACATAAAACACCACGTTAATGTCTAAAAGTAAGCTCATAAACCCTAGTGCCGAAAAGATTTCATAAAAAATCTCTTCATGTTTTGCTTCAAAATATGCATGTTATGCAAAGATTCAGAAGATCCAAGGACATCATTCTTGTGTCATTTCATGTCAATGATTTATTGTATCCTTGACAATATGGTCTCTATGTGAAGATGAATAATATTGAAGAAATCATCCTTGTATGCTTTTATGTTAGTGATTTAATTTAAATAAGAAATTACAAAAAAAATCAAAAGTGTAATTGAAAATTTGCAACATATAATATGCACAAGACCATATATTCCATTCAAGTCACTACATTGAAGAGCTAAAGCTCAACCCTTTCAAAGTTACTTAAAGAATATTTCCATACATCAGACCTATAATTAATTAGAGCTTTTAAGAAATTTTATATGAGAACATATTTTGATAGTTCAGGAGGTGTTGGTGAACAAAGGGACACATCAAGATTTGTATTCATCCTTGAAGATGTACCACTTGCCTGATTTAGACGTAGTTTACATGACATCATCCACTTGCGAAGCTAAATGTATCACATTATCACATAGAGCTTACCACAAATTTTGGTTGAGAAACTTGCTGATCAATCTTTATATTCTTCAAAGGCAGCCTACAAGGGCCCATGCTGATAATAACTTATAAATCACGTTAACAAATTGACAACTTTTGTTTGTGAAAGTGGCAAGTATTATAACACAAACCCGCTTTGTTTGGTAGCGTGTGGAGAAGAAAGATTCCCAAGTAATGTTTAATGAAAAGCCCTATTAATCGAACTAATGATAACTTGGCCTACCTTTCCAATAAAATCTAACTCGTTGATGAACTCAAAGGCGCGGCTTTGAGCTGTCGGTTCGATACAACTTAAATATTAAACCCAGTTGACAAAATATAAACATTATTATTTTCTTGGAAAATATAAACTTCTTTGAAAATGAATAAAATATCAGCGTGTAAGATATTTTCTGCAGCACGCCCCCTTACTTGAAGATGTACCGCGCCGCCGCGTTGGACAACGGCAAAACAAAGAGCAAGAGCGTCCTGGACCCCCCGGGCCAGAATGAATCTCGCCCAAACATTTCCCGGTCCTCCATCCCCGCACGCAACGCTCTCAACGGAGATTGGCAAGAGCACATTCTCCACTATTTCTTCTAAATCCTTCACGTTCCCATTTTCTTTTTGACCTGCACTGCCAGCGCGATGCGGAGAAGAGCATGAAAGGCCAAGGGACTCCTCTCGGTCCTCTTAGCTGGTTATTTCAACCTTAGCATCAGCCGCCGCCATGGATCAGTGTGGGAAGCGGTCAACCGCGGTGGGCTCGAGTGCCTTGAAAGATCCCACAAAGCTGTTTAAAGCGAACTCGGAGCTCCATCGGCTCATCGATGGAACCAATGGAGGAAAAAAAACCTTCTCGTTGCTTTCCCTGGAAGCCCTGTTTCCAGATTGATAACGAGTGCTGGAACAAGATCATCTCGTACCTCGTCGTATTGGTCTTCTGCTGTGTAGTTGTGCTGATCTCTTGGTTCTTCTTCAATTGGCACATCAAGGTCGCCGTCGAGTCCGCCACCCTCAGCCGCTTCGATCTCGACTGCAACAATATTCTCCGCTACAACCTCACTTTGGGCGTGAGCATCAGGAACGCCAACCTCGCCTGCGTCTCCTACGGCAAGATCACCGTCACTGCTCTGAACAACGGGACGGCGTTCTCTTCGGCAGACATCTCCTCCTTCAACCAGGGCTGGAAGACCACCACAATGGTCTACCCGGCATTCCAAGGGCAATGGCCGGTGGCCGGTAACTGGTCGTCGGCAAGTTACAACAAAGAGAGAGGGGAGGGAATCCACAGCATTAATGTGACGTTAAATGGGAACATTAGGATTACATGGCGGGTGAAGGAAGACAAATACTGGAAAACGCGCATCAGGCGGTATCATATGGAAGCCAATTGCGCGCTGAGAATCCCCATGGCGGGCTCGGCGGCTGCTTTCAACAAGACTATATGTAACGTCAAGCTCTGAGAAATGGCTGCGGCCTTTCGGCTCCGGGCAAGCGTTTCCCATCTTTCATTCACGGTGCTCTTGATTCTTTTTAATAAACATTTTTTGTGCAAATGTCCCGTGTCTCGAGAGCAGAAACCACGCCTAATCTGGATGTTCTGATTGGATGCTTGTCTTCCCCATCCCGTCATTTCTGCCTCGTTTCCTTTGAGAAGCTCCATGAGTCCGGCGATTCCGATTTCTCTGCATCTTTTTAGGTGTCCCATCGCCAACAACAATTCAGAGCAGAAGGCAATGTCGATCGCCTGAAAGTCTGTCTGCAAGAGCTCCGGGAAACTGTCCCCAGCTATCCGGGAGATCAGATGCGGAAAGTTGCCGTGGGTGAGCTTCACGTTACAGTAGGTATCTGGATTTCTGTCTTTGGCAGTCCCGGCAAGGCTGGGGATCAAGGTTGAGGACGATCGAGTGAACTCGATCGGCGTATGAGTCGACTTGGCCGAGTACCGAACTCGGTCTTTGTCTCAAACCCACTCTGCTAAAGCCCTGACCATCCCACCAGCGGGCTTAACAGGTGGCCATGCGCCTGGCCAACATTTATATTGATTATACTTCAAGAAAAAGCGTATATGTAATCTTTTTATGAATAAGCCTTTATGGTCTTGAAATATGAATGCAATGAACTATAATATGATTTATCTATCTATATATACCACATAATCACTTGGAAAATGAGTCAACCCTCTTTTGCCTTTATGATTACAAGTGTGCACATTTTCTTCACGTCATGCAAACTTTAGGGAGAGGTGGTATAGATAAGTTCAAAAATCCATATAACTTGCTTACATGAGCTACTGAAGAATTTGGTTTCAAAAAAGGTGTTCGGCATCTAGTGGGTTTCTTTTTGATAATGTCGATCAACATTTGGAAGACAGAAAATTTAAAATATAGAACAAAAAATTATGTCTTAAAGCAAGCTCTTAAAACCTAAACCCTGGTGCCTAAAACAAAGAGTACTGAAAGCAAAAATATTTCACTAAAAATCATTTTATCTTTTTTCTTGAAAATATACCTCTTGTGCAAAGATTCAGGAAACCGGAGGACAATATTATTGTCTGATTTCATGTCAACTATTGATTGTATCCTTGTCAGCATGGTCTATATATGAAGATGAATAAAATTGAATAAATCCTATTATGCTTTTACGTTAGTGATTTAATTTACATAAGAAATTACCAAAAAAATTAAAATGTGTAATTGGAAATTTGCAGCATATAACATGCACAAGACCATATATTCCATTCAAGTCAATGTAACATGGAAGAGTCAAAATTCAACTCTTTCAAAGTTACTTAAACAATCTTTCCTTACATCAAACCTATAATCAATTATAATCTTTAACAAATTTTATCTGAGAAGATATTTTGATATTTGAGGTGTTGATGAAGAAAAGAACACATCAAGATTTGCATTCATCATTGAAGACGCACCACTTGTCAAATTTAGATTTAGTTTGCATGACATCATTCACTTGGAAAGCTAAATGAATCGCATTATTGCTTAGAGGTTTCCACAAACTTGGTTGAGAAACTAGCTGATCAATCTTTATATTTTCAAAGGGAGCCTACAAGGACCTATGCTAATAATAACTTATCAATCACCTTAACAAAGTGACAACTTTTGTTCGTGAAAGTGGCAAGTATTCTGACACATGCTCGCTTTGTTTGGTAGCGTGTGGAGAAGAAAGATGCCCAAATAACATTTGTGAAAAGCCCTATTAATCGAACTATTGATAGCTTGGCCTACCCTTCCAATAAAATCCAACTCTTTGATGAACTCAAAGGCGCGCGGCTTTGAGCTGTTGGTTCAATAAAATTTAATGGAAACTTATTATTATTTTTAATTCAAGCCTTTAGTGTTGAAATCCCCTCCCCCCCGGGGTACTTGAAGAGTCATTTTCGGAGAAATATAGAACTTGAATTCAAGAAAATCAATAAAATATCAGCACGTCGGATATTTTCGGCGCCCCCTCCTACTTGCAGATTTGCTGCGTCGCCGCGGCGGACTCCGCGGATTCAAGAGCAAGAGCAAGAGCGTCATTGGCCCCGCGCGCCAGAATGGATCTCATCAACGGAGCCCGGCAAGAGCACGTTCTCTACAAACTCTTCTAAATCATGCACCTTCCGATTATTCCTTTTCTTGTGAAAGATGGGATCTAAACTAGCGTCTTTTGACCTGGACTGCCCGGGTGACGCGGATTAGTATGAGAAGCGGTCAACCGCGGCGGAATCTCGTGCCTCTTAAGATCCCGCGAAGCTGGACAAAGCGACCCTGGAGCTATATCGATTCGTCAATGGAACCAATGGAGGAAAAAAAACCTTCTCGTTGCTTTCCCTCGAACCCCCGTTTCCAGATTGATGGCCGGTGCTGCTGCAAGATCATCTGTACCTGGTCATATTACTGCTCCTCGTCGGTGTAGTTGCGCTGATGGTTTGGATCTTCATCAACACTAAGTGGCACATCAAGGTCGCTGTTGAGTCCGCCACTCTCAGCCGCTTCGATCTCGACGGCAACGCGACACTCCGCTACAACCTCACCCTAGGCGTGAGCATCAGGAATGCCAACCGCGCCGACGTCTCCTACGACAAGATCTCTGTCACTGCTCTGAACAATGGCACGGCGTTCTCCTCGGCGGACGTCCCCGCCTTCAACCAGGGCTGGAAGACCACCACAATGGTCTACCCGGCGTTCCAAGAGCAATGGCCGGTGGCCGGCAACTGGTCATCGACCAGTTACAACAAGGAGAGAAGGGAGGGGATCCAGAATATTAATGTGACGTTCAAGGGGAACATCAGGATCAGGTATCAGGCAAGAGACAAATCTTGGCGCATGCACACCAATAGGTACTCTATGGAAGCCAACTGCGCGCTGAGAATCCCCTGATCGGGCTCGGCGGCCGCTTTCAACAAGGCTATATGTAACGTCAAGCTCTGAGAAATGGCTGCGGCCTTTCGTCTCCGGGCAAGCGTTGCCCATCTTTCATTCACGGCGTTCTTGATCCTTTTTAATAAACATTTTTTTGTGCAAATACTCCGTATCTCGAGAGCAGAAACCACAACTAATCAGGATGTTCCGATCAGGATGTCTGTCTTCCGCAGCCCCTCATTTCTGCCTCGTTTCCTTTGGGAATCTCCATAAGTCCTGGGATTCCGATTTCTCTGCATCATTTTGGGTGTCCTATCGCCGACCACACCGTTGAGAGCAGAAGTGAATGTCGATCGCCTGAAAGTCTGTCTGCAAGAACTCAGGAAAACTGTGCGCAGCTATCCGGGATATCAGATGAGGAAAGTTTCCTTGGGTGAGCTTCACGTTACTTTCTTCACGTTACAATCGGCATCAGAGCCTCGATTTATGTGATTAGCAGTCCCCGCGAGGTTGGGGATCGAGGTTGAAGACGACCAAGCGAAGTCGATCGGGGTGTGAGTTCGACCAAGCCGCTTAGAGTCAGGTGGTTCTCCAGCTCGTTTGGCCAACACTCTTTATTTTCAACAACTTGGGTCATAATCAGTATGTTTACTTGGGATTTACCTGACGTGACTTAGTCGTCGAATAATAAATCACGTAAATTTAAAATTTATAAAACTAGAATATACTAATTTTAGCTTTTTAGAAATATTTTAAATTAAATAAATAAATTAATTAAAATTTAATAAAAGGTTCAAAAAATAGTGAAGAATTTCTAAGTCGATCAAAGGAATACTAAATAATATTAGGTAATATTTAAAAAAGGATTAAAAGAAGAAGATTTTTTATAATTTTTAAATTCAATAATGAATATTAAATATATTTTAAAAAATTGATAAAAAAGAAAAAAAAAGGGTGCAGACATTAAGACGATGTTAGTGCGTGACGAATGAGAATTGAGAGAAGATAGAGTTCTACTTGAAAATTCTTATATAAGTGATTACAAATAATTTAATGGGTCAAATTAATTTCTATAAAACTCAAAAGAATTATAATTTAATGAAGAAGAGTTTCAAAACTTAAAATCACACAATGTATCACTAAATTAAGTAAAAGTTAAATTTAAAGTAAGAAGATAAAGTTTTGATTTTGTGATAGTGATCATTGAAATTTTATATCTTCGAGAAGATTATCATGCGATGTCTATAACTTTGAAGGCTCTCATTAGACATAGAGTAATTTTTTTTACAAAGTCTAGAAATCAATGAAGTAAGTTATTAAATTATCTTTGAAGGTTGTCACCCAATAAAGTAGAAAAATAATAACTTTGTGGCTCTCTGATAACTATCACTCAATGAAGATGAGTTAAATAGAGGTGGACTACATCTTAATAAACTTCATCTTTAGGTCTATATAGTAAGAAGAGGTTCTTCATTGCATCTAATATACCCTCAAGAAGTGATAACTTGTCTCTCAGTGATCATCCTCTTCTTGATGATATTTTGTTTATCGATCAATCAAAGATGATTTACTTTATGGATTCATAATTCTTTTATTTAGAATTATTTAATAAGTTTAGTAATGATGTTCTGAGAATCATATTGACTAGATTTTCATTGATGATTAAGTAATTATGACAACTTAATCATTTACCAAGAATTTGTAAATAAATTATAATTTAATTATATAAAAATATAAGTTTTGACTATGATAAGATTTGAACCCTTGTCAGTCTCTCTCTTATATGAGAAAATGTGAAATAAGTACATAAATATCTTTTATAAAGTGACACTATAATGGTATCTACTTCTAATAAATAAGAAGTATTTTAGGTATTTAAATTATTAAAATCTTCTTAAAAGGTTACGACTGCCAATTTAGTCTCACATCAATTTTATGCTAATGATATATAATAATATGAGATTTGATAATCATTATGTTAGTTATATGCTAGCAATATATAATAATATGAGATTTGATAATCATTGTATCCCTTTTCATGTGTGTACGACCACTTTTTACCCTACGCTTGACTAGTCATTATTGGCGAGGAAGGGGAGTGACACACACATGTCCCCTATCGGTCTGTCCTTACTTGCTCCAACTCTTGCTCATGGCTCCACTTGATTGTGCTCCCGATTTGTCTATACACTCGATTGGTTGGCAAGTTCCTTTTTTCTTCTATCTTTTTATTGTATTATATTATATTTATATCAAAAATAGAATTATCAAAATTATATAAATTTACATAACTAACTAAATTTTTTTTATGAACTAATTAAAAATATTTTTTTTCACCATTTAATATAAATATAAATTTATTTATCATAAATGTAAAATATATTATTAATTAATTATTAACTCATAATAGTAAAGACTTATCACCTACTTTTATTAATGAAGTATTTTTAAAATAAAAGCCTTAGCAACAATGATGGGTTAACAAAGTTCGAAGACACAAGAGTAATCTGATTTTTACATACTAATTAAAAACTAGTTTTATACCAGTATTAATGCTACCAAAATATTTGATTTTATTTTCGTGTTCTACATAGTAGGTACATCATTATCATATATGGTGACTACATCATGCATCTCTGCCATTTGGTCCCTCCTTGGATAAGGAGGGAGTAAATGGCATAGACGACTTCCCTAGTCGTATGCGGCGTCTCTAGGAAGGTTTGACGTGGCTTTCTCCCTTTTCTTCCCTGTCTAATGCTCTCGAAGGCCTTCCACGGGGTTCATAAATTGCATAAAGGGTATTGTTCTGATAAGACGAAATCTAGGTTCCGGATCATGGAGGGCAACTTGTTAAAGAACAGCCAGGCCTGGGCTGCATCCTACCTTCTCCTCCGGAAGACCCCGCTATTCAAGGGATGGCTCTTCCCTCCGAGATATACCAATCGGGTTTTCCCACGGTGGCTCCTTCATCGTAGCCTCAGACATGGGTTACCAATTAAAGGGCAATGTGTGATAGTCAAGCCTGAACATGATGCAGGTGTGAGCTGAGCTTTTCAGATTTGTTAATCAGGAAGAACGCACCCCACGGATCACAATCTCTTGTACTCAGTTTACTTCCGAGTTATTTCTGAAGTATACGTATAGTATATATGTACGTGATCCACGTCCATCCTAAGGGTGGGGAGTCCAGCGTGCTCGGCATCAGGGGCACTTGCGTCGGCCGCCGTGGCTCTTCAGCCTCGCGTAGCAGGGGCAGACGTCATAGTTGCCGGAGGTTCCTGGAGGTACGCAGGCGCACCGGCGGCAGCAGGTGTTACACGCCCGGATGCACATCTTGTGCCTCGACGCCTTGCTGCAGCGGTACGCACACTTGGGTTGACAGGAAGCCGCACCTAGCCGCGTCCCCTCGCCTGGAGACTCCCGGCCATGCGAGTACATCATCAGTCTGCTAGTCCGGATGGGATAGTCGGTGCGGCGAGCTCTTACCTGCGATCTTCACGGTGTGGGACTCAGCGGAGAAATCCATCTGGAAGAGGCAAGAAAGCCCTAGGAGTTAGATTATACATAAGAAGAAGAAGAAGAAGAAGAAGAAGAAGAAGAAGAAGAAGAAGAAGAAGAAGAAGAAGAAGAGGCTGGGGGCTCGCCTGCACGAGGAGAAGAATGAGGATGATCGGAGCCAGAGAGACGGCCCTCGCCATGGGGATCTCTGCTGGGGACAGGCGGAGGAGGAGAGAAGAAAGTGGAGGCGCCGCCTGTGTGTGCCCACGCCCCCGTTTATAGGAACGTGTTTCTCCCGTGGAGAGGGCTCCTAGCGGAGGGGCATCTCGTGTGAGCCCCAGCTTACCCCCTGAGTAGCTCACTGCATCCGCAAGGTGATTATTATTTCAATTATTCCTTTAATTATATATATTAGGGGAAGATAAGGGCCTTAACTTATAAGTTAAAAACCCACTGTTTGCTAACTTTAGCAATAATCTCCTAAAACGTTTTTTACCGGACACATATTCTGCCTCTATTTCATAGTTGATAAGGGCATATGTTTTATTTACTCTAAGCACTTGGCGAAAAAAAAATCTCAAAATGGCCCCATGGCCCGCTGGAATAACGACACGTGTTTAACGAAGGGGCAGGCGGTAGAAATACATAGGATCCTCCCTAGTTGGGAAGATCTCCTTGGCCGGCGCGAGTGGCTTCCCCGAGTCCACCTTCTCAGATCTGAGCAGAAGCGTCCCCAATCTCGCTGCCGAAGATGGATAACTCCTCCCCGAGCGGTGGCGTTCCGATATACGGCGTCGTGACTTACCGTGGCCGGGCGATATTCTCCAGATCTGCTTACGGCGGCCGGACCTCCGCCGCGTACATCCTCGGTACCGCGCCGCTGGCCTCATTTGGATCCAAATCTTCTATATTTTGCCTTTGTTTCCCGTATTGTCCATCGATCTCCTGCGTAGCGGAGAAGACGAGAAGGTTGTGATGGCTGGTATTGTTGCAGGGATGGAGATAGCGGAGAGGTGTGCGTACTACGGCATGTCCACAAACTTCATCACCTACCTGACGGGCCCTCTCGGCGAGTCCACCGCGTCAGCCGCAGCCAGCGTGAATACCTGGAGTGGCGTGTCCTCGATGGTTCCCCTCCTTGGCGGCTTACTCGCCGACTCATTCGTCGGGCGTTACCGGACCATTGTCATCGCCTCCGTCGTCTACGTCCTGGTTCGTCGTTTTGTACTGACTCCCCTTATCCATTCATCGCCTCATAAATTATTCGATTAAGCGGTTTTTGCAATCACTACCAATTCCGGGGTGGGGGAGTGATTGATTGCCGTAAGAAGAGCGGAGGAGAGTGTGCTCTCAGGGGCTTACTCAAGGGCGTGGGGATTTGATGGTGCTGCTGGAAGAATGGGGGGGGGGGAGAGAGAGAGAGAGAGAGAGAGAGAGAAGAGATTGACGGAGGGGTTGAGGACTCTGGTACCTGAAATTGAAGTGGAGGATATTGATCTGCAGGGCCTAGGCATGCTCACAGAAACGGCGGTCTCTCCATATCTTCGTCCTCTCTGCGGCGGCAACGATGACACCGAAGCTTGCCATCCGACTCAATTCCAATCTGCTATCTTCTTCCTCGCGATATATCTGGTCTCATTTGCCCAGGGGGCGCACAAGCCCTGCGTGCAAGCCTTCGGAGCAGATCAGTTCGACGAGAACGATCCTGAAGAATTCAGGTCCAGGAGCTCCTTCTTCAACTGGTGGTACTTCGGGATGCACAGCGGGTTGATATTCACCTTCGTGTTCATGAACTACGTCCAGCAGGAGATCAGTTGGGGTTTCGGCTTCGGAGTGTCCTGCGCCTCCATGGCTCTTGGCCTCGCCCTCTTCTTGATCGGAACACCAAATTATCGTCATTCCATCCTCAATAATAAAGGCCCTGTCGCATCTCTCGCTCAATCGTCCGCCAAGGAAGTCAATGAAGTCAGCGAAGCCCTTCTCCCCGAGGCTACTTCTCAGTCCAGGTAAAAGCCCCCTGAATTCCCCTGAACTTCTTCGATTTGGTTACTCCCTCGTCCATCCTGCAATGTGATCTTCTTCTTCTCTTCAACCTACTTCTCCCATGGCAGCTCTGCGGAGGTCTCCCAGTGCTCATCTCCGGTGGAGTATAGCAATGATAAAAGCCATTCACAGACCGCGCGAGAAGTCCTCAGGTTGTTCCCGATATGGGCATCCTGCTTGATGTACGCTGTTGTATTTGCTCAACCGGCGACCTTCTTCACCAAGCAAGGCAGCACCATGGACAGACGAATCGGCCGCACCTTCAACCTCCCCCCTGCGACATTGCAGAGCTTTGTTAGCCTCTCCGTCGTGATCTTCGTCCCCATCTACGACCGAATCCTCGTCCCCATCGCTAGAGCCTTCACAGGGATACCTTCAGGTCTTACCATGCTCCAGAGAATCGGCGTCGGAATGCTGATCTCACTTGCCTCCATGGCCGTAGCCGCTCTGGTGGAGATGAAGAGGCTCCGAACTGCCAGAGATTTCGGCCTGATCGACCTACCAAATGCCACCATTCCCATGAGCTTGTGGTGGCTGGTTCCCCAGTACGTCCTCTCGGGAATCTCGGATTCCTTCACCATGGTTGGCCTGCAAGAATTCTTCTACGACCAGGTGCCTGACGGGCTGAGGAGCCTCGGCATAGCTCTCTACTTGAGCATCTTCGGGATGGGGAGCTTCATCAGCAGCTTCATCATTTCGGTGATCGACAGAGCCAGCAGAACCAGCGGCAACAGCTGGTTCTCCGACAACCTCAACCGCGGCCACCTTGACTATTTCTACGGGTTCCTCGCCGTCCTCAGCGCTGTGGCATTGACTATCTTCCTCTACCTCGCTCAGATCTACCAGTACAAGAGCAAGGTGAAAGACCGAATATGATGAAGACGATAGCTGCCGCCACAGCGAAAGTCAACATGTTCGTGGAGGTGGGCTAAAGGAGATTCCACTCTGCGCCATGGTGAATCTGGACCGAGAATACTTTTCCTGTGGCCCCCCTAATGACAGCGACTTTCACGTTTGCGTTTGGCCATAAAGCACTCCTTGTGACCGGCGGCGAGACCCGGCCATCGCAATTTGGGGGCAGGAGAAATGGGAGGCGAGCTGGAGAGCGCCTCCCGGCAGATCAGGAGCGGCCACCTTCCCGTCGACGGCGTCGTCGACTACCGCGGCCGGCCGGTGTTCTCCAGATCCACGTACGGCGGCTGGACCTCCGCCTTCTTCATCATCGGTAATGAAACGCTGGCCATTTCAGCAGCTTCAAGGTCGTTCCATGATTTGGCTTTTCACCTGGTTATGAGATGCTCGGGTTGCCGTCGGCGGCGGCTGTCGTCGCTGTCGCTGCAGGGGTGGAGGTGGCGGAGAGGTTCGCGTACTACGGGATCTCGTCGAACCTCATCACCTACCTGACGGGACCGCTCCAGGAGTCCACCGCCTCCGCCGCCGCCAACGTAAACGCCTGGAGCGGCGTGTCCATGATGCTCCCCCTCCTTGGCGGCACCCTCGCCGACTCCTACATCGGGCGGTACCGCACCATCGTCGTCGCCTCCCTCCTGTACGTCCTGGTTTGTTCCCTCCGATGCCCTAATCAACTACTTTTGTCATCAGTCTCTCCAATTCGATCGGCGGCGCCCGAGGAATCTGCTGCCCTGATTTTTTTTCCCCTCATTTTTACCTTCTTTTTCATCCTTCGAAGGACCGTGATTTTGCC
The DNA here is from genome assembly GCA_902729315.2 of Spirodela intermedia. Classification (NCBI taxonomy): domain Eukaryota; kingdom Viridiplantae; phylum Streptophyta; class Magnoliopsida; order Alismatales; family Araceae; genus Spirodela; species Spirodela intermedia. The sequence goes on along the minus strand of LR746268.1, from coordinate 7,915,075 downwards.
GAGGAACCCATATCTCGGTACCAGTAATTGGATTCCTTCTCTGCGTCCAGCCTTATTCGCCATGGAGAGTGACCTTTTGGACAGTCATGGTGGTTTCCCTTCCATCCATCTCACCTGCCTTTAAAAAGTGTTTCTTGTTTGAATATTCCGACACTATATGGCGATGATGACGATGCGTCTACTTGCGACAAAGAAGCTTTCCGGATTCATCTGTTACCACGTTGACTGAAGCATCTATGCAAATGGGAATCCCCCCCCCTAAGAATCTTCCTCTTATTCTCGCTCGACCTCAATCACTTGCTTCTGTTGAATGATCGGAATTTCAGGGCCTGGCCATGCTGACACTGTCGGCAGTATCTCCCGCCCTCCGCCCGACGGAATGGCGCACCAACGTCTACCTCCAACGCTGTCTTCCCACGCAGTACCAGACCGTCTTCTTCTTCTTCTCGTTGTACCTGGCGGCAATCGCGCAGGGAGGGCACAAGCCCTGCGTGCAGGCCTTCGGAGCAGATCAGTTCGACGAGAACGATCCCGAGGAATGCAAGTCCAGGAGCTCCTTCTTCAACTGGTGGTACTTTGGGATGAACGGCGGCATGATATTCACCTTCCTGATCGTGAATTACGTCCAAGAGGAGGTTGGCTGGGGCCTGGGCTTCGGAATTCCCTGTATTTCCATGGCGCTGGCGATGGTGGTCTTCCTCGTCGGCACCCGGAGTTATCGCTATTGTCTTCTCACCAGCAAGAATCCCTTCACTGATCTTGCTCAAGCCTGCACTAGGCCCTTCCGAAAGTTGCAGAACCAGCCAAAACTGGATGCTGAAGTCGTCGAAACCCTTCTCCCTCAAGCTGCTGCCGTGTCCAGGTGAGACCACCCGAAATTTGTTTCCATATTTCATCGAATCGTACGAATGTGAGGTGAAAAAGTTACTCTTTCATACCTGCTCGCTTTACAGGGCTGCCGAGGACTGGTACGATTCACGAGGGAATGAAGAACACAAGGGCGAATCCTCGCCAGGAATCCTCAGGCTGTTCCCAATCTGGGCATCCTGCTTGATGCATGCCGTTGTGTTCGCTCAGTCGTCGACCTTCTTCACCAAGCAAGGCAGCACCATGGATAGAAGAATCGGCCCCACCTTCCTCATCCCCCCTGCGGCGCTACAGAGCTTCATCAGCATCTCCGTCGTCGTCTTCATTCCCATCTACGACCGGATCCTCGTCCCCATAGCCAGAGCCTTCACCGGAAGACCATCCGGTGTGACGATGCTCCAGAGAATCGGCATCGGACTGTTCCTCTCCATCGCCTCCATCGTGGTAGCCGCGCTCGTGGAGATGAAGAGGCTCAGGACCGCCAGAGATTTCGGACTGGTTGACCTACCAAACGCCACCATTCCCATGAGTCTGTGGTGGTTGGTCCCTCAGTACGTTCTCTATGGAGCTTCAGATGTTTTCGCCATGGTTGGCCTGCAAGAGTTTTTCTACGACCAGATGCCTGACGGGCTGAGGAGCCTCGGCCTGGCCCTCTACTTGAGTATCTTCGGAATCGGGAGCTTCATCAGCAGCTTCCTCGTTTCGGCGATCGACAGAGCCAGCAGAAACAACGGGGACAGCTGGTTCTCCAACAATCTCAACCGCGGCCACCTCGACTATTTCTACTGGCTCATCACTGGCCTCAGTTCCGCGGCGTTGATCTTCTTCCTGTACTTCGCTCGGCTCTTCCATTACAAGAGCAAGATCAAGGCCACCGTCTGAGGAAGACGATGGTTACTCCCTCTGTGACCGTTAAAAGGAACCCACCAAGCTCCGTCCGTTCTATGGTCAACCTCACTCTTGTTCGTCCCATCTTGAATATTCATGTAATTGGAATATTTATTTGTTAATATAAAAGGAACCCACCAAGCTCCGTCCGTTCTCTGGTCAACCTCACTCTTGTTCGTCCCATCTTGAATATTCATGTAATTATAATATAAAATTTATTTTTTTATAATTATTCTGTTCACAAAAAAAACTATTTTAATCGACACAAAGGATAAATCTATTATATTATAATTGAAAAAAATAAAAATAAAATCGAGATAGGATATAAGATGTTTTAATCTTATTTCCTGTTTTTCTATCTAATTAACTGCTCCAAGAGAGTAGCCTCACCTGAAATGAACGGTGAGCCGCAATGCTGTGCATTTTACTAAAAAAATAAAAATAAATAATAGACTTGGTTAGTGCAGTGCGACGAAGTAGCCGTGGGATATTCGAAGTAGTCTATTAAAACAGGTATAAAAGGATAAATCTATTCGAAGCAATCTATTAAAACGCCGCCAACGTTAAAGCATTGAGCGGGGTGTCCCTGATGCTCCCCTGCTCGGCGGATTCATCGGCGACGACTTCCTCGGGCGCCACCGCACCACCGTCGCATCTTCCCTTCTCTACGTCCTGGTTCGTTCCTGCTCTCCACCCGAAATCGGCTTGTGGTCAGACCCATGAGAATCTTCACCATTTTGTTTAGAAATTCGTCTAATTGTACCTTCAGATAGATCGGGTGTACGCTTCTGCGGTATGATCATGTCCTTGGAGGGTATGGCAATGCTGGTGGCTTCAGCGGTGGCGCCGTCGCTCCATCTGCCGGAGTGCGACGGCAGCAGCCGGGACAGCTACCTCCCCTCCCAATTCCAGATTGTGTTCTTCTCCGCAGGGTGGCCACAAGCTATCCATTAAAATAGTTATAAGAAGCGAGAATTATTTTTTAAAGTAAATACCCAAGAAGCTACATCTCTCTAAAAAAATGAAGTACGAAGCTACTCCACAACCTATCATCCGACTCGACCACGCTTAGTCTAGCCCACCATAGAAAAAAAGAAATGAATAACTCACAACTAAGAGATACAAAGACTTTACACAGTTTAGAGATTGGGCTCCTACGTCCACGCACAATAATGAAACGTGTTGAACCTTTCCTACTCTTCCGCCCTAACCGTTTCTCTCGTGAGAATCGTGAGAAACGTGCGACTGCTTCTCCCATCGATCGGTTCGTCTTCTTTTTCTGCACGGCCGTCATATGAGTTGAATACTTGGCCCACGTGCTCAATGAGTGACGGGCTCAACAGGGGCCCTCTCCATCCCTTACCCAACAGTTTGAATTTTCTTAACGGAGTCCACCGATAGCCATTCATGAGCAGAAACCGGGAAGAACAACCAACTTACACCCACCCCGGTTACTCCTCCAATCTCGTGGAAACCGGGAGGGGACGGAGTTAAAAGGCCCAAGGTGACCTGATCACGCCAGAGGACTCACCATGGGAACTCGGGAGGAGGAGGACGCTCCGCTACCGATTGAGGTCGTCGTCGACCACCGCGGGCAGCCAATCTTCTCCCGGTCCGCCGCCGGCGTCTGGCCCTCCGCCGTCTTCATCATCGGTAAGCGACTCCCGCCACCGTCTTCTTCCTCCACGTCTGAGTGAGACTCGGTGACTGCCAGTGACCAAAACTCCACAGCCACCATTGTGCTGCTGAAGGGGCTGAGGTGTCGGAGTGGTCCGCGTATTACCGCATCTCCATGAACCTCATCAGCTACCTGACCAGGGCCTTCCAGGAGTACACCCCCTCCGCTGCCGCCAATGTGAACGCGTGGAGTGAGATATCCCTGATGCTCACCATCCTCAGTAGATTTGTCGGCGACTCATTCCTCTTCATCAATTATATTCCTCTTCTTAGTATCTTATCTCTCTTTTATTATAGGTGAAGTCCTTATAGAAAGAGAGAAGAGCTCATTATTGACTCTTGAATGTGTGAGTTATCTTGAGAGCATCGAGATGTGGATTAGAGGTGCTTAGTGGAAATCTTATTCTCATCAAGATTCTTAATAACTTAGTGATTTCTCTTCTATTTGTTCTCATTGATATTTAAAAATTGAGTTTCTACTATTATTAAGATTCTATACTTGTATATTTTCTCTTACAAGTGGTATCAGAATATTAATTTAATTATTTTTAGATTTACTATGGCTTCTAAGGTATATATTGATATTCAGAAGTTAGATAAGTCTTCTAACTTTAATCTCTGAAAGTATCATGTGTATGATATGTTATTATAGATTGACTTGTATAGAACTTTAGATAGTCTAAAGCCAGACAAGATCAATGCTGATGATTAAGAGATAATAGAGAAAAATATTAAAGGTTTTATTCATACATGTTTGTCTGATTGACTCTTTAGTAGGTCATGGATGAATACAATTCAAAGAAACTCTAGAAGAAGTTAGAGAAATGATGTGGACTAAAGTCAATGCTGAGCAAATTGACAATGAAGAGAAAACTATTTAGATTACACATATCAGATGGAGATGATTTGACATCTCATATTGATTATTTTAATCAGAGAGAGAAACAAATAGAATAATAACTTTGTTCTCATTAGAAAAATCTAATTTCATATGATTATTTTGTTACAACCTTATTGTATGATAGTACAACACCCATTTTTTAAGATGTTATTGACTCATTGATGGAGTATTATCATTGGAGGAAGCATATTGGTGAGGCTCATCGTAAAAGATTATATGTGAAGGGTAGAAGAGAACATGGAAAGTAGAAGGAGAAAGAATCTTCATGAGACAAGAAGAGTCGATCTAAGTCACAAACAAATTAATTGAACAATCAAAGGACACCTGAGAAGAGATTGTTTGAAGAAATGAAGTGATAATATAATAAAAAGTGAATCTAATTTGACTAATGTTACGAAGGTTGAGGACAAAGAAAATAGTGAAGTCTATTTTGAATGTGTTGTAGTTGAAGAGTTGTCGAACATATAGATTCTTGATACTAATTATTCTTATCATATGTGTCATAATACTGACTAGTTTGACTCATATAAGAATATAACAATAGTTATTTCTATGGGAAATAATACAGCTTGCGAAGTTGTGGGCATTGGTTCGGTGAAGGTTCGATGTTTGATGGAGTAGTTTAAGAACTTAAAAATATTTGTCATGTTTCAGTATTACACTAAATTTTGATTTTGCTTGAAATATTAGAAGCAAACAGATGTTGCTTCAAAGGAGAGAATGAGATCCTTAAGATTATAAAGGAGTCACTCGTTGTGATGAAAGGAAGATGTCAACGGGCAAATATTTATAAATTTGAGGAGATTACTATTGTAGGTGAAACTTGTGTTGCGACACCAAATGATTCCATAATTGATGACACACTTTTATGACACTTACGATTGGGTCATATGAGTGAGACATATATGTAAAAGCTATACGTATGAGGACTACTACTCAGTGTGAGAATTTATAAATTACATTTTTTCAAATATTATATTATAAGAAAATAGTGTAGGGTGACATTTAAGGTAGTGAAACATGATACGGGTGGTGTGCTAGATTATGTTCATTCAGATATGTGTGGTCTGGTTGATATGATGTCGATTGGTAGTGTTGAATATTTTTTGACCTTTGTTGATGATTTTTCTAGAAAAGTTTGAGTATTCTTCTTGAAGCACAAGTCTGAAGTATTTATAAAATTTAAGACTTAGTGTACGAAGGTAGAAAATTAGATGGGGAGGAAGATCAAAGTCTTGCAAACTGACAATCGTACAAAATTTAAGAATTCTAAATTTGATCAATTTTGTGATGAATATAATATTCAACGTCATTATATAGAGAAGAAAATTCCGCAACAAAATGGTGTTACTAAGCGGATGAACCGCACAATTATTGAGAGAGCATGGTGTTTACGACTGAATGCTGACCTATCCAAGAAATTTTGGACAAAAGTTGTGAGTATGGCAACTTATTTAATGAATAGATCACCAAACTATGTTCTTGATGGGAAGGTTGTTGAAGAGGTATAGATTCAAAATCCTATTGACTATTCGAATTTGCATATATTTAGATGTCTAGAATATATCCTTACACTTGTTGATGAGAGATCAAAGTTGGATTTAAAGTAGAATAAATATATTTTCTTGAGCTACAATACTAATTTGAAGAGATATCAACTTTGAGATTCAAAGATGAAGAAAATTATTTTCAGTAGAGATGTGATTTTTGATGAAAATCACATGTTGAAGTCTTTTTCTATAAAGTAGATAGTTCAAGAATTTGATGGTACTCGAGTTGTAAATAAAATAAGGTTGGAGGTGAAAATTACGTAAAGTCTTCTTTGTTCTGTTGTGAGTGAAGATCGAATTACAGAATTATTAGATGTTCCTAATTATATTACTATTAGATGGATTAGGCGTGAAGTAAAACCTTTTACTCATCTTAATAATTATGTTGCCTTTGCATTATTTGTAAGAGATGGCGAGCCCACAACTTTTCAAGAAATAATTAATTATCCTAAAAAAGAGAAGTGAATGTAGGTGATGTTTGAGGAACAAACATTCTTAAACAAAAACCACACTATCTTTCGGAAAGGAAGTAAGCTATTGGGTATAAATAGATGTACAAGAAGAAGTTACTGATGATTGATGGTGATTAACCTCAATATAAGATAAGGTTTGTTGTAAAAGACTTTACATGGAAATAGAGAATTGATTATACGTAGATCTTTTTGCATGTTATGAAGTACATGTCTATTCACTTAGTATTAGTTATTGTCACACATGAAGATATAGAATTTGAGCAGCTTAATGTGAAGATGACGTTCTTTCATAGAGATTTAGAAGAAACTATTTACATATAGCAGTCGAAGGATTTCATTGTGCAAGAGTCAAAACATCTTGTTTGTCAATTGAAAATTTTCTTTATGGGTTGAAGCAAACATCAAGACAATGGTTCAAAAAGTTTGACTCTTATATATTGAAGATTAATTATACGAGGTGTGGTTTTAACTATTATGTCTATATGAGGACTTGTGATGATGATTTTTTGATTATTTTGATACTCTATATTGATGATATATTTATTACATCGAATAATTTACATGAAATTACTAAATTGAAATCACAATTGAGTAAGAAATTTGACATGAAGAATCTTAGTGTGACAAAGAAGATTTTTGGTATTGAGATTTATAGAGACCAAGAGTTAAGTCAACTATGGTTGACTTTGAAGAGTTATCTTTCAAAGGTGGTGAATTTATTTGACATGAGTAATGCTAAAGTAATAACACTCATCTAGCTAGTCATTTCAAGTTATCTACTATTCAGTGTTTAACATCTAAGGAAGATATTACTGAGATGAATCAAATTCCTTATTCTAGTGTAGTTGGTTCTTTCATATATACTTTGATTTGTACCAAACTAGATATTACTCATGCACTTAGACTTGTGAGCAGATTTATGAGCAATTTAGGAAAAGAGCATTAGAGCACAATGAAGTGGATTCTCTAATAGTTAAAGGGTTCTTTACATTTTGGAATTCATTTTGACCGACAAAATTATCTTTTTGTTGTTGGCTTTGTTGATGTAAATTTTGTTAGAAATTTAGATCATTGAAAAATTAAGATGGGATATGTTTTTACCATAGTTGGTGGACCTATTAATTAGAAGTCTACACTTTAGACTATTGTTACACTAACTACAACTGAGGTGGAATACATGATAGCTATCGAAGTAGCTAAGGAAGTCTTGTGGTTGAAGAGATTATTGAGAAAACTTGGGATCTGACAATGTGAAGTTCTTCTATATTGTGATAGTCAAAGTATTATTTACTTAGTAAAGAATCAAGTCTATCATGTATGATCAAAGTATGTTGATGTGCAGTATTACAAGATTCGTGAGTTGGTAAATTATAGAGATATCTCTGTAGAGAAAGTTCACACGGAGGAGAATGCCGCGAATATGTTGATGAAGGTCATCACATTGGAGAAATTTAAATATTATTTGAATTTGATTCATGTTGTAGGTACTTTACAAAAGGTGGAGAACTTGTAGCATAGATAGAAGTCAACTCCGGGTGTGATAATGATGGCTGTCAAGGTGAAGTTTGTTGACTGTGTCAGTCCATCATGATTGACCTGTTCAAGAGATGTGCTAGAGAAGCTCTTCTGTCTCAATTGTTCGAGAGACGTGAGAGAGAGTTCTCCCATTTGACTCACTCAAGAAGCATGCGAGGAGTAAGGTGGCGGTGACACGATGGTCACGTTGACCGTTATGACATGTTCCAGGGGTGGGTCGTGTAGAGAGAGAGAATGAGGGTGGTTACAATTGTCACATTCGAGATGTGTAGGTGTGGTTACATGTAGATCGATATGTAGTTGCATGTAGATCGAGATACTTCTTTTTAGGGAGCCGTTATCTTTTTCTATTCTCTATAAATAGGGTATGTAATCTTCTTTTTTGAACACAACAGATGACTATCTTTCTCTTAAGTCTATTCTATCTTTCCATTAACTTTATTCTTCTATTTGGCATCTTCTTTCTCTTCTATTACATGTGAAGTCTTGATAGAAGGAAAGAAGAGCTCATTGTTGACTCTTGAGTGTGTGAGTCATCTCAAGAGCATCAAGACGTGGATTAGAAGTGTTTGGTAGAAGTATTATTCTCATTAGAATTCTTGATAACTTAATGATTTCTCTTCTATTTGTTCTTATTGCTATCCAGAAATTAAGTTTTTGTTGTTATTAACATTATGTGATTACATATTTTCTCCTACACATACCTTTGAGAAATCTACGTTATATTATTTAGAAATTCGTCTAATTATACCTTGAGAAGAAGGGTTACTGATTTTACGCGAGGAAAAATTTATAGACTATAGATCGGGTGTAAGGCGCTGCTGATGGTTTCAGCGGTGTCGCCGTTGCTCTGCCCGCCGGAGTGCGGCGGCGGCGGCCAGGAGAGCTGCCTCCCCTCCTAGTTCCAGATTGCCTTCTTCTTCTCCGCATTGTACCTGGTGGCTGTCGCGCAGGGCGGCCTCAGGCCTTCGGGGCCGACCAGTTCGACGGCGACGATCCAGAAGAGTGCAGGTCCAGGAGCTCCTTCTTCAACTGGCCGTACTTTGGGTTCTGCAGCGGCACGGCGTTCGCGGTGCTGCTGATGTCCTACGTCCAGGACAACATCGGCTGGGGGCTCGGATTTGGGCTTCCTTGTGCTTCCATGGCTATCTTCCTCGCTCTCTTCTTGGGTGGCACCAGGACCTACCGCTACTGCGCTATCTCCGGCAAGAACCCCCCTAGCGCAACTCGCCGGAGCCGACAGCAATTTCTCGAGGAGCCGGCGGGTGGAGCCCCCGGAAGAAGCGAGGGAAGCCCTCCTCCATGGCGGGTAAGGATCCTCCGGACCCTGGAAAAGCCTGTTTCAATGTACAGAGGAGGACGTCCTCTTTCCTCATGGGTTCCTACTCTGCAGGTCTGCTGAGGAAGAGGAGGGTATCGCAGATGGCCCTCGAGGGGTCCTCAGATTGCTCCCAATCGGGGCAACCTGCTTGCTGTACGCAGTCGTGCTTGCCCAGTCCTCGACCTTCTTCACCAAGCAGGGCAGCACCATGGACAGAAGAATCACCCCCTCCTTCCTCGTCCCCCCTGCGGCGCTCCAGAGCTTCATCCACCTCTCCGTCCTCGCCTTCGTGCCCATCTACGACCGCCTCTTCGTCCCTATAACCAGAGTCTTCACCGGGAGGTCCTCGGGCCTGACGATGCTCCAGAGGATCAGCGTCGGCATGGTGCTATCGATCTCCGCCATGGCCATCGCCGCCAAGGTGGAGACGAAGAGGCTCCAAACCGCCAGAGACCTCGGACTGGTAGACTTACCTGGCGTCGCCATCCCCATGAGCCTGTGGTGGCTCGTTCCTCAGTATGTCCTCTTCGGGGTCTCCAGCGTCTTCACCGTGGTGGGTCTGCAAGAGTTCTTCTACGACCAGGTGCCCGTCTCGATGAGGAGCTTGGGCTTCGCCCTCTATCTGAGCATCTTCGGCGTTGGGAGCTTCATCAGCGGCTTCTTCATCTTGGTAATCGAGAACGTGAGCACCTGGTGGGGGGAGGACTGGTTCTCCGACAACCTGAATCGTGCCCACCTCGACTACTTCTACTGGCTTCTGGTGGCGCTGAGTTCCGTCGAGCTCCTCTTGTACCTGTACTTCGCTCGTTCCTTCGTCTTCAACCAGGGAAGGAATGGGAACGGCGCGGCCTGAAGAAGATTTGTAGTTTTTAGCCCTTGTAATTCTGATATTGTCAAAAGACCGTGAGATGGTAAGACGGGTAGGCGTTGTGCCCGAGGTTGTTGGGCCCGGTTTTGGGCCCATTTCTGTGTCTGGGGAATAACTCCAGATTTCACCCTTTCTTTGGTTCAAACGGGGCCGCCCCCGGTTCACTAACGACTGAAACTTGAAAGGCCCTCCGCCAGGTACCGCCGCCGATTTCGTTTCCCCGCCGTCCCGCTGGGCTTCGGTCTGTAGAGAGAGAAAGTAGGGAGAGAGACGCAGCAGGGTTGTGGAGGGAAATGGGTTCGAAGGAGAGCTACAGGAACGAGCTCCAGTCGGCGATCCGGCAGCTCGGAGACCAAAGCCAGTACTCTGCATTGAAATGGTAACTTCCGCCTCTTAAGCTTCTCTTATTGCCGCTAGATTTGCTTCTGGTTGTAACTCTTTGTCCGCGTACGCTGTTGACTAGGGCGGGAGAATTGCTTGTGGGCATCGTCAGGACTAGCATAGATTCTCTGCCGGTGCTGACAAGACAACATCCTCAAGCAGCGCCCGTTCTCACCATCAGCAAGAGCACCTCTACTGAGACGGCTCAAGCTTCCGCCGCAGCAGGTCCCGCCCTGGCGGGGGTAGCGAGATGTTCTCTGCCACACCCTCGAGCGGGGTGTTCTATGTGAGCACCCCTTCTCCTATCGAGGACGAGATCGGCGATGGTGCTCATGTGCAAGGAGTATCGCAGGGCAGCTCATGTGCTCCGGGCGCAGACATCAAAGAAGACCATCTTTCTCCTGTGCTAGGCTCTCTACCTGGTATCCCTTTCTGCTACCGCAATTTTATGTCCCCTTTTGTTCGATTTATACTCTGCCTGGTTCACAATTATTTTACATGTTTTGTCTCTGTCTCTATATTTTACTTCGTAATTAGTTTGGTGGTTTCATTGAGTAGTCGTATGTATTATATCATGTTTATTTATGCTTTAACTTCTTGGTGCCTCTTATCTAAAGGTGTTCTGCTCGAATTCTTCTGGGCGAGTGTTTTCTTGGGGATTGCTGTAAAAATGTGGCTCTCCACTCAACAGGATGGGGAGCTTTATCAGTAACTTCCTTGTTTCGGTGATCGACAGAGCAGCAGAACCAGCCGCCATGAGGAGCTTGGGCTTCGCCCTCTATCTGAGCATCGTCGGCGTCGGGAGCTTCATCAGCGGCTTCCTCGTCTTGGTAATCCAGAAAGTCGGCGCCTGTTTGGGGGAGGACTGGTTCTCTGACAATCTCAACCGTTCCCACCTCGGCTACTTCTACTGGGTGCTGGCGGCGCTGAGCTCCGTCGAGCTTGTCTTGTACCTGTACTTCGCTCGTTCCTTCGTCTACAACCAGAGAAAGAAGCGGAGCGGCGCCGCTTGAAGAGGATTTGCCGTGTTAACCCTTGTAATTCTGATTTTGTCAGAAACCACGATGATGATAACGCGGCTAGGCGTTGTGCCGGGCCTTGTTGGGCTCCGTTATAAGCCCATTAAGGTGTCCGGGGAATCACTCCAATTTCACCTCCCCCCCGGTTCACTTTGATGACTAAAACTTGAAAAGCCCTCGGCGAGGTCTCGCCGCCGATTCCGTTTCCCAGCTGTCCTGCTGGCCCCCGGTCTGGAGAGAGAGAGAGAGAGAGAGAGAGAGAGACGCAGCAGGGGTGTGGAGGGAGATGGGTTCGAAGGAGAGGTACGGGAACGAGCTCCGGCCGGCGATCCGGTAGCTCGGAGACCGGTGCCTGTACTCCGTTTCGAAATGGTAACTTCTTCCTCTTAAGCAGCTCTTGTTGTGGTTGGATTTACTTGTAACTCTTTGTCTGCCTATGGTGTTGATTAGGACGGGGGAACTACATGTGGGGCATCGATCAGGACCAGCCTCGATCCTCTGCCAGTGAGAGAGATGGATAGATAGAGAGCGAGAGAGAGAGAGAGAGAGAGAGAGAGAGAGAGAGAGAGAGAGAGAGAGAGAGAGAGAGGGTATGGACAGTAATGGAAGCTTAACTCAAAACAAAGGAATACACGAGGAAGATAACATGTGGGAGGAAAGAGGAAAGAGGGAAGGGACTCGAATGAGCCTCCTAAGTGCCACAATAATACTCCCCCCCTATGAGGCTCACCTTATCCTCAATCTGAATTTGGAAAATTATTCACGGATGGTACGAGCTGATTCCCAAGTGGCCTCGGAAGTGGGTAACACCTATCATTTAATGAAAACTATTGACTTTGACCGTTCATGACAGACAACTAAGATTTCAGACGGTTGCATGTCCCATGATTTTCATTCAACCTTAGTGGGCCGATTAGACATGTGGAGGCGTCTGTCTTCTTTAGCTAAGAGATCTAGAATACTAGATGGATATTCGATGTGGCCTGGAGATCAAATTGGTAAGACACTGGCCAAATAAACTTGAGAACTTTGAATGGGCCGAAATAGTATTGTGCTAGCTTCTCGTAGGGTCTCCTCCCAAGGGACCTCTGTCAATACGGGAAAATTAGAGGCAAATGAGGTCCCCTTCCTCGAAGTTGAGGTCTTACATCTATGATTGATGCGCGCCTTCATTAGAGCCTGAGCCTTGGTCAGGTATTACTTGAGCTGGTCATGGGATGTGTCCTGATCTTGGAGGTAGTTGAGATTAGCTGTTTTCATCAAGTATGACTCACATTGAAGGAGGGTAGACAAATCAAGCCTATAAAAAATTGTGAATTATTATGACCCTATAATGAATTAAGATTGGTATTGAATTAAAATTCGGCTCACACTAGCTAGCTGCTCTATTAATGTAGACAATCATTAGAAAAAGTAGCAAAGATTGTAGATGTCCTTGGTTTTGAACATATAGTGAAAATTAAATTTATGAATCATTCATAAAAAAATATTATATTGAATCGTCATCATTGTTTATATGATAAGTTAAATATCATTGACAAACATTTAAATCATATATATTGTTGATGTCTTCTACAATTCTATGGCTAACACAGAATCCAAAGAGTGACACCTTTGAGATACCTTTCTATGTTGAAATAATACATCGTAATATTCTAGAAATATAAGTGTAGAATAATTTATGTCAACAAATATGACGAAGTTTCATGTATATTCTTGAAAAGTAAAGTTATCTATGAGATTCATTTATGACACCTCAACAATGTGAAGATAGAAGTATTAGCCTGGAATATGTCTGAAAAATCAACAACACAATGACATACATGAGATTCAAACTTATGAAGCAAGTCATGTGGAAGTGAGAAAAATGACAATTGAAATAGTCAAATCAAAGCACGAGCAGAATTCGAAATCAAGAACACTATAGCAATAATGTGAAAAGTTGATCAAATATTCAAAACAAAAATACATGATCAGTGACTAAAGTAGGACTCAAACTCATGTCTTATATGAGAAGGAACTTTTGAGAAGTATCACCAATCTTGAGAAGGAACTTTTGAAGATCATTTATGAAAAATCTGCACATTTCGAAGCAATAAAGAACTCAATATTAGTCTCATACACCCTAGATGAGAACACATCATTATAGTTCATCGACAAAATGACAAGTTCAACAATATCATCCTAGCTTGACCCTGAAGATAACTATGATCAAATCAATTGCCAATGTTCAAACACAATGTCAAGGATAACATACCTACGAGCTGAAAAATCTGAGAGTATGACCAAAGGTCAAAAGTACGGATTCTAGATGGTAACTTGTTAGTAGAAGATGTGGACCAAAGGTACGCCAAATGATCTCCTCTAAGCACAACATAGAAAGAGAAAATTTTCATTGATTAATTACAAGTTTTTGGACACAATATCTTGGACAATAATTATTAGAGTAGAAAGTTTGGAAGTGCAAAGTAGATAAAGGTCACCAAAATGTTGGTAGAGCAACGTGAAGATTTTTAAATTAATATGACCATTTTCAAATCCTGACATGATAGAGATATGTTAGAGTATAAAAATGATGAGTTGAAGAAAAATCAAGGTTAAAACACAAGCTTGAGAATAAGTTGTACTTTAACCCTCTACAACAAAGTTAGCATGCATCTCAAAGAGGGGTTCAAAGTTTCATCTTACTTAATCATCTGTGGTGTTTGACGAATCAAACAATTGAACTGAAGGTTGTCTATCTCCATCAAGCCCTAAGGTAACTTGAGTGGTGATTGGAGAGAGGGTAAGGCTAAGGCACAAGGTGATGAGAGTCAAAATACGCCTGTGGAGGGCGTTGTTCTTTGAGGACAAGTGTACAATTGATTTAGGCATGTGTTGTTGAAAGTGAAGACCTACTTGTGAGAGGTGAGATCTCTATGAAGATCGAATAATACTATTTGAGAGATATGAGCTCGTGCCATTAGTTGTACCTCTAGTGAGATAGTGAAGATCTGGTAAGGAGATCCTTTAATACTGAAGGTAGCCCAAGAGAGGGTAAACTAGTATAAAAGTCTCTATCTATCATCTTTACTAGTGAGAGAGAAAGACTAGAGTGACCTCATGACATAAAGAAAGAGTTTTAGGTAAACTATGATATAGAATTGACATATTGTGTTAAAATATGTCAACATATACATGTCAAGATAGCATTGGTATGTAGAGAAACATAGGAAATTAATTCACCCCCCCTCTTGGTACTTCACTTATCAATATCAAACCTAACAAAAATAAGTCTCTACTATCTAGTTGACAATTTAGTATGTAAGTGATATGAGTTGATTTGACAAAGAGTCATCTCTTATAATTTGAAAAGTTCCTTTAAAAGAATACTTATAAAGATTCTATCTCAATCAGTGAGAATGGATTTCAAAAAATTGTGAAGTTAAACGATGTCTTGGATAAAAATTAAAGTTATATCTTTGGAAATCAATAGGTGTTGGAAAGGAGATAAGCGAATGTATTTTCTTAGTTGATCTAGTATGATCAAGATTGCATTGAACTTGATTAAATTAGTCAATCCTTCAATGAAATTCATTATGAGGTCAGCCCATATTTTCTTCAAAATAGAGAGGGGGTGAAGAAGGCCAACAAGGTAGAGGGACTTGGACTTGCTCTTCTGTCAAGTAAGACATGCATCTACATACCTCTTGATATAGCCCTTTGACAAATATCTATTTTCATGAATTAATGATTAGTTCAATAAATTATGTATGTATTAACTCATAATAAATAGTTTTATATTTGATTTTAATTCAAAAAATTGATTTTTATGTGATAAATGTGAATTTATAGTTAATTATGTGATTTTATATTATTTTTATATTCGTTTTCTCAAGAGAAAAGAAAGTAAAATAAATAAATGAATAAAACTATTAAAAGGGGGGAATCCACTGGCCAACAAGCACTTATAGATATGCTAATAAATGTAATTTTCATTGATTTATGAAGTCATAATACTCTAAAACCATGTCTTAATTATAATGTTCTTTTTCAAATGTAATTTGAAAATGTTAAGTTAGTGATTTAAGCTAATAAATGTTGTGCTCAACTAGTAAATGCCATGCTCCAAATCTCCTCAAAAGATGAGATGAAATCAAGAATTAAGAGGTCATGTCTAGACTAATATAGAATTCACCATTCTCGCTATGAATAGATATGCTCTCTCACCTTCAAGTAGTAAGCAGAGAGATAAAGAAGTTCAAGATCACCTTTATAGTGGCTAGATAACAACAAATTGTTCAACTAGTAAATGTCATGCTCCCAATCTCCTCAAAAGATGGGACCAAATCAAGAATTAAGGGTTATGTATAGAATAATTTAGAATTCACCATTCTCACTATGAATAGATATGCTCTCTCACCTCCAAGCAGTAAGTAGAGAGATAAAAGAGTTCAAAATCACCTTTAGAGTGGTTGGACAACAACAAATTGTTCAAAATAGGACCAAAAAAACTGAATTACATAAATTAAGGCAAACAAAAGGTTTCTTCCTTGAGTAAGATGATCTGCCCAAGAAGTGGCATCTACATGAACAATAAGAGTGGAACAAGGTCACCTACAGTACTATGATACCATGGTGTAGTTGTTAGAGAAGAATAGGTTCCCTAGTCATCGGAGGTGGCAGCAGCAAAGAGATATTTATTTGTGAGAGAGGAGAGAGAAAGGTAAAGGATACAAATGAAAAATATAATTAAAATGATGACTCTATTATATTTATTTATATTGACATAAATCTAGTGGATTGGATCCAGTTATTCAGATTCACTTATGCTGAACTGAGGGATCCAAAAAACTTATAGGTGAAGAAATATAAGAGGACATAATTACAAAACTATAGCAAATATTGTATTACTATAATTTCTCACCCTTAGACCTTGATATTATTATAATCTAAAAATAGCAATAAAAACAAGATAGAATACAAAAACGTTTGTCTACCTAAGTAGCTGCTCCAAGAGAGTTGCCTCAACTCAAATGAGTAGTGAGCAACATCATTTTATGAAAAAATTAAGAAAATAATAAACTTGGCCAGTAGAACTGTACCAACCGATCCATCAAGATAGTCATAAAAAGACAAACACCTGTGAAGCTACATCTCTCTACACCATTCGGTAGGAAATATCTGTTTTTAGTCCATTAGGAAATAAAAAGACAGACACCTGCGATCCAGTCGGAAGATTCCCCCCAGCCCATCATCCGACTGGACCACCCCCGACCTGGCCCACACTACAAAATATCTGTTTGTCAGCAGTGGTATTTTTTAGACTCTATTCGACGTTCCTGGTACTCCATCAGGCTCTGGGGAATCCTTCAGGAGCCCAAGTCGTCAGAGAAGTGAGTGATTTAAGTCGGGTCTCCATTATGGTCAAGTGGGGACTCCACGCACAGACAACCATAAACAGATTTCCTAGTTCCTCCTCAAACCTCGTGGAAACCTAATCGTCACATACTGGTCAGATCCCCCACCGGAGGACTCACCATAGAAACACAGGAGGACGCCCCGCTACCGATAGAGGGCGTCGTCGACCACCTCGGGCAGCCGATCTTCTCCCGGGGAGCCGCCGGCGGCTGGCCCTCCGCCGCCTTCATCATCGGTAAGCGCCTCCCGCCACCGTCTTCTTTCTCCGCTTTTCAGTGAGACACGGCGACCACCAGTGACCAAAATCTCCGCCACCGCCATTGTGCTGAAGGGGCCGAGTTGTCGGAGCATTTCGCCCACACCGGCATCTCCATGAACCTCATCAGCTACCTGACGGGACCATTCCAGGAGTCCACTGCCTCCGCCGCCGCCAACATGAACACGTTGACCGGGGTGTCCCTGATGCTCCCCCTCCTCGGCGGATTCATCGGCGACTACTTCCTCGGGCGCTACCGCACCACCGTCGTATCCTCCCTTCTTTACGTCCTGGTTCGTTCCTGCTCTCCATCCGAAATCGTCTTGTGGTCAGACCCTTGACAAATCCTCGCCATATTGCTTAC
This sequence comes from Spirodela intermedia, assembly GCA_902729315.2. NCBI lineage: Eukaryota > Viridiplantae > Streptophyta > Magnoliopsida > Alismatales > Araceae > Spirodela > Spirodela intermedia. The sequence goes on along the minus strand of LR746268.1, from coordinate 7,897,574 downwards.
AAATTCGTCTAATTGTACCTTGAAAAGAAGGGCTACTGGTTTTACGCGACGAAGAATTTACTCACCGTAGATCGGGTATACCCTTCTGCCGTATGATCTACATCCCTGCAGGGTCTGGCGATGCTGGTGGCTTCAGCGGTGGCGCCGTCGCTCCGTCCACCGGAGTGCGGCAGCGACAGCGGCAGCCGGGAGAGCTGCCTCCCCTCCCAATTCCAGATTGCGTTCTTCTTCTCCGCATTGTACCTGGTGGCTGTCGCGCAGGGCGGCCACAAGGCCTGCACGCAGGCCTTTGGGGTCGACCAGTTCGACGGCGACGACCCAGAAGAGTGCAGGTCCAGGGGCTCCTTCTTCAACTGGCTACACTTCGGGGTCTGCAGTGGCATGGCGTTCACGGTGCTGCTGATGTCTTACGTCCAGGACAACATCGGCTGGGGACTCGGATTTGGGCTGCCTTGTGCTTCCATGGCGATCTCCCTCGTCCTCTTCTTGGCCGGTACGAGGACCTACCGCTACTGCGCTCCCTCCGGCAAGAACCCCCTCGCGCAGCTCGCCGGAGCCGACTGCAATTTCTCGAGCAGCCAGCGTGGGCCGCCCCACGAAGAAGCGAAGGAAGCTCTCCTCCGTGGGGGGTAAGGATCCTCCGGACCCTGGAAAAGCCTGTTCTAATGTAAACATGATCTTCTCATTCCTCATGGGGTTCCCACTCTGCAGGTCTGACGGGGAGGAGGAGGGTGTCGCAGAGGGTCCTCGAGCGGTCCTCAGATTGCTCCCAATCGGGGTAACCTGCTTGCTGTACGCCGTTGTGCTTGCCCAGTCCACGACCTTCTTCACGAAGCAGGGCAGCACCATGGACAGAAGAATCACCCCCTCCTTCCTCGTCCCCCCTGCGGCGCTCCAGAGCTTCATCCACCTCTCCGTCCTAGCCTTCGTGCCCATCTACGACCGCCTCTTCGTCCCTATAACCAGAGCCTTCACCGGGCGGCCCTCTGGCTTGACGATGCTCCAGAGGATCGGCGTCGGCATGGTTCTCTCAATCTTCGCCGTGGCCATCGCCGCCAAGGTGGAGACGAAGAGGCTCCAAACCGCCAGAGACCTCGGACTGGTAGACTTACCTGGCGTCGCCATCCCCATGAGCCTGTGGTGGCTCGTTCCTCAGTATGTCCTCTTCGGGGTCTCCAGCGTCTTCACCGTGGTGGGTCTGCAAGAGTTCTTCTACGACCAGGTGCCCGTCTCGATGAGGAGCTTGGGCTTCGCCCTCTATCTGAGCATCTTCGGCGTTGGGAGCTTCATCAGCGGCTTCTTCATCTTGGTAATCGAGAACGTGAGCACCTGGTGGGGGGAGGACTGGTTCTCCGACAACCTGAATCGTGCCCACCTCGACTACTTCTACTGGTTTTTGGCGGCGCTGAGCTCCGTCGAGCTCCTCTTGTACCTCTACTTGGCTCGTTCCTTCGTCTACAAGCAGAGAAAGAAGGGGAGCGGCGCTGCCTGAAGATGTTTTGCAGTGTTAACCCTCGTAATTCAGACTTCGTCAAGAAGACTTCGATGATGATAAAGCGGCTAGGCGTTGTGCTCGGGGATTGTTGTGCCTGATTGTGGGCCCTTTAAGGTGTCCGGGGAATCACTCCCGATTTCACCCTTTCCTGCAATCCAAACGGAACCGCAGACTCCCTCCGGTTCACTGACGACTGAAACTTGAAAAGCCCTTTGCGAGGTATCGCCGGCGATTTCCCTTCCCGGCTGTCCCTCTGGGCCTCGGTTAGTAAAGAGAGAAAGCTGGGAGAGAGAGAGACGCAGCAGGGTTGTGGAGGGAGATGGGTTCGAAGGAGAGCTTAAAGAACGAACTCCGGTTGGCGATCCGGCAGCTCGGAGACCGGTGCCTGTACTCCGCTTCAAAATGGTAACTTCTTCCTGTTAAGCAGGTCTAGTTGGCGCTGGTGTTGCTTCTCCTTGCAACTCTTTTTGTCCATCTAGGCTGTTGATTAGGATGGGAGAACTACTTGTGGGCATCCTGTTGGGCACGTAATTTTTGAAGTAAGCACGAGGCAAAAGTATTTCAGCAAATATGGAGACTGTGCAGAAGAAGACGATCGCATTAAATGCGGATGGGGTCCACAGGAGAACGGACGAATTCTCATCGGCCTAATAGCCACATAGTTTCAGCTCACGAATCGGTTCAGGCGGAAGAAGAGGAAATGTTTGCAAGTTCCCCGAGGTGGTCCCTGGGCACATTTTCTCGAGGTGACTAGTTGCTGATTAGTGAATTCATTTGAGGAATAAGGTCAGATACTTCATTTTTTAGTAGAATTCTTCTGTATTTCGTTCACATCTAGTAAATCCTTGTGTCTGTCGGTGCTCACATTTACTGCAACACATCGAGATGGGTCCAACTTCCAGCGCAGCAAGTCCGGCCCTGGCGCGCGTAGCGAGGTGTTCTATGCCACGCCCTTGGGCGGGGTGTCCTGCCGAGGGCCAGATTGACGAGTGTGCGGACTATTACCTCCTCGATAAATCTACTTCCACTGTTACCAGGGTCCCTCCATAGTAACCACACTTGGAAACAACACACCCGCGCGCAGCGGCACGGGAGCCAGCAGGAGGTCCGCACACGACAACGCCGCACCCGCGGCGTACGCGCACGCCGGTGCAAAAGGAGTCAAGGTAGTGTCGGGCATGATGCTGACGTGGGAACCCAAAGCCCCGATACGAAACGATAATGTCATCCGGAATGTAGGAAATGGTGGCCAGGGGCCATCCATAAAGAGAGACCCTAGCCCCATATATGTAAGGATTATCCATTGGTTCATATTTCGGGTCGCTGATATCGGATCACCCAGTCTCAGATAAAGAGTTGCGCAGAACGGCCGGCTTCCTTATCACAGTGGTATTAGAGTCAGGTTGGTCCTTACTATCTCCTCTTGGTCTTCTTTATTAGTGGAAGCCAAAAGATGAAGGCGGAGGGTAGGTTAAGTAAGAGTGGTACCTAAGGGCAACGAATTGTCTGACTTGCTGAACAGCAAGAGACCACAGTGAGGACTGCAGAGACCCTGGGGGGCCAACTGGCCGTATTGCAAGCTGAGTCCATTAGCTTCCGAGAGCAAATGGACAAGGAACAGGCCCAAGAAGCCATGAACATCAGGGAGTCCCTCTAGAAAGCTTGATGAAGAGCTCTGGTCAATATATGATCAGACGAGTGAGATGGTGACATCCTATCAGTCCCATAGAGGGAAATCTCTGTACTACAGGCAGAGCCTACGGAATGGATGGCTGAGCTATGATGGCAGATGGGGGAGGTGGTGAGCAACCTCCAGACCAGGACTTGCAATATTCGAAAACCCTAAGATCAAGGTCCAGGCCTTGGACCAGCTCGGGTCAAAACGCTGGAGCCTAGACCCTACTCGGGGGAGAGGGGTGCAATGTTAATTGAAAATTTTCTTTGGGATCTACAATGGTACTTAAATACAAATATCTCGTCAGAGGAGGAGGTCTTTCTTGGCAGCTTAGTTCATGCAGTGCATGCCAAGACATGGTGATGACTTTGGTCAGAGAACAGGTCAAGACTGATAGTGACCTGTTGAGATGAGTTGGCCAAAGAGATCTGGGAATAATTCTGGCCTGCCAATTCAGGACAAGTTACTTGGATAACAATGTGACAACTGAAGCACATGGGAGTCATCTAGGAGTACGTGGAGAAGTTTCCCATACTCCTGTTGGAAGTACCATGAATGGACAAGGAAGACAAACTCCATTACTTTATGAAAGGACTACAAACGTAGGCTCAAAATGAATTTCGCCAATAGGGCGCTCAGGATATTCGTGATGCGATGATGGTGGCAGATGGATTGATTGATACTCAACAGCAACAGTCAGATAATAACAATGAAAATGCCCAAGGGAACAAAGGACGTAGTAACAATCACGGATGATGGGAGCCATCCAATATGACTCAAAATGGTGAGGGCCCCAAGTGGATAGGCTGTCACGTCTATGGAGGACCCTATCGGAGTGCCAACTACTTGGACCAGGCAGACCGTTGTATGACAAGAGCCCGCTCAACCTAATGCTGGCGTAGAGTAGTCCCCCTAGAGATTGAAGAGCTAACTAACCTAAATACCATTCAACTCGTAAATGCAGTGCAGACTAGGGTCATTCAAGCTACCCCAAGGAAACTATTATTTGTGGAGGCCACAGTCAACAATATCTCGACAAGGGCCCTAATAGATTCTAGGGCGACCTATAAATTTTTATCTGAGGGAGAGGACTGCCGATTGTGATTGTGGCTAGTTCAGATCAGTAACGTAATCAAAGCTGTCAATTTTGAAGCCTAAATGTCCGTAGGGTTGACTTGACAAGTAAGGTCCAAATGGATACTTAGCGGGACACGCCGAATTTTCTAGTCCTAAGAATGGACGATTTTGATATTATTTTGGGCACCGACTTCAATTAAGGCAGAGGTAGGATACGAAAATCGACGATTGAAGCATCTGAGGCCACTCGTGGATACACGACAGAAGGGATTGTTCTATCTCTTTTTTTTCATTGCAAGAGAATTCTCATATGTGAGGGCGAGCAATTTTGTTTTGTGTAGGGGTCTACACAAGAGACAACAAAGGCTCAATTTCTTTCTGTGATGTAGTTGAATTCTGATTTGCAAAAAGATGCATACACCTAACTCGTCACTTTACGAGAGGTGGAAGGAGAAGGAAAGCTGGTGGGCCACCCACAAGTACTGCCCCTACTCAAAGAATTTCATACCATCATATGTTTGAAAAACTTCCAACAAATTTTTCCTCGAGGCCAGACATCTAACACGCTATCGAATTACTACAGGGGGGAGAAACCACCGGCTAGGGCCCCATATAAGGTGTCACCGTCTCACTTAGAGGAGCTGAGAAAACAACTGGAGGAGTTGTTGGCGATAGGGCATATTTGCCCCTCTCATGCCCCGTTTGGTGATCCGGTTCTTTTCTAGAGAAAGAAATATGGCCCCATATAGGGTGCCGTCGTCCGCCTCCTCGCCGTCGCACCCTTCTCCTCTCAACGACGCCCGCCTCCTAGTGCCATTCCTCTCGTTGGCACCCTTGTCCTTGGTGGCCACCAGTCTTTGCAGCAGCCCTCCTTCGCCACCACCCCTCACCGATGCGCCTCCACTTCCACTCCTCTCCAGGCCGCCGCCGGCCGCCACATTGTCATTGCTGCGGCCTTTCGGCCGATGTTGCCGTGGCCTCCCCGTCACCACCACTGTGGTCTCCGCCACTATCGCGACCTCCCTCCGGCCACACCCTGAGGTCTTCATCGTCGGCTGTGCGCCCTTGGCCGGCGCCCTCACATGCCATCCCGGTACGCCCTCTCGGCCCGCACCCACCTTCAGGCCGCGACCTCCTTGTGCCCGCCCGGCGCATCCCTCTCAGGTGGTACCCGTCTCCAAGCCGCGACCTCCCCGTGTCATTCCGGCACCATCCGTGCTCCCTCGACTCATAACATATTGATTATGACCCGAAAGGCGCATGCTATCATATTAAAAAATAAATTTTTATTATTTCTTTGAGTATTTCATGAAGTTTAATATTCTAGAGATTTTTTGGAATTTTTCTTTTAAGTTTCACTGTCAAAATTGATTTTTTATTAATATCATAGAATTTCAAGAATTTTTAGTATGTTTTTATAGTTTTTAGGAAAAAATCAAAATGAATGGCTGTCAAAAAAACTGTCAAAAGCTGTCAAAATTACTTACACATTTAAGGAACATATTGATAGCTGTCAAAAATACTGTCAAAATAGCTGAAAAAGCTGTCAAAAACATCATAAAATGAAAATATCAAAAGCTGTCAAAAATACTTGTATGTTCTTATTGTGGCCAAAAAGATAGAAATACCTTCATTTAATCACAGCCCTACATGTGTATTCCCATTCTCTCATATAAATCCTTACACATTTAAGTCACTATTTAGGGGTAGAAGTACTTAACTTTGAATGTCCTAACATTTTGTCAGCTTGCATGAAACAATATTGAGGTTCCATATCAAGCGTGGATTCAAAGTATTTTTAGGTTTGAAATAGAGTGATTTATAGTTTCGGTTCCGCATTACAAGTCTTTTATGTGTGTTCACCTCTCTAGCATTGTCCACATTGTTGATTTTTTGTTTTTCCTTTTTCTGACGACAAAAATTATTCTCACTTGCCATTGTCTCTCCTTTGAACTCATTTAATTTAAATCTATCAATCAAATTAAATAGTAACTAAGTATGCCTAATTATCATTCCCTGTGAATCGACCTCAAACTTACCACATTACTTACCTATTTTAGTATTTTAAATTGGTAAATTCATGATTCTAAATATTTTTCATCAACTAATTTTTGGGATTTCAATGACCCTTTATTTCATTTTATCACCGGCACCTACACCTTCATAGCCTCCTTCAAGGCTTCTACATCGTCTCCATCCCCACTTGCCTTAGAACTCCTACTAGACAATGTTTAACCTCTTCTAGTGCCCCCTTTGGCACGCCACTCTATTATGGTGAAACTCGTGCACCTACCTACTAGTTGAGCCTGCAAGCAGGTCGAAAGTGCAGTTGGGGAGGAAATGAAAGTAGAGCCTCGAGCGGCTAGGATTGATAAGAGCTCGTGCACCACTCCCCTTCCACATCACCAGTGACCAACTGACTATGGGGCAAAGAGTGGTTGTATATGCACGAGAAAGGGACTTGATTGAAAATATAATATTACTATATATTTGCAAGAAACTTCAACGCACAAGCAATGTGGGACTAAACTCACATTAAAACTTTCCTTAAAAGGGTCGACAATTGGCGTAGGTTCAAATTCTCTTAGAGCCAAAACTCATATTTTTTATCTGGTCATCACGACTTTCTTGTAGATCACCAATGAAGGATTAAGCCACCAGAATCATTGGATCATCGACAAAAATCTCGTCAACATGATTCGTTAAGCATTGTTACTAAAATTGTTGAACAATTCACGATAAAAGGATCACAAATCTATCGATTAAAGCATCTCTAATTAATTGATGAATAAGCCGTCACCGAGAAGAGGACGATCCGTCGAGAGATGAGTCACCACCTCTTGAGAGCATATTAGATGCGATGAAGAACCTTCTCTTACTATGTGGACCTAAGGATGAAGCTTCCTGACATGCACCCCACCTCCATCTAGCTCCTCTCTATCTAGTGACAGCCGCCGGAGAGTCGTAAAATTGTTGTTTTTTCACTCTATTAAGTGATAGCCACTTAAGACGATTCGACAACTCATTTTATTGATCTCTAGACTTTGCAAAGAGATTTAGAGATTGCTCACATCGTCTTTGTCTAAGAAGAACCTTCAAGGCTATGGACATTACACGACGATCTTCTCAAACACTCAAGATTCTAGTGCATCACTGACGTATCGCCGTCACAATATTGGAACTCTTTTTTCTTGCTTTCAACTTAATTTTCACTTTATTTAATGATAATTTGTGTGATTTAAATTTACCAAGATATACTTCATTCAATTACAATTCTTTTGACTTTTACAAATCTTAATTTGATCAATTAAATCGTCTATAATTACTTACTCAAGAATCGTTAGACGAAACTCTATTTTCTTCTAATTCGTGTTTGCCAAGCACTCAAGTCATCTTGACGTCTGCACCCTTATTTTCCTTTTTTATAAATTGTAAAAAAAAAATTTATTTCCTAGTATAAAAACCATAAAAATAATATTATTTTAAAAAATATATAAATAATTATTAGATATTATATTACATCCCTATGATCGACTGGAAAAAGTATCATTATTTTTGTAAGTTTTATTAAATTATAATTGATATATTTATTCAAAAATACTTCTAAATATTTAAAATTTCATATTTTCTAGTTTTATAAATTTTAAATTTACGTGATTTATTATATAACGACTAAGTCACATCAACCTTCTATGGGACAATTTGAAAACAATGCACGTCAACCGGACAAACATCAGTCGAGTGGTGGAGAACTTTGAGTCTCTCCTCAATTGTAAGTAGGGTGATCTCTCTCTCCAATCACACTACAGTCACATGCATGCCCTCATTTAAGAGGTGAAAATTATAAACCTCTCACCTTATACCTCTTGATGCTCTAGCGTTATTGCTAGGAGTTATATGTTGGTGTGTGCCTTAGTGGACTTCATCCTTCCACCACATCCCAAATCTATGGTTTCATTCTCTCCAGTGGTCAGGTACTTAGTATCGTCTCCATCTTCTATCCAGCACTTTGGGTCATGACTAGTACATCCTTGTCCTCTCCACCTTCCTCCATAGGTGACGTGACTTCCTCAACTACATTGTCGCTACTCCTTGGGCTTGGGATGATGGCCCATCTTCCCACTTTGAGGACAATCATCCTCTCCACGTGAGAAGAGTCACAACTCCTTCCCCCCATGTCCCTATTGCGGCAAGTAGAACTACAAGGCTAACAAATATTGGAAGCAATTTGGTAAACTTTTCCCCATGTCCCCAACTTTCAACATCAACTTGACATCTGTGGAGTATGACGCATTTCACTATTACATCAATCTCTATAGTCTTAGTAGCACCTCTTCTTCTACTACCTTACCTCGCTTCTAGCTCCCTCCACATCAAGTACACATACTTTCCTTACTTTCTCTTCATCACTATGAATTATCGACTAGGGGGCCTCTCCACTTATATGATTGGCACTTCATCCCTTTTATCTTCATATCAACCTACCCCTTCCCATCCCTCCATCACCATTGCCGATGATTAGACTTGTCTGATCAAAGGTTGTGGCACTATTCTCGTCACTCCTAACCTTTCCCTCTAGTAAGTCCTCTACGTTCTTGACTTTCATGTGAGCCTTCGTTTGATTAGCATCATTCTTCATAACCTTAATTGTATTCTTACTATTTTTTCTTTTTATTGTACTTTTTAGGATGTACACATTAGATAGAGGATTAGTTTGGAATATGAGAACAGACGAAGTGTCTATGAGCTCATTTCCATTGAACCCTCTTTTGACCTTCAGGTCCTTTTTGTTGATTCTATTGCCACTTCTTCCCTCTTATAGTATTGACGATTAGGTCATCTTATTTTGAGAAACTTCAAAAAACCTTATCATAGTTTTCTTTTAAGAAGTTTGTGTGTGAATCATGTTAGTTAGATAAACACTACAGTTCTTCCTACCTTAGTCGTGATGATATTCCCTTTTTTGTCCCTTTTGATCTCATCTATTATGATGTATAAAGTCTTTTGTTATACTCTTTTACTCTTAGGCCACTAATATTACATTGTTCTTATTTATGACTATACTTATGTGAGTTAGGTATACCTCTTACACGACCACTCCAAAGTTGTCATTATTGTTACCCACTTTATCATAGAGGTCGTCACTCAATATTTTACTATGCCTAAAATTCTTCACATTGACAATGTCTTTGAATTTGTCTAAACCTCTCTCCCAACCTTTTGTGCTGATTGTAACATTATCCATCAGACCACCTGCCCTTATACCTTGTAATAGAATGGTGTCACTAAGTGCAAACATCGTCAACTATTTGACATCACTCACACCATATTTCTTGAGATGAATGTGTTATATTATTTATAGATTGACGCTCTCATGACAATCACTTACCTCTAGAATCAACTTTCCTCCGATCTTCTAAGTGGGGTCATTCTCCTTTAATGCCTCCTACTACCTCACCTATGTTTTCCCTTCTTCTTCAGGTCTTTGAATCCACTATCTTCATTTAGGATCACTCTCTTTTCCTATTCAAACTCATCCCTTGTGCTCTCAAATATATTTTTGTCGACTACTCTCAAATAAATGACTATCAAGTTTACTTTTCTAACATCTGTCGCTACGTTACATTGGCCAATGTCACCTTCCATGAGGAGTCTCCCTTCTTCTCCTCTACCTTCCCTTCTTCTCAAGCTTCCGCCTCTCCTCCACCTTGCATTCTCTCCTTAGTGGTCCTTGCATATCTGTCTCCTTTGGCTCCCTCTAGTTTGTTCTCTCCACCAACACTTCTCCTCTTGGCTCTTTGTCTCTATTGGACTCCTCTACTTTGGTTGTAGATTTATCATATCTCTCCTCCACCAAGCTGCATGTGCCTCCCACTGATGTCCCCGGTGCTCATCAAGACGATATTCATCTTCCCATCTCTCTACACAAAGATATTGATGTTTGTACCTAACACCCCATCTCTCACATCATTTTCTACAATCACATTTCCCCATCTTTTCATACCTTTGCCTTTTATGTGGCCTTCGAGTTGATTCTCTACTCGCATGTTGAGGTGACACAAGTACCTAAGTGAAAGGCGGTCATGGACTCAGAAGTGGATGCCTTAATATCTATGGGGACTTGGACACTAATTCTTTATCTGATAGACATCAACATCATCATGTACAAATGTGTGTTCACACTCAAATACCATCCATATGGCCCTATTACACATCACAAGGCTTGTCTGGTTGCTTCTGGCTTTATCTAAGCATATGACATCAACTACACTGAGATGTTCTCCCCCATCGTCTAACTCGCTTTTGTCTAAGTGTTCCTCTCTTTCATTGTAAATCAAGTATAATCTCTCCACCAATTAGATATTTCTAACACCTTTCTCTATGATGATCTCGAAGAATAAATCTTTATGGAGCAACTATGTTGTTCATGGGGAGTCATCTAAGGTATGTTTCTAGTGGAAGTCAATTTATAAGCTCAAACAAAGTCCATGCACCTGGTTTGCCAAGTTCAGTGGTCTTCTCACCATATTTAGCTTCTCGTCATGCATTACGGATCTCATTGTACTCACAAAAAAAATTAAGAGTGGCCTAATCATTTTTGCAATTTACGTCAACGACATTCTTGTGACTAAGAGTGATGAGGTTGACATTCATTTTACCAAAACTTTTTTGTAACAATACCTTAGTATTCATGACTTGAGGACTCTAAGTTATTCTTTTGGGATCGAGTTTGCTTACTAAGACAAGAAACTCACCATGACCCAATAGAAGTATGCTCTCGACATGCTTTAGGAGACTAGACTTCTTAGGTGCAAGTCGGAGACTTTGCTCATAGAAGGCCATCCATAGTTTTAAGACACTTCTTCTCCACTCTTTGAAGACATTAATTGGTACAAACAATTGTTGGACAAGCTGATATATCTCACCGTCACTCTCCCCAACATCATGTATATGGTTTGTATTCTGAGTCAATTCATATAAGAGCCGCGACGAGTTCACTAGGAGCAAACTTTATGAGTTCTAACATACGTCAAGTGAGTCTCAAGAAAAGCGCTCATCGATCAATGATACAACCATCTCTATGTCAAAGCCTATTCTAATATATAGGTGACAAGGGCGACCGAAAGTCTATTATGGGTTACTACGCATATGTCGGAGGTAACCTCATCACATGATGGTCTCAAAATAGAGGGTGGTGTCTTACTTCAGTATGGAGTTCAAGTATCGAGCCATGGTTGAGACCACACGGGAGATAGTATGGCTTCAATCATTTTTCAAATATCTCAACATATCTTCTCTTTCTCTAATGCTCATGCATTGTGACAATTAAGCCACACTAGAGGTAACCACATATTTCATGAGCATACAAAGTATATTGAGATCATCTGTTACTAGATTTAAGACAAGATTATGTCTAATTTCATCTCTACTTTTCATGTGGCTTCATTTCATCAGTTTGCAAACATTTTCACAAAAAAATTAGTCAAAATCTCTTATGATATCACATGTACCAAGTTAGACATATTTAACTTATATACTTTAGTATGAGAAAGAGTATTCAATAGTGTCATTAGACTCTCAACCCATTATGGCCCATTATCTTTCTCTCCTATTCTCCTCTTCTATATAGACACATGTAGTCCTCTATTTTCAGATTTTCTTTTTCATTGTCAACAACATGTACTTATCACTTTCTTACCATAAGGATTCTAATTATTTAACATATTTTCTTACTAATTTTTTATCTTATGATATAGCCATAGCTTTTACCATAACTTGAAAAACTTAGTCCTTATCATATTTCTTGAAAATAGCCTTGTTAACTTTTTTCCACATATATTTTGTAATTAAAAAATAAGTAATTTTTATTGATTTATGAAGTCACGATACTCTAAAGCCATGTCTTAATTATAATGTCCTTTTTCAAATGTAATTTGAAAATGTCAAGTTAGTGATTTAAGCTAATAAATGTTGTGTTCAACTAGTAAATGCCATGCTCCCAATCTCCTCAAAAGATGAGACGAAAGCAAGAATTAAGGGGTCATGTCTAGAATAATATAGAATTCACCATTCCTGCTATGAATAGATATGCTCTCTCACCTCCAAGTAGTAAGCAAAGAGATAAAGAAGTTCAAGATCACCTTTAGAGTGGCTAGATAACAACAAATTGTTCAGCTAGTAAATGCCGTGCTCCCAATCTCCTCAAAAGATGGAACCAAATCAAGAATTAAGGGTCATGTATAGAATAATTTAGAATTCACCATTCTCACTATGAATAGATATGCTTTCTCACCTCCAAGCAGTAAGTAGAGAAATAAAAATGTTCAAGATCACCTTTAGAGTGGCTAGATAACAACAAATTATTCAAAATAGAACCAAAAAAACTGAATTACATAAATTAGGGCAAACAAAAGGTTTCTTCCTTGAGTAAGATGATCTGCCCAAGAAGTGGCATCTACATGAACAATAAGAGTGGAACAAGGTCACCTAGAGTACTATGATACCATGGTGTAGTTGTTAGAGAAGAATAGGTTCCCTAGTCATCAGAGGTGGCAGCAACAAAGAGAGATATTTATTTATGAGAGAGGAGAGAGAAAGGTAAAGGATACAAATGAAAAATATAATTAAAATGATGATTCTCTTATATTTATTTATATTGACATAAATCTAGTGGATTGGATCCAGTTATTCAGATTCACTTATGCTGAACTGAGGGATCCAAAAAACTTATAGGTGAAGAAATATAAGAGGACATAATTACAAAACTATAGTAAATATGGTATTACTATAATTTCTCACCCTTAGACCTTGATATTATGAAAAAAATAAAGAAAATAATAAACTTGGCCAGTAGAACTGTACCAACCGATCCATCAAGATAGTCATAAAAAGACAAACACCTGTGAAGCTACATCTCTCTACACCATTCGGTAGGAAATATCTGTTTTTAGTCCATTAGGAAATAAAAAGACAGACACCTGCGATCCAGTCGGAAGATTCCCCCCAGCCCATCATCCGACTGGACCACCCCCGACCTGGCCCACACTACAAAATATCTGTTTGTCAGCAGTGGTATTTTTTAGACTCTATTCGACGTTCCTGGTACTCCATCAGGCTCTGGGGAATCCTTCAGGAGCCCAAGTTGTCAGAGAAGTGAGTGATTTAAGTCGGGTCTCCATTATGGTCAAGTGGGGGCTCCACGCACAGACAACCATAAACAGATTTCCTAGTTCCTCCTCAAACCTCGTGGAAACCTGATCGTCACATACTGGTCAGATCCCCCGCCGGAGGACTCACCATGGAAACACAGGAGGACGCCCCGCTACCGATAGAGGGCGTCGTCGACCACCTCGGGCAGCCGATCTTCTCCCGGGGAGCCGCCGGCGGCTGGCCCTCCGCCGCCTTCATCATCGGTAAGTGCCTCCCGCCACCGTCTTCTTTCTCCGCTTTTCAGTGAGACACGGCGACCACCAGTGACCAAAATCTCCGCCACCGCCGTTGTGCTGAAGGGGCCGAGTTGTCGGAGAATTTCGCCCACACCGGCATCTCCATGAACCTCATCAGCTACCTGACGGGACCCTTCCAGGAGTCCACTGCCTCCGCCGCCGCCAACATGAACACGTTGACCGGGGTGTCCCTGATGCTCCCCCTCCTCGGCGGATTCATCGGCGACTACTTCCTCGGGCGCTACCGCACCACCGTCGTATCCTCCCTTCTTTACGTCCTGGTTCGTTCCTGCTCTCCATCCGAAATCGTCTTGTGGTCAGACCCTTGACAAATCCTCGCCATATTGCTTACAAATTCGTCTAATTGTACCTTGAAAAGAAGGGCTACTGGTTTTACGCGACGAAGAATTTACTCACCGTACATCGGGTGTACCCTTCTGCCGTATGATCTACATCCCTGCAGGGTCTGGCGATGCTGGTGGCTTCAGCGGTGGCGCCGTCGCTCCGTCCACCGGAGTGCGGCAGCGACAGCGGCAGCCGGGAGAGCTGCCTCCCCTCCCAATTCCAGATTGCGTTCTTCTTCTCCGCATTGTACCTGGTGGCTGTCGCGCAGGGCGGTCACAAGGCCTGCACGCAGGCCTTTGGGGTCGACCAGTTCGACGGCGACGACCCAAAAGAGTGCAGGTCCAGGGGCTCCTTCTTCAACTGGCTACACTTCGGGGTCTCCAGTGGCATGGCGTTCACGGTGCTGCTGATGTCTTACGTCCAGGACAACATCGGCTGGGGACTCGGATTTGGGCTGCCTTGTGCTTCCATGGCGATCTCCCTCGTCCTCTTCTTGGCCGGTACGAGGACCTACCGCTACTGCGCTCCCTCCGGCAAGAACCCCCTCGCGCAGCTCGCCGGAGCCGACTGCAATTTCTCGAGCAGCCAGCGTGGGCTGCCCCACGAAGAAGCGAAGGAAGCTCTCCTCCGTGGGGGGTAAGGATCCTCCGGACCCTGGAAAAGCCTGTTCTAATGTAAACATGATCTTCTCATTCCTCATGGGGTTCCCACTCTGCAGGTCTGCCGGGGAGGAGGAGGGTGTCGCAGAGGGTCCTCGAGCGGTCCTCAGATTGCTCCCAATCGGGGTAACCTGCTTGCTGTACGCCGTTGTGCTTGCCCAGTCCACGACCTTCTTCACGAAGCAGGGCAGCACCATGGACAGAAGAATCACCCCCTCCTTCCTCGTCCCCCCTGCGGCGCTCCAGAGCTTCATCCACCTCTCCGTCCTAGCCTTCGTGCCCATCTACGACCGCCTCTTCGTCCCTATAACCAGAGCCTTCACCGGGCGGCCCTCTGGCTTGACGATGCTCCAGAGGATCGGCGTCGGCATGGTTCTCTCAATCTTCGCCGTGGCCATCGCCGCCAAGGTGGAGACGAAGAGGCTCCAAACCGCCAGAGACCTCGGACTGGTAGACTTACCTGGCGTCGCCATCCCCATGAGCCTGTGGTGGCTCGTTCCTCAGTATGTCCTCTTCGGGGTCTCCAGCGTCTTCACCGTGGTGGGTCTGCAAGAGTTCTTCTACGACCAGGTGCCCGTCTCGATGAGGAGCTTGGGCTTCGCCCTCTATCTGAGCATCTTCGGCGTTGGGAGCTTCATCAGCGGCTTCTTCATCTTGGTAATCGAGAACGTGAGCACCTGGTGGGGGGAGGACTGGTTCTCCGACAACCTGAATCGTGCCCACCTCGACTACTTCTACTGGTTTTTGGCGGCGCTGAGCTCCGTCGAGCTCCTCTTGTACCTCTACTTGGCTCGTTCCTTCGTCTACAAGCAGAGAAAGAAGGGGAGCGGCGCTGCCTGAAGATGTTTTGCAGTGTTAACCCTCGTAATTCAGACTTCGAATGTTTTTATGGTTTTTAGGAAACCGATATATGCTTCGACAAATGAGATATGATTTGTGGAGATGAGGTGACAGAATCATGGACTGAGACACTGACACGCAGCATCGTTAAGTGAAGAAATCAAAAGCTGTCGAAAATGCTTACACAATTAATAGCAGATGGAACATACTTATCAAGGGTGTAGTGGATCTCAACATTGAGGAAGATCTTATGACTACGACAAGACCTTCAAATTCAATGCTTCAAATCAATTCGAGAAGAAATTAACCCTTATCTAATCTTATTGTGGCCAAAAAGACAAAAATATCTTCATTTAATTATTCACAGCCCTACATGTGTATTCCCATTCTCTCATAAAAATTCTTACACATTTAAGTCGTTGTTTAGGGGCAGAAGAACTTAACTTTGAATGTCCTAACATTTAGTCAGGTTGCATGAAACAATATTGAGGTTGCACATCAGATTTAGATGCATTTTGGTTGATTCAAGTGTGGATTCAAAGCGTAGATCCTTAGAAAAGTTACTTGAAGAAGAAAGCGCCTAGTCTTGGCAACATATAGAGGACCGAGGTAAGTTCATCAAAGTTCAATGTGTTCCATGTGTAATCAATCAGTTAAGTATTTGTAAGTTTGAAATGGAGTGATTTACAGTTTCGGTTCCACATTATGAGTCTTTTATGTGTGTTCACCTCTCTAGCATTGTCCACATTGTTGATTTTTTGTTTTTCCTTTTTCTGATGACAAAAATTATTCTTACTTGCCATTGCCTCTCCTTTGAACTCATTTAATTTAAATCTATCAATCAAATTAAATAGTAACTAAGTATGCCTAACTATCATTTCCTGTGAATTGATCTTAAACTTATCACATTACTTATGTATTTTAGTATTTTAATTTGGTAAATTCATGATTCTAAATATTTTTCATCAACTAATTTTGGGGCTTTTAACGACCCTTGATTTCATTTTATCACCAACACCTACACCTTCATAGCCTCCTTCATGGCTTCTTCATTATCTCCATCTCCACTTGCCTCAAAACTCTTACTGGACGATGTTTAACCTCTTCTAGTGCCCCCCTTGGCATGTCATTTTATTTTGGTGCAACTCACTCAAACTACTTACACATTCAATAACCATAATTATGCTTCATGAGCATTTGACTTTGATCTCTTTTTGTAGTCCCACTATCTCCATCATCTCACGGATGACTCTCTAACTTTCTATGACTCTTCTTTTACCTACTAGTCATAAATCAACTCAACCGTTATCACTTTTAAGTCTTTATTATCATAAATTAATAATTAATAAATAATATAGTTTTAGCCTTAACTCATGATAAATAGATTTATATTTTTGTTTAAGTGTGAGATAAATAAATAAAAAATATATAAATAAAAATATAGTAAAATGAGAAGGACCCGCCAACTAGCTGGGCCCACAAGCAGTTCGGGTCGAATGTCCTTAAAGTCAAAACTCATATTTTTTATCTGATTATTGTAACTTTCTGTAAATCGAATTTAGAATCAAGAAGATTCATGTTATCCCTCTCACATCTTGGATTAGAGGTGCCTTCTCCCTCATTCGCCCCTTGGACTGAGGGTTCCTCCCCTCCTTTCATCGCCTCTTGGATTAGGGCCTCCTCTCTTCTTCTCGCCCTCTTGGATTAGGGGGACCTCTTTCTCTTCCTCTTCATGTCGTCCTCATCCGCCCCGTCGTCGCCGTTCCCTTCCTTGCCGTCCGCCCGTCGCCACCACTCCCCTTCTCGCCAGCCACCCCGTCGTCGTCGTCCCATCTCCTTGTCGGCCGCCCCATCACCGCCACTCCCTGCTCGCCAGCCACCCTGTCGCCGTCGTCCCACCTCCTTGCCGTCCGCCCGTCGCCGTCGCACCCTTCTCCTCTCAACTGGAGGAGTTGTTGGCGATATGGCATATTTGCCCCTCTCATGCCCCGTTTGGTGATCCGGTTATTTTCTAGAGAAAGAAATATGGTACACTAAGGCTTTGTGTGGATTACAGGCTGTGTCCCCAGTCGATTTCCGGAAGGGCCAGAAACTACCCTTCAGCGAGAGGAAGAGGAGGTACCGAATGGGTTAGGGGCGTGCAGAAACCACCATAGTCCTCTGCCTCTGACACAACCTTATGAAACCCTCCGGCACTGTCCTTCGCCTCTTCTTCACCTTCCGGAGCCCTTCCACATCCAAACATCCGGAAGCACCTTCCGGAAAAGAGAGGAAGAGAGGTGTGCAGAAACCACTGCTCCTTGATGGAGTCAATATGAGGGTTCATTCCCTTAGGTGGACCCACGTGGAGGAAGAAGAGGGAGGAGAAGAGGCCACGTCACCCATGCACCCCTTCTCTCCTAAGGAAGGCGTTTCTCCCTCCAAGAGACACCGCTTGGCATCCTTTGGAAGGGGACGCCTCTAACTACCGTTCTCTATTTCCTATAAATACTCAAAATCAAGAATACTGGAAAAAAAGTTAAAAACGAATCAAGAAGATTCGTGTTATCCCTCTCACATCTTGGATTAGAGGTGCCTTCTCCCTCATTCGCCCCTTGGACTGAGGGTTTCTCCCCTCCTTTCATCGCCTCTTGGATTAGGGCTTCCTCTCTTCTTCTCGCCCTCTTGGATTAGGGGGACCTCTTTCTCTTCCTCTTCATGTCGTCCTCATCCGCCCCGTCGTCGCCGTTCCCTTCCTTGCCGTCCGCCCGTCGCCACCACTCCCCTTCTCGCCAGCCACCCCGTCGTCGTCGTCCCATCTCCTTGTCGGCCGCCCCATCACCGCCACTCCCTGCTCGCCAGCCACCCTGTCGCCGTCGTCCCACCTCCTTGCCGTCCGCCCGTCGCCGCCACTTCTTCTCCTCGCCGTCGCAAACCCTCTCCTTTTCTCTCTCCTGCTGTCGCCACGAAACCCCCCCTTTTTTCCTCTCTCCCGCCGACGCCACGAAACCCTCTTTCCTCTCCCTCCCGCCGTCGCCACGCACCCCCTTATTTCCTTTCTCTCTCTCTCTCTCTCTCTCTCTCTCTCTCTCTCTCTCTACCGCCGACGCCCTCTCATTCCACCCACTTTTCTCTCTCCATCTTTTCTTTTCTTTTTGTTAATATTTTATTATTTCACTTCACTTTTGTACCTCATTTTAGCCTCCAGCCCAAATAGGCCATTGACTTCAAACCACACTAGTCTACTCTTTGATGCGAACCACTTAAACTTTGGAAAATTACTAACAAAGCTCAAGCCACTTGAACCAATAGTAATCTTCAAAATATCCAAATTCTTTATATTACTTGTGAAGTTGGTCATTATTTTTAAATCTTTGCTCTTAGAATTTGTGAGATTCATAGGATAACCACTTTTATGTGAAGTTCGTCTTAATCCTAGTTGAGATGCTTTATTTGATTCTTTGAATTAGATAACCTAATAAATAATTAATGATCCTAATTCTCCTAAAATTATGAGATCATCTGAATATTAAGCTATTAAAATCTTAATTTTAATTAACTTTAAAGATTAATTTGTAAGTCTTTTTTAAAAAGATTTATTCTGGTCCTTTGTGTCGCATCACTCCTCCTCCTCCATAAGGAAAGAAGAAGAGTTGACAAGTAATAAACCCATATGCACGATATGTACGGTCCATTAGTCTGTCCATAGTAAGGTGGAAACCTTATGTTATCAAGACAAGGCATAAAAAATAATACCAATATGAACAAAAAACATGAATAACATTATTGACACAGGAGAGGAAAACCCTAGAATCTATAATCCTTCTTTAAGAAAGAAGAAGAGTACATGAGGTTATATAAAGAGAAGAAGAAAGAAAAATGAGAAGAAAGAAATAGACAATGGGACCCAGTGGGCTGAGAGTCTTATACCACTATCAAACACTCCTCCTTAAGCTAAAACATATAAGTCAAATATACTCAATTTGGTACACCTAACGTCATAGGAGATCCTGGCCAGACTCTTCGTGAATAATTAGTGTAGGAGTCATGTGAGATGAGATGATGTTGGGAGGAGACGTCCCCAAAGCTATGAGGGGTGCTAGGAGGTGACGTACGAGGCATTAGGAGTTGATGTGTGAGGCGTCAGGAAGTGGCACAAGGTGTTGGGAGGCAGTGAGGGGTGCCAGGAGGCGACACTTATGGCGTCGGGAGGCAAGGTGTGGAGTATTGTAAGTCGATGCACGGGGCGTTGAGAGCCGACACATGGGGTATTGGGAGGCTAGCACTGCTGAAGGAGGGCAGCATACCAGAGAGGGAGGCGGCAGTGGCATGGTGGCTTGGAAGAGTGATTGGCGGCAGCACGATGGCTGGAGAGGGGTAGAAGCAGAGGCGAGGACGACAATGCCGAAAGAAGGAGAGTGATGGTAGAGATGATGATACTAGAAGAGGGAAGAGCGGCGACGCTGAAGAGCCACTTAAGGAGAGAATAAGCGGGTGAGTAGGAAAGTGGAATACTAGAGATAGGTGGCGAGCCCGAGGAAAGTTACCTAGGGCTCTAATATCATGTTGACACAGGAAAAGAACACCTTAAAATCTATAATCCTTCTCTAAGGAAGAAAAAAAATACATGAGGTTCTATAGAATGGAATAAGAAAGAAAGATGAGAAGAGAGAGATAAATAATAAGCCTTAGTTGGCCAAAAGTTTGATACCACTATCAAACAAATATGTTATTCTCTAAAAACTCAACACATTTGGATCTGATACTACTTGTTGAATCTAAAAGATCTAATGTTGCGATGAATGAAGAATATAAAACATATTCAAAATGTATTAGAGTCATACCTAAATCCATAAAGACACAAGTACGAGGATGGCCTTTTGGATCAATATATGAGAGTCATTCAATGACTTACTCAAGAGAGATGAGATACTCTAAGAGTAAATCACAATATATGACCTAATGACTATGATCTTCTATTTATAGACAAGAGATGATTAAATTCTTTGTGTTTTTTTCAAATTAACTTATCATAAAATTAAAATAAGACGTAATCTCTACACATATGTATAGTTATCTCTCTATACTTATGAGAGAGGCCATAATCTTAAATACTTAAATTCTAATAAATCACTTTAAGTGAGATTAACTCAATGATAGTCTCATAATATACAATTCATATTATATAATTATCTACATTGAGATTAATTCCAACATAATCCTCTAGAAGGGCCCTCTAGGGTTTCTTCCAGTTATTTCTTACATCTTTTATGACCAAGTGTCTAATGGGCTGAGTCTCAGCTTGGCTCTCTACTTGAACATCTTCGAGATCAAGAGTTTCATCGGCAGCTTCCTGATTTCTATGATCGACATGGTTAATAGAAACAAAAGGGACATCTAGTTCTCCAACAATCTCAACTATAGCTACCTTGACTATTTCTATTGGCTCTTCTACTTGGCCTCATACCAACCACACTCTATGGAGGGCAGCCGACCATTAGGATCCCCTTAACGGTTGGTAGGGCTGGTCAGGTAGTTAAGTGACCAAGGGGGCAATGGCGGCAGAGCAGCTTAGGACGGCTCAAGCCAAACCTGTGGCCGCCAACTATATGATGGAAGACCTAGGTCAAGGGAACGACATTGAAGATTAGGAAGCTGACATCAGAAGATCCACCATCTCAAAGAGGTGACCCCCAGAAGAGCTCTTGTGTGTTATCTTTCCCCACTTCCCTCAAATTTTCTTGAGCTCTTTGAAGATCCATGATATGTTGCTATAATCAAGGATCTCTTTGAGTAAAATTGTAATAACAACACTTTGTTTTCATCTCCTTGCACCTCTTCCTCCCAATCATGTCCACCCAAAATTAGGTACCCATCACTCATACATTACAAGAGCAAGGTCAAGGCCACTGTATGAGGAAGACAATGGTTACTCCCTCTATGACCATTAAAATGTACCCATGAAACTCTATTCGTTCTCTGGTCAGCCTCACTCTCATTTGTTCCATCTCTAATCTTCATGTCTATTCAGATATCCATCTAATGTATATATCCTTTTGTCTTAAATTTTGTCGCATGATTTGTCCCCCCAATTCCCACAATCCCCAGTGGAAAGTTGGTGCTATTAATCCCTCATACACTATGGCCACCTTGATGGAGGCGCCGCCTATGGGACTCTAGCATGGAATGGAATGATGGTAACAATTTTTACAAAGTTATAGGTGAAAACTAATGGAATGGATTCCCAAACAATGCAAGTAATTACACAAAGCTAAAACCAAACAAGTTCTAACAATTAATTTTTCACAAATCAGTTTAATTCTCAGGTTTTTTTCTCAACTATTTTTTTTTATCTTATGAAAATTAGATTATTGGCTTTTAGTGTTCCACCATAACTATTCTAAAATTACAATGTATAATGATAAATTATCCCTTAATTACTCACTAAAAATGATTTTTGTGTTAATAAATAAATGGTTTTTTTTGTGAACATAATATTTACAAGAAAACAACGTAATTTTAAAATAAATTTATTGTCGCTGAGCTGATTGCATCTTTAATGACTGCATTATTCTATCATAATTGACGAAAAATATAAATAAAATTAAGATAGTAAATAAGATGTTTTTACTAATATTTCCTGTCTTTCTGGCTAAGTAGTTACTCCAAGAGAGTAGCCTCACCTGTAATGAGCGGTGAGCAGCAGTGTTGTTCATTTTACGAGAAAAATTGTAAAGAAAATAATGAACTTTGGCTAGTATAGTGACAAAAAGTAGGCATCGAATCCTTGACGCTATCCAATCAAATAGCTATAAAAATGCAGCCGTTGACTAAACTATATTTTTTTTATGTAAACATCCATGAAGCTACAGCTCTCAAAAAAATTAGGTTGGGAGCCTAAGGAAGGCGTTCATAGAAAAGTAAATTAGGAGCGGCGTTCATTATGGTCGAGAGAAGGGATGAGTTTTTAAGTTTACTAACCGTGTTCTTGCACAGCCAACCATGAGCAGATTTCCCTCCACATGAACCATAGAAAAAACCTATTTACCCCATCCTGGTTCCTCCTCGAATCTCGCGGAAACCACGAGGGGATGGAGTTGAAGTCCCAAGTGGACCTAATCATGGGAACTCGGGAGGAGGACGCCCCGCTACCGATAGAGGGCGTCGTCGACCACCTCGAGCAGCCGATCTTCTCCCGGGGAGCCGCCGGCGGCTGGCCCTCCGCCGCCTTCATCATCGGTAAGCTCCTCCCGCCACCGTCTTCTTTCTCCGCTTTTGAGTGAGACATGGCGACCACCAGTGACCAAAATCTCCGCCGCCGTCGTTGTGCTGAAGGGACCGAGGTGTCGGAGAATTTCGCCTACTGCGGCATCTCCATGAACCTCATCAGCTACCTGACGGAGGATTTCCTGGAGTCCACCGCCTCCGCCGCCGCCAACATGAATACGTGGAGCGGGTTGTCCATGATGCTCCCCCTCCTCGGCGGATTCATCGGCGACTACTTCCTCGGGCGCTACCGCACCACCGTCGTATCCTCCCTTCTTTACGTCCTGGTTCGTTCCTGCTCTCCATCCGAAATCGTCTTCTTTACGCCCCATTTACATTGAATTTTTCAATGATTGACAAGATGTTGAGAAAGGTAAAGGCACAAGAAGATGATGATGCGGAAGTGAAACAGGGATGGTTGAATCATTATTGTTGACTCGAAGGCAGTCTATTCTATGATGAATGGACTTGTCATTAAGATCTTGAGAATAAATACTGATCGACTCTTCCGAAGACATATCAATATTAAAATGATGAAGGATATACATGATGAAGAGGGCAAGTGGAAGAGTGAGAGTGTATTTAAACATTCTCCTCATTTAATCTAAGATAAGTTAGTCAAAGTTAAACTAGATGCTATTTACTAGATAATATAGAATGAATACTAATTTTTCAAGAATTCTATTAAATGCACCACTTTGTCTCAAAGAAGATGACGGATGACAAATACATGACATAGTATGATAATGGAAGATGAAATGTCTTCATAATATGTACTGATATATTTTGTATGCTCATAGAGTGGAGAGAAAGTTGTTCAATGTAAATTGGTCAACGTAGAGAAGAGATCTGGTGGCTAGGTCAAAATTGACATTAAAAATTTCTAGAGTGAGGTCAATTGAAATGTCTTTGGCATAGGTAGTGAGACCAACAGAAGATGATGTGACATTGTTCTAGAACATGCGTAAAAGATTTGAAATTTTTTCTACTAGGGTTGAAACAAGTTTAGTGAAACCAAGGGCATCAAAATACTACTATATGTTGATCTTTTCATTGTTAAATAATTTAATATCAGGGACTTTGCAGCATAAGTCTTTTATATCCTTAAAGGTATTTTGGAATTTGGCTTCAAGAGATGTAGTTAGAAATAGCTTGGAATAATGAGATTGGGAGGAGGACTGATGAGTTTGCCGATATCTGGTTAAATATTTGGATCTATAATATTTAAAACTATCTTTTACTAGCCTGATTTTTCTTCAAAATTGAGTTGGTCATTTTCCTAACTTGAGAGTTTCTGTAGGCTTTTGTTCCACAAGGGATAATAAGGGTCAGTTTGGGAGGTGTAGATGCAGGTTCGAGTAATATAGATTCATCTTCTAGAGAGGCTGCTGGTTGTCGTTCAAGCAATGAAGAGTTTGGGACGTGAGAGTAATGGGCTATTTTAGGTTCGAAGAGAATGGGTTATGGTTATGGTTCTGGTTCTGGTTCGAGTTCCAAACAGTCATGAAATGGTTATCGTTTCAATTTTTTTTGTGCATTTGATGTAGGAGAATTGTGAGCCAGTTCAGACTATATTCCCTTTATTACTTCTGCAAGTCGACATTTCTTCAGCCCACCGATGCCTGCCTTTGGGTTACAATGGGGTAGTGCTATGAGAGCATGCATTTGCAGTTGCTTGATAAAGCAATCAAGTGTTACTCCCCAGCGGCCAACTGCAACAATAGAGAAGGGATAGCTCTTCACCAGCTAGCAAAGTTGCACAATATACTCCGACGATCTAAGCACGCTGCATTTTACTACAGAAAAGATTTAGAGAGAATGGAGGCCGAGGATCAGCAAGGCCCAAACATGATTGAAACGTTGCTCTTTCTCCCCATGCACTATGATATTATAATTTTGCTAAACTTTTTAATAAACAGATGGGTTTTAGTGAATTTTCTTGTCGCTGATTGCATCTTTTAATGAGGACATTATGATATTATAGTTGACAAAAAATATTGATAAAATCAAGATAGGATATAAGATGTTTTAATCTTATTTCTTGCTTTTCTAGCTAAGTAGTCAGAGGATGATCCAAGCTATCCATTAAAATAACCATAGAAGGAGAAATATTGAAGTTTATTTTTTAAAAAGTAAACATTGATGAAGCTTGAACTCTCTAAAAAATTAGATAGGGAGTCTAAGGAAAGTGTTCTTAGAAAAGTGAATGGGCGTCTGTGTGTTCACTAACCGAGGTCCACGCACAGCCAACCACGAGCTGATTTCCCTCACATGAATTAGGAAAATGACCATTTTACTCCTCATGCTGGGTTCCTCCCGGAATATCGCGGAAACCAGGAGCGGACGGAGTTGAGGGCCGAGGGGACCTGTCGTGACCAACAGTCCCCCCGCCGGAGGACTCACCATGGGAACTCGGGAGGAGGACGGCTGGGTACCGATCGAGGGCGTCGTCGACCACCTCGGGCAGCCGATCTTTTCCCGGGCCGCAGCCGGCGGCTGGCCCTCCGCCGCCTTCATCATCGGTAAGCGCCGCCCGCCACCGACCTCTTTCTCCGCTTCTGAGTGAGACTCGGCGACCACCGGTGACCAAAACTCTGCCGCCGCCGTTGCGATGAAGGAGCCGAGGTGTTGGAGCATTTCGCCTACAACGGCATCTTCATGAACCTCATCAGCTACCTGACGGGGGCCTTCCAGGAGTCCACCGCCTCCGCCGCCGCCAACGTGAACGCGTTGAGCGGGGTGTCCTTGATGCTCCCCCTCCTCGGCGGATTCATCGGCGACTCCTTCGGGCGCTACCGCATCACCGTCGTATCCTCCCTTCTCTACGTCCTGGTCCGTTCCTTCTCTATACCCGAAATCTTCACGCAACCAATCGTCTCGTCGTCAAACCCTAGGGAAATCTTCGCCATATTGTTCAGAAATTCGTCTAATTGTACCGTCAGAAGAAGGGTTACTGGTTCTACGGGAGGAAGGATTTGCTCACAGTAGATCGGGTTTTCGTAGGGTCTGGCGATGTTGGTGGCTTCAGCGGTGGCGCCGTCGCTCCGCCCGCGGGAGTGCGGCGGCGGCGGCAGCCGGGAGACCTGCCTCCCCTCCCGATTCCAGATTGCGTTCTTCTTCTCCGCATTGTACCTAGTGGCTGTCGCGCAGGGCGGCCGCAAGCCCTGCGCGCAGGCGTTCGGGGCCGACCAGTTCGACGGCGACGACCCAGAAGAGTGCAGGTCCAGGAGCTCCTTCTTCAACTGGCTGTACTTCGGGATCTGCAGCGGCACGGGGTTCACGGTGCTGCTGATGCCCTACATTCAGGACAACATCGGCTGGGGACTCGGATTTGGGCTGCCTTGTGCTTCCATGGCGGTCTCCCTCGCCCTCTTCTTGGCCGGCACCAGGACCTACCGCTACTGTGCTTCCCCTGGCAAGAACCCCGTCGCGCAGCTCGCCGGAGCCAACGGCAATTTCTCAAGGAGCCGGCGTGGGCCGCCCGCCGAAGAAGCGAGGGAAGCCCTCCTCCATGGCGGGTAAGGATCCTCCAAACCCTGGGAAAGCCTGTTTTAATGTAAAGATGTTCTCCTCCTTCCTCATGGGTTCCCACTCTGCAGGTCTGCTGGGGAGGAGGAGGGTGTCGCAGAGGGCCCTCGAGGGATCCTCAGATTGCTCCCAATCGGGGCAACCTGCTTGCTGTACGCCGTGGTGTTTGCGCAGTCCTCGACCTTCTTCACCAAGCAGGGCAGCACCATGGACAGAAGGATCACACCCTCCTTCCTCGTCCCCCCTGCGGCGCTCCAGAGCTTCATTAGCCTCTCCGTCTTCGCCTTCGTGCCGATCTACGACCGCCTGTTCGTCCCCATTGCCAGAGCCTTCACAGGGCGGCCCTCGGGTGTGACGATGCTCCAGAGGATCGGCGTCGGCATGGCGCTCTCAGTCACCGCAATGGCCGCCGCTGCCACGGTAGAGAGAAAGAGGCTCCAAACAGCCAGAGACTTTGGACTGGTAGACTTACCAGACGCCGCAATCCCCATGAGCCTGTGGTGGCTCGTTCCTCAGTACGTCCTCTTCGGGGTCTCCGATGTTTTCACCGTGGTGGGTCTGCAAGAGTTATTCTACGACCAGGTACCCGCCGCAATGAGGAGCTTGGGCTTCGCCCTCTACATGAGCATCTTCGGCGTCGGGAACTTTATCAGCGGCTTCCTCATCTTGGTAATCCAGCAAGTCAGCGCCTGGTGGGAGGAGAACTGGTTTTCCGACAACCTCAACCGTTCCCACCTCGACTACTTCTACTGGCTGCTGGCGGCGCTGAGCTCCCTCGAGCTTGTCTTGTACCTTTACTTCGCTCGTTCCTTCGTCTATAAGCAGAGACAGAAAGGGAGCGCCGCGGCCTGAAGAAGATTTGGAGTTCTAACCCTTGCAATTCTGATATTGTCAAAAAGACCGTCATGATGATAACCCGGCCAACCGTTGTGCCCCGAGCTTTACTGTGACCGGTTATGGGTCGATTTAGGTATCCCGGGAATCACTGCAGGTTTCACCCTTTCCTGCAGCCCAAACGGGGCCGCAACTCCCCCCCGGTTCACTGACGACTGAAACTTGAAAAGCCCTCCATGAGGTAGCGCCGCCGATTTCGTTTCCCGGCTGCTCTTCTGGCCCTCGGTCTGTAGAGAGAGAAAGTAGGGAGAGAGAGACGCAGCAGGGTTGTGGAGGGTGATGGGTTCGAAGGAGAGCTACAGGAACGAGCTCCGGTCAGCGATCCGACAGCTCGGAGACCGGTGCCTGTACTCCGCTTCGAAATGGTAACTTCTTCCTCTTAAGCAGCTCTTGTTGGCGCTGGGGTTGCTTCTGCTTGTAACTCTTTGTCCGCCTACGCTGTTGATTAGGGCGGGAGAACTACTTGTGGGCATCGATCAGGACCAGCCTAGATCCTCTGCCATTGCTGGCAAGGCAACACCCTCGAGCAGCGCCCGTCCTCACCATCAGCAAGAGCACCTCCACCGAGACGGCTCCAGCTTCCGCCGCAGTAGGTCCCGCCCTGGCGGGGATAGCGAGGTGTTCTCTGCCACGCCCTCGGGCGGGGTGTCCTATGTGAGCACCCCTTCCCCTGTGGAGGACGAGATCGACGACGGTGCGGACTACTACCTCCTCGCCAAGTCCTACTTCGACTGCAAGGAGTATCGCAGGGCTGCTCATGTGCTCCGGACGCAGACATCAAAGAAGTCCATCTTTCTCCGGTGCTACGCTCTCTACCTGGTATCCTTTTCTGCTACCGCAATTTTATGTCCTCTTTTGTTCAACTTATACTCTGCCTGGTTCATAATTATTTTACATGTTTTGTCTCTATTTTTGTACTTCGTAATTATTTAGTCGGTTTCATCGGCCGTCTACATTGCTTCCTGTTTGTTTATGTTCTGACTTCTGGGTGGCTCTTATATTAAGGTGTTCTGCTTGAATTCTTCTCGGCGAGTGTTTTCTTCAGGATTGCTGTAAAAATGTGGCAGTTAGGTTGCCAGCTTCTAAGGGTTCACAAGATCATGTGAAGCCATCTGAATGAGGTCGGGCAACAACATTGAAGAATAGGGTTCAATAGTCGCCTTCATAAGACCTGGAAACATTCTTCACATGTATGCAATCTACTTTTACTTGATCTCCTTGAGAAAACAAAATGCTTTGGGCCATGATTAGGTCCCCATTAGAATATGATGGGAGTTGCATCAGTGTAAAGTTCAAAGATAAAACTGGCATTGGATCCCACGGTCTATCTTGCAACAGACAATAGCCTCTGAACTATTTTCTAGAGCACATGACTTCTAAATAATGATGTTACCCTAGCTGAAAATACATTTTTGAAAAAAAAGTCTGATGCCAGGACGTGGAGATTATGTTTCTCTTTAGAAAAGGTTTTTAAAGCTTTTAGGGATCAGACTCTATCAGACGTGATAAGATTATCCTCGTGTCATACTGTTGATAAGGTGCTTGTTACTCGAAAATAATGTTTTTTAATATCTGGAAATAATCTACACATTTACCAGACCACACGCTGACTGAATCAGTTTTACACATACGAGTGAGATAAACAATCCCTAGATTCTCTTCGAAAAGCAGAAAATGAAAATGAAAAATAAAATTAAAGTTCCTTTTTTTGGCAATAAAATTCATTTGGAGATAAAGATCTGCAGTTTTAATGTATTACCCGTATCTTGATTAATCAGTAACTACTAGCCTGTGTTATGTTGTTATGGAGGAGCTCTGTGCATGGTACCCTGTGACAATTACTAAGGCAGTGCTTGCTCCCATTAGATATTTTTTCCTCTTTTAGATAAAATAGTATTCTGGTCTACTTGCTGTTAATACATAATCAGATCCGTATTCTGTAATATGCCATAGAGGAATAATTTATTGAAATGAACAATCAAAAACGTAGTGGGTCATATAAGGTGCCAATCTAGACCTACTGATTTCTGATACTGTGCCTTGGAAATATGTTATGTTCGAATGAGATGAATCCCTGAAAAATAAAGATCCGGAACCGTAGAAAAGTTCGAAGATGTTCTGTCTGTTTGTGCTTTACCTTTTAAATCCTTGATTCCATGCATCTCCGAAATGTCTGGTCTCATATGCTTCAAGTGAGATAATAGATGACGAGTTCGGTATAAGGTAGCTGCAGAGGATCCACCGACTCTCAGCCAAGCTAACTGGTTATCTAAAACTCGTTCTATGTATTTGAAACCATAGGGTTAGGGTCCTTCTTTATTAAGTTGCTGAACTCTCCCCATTTGGGCATTTGATCGGTTATTTGCACATGCTGACGTTATTCTGCATCATTTTCTGATATCTTACGAATTTATGTATTAAGATTTATGCTTGGATTTGCTGTTATTTTCTAGGCTGGAGAGAAACGGAAAGAGGAAGAGATGATTGAACTTGAGGGACCGTTAGGGCGGAGTGAGGTGTGCAACGGCGAATTAACTCATTTAGAGAGAGAACTTTCCGCGCTTCGAAGAAGTGGTGCCATAGATGCCTTTTGTCTGTACTTGTATGGGATTGTTCTCAGAGATAAAGGGTGTGAGAGCCTGGCCTGTTCTGTTCTAGTGGAATCTGTCAACAGCTACCCTTGGAATTGGAGTGCCTGGTCAGAGCTGCAGGGTCTATGCACCACCCTGGACATTTTAAGAAGCCTAAATCTCAAGAACCACTGGATGAAAGACTTCTTCCTTGCCAATGCATACCAGGAGCTGAAAATGTACAATGAAGCCCTGGCAAAATATGAGTACTTGCTTGGGATCTTCCGATTCAGTGATTACATCCAGGCCCAGATTGCAACAGCTAAGTACAGTCTAAGGGACTTCGATGAAGCTGAGATTATTTTTGAGGAGCTTCTCAGGATTGACCCATATCGTGTTGATTCCATGGACATTTATTCAAACTTACTCTATGCGAAGGAGTCTTTCTCGTCACTGAGTTGCCTTGCCCACCGAGTGTTCTTGACCGACAAGTACCGACCGGAGTCCTGCTGTATTATTGCAAACTACTACAGTTTGAAAGGCCTGCATGAGAAATCTGTAGTTTACTTCAGGAGGGCATTGAAGCTCAACAGGAAATATCTCTCAGCATGGACCTTGATGGGTCACGAGTATGTTGAGATGAAGAACACGCCAGCTGCGATCGATGCCTACCGCCGGGCTGTTGACATAAACCCACGTGACTACCGGGCCTGGTATGGCCTGGGGCAAACATATGAGATGATGAACATGCCCTTCTATGCCCTTTATTACTTCCGCAGGTCGGCATTTCTTCAGCCCACTGATGCCCGTCTTTGGATCGCCATGGGGCAGTGCTATGAGAGCGTGCCTCTGCAGATGCTCGAGGAGGCAATCAAGTGTTATGCTCGAGCGGCCAACTGCAATGACAGAGAAGGGATAGCTCTTCACCAGCTGGCGAAGCTGCACAGTATACTCGGGCGATCTGAGCAGGCTGCATTTTACTACAAAAAGGATTTAGAGAGAATGGAGGCCGAGGATCGGCAGGGCCCGAACATGATCGAAGCCCTGCTTTTTCTTGCCAGGCACTGCAAAGCCGAGAAGAGGATTGAAGAGGCAGAGATGTACTGCACACGGCTCTTGGATTATACTGGCCCGGTGAGTTCTTCACTCTTCTCTAAAGGGTTTGGAAAGCTCATATTTGTTTGAATATCACAATTACAGGAGAATCATTTCTATTGCATAAACAGTTGTAAATTCCTCTGAGAAAGATTTCTGCTCATTTTTTACATGGTATATACATTATCTTACTTACAGGAGAAGGAAACAGCGAAGAGTCTTCTCCGGGGGTTGAAGATGGCTCAGTCTGGGTTTCCATCGGTGGAGTTCGAGCATTTCGGTCCATGACCGTGGTTTTTCTTCAACGCCATTGCCGTACATTTCTGGCATGGAATTCTGACTGTTGTTTCAGTGCTGCGAGCAATCGGTAAGGGTTTCCAACTATCTCGAGGATGTCGATTACCGGAATAACTCGAGATCCAAGCTGGAATCTAGATGATGACGATGGAAGCTCCTATCTTTTAAAGCTCGAGGAGGGACCCGGCCAAGTGTCTTCAGAGAGCTGCTACGGCGTCCTAGGGGCTGCCCACCACACCCACACCCACACCCACACTCTCCTGCAGTTTCCGAAGCTTGACGATGAGATGCGTCAATCTCCTGCATGATGCGATGAGCAGTGTGAAGGGAATGATCCAGATGCCCAGGTCCAGTATCACCATCCGTTCTCTTTCGAATTCGGCAGCGTGTTCTCCTTCTTTGGGGTAGCTTTCATCCTTGTATCCACTTTTCCAGAGACGTGTATGCATATTGATGTATATGGAGAGAGAGAGAGAGAGAGAGAGAGAGGCTCCTAAGTGATATTACTTTGTTCGTTTTCTTCTCCTGTGCCCCTTATTATTGTAGAATTCCTCAATGGTTCCCTGTAAGAGTTACAAGGCCCAGTCTAGGTCCACTCTGTGATGGATATGGGAAGAGAGAGAGAGAGAGAGAGACCGTTGCTCTCCTTTGCTCTTTTCTATTTTGTTGACATGAGCCAAAGCCTGGGATTTAGGCAGAGACGGTTCTCTGAAGAGAGAGATCCTCATCCAATGGAGGGGGCCTTGGGCAGGGTGTTTCAGATCTCTTGCCTCTGTCATTATTATGCTTGTTTTCTTGCTTCTATACGCTTTATTGTTATGAAATTTATAAATGGCCCCTGTAAGAGCTACATTTGTGAGTTTGCCCTCCCGGGGAAGTACTTGATGCGTTGGCAACGGATAGTTAATGGTTCGGAAACCAGTCGCAGAAGCCCCCCGCCGCGAATTGAAATTGCTCGGGTACCCTACGAAAGCCAGATCCGCATTGAAGCATCCTTCTTCTCCGGGGAGAGCCGGGGGAGGAAGTGGGGGCTGCCGGAGGGGTCGGGGAGGGCCGATGAGCATCGCCTTCCGCCACTTCGACATCGTCTTCCGGTGAGTCTGAGTTTTCTCCTTGAAGGTAGTTCGGCTAGGGAGGGATGGACATCCTGATCGCGCAGATCCAGGCGGATCTGCGGTCCAATGATGCCCTCCGGCAGTCCGGTGCGCTGCTCCAGGCCCTGCAGCAGTCCGCCGCCGGCCGTGACGTCTCCGCAGTGGCCAAGTCCACCTGCGAGGAGATCATCGCTTCCCCTTCTTCGGCTGTCTGCAAGAAGCTCGCCTTCGACCTACTACGGACCACTCGGCTCACACCGGACCTCTGGGACATCGTCTGTTCTGGCATTCGCACCGATCTCGACTTCCCTGACCCCGACGTCGCCGCGGCCGCTGTATCGATCCTCTCCGCCGTTCCTACCGACCGCCTCTCCCGCCTCATCTCGGACTGCAGCAAGGAGATAACGGCTTGCTTCGACTCCCCCAGCGACAATCTTCGCTTCTCCATCACAGAGACAATGGGATGCATCCTTGCCCGAGACGATCTTGTCCTCCTCTGCGAGACCAGCGTCTCCCTCCTCGACCGGGTCTCCAACTGGTGGACGCGGATTGGCAATAACATGCTTGACCGCTCAGATGCTGTCTCCAACGTAGCATTCGAATCGATTGGACGCTTGTTCCAGGAATTTGAAACTAAGAGGATGAGCCGGCTTGCAGGAGACAAGCTTATTGATAGTGAAAACTCCCTCTCTATTCGATCGACCTGGGTCGTCTCAGCCGTTGATTTGGCGTGGAAGTTACGAAATGCGCTGATGGCGAGGTCAATGATTCTCCCAGTCGAGAGGTTTAAGTCTACAGTTTTCCCTCTAGTGTATGCTGCAAAGTCTGTGGCATCTGGTGGTGTCGAGATCCTCCGGAAGCTGTCAAAGAATGGTGGGAACCCTCCATTGGATGACAAGGGGAGTGCTGAGAAGCTTGTAGGAGTATCGGATGTCGTATCTCACCTCTTGCCATTTTTGAGTTCATTGGACCCGCCGCTGATCTTTGAGGTGGGAATTAACATGCTCTCTTTGGCTGATGTTCCTGGGGGGAAGCCAGAGTGGGCTTCAGCATCTATTATTGCGATTCTTACACTATGGGACCGACAGGAATTTTTTTCCGCCCGAGAAAGCATTGTCAGAGCTGTCGTTGCTAACCTTCATCTACTAGATCTCAATATGCAGGTACTAATCTGTGTACTGTATTTCGTTATTCACGTGATTTCACAATGCTGTGCTGGTGTAAATAAATTATGTAGTGCGTAATGTATGTACAATCTTATCATGTTTTCGTCGATCAAAAAGTCCAATTTAAAGGCTAGAGATGGGACAAGTTTCAATTCTTCTGTGATTTATATTCTGCCACATCCATCGCGATAATGGAATCTAGACACTTCTAGAATTGAACTCCGGCCAATTCTTGGTATCCAAGCTGTTCTTTCATAATGAAGATGGTGTCTTTTACGTTTAGAAGTTACATGAGGCAAGATATGTAGACAATATGCTATTTCCGTCGAACATCTTTGGTTCCCGTCCTCAAGATTATGCTAGTACTATGTGATGTTCTTCTTGCCTGTTGAGCATTTTGGAATATTTGGATATCAGATCAAGAGAGTGATTTGACGAAATACTTAAAATACGGCATTGTGAATGTATTTGGTCAGGTCCATGTATGTCCAGAATTGGAGGGATTAGAAATAATTTATTTACTACTAGAGAACCATTCTTCTCCTGAACTGTGGTCAGGTTCACATAATTTCGTTTAATTTCATTTCGTCTTGGTTTTAATCTGTTGAGTTCAATCCATGACATTAAATGATAAATGTTCTTCGTAATCTTTTTGGCAAAAAGTGAAAAAGGAAGACTATGTTATATGGTTTCTTAATGCAGAAAAAGTCAATGCCATGTTGACAAGTCCATACTTAGACGGTTGTAGATCCTTGATTAAATGTTATCCATGAATGTTGTGCTTGGTTTGCCTTCCATCTTCTAATGTGGTTGCTACGGTACTCACTTTGGGGCAGAGGTGTCTTTGAACTGTCTTGCAGTTGAGTAGGGAGCATGTCATGTCTGCAGTAGCCTTCCCAAATTTTAACATTACCTAATGAGAGTTGAGGTTTTTCTTGGCATCAAGAACAATATGGACTTATACGCACGTATATTGTTGGAAGTATCCGGGGAGAGAAATTTGCAGAAGCCTTCAAAGTATAGCAGATACCAAAAATCCTTTTTGAAACCTAAGGATTCAGGTTCTAAATCAATTTTAGTGTGCTTACTTATCCTCGGACCAATAGATATTGGGTGGCCTCATCTTGTCTGATAGTTCTAAATCAATAGATACGGTACTCACCTCGGACCAATAGATGAAGGTTTAAAATCAAAGAAGAGAAAAACCTCCGAGAAAAACGAGAAGGAGAATGGTGAAGAGAGGGGCTGCTTTTCTTCCCACTCCATTCG
This sequence comes from Spirodela intermedia, assembly GCA_902729315.2. Taxonomy (NCBI): domain Eukaryota; kingdom Viridiplantae; phylum Streptophyta; class Magnoliopsida; order Alismatales; family Araceae; genus Spirodela; species Spirodela intermedia. The sequence continues at coordinate 7,862,879 of LR746268.1, read as the reverse complement.
TTCTTTCCTTCTAGAATTTTTTAACAATTGAACTACTTTTGTGCTCTAGGCTTTTTTTTGGTGCTTCAAATGTTCCTATTATTTGTATGATGGAATGTTTTCGGTCAAAATGCTGTTCAAATTTTGTCATTTCTTTTTTTCTTCTTAGTTCCAATGAAAAACTTGGTCGTTATTTATCTTCAACCTTCATATTTCTCGTTTTTCTTTTCAATTAGTTCTTCAGTGCAGAGTTTATTTTTGAACTGATCTTTGTTATCACTAGTTGTAGGAGTTGTAAATGGTAAATTCCCTGCTTTATTGTTCTCTGTTATTCGTTATGCTTGTGGTAAACTGCGTAAAATTTTCTCACTTCTTGCAGGTTTCATTGTTCAAGAGACTGCTTCTCATGGTTAGAAATCTGAGGGCAGAATCAGATCGTATGCATGCTTTGGCATGTATCTGTCGAACAGCTCTCTGTGTTGACCTTTTTGCAAAGGAAAGTGTACGTAGAGGGCAGAAACCTCTTCCTGGTACTGATATTGCTTCACTTTTTGAGGACATATGGATAAAAGATGATCTGAACAACGTGATTAGCAAAAGCTTGTTTAGAGAGGAACTAGTTGCTTCTTTGGTGGAGAGCTGCTTTCAGTTATCTCTTCGATTATCTGAGCAGAAGGCTTCTGGTACTGAGAGCAGAGTCATCGGAGCTTTAGCTTATGGAACAGGCTATGGCGCATTAAATTGGACAGAGCCAGCCTTAGAAGTGGTTGAAGTGTGTAAACCTTGTGTTAAATGGGATTGTCATGGTCGTACTTATGCCATCGATTGTTACCTAAAGTTGCTTGTTAGGCTATGCCATATATATGACACCAGAGGGGGTGTTAAGAGGGTCAAAGATGGGGCATCTCCGGATCAAATCCTAAATGAAACAAGGTTGAAAAATTTGCAATTGCAGCTTATCAGAGATCTCCATGAGGTTAGTTTAGCATCTGATATTTATTTTCTTAGAAACTGCCCCCGTCTAAGATATATATTTGCATCTTGTCTCAAAACAGTTGAATGACCTCAATTTTTTTTAAATCCCTTCTTTTTAGAGTTCTAGTTGAAAATCTTTGGTAATGCTTATCCCTGGGACCAGGTGTATTTGCATCGTTTCTACCTTTCTATCAACTTTTTTTGGTTGCTTTAAAATGTTTCCAGTATAACAGTGAACATTATTTTTAAGTCAAACTGTTCTGACGTTATTGATGTTAATTCCCAGTCATTTCATCATGATAAAGAATTCTGATTTGTGCTGAATCGAAATCAGATTCATATTCTTGTAGGTATTTCTATGAATGAACAATGCAGGTAGCTTAAATAGTCATCTGAGATAGCAGGATCTGAGAGATCAGAGAAGCGTGAATCCACAAGTAAATGAAGAGAAAAAAAAACAACTGTGGGCAACAGTGTCCCCTTCTCGTATTCCCTCTTTTTAAGATAAGCAGAGTTATTTCTGGATTTCCTGGAGAATATAAACTGGTAACAACAATCCAGCGAAAGGAAAGGATTCCTAACAAAAAAAGCACGAACAATCTTTGGTAAAATAATGGATCTCTAGGAGAGAATGCAGTTCTACGATTTGGGCTATCAAGGTTTTTCTTTTGAGCCTTCTGGGTTTCCATATTGTGCCTTCCTTCTTTGATGCTGTTTTGTTCTACATCAAATATAACCAAGAATTTAAAGGTGTACGCTGATAAGAAATTAATAAAATATTGGAAAAAAGCTCCTTTCAGCTACAAGGCATAGACGCTATTATCTTTTTTAATATCTAAGATCCACAAAAAGGCTGCATTTAGTTAGTTCTCTCTGGATTTTGTGAGAATAGAAGGCTTAAAGCAGTTGGGAAAATATAGTACAATTTGGCACGGAAACAATACCCAGTGCTGAAACTGAATTAAAACTAACGTACTCTTTGTTTCATGGGATCTATTTAAGGATTGCAAGAACATAGTTTTCAGTTTGGTTTTTTTTTTTGGAGAGAGTGAAGAACCGGTACTTAACTGGGCACATTAATAACGGTAACATCTAAGCCTTTTAAGTTGTACAACCTTAAATGTTGCACGTTTCAAATCATCAACATCTTATGCAGATTTGTGATGCTAATATCTTCTCATGGTTGTTGGGACATCGGTTTTCTACAACCGCATTGGTCAAATGATTAATTTTTTTCAAAAAGATAAGAATAAACTTGCTTTCTTGTTTTGAACTCTCATTTACTTTTTCTTTTTTGTATTGCCATTTGGTAATCTCGCATGTTTGTCTGCTTTCTGTTCCCTCTTATTTTTAGTTATGATTGACAGTTGTTTTCTTTTCGATCTTATGACATAACCTGTTTTTTTACCTGCTTTCCTCTTCCTATTCCATTACCTGTACATCATTCTTGCATGGACAGGTGCATACGCCAAGAATATGTGCACGCCTCATTTGGGCTATTGCGGAGCATTTTGATTTGGAAGGTCTAGATCCACTTCTTGCTGATGATCCACAGGATCCATTAAACATCATTATATCAAATATACACGCTGTGTTATTCGACAATGATTCGTCCACAAATATATCAAATAGACTCCAGGATGTGCAAGCTGCTCTCCTGTGTGCACAGCATCTCGGATCAAGACATGCCAGAGCAGGGCAGCTGTTGACTAAAGAACTTGAAGATTTTCGAAATAGTACATCTGCTGATTCGGTGAACAAGCATCAATGTCGCTACATCTTGCAGAAAATAAAATATGCTACGAGTCATCCAGAGAGTAGGTATGTTTACTATTACAGTATCGTAGTAATTACTGTTACCGGTACCTTGTGAGGCCTTTATAACTTCTGCTCATTGCTGTTCTAGCCTCGTGATAATTAGTCATGACGTAAACTCAAACCAATGCAGACAGATGTTCTTGTCAGGTCATTTGAAAAATCTAGCTCTGAAGTATCAATAAGTGAGCTGTGCATTACTGTGTTTACAACGTTACGAAAATCGATGTTTATAGTGTAATAAAATAATGGCATGATGTTTGTGACAAATCTTTTTTTTAGTAACAGCATTTTAAAAATTGTGTCTAATCAAGTGACATTATCAGGTGGGGAGGTGTGGGTGAAGCTAGAGGCGATTATCCATTCAGCCACCACAAGTTCACTGTTCAATTTTCCGAAACATCAGCAGCTCAGGACAGAAAGTTGGAAGGGCTGGTTCATAAGGCTATTCAAGAGCTCTGGAGGCCTGATCCAAGCGAACTAACTCTTCTGCTTACAAAAGGGATCGAAGCCACTTCTCTTAAAGTGCCTCCAACTGCATATACGCTGACTGGTAGTAGTGATCCATGCTATGTGGAAGCCTATCATTTGGCAGACAAAATCGATGGAAGGATCACCTTGCATCTGAAGGTATTTTGTAATCTTTTTCTGGTAGTTTGCCACCTTTCAACGAATTTATTGCCATGACTTACATTTTCGCATTTGTCTTGGTGCATCAATTCGATGTACTGCTCATGATTTGGGGGGAATTCTTGTTAGGATCTTCTCACAACAGTTCAATAATTTGCCCAGCTTATGCAAATGGGACCTTTGAATTTGCCATCTCTTTGATCTTCACTCTTATTTCTTGCACTAATCTTTCGTTTTATTGTTTCATGCAGTATCTGGTATGTCACATTTATGTTGAGAATTACCATGGTTTTTCTTGCATTGCTTTGCTTGGTTTGGACAAGGTCATCGATGCATTGTTTTCCTGGACTTTGTGCATCTGTTCTTTTGATGGTGGAACTTCATTGCAGGTCTTAAATTTGACCGACCTTGAACTCAATAGGGTCGATATCCGTGTTGGGCTGTCCGGTGCTTTGCACTTCATGGATGGTTCTCCGCAGGCAGTGCGGCAGCTACGCAATCTTGTTTCACAGGTTGTTTTTCTCACGCTCAACCTCTTTATTTTTTCTTGCTGAGTTAGATGGACAAAGGTCTACCCTCAAATGTTCCTTTCTTTTCATGCTATTTATTTATGTTTCATCTAGCTCGTTGACTTCCTTGACAATCCCCGGCATGTGGTCAGTATACTATGATGCTTGTAGCGTGCTACAACTACCAGGAAGAGACGCGCGCTGAAAATGCGTCAATGACGGGCATGCAGATTAAAGAGTAAATAAATCACCGCGCGCATAATAGGAATATGTGTTCTCTGACTTTTGAGCACCACTCATTGACTATTTAGTGCCTGTTCAGGGAGATGGGATGTTCCACTGGTTTGTCATCACTGCCCATGGCATGCTGTGCCTTTGCTTCTTCTGAATTCATTCGCGTTGAATCCCACAAGGAAACCGGATAGTTTATATCGTCGTGCAAAAGAAATGGATATGTGGGTCATTTCAGGAAAGATCTTACTGATATCAATGTGTATTGTAACTGAGAGAAAAATCGGAGGTCATATTATTAACGTCAGTTTCCAATTTATCTTTAGGGTTCCTTCCTCTGCATCTTCCTGCTATTTTGGTGTAAAATAACGACCAGTGTTTCCTGATTATAGGACCCAGTGCTCTGCAGCGTGACGGTGGGCGTCTCTCATTTTGAGAGATGCGCCCTCTGGGTTCAAGTGCTGTACTACCCCTTCTGCGGGAGTGGCGGCGCCGCCGGAGAGTATGAAGGAGACTACGCCGAAGAGGACGTGCAAATCACCAGACAGAAGCGAGGCCTCAAGTCTGAGATGGGAGAACCAGTCATACTCAGATGCCAGCCTTACAAGATCCCCCTCACCGAGCTCCTCTCACCTCACCGATGCTCGCCCGTCGAGTTCTTCCGCCTGTGGCCGAGCTTGCCCGCCATCCTCGAGTTCACCGGCGCGTACACTTACGAAGGCAGCGGCTTCAGCGCCACCGCCGCCCAACAGAGCGGCGCCTCCCCTTTCCTCAGCGGCCTCAAATCTCTGTCCTCCAAGCCCTTCCACCAAGTCTGCTCCCATATTCTCCGGACAGTCGCCGGCTTTCAGGTAAACAAAGCCTCCCCAGTTTTTTTCTTCTCAAATTACTCCGTTGACTCACCACTTTTAGTAATCCGATCTTCTGCCGGCAGCTGTGCTTCGCCGCAAAGACCTGGTACGGTGGATTCCTCGCCATGATGATCTTCGGGGCCAGCGAAGTGAGCAGGAACGTTGACCTGGGCGACGAGACCACCACGATGATGTGCAAGTTCGTCGTGCGGGCCTCCGATGCGTCGGTCATCAAGGAGGTGGGCTCTGACTTGCAGGGATGGCTGGACGACATCACAGACGGCGGCGTGGAGTACCTCTCCGAGGATGAGGTTAAAGCGGGGGCTGCCGAGCGGCTGAAGATCTCGATGGAGAGGATCGCTCTGCTCAGAGCTGCCCAGCCCCCGCCCGAGTTGCAGAAGCCTAAGGAGGAAGAGGAAGAGGATGATGAACAGGAAGGGGAGGGGGCAGTAGATGGGGACGGGAAGCCGAAGAAGGGGCCTTCGACCCTGTCGAAGGTGACGGCGGAGGAGGCTGAGCACCGGGCGCTGCAGGCGGCGGTGCTGCAGGAGTGGCACTTGCTTCGCAAGGAGGGAGCCATCAAAGTCAACTGATGATCTACGCCGCCGACAGCCTATATATATATTGTGTGTGTATTCTTCTGAAGTCAAGGGTTTTGCTGCGTTTTTCTTCCCCGCTCATTCATTTCATCCTGAGAAATCTGTTGTGGTCTCCGATTTTGAGCTACGAATTAGCCATAGTTGACTTCACTTCCTTTTTTTCCCCTTATAAAATGGATTTTTGGGTACCCGATTCATGTGATGGAAGAACTCCGCGCCGCCCTTTAACGGAGGGTCTGTTCCAGAGACGAATCCCGCTCTCTCTCTCTCTGTGTTTGCAGTGAGGGTAGTACATAAAAACCTTTATTCTTGCTCCTGTCTAATGCTTATGCACTTGATATCAAAGTTTTCTTCTAGGGACTCATTCGTCTGCTAGGGCGGCTCCTTCGCTTATGAGTGTAAGCAATGCTACGTCTGAATCGAGTTTCTCTAGAGAGAGAAGCCTTAGATGTAGATTTCTTATATGAGACCGAAGCCCAGCCCCAGCCCACCCTCTCCGTGAAGAAGGAGAAGAGAGAGAGAGAGAGTACGCCGAATGGAAGCATCCTCTGAGACCATCCCCCAAACCCAGGAAGCTTTCCTCTCCGGTACCAGTTTGGTGGTTTCGATGGCCGCCCTCCCGCCTCGTGTTCTTCTATTTTCTCGACTTTGGTTCCGTCTAGCGCTCAAACCCCCGCCGTCCGCATCCAACCCACGTACGAGCCAACGCCTGCTGCACATCTTTCAACCATCTTGGTGGGTACCGATCCACCAAGGTTTTTCAAGACCAGCTTCCTCACTCATCTGCGTCAAAAACTTTATCGTCCTTCGATCTATAAGATTTTACTCGCCAGAGAACGACGAGCCCTGTTATTCCGTCGTCTGGGAAACGGAGAGGAAGACTATGGGCCGGATTTCCCGCTCGTCCCTCCGTCCACCGGGAGACGGCGAAAGGACCATCCGTTCGTCGACGTACGATCGAGACTGATAAATCGTTCTCCCTGTGGAAATTGCCGAGCTCTCTGGGTACGGCTGGTGCACCGTTGCCGTCCTCTCCGGCCTCAGTGGTTTTCTCCACCGTCCTCATTGATTGATGCTCGTATCGCCCGTCCTCATCCTCCCCCCTGATAATTCCCCCTGGGGGAGGAGAGCTGGAGCATGGGAAAAGAAGCAGGGAAGATATGAGTGAGGGAAAGCTACTCTCACAGCAGGGCCGGGGAGGGACCTGCACCATGGAAACACCCGGCGGCGAGCGCCATTCCACTTCCCGGCCGCGCACCGGCGGGTGGCCAGCGGCGATCATCATCATCGGTGAGCCCGCCGTCGCGATCATCATCATCATGATCTGCTCCCTTTCTTCTGCTCTCTCTCTTCTTCCCCATGACGCTCTTCTTCCATGGGCCATGCAGGTGTAGAGGTGGCGGAGAGGTTCGCCTACTACGGTGTCATGTCCAATCTCATCACCTACCTAACGGGCCCGCTAGGAGAATCCACCGCCACAGCGGCAGCCGACGTCAACACCTGGCTTGGCGCCTCTGCGATGATCCCCTTCCTGGGGGCCTTCGTCGCCGACTCCTACCTCGGCCGCTACCGGACCGTCCTCCTCGCTTCCATCCTCTACTTCCTGGTCTGCCTCACCTTTGCTTCCTGGGGATCTTCCATTTTAATGGAGAGAAGTCCATTTTAAACGAGTCTCTTGTTCGGAGTTGCAGGGCCTGCTCATGCTGACCCTCTCGGCGAGCCTTCCCTCTCTCCGGCCGCCGGACTGCACCGCGCTGGAGGGGGACGCGGGGCTCTGCCCGCCGCCGTCGCAGTCCCAGGTCTTCTTCTTCTTCGCCTCCCTGTACATGGTGGCGGTGGCGCACGGCGGGTACAAGCCCTGCATACAGGCCTTCGGCGCCGACCAGTTCGACGGCCGCGACCCCTACGAGAGCAAGTCCAAGAGCTCCTTCTTCAACTGGTGGTACTTCGGCATCTGCATGGGCATCCTCACTGCCCTCCTCATCCTCAACTACATCCAGGATAACCTCGGCTGGGTCCTCGGCTTCGGCCTCCCCTTCATCTCCATGGGCTTCGCTCTGGGCCTGCTCCTCCTCGGCAGCAGGATCTACCGCCACCAGGCCCCCGACGAGAAGTGCCTCTCCGTCAGGATCGCCCGGGTCGTGCTGGAGCTGCTCAGGAACCGGCTCCTCTGCATCTTCTCCGCCGCAGCCGCCGCCTCCGGTGGAGCACGCGAGTCCCTCCTACCCCGCAACACCCAGTTCAAGTAAGAACTCGACTGAATATCTGCTCGTTCCATCGGGTAGGAGAATCCTCAGCGCTTGTGTGTAAAAACCAGGCTCTCCGACGACAAGGCGGCGGTGATCATCGTCGACCCGCATCTCTCGTCACCGCCGCTGCAAGTCCAGGCGGCGGACGCGGCCAGCGCCATGGAGGAGGCCAACGGGATGCTGCTGCTGCTGCCTATCTGGGCCGCCTGCCTAGTCTACGCCGTCGTCTTCGCGCAGCCGCCGACCTTCTTCACCAAGCAGGGCAGCACCCTCGAGCGACACATCGGCGGCGACTTCCAGATCCCACCAGCGGCGCTGCAGGGCTTTATCAGCGTCACCATCGTGCTCTTCCTCCCCGTCTACGACCGCGTCCTCGTCCCCGCCGTCCGGCGGATCACGGGGAACCCCTCCGGCATCACAATGCTGCAGAGGATCGGCCTGGGGATGCTCCTCTCCGTCGTCTCCATGGCGGTGGCGGCGCTGGTGGAGATGAAGCGACTGCGGACGGCGAGGGAGCTGGGCCTGGTCGATCTGCCGGCGGTGGCGCTCCCCATGAGCCTCTGGTGGCTCGTCCCACAGTACGTGATCTTCGGGGTCTCTGAGGCGCTCACCATGGTGGGCTTGCAGGAGTTCTTCTACGACCAGGTGCCTGATGGGTTGCGCAGCCTCGGCTTGGCCCTCTACATGAGTATCTTTGGCATCGGGAGCCTCCTCAGCGGCTTCCTCATCTCCACCATCGACAGGGTCTCCCTTGGAAAAGGGGAAAGCTGGTTCTCAGACAATCTCAACAGGGCCCACCTCGATTACTTCTACTGGCTCCTCGCAGGCCTCAGCGTCGCAGGCCTGGTCGTCTACCTGCACTTCGCCCGCTCCTACCTTTACAAGAAGAAGACTTGAATAAGGCCCCCGCCGCCGCCGCAGGAGCTGAGCCCCGGCGGACGCGGAGGCTCCCCCCCTGTCATCCCTCCGGCAATAGAGATCTTGTAGCATAACTCTTCCCTCCCATGGATCAAACTCTGCACTTGCTTCCGGCAGACTGGCGTCCCTGTGTATACATTGAAACAATAACACGAATTCTTTTCTTTCTCCCTTCCTTTCTCGAGCCTATCCAAGGGGCTGGATCTTTAGATTCTACAGTGGTCCACCACCTCTCAAGGAATCTGGCCCGGAAGCCCGTTCTCCCAATGCAATAACTAAGGTTCGAGCATACATTTCTCAATGACCCGATTCACAAACTCGTTAAATTCGAGCATATCTTTCATAATGACCCGATTCAAGAGCTATTTAGGTGACAATGTGAGAAAACACTGCATTTAGGAATCATGGAGAGAAAGCAGGAGATGACTGCATGTAAAATCCATGCATCGACAGACTCCAAAACAAAGAGAAAAGCAAACCTGGGGGATGTTCTTCGCACGGTTTGAACCCTATGGGGGGACACAGACTGCATCTGATTATTCTTGACGGGCGGCGGAGCGGGTCAACCGGAGGCAGTCTTCTTCTGCTGGAACACGACGGCCACGATGGGGACGGCCACACCAATGCTGACGGCAGAGAGCACCCCGAGCGTCATCTTGAGGCCCTGGTGCTTCATCCGGTGCAGGTTGTACATGTGCTTCGCATGAAGGTAGTATTCATAGTCGTTACCGTGGCCATGGCCGTGCCCGCCACCCATCCTCTTCACCCCGGTAGAGTGGATACCTCTGGACACTGCACATCAAATCGATCTGTCCTCGTGAGCAAATGGAAGCCGATGAGGAACTCTAACTGTAAATGGATTAATAGATTCCTTCTGGGCATGTCTTCCCAAATAAAAGCAGGTCTTAATCCATTTTGGAAGGGGCTACTGAGTAAAGTAGCGATGACAAAGGATATTCCAAGAGACAAACATGCCTTCGTGAAATTTGTACATACTAAGTAATAAAAATTAACCATATGATTGGATTCCCATAAAAAAATGACTAATGCCAGAGAAACCAGCATTGGTGTGAATAGTTTTTTAGAAAGAGAATTTGATGGAAAACTAATCTTAGTTGGGCAGCCCTAGTGATGGATGATGGTAGAATGTATTTTATGGCCGAACCTGCTGATGTAAAATGCAATTTGGCGTCAGCTCAAAGTATCATCTAATTATTGTAAAGAGTCACCTTCGAGTAAAACCTAACCCAAAAAAAAAATCGAATATTTATCTACAAACGGTCTACTTCTTCCAGATTCCGCCCTATAATCACTAAACCCAAGGAGAACTGCATCCACCAGATATTTCCCTTTATCCTTTAGCCTTCCAAAACTTCCACTCGAGCAGAAAATGCCATATTGACAGAAAATTCGAGCAAAGGTAAAATAGTTGCATAATAATTGATTCTGAGATGATTCTCTAGCAAATATCACACTCAACCACACATAAGTAGAGAATGGAAGCTCATAGAATGAAGGTTGAGAAGTACTCCCTCTTTGTTAATTTATCAGGGATTTTCCTAGCCACCAAAATGTACCATTTTGGCCGAGTCATTCTCAGGCTTCTCTTTTACCGCACTAAACTGGGGAACTTAAAAGACCCTATTACGTATATAATCCCCAATATGCGTGAATAGTCTCAGGGCCCTATCGGAATCTTTCTATATGCGATTTGCTTAATCCACAGAAGGCAACGTACCACGGACAAATGTTCTCCTTATGTAAGAGAGAGGAAATCATCAATCTCACAACCTGAAACCACAATCGACCCCCCAACTTCAGTTGCTTCTTCAGGAGAATCCAAAATCATTCTGCTACAAGTATCTGCACCTCATTATCTGGTTGGTGAGAAGTGTCTAATACCAGCATAGGTAATACGAGATGAGATTTATCAATAAAACTTATCCTATCAAGAGACTAAATCAATTCAATCTCAACTTTTCACGGGCCTTCTCACACCCTAGCTTGAAAATCAATCAAATTCATTGCCAGGTCTTCATAACAAGTATGCATTCATATGCCCTGTGAACTTCCATGAAATCGTTTCCCTTGCAGGAGGCCGTACAATTCCAGCTGATCATCCTGTTGAATACTCCCTCCTGTCATTTTGCATTCATTACTTAGGTGACTGAGCACACCTGATTCAGGAAGCTAACATCCACCGATAGTCAAAGCATCCCTGTTCTATAGAACCTCCTCGATAAACCCCGTAAGTTATTTCTAATCACCTCCAACAAGTTAATGAAGAATCAAAAGGGGAATCAGTCCGGTGCGTTGCCTTGTCCTAGAGAAACCAAAAATTCTACGAACAAATTTCTCTCTACATCTTAGGACCTCTACCTTTTCCCCTTTTGATCCTAAAACCGAAACATTAGGTCTTTACCATTCTTTATAACTCACTACTTCTTTCATCCTCCTTTCACTGACAACAAACACAGTTTTTACGTTTACTTCTGCTTTCAGAACATTTCACAAGTAATTTTTTTACCAGCCCAACTAAACCTGGTAGATGGATCCACTTCAGGACCAAACAATGATTTCAGCGCTGACCAAAAGAAAAATTATTTATCCATTATGACGCAGGTCAACAGCCAAACACCATGTCAACATTACTCAAACCATACTCAGATTAAATTAAATGAAAACGAAGGCAGGAAATCTATCCTGTTGGAAACATGAATCCAAGTTAAAGTACTTCATTTGGACAAAAAATATTATGAATGAGACAGCGTGAGAAAAATATGAAAAAGGTCAATTTTGATAAAATAAGACTGTCACCTAACAAATAAACCTGGAAACACCTATGTTTCACTGTTACATTCTGGTATTTGACATATACTAAATATTGAAATTGAAATTAATGTCTTTCAAAGAAATTCGGGCACACTCACTTCCTCTGGTACTGATTTTCTGTGCGTCTTGAACCCGAGATGTCACTTCCTAAGGCAAATCTCTGAGAACCAATGGCCATAAATCTGACAACCCAAAATCAAAATTCTTCTAGCGACGTGACGCGAATTTTTGCCAAAACTGGAACATTTTCGAATCAAAACGAATTACTGTCCTCAAACCTAAAAACAAAACCTTTACCTCATCATTGATAAGACCAATCACCATTCGACACGACTTTCTTGCCATAATGGGCATTATATGGTATTTACGCATTTTAGAATCACATAGAGCAGAATAAAATTGATGCTAGATCTCCCCCGTTTTGTAACCCGTTGTTAAAGCTATGGTCTCCTGTATTCACCGTATGGTTATACCAATGGTTGCTATCACAACATGTGACATAGTTATATCAAACTCACACCCACCACTTTGCCTACATGAAGAGGTTTCATGATTATGATTTATTAAAGTCATTATTTTGACATGGAATCCAACATATGATGGAAGAAGACGCCAGAATCGGTTTGGTGGAAAACAAAGGTTAGCTACCAGGCTCAGAGATGGCAGAGGCAGAACATCTATGCGAACGATATGATGGAAAACGTTATGGGTTCATGTGTTCACGCATGCGCACAATCACGAACACGCACAAAGGCAAAACCCACGCCTATGTATCTGCATTCATACGCACAACCACATGTTTCTGTGCGCAGTGTTAACAGTGATAATCAATACCCGTGCAAAGTTAACGATAATTGTAGTCTCGCGGAAAGCATTGCAGGGGGTGGTAAGAACCCGTAAAATTATTATTGGCGTATACATATCTCTTACAAGCCTGTCATTAAACTCTGCAGAAATTGAAATACAGAAAAATGATAAACCATCCAACTTGGTTGTCTAAAGTTATGCACCAGAAAGAACGAACTATTGTCCAATCCGAGTCTTTCAATTTATAGACAGTTGATGGTAGAAAAAGCATCAAGTTTTAGATCTTTATTCATAATTATCATGACACTGGAAAATATCTACCGGTTCACATCAATAATAGGAGATCCACCTGTGCCGCGGTTGGAAAATCCGTACCACCAGTGACCTTGGATGCCACCGATATCTATTCATGCGTGCTGTGAAGAAACAACAAGGAGAAATCTCCTTGGTTCGTGCGTTCACCGGGTGCAAATCGTCGACGAAAAATCACGATGAACCATAGAAAAGATGAAATTTAACAATAAAAAAAAAGAAAAATCTTCAATCCTTGGCATAGAACATGCGCTGAATGAAACTTTCGAGCATGCCTGATCTAAATCGCACAAAACAGTCTGTGACCCTCTCATCGATTTCCCGACCTGACACGGGTAGCACGATACTTGCCTGATCCGGAAATAGCCGCTTCTGACGACGCGAGCAGCTTGAGACCCGATCGCAGTTTGAGGGCCATGGCCATCTCTGCTCTCCCTCCTCCCTCGCCTCCCAACAGCACGAATCTGCTCTCCGTCGGAAACCCTCGTGATGGAACCGGCAGCCGAAGCTGAGAGACACTTATGGTCGCATTCCCAGACGTGCCATCCACGTGCGACCGGTTCCGTTTCGGGAGGGCTCGCAAGGCGGCGGGCCGTGGGCCAGGGGCCGATTTTGGCCCGTGAAGGTAGATTTCTCTTGGGCCCGACGGGTCCAATCTGGGCTGGGCCCCTTAAACATTTGGCTCGATTCAGAGCAGGCCCGGCACGGTCCTACATTTCACCAGAAAGTTAGATAATTTTGGGCATTTATTTATAGGGAAATAATATTTGTTGGAATATTATTTTTTTGTCGCAAAAAAAATGTAAACTTTTCCCCCGCTTACCTTTTGGGTCCTGGGGGTGGAGGGGGTTTAACCTTGGGAATCAGGTGCCAGCGCGGGAGGAGGATATCGTAGGAAGGCAGGAATTTTCTTCCTCCGTCGCTCCGCCCTATAGCCGCCGCCGCCGGGTGGGCGGTCCGCGTCGCAGTCGAAGAAGAGGGGGTGATCCTCGATCGTGGGTCGTCGTCGCCCAGCGGGCAAAGGATCGCTTTCTCTTGGCATCTGGTGTCGTTTTCTAGTGGGACGGGGAGACGGAGGGGATTCCGAGAGGGGAATTACTGATGGCGGCGGCGGCGCTGTGGCAGCCGCAGGAGGAGGGGCTCCGCGAGATCTGTGGGCTGTTGGAGCAGCACATCTCCCCGACTTCCGATCAACAACGTATATGGCAGCAGCTCCAGCACTACAGCCAGTTCCCCGATTTCAACAACTATCTCGCGTACATTTTCACCCGAGGCGAGGTTCGTCTCGTGGCTATTTTAGCCGTTTTCCCTGGGAGCCCGCCAATGGTTTCAGCCTCCTCCGCCGTCGACTTCCGATGACGGCTGATGGTTTCTTGTTGTTCCGAGTGCGAAATGCTGCGTGATTTCGATTCCGTCGTGATTTCAGTGTCGGTGGATATCAGTAATGAATCGGAAACGTGGTGTCGTTTTAGCTATTCGCACGTCAAATATCTCGTGACCATCTGACTATGCAAAATTCATCTGCGATGCAATACTTCAGTTTTGACTTTTGGTTCCTATAATGGAGGATGGCATTGTTGTTTTAGAGAAGGCGAATCCCAAGCGTGCACGATTCTGATGCCAATTAAGCACGTCCTCACTTTTTTGTTTTTCCAGGGAAGCATATAAAGGCCCATTTTCGTGCTGAAATTGACCATTTGTTTCTCATAACAGGGTAAATCAGTGGAAATTCGACAGGCCGCTGGTCTTCTTCTCAAAAACAATATGAAAACGGCTTTCACCGCAATTGCTCCTTCTTACCAGCAATATATAAAGTCCGAGCTATTGCCTTGTTTAGGAGCAGCGGAGAGGCACATTAGATCAACAGTTGGAACTGTTATTAGTGTTATTGTTCAACAAGGTCGGATTTTCAGTTGGCCAGAATTGCTGCAAGCTCTCCTCAATTGCTTAGACAGTAATGATTTAAATCACATGGATGGTGCATTAGATGCCTTGTCTAAGGTATGCTCGTCTTTTTTTTTTCCCTCCAGTTATTGCATTTTCAGTACTTGTAATAGAAACCCATTTCTAAGATGATTATGAATTTTACAACGTGTGCTTTTAATGCCCTTATTCCGTCTATTCGTATTTGGGATCGTTAGTAATTTCTCTCACTGCATTGCTGATATATTTGTTGTGTATGGGTGTCGATAGAACTGCCTTCACGATATATCTTAAGATTATCTTACTTTTGATTTGCCATTACTTTTGTCAAATGTTCCCTGGATAGAGAATAATTACGGGATTTATTGTACACAAAACTGTTGCTAGGCAGGGAATCAGTAGTCTTTGGTTTGGGGCTGACAGGTTACTGGATGGTGATATTATCTGGTATGTTTGGGATTTTCATGTCCTAAACTGAAACCAGATTGATGCGGTAATGGAGAATGATGAAAATGGTGCCATTGTTAGAAATATAGTAGAGATGGACCTAAGCAATGTAGTCCGTCGAGGCATCAAGGTGGTTACTGAACTATGTGAAAAATATTCTCCATAATTCAAATGTTGAAACCTTTTTTATGTTTGATATTATCTCATCAATGTTTAGTGTGGTTTGGGTAAATGCCGGCCATGTATGCCCAGGAGAGTTATTTGAATTTTTTCACTTCTTCCTTCCTAGTTTTAATACCTTTACCGGGGTTTATTTCTGAGATATGTATTCATATAACCCTGCTGCTGGAGCCTGCATGCTTCAAGGTTCTTTGAATGTAGAGGGAATTCTTTTCCTCCTCAAGCATGTTATCCAAATATTGTCACCATATTACTTCGGTAGCCCAAGACTTTCATAGTGCGCACAAAATTTGAAACATGCTTAAATGACTTTCTTTGAGCAAGTGTGTGCCACCTTGATCAATCTTTTCTTGGTTAATGGATAAATAATGGTGCGATTGTTATTATTTTACTGTGGACAGACATGTTTTTATCCTAAGTTAAATTGTAAGTTATTCATTTGATCTATTTTACTTTCTGGAATTCTCAATGGAATTCATCCCTTATAGATTAGTGAAGATATACCAGAGGAGCTTGATGCAGATGTTCCTGGCTTAGTTGAGCGCCCGATTAATATATTTATGCCCAGGCTATTGCAGGTTTGGAATTGTAATTTTTATGGTCATGATGCCTTTGTGTCTGTCACAGAAAATATTTTAGATGTGCTCATATTTTGTACCTACACGTGTGATTCAGTTTTTTCAGTCACCACATGCAACACTCAGGAAGCTTTCTTTGGCCTCCATCAACCAATATATCGTTGCCATGCCTACAGTAAGCAAATTCACCTCTCTTTTCCATGAAAAAGAACTTACATTTGAGTGTCATTCTTTGTATAGCTTTTGTGTCGCTACTATACTCAAACTAGACCAATTATAGTGTGTACTTTCAGTTATGGGTCATCTTTCTCTTGTCAATCATTCTGCAGGCGTTGTTTATATCTATGGATCAGTATCTTCAGGGTTTATTTCTTCTTGCAAATGATCCCGTGCCAGATGTTCGAAAGTTGGTAAGTAGACTCTTAATTAGTTTTTTATGGATTAAGAACGTTTCTTTGTGTAAATGTCATTGTCATTGTCGTTGTCAGCCTCTTCTCGGAATATGCCACAAATATTTGTAACTGCGGTTTTTGTTGAAGAAGATTGCCTTATGGATATCCATCGTTTGTTTCTTTCCATATTTACCCATATAGTTATATGCATAGTAATTTACCAAGCTTTCTTGTTTCCTTCGAGCAGCAATTGTGGTCGTTTCTCCTATGCTGCACAAAACCTATTGCATAGAATAGTTGCTGCCATATTTCTTGTAAAAGTATCCATCTAATAAATAAACTCTATTATGTCTTGTCCTTCTCAACTGAGAAGTTTCCCACGCGAGTCCATTCACATATGATAAAGAAAATGTGTTAATGACTCTTCCGCCTCACATAGGCCCATGATAATTTAAGTGTTTTTACAAAGTTAGCCAAATGATCAATTCTTGGAGATTCTCCAGAACGATCTCCCCTTGGACGTTCCTAGTTGCGACTCTAGAAACCCAGAATTGAGATATTGCAAGCTGAAAGAACCATAAAATGGCCTCCTTTTCCATTTACACCGCCACGAATTTAATGTAGCTATTGATAGCCGTCGTACTTCTAGATGGCCGAAATGTTTCAAGTTGAATGATCTCTTCCTACATAAGTTGCTCCGCTCCTGCAACTACGACAGCTGCTACATTCCCTTTGTCTTTGTGTCAGAAACCTTTGCCCATGACTGTGCTGCTTGTCAAGTTCCTTTCCATAGTCGCTTTCATAGTTTACTCTAAGCTCATTTGTTTATTCTAAACATTCAAATGTCAGTTGAATGTTACTGGAGACCATATATCAGGGTCATTTTTAAATATCAGGGAGCATCAGTCTCCTGCCCTATATCTTGGCGCTTTAAAGCACGTACACATTCATAGGAGATCATCAATCTTCTTTAAATTTGCCGGCTTATTAAACATATTTTCAGCTGATGATCTTCTTGACACCCACTCGAGCTTGTTGAAAGCATTTTAGGGATGTTCTTGTTCACCTCGTTCCTCAAAATAGTAGGGCTGTGATCTTGAAGATGCTTGTTAATGATTGCTGATCTAGTATACATTAATAATAAAAAAATTTAGTTTGAATTTGTTTCTGACTGAAATTACTCATTTTTATTTACCTTGTTTACTTCTGCTTGGATGTAGATATAGAACTAGGACAATGTTGTTTATTTCGTAGTATTTGATGGGCCATCCCAAGTTTTAGATAAACATGCCAGAATAGATCTCGTATATTTGGTCTCAGTTACTTTTATAACATGCTTCTGTTGTTTTGGTTTCCCTGTTTGATTTCTCACTGCTATCTTCTTTTATTTAGGTTTGCGCGGCTCTTGTGCAATTGATTGAAGTCAGACCAAACTTCTTGGAGGTTTGTGCTGGCATCTACTTCCCTTTTACATATTTAAAATTTGCATTATGTGCAGATTTAGCATGTTTATCTTAATCTTATTTTGTGCATCCTGTGACACGGATCAACTGCTATTGTCAACCTGTTTCAGCCACATCTGAGAAATGTGATTGACTATATGTTGCGAGCCAATAAGGACGCCGACGAGGAAGTTGCTCTTGAAGCTTGTGAGTTTTGGTATGCCTCTGTCCTGCAAACCTTATGTTAATTGTTCGAGGATTGATATCACTAGTATGGACTTCCTTTGGGGCACATGTAAAAATGGTGCACATGAATGAGGATAGACTCAACATTGTATCCGGATTAGTGTGATTGACCAGACGCCATCATGAGTTACTGAATTTTGTACATCAGCATATTCAGACATCTCAGTGCGATCCTGTTTAATCTGAACTAAGGGGAATTAGAGTATCTGGCCTCTCATTTTGAGCCTTTTGACATGACCTTAGCATTTCTTTGGCATTGCTTAGTTTTCGTAGATTGTTCCTCGTGATGATTCGATCCTTCATGGGCTGCAGTTTTTTTTCTTGTTTTGGATTCCGTGGAAGCTTTGAATCTAATGGTTTTGCTGCTGAAATCCAAGCTACAGTATTTCATGCTGTTACATTAAGAATTTGATTCTGTACACAATTTTGTTCCCCTTACATTCTGATTTTCTCATATTTCCTCTGGAATACACGTGTAATCTTTCTTGCTTAATTATGTATCATGACATTATCTTTTTTTTTTTGGTTAGGTGGATCAGATTTTTCTTATCTTTTCTTTGTTTTTTATGGGACTTTGATTGAGTGTCTTTGGATTAAGGAACTACAATCGGGTTTGGTGTGATGGGATTTCGGGGCTGGGCCATGTTGGTACTCCTATTGCCCATTGTAACCTGGTTGATGGTGCAATGTTTGGGCGGGATGTGGGAGGTGGGCGGTTTACAGTGTCATAGAAACTGTTTATATAGTGAGCCTTGGGAATACTAATAGACCGTGTTTTTTTTTTCTTGAAAAGATAAAGCCAATATCCATTTTACCAGTGAAAACTGTTTATAAGTCCAGTTTGAGATCGCTAATAAAGAATTTTGTTGGTAAGCTCATTCGTTCGTTTTAAAGTTCCTTTCTGAGTTTCATTTGACTCCTATGTTTTGCTGCAACCTCAGAACTATCCTTTTGTTGTTATTCTATAAATCTGCTATTCCAGAATAATTTCATGTTTTCTCCCTCTTGTTTTTTGATAAAATTTACTACTCTAAGGAGAGATTTTGCATTTCTTTATAAAAAAATAGGGTATGGCATCTATTTGGGCATTGCAACAACTCCTCACTCGTTTCAAATCACTCTTTCTCCATTGGATGACTACATACAACTTCTAGATATCTTCAATATTTCTTTAAAGAAGATTCCATCATTGGTTTACCTACGATTTTGTCGGTTTTCAGTTCGGTGTACTTGTTTATCTATTTCTAAAGCTAAACAGACTTTTCAAACCATTGATCTTAACTCCAACTTTTAACTTCATGCTTTTAAATGAGTAGGCTTTGGCTACGTATCTCATAAAAGATGTAGCTAAGGTTTTCCTTCATTTTTTCTTCAACTATTCCCAGCATGTTTATGGCTGTTTGATGTGTGGGTTTACTTTTTAATTAATGCTCCAGGTCAGCATTCTGTGATGCGAACATCCCTCCTGAAGCCTTAAGGGAATTTTTTCCTCGATTGATTCCGGTACATTATTCTTGGACATGATCGTACTGATTGGTAGACTACTTTGTCTGAGTTGTTTGTAATGTGCATGTTTTTTTTTCAGGTGTTGTTGTCAAATATGGCTTATGCTGATGATGATGAGGCATTAGTCGATGCCGAGGTAACTTTTAATTGGAAATTGATTTCGAAATAATTATTTGCAATTTTTTTGTATATCTTATCTACTGATACAGTAACTTACATTTATGCATTATCTAGGATGACGAATCCGTCCCAGACCGTGATGAGGTTCTATTCCCTCCTTTTATGAGACTCTTTTCCTTTACATGTTGAATGCTTGTCTGATCTGTTGAACCATCTTTCTCAGGACCTGAAGCCACGTTTTCATACATCACGTTTTCACGCTTCTGAAAATAGCGAAGAAGATGTAAATTCTCATTCATTCCTAATAATTCTCTTTTCTCTAATCTTTGAATTATTTTCTTCTGTGTTATTCCTGATTTATTGTCATAAAAACTGCAAACAACAACAATTTGTTAGTTAGTATTCATTCTTGAAAATGTCATCTCGTCTTATCAATTTGATCTTCTCTTGGGGGCTACTCTGTACAGGATGATGAGCCTGTAAATGTTTGGAATTTGAGAAAATGCAGTGCAGCTGGGTTAGATATTCTTTCAAATGTATTTGGTGACGAGATTCTTCCAACTTTGATGCCGTTAGTTGAGGTACCATTTCTTTTTATTAGCGTTCATTTGTTGTGTTTTGCATTAGCTATTGTAGTATTTATGGGTTGTATCCATTATCCATTTATAGCTGTCGTGGTCTTTCAATTTACCTAAAATCAATATAGTGACTTTGACATAGGATATTTTGCGATCTTTTTAGTTATTTTGGTCTGACGCTTGGATCCACACCCCCACCCAATATTAAGTTTTGACAGTGGGCACCTTGCGTACATCTGTGCTGGTTGAGATGCTGGACATCAGTTATGCCTCCTTAAGTAGCTAATATTTTCTAGTTACGGTCTTGCTAACGGAGTAACACAGGCATCCATGTATTTTATAGTCAGGCTGAATGGGTAATAAGCTGTATCTAACTACTTACGAAAACTTCCCTAATTTATAATATTTTCTTGTAATACGTAACAATTGACATTGTCGTTTCATCCTTAGCATGTGTTAGGTGGTACCATATGTACTTTAATTCATATTGTTAGTTTGTACTCTTTCTTTACCAACATAACTCTGCTGCATACCTCAAATGATTTAGTACCCATTGACAATGCAGAATTCATTCATCCAATACATGTCATGTGAAGTTGGCTTGGAACTGTGTACCTTAGATTGCATAAAAAAGTGTGCGGATGTCTTTAAGCCATACTAATGGGCTGCTTTTGATAATGCAGTCTTTTTGTTAGTATGTTAGGGTGATGTGGGAACTTTCTGTCTGTTGATGTTGTTGATTTGGTGAACCCGAAGAAGGCATTTTTCACAGTTGTACAGTGTTATTTCTCAGAATACTTCACTTGTTATCTAATTATTCACTTGTTTATATGCTCGTAATTTTCAATAAGGACTTAGAAGGGATTAAATTTTTTTTCGGTTGGCAGAATGCAAGCTATGTTCTTTGATATCAGGAGACTAACAATTTCTCCATTTTTCAGACAAAGTTAGCCACCTCTGGGGATCTTGCCTGGAAAGACAGGGAAGCCGCTGTTCTTGCTCTGGGTGCTGTAGCAGAGGGATGTATTAAGGGTCTCTATCCACATTTACCTGGGGTATTTCCTTGGCATCTCCTACCCGTTGATAATGTTATAACTATGGTCCTTTTCATTTAAATGAATTCCTGGTTCTGTTGATTGATTAATATTTATACTTCTTTCCATGCAGATTATTGCATTTTTGATACCGCTTTTGGATGACAAATTTCCCCTCATTCGGAGTATAACCTGTTGGACACTTTCTCGTTATAGCAAATTCATTGTTCAGGTAATTTCCCCCCCTTCAAGGTATACACCATTATCCTTAGGTCTATTGTAATAGTTTGTTTGACTGTATCTGTGTTTCGCCGTGGGTCACTTCTGGCATTTCCTCATTCATTCCATTTATAGGCATTTGTCTGTGAGAAAGAAAATCCAAGAAAATATTTTTCCCACAGAACATTCACTTTTTTATTTCACGTCCTACATTTTAATAAAATGGATAATTGAAAATTATTATTATTTACATATTTTCCTCTAATTTCAGGAGTACATCGGTCATCAAGGAATTCAGGAACAGTTTGATAAAGTTCTTATGGGGATTCTGCGAAGGATACTGGATACAAATAAGCGGGTACAAGAAGCTGCATGTTCAGCTTTCGCAACCCTGGAAGAGGTACCCATTTCATTGCAAGCAGGCCGGTTTTCTTTAAACATATGTGAATTAACAAACTTGCTTCTTCCTCAGGAAGCTGCAGAGGAGCTTGCACCCCGCCTGGAGATTATTTTGCAGCATCTTCTGTGTGCTTTTGGCAAATACCAGGTATTAGGAAGCTCCCATTGCCCGAGTTCACTGATGTTC
This sequence comes from Spirodela intermedia, assembly GCA_902729315.2. Lineage (NCBI taxonomy): Eukaryota > Viridiplantae > Streptophyta > Magnoliopsida > Alismatales > Araceae > Spirodela > Spirodela intermedia. The sequence continues at coordinate 7,840,921 of LR746268.1, read as the reverse complement.
ATGTCTTACATTGAAATCATTACTGAAACTTTGAAACAGTTCCTATTTCGAATTGCTTGCATTATTTTTACTTTTTTTTTGCTCTGTGGTCGTCTTATAATGTCCAGAGGAGAAACCTGCGAATTGTTTATGATGCAATCGGTACTCTTGCTGATGCCGTGGGCGCCGAACTAAATCAGGTATAATGATATATAAAAGTCATAATCGTGGTAAATCTCTGCATAATGGTTTTTTTATAGCTAATTTTCTGTCTTGTGACATGCAGCCAAGATATCTTGATATATTGATGCCTCCGTTGATCTCAAAATGGCAGCAACTTGCAAATTGTGATAAGGACTTATTTCCGTTGCTCGAATGCTTTATATCTATAGTGCAAGTAAGCTTTTTCTAGGATTATTCGCCAAAATTTGCTTGTATTATTTGTTTCATATTTTTTACCTTTTTTGGTTGACTATGCCCTCTCTTGGCTTTGAAATGGCACAGAAGCAGTGTCTCATGGAATCACAGAAGAACTGTTTTCTTTCCATTTAAGATGTTTTGTATAGAGTAAAGTTTTTCTGTAATAAATTGGGTCTCATGGTCTATTTTTTCCTTTTCGCTTATCTTTTTTCCATAGTATCGAATGAGTAATCTTTCTATAGACATGATGATAATTTTTCCTGCTGTGTTTTATTGCTGCATGTGTTTGTTGACAGTCTACTTCTTTCATCTATTATTAGATATCGTAATTTTTTTTTGCGTGCTTGTCTCAGGCTTTGGGACCTGGATTTTCTCAGTATGCTGAATTTGCATTCAAGAAGTGCGTTGGTTTAATCCAGACACATCAACTAGCTAAGGTGTTTTGTCTTTGAGTTGTCTTTGATCCTTGTCTTTACTCTTGCATGATATCTTTGTCGTAGTCTTGGCTTTATGTCGGCCTATTGTTAATGGATAATGTTTCTTGTCTTGCACTTGTTAGAGTGTTCTTGAAGTTGCCCCAGTCTGATAAAATATTTCTTTCAAGGTCGATCCTGTTGCTGCGGGCGGTCATTATGATAAAGACTTTATTGTCTACTCGTTGGACCTTCTTTCGGGACTCGTGGAAGGTCTTGGTGGTGGAATAGAGAGTCTGGTACTACTTTATTCCATGAATTTTTTACACATTATTTTGTATACCACAGAGTTTTTATCTAGAATTATGATGTATTTGCCCCTCACAAGCATTGACTTGCCCTGGTTAAGGAGAAAGATGCATACGAGTTTGTATTGTCTGAGTTTTTTTCAATTCCTGCCGGCGGAAAATCGTTTTTAATTATGATGTATGATTAATCATCACCCTCAGTGTTATGTGCGTACATATTCATTTTTAACATGGGAGATTTGGGAAAGCCTATTCCAATCCTTGGTTGTTTAGCATTTGTCTCATGAATCTCACATCCAGTCTGTGTGCTATATATACATTGCAACCTGACTGCGATAGGGGTTTGAGTTGGTCGTTGCTTTGGCTTGTCATAAGGTAGACCGATAAGTATAAAGGGATGAGGAAATCATAGCCTTAGGAGGAGAAAGGAGATGGAGCCATACGGGGGTGGCTAAAGTGGGTTTATATTGTACGGAGTGGTTTGTACCATCATGGTGTGAACTGCAAATATATTGTACGGAGGATCTTTCTTAGATCGCATTGGCCATCAACTTCTGCCTCTCTTTCTATAGTTAATGCAAATATTGTACTATCCACGTAAAGAACAAATCCTTTTTGGTGTAGAAAGTTGATCCTTTGTTTATCAGAGGAATGCTTTGACTTTTCGATTTCACTTTCAAAAACCAGACACATTTCTATGTGCTTCTCACAAACTGAATGTTTTCTACTCAGTAAGTGATCATTTTTCTAATCTTTGATGCATGCAGGTTGGTGAGAGCAATTTGAACGACATTCTTCTACATTGCTGTGTAGATGATATTTCTGACATTCGGCAAAGCGCCCATGCTCTTCTTGGAGATCTTGCAAGGGTGTGTTGAAAAGCACGAAGTCTCAGATCCATTTAATGTTGTGCTTTCCTTTGCTAAACATTCATGTCTTTCCATGTGACAATTTTGACATGTTCTCCAGGTGTGTCCTGTACATTTGCGTCCCCGCCTGTCTGAGTTCCTTAATGTTGCAGCAAAACAACTGGTATTGGGTTTTCCTTTTTCCGTATAATTTCACATTGTATTGAAGGTCTTTCCTCTGACGGACTCAATGGTGCAGAATGCTGATGAGCTGAAGGAAAATGTGTCTGTCGCTAATAATGCTTGCTGGGCAATTGGAGAATTGGCAATTAAGGTCAGTTTCCTACTGCTTACGTTCATACATGCTGCTCCTATTTTACCAATGCGTCAACATCTCTACCACTCATAGCTAATATGCTTCCAGAGTGGAGTTGTGGAGACCCACCTGAAGAAGTGCATTATGAGAACTCATACTGGTACCTTTGTTGCTTGATTGAACTCATACTTGAAATTGGTGTTTGTGTTAATGATAATTTCACCTGCTCCATCTGACTCTTTGAAGTCAAGTATACATAGTTTGCAAGTGGCTGGCCTCTAGCGTTGATGTCTTGCTGGTGCACCCGATTTTTCATTGAGATTTTTCTGTGCTTCTTAAGAGTTTCGAATATTTGGCTGAAGGTGGAAATTTTATTGCTTCTAGTTTAGCATTGCAAGATTTACGTTTTGTACCTCGTAATAGTTCTTAAAGCTTTGTCCAAGAATTCCTGGGTATACAGTGGAATATCGTCTATGTTCTACTCAGCTTGGTGAAAGTTAGTGAATAAGATTTTATGTCGGGAATAATGAGTATGGATCCTTTTCTTACGGCAGTTTGGCCCCCATGGTGGTATTTAACCCCCAATCAATTTATTTTGACTCTTACGTCAATCTATATTTGTACAAGACATGAGGAAAAAAATCCAACGCCATCATGATTATGCTTTTTCCAGAGCTACGAATATTAGTGGCGTTATGTGTCACCCATTTTGTGGCGAATTCAATGCATGACCCTTTAATTAATTATGAAGTACGATGAAAATTTTGTAAAATGGCCTGATGACCTACTTCAGCATCTGTAATAGAATCGACCGTGCTGTATGGTGAGCGACCATGCGGTGGATTCCGTCATTCACGTTGTGTGAACAACTATTTCCCATCCAAAGTATAACCTGGATACTTGTTTGCTTCTAGGTTGGCCAGGAAGTTTCTCCTATTGTACTGAATGTTATATTGAACCTGGTCCGAATTCTTCAAAATGCAGAAGTAAGTCATTCAAAATTCTTTCTTTTTTACTTGCCTTCTATCATCGTAGTTTGACTTTTCGGCCATGGACAGGGTCTCAATAAGTCACTGATAGAAAACAGTGCCATTACTCTTGGAAGGCTTGCCTGGGTATGTCCAGAGCTTGTAGCACCACACATGGAACACTTCATGCAGTGCTGGTGCAGTGCTTTATGCACGTAAGTTGTTATCTCATTTCTTCAGGAGTTCCAGGTCAAGATATTTTTCTGTGGACTATCTTAGTCGTGTTCCTACAGCCAGCTTGCCTTGCTATTTCTAGAAACCTACATGTAGTTATTCTTTTGGCAGCAAGGAAAATATTATCTAATTGACGTAGTTTATTTCTCTTATTTCTGTACCCCAGAGCTTGTTTTCAAATAAAATTCTCAAGTAGGGTATATTTCCTAGTTCTTCAGTGTTTACCTGTTTTGTCATTTATTTTTTTTTTAAAACGAAAATCTTGACCAGGATACGGGATGATGTTGAGAAAGAGGATGCATTCCGGGGACTCTGTGCAATGGTAATGGCAATTGTTCTCAAATAATATCAGCTCATCTGATTGGTTGGACCCTCGTGCTTATGCATAAACCCTGCAGGTGAGATCCAATCCGTCCGGCGCCATGAACTCCCTTGCCATCCTGTTCAAAGCCGTCGCTAGCTGGCATGTAAGAAACACACCTCCCTCCCTTCTCTCAGCATATGTTTGGCTAAACCCCAAGACAGTCGTCTTTACATGCTCTTCTTGCATCAGGAAATCAGGAGCGAGGATTTGCACAACGAGGTCTCCCAAGTCCTGAATGGTTATAAGCAGGTACCGCGAATATTATTATTAATTACTTCCCACCCCTTTCCTCTCCTAGAATTACTCTCTCCTAATTACAGCGGATCTTTTCATCTTTCTTGCCAGATGCTGGGGAACGCAACCTGGGAACATTACATGTCCATGCTCGACACCAAAGCCCGAGAGAGACTGGCAAAGTATGGAGTGTAGAGGCCGGGAATGAGCTTCCAGCACGCACGCGCATCGCGTAGTCACTTCTGTGTTTTTGTCTCTCTCTCTGCGCTGGGGATTCGCCGCCGCCACGGTGGCCACGGGCTTTTAGCTGAGATGGGCCATTTGGGCAATCGAAAGGCGAGCTGTGGCGTCAGCGGCATCTCCCCGGAGGTCGTCCCGCGTTATTTATTGAAAGAGAAAGGGGGGGGAGGGGATGAGTCATGTGGGGTACAGTTTTTCATTGCTTGCTTGCTTCCAATGGGAGATCCGTCTGGTTCTTGTATAATATCGGCCTAGTGTTTGTCCCCCTTTTTTTTTTACTATTTTCCCCCGTTGAAGTACAGTTCTTTGCCTTTCCCCATTTTTGGGGATCCTCCTCTGGGCTTTGGCTCGTCGTCCTGGGGATGCCCATCTTGACCTCCCTCCTCCTGGGGAATTCGCCGTTTGAGGGCGATTTTGTATTATCCAGTCCATTGCGCAATGGGCTCACTGTTTTTAGTCTCCAAGATGAGATTTTTCCCGTTGGTGGGTTTTGGCGCGAGCCTCTTTTTGTGAAGAAAAGGAATTCCTGGGTTTGTGAGTTGACCTCGGCGACTCCGTGAAGGAACGTTTGGTCCCGCATTTTTCGGATTCGCGTATGTCCAGTTGGAGAGGGAAGTTGCGTATCGGTGAGAGGGAAAGTTGAAGAGGGCTGGTTGCGTATCTGGGTTTCCGGCTTCGGGAGGAGGGCGACGAGAGTAGGAGGGTGAGGGGGAGGATCTAGGTTTGGGTGGGGCAGTTAGTCCCGACTTCGGCGGGGGGCAATGGGTGACGGCTTACTGCCGGTCGCGGGGCGAGCGAGCCTCCAGTGGCTGGCGGGCTTCCGGCAGGCCTGCTGCCTCCACAGAGTCGCCCTCTTCTGTCTGAGGTCTCGTCTCCGCCTTCCTTTCCCGTCTGTCGCTGCTGTTTTGACTAATTCGTCTTCTTCGACCATGCTTCGCTTGCCATGGGCTTGCTCTTTTCCCTCATGACTCCGAGGATTCTTGGTGCGTTGTGTGGTAAGTCGTGACGGCCTCTGCCTTTCTTCAGCTCGCGGAAGTTGCTGATCAGACTGGGGCAGTGCTTCCTCTTGAACGGGCTCATCTTCTTAGGCAGGTACGCTACAGTTGTTTTATTCTTGTGCACGTAAGTTGTATGCAATTTGTTTCGGGTGTCGTGCTTTCTTTGTGCTATGTCTAAATTATTTTCCAGAGACAGCATCCATCGTTAAGATAACTACAGTATACATTCTTTTTCATTTCTTTTTTCTCTGGCATTAACAAGTTCTGAATGTATAATAACGAGTTCTTAATTTTTTCTCTGGCATGAACAAGTTGTTATATTTGTAAAGAAGCTCTTTTTTATAATACATAGACGATCAGCTTTAAATGGGCAACTTACAAACTAAGAGAACCTAGTTCATAGTTTCAGAAAACCTTAGCTTTCAGAAATGGGTAGTATTTCGAATCCATAAAGCATGAACGAGAGATACAGATGCATGCAACTGTTAGTATAGTGAGCTCTTAGAAAAGTTTTCTATTCGAAAGGAATAGAGAACCCACGATTGTGTGAAATTTTCTATGACCCCAAAGCTCTCGAATTAGATGTTCCACCTTTGCAAAAGTCGCCAGCCCATTGTCTTATCCATGTGAAATAGAGACCATTAACCGAGCAATTTTCAGTAAACAAATGTGTGATTCTTCTTCCCCATCCAAAACTTGTGTTTCGCTACCATATGGAAATCGATTTCATCGATTGTTGCTTTTATTATTTGTGCTTTTTTAATATCTTCAAGAATGTTCAGGTATCTTCACATAGGGTGCATCTTGGGATCTGTGCAGCCGTCATAATCTTATTTCTCAAATCAAGCAATCGTATTGATAGTTCATGCTCAAAATCTCCTCTTTCATATCCTTGTATCATCATGCTGAAATACTCTTTTGTTTACTTTTGCAGCTTATTTTTCTTAAACAAAGTTGTTATTCCGATGTTATCATGGATATTGCCTGACCAATGCAAGGAGCTGGCGTTTCAAGAAATTTGTGACAGTGGCGCTGTTATAAGATTCTACTCCGTCCTCCGTTCAATTCTTATAAATCTTTTCTATGTAATTTTTCTTGTATTCGTAATCTGTTATACAGTATTCAAATTCAAATAAAAATGAAAATGAAACGTACCTCTATTTACATGCGTTCCATAAAGAGGCAAACTTTGGCATCTTTGCCATTAGTTTCTTTCTGCGACCTGTGAATGCAGTTTAGGCTTTTATTTATTGGGTTTAGTGAGAAGAAAGAGAAGTCTATATAGATAGATAGACATACAGACAGCTCTCTCTCTCTCTCTCTATAGATATATGTAAATATATGTATATATTATTTTAGAACAAATGCACAAGTGATAAGTGAAAACACTGGAGTTTGAGGTAGAACATGCATATATTTTAGGCAATTTTGATTATTTTTACAGCCATTATTGCAGCTATTTTCATTCCATATTTTCGTTGTTGACATCTTTTAAATGGGGACCGTTAAATTTAAAAAGAGCCCAAGCATTGTATGCACTTCTTTCTATGATTCCGGCAGTCACTATGGTATCCTCTAATCTTTTTTCTATTATACCTTTTTTTCCAGGTTTTCTGGTTTTGTCCACTCTATGTTCTTAGTTTCATCTTGAGCAGCATCTGGTAAGTTTCATTTACTCTATCCAGTTGCTCAAATCACATTTTTTATAGCATTCGGCTTGGTTCTGTTGTTCTGACATTTTCTGTTGTCTCTAAACTAGGTTAGAAAGGGGAGAAAAATACATTTTATAAAACATGTGGCCTTCTTATCTTATTTTGACCTAGTTTTAGTAAAGTTCAACTTATTGTAGTTTTTTTTGCATTTCTAATTTGGTAAAAATAATGGTGACACTTAACAATCCGGGTCCAATTCTAAATGGCCAACTAAATTACTTAGAACCCGTAAAAGTGGATTGATAGATTTTTAGAGTCCGTACCTAGATTTTCGTTTGCACAGTTGCGAGTCCTGTTCCTGCAGGAGATGTTGGCATAAAGCGTCGATAAAACTGACATTAACTATTTTAATTTTAGTTGAAGTCACTAAATTCTACTATCTAGGGACAGCTGGTTCGGACTGAATCTGTGTTTATTTTCTTTGAATGAAGTTCCCTGGTAAATGAAATGTAGCATCAAGTTTATTCTGCTGATGTTGCGGTTAGTTACACAGAAATGTCAAGTCTAGAGCCATTAATATTCAGAATGTGTATTCGATGTTATCATATTTTCACATGAATAAAGTCAATATTTTTTGGTGTTTGGTGATATATATATATATATTTTGATTTGAATCCAGGTACAATGACATTGCTAAGTTGACCTTTGAAATATTTAGACAACAGTCTGGAGATTCAGATAATGAAGGGGCAGTTGTTGGTCCACACAGTGTGAACCATGCTGATAAGCCAACTGGTATTGAGGGGTGAGCTCTTTTTTAACTTTTAGATTGATCTGTGTTTGCAATGGGCTCTTTATTATTGGTAAAGGAGCCAGGTTGGTGATCTTTTCTCACAGCTAGTGTTTTCCCATTTCAATAGGGTTATAATTGGAATTAGCGAGCAAGTCTATTCAGCACTTTTGTTGACAATTTTCTACATTGAGGTTTGCAGCTACATTGTTGTTAATAGATTTGTCTTCTGTGCTGATTGTCTTATTCACTCTGTCATGTTTGCGTGGGGATGATTATTTGATAGTCGCCTGTGTATTCTCAAATGACTCCACTGGGAGAACAGGCTATGCTTCAAATATGGTTCCAAGAATTTGATAAGCCGCTGCCCCCGTGCCAAAGAAAAAATAAAAATGGATTATAGGACGGGAGAAGTTAAAAAAAATCTAAAATAAATTGAAAACACAAGGTACTCAATTTTTCTGTTTCGTTTCAGGTCGTTGTAACCGGATACATACCCGTTATTGGCAAGGCTATCAATTTTGTCCTGCTTTCATGGGCCTATGCGTACTACAGTTTTGAGTATGTGATGGATTTTCCTACATTGAAATAAATATCTTCAATCTGAGAGAGGAATCGTACTGAATCATACTTTTCCATTGTTTCAGATACAAATGGAACTTTTCAGGGCTGAGCTTAGATAAAAGGCTCAAGTTGTTTGAATTAAATTGGGCCTTCTTTGCTGGATTTGGTAACTTGCTGAATTGACTATTTTTGATACTGATTGTTTCAGATAATTGTTAGAGTGCCAAGTTCATCCTTTTTGCAATGAAAATGTAGCTTTTATATTGTCTGAAATGGTGACATTATCCTGGGGGAAACTTGGGTAAAAAGAATATAAAATAAAACATTTCTTTTTTCCCTACTTACTGTGAAGATTTCCTTAGCTTTGTATGCAGAAGATCAAATCCGAGAGTGCTGTCCATAGTTACAAAAGAAACCTAACCCACTCTACCCCTGTATCACAATTAGGTCGACTATATTTTCATTAGAGCAGCTGCCTGGTGAACCTGGTGTCCAGATAAGTTCAGTCTGCCATCAGAGTTGAGTTTACTTTTGATCAGCAAATTGGCAGATCCAACAGGAAGGAGAAACTCCATATTATGCTATCCAGTCAGCTATTTGTGCCACCCTGACTGGGCTAGATGGAATGAGATTGGCTGTTGATGATTGATCACTCTTGCATTGGCTAAATTCGCGAGTCCGATTCAGGGCTGTATTTTATATTTCTGTGATGTTGAAGAGTGTCATAATGGCAGTGCCTTTAGCGCCATTATATTTCTTATATTGTATAAATAGCCAGTCCTATCACATGCTAAATGGTAACATTCTGTCAGAATTAGCTGTTGGTGCCCGGCATATTTCTTGGATGAGACAGAAAAAAGAAATAAACTAATCCTCGAAATGTGGCTCGGCGCAACATATGATTGCATTTTTAAAGACTTTCCTCTTAATTGATGGGATCCAGTCTCTCCCAGTTAACCGATGACAATTCATGAGGTTTTTTTGTCGTTGTTTCCAAATTTGCTTTTACTTCTGTTAATCATGAGTTTTGTGGATCAAATTTCCTTGTTTTTTATTCCATCAATTATTTTTGGTCAGGCAACAGAACTGTCGCTCATTTTTTGTGAATTCCCATTAATCCAATGTTTTGCGATGTTATTCTTCAGGAAGTCCATGTATCCTTGGAATTTTCTTTTTTCCTCCCCTCACCAGCTATGGAGTGTTGGCTATTCTATTTCCCCTGGTACATATCAAACCTTTTACAAAGTCTATATCTTTATACATGTGTAAATTACCATACTGTTGTCAAATATAGAATACTTATTGGTTAACCGATTATAGTGATGCCTCGCATTTAACAATAGACTCAACTTTCTTTCTCGATTTGACTTCAGTGCGTGTTTTTTTCTAGTTTATATTAGTAGCAATAGGCACTCCTGAGGAACAAGTCATTACTTCACAGAGAAGATCCTGGAAGGGAGAAGGGCCAACGAAGTTACCAATATTCTACGCTGCAAACATTCTATCGTAAGTTGCTTTTTACAGTTGTGATCGCCTTTACTGTAAATGCTGGGTCACTGTTTCATTTATTAAAATAAATATCGTTGCAACGAATTATTAGCATTCTCTCCCTGAAAGCAACCTCATGGAGAGTAGTATTTTATAGACCAAGCAGCTGGGTCTGGGCTTCAATATTTTCTGGTCTGGAAGTCTGTTTTTTTTTGGTCAAATTGTAGTCCAACTCTCTCTCTCTCTCTCGCTATCTGTGTATCTTTTTATATATATAATCCTCTCCCCTCCAAAAGATAGATGCATGCAAAGAGACTGGCTAGGCCCATCTAGGGAAACAAAGATGCCTTCCCATGGGTCAGGCCCACAGTCCATGCTTCAAACAAAGAATATGCAATATTCTTTAAAGAAGGTTTTTTGCTGTTCTCAAAACTGATGCGTCCCTATAAATTGGTGTTCTAGGCTTTTCCTGAGTAGAGATCTTTTCCTACATATTTTCTGCCATCAAATAATTTTTTTAAGAATACCAATAGCTTCACCCAACTCTCTTAACTAAAGTTTCATTATGTATGAATTGTGCCCCACATTTATGCTTTTCTGTTCACTTGGTCAGGATGAAAGTGTTACAGTTGTTTCCTGAGACGGATAAAAAGGGGCAATGACCAAAATCCTGGGCTGCTTGTTGTATGTAAGAACATCGCTCAGGATGATTGAGTACTGACCATAATTGCCCGATGGGTGCAGAGCGTGCATAGTTGACGCAGTGGATCCACCCAATTGGTGGGTTGCAAAGAATTGTGGTGGGGAAATGTGTATATTATTTCTTTAGTTGAAATACTATCAACAAGCATATGTTTATGAGTTGTATCATTGAATCTTATCATTAATTTATCTGTTTGTATTTGGTGTATAGCTATTCTCTGTGGTTGCTTTTCTCCATGTTTAGAGAGAATGGAGTCCTCAGACCTTTACCTAATTAATTGACTCCCGACTACCGATGTTCTCTGTTAGAAGTCTCACTTTTTGCACAAAAATAAAGCTTCGTAATTCCAATTTTTTGACTGCTTAGCATCGGCAATAATTCTGAAAAAGCATATAGAAGGGTGAAATTTAGATATTTGCACCATGTCTAATGAACTATGGCATATATGCTTGGAACAGATTCCATCTTGAGAGATTTGAAAGAGCACTATCTTGTTGAAAGGTTCTACACATGTGCTGTTTCTCAACGCTTTTCTTCAGACATCCAACAATATTTTAATTCGAAGCGATCTTAATGCTTGTTCAACAATAAGCGTGGAAGTGATCTTAGCAAAACCTAATTTACTTCTGGGCCGGGCTCAAGTCTGCAGACATTGGAGGGAACAAATTTTACAGTACATAATTTCAGTTTCACAAGATTTGAACAGAAAAATCATCCTACAAAGACCAGTCATGGCTCATCAAAATGAACAAGCTCAGACCCACCAGATTCAGCACGAAACTTTGCATTAGGAGGGAGGGGGGGGAGGGGGGATGAATTCCAAGAAGACATTCCATTGGATGAACATCTTGCGAGATCCCTACTGAGGAATGGGTTCGGCAGGGGCATCTTGATAGCCAGTGATGCCTGTGATCCTGATTCTCGTATTGGGCTGCAAGAATCAGGCCGTCCAACCATGTTTTAGACTAGGAGAACAATGGTGTAGCCCCTCAAATTCATGAGACAACCAACAAGAAACCAACCGATTATGATTTTAGAAACATACCTGTCGGTGGCCAACTGTCCTTCTGTAATGCTTCTTCTTCTTGTACTTGAATACAATGACTTTAGGATCCAGACCCTGGGAGGACACCATCAAAACCAAGCGATGCTCAGAATAGGCTAGAACAGTGATAAAGGTTCCAGGGCTCATCCCCTACCTGTTCCTCAACCACAGCGTGAACAACCGCATTGGTAACAACCGGCTCTCCTATGTATAGATTGCTTTTGGTTCCCACCAGCAATACCTTGTTTAAGATAATCTACCAAGAGGTAATAATAATGATAATAAATTTGAGTTGTGCCGACAATCTTGACAATAAATTGACGCATAGTTGAAGTAAACAAGGCATGACATCTCTAGAAACGTACTGGTTGTAATGAGCTCTCTGATAAAGCAGATGCTAAATCATTAAAGCATATTTCCATGCAGGTGGGTAAAGAAAGCCAAACCGAAAATTTTCACTAAGAAACTGACATGACTGCAAAGTTTAATGAACTGTTCAAAAAATAATCTCTTCACTAAGAAATGACTGTTAAATGAACTGATCGTTTATTAATGTTTTCAACTGAAGAAATCCTCAGCAGGGAAATAACAGAAACTATGAGGCGTGAGAGGGTTCATGATCTACCAGTTAGCTAAAGTAAGTTTTCTTCAGTTCTCCCCCAAAATTCACTGGGTAATAAAGCTAGCCGTGCTTCAATTCGAGCTGTAGACAACCTAAAGCACTGCGTTACGACAAGTAAAATAAGATGGCATGAATTTGATTCCTGGCAATGTTGATGGCCTTTCTAAAACGGTGATAGAAGAGATAGGCGTATACATTTTGATAGGTTAATGGGACTATTTTCAGCGCATGGCAGCAGCACACATCATCCTGCAATTAGTGACGAGGATGGCCAGATTTAACGTTCCTGATCGAACACCAAGTAGATGCGGCACTCAGATTTTCTTGGGAAAATAACGATGACTGATGAACTTGGAAGAAAAGACTGCCCCTTATGCTGCCACAGGATAACGCATTGACTAAACCCAAAGGCAGTCTAGTTCACAGCAAGGGGTTCCACATACCAGCTACGTTAACTGAATAATAATCATCAGCTGTATAGAAGCATGACGATAAAGCATTCAAATAAAGAGAGGGAAGAAACTCTAAGCCCTAAAACCAGAAATGTAGACCGCAATGCTATGAGATGCAAACCTTGTCGTCCACATTGGCCCCTTTCAGCCTCTGAGTGGTGATGTATCTTCCGGGAAAGACAATGTACTGCCGAGACCCAATCTGGAGAGAAGATGTGGGGAAAATTACCATGCGACAGAAATGCAGAGAAAAATCACCACGAGAGAGAGAGAGAGAGAGAGAGAGAGAGAGAGAGAGAGGGAGCATTTTGGAATTGAAACATAGGAATTAATTTCTTCAAAGCTCCCGCTCCCACAACGATATCTTGATGCTGACCATAATGACGGCAAAGACTTCTTCTCCCTTGGGCTTTTCACTGGCGACGACAGACGCAATCTGTGCTTCGACGGGTTCTGGGGCCGACTCCCCCACGGCCTGGAGCGACTCAGCTGCAGCAGCCCGGGGGGGCGGTCTTCGAGAGGGCGCCACGATGGCAGGAAAACACTGGCGAGCAGAGAAGTGGCTGCCGGCGGCAGTTGCCACGGAGACCTGGTGGACCCTATGAAGAACCTGGTGGCTCGGCATCCGGGTGGAGGAAGCCACGCAGGCGGAGGGCGACAAGATCCCGCCAAGCGCAGTCGCCATCTTCTGCTCTTCTCCTCTCGCAGGGCGTGCTGTGCGGATGGATAAGAGGAGCAGCCGTTGCTCTCCCTTCCCGTCAGCTTCTTCCTCCTCCCCTCCCTCGAAAGCTCCTCACCTTTAAAACCCACCCCTTTCTTCGGTGGCCTTCTCAGGCACAAGGCCTATCCAGACGCTCCGGCACCTCTTGGTAAAAGGACCGATTTGCCATATAGGTTCGTCGGCCCCTTCCGGTTCAGTTCCCTTATGGCTCGAATCGGTTTTACATTTAAGAATATGAAATAAATAAATAATCCCTGCTAACGGGGCATTTTTCCTACCCAATGGGCCGTGGTCGAGGGCCCAATAAGGGCTTCTGCCTTTAAAAAAAGAGAGGAAAATGCCAGATTTTAGGAGGAACATTCCAGATTTATCCAGCATAACAGGATCTACCCCCTTCCAATTATTGATTAACGCGGGGGTAGCCCACCACCCGTCGCCTTGGGCGGTGACCAGACCATCCCGGGGTTGTCGTTTGGACCTGGCGGAGGAGGGGATCGTGTCGACGGGGGAGGTGACCACAACCCCGCCGGCCCGGCGAGCTTCCTTTATTGGCTGCGTCAGCGGTCGGTTGTTGTGAGTTAATTCTTACACTCTCTGCGCTCGCAGTAGCAGCACCAGATCTCTCGCTCTCTCCCTCGTTCTCTCGCTGTGAATTGGATTCAGAGCAGGAGGAAGGAAGGAGAGAAGAGGGAAAAGAGGGAATTCTTCAGTCAGTCTGAAGCTCCAGAAAGACCCCACGACCGCGGCTGGTGCTCCCCCACGACTGCTTAAATTGGAGTCGCTGGTTTCCTCCCCCATTTTCCGCTGACTCTGGTTCTCCGAGTGTGTGTGTGGGGAGAGGGGGGGAGGGGGGGAGTCGGTTGAGTCCAATTCGGCACCGCGTCCGGCAGTAATTCCATTCGGCGGCGGCTGAACGCATTTTCACTGCGAGCGGTGAGCAGCTGCGGCGGCGGCCGGGGTACGTGGAGGTGTGATGATGAGGAAGGAGGATGTCAGATCCGGCGCACCGCCCGCTGAGTCCCAGTAGCTGGAGGGGTGGTTCCCGTTCCCCATCGGACGGGAGACATGAACGGGTATAGTCGGCTAGGCAACGGGAAGCCCAACGGGGGCTCTCCGACGTCCCCAATTGTCAAGGGCGGGAGAGGAGGTAAGGGTCGCTGGTTCGGGTCGATGGTCAAGCCTGAGAAGCTGGCGGAGAGGCTCGTGTATATCGTAATGTCGGCGTTCTTCCGAAGGAAGGGTATCCTGCTGTTCGCCCCGGTGATGTACATCGCTGGGATGTTGATGTATATGGGAACCTTGAATCTCGAAGCAGTGCAGGAGGGTGTCGGGGGTGCGATCCTGAGGAGGGCGCCGGTGGGTTCCGTCTACCGCAGTCCTAAAGTCTTCGAGAATCTCTGGCCGTCAATGCAGTTGGACGGCGGCAACAGTTCTCTCGCGGTAATGTTTCGTAGGGAGTAAGGCTCAATTCTTTGCAATTCCTCCCACTGACGTCCTGCCTCAGGATAGTTTCATTTTTCTTCTTTTTAAGGTTTTTTATCTCTGTATTTCTTTTCTTTCTTGTATTCTTATTTGACATTAATCTCGATCAAATCATCTGCATATTGGTTTATTGCAAGAGATACATGAAAAACCGTACCAGCACTGCCGATTTCTTTTTCAAATCTTGGAAAAACGAAGTCGGGCTTGCCAAATGACCACCGGATTAGAATTCTTTATGTCCAATAGAGCGTTTTGTTTCTCACATGTCCAGTAATTTGTTCGTTATGTTGAATCTTAGAATCTTGGAAACAGATATCATCCAATCAGAGTTATGTGACACTTTTTGCACTAGTTTATAGTGTTTTCCCAGAGAAATCAGAAAATATGCTGACAGAAGAAATCAACTTCCAGTATATGGAGGAGTTAGGGATGGGGTGTGAGGGATGGGGACAATATAAACGTAGTGATGCAGCTGCAGGTGAAGTTACCCTTGATTGATGGAATTTGATTCGTTTCAACAGTTTA
Source organism: Spirodela intermedia (assembly GCA_902729315.2). Taxonomy (NCBI): domain Eukaryota; kingdom Viridiplantae; phylum Streptophyta; class Magnoliopsida; order Alismatales; family Araceae; genus Spirodela; species Spirodela intermedia. The sequence goes on along the minus strand of LR746268.1, from coordinate 7,825,555 downwards.
CTATACTGTATCTCGTGTTATAATCGTTTAGATTCCATTTCAATTTGGATTCCATGTACAGACAGTTATGGATTGCATTCAATTTTCCTTTCTAAATTTTTATCAGGGAATTTCTTTTATGTTAAAACTATCGTTGTTCTGAAATGAAAATATTAGAAAGATAGAAGATAAATAAGCGTTCAATTTTTCTCTCAAAAAACTTACGAAAGGGTGTGTGGGGAAAAAAATAAATCTGGGTGGTATTTTAAGTTTAATTTTCTCTTATTTCTATATTTTTTTTATCTGTGTTTAATTTCATTGAGAGTAACTCTTGTGGTTGATATGATATTGAGACTGTCTAATATTATAGTACTCAAAAGTATGTCCATTAAATGGTCTTGCTTCTCTGTCCGCGAATATGTGAGAAGCCACATCACTTGTATTATCTGCTTAATGATTCTTGAACAGATTTAAGGCAAACTCATGTTCTGCAAATAATAGACTGAAAAGCAGTTGTGTTCTTTCCCACATGTGCAGGCTCCATGCAAACCTGACGTTCAGTCTTCCATTATATAAAAGACTTTTAAATGCTCTAATAAAACACTATCTATTGGTTGAAACTTCTCTCGTTACTTGCATCTTATGGGCAACGTACCTGCAAAATGCCTGACATCAACGGTAAAATATATGGAACTATCGGATGCAACTCTACAGTAGACTTAAAATGGTTATGATTGTGGTTGGACTAGACATTGAATCATCAGTTGAATTGGTAAATTACAGTCTTGTCACCACTGGTGGCAATGTAAAATGTAGAAGTGAACAATGCAGTTTGAAGTGCTTTTGACGTTTGTATTAGTTGAAATGAAATGAATAATAATGCAACTGAATACTTTCTATCAACCATCTGAATTTTCTTATGAATCTTAATTCTATACTTTCTATGCCTAATGCAAAAGTTGCCATTGTGACAGCTGTATAATATATATATTCGGATCTTCTCATCTTTTACGATTAGTTGTTAATATTTTGGTCATTCTATTACTTGTGTATTTATCATGTTTCTTGTCATTTTTTCATTATCAATATTGATTCTTCACGATAGCATGATTCTCATTGGTGTGTATTTTGGTAATTTATGTAGATGATGACTGCATGGCATCCAAAAGAAGGTCAAAAATGGAAGCCTTGTGTCACCCAGACAATATCTCAAGCAGGTTAAATCTTACCATTGTGTAGGGTATGAAAATAGTGTCTGCTTTTGTTTTAAATGATCAAAACGTGAAGATTCTTCATTTCATCTTGTATGCTTCAGCAACTAGTGGATACAGACAAGTGCATCATTCCATTTTGTGCTGTTTAACCTCGGCTGGAAAGTTGTACTTTTGTGTGTTCCGTTTTCAAATTTTCCCTCTCCATGCTAGTTATACTTCGCCTTAATTTTTCTCTCTCCCCTTCTCCATCCTTTTAGTAAATTTTTTCCTTGTACCTCATGTCTATTCCCTATATTCATTTCGTGCAAAAGATCTTGATGTTTTGTTGTTTATCATTTTGTGATAATTTATTAAATTGAATTTCCGAGAAAATTTTGTCTTCTCTTTCTTATTATCATATTATATATATATATATAATACCCTACACGAAATGGTAAAATTTGTTTTAAAATCTTGATGTGCATGCGTGCGTGTGTATATCTGTGTCTTTTCATGCCTCTGTGCTGAATTTCAAGAGCCATTAGAGCTTTTATTGTTGGATTACGTCATTCTAGTAGCTGCTGACATATTTCATTTATTTCTGATGTCATAAACATGTGGCTATTCAAAAATATTTTGAAGATCTTCCGGGGCCCTCATTTGTGAAGTTTTCTTTTCTTCAGAATTGCCAATCTCAAATGGATATCTTATAGTAGAAGCAAATGGGGGATTAAATCAGCAACGCATATCAGTAAGTATTGACATTACCGGAGCGGGTTGCGAACTGACTTAGAGCACTTAGGTCTCAAAGTTAGTCTGTCCTGTTCTGTGTAATTTAATTGGGCATGTTCTTTTGCTTCTCTTGCAACTATATATGGGCTGTCTTATTGATATTTTACCTCCTATACCTACATATTTTGTGATCATCTGTACTTGTACCCAAATTCTGTTTCCTTGACAACTGTCGTTTGCATGTAGTTTGTTCCGATGCTATGCTGAATTGATGGTATGAAAAAAATTGTTTTTCGCTACCACGTTGTACAGTCTGAAAAAGCTTGTTCCAGATGAAGTGCGGAATCAAGTTTTATGAGGAAAAGTTCTCTATGAATGATCCTCATTTGTCTGTTGCTGTATTTTGGACAAATTTCTGTGACATTGTCTTGAGAGTCTATTGAATTTAACGTTGGGAGTGGGGTAAAAAATGATTATTTTCTTGTGCAAATACAACCTGATTAACTCTAATAGAGGGTGTCAGAGGCCCTGAGAAAGTTCACTGAGTTGTAAGACGCAAGGTCCTGCATACTGTAAGTAAATGATGAGGGACAATCCGGAACAAATCAGATTATGATAGGACTTATGTTTTGTTTTTGTTCACATTTATAATCTCTTTATCATTGTGGGATGTGGCGACAACAATTCTAATTTTTTTAAGTACTGAGATGTAGAATTTTTTTTATGCAGATTTGTGATGCAGTCGCCGTAGCAGGGCTGTTGAATGCAACTCTGGTCATTCCAATGTTTCACTTAAACAGTGTTTGGCGTGACTCCAGGTTTGCTACTGTTGCGTTACTTTCCTTTGAAATTCTAGTATTGGTGCAGTGTGTTTCTGTACTCATGATGTGCTGGCCGGGGGGGGGGGGAGGAGGGGGATTGACTGTTGGGCGGATGACATCCAGACCATCTTGTGGAAGTTGTCTTTTCATTTCCGTGGTGATGAAAATATTTTTTTGAGAATCCCTGTATTTAGATGATTCAGTGAGTACTCAAATTTTTAATATTGCTGTTATTCTATACGCTCTTGCAGCAAATTTGGAGAGATCTTTGATGAAGACTATTTCATCGATTCACTAAAGAACCAAGTTCGTGTAGTGAGGGAACTTCCTGAAGATATATTTCAGCGATTTGACAAGAATCTAAGCAGGATTTCGAATTTGCGAGTCAAAGCCTGGTCATCAAAAACCCACTATATGCAGAAGGTTCTTCCAAAGTTGTTGGAGTTTGGGTATCCACTCTTGCCTTGCCTTAGACTGGCTTCATATTTATGCGCCAATTGGCTGGGAGCTTATCAGCCTTAATTGTTTGACAAAATCAGAATTTATGAATGAATTTTTATTTATTTTCGCTTCCTTGTGTAAATTATTGAAATTTATTAACTTTATGAAGTGCTTTTTCATACAAATGTAGAATAAAAGTAACATAATCTAAACATAAACCCAGAAAAAAAATATATATGATTTGCTTTCATTTGACCGAACTTTAGATATAATTCAATTATGAGTTAATAGTGTATGTGACTCTAATATTTTGAGCCTTCCAAAGAAGAAAAAATGATGCCTTTCACAATTTTCTAGTGAAGTTATGGTCATTCAAGTACTTGAGTAGACGTAAATTTTCCAGATTGTCTTGATATCCTACTGACACTTTTCTTTCTTAACTCTGCAAATAATGAAGGGCTGTACGTATCGCACCTTTCTCCAGTAGATTGGCCCACACTGTCCCTGCTAATGTCCAGAAGCTGAGATGTTTCGCTAATTATGATGCATTACGGTTTTCTGAGCCCATAAGGATGCTGGCGGAAAATATGATTGATCGGATGGTTAGGAATAGTTCTTTTAGTGGGGGAAAATATATTTCAGTGCATCTACGTTTTGAAAAGGTAATTCTCCATGCTTCGTTTAACAGATGGACTAATTGTCTTTATTGTATTATACATCTTCTTTAATCATCAGCCATTCCTGAATCCCAGGATATGGTTGCTTTTTCATGCTGCACTTATGATGGAGGGAAAGAAGAGAAGCGTGAAATGGATGATGCTCGTGAATGGAGTTGGAGAGGAAAGTTCAGGAGACCTCATCGAATGGTGAAGCCTGGTACAGTGCGCAAAGATGGGAAATGCCCTTTAACTCCACTGGAGGTATCTTATTTTATCAAGTTCGTTTTAATGCATGGCATAAAATGAGGAATTACAGAGAGCTGATTTAGCTTAATATTTTTTATTTTTCCGGAATTCAATTATCTTTCAGACCTTCGAGTCTATCCCTATATGCATGCATTCATTCATTTATGGTCAGCACTGTGAATCACAATAACATCTTCCGAGCCTTCAAACGTCCCTGGTCTGATGAAATTTTGCAGGTGGGTATGATCCTTAGAGGCATGGGTTTTGATAACACCACGTCGGTTTATGTGGCGTCTGGTAAGATCTACAAGGAGGAGAAGTACATGGCGCCGCTGCGGCAACTATTCCCTCGACTCGAAACAAAGTACACGCTAGCATCCATGCAAGAACTTGCACCATTTGAGGTATCGCCTGCTTTCAGAGACCATGCCGCAATCCTCACGTCGACGCAGTTTTCGTCTAAGACATGGGTTGACCGATGAATCTCTGATGTAGGGCCACTCTTCCAGGATGGCTGCGCTTGACTACGCTCTGTGCCTTCACAGTGAAGTATTCCTCACAACCCAAGGCGGAAACTTTCCTCATTTTATGATGGGCCACCGACGATACCTCTATGGTCATGCGAAGACAATCAAACCAGATAAGAGGAAACTGGTGGTCACCCTTGACAACCCAAAGATCAGGTATTCTCCTCGTTAGACCTACTGAGCATGCTTATTTCCTTTATATATGAAAATATCTGCCGCATCCGCTGCAGTGGAACGACCTTGAAAAGAAAAAAAAACAAAAAAAACAAAATTTAGGCATCGATTTGCAAAATAGTGACGTAAATTCTCATACGATGGCTGCAGATGGGAGAAGTTCAAGCACGAAATGCAGGAAATGCTTCACCGCAGCGACGCTAAAGGCATCGAGCTCAGGAGTCCCGACGCCTCAGTATATACCTTCCCCATGCCGGACTGCATGTGTCGGCATGCCGAGAATTAAACCCAGCCCGGGCTGTAGGCCATACAGATGGGCTCCCTATTCATAGTAGATTGATTATACAGGTTCGAGTCGTGCAGGTTGGTGTCGCGGGATCTCCCTCTCTCTACTTTCTCTCACAGCGGAGGCTCAGATCAGGGAGCGAGGAGAGCCTTCCAAGGTTTTGTGTCCTCCCTCTTGCCCAGGTGCCGCCGCTCGTCCGTTATTCCATGTAAATTTGCCATCTGTTCCCCCACCCCACCCCCACCGGCGGTGGCTGTTCTTTTGTTCAATCCCATTCTTTGCATTAGTTGATCCCTCGGGGCATCCGCTTAACATTTGCTCATCATGTCATGCCGAATATGTCGCAGATTACTTGGTCTGCATGAATTCATTTGTGGTCGATTACGCGATTATTTGGTGTTACAAGATGAAGAGCTTGGGCCTCAGCTCTCTCTCTCTCTCTCTCTTCTGGCCTCTACATAGGACTTCCTCATTTGGTAGGACAGGAAATGATTGGAGGAGCAGAAGGTCCGGGGAGGAAGGAGGGGTATAGGGAATTCCGTCAGCGCGCATCCCCGCGCCCGTCGACGGAGGCGACGTCCGCCGCCCCGTAGCAATCCCACACAGCGGCGCTGACGAGGCCCAGCTGGTCCTCGAGGTACTGGTGCAACAGCGGCGCCCCGACCGCGTCTTCATCGCACCTGCTCAGGAAGCTCCCCTCGCCGTCCTGAACGAGGCCGAAGCGGAGGAAGAGGGCCAGCGCACAGATGAAGGGGGAGGAGAGACAGGCCAGGGCGAGCAGCACCGGCGATAAGCAGACCAGCGCCAGCAAGAACAGGAGGCGCCGGCGGCAGAGGCAGCGGCTGCGGTTCCCCCAGCGGTGAACGCCTGACCATCTCGACGGCCCCATTGCGGCAGTCCTGTGGTCATCCTCCCTGCGACGACATCACCTGGACTGGCTTCTCTGCCCCTCTTTCTGCGGCCGTGAGGCCATGTCCGGACGCGGCAGGCTGACCTTTCCTCTCGAGCGACTGACTTCCTCTGCTCGGGAGTGCTCCACCTCTACTTTCATACTCCATTATTGCGTCGTGTAGGGCCATTATTGCCTATTTTATTATCGCGTCGACTCATCTCGCTTATCCCGAACGGGTGGGTCACCCCCCCTGAGAGCAGGCAAACGGCTGCACTCGACCAAGTCGGGAATATCTGCCGTCTTGTTCCACCGTGAGCTCCATCTTAACCCGTTACAGCGAAGAGAAGACGGAGCAACAAAACCTCTCCACGGCCGCCACATTCCCACTGCGAATGAGAGAGAGAGAGAGAGAGAGAGAGAGAGAGAGAGAGAGAGAGAGAGAGAGGGAAACCATTCACGTTGAATCGAACGTTGAAGAACCGGTGAAGTCTTTCCCGGTAGCGAACGACAGTGAGGTTACATGATCCGTTGCTTTTTTATTTGACCATCGAGGTGGGTCTTGCGGACGGAGCTATTGGGGACAATAAATTGCATTAAAGTCAATAGCTTTCGCTGAATAATCTCCACCAGCTCACGTGGATTTGGATGACCCGGGTAAGGAATAACTGGCCACAGGGCTCCTTTCAACTGCCGTGGACTCGTTTGCCGACAACCCAGACCATAATGGTCAACACCATGTGAGCAGACGATAAGGGCTGGGCAGTTCGAGATTCACGTGAAGTTGGTGTGAAGATCTAGAATCCATCCATTTCCGTGAGGCTCAGTGTGTGGAAGAACTAAGCCGGTGCTGCTTGCCCAGGCATGTCTCTCCTCCCCCTTCATCTGCGCCCGATCAGGAATCCTCACATGCTACAACATAGAAGGCAGCCCAGTCTACAACGGGGTTGGGGGTTATCAGGCTTGGGAGAGAGAAAAGGGAGGGGGCTCATGGAGAGGGAGAGAGAGTTGTGGGGGGTTAGGAAGCTTCCGTGAAATGGGGTAGCTTTCAGAGAAATGATTTGCGAGCATTATGTGATGGCAAAAATGGCAGCCGCAAAAGGAACCGTCGCCTGAGAGATTCGAACTCTCGCGGGGAAACCCCATGTACTTAGCAGGCACACGCCTTAACCACTCGGCCAAAGCGACTTGGTGAAAATTGTTAATCTAAATTTTTTCTCTTCACTCCTAACCACGGGGAAACCCCATGTACTTAGCAGGCACACGCCTTAACCACTCGGCCAAAGCGACCGGTAGGTTGGAATGAGAGAGCGAAGGGTGGGAGGGTGGAGGCCGGGGGATTCATAATCCCTCTTCTGACCAGTTTTTCTGCGTCCGTTACTGGAGGAACTACGTGCTCTAGATCTGGTATTCCCATGTCCGACCCCGAGTTTGTTCCTTTGTGCTTCGTCTTCGCCATACGGGATGCGCAGCACCGTCTTCCCGCCGGGAGCCGGTTCTAGATGACCGGCGGCGACCGCCCCTGTCGATTGCCGCGTCTTCGGCTAACGGCGGGATGCCGGCGCTTCAGTTGGGGCTCTTCTCCGACAACCTGAAGGGATTCATCCTTGCCGTCACCTCCAGCGCCTTCATTGGTGCCAGCTTCATCCTCAAGAAGAAGGGCCTCAAGCGGGCTGGCCTCTCCGGTGACCGCGCCGGTAAAAAAAATCTTCTCTGCCCTCCCCACCTTCCCCGAGAGGAAAATCTCCACCTCCTCGTTGATCTTGCTGCTCACCTCTACTTCTTCCTTGTGGCCATCTTCTGGCAGGCGCGGGAGGCTACGGGTACCTCCTGGAGCCGCTCTGGTGGGTGGGCATGATCATCAGTAAGCCGCATCCCTTCCTCGAGCTCTTCCCCCTTCTTCCCTCGCAGAATCTGCCCGAAACCTGCCTGATGGGAAGATGACATTTGTCCATCGACTGTCAGTGATACTCGGCGAGATCGCCAACTTCGTGGCGTACATGTTCGCCCCTGCTGTCCTGGTGACGCCATTGGGAGCTCTGAGCATAATCGTGAGGTACCACCACGGACTGGAGCAAAGATGGCCCAACTCCACTCGTTCGGTTTTTTCTTCTCTTACAAATCTGCGTGCTCACCTGACGATGTTTCTTCCTGGGGACGGAATGGTTCAGTGCCATTCTGGCGCACTTCATCCTGCAGGAGAAGTTGCAGAGGATGGGTGTGCTGGGCTGCGTGCTCTGTATCGTGGGATCCACTGTGATCGTCCTACATGCGCCGGAGGAGAAGACGCCAACCTCGGTGGAGGAGATTTGGAATTTGGCCACCCAACCAGGTACTCTCGATGAATTGAATCTCTCTCGACTCGCGGGGGATCATCGTTCCCCTCTGCTCTCTCTTAAGGCTCGGTGGTGGATTCCCTCCAGCATTTCTTCTGTACACGGCGTCCGCAGTCGCCGTATCACTGGTGCTGATGCTGCATTTTTCTCCACGATATGGGCAGACAAATATAATGATATACTTGGGCATATGCTCTGTAATCGGGTCTCTGACGGTGAGTCTTTGATCTAGGGTTTTAATATCATCCTGGCTTGTTTCACCATGTTCCAAGATTGTGGGTCTTTAGCTGTTGTTTCTTATCCAGGTGATGAGCATCAAGGCCGTAGGCATTGCGATCAAGCTCACAGTGGAGGGCGTCAACCAAGTGGGCTATTTACAGACATGGGTTTTCTTTATGGTCGCCATCACCTGCATCGTTATCCAGTTGAATTATTTAAACATGGTTAGTACTCTTCCAACACCCCTATTCATTGCATCGTTCTTCCGAGATCTGCTGATCCAGGTTTCATTCAGATATATTGGATGCATGCTTCTGTGTATAATTATGTATCTTAATTTTTTACATTGATCTAGATGACTTACATAGTCAGGATAACCAGAGAAAAGATTTCCTTATTCACCTCCATTAAATGCGCATTATATGAGAAAGGAAAAAAAGCAAAACTTCTGAGTCAAAATCAGAGACCACATCCTACTTCCACATGCTTTCACAGGATATCATAGGTTGAACAGATGCAAGACGATTCGATAAATTTGGCGCCAAGCAGTGTTTCTGCTTTTTAAGACAGCTTCTGATGCTTTATCCAGAGGTTTTAAGGACGGGCACGTTATTTCATGATGAGCTTTTCTCGTGGGAATTCCAGAAACCATCCATTTCATCGGATTTACCTGGTGTACCTATTTCACTGGTAGCACACATCCGGTGGCCTGTAGTTCACTGTTTGGATATAATTAGACATTTGGTCTTCTAAAACGCCCTCCTTGATCTGATGCGCCAAGAAGACACCTTGAGGATTCAAAACTCTCAGGAAGGCAAGGCGGCGCATATTTCCAAAACCCTGCTGTTGTCAAGCTGATCATCATTTCGTCGCGCCATTCTAATGAGACAGATCGCCTGCAGGGTTACTGACGAAGATCTGACCATTAACATTTCTGCCTAATTTGCGTTACCAGGCTTTCAATCTTTCAAAAAGGCTCAGTGTGTGGAAGAACTGGGCCTCAGGATACTTATAAAAGGTCTGTCAAGGGGAAAACATTGATTTAGGCCGGTTATGGGCGTCATTGAAAGAGAAAACGTCCCTGGATGGATTGAACGAGTCTGGCAATGAAGAAAAACTGGCTGAAGAAAGACCTGGATACCAAGATCTTCAACCCGAGGAGCCAATAAGTTTCAGAGTAGATCATTCCTATTATGTTTTTCCACTTGTGCCCCGACTGTTTTGCCCTTACGCGCTTGTGATTTAGCTGATGTCTGCTGTGAGTAAGAATAAAACATTTTTCGTTTGTCTTTTGGCGATTCCAGGCACTGGATACTTTCAATACTGCGCTTGTTTCTCCCATATACTATGCCATGTTCACAACGTTCACAATCCTTGCCAGTGCAATAATGTTCAGGGTAAGATGATTCTGGTTTTTCCGGTGACAATTTTTCTTATCTAAGTCTCAAGTTTTTCTAATCTTCTGTAGGACTGGTCGGGTCAAAAGGCAAGTAATATAGCCTCAGAGATCTGCGGATTTATTACGGTGCTTTCTGGAACCACAGTATTACACTCTACAAGGGAATCAGATTCTCCCTTAGTAACAGGTTCGTTACCCAACATCCCGAGGGGGCCCTCTGCATTACTTACTAGAATATCCACGTTTTGAATCCACTAAACTCATGGGCATGCCTATCTAACAAGGCCCTCCTTGATGCAAATCTACTAAGCAGTTCCACGGCTCCACAGACCATCCCTGGCTCCACATTATCCTTTTCAACGATCAAAACCTTGATTATCCCATCACTCTTGTATGGTCAGAATTCAACCGAAGAGGTTTTACAAAACATCTAGCCCTGCAGACCTATTATTGTTGATCGATCGCCAGTAGCAAAGGTCAACCTGTTTGTGGTTGTGACAAAGTGATGTCCTTTAATAAGCTTCCCATCAGGTAGCAGCCTTGCCTCGTCTGGATCCTAGATCCCTTGGCTTCTCATCGTTTGCTGCACGCCCAGCATTCCCTCTGGGTTTGCCGCCACTGCTTCGTCTCATCATCCTCTATATCAGCTGTTGTTGAAGAGGATCATGGATTTTTCCCATGGTCAGGAGAGAACACAGATGATGAGAGAGCCCCATAGAATTATGGAGAACCATGTTAAGAATCTAGACTCAAATCCTGCGGGTGCTCACAAGTCCAAAGAATCAGAAACCTCGGGCTACAAGCCCATGAAACTATTCCGTCCGTATCACTGGAATGTTCCGCCCAGCCATGAGTCAAATCTGTGTCTAGTCTTTATTTTCGATAGATAATCAAATGCCTTTTTTAATCTATGCTGATGGCTCTGGTTGAACATACAGAATTGTATTCACCACTGTCACCCAAAATATCATGGCGTACAGATGGGAACGGTGAACAGGAGAAGCAGAAAGACGACGACCTTTTCTCTGCAGAATTTAACACCATTCTCCGACAAGACCATTTCACATGACTGCCCATTCTTCTGGTCAGTAGCATTTCCTAGTGTACTGAGAGTGAACTGGCGATTTTTTTGTAAATACAGTGATAGAGCTTGAGGTCTGCCCATGCTTGTATTTGGAAAATCCGACCTGGGAATAATTTCAGCGGGGCGTCATATTTTTTGTATGCTCTTTTCTTATGGGGTCTTTCCATGCTTTTTCCTCTTTCCACTTGAGTTTTCTCTTCACGGTATGTGCTAATGTTCTTTCTATAGAGAAAGCTGAAAAAATTGTCAGAGGGCCTGTCCTCACCCTGATTTTGTATTCTAACAGTTGTAAACGAGATCATTGGACTGGACATAAATTCTGCCAAGAAAGCAATTCATGTTCTCTCTCTACCCTTGATTTGGTCAAATCTTTGTGTCTATGCTTCGGAGGTATCTTGTTAGATAACAGCATGCTGCAAAGGGCAGATCAAGTGTTCTTCAAGTGAATCACAGATTAAAGACAATTTCACACTTTCTACATTTCAAGATATCTTTACAACATGGTAACGAACACAAGGAACCCATTTCTTTTTTTAAATATATATATATATATATATTTCCAATGTTACTTTTTTGAAGGCAAGTGCGCCATTTTGCACCCTTAAGGAGTAGTTAGTCGGCCATTTTGAAAGCTTGGATTTCCCAACCTGGAGTGTCCATCTTTCAAAAAGTTCACGCAGAGCATTAAAATTTTTATCCTCATACCTTAATCCGGAGCGATCCACAGTCCATGCATAGCATGCAATTGACACAGGCCAGCTGACCTCAGCAACATCCTGTACATCTCCTTCAGCTTCTCCACGTTATCAATGGCGCTCCTGTCCGCTGCAGACTGGTTAGGGATCCCTGAACGCACCGCCGCTAGCATCCCTTTCAAAAGCATCAGCAAATGATTCCGGAACCTCTCCTGGATTTGTTCGCCTTCACTAAACTGAAAATCTACTACTGCATGGCGGCCTTCGAGCATATGTTGTAAAGCGGATTCCAACATCTGAATTAGAAGAGATGTTGGTTAGTTCCACTTGATTAGGAAAAATATAAACAATTATATCAACATGAAACTTTTAGGAAAACGGCCTCAAATACAATTAAAGATGAGTAAAATTTTACTTAAATGCAGGCTAAAATTTCAGAGAACAAGCTTCATCAATATAACAATGCATTGATGTCCTTGACTTTAATGAAGGTAACCTCGAGAAACCAACAGGTTTTACCTTTTTGACACTAATTAAAGGAAAATTCACAAGCTCTTATGAAATTCGAAGCAGCCCCACAAGAATTAAATGATTCGGATGGTGGGTTTATAAATGACATCAACAATCACTAGAGATTAATCGTTCCAAACCAAATACAACATTCTTTTTGCCAAACCATGATATGGAGCCCTCATGACACAATAGAAACCTTATCAACAAAATAAATGGGAGCATAGCGAGTCATTTTGCCCCTAAAAAGCTCAAATGTGACAATATTCTTATTTCGAAGAGATTTTTGCAATCCATTTACCCGTCTGACAAATAGAACCCCTGTGTTTATGACTAATACGGAAAGCTCATACAACAAGAATTAATTGATATGCAAGGTTAACAGGAAATTCATTACGTGTTCTACCAAAACAAACAGGGGAATGAAGTAAACATCCAAGAAAAACCTGCTCACATACCTCGGCTGTGTTAAAAAAACCAGAGAGGGTTGATAACAGTATTGACTGCTCTAATAGGATATTCAGATACATAACAGGGTGACTCTTTGGACCATAGAAATGTAAAGACTTCTGCCAGTTACTCTCTGCTAAATAAGCATGCAGCCTAGACTTTTGATGGTTACTATTTCCAATTTTTGAATGTTTCGTTTGCTTCTGATTTGTACCCAAGAGCTTCAAAGAGAAATCCTTGTGATAGCACGCAAAGTGAAAATAGGTAAAAGCAGCCTCCTGCCTTCTCAATTCACCCAGCGATTCATACAACGCCAAAGCATGCCCAAACGCATCTGTTGGGGATATGTCGTGTTTTCCTAATTTGATTCTCTCATTAGTACCAAGGTGACTGAATGACGACTCTTCAGAAAATACCTTTCCATGAATATCTCTTGAAATAGCTTCCTTAGATAATAGCATACCAAAGCGTAGATATGTGTGAGCTAATTGGGTAAGCGCTTCATTTCTTAACAGTGGATCAGGCCCTTCGCCAATTTCATTCAGCTCAACTTTGGCAGCTTCATAATATTTCAGAGATTTGGTGTACTCCATTTTCGCACTTTTCATCAGTTGCTTGTATCCATAACCATGCTCGCCGAGCACTTCCATTTTAGATACCAGTTCCTCAGCCAAACTTCTTCGGCCATGACCTAAATTACAGTTAATTAGTATGATATTCGTATGGTCAGATACTTTTCTAAATGCTTTTACAGCATCTGCAAAAGATAGCTCAGCACGGAGAAGATCTCCTCTGTCAAGTCTATGCCTTCCCAGTTCATTAAAGACCCATCCTGCTTTTTTAACAACAAACTGCAATTCTGTTGGACTAACAGGAAAACCCTCCATTGCCTCCCTGGCAGCATCATAACAGCCAATGGCAGCCAAGAGATTGTGTTCAACGTCTCCAACTTTGGGACTCACAAGAAACCTGAAAATGCCACCATTCTTCACCTCAGGTACATCTTTACTATCAGCTTCAAACCCAGATTCTACGCAGGTCTCCACAGTGTGCTCATCCTCTTCGATATTGAAAGCTACGGATGAAAAAGGATGTCTGTCTCTCTCTTTAGGTATCTGCCAGTGCTCACTTCCAGAGACATCGGTTTTCACTGTTTTGCCCTTGGAATTGCCCTCTCCTGACTTTGAAAATGATGCTCGCTTACACGTCTTCATTTTTGGTTTCCCGATATTTTGCCTGCCAAAGACACGGGAGGCAGCATCTCCACAACTACTACTAGCGCTGTTTCCACTGGTTGCCCTGTCACTCCTGCAGCTACAATTTATCAGTGAACAAGTGCTGCAATTTTCCTCGGATTGACCCAGCTTCTTTTTAAGCCTTTTTACCTCTTTAATAACATCTTCTGACACACATAATTTAGAGTCCACTGTTTTACTTTCTTCTCTTACTGGTATAGCTTTATTCGCTATCCTATGGTGCTCAATATATACATCTCCAACAAGCATCCAAGCCTTAGACCAGAACAAATATTTGGCTGAAAAATTATTTGAGGAAGGGTAATCTTCCATGAGATCGGAATTCAAATCCCGCAAATTGTCTATGGTGAAATCTGTTCCCCTGTAACCATTTCCGAAGTTTGTATATGATGATGAGCTGCTAACCATTGATGAAATAAACTGAGAGCCTTCTAGCTGTTGAGGCATAGATCCATACAAAGAACATGCCAGTTTAACAATTTTAAGAGCTTGATCTAGCCGGCCATCATCTTTATACGCCTCTCCAAGGGCCAAATAAGACTCTCCCAACAAAAGAACAAGTTTCCACATTTTACCATCCATCCTTGACTTGGGTAACCATTCTTGAATATCACACACTTCAATACAATCAGTGTCACCACAAGCACATACAGAGAAAGAGCTAGGCGGTAATCTATCATGAACTTCGTTGCCATCGTCAAGCGAATGTCCAGCATTTTGTAGTTGGCGCTGCCACCTGAGAGATTTTATAGCTTGAGATAGGTGGTAAATTGCAGCCAACTTAGAAGAGACTGGATCAGTAACAGTCTGGACCAAGTGTGCCGGCGGTGGAGATATCTGGGACACAGCCAGGTCATGTATTCTCCCTGGGACAGAAACCATCGAATCTTCCATATCAGCTAACTCAAAGCCATCTTCGTCTCTTTTCATTGATAAGTTTCCTTCCATTCTCAACAACCCAGATACATCAGGTGCCGCAGACAATTTGACTTCATTAAAAGTCATATCCCTGCACATTGGCGAATGACATTGAGCGCTTGATTCGAACATTCCCCCAGACGACACAGAAAAGTCATCTTCCACATCAGTGACTGTGACTGCAGACTCAAGAAGAAAAGATTCTGTTGTCAAATCCAGTTCCTCCTCAGAATTCAAAATGAGCCTGGCGAATTGTTCATGAGCATGTGCACAGAAAACCTGTGTTTGAACGTCAGTTCATCATAAGGAACAGTAGAAATGTAAAAATATTAAAAATTTCAATGTGTGCCGAATCTGCATACCAAGTGGTGCTGCTCACACATAATGTCCAAACACTTCTTGAAGAATTTTGCACACTTTGCTTTGTTATCAGCTAGCTGTGAAAAAATGGGCAATTAAGTTGACTACAATATATTGAACACAATCAATCACGGTTCACAAGTAAACTGAGTCGATTTTGTTTTTCGATACCTTTGAAAGTGACAGCCTATGTCCGATGCGGCACAAGACAGTTCCTAGGGAGAATAATGAATTCCTCCTCCACTCATGCATCAGTGATGACAAAGGACTACCTGAGTCATGAGCTGTGGGTGAATGATTCTCAGGTACCACCGACAAATTGAAAAGCTGTAAAACTTCGTCCCCAGCATTTCTATAGAGCTGACAATGTAAACCAAAAGGCTAAATTGTAATCGAAATAGGAAACAGTAAACAATTGGAAGAGAACAAAGAGGTGGCGTCATCCATATAGAGAAAGATGACACGTAAAATGATATTTAACTTTTCAGACAACAGCAGATAGCAAAATGATCATGCCATGAAATCGAAAAGCTATACCCAATATGCACCAGGATCTTGCTTGCAGTTGTCCTGGAGAAATCTCAACACTGAAAGGCCATTTTGTTGAACAATTTGTGGATGAAATGCTGGAATGCCATCTTCAGATATCCCTTTGAGTAAGAATATGTCATCTGTCTTCAAAAGTTCATACCCTTGGACAACACCATTTTGATGATAACAAATTGCTAACTCAGGAACACTTGCCATGACATTATCAAGCCAAGCTTCAAGCCACGTCAATGGAGTAACCTATCAGAATTAACAAAAAAACATAAGAGGAAACAATTATGTAGCTCATGAAGAACTCATGGTACGAAATTATTACCTGTCTAGCAATGTCCCACAAGTGTAAGCTCACTGCAACATATTTTTCATTACTGAATACAAGCAAGTCACTTCCCAGAAGCATCCGAAAATTGTGAAATTGCCAAAACAAAACTCTTTGAAAACCATTATTCCCAATCTCCCTGCATTTATCCGTATCTTGAACTGGGCACCTGGTCTTCTCGCCAACCATTGAAGCTTTTTGAATAGGTCCCTTTTTCTTAATGGTTGGCTTGTTCTTGCTGTCCCAAAAGAATTTTTCATGACGGCTATTTGAGTACTCACCAGAGCGACTACCTTTGACACTCTGACCAATAAATTGCCCCTTCCCAATATGAGAACTGGGCGAAGACACAAAGTTACCATCTCCATGTCCTAATTGTCCAGGCAGGAATGTAGAGCCTGTGCTTCCTGAGTGTGCATGATGACTTGGTGGGCAATCACAAGCCTCAGCTCGGACTGAATGCATAGCAAAGTTTAAGAAAATCGAGGAATCAGGACTTTTTGATTGATTGGTTTGTCTTCTAAACATCTTCTCACTCTCTTCCACATCAGGCCTGTCATTACTCAGAAAGCTATAAGAAAATGATTTTAAACGTCAACAAATAGTACAGAAGAATGGACAACAGCATACCCTGTGTTTAAGATCAGAGTATCCCCAATTCGATGAACAGCAATAGATAACTGCGCTTTAGAGTAAGGTATCTTAAAAATTTGCTTCATTATATCGGTTGGGGCCACAACATCTATCTCATCATCATACTCTGTAAGGCCAGATACAGCCAGTGACTCACATTTTCTAGAAAGATTATGATTGACTGAACCATTTTCCCAATGCAAATCTGCAGAAGCATAAAAAAAATTATTTACACAAGGAGAAACTGAAGAGGTATTAAAAAATTATAAATGCGTCCACGACTAAGCTTTCATGCGTTCTGCTGGAGCAAATACTTTTCAGCAATTTGTGTAAATATCCCATACCCTTCTAGCATAATAAGCACTTCAGGTGCGATCCTGCAGGTTCCACTTTCACAAAAACTTATAATACACAAACAGATCTAAATTTCTAATGCCACACCTTTACGATAATTTTTTCTTTCCTTGGAAATAGATTGTCACAAAACGGAAAATGCACTTAAACTAGGTCAGTCCCCATACTGTCCCGAGCAGATAGTCCCCTTCTAGTCATAAACAAGAAAAATGCAGTGGAAGAAACTCAAAAGATGACAAAAGAGCATTGAAGGACGATCTGGACCATTGAATACTGGATATCAGTGGAAGCTCCTTTTTCTAGGAGGTGTGCTACCAAACTGGCAAACTCGGGGCAGGATAAATGACAGAATGAAGGAAAAAAAGACTGGGAATTCTTACCTTGGGAGTGAAAATATTGCCCCAAACATTGAACGCAAGGAAGATTCTTTATAAGCTCTCTTAGTTCACCAAAACCTCATTGTTTGCAAATAATTGATACACTGAATACTTTTTGACCGTGTAACAAAAACAGAAAGATAGAAAGGCATGCCATTGATCTTCGATGAAAAAAAAAGGCAGTTAAAAATCATTTGTTCTTCAACTGAATGCTCTTACATCAGTGGATCCCTCCTCGTAACACCAATCAAATAATGTCCTATACTATGTGCTTCATCCAAATGGGAAAAAAACGCAAACAAAGATCATTCTTCCCCTCAAAAAATCATTTCATCAATTGTTCAACTGGAAAAATCACTTCAACTGATGATAGTCCATCCATAGAATGATGATGCCCCTGTAATTTGCCTTAATATTCTACATGCTCCTCTTTATCGTAATTTTACACCAGGATTCACTCAGAACCTCTGTGATCGGAAGAATTTTGAATATTTCTCGTATATACACGTTTTATTCCAAAGTCCATTATTTAGTCTGAGATTTTTTTCGAATCTCATCGAAAGTAGTAAAGAATTTCAACTGAGGTCTTTATATTAGCAATAAACTAGCTCATCATTCAGATAACACTGATACTTCATGCTGCCTTCAGTATGCTGCTGATGATGATTATATCAATTGTTCCTACAGTGCTCCATTTCACAAAAATATATGACGGATTCTCTAACAGCAATTAGTTGACAGCTTCTAGGAGTTGGGAGATGTTTTAACGAGCTAGGGAAAGGGGATCATAAAACATGGCATCTTATCCTCCACGGAATCCTTTGAAATAGGTGGAATGAGCAGAGCAATTTGCATGTTCAGGTGGTAGAAATCTTTCTTTCATATGTTTAAGGATTCTAATGAAGGGGCTCCTGTTACCGTTCCAGGGCATTTTTAGCTCCTGTCAAGGGGCTGCCTTAGATTTATTTCTGTAGCTCTTGCATGGGACGGTTTTCAAAGCTCATTGTACTAGTGTGTCCCTTTAATTGTTTCTCGCATCTAGTTTATTAATATGAGGTACCATCAGATTTAAATGTATACACTAAAGATTTCTTCTATATTATTTCCATAAAAGTCTGGTACAGGACTCCTTCTGTCATTGAGTCCTTCGGTCATTGAGTCCTTCGGTTATTGATATTAAAGCCCCCAAGAATTGAGATGGAAGCAATCGATTCCAATTAGAGGGTTACGCAGGGTCTGGAAGTATACCGAAAGCATGGATAACGCAATCACTTTGCACAAATTGCCCTTAAAATGACACAAAATTAGTAGAAGGAAGAATTCAGCAACGGAAGTCCCCCCTAAAACTGGTCGTTTCGGAGGTTGGTGGCCCCAACGTACATTTGGGCCATGTCATCGCAAAATTTTCCTTTAAAATTTCAGAAAATTCACAATGGAGAGCGTGAGGAAGCGTATAAATAAAAAGGATAAGAGCGGAGAGAGACTAGAAGCCGGACCCGCTTTGGCAGAGGCATGAAAGACCTTCTCCGGGATATTTGGAAGCAGAGGAAGAGTATTAAGGTCGGTCTCCGTCGGCAGCATCTGGTAGCGTGGAGCCGCCATCCTGTCAACGGTACGAGCAAAACAAATCAACAAATCCAGAAACTAAATCAAGGAGAGAACAGGAACCGGTGGAACGAGAAGAGAGATCATGTTACGTTTGGGACGATGAAGGGACAAGCGCGGAATGCGGGAGCGAGAAGGACATGGCATCGGCGACAACTGGAAGGGTACCGCATAGGAAACCGACGGGCTTGGGACTGGCGATCTCCAACCTCCCCACGCACTGGAGGAGCTCCTCCGACATCTCCATGGCCCCACGCCTTCCGCGAAGCCGCAGAATGGAGAAACCCCGACACGCCCTCGTTAGGGTTCAGGTTCCAAATCCGAATTCCTTTCGGCCCGGCGGCCAGTTTGGCGAAGCTCTCCGGAACATTCGCGAAACCACTGAAGCAGACTTGCCCAACGCAAAACTGCTGAAGACACCACGAGTGGGTCCGTCGGTGAGACCAGAATGCGTGCTTCAATTGGGCCCAGTAATAATAGTAGTGAGGCCCAAAAAATCCCTTTGTGTGGGCCCATAGGGGCCCACCCCCGTCATTGATTTCCCCTCTCAGATGATTAAATGGAAGTTCATAACGGTTGGTTAGGGTTCCCTCTAACTGCCCCTTGGCCGGCCGGCCCGCCACCGTGGCCATGTGGGCGGCGCCGCCGTCGTAGTGCCGTGTACCCCGCCGTCCCCCTCCCTGGGCGAGGGGATTTGCGCAAAAAATATTCGGGCGACGGTATCAAGTGCAGGAAATTACAGGGACATGATAAAATCCCCCCGCGACATTACAAAATACTCGCCTCATCTGAGACATATCCGATAGAAGGGTTTTCCGATTACTTGGGCCCACTCGCTCGCCGTTTCTGGCGTTGCTGAGTGAGCGAGGCACGTGCCGATGCACGTGGGAATCCGAGGAGCGGCTCGAAATACTTCTTAAGGGAGTAGGGACCACCTCGCGACAGCTGTCGCCGATGTGGGGGGAGTGGCGGGAGTGACGGGACGATACATGTGGCCGGACACTGAAGAACGTCGCCCGGGGCACCAGCGCCGTGCGTTAACCACGTTCCGGGAGGTATTAGAGCGTAATTAATAATTTTGACGAATATTTGACGATAATATTCAGGGAATAGTTAGCGCGTCTGACGTTTAATCAATCTCCCTGATCTCTATGTTTTCTGTATTTATCTATGCGTCCAATCCACTGCGTGGAAGGGACAGTCGAATCCAATGAGAAGACCACGTGCTTGCCAAGATGGACGATAATATCTATCACTGCCTGTACACGTGGGCAGCCGCGAAGATGCGCGCAGAGAGAGAGAGAGAGTGAGAGAGAGGAAAGGAATTAAAGTGCATAATGGCTTATGATCATTTACATTTCGAACGTGAGGGGTGTAAAGTTACTGCGACTTTGGCGTGCGTGCGGGGCGGCAATCTTCGCACGTGCAGAAATGTGGGGCAGCCATCCTCGGGGCCACGTACGACTGACTTCCTCAGTACGCCCCTCAGCAGTGCCTCCACGAGGCAATGTCTCCCTCCTCTTCGAGTCAACTGACGACGTCGCAGCCGTCTTCACCGTTGTCTCTGTTAATAAGAAGGTCGTACAGCGTGGTCCCCAGCGCGGCGTGAGACGACGAGGACGCTGCCCACGAGGACCGTCCTCCGCCGGCCGTGGCTTTCAGCGCCGCCGGTCCGCCGGGGCCCTTGAATGCTGCCCTCTGCCGCCGCGTGTGGAGAGAGAGAGAGAGAGAGAGAGAGAGAGAGAGAGAGAGAGAGAGAGAGGGGAGAACAAGAGGCCCACGCGAGGTATAAGACGAAGACCAGAGAGCAAAAGGGAGGTTGTAGGGGATCTGATCATGGTCGCTGTGAGCTCAGCTCCGACATGAATGGCGCGGCAGCAAAGGGGAAGAAAGGGACGGCGATTGTAGTCATGTTGTTCTTCGTCGTCGTCGCCTTCCTCGCGAGGAGGCCAGAGGAAGCAAAGCGTGAAAGGGAAGGTCCTCTGGATTGCGACACCCCAACCTCCGCGCTGTTCGCGCACTTCGATAGGTCGGCCCCCGCTTTTTCACCGGTGAAAAGGACGCCCAGTCGGCGGCGAGGATGAGAAGTCGTCGGAGGGTTCAGGGAATGTAATTATTTAGGGGCTCTTCTCCTTCTTCTTCTTCGGTGTTCTACCAGACCCAGAGCTCTTGACTGGTAGGGGTTGCGGCCGTTTGGGGGAGATTAAAGGATGGGCGGGGAGGGAGAGTTATGGAAAGCGATGAGAGCGCTGCATTATAATAATGGATTATTGTCGTCTAAAGCTCCTCAAACCAGACCTAAATAAGAGGGAGAGTAGCACGAGCGAGGCCAAAGGAAAGGTGGGAGCAAACTCCAGCTAGCTAGCGGCCAATACCAGACAGCCTTCTTCCTCTTCGCCCATCCATCTTTGTCTGCCTGTTTAGGAGGGGACGCGATGAAGGAGGCCTCGTCCTCCCCACACTTGTTCGTCGGGAATACTCCCACTGCGAGAGCCGCCGCCTCCGGATCCCCGGCGGCGCCGCCGATGTCTCCATCCTTCTTCTCCTCTCCCCGATCCTCCGCCCACTCGTCTAACTCGTGTTCTTCCAACTCCTGCCACCTCAGCTCGCCGCCGGCGCCTTCCTCCCCGTTGCACTGCTCCTCTGCCGTCCCCTTCTCCTGGGAGAAGCAACCGGGTGTCCCCAAGCAGGTGCAGGGCTCCAGCGACCGCCAGCGGGGCTCCGGCCAGAGGCTGCCTCTCCCGCCGCCCCTGAGATCCAACAGCGAGCCCTCGCTCTTGATCCCCAGGAAGAAGAGGGCCCAGCTGGCGTTCATTCCAGATCCCTTCGCTTTGGCGCTGATGGAGTGCTCCAAGGCGGACCGCTGCGACCGATCGGAGGGCGACGATCTCCCGCGGCTGTACTCGAAGGGAATGACGGCGGCGACAGCGTCGTCCAAGATCATCGGCAGACGGCGGCGGACGGCAGCGGGCCTGCTCGGCTTCCCGGATTTTTACTCTTCCTGCAAGACGACGTGCTCCGTGGCGGATTCAACGGTTCTCGTCCCCCGGTCCGGCCGGGGAATGGCAGCTCCTCATAGTTTTCTCAGCCGGCGCGGCGGATGAAGAAGACGGCGGTGGCGGTGGCCCCGGGCCGGCTGCGGCGTATCTCGCCCCGGAAATTAGTACATAAATAAGCGTCGACCGCGATTATCGACCTCCTTGTGCTTGTTAATTACAGACTGTGCGACCATATCATCCGCTCCGGTGCTCTCTCTTTCCCCATCCTTCTCCTGGATCTCTCTTGGTCGTCAGCACGCCCTTCGTCCCCTCTGAGTTTCCAAGGATATGGGTCGGGGAAAGCACACGCATCAACTGGGTTGCCTCAAAATGTGATCTTGTGTCCTCTCTCTTCTCTCCCTTTCCGAGTCTAGACTCTCCGTCTTCCTGTCTATCTTCGACGAACGCTACGGGTACCCTCTCTCTCTGTCTCTTCTGCGGAGACTGGAAGTCGGTGAGAACCAGACGATGTTTGGCTATTCGTTTTCCGTGGCAGCACGGGGTCTCTGTGCGGCCTGTTCTCTGCCCAATCTGCTCCGCAGGGGAGATGAGGACAACTGCGCCGCCCCGTCCTTCCTTTTCCCCTCTCTCCTCTGCATTGATTTCAGAGCGGAGCTCCATTCCCCACGCGGATCGTGTCGTGTCGTCTCTCCCCCCGGCTCTGCGCAGAATCCCCGGCAGCATCTTCGAGCGCTGCTTCGTCTGGTTCGCCTGCGATCATGTGAACGGAGACGCAGCCCGTAGCAGCAGAGGCGGAGGAGCAATAACGGTGGCGTGAGGGAAGGGAGCAAAGCTGCCACGGGAGATCCGCCGGCGAGAGAACAGTCAACCGAGCGCAGAGCGTCCGTGACAACCGTGACGGAACTGTCGCTTTCCTGCTCTTGAATCGGCCGATCTGGTTTAGGAGGATCTGGTTGGTGAGCACTCGCCAACGGAGCTCCACCGGCGGCGGCGGAAGAAGACAATCGTTTTCTCCGTCTAGTCTGAGGATGGTTAGGTTGGTCAGTCACCGGAAAAATGGGTCCGAGGCCCTAAAATTACGGGTCGGTCAACGGGTCTAATCGCTCGATAGACTACTACATACGAAGTCCGTTGTTGACGGCAGCTCTGGCGGGCACCAATCCGAAGATCCGCCTTCCGTATCCGTATGTAGAAACGGACTGTGACGAGATAAATCTCTACCACATGGTCAGATATGTCCGGAACGCGACGAGTCGGTAGGGGGATGTCAGGTCGCGCGGATATATTTCCATTATTTATTGATTTTATAATATGCCGATGAAAAAGTATTTTTTAGTCAATTTGTAAATTTTTGCACATCTTTCTTTTGGCTGCTCACTGCTGAAGTTTTCCCGCGCCTTCCGGGGTATAAAAAAGGCGGGAATGCTCCTCTCTCCTGCTTGCACTGACTGTGTATCGAGAGATGGCCGGGTGGGTTCCGGCGACTCCAAGAATCGATCGGCGCCTGCGTGTGGAACGATGGAACGTTTACTTATTACGCCCCTTCCGGAATTGGGATATGAGCTTACTTTTTGATCGGCTTCCTCCTCCGAATTTTGTTTTCCTCTGTAGGTCGATCTTCTTCTTCTTTCCACACATGCACCCAGAGAGGAAGGCCCCGGTTCCGGCGATTTGACGATGTGAACGGAGTCTGTTTGACCAATCGATCCTACATCGTTTTCGTCGCCGCCGGGATTGAGATTGCTGGCCACTTTAAGGATATCCTTCCTCCTCTTGCTTACTTTTCCGCCCTAGGTTTCTATTTCGCCACCGACGGATGGGGTTCCCCTGACGACGTCTTCACTTCCTGATACTGTAATCGGATAGAATCGGGGATCCTATCGTCCTGGGACGACATGCGTCGAAAGTGGGACGTGAGTCCGATTTTATGGTCTCCTTACTTCGCATCTCGTTTTCCATATTAGATTGGTTACTCGTCTTCTTGATCTTCTTCCTCAGGAAGAGCTGGAGGTCGTTTTAATTTCAGCGTCATCGATTTCATGACCGGGACCGTGTAGATCCTATCCCTATTTCGCTGTCTTTGAAATCGGCACAGAAGCCGACTTTTACGGTCGCCTTCCCGTTCCGTCTTCCACCTTGGACTGCAGTTACTCCGGCGGCGCTCCCTGAAGCTTTCCGTTTCTTCTTTGCGCACAAAATTCTTCTTCTCGTCTCTTCGCAATCGACAGCTATTCTGGAGAGCAATATAATGCGGTGTGCTGGCGCCGAGTCCATTCGAGTTATTCGTCATTCTGCCATTTTGGATCTTTCTGGCATCCCCATCCACATACCGACGAGGGAGCCATGACTGCTCAGGTTTCTACTGGTGCATTAGTCGTGCTAGTACTGTACGCCACAGAATTGTTCTCGGTCCTCAACAGGTTCAGAACGAAGAAGATACCCGCTCATTCTGTGCAGCCGCTATCTGGCCGTGGCCGGATGATATTCTCTGCCCTGCTGGAAAGTACCAGTGCCGACCACTGCCGGCGAAGGGGCGGCCCTGCAGTGCACCGTGGGTGGTGATCCATCCACATCGGACAGATCTCGTGATGAGGAGACAGTCGTGGAGGACATGGCAGGAGTGCAGTGATAACACCTCTGCAGCAGACGTCTTGGAGGACGTGGGCCCCGCCGCAGTGTTGCCGTCGCTGCCATGGACTCCGGCGAAGCCCCTGCGGTGAGGCAAGGTCCAACGAAGATCGCTGCTGCTACACAGATCGGGTTAACATCCATGGGAGATTCGTCTCTCCTCACCCATCTCTCCTGGGAGGGCGTACAAACCTTTCTTTCCCCGGCATACAAGATCAGTGAACATGAAAGGAGCAGAGGAGTTCCCCAACCCGCTGATGGGGGACGAGGATGAGCTGGCTTGGGGGGAAAATCGCGAATGCAGCGGCGATAAACATGGGAAAGGTCACTAAGGTACGTGATCCTGGCGGAGATCAGGGGTAAAGGTACAGAGGCAAAAGATTTTCTGACCTCCACTACAGGAATTGGTGTTAAGTGAGTGAGTCAATCATTTCATTACTACATGTCAAGTACAAGGCTTAATGCACACACAACCTCAAGCCACGTGCTAGTCTTACTAACTCAGAACTTTGGAAAAAAAATAAATCAGCTTAGTTTAAATGGCCATCCTACAAAGATTATCAAGAAGATTGGAGAAATCCTACTTTGAAGGAGGATGTATCCAGACTAATGCCATCTGAGTCAGAAGAAGAGACATGCCCACAACAATACCACACGTTCCTTCCCCTCCCAAGAAAGAATTTTGAAGCCACGCCTAAGACGAGGGGGATTCATCAACAAGAACCACCTCTAGTCCAAGCTTTGCCCATTCCTTAGCTAGGATGTGATCCCCGTAGTAGCTCATACATTGAAGAAAACCCAAAGCAATAATATTCACTACTACTGCCATACAGTGAAACAAGTCCACTCAGTTTTATGAAAACCGTGGGGTTTGCATGATGAATGCAGTCGCAGATGCATAAGACGTACTAAAAATTTTCTTCAAGAAAGAGACTTAGCAAGAATGATGCAATGAGAACCAAGTTCTTTGCCCCCGAAATTTCCTCATTTGGGTAATTTTATAGAGTTTTCATCCGACTTCCAAAAATAAACAAAAAAGGGTAGCATCATGATGATGTTAAGGAACAGCAGCTCACCCTACATTGCCTATTATTAAGAACATCTATGCCAAATGAGGCATTGTCCTCTATATAGTGCAATCACAATGGGGATATATCAAGGGTGGGTCTTAAGAAATCATTTCAGCAATTGCCAAACACAAGAACACTGCATGAGAACTAAATCAACAGCCGGCCGCACAACTTTCATCATCTCCTTTTCATCAATTACACAGATAATCTCCACTTGCATACCTGTTGTTTGCCAGATAGAAGACGTCACTACCTTCAGAGACAGGCTTGATGGAGACCCCAGATAAAGTACTCAGTCCCTGTGCAGAAAATTTCACCATCCCAAGTACCTCAGCTTCGGAACCGTCTCCAGCATCCTGATCAACAGGCATGCGGGCTCTCAGGCGGCCTGGGGGCCCGTTAAGGGGGATGTCGGGGATGTGCCACCGCAGCTCTCTCTCCTCCCTACTCAGAACCGCCTTCGGGGACACCGTCAACAATGTTGGGTCAACAGGTAACTTCAGGATGAAGGTAACATCAGTCAACGGCGAGGATAATTCCGGATTAGAGGCATACTGGATCATGACTGAAAGCAAAGTCCCACTGTGACGCTTCACCAGGCGGACCCTCAGCGGGATTGGAGTGAACCGTGGCTGCAGACTGAATTTCACGAGGGGAATGGGCTGCTCTGCAGATGGAGTACGCACGTGAAACATGCCATTCCCCAGGCTGCTGACGTGAGAGGCCTGCATTGCGACCCGCTTCACACCAGGAGTGGTTTCAAACTTGAAAGAGAATTCAGTCTCCTTGTCACCTGCTTGCTTCGGAGGCAGGGTTTTGAGGTATACAACTCCCTGAAATCCCACCCGGACAAGAATGGATTCCCTGAACTCTGCGCTGATCTCTTCGGCAATGTACATCTCTGGGCCACTGACTGCTTTCTTGGTCACCAGCTGGTTCTCCAGGGGGATGTCCTTGGTGCCTCCGTTCTCTGCTGACCCTGTTTTCGTCTGGCCAGAAGTCAATAGCTGAAGAACTGCTGCGTCGGGATCCTTGGACGTCTTCTTCACGGTGGTCAAAAATTCTGATGCGTCGAGACCGCCACCGAAGGAGCTGTCAAACCCTTCAAAGGTCGATGACAATGAGGATTCTTCCTTGCTGAATTCGATCCCGCCATAATCACCTTCGAATCCTTCGACCCCGATGAAAGTCGACTTCGTTGCTGCTGCAGGGGGGAGCGTCGTAACCTCCAATCCAGCAAGGGCTGAAGTCGGATCGGATGAACCCGAAGGATCCTTACTCTTCTTGAACCCACCGACCAAGGCTTCCTCTGGGGGTTTGTTGACTAACTCGCTCGCTGCAAAAGGATCCTTCTCCGCTGGAGTCTCCTCTTCCGTCTTCTGCTGATCCTTCTGCTGCTCGTCCGATGATGGCGGAACGATGGCCGCCGATATCTCGTCCCCCGCTGCCAGCGTCTCCGGCGGTAGCTCAAAACGGGAGTTCGAGAAGCCCTCGAGAGTCACACGCCGCTCTACCGCCATTGCTTCCGGAGCACCAGCCCATGTGTCAGCTCCCCGCACGCGATTCTCGGTTTCCACGGCAGAATGAACCATCTTGGCTACACCTTCCCCGTGGATGGACGAGAGGATGTAAGCCAGACGGACAGCTCCGACTCCCCGGAGCACAATATCAAGGGCCATGTAAACCTCTGGGTATTTGCGGTAGAGCTTCTCCGCTGTGACATCGACGCCGCGGCAAGCGGCGACGACTATACTCACTGCCTGGTTGACCGTGTTGATACAATCGAAGATGTTGTTCGCTCGGCCATCCTCGTCCCGATCCGCCGTCGTGATGCCCAAGACGTATATGCCGTTCACGAGACGGTAGACGATGCGGTACTTGCTCTCGACGCCGACGACGACCTGGCCGCTGGATGCGGCGAGGGGATCGTCACCTAGGGCGGAATCAAGGTCGTCCGAGGGAGGCGCTGCGGCGGCGGCGGAGGAAGACGACTGCGACTGTTTCCCTGAAAAGAATGCGAGACGCGTCTGGCGGAAGGCGGAGAGGGCGACGAGAGCGCGAGCCGGTGGAAACCATTCTCGCGTCTGGAGGAGGATATCCGATCCATTGGAAGGTTGCAGGGCCAGAGCCAGGCACGCCATCCCGATCTAGAGGAAGGACGAGGAAAGATCTAGTGTTTCCTCTCTCCGTCTCTGGGCGATCGCTGGCTGCACATCTTCTATTCCGCCATGTCGCCGGCGTCGGTACCAGTTCTCTCTCTCCCTCTTCTAGATCTGGAGGAGGTGGGAGACTGGTGTTTGGGGCCGCTTCTGCGAATTCATTCCTCGGTTAAAAATTCGAGGAAAGAGGGACCCAACCGGTTTTGGGTTTATGGACCGGCCCAGATATCTGAAAATGGGCTGGGTACAAACGAAATATTTGTGTTTTGTGTGTAGAAAAAAAATCGTCTAAAAAAATTGGAGAGCAGGGGGTCGCGGAGAACAGAGAGGGGAACGTGAGAGTTTGTTGATCGTTTGTGGAGAAGCGGAGATGGGGAAGACGCCGGTGCGGATGAAGGCAGTGGTGTACGCGCTGTCGCCGTTTCAGCAGAAGGTGATGTCGGGGCTGTGGAAGGACCTGCCGTCCAAGATCCACCACAAGGTCTCCGAGAACTGGATCAGTGCCACCCTCCTCCTCACCCCGCTCGTCGGGACCTACACGTGCGTAAACCCTCAACCTTTATCGAATCATGCTCCGACAATGTCCATTGTTTATTCTCCTATTTTTTCCTCTTTTTCTTCAAAGCGTTAGTCTATCTACGGGTCTCGTGAGTCTCTCCCCGGTGGGTTGCGATGAAACCCTTGCATGTTTATTTTCTGATTTTTCTCAAGATTTAAAGCGCATTCGTTTCAGTTCCTGTTGCAAAGTGGTTTTCCATGATGTGGAAAGGGTAGCTGTTTCTTGACGCAACCGTTGAGACATTCCACATTTATAAACCACGGCACGATTTGGCTTTGTTGTTGGCGGATGATGCGTTGTATCCTTATAGCAAGAGAATTAAGATACCTTATCTTCTCGTTGCCTCCCTTCTTAATGTCTGTGCGTACTCCGGTTCTTAATATCGTGTAAATCTACACGATAATCAGCTCAGCTTCGAGGTTGCATTTGACATTTCTGTAGCTTGATGGTGATCAAAAAAATCCAAAAAAATAGTTTCATAGCCATTCAACCGTGATCAGAGTGGCCTGAGAGTCGAAGGTCCTTTGGAGTTTACTCAGCTGATGGTAGCATAACCTGTTTGGTAAAAAGCGTGGGGATGATGGATGGAATTTTCCATCAGCGTCTGATTCTAATTGAGGAGAGAACCGGCACGAGGTAAGAGATTTTATGCCGACATAGCAGGAGGAGACTTTGTCGCATATCTAGAGATTCAATCTTCAGAAAGGTATGCATATGAGACTTGGGCGAGTCGATTTTCCATATTTTTATGGTTTTCTAGACCATGCCGGCTCGTTTTTTATGCCAAATAGTTATTCTGGTATCATGACGTATCCAACAGACAAAAGGTGAAATTATTTAGATGTATCTCTAGGGAGCACCATTGGTCTAAAAAATGAACTTACATCGCATGTCGGTGAATCAAGGGAACGATTATGAAGAGATGAGTTGGCATGAATTCTCTTATGACTTGCGAGCTAACTTTTACTCCTATGAATTTGATTACCTCGTGGGGAAGTTTGCCGAATTACAACAAATGAGAACCGTGTAGGGGTACTGAACTAATTTTAGGCTCCCTCCATTATATCAGGAGTTTATCTAGGGCCTAAGAAGAGTCCAACCCGTCAGCAAGGTGTTGCAGCCCAAGAATGTGCGTGCTACTCTGAGGCAGCCAAGCTGCACAAATTTAAAACCAGTTGGAACAAGGGAAGCGATATTCAGAGTCTATTGGCTATTCTTAGAACAAAATCCGAATTATGTGTATAAGCTGACCTACACCTGGGAAGAGGCAAGAGGGAAAGGCCTTGCTTTTCCTGTGAAAACACTGCAGTATTTTTGATTGAGGCATGAGAAGACGAAAGGATAAGAGGGAGAAATAGGAAAAGCTCTTCCTCCGCCCTTCCCTTCATTTGTCTTGTATTAGGATATATCAGGGACCTCTAATGGCCATGCATCATGCTAAATGGGAAACAGGAAGGTTGAATAGTGCTGCTAGAAGTTAAGTTTGGAAGTGTTCATAAGTTTGTTGATCCATTTCTTGTTGATCAGCTAAGTTGACCAACTCAAGATTATTTGATTAATGTTATGATTACCACCACCTCAAATTGAATTGTGAAAGTGTGTGAAGCCAAGTCCTAGCTATTAATTATAGGAATCATCATTGTTGAAGATTTCAACTTCCTTCTCCTTGGGGATTCAGATATTCTGGTAGGGGGCATATCAAAGGCTAATATTTTTCAAGGAAGTTTCTCTGTTCGTAAGTGGTAGTCTACAGGGATTTCAACCCTGAATGATGTGCTGACGCAATTCTGTTTGTAGATGAAGGATAAATAATTTCTGTGAGGTCGTACAAGTATGTTTACTCTTTAGAAATCTGCAATGGAGGAAGCTTACCATTGAAGCTCTTCAATAGGGAATAATTACTCTTAGAAGTCTATAATGGAGAAGCTGACCAGCGAAGCTCTTGAATATGAAATAATTAGAGACACCACGAGTCATTTTTCTTCATTAGCACTATTAGTGGGGGAAATAATGGAACGTGGCCGATGTCTTTATATTTTTGGAGCGTTAATGAGAATACCAACATCGGTAAATTTCTCATATCCTTAGTAGATGCGCTTTCAAGTGAACTTGAACAGGTTGTTACTCAAATCTTAGGTCTTGCTACTATCAGCTTAAATGGAAGAGGGTTGACATTCATGATAGAATTTCCCATCTAGGGTCACTGTAAATTTTTAGTGATATCCTTTAAAGTATCAATGGGTAACAAGGAGTTTTTCATCATATTTTGTTGTACAAGGCGGATTGGGAATCTCCTGTATGACATCTGGAGCTTTACTAAACAACTAGCTAAGGGATAAAAGATCAAAGTGCCATTTTTTGGTAACTAAGCTACGTTACCTAAAACACATCATTAACCAAAAGAGAGTGGGAATGACTACAAAAAGGTGGAGGGGATGTTCACCTGGCCCACTCCAAAAATATAAGGTTTATGAGAAGCTTTTTGGCTTAATATGGTTTTATGGAAAAAAAAATTGTGATCATAGTTTGTATGTTGACCTTATGAATGAGTTATTGATCATAGCTTTTTGGCTTAATACGAGGCTCAATTTGCGATTAGGTCACTCAAGAAAGCAATATCCAAACCTCCAGTCTTTGGCTTGTGCTCTTATTTCAAGCTATTTGCGATTGAATCTGATGATTTTGAATGGATATCTAGAGCATTCATACTGGATAACATACACCCAGTTTTCACGAGTCAAGCATAAAAGGGAGAATACCCTCTCTTGATCTATGAGAAAGTGGTGTATGCCATCATATTATTGAAAGGCAAATACCACTTCCCCTTGTGGCAAGGATTTCAAGTTGATTGGGTATAGGCTGAGAGGGAATAAGATTCTCAGTTAGATAAGGAATGTGACATTTGCTAGTGCAACAAATACGATTGATATCTCTACTTTGGTTCTACGGGGACCACTGACCTTGCCTGCCAAATTATGGATCAATATGAGAATAGATTTTATTGACAAGTAGCCGATTTTTAAGTGTTAATTTGTGATCATGGCGATGGTAGATGGGCTATTATAATATGATCATTTCATCATCTTCCCTCAACTTATTTAGGGGTCCATTAGTTTAGGTACATTTGTGGAGCATATTAGTTGAGAGAGACTTGCCTAGTGATTCACAACAGTGATTCTGTCCGTGCAAGTCAATTTTGAAGAGTACTGTTCGCATTACTACGCCAGACCCTCAAATTGATTCTCTTACTACCCCCAAATAGATGGGCAAACAGCAGTTCTCAGCCGAGCTTGATAAACATATTTGAGATGCTTATAGTCTTGAGAATGTATGGGTTGATTGATTCCTTGGGGGAGTAGTGTTATAACACCATTCACCACTCCTACCCAAAAATAAACCATTATTTCGTACATTGGAAATTTAGAAGGTTGCAACCAGTGAATCCTCGGTTAATTAATAGATATATGATATTATACTGGAGGAAAATTTGAGCAAAACGAGGGAGAATGAATAGATTAGCAGATAAGCATGAGCTAAATGACATTTTTCTGTTTGCGACTAATTTTACTAAAAACTGTTGCTGTATCGACATAATTCCCCAGTTGATCATGATTTTGGCCAATACTGGTGCTGCCACCTATAGAAGGCACGACCCTGTTCTCATGCAAAGAGGATTTTCCCAGCAGTGATTTATGCGTCAGCCTCAATCAGATAGAAGGTGACTTAAATGAAATTGAGTTCAATGGACATAGAAGATAGAACGATGCTCTTTGCTGTTATCTCCTGTCCGAAGAAGATCTCAATATATGATGAAGTAACGATGGTAGCTCGTTAATTTTATATAGGCTTTCTCATATTCTGTCGGAAGAGTTCTACAGGCTTCACTAATACAAGTACATACGAGTTTAGATATAGGGCGACTACTGCTTGTGATCAAGGGTTTGGCAATAGATTTTCCTGGGTCTAGCAGGGGAATAAGTGGAAGATTGTGGTCGACTAGAAAGACTGAATCTTGGCATTCAACTCCCCGATTTTAGAGAAAGAATGAGACTTTAGTGAACATTTGGATAGAAACAGAGTAGTTGGTATATCTCATGTGTAAAGCTGCTTCCTACCTTGAAGCATCGGCAGCAATCCCTCCACCAGGTGGCCCTAGATGTGATGGCTCATCATGGATATATATATATATATAGAGAGAGAGAGAGGGGGGGGCTTGATGGCCCAAAGAGGCAGACCTACGGCTGCGAATTCCATTTTAATTCCTCATGTTTCATTGGTGCAGGTATGTTCAGCAGTTCCAGGAGAAGGAAAAGATGGCGCACCGCTACTGAAGAGGATCGTTCATCTTTCTTTCTATTTTGGGGGGCCTTTTTTCTTCTTTTTTTTTTTTTCCTTGGGAGGACCAACGAACTATCTATAAGATGCCACCTGAACTTCCGCGGCTTGTTTTTTAATGCATTCTATTGAGTCCCCCTGATCTTCCAGGTCAACAGTCCCCGTAGAACCCGGAAACCTACACAGAGACAGAGACAGAGACATCGAGAGAGAGAAAGAGGGAGGATAGGGCCATTCACTGGTGGAGGAGGAAGATGTTGTACTCGACCACGGCATCCCCGGTTGTGAGATCCAATCGGTGAGTCGTGAGCCTGCAGTAACCTGTGGCGAACCTGAAGAGGCCGCTGCCGGCGATGACGGGCAACTCCCTCACCTTGGAGAAGGGGGTGTTCCTCCCCAGGAGGGTGATGGTGCTGCCCTTGTACCGGCCATCCGTGAAGACGAAGTTCATGGCCATGATCAGCCCCAGCTCTCTCTGCGACGCCGACACGTACAGCCCTTGTGCCCTCCCCACCAGCCTGGAGCTCATCTCCTGCCCTTCCGTCAGCGGGTCGTCCATCACGTACGCCGCGCCAAAGAACGTCGCCGAGGCGTTCGTCCTCGCCGCCCGCGCGATCTGCACGACGGTGGGGCTGCGCCCGCTGACGATGTCGTGAAAGTAGACGCGGAGGTGGCTCTGTCTCTGCGGGCGGATCTGCGGTGCCGGCCCCTCGCTTACGACGAAGCCGCCGACAGCTCCGCCGACGGCCGCGAGGGTGAGGCAAAGGACGGCAGCGGCAGTGAGGAGACTTCTGATCGTCATCTGGAACCTCTGGTGCGGGTGGCGCTCCCGGAGCTGCGACGAGGAGAGGGGATTTATTGAAGGGGAAAGATGGCCTGCTTTTCCTCCACCATCATCATGGAGGAAGCAGAGGAGTGAAGTAGAAGTCGGATAATCTTCGCAGATGCCTACAGCACGCAACACTCAAAAAAGCTCGAGCAACGACTCCTCCGATCGCAGGTTGGGGCTTCAATTGTCCGTCCATGGCGGATTTGGCGTCTCCGATCGCTGGTTCCTAGAGAGAAAGCGGTTCTGTTCTCTTCTTCCTGTTGCAGACGTTGATAAACCCCGAAGGCCGGTTAGTGGGCTTACTATCCTCTATTAACCCATTTAGCGAGGGGGCATCCGTCAGCCCAATGGCCCGGCATGGATGGTTCACGTCGATGGGCTCATCTGGAACGTCAAATCGATGTGCCCATGTCCTTCACTCGAAATTATAATTTTCCCTGGATTATTGTGGTAAATAAAAATATCCTAAGATGAGCTTATTCCCCGTCATTATTCCGAAAATTATCGCTCACAAGCTCCCTCGTCTCGGTGTAGGCGGTGATTGCATCCAGGGGCCTCAGCCAGAACAGCAGGGCCTTTGTTTTCGTATCTTCTTCTCTCGCTCTCTCCCCTGTTCCTTCCCTGCAGGCAGCATCCTCTCCCATGGCGTCGTTGGCGGCTCCGCCTCCGAAGCCGCCGTTCTCCCGAGGTCCGCACCTGCCGCCGAGCTCCACGGCTGCTTGGAAGCTCACCGCCGGGAGGAATCTCAGGGGAGGCCTGGCCGCTAACGCCGTGAGTTCCATTTTCCTCGCTTGAGAAAGTTGTAGCTGACATTTTTAGAACAGAGTGTTGTGCTGTGTAAACTGGCCTTCTTTCAGTGGAGACTTCTGTCCGTCGTGTGATGGTTCTCAGTCCCCTCTCTCCTGGACAATTAACGTTGCCATTCGATTTTGGAAGTCATCTTTCTTTTCATTTAATCTCGGAAGTGAAGAACAAAATAACATCGATGTTGATTCCTGCGAGCATGCGTAAAGCTCCAGGGAAAGAAACTTTGGCTTGGAAATCAGTCGCCACCGCGATCCGTTTTCGCTGTTAAGTACCGAGAGCATGGCTGATGATGAAAATGTTGCAGGTTGCCGGTGGATTGTCAGTTAGCTGGAACCAAAGAGAAAAAAATAGTGTTTTCAATGGTGCGGACGAGGATTTCCTAGAAGAAAATGTGTGGGATGAACTGGATTCCGATCTCTACTACTGGACAAAGCCGTTGCGTCCTGTGCAGGTACTTTTAGCTTTGGTCTCGTAAGAAGAGAAAACATCTGCTTCCTGCGTAGGTGCGTAAGAATTTGGTCCAGTGAAATGAAATTTCCTGTAAAATCTAGCGGTTTACTCGATCGGTACGTCTTATATTGCATGAATAGACTTGAAGTTGTGCTTATCATGACATCCACTCTTTTGTTCCCGAAGTGGTATCCTGGTCATATTGCGAAGACGGAAAAGGAACTCAAGGAGCAACTCAAGCTGATGGATGTGGTTATAGAAGTGCGTGATGCAAGAATTCCCTTGGCGACAAGTCATCCTCAGGTGAAATTCTACTTTCACAGGAATTACCTTTACTCTGCCTCCAAGCCCTTTTTGATCGAGACATCAAAATCTTGATTGAGCAGATGGACGCATGGCTTGGAAATCGGAAAAGGATTTTAGTTTTGAATCGTGAGGACATGATATCGTCTGCTGATCGGAATGCATGGGCCGAATTCTTTTCTAGACAAAATACTAAAGTCATCTTGTCAAATGGGCAGCTTGGAATGGTACTTCATTTACACTCTTTGTTCCATATTTTTGGCATGTTATGGCTATGCAGCTTATCATAACCTTGATTGCATGTGACTGAAGGGTTCAATGAAGCTGGGAAGACTTACAAAATCATTAGCTGCTGATGTGAATGTCAAGCGTAGAGCAAGAGGGCTCCTTCCTCGT
The DNA here is from genome assembly GCA_902729315.2 of Spirodela intermedia. NCBI lineage: Eukaryota > Viridiplantae > Streptophyta > Magnoliopsida > Alismatales > Araceae > Spirodela > Spirodela intermedia. The sequence goes on along the minus strand of LR746268.1, from coordinate 7,790,009 downwards.
CCAGTAGGTTTCGTAATTTTTTCTGCCATGGCGTAATTTCTTAACGTCACTTGGCAATCATAATCATGTGATCTCAATTGCATGTAATTTAGCTCTCAGTTTCTTTACATCCTCTTTGTGGGGATCCGTCCAATCACATGGTGGCAACATCTCACTCTATTTGGGACCTGACGTGGATTAGTTATGTTTATCTATGTTCTTTCAGGTTCGAGCAGGCATAGTCGGATATCCAAATGTTGGCAAGTCTTCATTAATCAATCGTTTGTTGAAGCGCAGAATGTGTCCTGCGGCTCCCAGGCCAGGCGTCACAAGAGAGTTGAAGTAAGTGGCTTTAGTTCTTTTGTACATTACGAGTCATTTTTCTGGAGTTATTTCAAATGGGACCTGCATCTTTTTTCATATATTGCTTCTCCCTCTGTCATGTGCTGGTTAACCACTGGCTCCAGTCTCTAAAGATGATGTTTTATTTCTGTGTTTCTTTCTGCCTTCCTTTTATTGGCTTAGATGGGTCCGCTTTGGGAAAGATCTAGAATTGTTGGACTCGCCTGGAATACTGCCCATGCGGATAAGTGACCAGACTGCTGCAATCAAGTTAGCAATCTGTGATGACATTGGAGAGAGATCATATGATGTTACGGATGTTGCTGCCATTCTCGTACAGATGCTGACAAAGATCCCTTCAGTAGGTCTGTTTTTTTTTTACTTTGATCAAATTTTTTTCCCTAATGAACGTTCTTTCCCACATGTTCCCTAAATACTAAAACAGAGAAACAATATACCCCAAGTTCTCACTGAGAGTGTGCAGATCATGTTGATACCGCAAACCTCTCAAAATTGAGGTCCTTCAATATTAAACTAACAGATTGCTCGCTCTCTCTTGAACGTGTTGAAATGATTTACCTCTTTGCCAAACATCTCTTGTGAGCCATCTGATGAACAGTTGATATCACGTGGAGTATTTATCTTTCTTTATTTTATTCGTTTGTGAAAGTGTTGGGGCTCCAAGCGGATAAGATGTTACTAACAACCGGATTCTAGCCCGTTAACGTTTTTTGTAATGAAGAGGAAGGTTTTTAACCTTAAATTTTGAGGGGATTGGGGTTTCAGATTGGTATATACTTCGTTGATAAAAATTCTGTTAGGTTAGCAATCACTTCTCCCTTACTCTTCTTTCTTTTCGTATTTATTCTTGGTGCATGCAGTGAGCAACATACTTTCAGGAAAAGGAAACAAGGAGTAGGAAATGCCCTCTGCTATGCTATATATTTCTTAGAATGCTTGTGCTTCAGACAACCACTTTTTGTTTTCCGTGCTGTACATTGCTAATCAAAATACTTTTTACATTGCAAAACCAAAAGTCAAACTTTCTTTTGATTATTACTATTTGAGCTACGGTGGTTACGTGGTATTATTTGTGTAATGGAGAAGTAAAAACTCCTTACAAAAGTCTGAAATGACTGCTGACAAACCTTGCTGGGCCTCGTATTGTCTTTGTGGATAAACTATTGCACATGATCTCTGATATCCATTCCTTATGAGAATGCGCTACGATTCTTAACAGCTTTAGACTCAGCTTTAGATTCTTAACAGTTTTAGATCTCTTCATGAGGGATAGTCTTTCTTTTTTTCGGAGATAATTTGTTCCACGAATACTGCATCTTGGTTTCTTCTACCTCTCCTACTGAATCTCAGAAGGGTGTTAGCGTGTTATTGAGTTTATGAATCTGGTTGGTGGTGGCAGGTTCAAGAGCCCTTTACAATCGATATAAGATAGATCCAGATGGTATCGGCGGCAAAACGTAGGATTCCAGCTGCCGCCTCTTAATTTCTCTGTTAGCTTCCTCATCGTTAACTTGGCCTGATTTTTGCCTTATTCTGTAAATTTCAGACTTATCGAGAAGCTCTCCCTTCAACGATTCAATGGCGACAATAGTCAAGCAGCGTTTCGGGTTTTAAGCGACTTCAGAAAGGGCAAGTTCGGATGGGTCGCTCTAGAGAGGCCTCCTAGGTGATATTCATCATCGTTGGGACTCCTTGCTCCACTTCTGAATCTTCTATACGTCATCATTGTATATTAGTGACCCATTTAAGTCAACGGTTCTGCCTTCCAAGTTCCATTGTATCAGTCAGTGATCTCAAGGAACAATCAATCTCCTGATCGCTCCATATGTAAACGAAAAGAATCAGAGTAGTGCCCGATTTTTTTATCATAAATCAAGAGCATTTGGGTTGTTTTCAAGCAGAAGTTTCTTCTACCATGGCCTTCTGATGGGTGCTCGCATGGTGGCCCGTCTGCTCATGGGAAGAGCCACAGAGAGGGTCTGGTTGTCTTCGGGTTTTTCTTCTTGTTGATTGGCACCGTCTGGAAGAGAGAAAGCTTGGCTTTTCTAGGTCGTTCGGTTTATAGCTGGGGAAATATCAGAGCAGTTCATAGTTCAGCTGGAAGAAGATTTTGCCCTCTCCGTCCTCCCCAGGCTAGCAAGAGCAAACTGGTAGGATCCTTTTCAATATTAAATCATGAACAATCGATAGTTATAGTACTTGATGACAACAAGTGATGCAGACTCACTGTTCCTCTCCGTTGGCTCAATGGCGAGAGGGACTTAAACAAGCCAGTAGAACCACGTAACTCGAACGAACATCGGAACCTAACGAGATAAGAGGAACAGTAGATTAGACTGAGAGAGAGAGAGAGAGAGAGAACCAGGCGGCGGACTCCTCTCTAATGAGACGCTTCTAGTAGTCTCACACTCCTTTAGATCTTCCTTTTCGACCCCTTTCTCTTCTCCTTGTTTGTTTCCTTTGTAGTCGATGATACTTCGACGGTTAGCCTAGGTAGTGATGGATCATGGTCAACGTTCTCCATAATAGATGCACGAGTCATCGGATGATCTGAATATCATCCTTCGACCCCAGACGTGATCGTTGACTGCTTCTTCTAAGGCACATGGATGATATTCACGAGTCTACCGATTCCCTCCCCCCCCTTCAATAGGAAGCTTTTCCTCAAGGTTGAAGGTAGGAAATTACATTCGTTCCAAAATCCATCCAAAGGCTTTCAAGTGAATTTAAAAGCTTGTAAACCTTTCCATTTGATCAGAATTTCGTGGCCTTCAGGAGGGTTAGAGTTGCATCACTTCCTTAGGCTGGAGCATATTCTCATCTAATATGAATGGAAGGGGCTGGAGGCTGTCTCACTTACCTAGCACTGGTTGTAACAAAGAAACATGAAATATTGGATGTATCTGGACCATTGGAGTCAACTCTAGTTTATAAGAGGACGCTCTAATATGTCCAATAATCTTATATGGTCCAAAATATGTTAGATAAAGCTTCTTGTTTGGCCATCTTCACAGTGTATGTAATCTGTATGACTGTAACTTGAGATAAATTAGATTGTTGATATCAAAAGATAATTCACATTTGTGTTTATTGTGCTGAAGTTTCATACAATTTTGTGCTCGATTTAGATGGTCTTTTAGTCATAATAATATTTGATTGTGTTCTTGTAATTGCTCGTTAAAGAAGCCATGGTGGTCTGCTGAGTTTCAAGCAAATCAAAGGTGAGGGATCACAGTCATAAACCACTTGAAAAAGAATTAAGTCTAAGAGATACATGATAATTGGTATTACATTGATAACCCACAGAAGCCACTGTGACTAATTGAAATGATTTGAGGCAAAGCATCATAAATATATATTTCTAAATAGCAATCAACAAATTATGTTTGATCATCTATTTGTGGATCATAAATGGTGCTCTAATGAATTTCTATCCTTGCAACTTGAAAAGCTTCTTCAATAATTGGCTGAGAAAGATACAGTCATGATCTGAAATGATAATGAAAGAGGAGTAATGTAGTTTGACCACATCCTTTTAAAAGACTGCTGCGACATCTGAGGTGATATACAAGTGTCTTAAGGGTGAAAAATGAGCAAATGTACTTAGCTTGTTGACAACAATGAGCAATGAATTGAACCCACTTAAACAAGGTAACCCATCAATAAAATCAAGGGAAATCTCATCCCAAATCTTCTACGGAATGAGTAGTGGTTGTGAGAGACCCATGAGTAACAAGGTTTCATACTTGTGTTGTTAACAAATGGAGCATGTAACCAAATCATATTTGATAACATATTTCATTGTCATAAAAAAAATCCAAATGAATGCACTTATAAGTGCATAGAACTCCCGAGTGGCCTCCCGTGATGGTATAATGAGATTCATGAAAAATAAGCAAGATGAAAGAAGAGTTTGACAAAATAAATAATTTTTCTTTGTAATACAAGAGACTTTCATGTATGGAATGCTGGGGTGAATCTTGATGATGATTTTGGAGGCCTAAAATTATTTTGTGTGCCTTTGGATGGGTGAAAATATTTTACTATAATTGTTTGACGGAGATAATTTGTGGAGATAAAGTGGCGACTATGTTTGACAGTTGAAACATCCTAATAACTTGATGAACCAGTATTAATAATTCAGAGAGAGCATCTTCATTCTAGTAAGAACTTTAAATTGCATTAATTGATGTATATAATAAAACAAATTCTTAATTATAAATGCTACCATTTTTGATAGATTATACGATTGTCATTAAATCTCATTCATAGATGGGCTTTAGTTAATATTGTGTGGATAATACTTGACTAGAATATGCAATGAGCCTCTTATTTTAGCATTAGAACTGTGCCCAAAAAAATAAAGAAGGTGTTGGCCTGTAATTCAAAAGGAATAGAGAAATTTGATAACATTAAAATAAGGGTAGAAAATAGTGCATGCTTAAATGATTGAAGGCAACAATTACATCATCATTCTAATTGAAAGAGTCTTGTTTAAGTTATTACATTAGTGATCATGTAATAGAACCATAATTCAAGATAAAGCACTTGTAATAATCTATGAGGCCTAAAAAAACATCAAAGCTCCTTAATATCAATTGCAACTAATTTTGAATAGCTAAGATTTTAGAATATCAACAATATATTGTGGAATGAGAGAATATGATCCAAATAATCAATCAAGGACAACTCAAATCAACATTTTTTTACATTGATATGAAAGTGATTTATCTGCAAGACATAACATACTTGTTGCATATGCTTACATTATGAATAAATGTCCAAAGTATAAATCAGAATATCATCAAATAATACTAACACAAATAATCCTACAAAATATAAATCATGAGATATTTGAAAGTAGCTTGAAATTTAGATAAGTCAAACAACATAATTAAAAACTCAAAATGACTACGAGGGGTTTGAAATATATTTAGAATATCCTCATCTTTTATGTAGATTTGATGATAACCTAATTTCAAATCTAATTTAGAGAAAACTAAAACACTATGGACCCCTTACATGGGAGTGTTGCCACTGAATCCTATAAAAACTTTGGAATTAAGTATACTTGGACTAGAATAATGGCAAGATGGGTGACTTCTTTGGAAGTTCCTTTAAGAGCCATGTGTGGAAAAAATAAAAAATCTTCACTGATATTATCCCCATCTAAGGCTATTCTATGATGTACATCTACACCAATCATTACCTAAGAAAAAAAGGTCATTCTTCAACCATTGACCCTAATTGGATACCTTTTTGATGCTCTCAAGCAAGAGCAGTACTAGGATTAGGTTAGGCCTAGGTACCCATCTCCCAAACCTCAAGGGGTAAAATACATTTGAAGCTAGAGCAGTATCATGGTGGGCAACCACTTAGGAAGGGGCTAGGCCCAAGCACCTTAAGGGAATAAAAAAAAGAAGTCTAAAGCACCATGAAGTTCATCTAATAATTCATTGACAATGAAAATTGTGAATATGTCTTGCTTTTTAACCAAGAGCATTGCACTAAAAAATGAGTTGGTAGAGGGTTTAATGATCCCTTAGTTGTAGATTTCTTTTATAAGTCTTTCGATTTATATTTTTGTATGTGAAGATAATGATATGGGTGGAAATAAATTGGTAGAGAGTCTAAGGATAAATAAGTAATATAATATATATTGTGGTGGGGAGGAATCCCATGTGAAGTAGCAAAGACTAAAAGAAATTTAGAAGATAAAAATTGTGATATCTAGAGAGATGTGTTTTTTAAGCCTTATAATTGTCAATATTGATAGCAATATTAATGTCAGATGTGAGTTGTATTATCTCAATAAGAATTCTATAATTGTGGGTATTTCAAGGCATGAACTTTAGCTAAATTCTATATTTAGATAATCTAAGGTCACCTCATAGTTCTATTATAATGTCACCCAACTAAAACTTCATGATAAGATTCTAGTAATTAAATTCTACTTTACTAATAGTTCAAAGTCATTACATCCTAAAAATGCAATCTACATTGTCTAGTTGAAGGGGAAGAAAATCTTTTGAAAAGATAAGAACTTGTAATTGAATTCAAATTCCTTAACATAGCCCACTACTTGATAAAGAGGTATTTGAACCTATAACAGCTTTAAATTGAGGAATTGTTTGAATAGAAATGTACATTTTATTAATTAATTTAGTAAAATATCAAATTATGAGTGGTGCATATATCAATAAGAATGGTGATATCTTTGAGCATTATAATTTTTATATTTTGAAAACCTAAAGTTGAATTTATAAATGATTTGATTTTCTCTCTTATTATAATGACAAGAAAAGTGTTAATCTATGACGCTAATAAGGCATCACCTTTGATCTATTGAGATATCTTGTCTTCTATGAAAATAAAAATATGTAACTTACGTTTGTATTTATGTCTTGGAGTGAAGCATTCACTATAAGCAAAATAAAGTCATTTGAATTGCCTCACTTGATATTCAACATCTATCAACTAAAAGGAATGACAAGGAGCTTGTTGAACCATGGGTGGCACTAAGTAAGGTGGTGGAAAATCTATAAGTTTTCCTAGAAAAAAAGAGAACCCGCCATGGTATAATAGAGAGCTAGAATTAATCAGTGAAGGAGGCCAAGTCATTCTGCTTTGGAAGAATTGGCTCTACTCCTTAGTATGTTGAGCCCCCTACATACTTTGATGTAGATCCATGGGGGTAAGTAGACAAATTTCAGTCCTAATTTATGACTTTAAGCCCTTGGAAGATATCTTTGAGAATGTCAAGTGAAAGATTAGTGATAGACCTATAACAATTTCAAAATCACATCAATATTCTATAACTCAATGAAGATGTTGCAACTTAAAGAGTTGTTCTTACATATTGACTTTAAAAGAAGGGCCAAAATAAATAAACAAGTGATGAAGAAGATTGAGCCAACTAGTGAAAGGAGCATGACATATGCCCATTGAAACTAATGTAATGTCTCATCAAAAATAATATTTTTGTTTGATAAATTCATCCTTGTGGGTTTTGCCCAATGAAAATAAGATGCTCAAGATGGCAAGTGCCAAGGGAAGAGTCATTGTGTTGATTTGATTGGGATGCACTTCTTGAGGAATAGCATGAGATGTGAACTCAAATTCTTATCCTTCATGAGTTGTTACTGTGATGATGTGAGGGGCTGAAGTATAGTTCTCAATTTCATGTGGACATGAAGTCAATTGAGTAATTTCTTGATGAATTTAAAAGAGTATTTCTTCTGTGACAGCAAACCATATGTGATTCTAAGTAAGGAATCTTGTAGAACTGCTCGTGAAGCTCATTGAGGTCTTTCTCAACTCCAACTCATCCATCCACTTGTACAGGATCCTTTGGAATGAGTAACTCTTCTCATGCATACATGAGAATAATATGAGAGAATATGTAGGACATTGACGATAATGGAAAGAGAAAAAGGAGATGTGGGAGGAGAGAGAGAGAGAGAGAGAGAATTGGGGCACTACACACTTTGTAATATTAAATTATGAACATTAGATGACTAAAGTACTTGATGACAAAAAGTGACAAGAACTCAGTGTTCTTCTCTCATGGCTCAACAGCAATAGGGACTAAACAAGATAGTGGAACCAAGTAACTTGAATGAACACTGGAACTTGACAAGACAGAGTAACTATAGATTAGACCAAGAGAGAAGTAATAGTGACATCAGAGAGAGAGAGAGAGAAAGAGAACCAAATAGTCTCACATTCCTTTGGATCTTCCTTTTCGACCCCTTCTATTCTCCTTTTTTATTTAATTTTGTAGTCAATGATACGTTGACGATTAGCCCAGGCAATGATGGATCATGGTCCACATTCTCCGTAATAGATACAGGAGTCAATGGATGAGGAATGGGTCGACTCAGATGTGGTGTTGCCCGTCTCAAACCCATCACTGAATTACTATTGAGTCAGAATCTATTGGCACCCGTCACATTGTAGAAGAAAGAGAGAGAGAGAGAGAGAGAGAGAGAGATTGGAGAAGCAATCAACATGATTATGCAAGTTTATCCCATTCCATCGGACAAAACAAGAAGAGGCAGGAGAGAGAGAGGGGGGATTGCAGAGACAATCAACTTGATTATGCAGGTTTACAATAAAATATCCTATTCCATAGTACAAAAACAAAAGGAAGAAGCGGAAGTTGGGGGAAGGGGGGGCAGAACGGGCAACCAGGTAGACTCTGATCATTATTGGAGACATTATCACGTCCACACAAGTCCTGTACATCCAAGCGGCAACAGCACCTCACTGTTGCTTCTCCCCAGCAGCTTCTCAGCCAGAAATCTTATCTTCCCCAATTCACACGTTCGACTGGCCGATCACATCCAAGCATCCGCTTGTATCACTACGTGCAAAATGGGCCTCCTTTTTACAGCCTGGCCTCTGCCCCATCCATGATCCTCTCTCTCTCTCCCCCTCTGTCTCGCGGGCGGCGCTCTGAATCTCGGCTGCAACATGGGTAGACCGCGGGCAAGGGACATGGGTCACCCTTCCTGCCATTCATCAGTTCCTCAGGCCATCCAATCTGTCAATCACATCCAATGCCTTGTTCCTATCTATGTCAAAATTGATCACAGGAAGCATTGAGGGCCTTCTGGCAGGAGGGGAGGCGAGCTCCCTGTCGGCGCCACTGTGCGGGGAGTAGCTGATGCTCTTGCTCAAGCGGTTGTGCTTGCTTAGTCTCGTCCTCGAGGGGCCAAACTCTTGGCTCTTGCTTATCCCCGGCGTCAATCTCCTGTAGTAGACTTCCCGCAGCATCTCCTTGTCTTCCTGGCTGAGGATCGGAGAGGGAGTGCTGGACCTGTTGCTCGAAGGTTGGTTGATGGGGGACCGAATGGGGGATTTGATGGGGGATCTGATGCCATTGCCGGCCCTGGACTGGCTGACGAGATGGTGCAGCCACACGACCAAGTCGAGGATGTAGGCCTCTGTCTTGTTCTTGTCGGCGTGGTGCAGTGTCTCAATTCGGATTAAGTCGGTCTGCCCAGCTTGCTTTCGACTTAGCTCCGACCTGGAAAACATGCCAGGAAATAAAGAACATGACACGAAAGAAGCTCAGTGTCAGAAATTTTCCCAGATGGATGATTAGTACAAAGAAGAAAGGGACCCATGTTCTTGTTGTTAGCCTACCCCGTGTTTGCCCACTCTCCAACCCAGCCGAATCCATGATGAGCTCTGGAAATTTTCAGTATCCACAGTTATACAAAGAAGACGCTCCGGTAGAATCAGACGATTCCAAGTATATATATAAATAAATAAATAAATAATAAGAAAAGAGCATGCTATTTAGTTTATAGGAGAATAAAAATGTAAGAGATGCCTTTACTTGGTGGTATTGTTGGCAATTGGCACGAGCCATCGCAACGTTTTCTCCATTTCATCTTTTATCTGTGCCACAGTGAGCTACACGCGAACATGAAACAATCGGTTGCCATTAGCATGGAGACTATATAAGTCGTATTAATGCTCAACAACGTGCCATAAGAGGGTGAAAGACTGGAGCATCTCCAACCTCTTCCTTTATTTCGAAAGACTGCAACCGAGAGCGTAAAGCGGATTTTATGCTTGGGGGTAATCCTTGGTAAAGTGTGTCCCGTGTATTTGGCGGGATGGAACTTGATCTTGATACCTGCAAAAAGTTCACATTAGTAAAAAAAAAAAAAGAAAAAGAAGGGCAATCGTTTCTACGCATAAAAAGATATAAAATCGAAATCTGCAATGATACACCACAGAATAGGCTGATCCTAGTATTTGGGTGGGGAAGGGGATCCGATCCTGCCTTGAATGTATCAAAAGGAAACTAAATCCGACCGAACAGGTCGAATAATGGGCTGGGCTGGGCTGGACTGAACTGAACTGAGAGCGGTCAACTCTGGAGAGATCAGCTAATCTTGGCTGATGACTTAAACCTTACTCAGACTGGTCAGCTCCAAGCAGCATAGCTGCTGTGAAGGGCAGCTCATTAGAGGGCGATAGAGGGAAAAAAAAAAGGGAAGGAAACAGTGGGGCAAGAAAAGAAGAGGGAAAAATATTAATAGTGATAATAACCTGGAGCCAATATCAAAAACCAAAATTGACTTCTAATAGCTGCTGGCAGGGCACTGGCGGCTTGAAACCTCTGCCATATATACCTCACCAGGAACCATCCTACCCATGCCATGCCAAGAATCGGGTTTGGGAGAGGGGTTTTGGAAGAAATAATCTTTGCTTGAATGCACTTTAGGGATAATTGATTTAATGTGCTCTTCTCATAAATCTAGTCATCAATAGTTCATAAAAGCATGATTGTAATATTTTTTCACATTTTTTACCCATATTCAGCACGTCCTTTGGATTGGCTTCTCTGCCCGATTTTGTCCAATCCAATGTGGATCATGTCAGGCCTGAAAGATTGAGACACCTGGTCCGATACCAGTGCCACAGCCTTGAGAGCTTATAGATTCCAGTGCCCACAAACCTCAGCAATCTTGCCATTATATTTGATCCAGAGTTCCATGCCCCCGATAGCTTACAGATTTTAGCACTCATACGTTAAAAATATGGACATCGGGCAACTGTGTAAAATCTAAAAATCATTGCCAGTTGACTGTAAGCCTTTATCCAGTAAAATCTTTGATGGGCATAACAATCCTATCTCAGAAATTGTTGATGGAATTGTCGTTGAGAATCTATTTTTCAAAAAATAAGGTGACATAGACAGCCGCATTTTTGCTTCCTTTCTTGAAACCTCTGAATCCATTGGATGACCAAGGAGTGAAGATTATATTCATCCATTTGGCAGTGAAAACCTGTATACGTGGAATTTCACCAGAAATTTGAACCCTTAAAAAACGGATTGTCGGATAGTATAGCGAAAATCCTAGACAAAACCTCTTAACACCACTCCCAGCCAAAAATGAAAGAAAAATATGCACATGATCTATTCCCATGGATCCTCCAGATAATATTTTTGTTAACCGTTCCCCACTATTACCTGAGGGATTAATCTTCTCAATTATAACAGATTCCAGTTTTCTGAAAAGCAGTGATGAAAAACAGTAGCCTTAAATAAGCGAGAAATAGCTAGAAAGATGAAACAGAGCATATAATCAACATCTATAAATTAACATGCAAAGATTAACGCATTTCAAACACATTTCAACAATATAAATTAAACCGAAAGTCATAATTGAAAAACACGAACTGTCAACTGAAGACATGAACTCACAAGAGTGTCAATTTGACTGATAACATTTGCATAATGCAAAGCAAGGCCTGCTGAACCCAACCTCTGATGAGTGCAGAAAGATCCACCCAAAGGTGTATCACTATCTGCATTTGATAACAACATAGAAAATGAGTTCTCAACAACTAAGAGGTTACATACAACTAGGACTATAGGCTTGCAAGAGGTAATGCACAAACTGTTATTGTAATACATTTCAATATTATATCTCGAAAATTATATTAGATACATGAAAGCTTTAGTTCAAGAGATCTGGAAAATTCCACAATTTTACGCTACTCAGGAATTTTCCACTGCGTCCTCACCAGTCACGCTAATCAGCACAGAAACCAAGACGTTAATTGTACAGTCACTTTGCGTCAAATTGAAATGTTTTCGATTTCCAGTCAACGTTGAAATGAGTGACACATTTAAAAGAAGTTCTCATAACAATCTAAAGCATACGCATTAAATCCACAGAGACTACGGTAGAAAAAATTCACATCCGCATCATTTTACTCACGGTTGCATCTGATAGAGAAATCATTAAATAAAAACTTCGATGGAAGACGAAATAAATCCATTAGACCCCCAGTGCCACCAACAGAAAAATAAAGGCTTTACATACATTTGAAAAATATCAGATGTGAAAAAAAACTTTAAATGATGACTGCATGAGCTATCAGTCCTTTTGGTGTCAATGAACTTCGTACAGGATTAGTAATCATATACAGATGCTTTGCATGATATATAGAATTCAGAATGATGTTATTCATTTACTACAACACTTGGGGATTTCATACGTGTGTTATTACGGTATCATGAGGAAAATAAAATCAAAGGACCACTAAAATTATCAGGGAAGGGGAAGTACCAGCACTCCCAAATGCTTCATGAATCTCCAGATGTAAGACGTGGACAATGTCTACCAACTTCTCCATGACCTGCAAAACACGTCACATCATTGTCTGTCATACGAGATGGAAAGTACGTTTCTCTGCGATTCAAAGGCTTCTTTCACACTTATCTACAGAGCCATTTCCTCTGATATTAAGATTGCCAGAGGATTAAACAAGTTTCGTCACAAGAAAATACCTACGAGGAGAAATATGCACCTAAAATACCAAAAATTATTGTTACTGTCAAATCTAATCAAAAGAGCACGAAACAACTTTTTATCTTTGGAGAGACGACCTGAATGATAACTTAAAGAATAGAAAATACAGGAAACCAGGCAGTCGCAAAGAGATAATTAGTTATGTCATATCCATAACTGGGTACAAAGTGGCTCACAATTATTATGCATGCCATGTGAAAAATGAACAAAAAGAGCACATACCTCCTCCAAAATCCTGGACCAAAGTGATTTTTTCTTCAAATTTTTTACATGCTTTTTTTGGCTTTTCAACTCTTGCCTCAAAATTTGAAGATTGTCACCTAAAAGTGGAATGGAGAAGACATGGTGAAACAGGACAGTCCACAGAAAGATAACAACAGAAACATAGGAATTCCGACGGAATCACAGAAATCTTCTCCACCTATCATTGTTGATTGATTTAAGATTATGAATTAATCAGTCTAACAATTCTCCAATAAAGAAAGAAATTTCACGGTTGTTAGTCATGTACTCAAGCTCCCCACAAGCTCGTGAGAATTGCAACCATATCTATCAAATGATCCACTAAAATTATGGGAACTCCTCTATACCAACTAGAGTTCCACAAAGTAGAGGTAAGAACCTCTATATCGCCATCCAACTTCTATTTTCCATGGACACGTTTTCTTCAGTACAATTATTATGACTTATTGAATTAGATGGTTTTGCAGAGAATGCTAAAATTCATGGACACGTTTCATTTTCCATGTTAGACAGCTGATATTGAATTAGCCATTTAATTATCACTTAAACTGTTATCTTCAGTACAATTATTATCATTTCCATGTATTTGCAATCAGAATGAAAATAATATCCATCAGCAGTAGCGATATTCCGTTCTACGTAATAATCAGCAGAAGGAAAATTATATTCTTCACTGGATGCATCAAAATGCGATAATAGAAGATGTAAATCATAGTACTAGCCGGTATAAAACCATGCAGCTGTATGCGCAGTTCAGCATCAGTTCAGCAGCCTATTACATCACAAATATAACACATCCGAGAATACTGCCCTAGTAGATTCCAGTTCACAGTAATTTAATTACTAAGCCACAAAATGTGTTCGCAGATAAATTTAAAACACGATGGGCACTATACATCTCCTGGAGATAATGACTAAAGATTCTCAATTTCAGTTCATGCAGCTGATTTATAACTTGGATATCCTGAATCCAATTTCAGTTCATTTTTAACACTAAACCCACTACATAACCCATGATGAGCTTGGAAATGATACCATCTAAAATAAAAAGTTTTTAAAGTCCTAGCTCACCTTTTTGAGCAGAATTAGAGTTCTCTTCCAGCTGTTTCCGTTTATAATCTTGCTCAAATCTGTCGAGAGCATGTAGCTCATGATATAGTTCCTGAAGAGTAGAAAGTTAAAATAATAACAATCTTCACCGCACAGCGTTGTATGTTTCAATTATTAAATTTGCAACAAGATAGAAAAGTAAAACTGAAGTCATGTTCCACCGAACTGAGAATAGACCAAATGTCGCCGCCCAATTTATCAACAAAATGGTCCACATTCAAAATACCCAAAACTTCTAGGTCAAACTCAAACATCAGGTGTAATTTCTTTTGCAGCTGACCAAATGGACATGAGTGCTTACAAGCCCATTTGATTAACTGGGACAGAATTCCCAGACCAACAAAATCAGTGAAATATTTATCGCTCAATAGTTGTGAAGAAAGTGGGACAGAGTGTGAACAACGACAAATATAGAGCAGAGAGGGCCATTAAATGGTTGAGCAAAGGAGTGCATGATTCTTTAACTGAATTGTCAAGAACAAATATTTTAGAGCAATGGATGCAGTTTTCTCCTACAAATTGTTCTCCAGAAAAAGAGATTTTTCATGATAGAGAATTTTTATGAATACTCATGGCTTCAAGTGGAAGCCGCGTCAGTGAAATTTCAGCAGATGAATAATGTGTTTCAAAACAAGAAGGCATATCGATCAGTTTTGGAAAAGCAAAGAACATGATGCTTATGGATTGTGAAACAGCTACTATATGAAGCTTCAAATAATGCATCCTGTAAATCATGACCAGAAAAATAGCCTCTCATGGACCGGGCTATAGTTTACTGTGTTCCCTTCTGTTTTCTGCTACATTGTGTAGTTTTCCTCGCACACTTATAACAGTGAATTGTTTCCACGCCTAATGAACAAAAAAGACTCGGGAATGGAACATTAGAAGATACCAAATGGGAATTTATGAACTTTGATACTCCTTAAAAATATCCCTGCAACAGCAAACTGAAAATTATCTTTCCTTTTTTAAGATCAAGTGATGTGTTTTAAGGTATACCACAACCTTTCAAGATAAATACCAAGAAAGCCTCATAAAAAACAATCAAGACAATTCAACTGGCTGTACCGCCAATGGGACAAAAAAAACAAAAAGATAATTATCATAATCCTGAAACATAAATTTTAGCAAAAGAAAATTCTCTTTGATGGAAAAAAAAACAGTTTCACATCTACAGAAAAATCGGTAGGTTTCCATCCACAAAAATACTCACAGCCGTGTATTGAACCATTGTCATCAATTGCTGCATTGTAACTTCTGCATCTTCTTTCAATTGCTTTTGTGGTGTAAGTTCTGACCCCAGTCTACATAAAGGTAGCACAAAGGAATCAAGCACTCCAAAATTTACAGGTGGATCATATGGGAAAAAAAGAGAGGGGACGGTATCATTACTTTTCAAAGTAGCGGTTTAAATTATGCCACTGAGGGTCCTTACAACGATTTCCAAAACGAACAACTTCTCCAGAGAAAACTTTCAACTCGTCCCTAAATATTTGGAGCAAGAACAGAGAAAAAGTGAGTTATTTAATGTAACAAAACCAGAATTCACAAATATCGATTAAAATTCGGTCAAACTTTATCACAATTTCTTCATTTTAATACCTTTTATCAGAAGCAGCAATCCTTAGCAGTTCATCCGTGTCTTTGGATATTAAACGCTGCACACCTTCTGAAGGGAGCACCACCTCCTTTAAATGTTTGATGCTCTCCTTTGAAAGAGATTGCATAAGATTGGAGCCTTTGACAATTGTATTAGCAACCTCAAATGATAAAATAGCAATTTTATTGCCTTTCATTGTCATGCCCGAAACAAAACCAGCACTCATATTCAAATTTGTCATACTACTGCCGAGAGTGTCCAACACTTCCACTGCCTTTCCAAGACCCACGGTACCCGCTCTCCCCAAAAGTGAGCTAACTTCTGACACCTGTGAAGAATTGTAGGTCATCAGGATACAACCACTCATTAAAATTTAACCTCTCAATCAAAGGAATGTTAGATGGTGGACAAGTACCCTGCACAAAACAATTAACCAAGCATATACATTATTCCAGACAGCAAGAAGTGGACCAGCATAGAATTAGTGACATGGAGAGCGACTGAACAGTATTCTATGGCTCATTTGGACATAACACTGACACATAGCCTGCATCACTCCTGAGAAATGTGCTGGCAGCTAAATACTGAATTGAATCCCGATGAATCAACAAAGTTACTGGTATAAACAAAAAACCATAAAGAGAGGAGATAGTAAGAAATAGAGAACATCATGTTAAAGAAGAAAGAAGTTGATGGAAATCTTCGATTGGAACCGACAAAAAGAACAAAATACAGGATACGACCAATCTCAATTGGTTGCGCACCAACTGCACTCTGTAAAATAGTTTAGCAGTAAGAAGTGCTGATACAGCAGCTAGGGAGCTCCTATCTGTTCCCAATGAAAAAGGAGGAAAATATAGAACACTAGTACATGAGAAAGGTAAAAACAAACAAGCTAGAAACTAGTACACGAATTAATTTCCTATACTTTTCTAAAATCCTAAACTGAGGAAAACAAGGGACGGAGAAAGGTTTGCATGCACGGACAGAATTCATTAATATTTGTCTAAAATGTAAGGCCATTAATTCAAAATTCACTGTCATAAGATTACTTGTGAGACAAAACATGACCTGGAAGGTAATTGCTGACTAAAGTGGCTGGGGACTTGGAACAAGAAGTTAGCGGAAAATTTAAACAAGACAGAATGTCAGGGTTAGGCACGTAGCTGAAAATGAGCAAACACAAAATAACATTGATGGTCAGTTTTTGCTTGTGTGTGGCCGAAGGTACTTAAACAAGACTTAGGGTCAAAAGTATTATCTTCGTGCTGGGAACTAGATTCATCTTCCAAAGTAACAAGTTGGACAAGCATGTTGTTTAGGATTTTCTTGCCGTGGGATAATTCACTGACTATAATGATGAAATAGAGTGAATAGAATGGTGTAAATGACCCGTCCAAGCGTGAAATCAAGCCTGATTCATTTTACCAGTCTTGGGCTTTAACTTTCCGGCCTTTTACAATTGCTAACTGGGCCAAGCTTTGGTTTTGTCAACGTCAGGCCTATCAGCCGAGGCAACAATAATAACTCCTATCTAACTGAGGCAAAAAGGAAACCCGCATACGTAGCCAATCGCCTTGCCCTTCCCCCATGCAATTCCACTGCTCCATTCCTGGCAGCAACCTGCGCCTGACGAGTCCCCATGAAGCACCTACCAACGCACCTAGTCCCGTCGCCATACCTCCACCCATGCACCACCTGGCAATCCCCTCCCTCCGTGAAGTGTTGAATTTTCATGAAAATGCTACTTGCCAACAAACTAAATTTACACAGAAAGAGTTTCAAGAAACGAACAAACATAATTAGAGACTCACGTCAAGGAAAAAAGTAGAACCGACATTCCATGATTCGTTCAGAAAATTTCAGAAAGAGTGTTATTAATGCAAAAAGTACAGTGCTTAAAAAAATAGGAAGCCAAGGATCAAGCTGGTCCTGTTGATGGATTGCTGAAACTTGAATCATATTAAGAAAAATGAAAGATTTATGAAACCCAAATAAGTCTCTACCAACTTCAAAGAGGCACTAGAATAGCGTAAAAATAAATTATCTGATAATTTTTAGATATGTTACTAAATTATACTTTACCGAAAAGTGGTGATGATAAGATTCATGACTCAATAATGGAATAGCCACTTGAACTAACAACTAAAGATCAGAAGAACCACAATGATTAAGTTCGAGATCAAATGATGTCTATCTTCATTAGGAGTTGGATTTCCCAATTCATGCCAGCCAGAATTTATAGTCAGGTAATACCAGTGATTCACAAGGACGAAAATATTGATCATTTGTTCAGTTCCACACTGCTTATGATTGTCCCGTTATTAAAGCATTTGTATGCTCATTTTTCGGTCAATACTTATTTATTTTCTACTACAACAACAAGACGCGCGCAATATAAACTCACCTTAGTCGTCCCAGTCTTTGCTGGGGAAGACAACTTCGAGGTAGTTGACCTGGACTTTTGGGAAAGAACCCTGGACAATTGGGGTTCCCTCAGCTGGCCAGCATCGTCCAATACGTCTCTGCTGATGGGGGTTATTCCTTCCGAAAATGAGAATGGTTGTTCTCTGAACTTCTTGTCCGTGGTGTCACCCACATTTGGGGGATTCGTAATCTCCTGCGTCTTTCGTGGGAACCCCCGGGACTGAAATGCCAGGGGCTCGGGATTCCTGTAGCCATTTGCCTGGAGAGTACTCTCGCTGGGCGATTTATCTACCGCAGATCTCTTTGAGCAAAGTCCACCCATCGTCTGTAGCTGCTGGGAAGCTAATTTATATTCTGTAGGCTATTTTCCATGTAAAATCGATGAAAAATCTAATCGCAAGTAGGTATGTATTCCCTATCAGAGGAACTCCATTGACGAATTAAGAGGAAGCATCGATCGAAAACACGAATTCAGCCGCAGATTGAACTCCAAACCTGAGGAGATCGGCCTGCAATTCAGAAAGGAAAGACACAATCAAGATTTATATTACGATTTTAATAATCTCGTTAAAGAAAACCCGCCACAGAATCCGTCCATGCAGACGCAACCCAAATCCGAAGTCCAAGCAGGAGAAGAAGGCAAATAGAACGGGCACGAGATCAGACATCCAGCGGACAAGCAAGTACAAGATGTAAGATCACGTCACCAGATGACCAGAGGAATAACACAAACGGGAAAAGAAAGAAACCTCCGAGACCGGTCGAGAACCAGTTGAGAAGAAATCAGATTCACACGGTCGGACAGTGAACACCCCGACGCTCCCTCTTACACTGATTCAAGCACTAGAACGGAGAGATGAGTCCACAGACGGATACGCCGCCGAACTCTCGGCTCCCAGATGGAGTGGGGGAAGGAAGGGAGAGGGGCGGTGATTTTGGTCGCTTCTGCAACAGCAACCTGTTCTGAGTCCACCCACACGCAAGAGAAGAAGCAGCGAGAGAGAGAGAGAGAGATAGAGAGAGAAATGAATTATTATTTTTTTGACAAAACTTACTCCACCACATCTGTTGAGGTGGAACTGGTCAAAACACGGCCTTGCGTCCAACCCCAACCTATGGTCACCTAGTTGACCCCCAGGGTTAGCCCACTGCTGGTCCACTCTCGGGATTCCGACGGACCATCATAAGCCGGCGGGGTCGCAGCGGCGGGTAGACGCGGAGGGGCTCCCCAAACCACGGCGCATAATGCTCCCGCGAGACACGGAACGTTTAAAAGCGGTCATAGCGGAGCGGGGAACGTGAAACCCGTCTCCGGTCAGCACCCTCTAGAGCCTACTGGACCATAAAATAAGTCCCCTACGACTCTGCTGACCTTCGGGATCCATTTAGTTATCCTAGCGCACAGTTCCCCCCGTGGGTCCCGCACCGAGACACAGACGAGTCAGCGGACGCTATCAATGCATTGACAATGATCTGCACGGGGCCCGCTAAACTAGACGGTCAACCGTTAGGTGGGTGGACATCCATTCGGCTACGGACACAGAAATACGTGATCTTTGCAGAGACGTGAGAGTATCGAAGGTCCGATATTTAATGGAGGAATCGCTTGACCGAATCAACGGTCTCCGCGGACGAGGAAAGCCTAGAAACATGATTAAGTTCGCCGCAAGGCCAGGGAGACTTCCGTGAGTTGACTCTCCATCTCCAATCATCAGCTGCCGACTCGGCCCATAAACTGTACCCGATCCGGACCCAGACAAAAAGTTAAGAAAATAGGCTCCAGCCCGGTCATACCCATCACAGAGAGAGAGAGAGAGAGAGAGAAGGTTCCCTTGAATCGAAACCCAACATCAAGACGGGCGTTTGGGTAAAAGAAGGCATTTTTACAGAAGTAGGGGACGATGGACCTGCTAGTACCTGGAGTGGGAGACGAGGTCCTCCAGTTCGTCAATGATGGCAGCGTAGCACAGAAAGAACTGTTCCTGATGATGATTATCAAGAAAATTCGAGGGTAAGCTTCTGAAGGAGATAAAGATGTGCCCACTGGAAGAGGAAAGGGAGGAGGAGGGAGGGTACCATCGTCTGAACCATCCCCAGTCGCTGGGATCTGAAGTGAGCGATGGTGCCGACGAGATCCAGAGAGGACATGTCGCCCGTGAGGATTCTCTGCAGCGTGTTGTGGATGGCACAGTAGGTTCCGGTTCTCCCAATTCCAGCGCTGGGGAAGAGAGGGAGGAAGAGGTGCAATTGAAAGTCACTTGAGTCCATCCAAAGCTCGGGCAGAACTGCAAGCGCCTGGTGGGTGGGCGTTGATGTCGAACCTGCAGTGGACGACGATAGGGCCGAGATCGGGGGGGACGTGGTACAGCCTCTTGAGAATGTCTCTGACAGAGACAGTGTCATCGGGGACGCCATGGTCAGGCCATTCAGGGTACTGGATGTGAAGAACAGGCAGGGGGGGCTCTTCTGACTGAGGCAGAAGAAGGTTAGACACATCCTTGCATGGATACTACACACGAGCTCATGTAGATATGTGACAATAAGAAACAGAACCAAAGATGCCAAATGGTCAAAGAGGAGTATGTGTAGCCTCTACACACTTAGAATATGACGATCAACCAATAAGATCAAAGTACTGCTGAGTCAATGCGGTATATGCCTTGTTGGTTTATGCCTGTTGTATTTGTAGCGATCAGAAGGATGCATTAGTTGCCCAAGATCGAATGCAATCGATTCTGAATATACCATAAAGAAGCTGAGGAAGAAATAATTTAGATGAAATGAAACATAGCATATACTACTGAGATAAATAAATATATATATATTATATGAAGTATCCTCTGTTACGATATGAAGAATCAATAAACGACTTCATCCCATCTTTTCTAACAAGGAACATGCAAACAAGCGACAAGTATTGATGAACCCATATTTACGTTTCTCCTGAACAGCTCTGTAAAGGCCCTCTCTTTATTGAATGAATAGTAGTTTATCCCATTGAAAAAGCATGTTCCTGGCTTGGATATGTTCTCTAGGAGATCTGCAATGAATTTGACCCAAGACTGAACGAGAACCAATTTCTGTCAGTTTATCACCAATACAGAACGGTATTATCATCACCGACAAGCCTCAATATGACCACGAAAGTCTTTTTTTTTTCCCGCATCAATCAACAGGACCAATTTCAGTGGTCCAAAGTAGAATTAATTCTACTCCATTTTGAGACGCAATGTTCTCACTTGATATAATTTAGAACAGACTCTAAGTTTCAGGTTTTAGAGCACAGCCGTCTGTTGGGAAGCAAAAAAGACATTCTAATAGAAAGAATGAATACATTTAGTGAAAACATGAAAATGAACAGCTCATAATGTATTCCTTGCCAGGAGTATCAAGCATCGGCGTTTTAAAATTTTGAGCAGGTGTGACAGTAAGGAAAACATAACAATAATTGTAATAAATAACTTGACATGACCCAGGTCAAGGTTGAGACACAAAAGCTGCAGGTTTAACATCCAATCTAATTTTCGAAATCTTTCCACGCGTAGTTGTTATTTCCAAGAAAAACACCAAGCATGCACGTGTTGCACATAACGGTGCATTAGCATGAAGCTCATCTGTGAGCGATAAGAAGAGAAAATGAAATGACATTATTCTTATGCAGAATTCACCAGTAACTAGGCATAAATAAGCATCTAATAAGCATCCGACTCACATCTTTATACTTCACCTCCATGGAGCGCATTACTAATGAAGAGTGACTTATCCTTGTACATTTTGTGGAAACACATATCTTTCCGAATTCTCTGACGCCACTCTCAGCTTGAAAATAATCAGCACATTTTTTCATCATCTGCCGTATATATAATATGGGAGATATTTTGAATCAGCAAAGAATTCTATGAAGTACTGTACTTGAAGAAGAATGGAATGCAGTCTACTCATCAATTATTCATTTTTTGGAGGCTTATAAGAAAGAAATCATGGTATCACCTTTCTAAAATGAAAAACTCACATGTGAACTTAAACCTCAGTATCATGTATCAATACGAACAGTTGGTTAAAGATAATTACATGGAACCTGATACGAAACGTGGGAAAACATAAAATCCATAACACGCGAAAAGAAAAGGAGAATGATCACTTATACGATTGTACTCCTTCCATAAAGAACTCGCAGGAAAGCAGCTGACAAATGCATGGAGCAACCAGTGAGTGATCACTGTCGTAAGCACAAGATTACTGGTTAAGCGATGCTGAGGTCCAGAAGCTCTTTGTACCATGAAGGAGAATAAATTGTTCAGCCATTGAATAATCCTTCAAGAGGCTTATCTCCATACCATAAAGGAGATTTATGATGGGAAATTCAAAATAAATCATTGTACCTTAATCATCTAAAACCGTTTAAAGACCAACGGAATATGCATCACCAAGAGGGAAATTACTCGCAGAAAATGGTAAAATTACCTTCGGATTGTCAACCATAGTTAGCATCACAATCACAGGGCACCGGTACTGTAGCACCATTTCCCAAAAATTCTCAAAAGTATTTGGGAGTGGACCTTGGGTAGCAATAAAGCATGAAACATTTTCAATGGGTGACTGCATGGAAGAGAGTTTCTCTCATCAAGAAGAAAAATAAATGCTTTAAATAAGTTTCATAAGATAAATGATTCTGATGTCAGCACGGTGAAGGAAAATATATCTTTAACATATACCTTGATAAAACTTGCATTGATGTAATCGCTTCCTAAATCATTTTCAACATTGGTTGACTTGAGAACGACTCTACAACTGTCAACTGTCAACAGAAAACAAGAAACAAAAGCCACCCATTATCTTTTAGTTTTAGTAATGTGAATAGTTCGACATTAACAAGGGAGCTTCATCAGTAGAAAGATTATGTACATTATATTCTGGACAAGTTATGAAATGGATCAAAGGGACCTTACAAGGCAAGACATCGGTGTAGCGGTTCTTGTCTAAATTGACATCTTGGAGTGCAGCATTGCACCTTCTGAACAGATCATCTCCACGTACCCTCATTTCCTAGAAAACAAGTATAATTTTGAAACTTGAAGAATACGAATCATAAATGAAACAGCAAAACTCAGCTGTTGTTAATGACAAGGAAAAGCGTGAAATTATCAGGTATTTTTAATCTTAGCCCACCTAGTAACGATGGGGTAAGAATTACGGAAGGATGGATACGACGCGGCATTTCCATTTGAAATTACGATAGTAGGGACGTGCCACAAATAAATGTTTCCCAAAGAAACCAGATTTTCGCCACTTCTCACGAATGTGAGAGAGGCGTGTCAAAAATCGGCTAACAGCAATCCAATGGAGAGAATAAGACAAAAGCACTATCCATCCCTCGAGAGCGAGTGGGCCATATCTTGCTACAATCCTTCCAGAAGTAAAACTAAGCGTAAAGCGCTTGTGATTCTCAACACGATCCCCATCATCAGTTGCAGAGCAGAAACGTGATTCTCAACGCGTAAAAAGAAGAGATATTTTACAGGGGAGTCGGGAGAGTACCTGCAGGGACTCGAACTCACGACTCAACTCACGCGGAGAACGGATCTTCTTCTTGAAGGCATCGAGAGCTTTGGAGCAGCGGCTGAGCTGCTTGGCCGAGAGTCGCTGCCTCGGAGGTGGATCCTGAAAGAGGTCGTCAGGCGAAAAGGTAGAGGCGACTGGTGGAGGAGGGAAACGGGGCGGCGCACGCGAACTAGCGGCCATCGCCGTCTTGCGGCGGCCACCACGAACCGCAGTGTTCCCCGTTGCTCCTCCCTCCGATCGCCGCCCGCGCGGCGTTCTCCCGTCAATCCCCCGTGAAATGGAGAAGATGATCAAAGTCTCCGCGAGCAAAGCAACGGGCGGAGGGAGACGAGTTCGCAAATCAAACGCAGAGGAGGGAGAAGAATCTTTTCTGAGCGGTCTTTGGGAATCCTGAAAAGCTATGCGGCTCGGCTCGGCTCGGCTCGGCTCGGCTCCCCTATCTCTCTTGACTCAGGCTGACCTTTGGGCCCGTCCTGTCTACATTCTTTAGATTACCATTTTTTTCTGATTTTTTGTTAAATAAATAATCTTATTACGCCAAAAGACTCAGATAACATCCAAATCATAACTTACCACCGAACTTCGGGGGAAAATTACTTTTCACCCCTCAGAAAGAGCAACTCACACGGTGTTCTATCTTCTAGCAGCAAAATTCAAGTAATTCGAAAAAAAAAAGATCGGAAAAATACCCTTCACCGGTAGCAAGTGGATTTAGAAGCCAGACCCATGCAATACTTTTCCTTTCCCAAGGTGGTTACAAATTACAAGAATTTGAAATAGACCCATGTTCTCTGCACTAAAAAGGAAATAAAAATCGGAGAAATACCCTTCATTCAATTCAAGAGTGAGGCCCTAGAAAATGAAATGAATTCAGAAGCCAAGCCTATGTGATCCTCTCCTTGATCAGAACTGCTATCAAGTTCCTAGAATTTGCAACAAACCCATGGTTCTCTCTACCAAGATGGGAAGAAAGATTGGAAAAAACCAGTTGGTCAGCAAACGACTAGCCCTCTACCCACATCTTTCCTATGTTGCCGCCTCCAAGAGGTTTCAGGTGGCACTGCTGGGTTTTCAGCCATGGAGAGGTCCCACCTGTTTGTCCCCCGCCCCCCCTACAAAAATAAAATAAAATTGGAGTGTTCCCTTCCTTCGAGCTATCCTTCACAGTCTGGAACAATTAAAGGAGGTTTTGAACGAGGCAATGCGGGTAGATTTTTCTTTTGATCATCTTCTCGTTCATGGACCTGCAGGTTTGGGCAAATCTAGGGAATTCTTTCCTGCGTTGAGCCAGTTCCGGCACTGAATCTATTCCAATTCGGCTGTTTCGAGGTCATAACGCCAGCCCAATTCTCGCAGAGATTTACCTCGTGATTTGGACATTCTCCTGGAGACAAAAGCTTCTCAATCCTCTGCATCATGCAGAAAATAGCTTGATATTAAACCTTACATATATCTAAGAATGTACTTATGCGGACCAAGTGAAAATAAAAAATTAAAAAAATATATGAACAGAACTCCTACCTTGTTTCTTCATTTCCAAATGGGCGCACAAGCTTTTTTTTCAATAAACAAGTTCCAGGAAAAAGCATTAAATTTACGGTGCCCAAATGACAGAGGTGCGCAAATAGGGTAATCTCCCTTCTCTACAACTCTCTACAACTCTACAGGTCAAAATAGCCTCGACTAGCAGCCTTTGAATAGGGTAATCACCTAAATTATCAGTCCTTGGATTAGGCTACTGATAATGTCGTAACCATTTATCTTAGTTGTCTATCTGTAAAGGCAATTGTCAATATCAAACCTATTAACAGACTTGCACTTGTAAAACTGAAAATATCAGAAACTTATTCTTAGCCCTTCACTTTCCTGCCACGCTTCTGACAATCTCATTGCTAGAGCTATTTCTCACGATATCACCTGCACATTACCTTTACCATCTGTTGGAGATTCAATGTGTTCGATTCCCACCAGATCAAGTTAGGTCATATTGCCATGATGAATTATGAGGGCAGCTAGCTTGTATCAAAAATAACAAGTAAAAAGGGTGATTTTTTATATTCTGAGAGTACATTTATAGCTATTTAATCTAAAATGGTGTAACTTGAGCTATTTTATATCCGAAGAATATCGACTCTTTATTCCCCAATGACTCAATCTGTACTCCTCTCCCATTGGGGAAAGGACGAGTCAGAGCAACAAAGAGTGGGCAGTCGTGAGGATTAGCCAGAAGTCAATTGTTTTTCAGTTCTTCCATTTTCTGTTCTCCTTGTACTGTAACTGCTGCTGCGATCCCCTTCCCACTTCTTCCTCGGTCCTCTTCACCTTCACTGATCCTTTTCTTGCTCCTGCTCTTCTTTCTTCTTCTCTGACTCTTCCTCTGAAGTACAAGAGAAAAATCATAGGAACCTTTTCTATAGTCTGGTCCAACCCAGGATCGGTTGATATTATAGTTTCATTTTTGTTATAACTTTAACGGGAGGGGATAGAGGTTCTCCCTAAAAATCATACCAAGGGCACTGGTTCACTGATATGGATATGTGAAAAAAATCAAAACCCAATTGGTTTTGGGTGGAGTATGCTCATATTTTTCAACCACATGAATTAATTCCGTCATCAGATACTTGATTAAGCTAACAAGCCCCCTCACATATAAGCCGACTATTAGAAGCTCGTCTAAATAGAAAAAGAGTATCGGTCGTACAACCCATGAGAGAGGCACAGCGATTCCATATAATGTAGGAAAGATCAAGTCATCTAGCCGATAATCAACCAATTATGAGAGGAATAGGCACATACATTTACTTCACGGTTTCGTTGTCTCATTTAATGTTGGCTTATTCTAACAGTCCAAGTTTTTTCGCAGCCATAGCATGCAAACCCGCAGCAGCTCTCACGTTCACCATCTCACTCTAAGGCATCAAGGTACCCCATCTCAGCTCTCGTCATATCCTAGAAAAGCAGACATATGGGCAACATTCATTTCAAATGCTGGACAAAGGAAAGAACCAAATAACTCGCTGAGGCCAGGAAGAATTCCTCCCTACCCAGAATGCCGGCCCACTAAATCCACAATGGTACCGCGACCACTCGCCCTCTGCCATTTTAAAGCAAGTTATTCACACATCATAAAAGAAATCCATTCCCTTTTAAAGAAAATTAAACAGAACCATGATAGCATGGACACATTAAAAAAGAACTCAATCAAATTGTACTCGAGATTGAAGGTGCTGCTATTGATTTCCAAAATAAGCGAAAACAATTGATGAGCTCAATAAATTTAATATTTATAAATGAATCTATTCATCCACACCTCATAAAAGAAATCAATCAATTTATATCCTTGGAGACACATTTGCCATCTGATGAAATATATGGCAAATGTGTCTGTTATGAACATGTTGACAAACATAACCGAGCTAACTAAGAGCTTCTAGTTGCTCCTCGAATCGTAGAGAAGGTTGATCACATTTTTCATGTAAAAAATATTCACCTGGACGGTTTTAGCTTTTTGCACAGCACGATGAGCACGTGGCATTAAAGAAACTTTTTTCTCAGATGGCAATTGTCTAACAGAGGACATTGATAATTATCACAATCAATTTATTAAAAGTCATTGTCATTTGACTGTGTATAACCGAAATTTTATATGTCAACACGAAACATTCACTAAACACAATAATAGCACAGGAGATAGCTACTATTAAAAATAATACTAATAAGAAAATCCTCTGATGGATTCAAAGTTTACATTTCTGTTCGCACTGGGATCACTCTAACAAGATGGCAAAACCTAAGGGCATATCTTCAATAACTGCGTCCCCACAAATCTTACACGAGCGACTGGGCCAATACCAATTACCTTCAGTAATATGCTGGAAAAGAAAGGAGCATGGTGATAGTTAGAAGCCCTGGAAACAACTTAAAAGGTCCTAAAATCAGAATGAGAAAGAGTATACGTAAAATAAATAAAATTGGAAAAACTATGTCAGAAAAAAAATCCAACTGTTCAATTAAACGAAAGCTTAGCGCATAAAGCAGGAAAATAACTCCTGGAAATGAATAAACATAAAATATAGAAACAGAAATCAACCACGGAAAGCTCACATCTACATGTCCACCAGTTATAAAACATGAAATTAAATTGAACCATGGCGCTTGTTCTTCGAATGTTATGCTTTCCCTCTATTTCATTCACACATTCATTTCCCGATCATCTCTCTTTCAATCTGAAGAATGTGTGCCCAACGACAGATCTGAAGCATTAACAACAGCTTCAAGATTAAATATGTGACAAGTTGGCAATTGGTAGACATTTTCACCGACATGGATCTGAAGTCACTATTGAACGTACTGCGAAATGGACTTCTAGATCTGGAAATCCTGACATCTGAGATGCCAAAGGCTTCCCTAAGATCTTGCATGCTTAAGCTATCAATGATTTAATTGATTATGAAACAAACATGAGGTAGAGTAGATTTGTTTCATGAGTAGTGTCAACTAACACACCTCCAATGTCACCCGAACATCAACATCTTCGTTCTGACTATCTTTTTGTCCCTTTCCGCGTCAATGTTTCCTAGCTCCTCTAAACAATGTCCATCCAATCCTCAAAAGAAGCATTCAGTCATGTCGAGACCAAGCATATCCATATAATCCCTCGTTACTCCCGCGCAAATTTAAAAATTAACAGTAGAAAAAAAAAGGAATTTCTGATCTTGTACTTTTCTCACGATACCAACTTCCGATTGCTGCTCTTAACGCTGACACATTGCCCCCTTCCCCATTTCACTCCACCTAATCGGCCATTGTCCCCCATCGGTGTAAATCCTCTTACAAGAATGACCTTGTGAGCTCTTGTGAGCTCTGCTTATATTTTTTATCTTCTATTTCCTCGCTTCCCACAACACTTAAACGTCACAAAAATCCAAGTCGGTCTGCCAATTTCCCTCAGTTTCTTGATGGATAATGGAAGGGATTTTACGCCACCTGAGCCTCGCTTCACATTCTCATATGCTCATAGTAATAAGATAACAAAGGGATCTCACGGCTGCAACCCTATTAGATCCAATTTCTACAGCTTCGTCTAGAACTAATTTCACTGAGTGAATGTTTTACACACTTATAGCAGAGAGGAAAACATTTCATTGGGACAGTATCTGAAATTAATTTCATTGAGGAAGTTATTTTTAAGCCCTTCTAGCAGGGAGGTTAAAAAGTAATGATCACGAAAATTAACAGTTTATTGATTGAATCACCAAACCCCTCATCTCATATTAATTATGTTTCCATATGATTTGACGAATTTTTCTATAAGAAATAACCAAGTTTTTTAAAAATACCAACCAGCGCATTCCAGATGTCAAATTGGACGCGGACCAAAAGGGAAAGTATATTTTATCTCAATGATTTTGATACCTCAACGGGGAAATACACCCACTCTGCATCAATCATGCCATAAAAGTACTCTTCCATTGGTGTACATAGGCAAGTCTCTCTGACTCGTGCGCTAATTCAGCAACAGAAACAGAGAAGCACAATTAAGAGAATCAAGTTCAATCTTTGGAGCCAAGTTTCAAAGTAAGTATTTACAACTAATTAATAGATTGTAATAAAAACAAAATATAACTTTGGTATGTAAAAAGTCCCGTTGATTCTCGTCAACCCAACAAAGGAATCAGGGAACCAGATGCAACTCAAGAATTAAGTCTGAGCCTCTAACCATGTTTTCAACGAGTTTAGCATTTTTGGAACTTTTACAATTTAATAAAAGAGTAGAGTGTACCCAACGAAGATACTCTGGCTCTCATCTTCCATCATCTTTCACATTTTGATCTGACTTTTACAACTAGGTAAACGGGCAAGGGGCCTGGTTTTTACACCTTTCTGTACTTACTTTCTTTTACCTCCTCCCCTGAATGAGAAAATATATTTTAGATCACATGGAGATTTTTATTAATTATTAATATGCTCATTTAGTTTCCAACTAAAACAGTACATTTGCAACTCTCGATGTTGAACATCTAAATATATGCCAAGTCCTCGCACATCGATAACTAAAGATCATGCCCACCTATTAGATAAAGCAATAGATGCTTGAAATTAGCTTATGTGTTCTAAAACCAAACTGGTAAAGTAATTCATAGGGTCCACAGCCACCAGGATGACGGTCCTTGATACCCCTGCTGCGTTAGCCAAAAAATCCTTGATATATGCTGGCATATTCAGCAGAAAAGTAGAAGCAGGAATAACATAAAGAAAGTCGGACAGGAAAACTTGGAAAAGACCAGAAAAGATACCTGAGACTGCAAGCAGCTTGATGGAATGTAGAGGAGCAACCATCACAACATATCAGCTCACCCCCATCACCACAGATTTCACGGGTCATCATTTTTATCTCGACTTTTACCAGCTGTAGACCAAGTTTTCTGGCTTTATATGCCTCAGACCAAGCCCGTAGTTGATAGAGCATGTAGGACCTACCAGATTCCAGATAAAGATTCAATGAAGACTGACTTGAGGCGTAGCTAGAATGAAACTTAACCGTAGAAACTGAAAATATCTTGCCGCGGCACTTGCTCAGTATTCCCTCCCTGGTAAGTCGCCCTAATTTTAGCACAGCATCATTCTTTGGACTCCGATATTCTACAGCAGCATTCAAAGGTATAACACCAGACTTTAACAGCCAGAAAAAAGTTCTTGCATCTGATATTGAATGTGTCCCACGTTTCCCAGCTGACTCCTGAGAATTGAACTACCTTTCGTTTGAAGTTTCTTAGAATTAGAAGAAGATTTATGTTTGGAATTTAGACCCTTGTTCTTAATGATAACAGTAACCAAAAGGTCATCATCATAAATCTCATCTCCACGCCATTTCTTCCCGTCATTTTCCTCGTCCGCATCAGAATCGCTTCTCTTGGCACTTCTCTGATTGGTTTGAGAACCTACAGACGGCCAATCGGGAAGCAAGGGTGCCTAAATTTTATCGTTCTCCCCTTCAATGTTCAGGAAGCTCTCTTATCATGACAGAAGAACACATCCGGTATTCTTGGCTTACCAACTTTCATGGGAAATTTCTTGGTCTTAATGCTCTGTAAAGAGCTTGCTAAGGTACTCCCTGAGGAAGAAAAAATCTCACCATGATGCTCGTTATTATCTATATGGCATTATTTTAAATCTTCTTGATCTTGATTCAGATTTAATTTAATGAAACACTTACTGATTCAAATTCATTCAGATCTCCTCCTTCACTGCTTATATTGACAGCCTCGTGGTATTTCTGCTTTTTCCTTCCCGCACAAAACTCTGTCCATCCAGATGGTGGCTCGTTAAGTCCTAAAGTTTTTAGGGGAGCTCCATTTGGCACTCGACGATTTCCTGATTTGATCACGCTCCATGATACTGACTCGACGTTCAATATGTTCTCATTCCCTGGCAAAGGGAAGAAACAGAATTATCACTTACTTTATCGCCTGAATTGTGCCAATTTTTCCTCTCATCCTTCTCATAACATGAGCCAGCTTTCACATCCTTGTGTTGCAATTTTAATTCGCTAATCTTTGTAATCTTCCTAGACCTGTCACTTACCTTTCTATTTATAGGCTCTGCCGCTAAAGAGTGCTCGGATCCAGATAATGATGAAGCCTCAGGAGCATCAGAAGATTCTTCTTCAACATGCTCTAACCTTGGAAAAGTACCTTCTTCAGTTTTCTCCAGCTCTTGCTCCGAAACATTAGTCTTCTCTCTGTGAGCAGAGTGACTCTCAGCATTTGTCTTAGCATCCGAGGCAAGATGATTGACCATTCTCCTCCCATTTGTCCAACGAACAGAAGAATCAGACCATCAAAAGCTCAGATTTAAATGCATTAAGTGCTTGTATTCTCTGCAATAGGGAAACGCCTCTTCATGACATTTTTCATTTCTTTTACCTGATTTGAACAAGCAAGAGCTTCTCCTGATTAATCTGGGATTACACAATGAGGAGCTTTTCAGATTTGAACAATTTTCAGTGATATTATGCTTCATCCTCTAAAAACAATGAGATTCATTTCCTACACTCCTGGCCAGGTGCCCTTTGCTGTTCAGTCTTTGGCTGAGATATGTTTCAACAGATTCAGGTTTTACAATTGTCGGGATGGAATATATTGAAGCACGAGAGTTGGTCAGTGCGCAAGCTGGTGAAAGATCATGGCATGATCAACTACTGACTGAAAGTGCCGAGGACTTTGCCGGCTGATCTGCAAAACTGATGCAGTTCTTCCTTGTCAAACACGACTGTTCATTCAGATCCAGTTCAACTGATCTGCCTTCGGTAAATCTGACTTCCCTTCCATCTCTGAGGGCACCAATTTTCCTGTCAATGCATGCCACAGTCAAATATGTGTCAAGAAGATGCCAACAATGAAGCAGAGAAAGTCAACGTTGCATGCATTCAATTTCATTTTCTATGAACGACAAAGCATCAGCTAAATCACGCCAAAACCCATCCGTATGTAACCATTCTCTGTCATTTTCCTTCTGAGCAAAGTGAATAATACCACCAGCAGCCAGCAAATCGCCGCATGCCCTCCAAGCTTTGGAGAGTGAATAAACAATAGGCCCCTCCCCGGGTGGTTCAAGGACTGAATCGAGTTTACTTTCATATCTTCTTCTTCGAGCCTCAATTTTCCACCCAGAGCCCAGAAGAAGATTGAGTGCATGCAAATGAAGCCGGCTGCGAAGCTCCTTGGCAGAGGCCCTCGGGCTTTCAGCACCATCTGAATCCACAATCTTGGATTCATCTCTCATGCAAAAGGTGTTATGTCCATCCTGCGTAAGAAGCTTGGACGGAGAGCTTTCCTGAGAGACAGGGGCTGTACAGGCACTTGGCTCGACGCCCGCTTTCTTCTCTCCAAAGAGAACATTTCCAGCGTTTCTTCTGAGTGGCACATCACCACCACCTTTATTGTCCCCACCTGCTTCATCTATGCGGCAATGTGCTGGCCGCGGTACGTGATTCTTCTCAACCAGACAAGAACCTTTTTCCCTCCTTGGATGAGAAAAGCTCTGAGAGCTTGGACAGTGAACACCAATATCTTCGCGACGCCCGCTTTCTTCTTCTGGTGCAAAGAGAACATTTCCAGCGTTTCTTCTGAGTGGCACATCACCACCACCTTTATTGTCCCCACCTGCTTCATCTATGCGGCAATGTGCTGGACCGCGGTACGTGATTCTTCTCAACCAGACAAGAACCTTTTTCCCTCCTTGGATGAGAAAAGCTCTGAGAGCTTGGACAGTGAACACCAATATCTTCGCGACTACAATGGTTTTCTTTGGTGCAAGATGATTCAGGAGCATCTACCTTTATCTCTTTTAGTTTCTTCCGACGAACTCCGCCATGCAAGTTAGTCGACGAAAATCGGCTGAACACGGTTCTCGACCGACTGTTTTTCTCCGGCTGATTAACGCCACAAACACTTTTTCCATAGAAGACCTCTGTAAAAATCCGGTGCTCTTCTTTTGACCCATGGAAGCCGTCACTCTGAGAATTCGTCATTTCTTCCGCGAGCAGAGCACCCTGAGACCCTTCATCCGAGAGACTCTTTTCCTGGCTCCTGTCTTCTCTCGCCATTCTCCCTGAACTCTAACTCAACCGAGAAAACAAGAGATATGATTGGATGATACCACTGGGACCTCTGGAGCAGTCAATGGATGGATGACCTGCTCCAGCCAGATTTATTGAGCATTCCAGCAACTCTAGCGTAGAATGTATTCATGGCACAGACTCCTGAAAAACCTTTGGACTAGAGTTCGAAGCTGAACGGGGTTCCTCCGAGTCAGGTTTGACGGCATTTGGGGATCAGAGGAGAGCTTAGGAGAGGACTGACTCGGCAAACAGGCGCCAGAATTTCTTCTTGCACTCGTCCCCGCCGGCGGAGCGGGATCGAGACCACGGAACCAACCCCCCCCCACCCCCCCCCCACCCTTACGCCACCTCTCGACTCTCATCGTCTTCCACACAAACGGGTTGGCACAGGAGATGCCGGCCTGCTCCAAAGTTGGTGGGCGGCGGAAAGCATTGCTCAGAGGCCCCCTACCTTAATTATGCTCCCGCTTCCCATCCCCACGTAATTATTTTCGACACTGCAACAGCCTTCCTCTCCATCCCCTCGCCACCATCCCCCACCACCAGCTTCGCGGCTCCATTTGTCTGACTCTTGAAGAATTTACGACCCAATCCCCTCAACCATATCCGCCAAAGTTGGAGAGACCGGAATCTGGCAAAGGCCGACCCTGGA
Source organism: Spirodela intermedia (assembly GCA_902729315.2). Classification (NCBI taxonomy): domain Eukaryota; kingdom Viridiplantae; phylum Streptophyta; class Magnoliopsida; order Alismatales; family Araceae; genus Spirodela; species Spirodela intermedia. Next base: position 7,756,110 of record LR746268.1, on the reverse strand, counting down.
CCAAAGCGGCGGGAGAGCCCCCACCTGGGACAGCTCCCGCTGGCGCCATCGCCCGAGTCGCCGACAGCGGATCTCTGAGCTCAGAGCGCAGAGGAAGTAGAGGAATTAAATGGGGTTGCACCAAGACGACCGTTTCACGTGATGGAAATTCCTCCCAGGCCCGCAGTGACTAATGGGCCAAACCACGGCTATTGGGCATTGGCCTATGTATGAACGAGTTGATCCTGGGCCCCCATTGTTAGCTCCGATCGAGCACGGTAGACTCGAAGAATGGTCAATACCAGCGGGTCAAACCTCCTTCGTCTGTCTGACCAGGAGACGACCGTCAGTTCTCTCAAATGGGAGAACAAAATGGTCGTCCGTCATGAAGCCAAAAGACGACCGAACTGCGGCCTTCCAGGGCAGCCCTGGGCAGCCCTGGCCCACCGCAAGGCGGGGTTCGGCCGCCCTGCCGGTCAACGGAGAATTCAGCCAGAGATCCGATTCCGGGAGCCATGTCAGTCCACAGAGGGTCACGTCCGCGATCATGGCGACAATGAGGAGCAAGGAGCCCCCGCCCCCCCAAAAACAGAGGAGCGCGAAGGCTTCGACCCGGAGCTTGCCGACGACTGTCACACCCGGCCATTTAATGCAGAGAGCGATGGCAACGGGAAGAAACAAGGCCGGGGTCGACCCCCCCGGTGGCGGCGAGAAGAACGATTCACCACCGGAAAACTCACGGAGAGGATAAACCGGCCATAAGACCTAAAAAAGAGCCCGTCTCTTTCCGCGTTTTAGGGTTCCGGCGAGGGCGCACCTCGGTTGGCCACAGCGCCCAGGCTGGGCTCGTGGGTTTGGCACAGCTGGGTAGTGATCGGTCAACCCCTCACCTCCCCTCCCCCCCATCTGCCAGATCGATCGTCGTAGGATACTCACCATGCGCTCACGTGAGTAACTGGGATATGGTGAAGGATGAATCACATAGATTCTCGCGGACGGGTGGGGCAGGGGACCCAGTTGTTGGACGATAACGTACGGTGAGGTCCTCCGGCGGCGAGAGGACGAAGCTTCCTTGCGGAGGCCTGAAGACTGCCGGAATAATCCGTCCAAAGCAATGGGAGTTCACGACAAACCGAGTTCTAGACCTTCGATTGGAGTGGGGACATTAAAAGAGATTATCAGTGATTGGTCATTGGGCACCGACTATGAAAGGACAGGAGAAATGACGAGGACTCCAGCCGGAAGAGAATGTCTGTGCCAGTCCCTCTCCTTCGTCCCTCTCGGCGATGAACTTGCCGAGAGAAGAGAAGAGAAGACAACACCGGGGTGGATCAGTTGCACCGTTGGAAAGGTCGCTTCTTTTTAGATGGCCAACAAGGGACAGCGCCTCTCTGACCCAACACTATACCAGAGAGGACTTGGGAGGCCTACCGGCGTGGCACTTCCGCATTGAATTCCCATGGAAGAGGCCGCCGGAATCCTCACCACCTGCTGATTTTTATTGTGGTAGGCTGAATCACAAAGGGAGGAGGGAGTTGGGTGGACTGCTTCTGTCGTCCCGGCATCTGTCCTCCACTGCAGCGGGAGGGGGGCAAACGGCGATCGCCATTAATAAGCGGTTTGACCAGGAATGAGGTGGCCCTACCCCACCATCGGCGGTGACCCCGAGGAACGGAGAGAAGATGGGACCTCAGCATACTTCTTACGTTGGCCATCATCCAGCCCTCTTATCAGTTATGATCTGTTGAGTCCTTGTTGGGAGATGGGGTGGGGGGCGGGGGGGGGAGGGAGGGAGATCATGGGTAAGACAGATGAGCTAAACCAGTCAACTACCCACCGAGAAGGGATCAGACTGGCCACGAGCGGCTCCTGCAGGTGGCATTTATTGATACCTACCCTTCCTCCACTGGTTTGGAGAAGCTTTCCCCCCCCCCCTTTACTCCCTTTCCACCAAGATTTCTTCCTCCCCTCCTCTCTCTCTCTCTCCAGCTCGACATCTCTTGAATGTAGCAGAGGAGCTGCACGTTTGCTCCTTTCTCGTAGTTAGAAAGAAAACAGTGACCCTCGGATGTCAGAGCGAGCAGTGCACCGGGCCGAAGCCTAAAGGGAGGTCATGACCTCAACCCAGAGAGAAATCGAGGAGAGATAGATAGAGAGCGACTGCAATCATTTATAGCGGGCGGTCTTGTCGTCGTCGTTCTTTTGCAAACGGCCGTCTGGATTTTTTGACTGTATATTCAAATTGAAGGGAGTTGATTTGCAACTGCCCGCCTAGCTGCTGACTATCTGATGTTAGCGGCCTTTGAAACGGTCCTCTCTCTCTCTGCTATCATGTCACATACGCGAGCCAAGCCCCGATTGGAACGCTGCGACTCTTTACAAATTTGACTTTGACTGCCCCGATTGCAAGTCATACCGCCTTTCTATCTATCTAGAAGTCTCCCATCAAGACCTTACGACGGCACGGTAACTAAGGCTCATGATGACGGCCCCTGAGGTTAGTCGCCGACCCCCCCCCTCTCTCTCTCTCTCTATCTCTAGAGAGAGAGAGTAGAGAGATTCGGACCTGCGTTATCGTTGTTATTAATCCCGATCTCACTTTAGACCGTCGAAAAGAATTCCATGCGGCAGAGAGGAATAAAAGCAGACAAATAAACAAGTAGACGAAGCCCCAGTCTCCTACACCGATGAGAGGACGAGAGAGAATGTTAGAGAGAGAAAGAGAGAGAGAGGGACAGCTGCGTGGGGGAGAATCGGGGCCGGCTTCTTTCTTGGTAACCAACCGTTCTTCTTTGGCTGGTATTAACGGATAGAAAGGTGCAGGGTGGGTATTAACGGATAGCCAGATACGTGTCCATATCGTACGCGTTGAAGGATAGACTCTGAACCAAACGGGCACATGCCCGCTATCCTTTTAGAAGATTAATAGTAAAATAGAAACAGAAAAATCAGTTTCAGCGTAAATTGGGAAACACAGGTAAAAAGTAGAGCTACCGACCAAATCCAGCTCTCCCCTTTTGTAACCACTCGCTCTTCGGACCATCTCCATCATATGGACCTGGTGAATCGAGTCAATGATCATTCTCATCCTCTCTCTCTCTCTACCCCTCCGCCCTCAATATATGCCCCTCGATTTAACGTTTCGAAATCCTTCCGAGTAAGCTGAAAGCCACCGGAGGCAGTCGGGACTGCTCCTCTCCATCGTCGACTTCCTGCTCCCCTCTCTCTCTCCGTCGCACCTTCCTGCGCGAGGCCGCTTACGGGGCAGCACAGAGGGGTACGGCGACATGGGGCGCTCACCGTGCTGCGAGAAGGCGCACACCAACAAGGGCGCCTGGACGAAGGAGGAGGACCAGCGGCTCATCGCCTACATCAGAGCCCACGGCGAGGGTTGCTGGAGGACCCTTCCCAAAGCCGCAGGTACTCCTCCAGACCCACCTCGGAGGAGACGACCGGAGGGCTATTGGTTCCGTCCTGGTTCTGTTCTGGGTTTGGATTTTTTTTGGGGACGACGCTGATCGCCCTCCGCGCAGGTCTGCTCCGGTGCGGGAAGAGCTGCCGGCTCCGGTGGATAAACTACCTCCGGCCAGATCTCAAGCGGGGGAACTTCACCGAGGAAGAAGACGAGCTCATCATTAAGCTCCACGCCATGCTGGGGAACAAGTGAGTGCCCTTCTCTACCTCCGTCGATGAATCTCCCCGTGCGCCGCCGGTAGACGGAGAGAGGCGTTGCACTCCGGTACCATTTTTTCTCAATTGTCTTCAATTTAATCTGACGAGTTTTTCGATCATATGAATGATCAACGCCAGGTGGTCTCTCATCGCCGGACGCCTTCCGGGGAGAACAGACAACGAGATCAAGAACTACTGGAACACGCACATCAAGCGCAAACTCCTCGGCCGCGGGCTCGACCCGCAGACCCACCGCCCGATCGGCTCCAGGCCCGCTGCCAGCATGGGCGCCGCCGCCGTCGCCCCGCGGGGACTCTCCTTCATCGCTGACGCACCGAAGGCCGCTGCGGCGACCACCGTGAAAATGGCGGCTGAGTCCGCCGAGGAGGGGAACGGGAGCGCTGCGAGCATGGAGGACGAGTGCTCCCCCGGGCTCAACCTGGAGCTCTCCATCAGCCTCCCTTTCTACCCTTCCAAGCCGTCGTCTTCATCCACCGAGGCCTCCTCCAGCATGACGACGACGACCGCCGCGGCAACCAGCGACAGCACGGCCGCAGTGGCGGCCGCAGAATCTGCTCACAAGCCCTACACGCAGGCAATCTGCCTATGCCCAAACTTGGGATTCCAGAGAAGCGGAGCCTGCAGCTGCCACGGCATGTCCGACCCCCACGCCATCAGATTCTTCATACCCTTGCAAGGCGGACAGCATGTACTAGATTAGCTTCCTAGGTTTGCGCTCTAAAGATCACTGCCGGTGGTACTGGGCGAAATTGCCCGCCGGGTCAAACAGGGAAGGAGAGAGGAGAAGGTGGGAATATTTTTGAATTTTCTTCAGGGGCAACCTTGTGCACCCTTTTTGGTTCCTTCTACTGGTCTCCGGTCTCCATGTGCTTACCTGCTCGCTTCCTTCTTCTCTTACCAACTCACACTGGCCTCTGCCCTCACAGAAACAGAGGTAACGTGATAGGTCGGCGTGTGGAGGCCATGGCAGCCTCTTCCCCTCTCTCTCTCTCACAGTCCATATTTTAACCCCGACTCTTACACACCCCTTGGTATCAGAGCTTCAGAGGGGCATCACGGCGGGAGAGAGTGCGGCGCGAGAGGGCATGTGCGGTGCCCGGGTAGGTGGCCGAATGGCCATTAAAGAAAAGCCACTTACTTTAAAGAGGGGGGAGAAGGAGGACAGGGCAGGCCCCGCGCCTATCAAATGCCCGTGAAAATGCGGGTTAGGGACTCTTTTTAACGCCCATAGACTGGATGTCAACCCTGAGCGCGTGTTCGGGGAGCTCCAGTTGATCATCCAGATGCCAGAAGCCCGGCGAGGGGGGCCACTTTAAGCCATCCCACCTCGCTGACAACCCACCGAGTCGCCGGACGGACCGAACGCACTCGAGTGGAGCGACTCGGTAGTTACGCCGCGGCCATCAGAACCTTAGCTGGACCGTCCCGATCAATCAACTCGCCGCGACTAAGAAGAGCCTGTTGTACTCTGTCTGAGTAACCCTAGAGAGAGAAACAGAGAGAGGGAGGGAGGAGGCAGATGAACTGGGTACACAAAAACACAGGGACCGAGGAGAGGCGGTGGTCTCGAGTTGGTACTAACCCTAGTACCCGCAGCGGTTCCACCGTCGCCGGACGGGTTAGCAGCAGTCGTGGCAGCGAGGTCCGTGAGCAAGCGGGCGGTACGCGAGGTCCCCCCGTGGTAGGTGATGGTTGGTAGCGGATTATCGTCAGGAGACAACTACTTCTGCCAACTCATGAATTCCCCCGTTCTTTCCCACTTCGTCCTCTCGGCGGGGTCAGGCTTGCCCGGGCCCATCTGCTTATGGAATAATACAACGGCGAGCTTCGTCCTCCGTTCCACAGTCCCCCGCTCCGCGCCGTCTGAGAAGTAGTCGTCCACTTCTCGGGAAATTACTCGGCCACTGTGGAGTCACCCGCTTGAATAAATATTGTGGGGAGTCACGCTCCCCTCCTCGTCACCATGTGAGCCCATTGGAACCGCAGTACTTCTGTATCTTCTTTAGAGAGAGAAAGAGAGAGAGAGAGAGAGAGAGAGAGGGGGGGGGGGGGAGATCAGGCGGGCATCGAAGCTACCTGACGTAAGCACCCACAGGTTCGGGTTTCCTGCGAATTCCTAGGACTTCCGGTGTTCTGCGAACCCGCTTGGACGCCGGCCAGGCGAGAGAATTCGCGGTGTAGGACTACGGCGTGCCCACTCCCTCGGCGGCGCCGCTCGGTGCACTGTCGTGACGTCCGAAGATGTGGAAGAGGAGGTAGATGACTGGGCGTCCAACGGGACGATGGCTGATAATGATGATAATAATAGAAAATATTGCGTTTTGTTATACGATCGACGGTGGGTTGTGTCGGATTCGTTGACTGCCCCCACTTGTGCGCCCAAGTAACCCAGCTTGCAGCATTACATCTAATTGATCCGTTGACACATCCGCTTGCCTGTCGCGGTGGAGCTGTTGGTGCAAATGGCCGTGGACTTTCATCGGTCAAATAAATTATCGTGTTTTTGGTCAACTAAATCCGATCCCGCCGCCCCTCGTTGGAATGGACCAGACAACCCCCGCCAGCCGTGGTCGTCCCGTTACTGTCTTCCCCTCAGTCGACGGATACTGGTCGGAATCGGTGACTCGACAAGGACCTGTCCGTTGAGCAATAAATGGCTGCTCGGAGTTATCGTAACTACCGGCTAGTCCTCCGCGGCAGTGACCGTCGATTCCAGTCGCTTGCACCGGTGTGTTAATGAACAGACGTAGCTTCGCTGGGTTGCGACTGTCGGCTACTGTCGGACTAGGCTTGCGGCGACTGCTCGACTCACTTGTTCCTCCGCCGGAGTGGCCGACGGACCTTCGCCGTGGCATTCGCCGCCTAGCTCCCCCAGCAAACGTGTGACTTTCCCCGTGCTCGGTAAAGAAGATGGAGGATAGCCAGGAGTCCAGTTTTATCGGGCACACACACATGTAGCACTTTTGCTCGGAGAAGATGAAGAGAGAAGAGAAATATAGGGCAAGCATCTAGTTTTAACTTCTCTTTAAACCATCGAGCATCATTTGGATAGGGAGAGAAAAAAGGGAAACCAACCGGTTCCTAGACGACGATGACGCAGATACAGGAGCCTGATTCCCAAACCAGAGAGCACCTCACTTTCCTCTGAGTTCTCCCTCGTGGATCATGGAAGGGGAGGACGAGTCCTCTCTCCTGGTCGCCATCTCGGGCGGTCGCTCGGCCTCCATACCCGCGGCGGTCTGCTCTTCATCCTGCTTCCGGAGAGGAGGCTGAGGTGAAGGGTCCGCCGGGGAGATCCCCGGGGCTGAGGAGAAGAGAGAGACTGGCTCCGACTCCGCGATCTTCCCTCCTTCCAGCGGCGTCCCGTGCTTGTACGCCACCCGCAGTGACTCGTCCTCCGATATCTTCGCCTGCGCCGCCCCGTAGGTTACCTCTTCCTTGCTGTGCGCCATCCCGCTTCCCTTCTTCCGTCTTCCCCTCTTTCTCCCCCACTGTCGCCGAAAACACCTCTAACGCACTGAGGCTTCCCCTGGAGCTAGGGGATCCCGCCCATCCCAGCCCGGCCCAATATCGAAAACGCGATTTGAATTCCATCCGATGTGGGCCCGATTTTCCTCTTGGGTTGGGCTTTACTTGGCCTTAACGGGCTTACCACAATTACGAGTCCTTTCCCCTCCCTCCTCCCTCGTTCCTTCCTACTCTCTGTCTGTGTGTCTGTATGACCACTGTGAATCTCAGCAGAGCCGGCCATGGATGACGGCCGGAGTCAGAGAAGAGGTCTTTCCCGTTCCCGTTCCCGTTCCAACCTAAGCCGTGCTGCCGCCGGCAGTACTCTGCCCGGCGGCCTGTTCCTCCTCCTCTGTGCCACTGTGCGGCGCGAAAGAGACACTGCAAGGAAAGAGGTGAGTGCGGGGGGGGGGGGCCGCTGGGTGTGGGGACAGGGGGAGCCAGAGGTTGGCGTTCTGGCTCGCGGCACAGAGGAGCGTTTGGATGGACGCCCTAATGGACAACTTGCGCACGTTTCACGATTTACCGCCGCCTCCGCTCGTTTTAATCTCGTCGCCGGAGGAGGGAAGACGGGGATGTCTTCCAGGGCAATCATTGGGCGGCTCAAGCAATCCTCCCGGCGGTGGAATCACGAGATTAGACTGTAAAACCAGAGCTGCTGCTGCTGCGGTCTGTCCTACGCCGAGACCGACTGCTCCTCCTCTGCCTGGGATTGTCTTCTAGATGGGCTGGGGCCCGGGGGGGGGGGGGGGGGGGGGGGGGGGGGGGGGGGGGGGGGGGGGGGGGGGGCGGGCGTGGGGAGGTTGGAATTCCACCGGCGTGCCATTGACTGAGAGGTAGAAAGAAGGCTTTCCCATCTTCTTCAACACCAGACGATCTAGGCCTCACCCCTGATGAGGAGCCCACCTACCCTTTTCTTGCCCCTTTTCTCCCATCTCCATGATGGAATGAGCCCCAGCCCCACTCGGCCTAGCCAGGCGGTCACACACCATTCTGGGTTTTGTCTCCTACTCAAAAGCATCGCTTCTTCCCCCCACCCTTACCGTCGTCGTCACTGTCGTCGACTCTCTCTCTCTCTACTCGTAAATTTATCGAGCAGGTGACGTGCATGACCCGAGGGATAAAAACTACTGTTCGCTTCTGTCCTTCCCGAGCGTTCTCTCCGTGGATGGGATCCCGCCTGCAAATCTAAAGAGAGCGCTTTGGAGCTCCGGCCTTTTGGTGCTATAAAGTGGGAGCCGCCTATTATCAGAAGAATAGTCTCTTTCTCAGAGATCACCCTCCGCCATTGCCGCCGCCAGGCACCCATCCCCTCTCCTCCGTCGCCCTAAAAACCACCAGCTCTGTTCCCAGCGGCCACCCTCCCCTCTGGGTCGGCGTCTGTAGTCCGATGGTAGCTTTTCTTCTCAGCTCTCGGTGCTGCGCCTCGATGGGAGTCTGAGGAGGCTCGGAGTCTGCTTCCAAGACCAAGTTAGGGCGGAGAGAGAGTGGTGGCCGGAGGGAAAGGAGGAGGCGGACCAGAGCAGTGCCGATGAAGCTGGTGGTGGAAGTCCTGGAAGCGAGCGACCTGATGCCCAAGGACGGGCACGGCTCTGCGAGCGCCTTTGTGGAGGTGAGCTTCGAGGGGCAGCGCCACCGTACCCAGACCAAAGGCCAGGACCTCAACCCCACCTGGAACGAGACCCTCGTCTTCAATGTCGCCGACCCGGCGGCGCTGCCGGAGCGCACCATCGAAGTCATCGTCCACAATGACCGCGGCAGCGGCGGCGGCCACCGCAACTTCCTCGGCCGCGTCCGCATCACCGGCGCCGCCGTCGCCTCTTCTCCGGTTGACGCTGTGGTCTGCCGCTGCCCCCTCGACAAGCGGGGGATCTTCTCCAACATCCGCGGGGACATCGCCCTCCGCGTCTACACCGTCCCCGACGCGTCCTCCCCTCCCGCTGCCGAAACCCCCGCGCCGGCCGCCGCCGGGGGTAACAAGGGTTCCGCCGATGGAAACCTTAAGGGTGGCGGCGGCGACGGCCGCCGCGGGGGTGACGAGGAGAAACCCGGCAAGAAGAATCAGAAGCCTGCGCCGGAGAAGAACTCCAAGGAGACCCAGTACTTCTACTCGGCCCCGGCGAACGTCGGAGGCCAGGGTTTCGAAATCTACCACTCCAAGCACCCGGCGGCGGCGGTGGAGAAGAGAGGGAACTACGCCCGTGCGGAGCCAGTACCCGTGATGCGTATGCAGGTCCCCAAGCCGCTTCAGTCGGGGTTCGGCCTGGTGGAGACATGGCCGTCGCTGGCGGCGCGGATGGGGTACCGGGGGGACAAGATCTCGAGCACCTACGACCTGGTGGAGCAGATGCAGTACCTGTACGTGAAGGTGGTGAAGGCCAGGAATCTCCCCGCCATGGACGATGGGGGTAGCGTCGACTCCCGCGTGGAGGTCAAGCTCGGGAACTACAAGGGCCTCACCAGGCACGTCGAGAAGAACCAGAACCCCGTCTGGGGGCAGGTGTTCGCCTTCTTCAAAGAGCGCCTGCAGAGCAACCTCCTGGAGGTGGCCGTCAAGGACAAGGACGACGCCATCGTCGGGAGGGTGGTCTTCGACCTGGCGGAGGTGCCCCTCCGCGTTCCTCCGGACAGCCCACTGGCTCCGCAGTGGTACCGCCTCGAGGATCGGAAGGGGGGAAGGCTGCTCCGAGGGGAGATAATGCTGGCGGTGTGGATGGGCACGCAGGCCGACGAGGCCTTCCCTGAGGCCTGGCACTCCGACGCCCACTCCGTCAACCTGGAGGGGCTCGCCCACACCCGCTCCAAGGTCTACTTCTCCCCTCGGCTCTGCTACCTGCGGGTGCACGTCATCGAGGCCCAGGATCTCGTCCCCGCGGGCGGCGGCGGCAGAGCGCCGGACGCCTACGTGAAGATACAACTCGGGAACCAGCTCCGGCGGACGCGGCCGTCGCAGGCGCGATCCGTCAACTCGATGTGGAACGAGGAGCTGCTGTTCGTGGCCGCGGAGCCCTACGACGAGCCGCTCGTCGTCACCGTCGAGGACCGCGTCGGGCCCAACAAGGACGAGCCCCTCGGGCGACTCATCCTGCCGATGGAGGACTCCCAGAAGCGGCTAGACAACAAGAAGCTCCCCGTCGCGCGGTGGTTCAACCTGGAGAGGCCCCCCGCGGCGGCGGCGGAGGAGGACGGGGAGAAGAAGAAGCCGGCCAAGTTCTCCAGCAAGATCTACCTCCGCGTGAGCCTCGACGCCGGCTACCACGTCCTCGACGAGTCCGCCCACTACAGCAGCGACCTCCTCCCCACCGCGAAGAGCCTCTGGAAACCGAGCATTGGCGTCCTGGAGCTGGGGATCATCGGCGCCCGCAATCTGGTGCCGATGAAGGCGCAGAGCGGCCACACAACCGACGCCTACTGCGTCGCCAAATTTGGCCCCAAGTGGGTCCGCACCAGGACGGTGCTCGACACCGTCTCCCCCCGGTGGAACGAGCAGTACACCTGGGAGGTCTACGACCCCTGCACCGTCATCACCGTCGGCGTCTTCGACAACGGCAACGTCGCCGGCGGCAAGGGCGACGGCGGCGGCAGGGACCAGAGGATCGGGAAGGTCAGGATCCGGCTGTCCACGCTGGAGACCGACCGCCTCTACACCCACTTCTACCCGCTGCTGGTCCTCCAGCCGTCGGGATTGAAGAAGACCGGCGAGCTCCACCTGGCTGTGCGGTTCACCTGCACGGGGTGGGTGAACATGATGACTCTCTACGGCATGCCGCTGCTGCCGAAGATGCACTACGTGCAGCCCATCTCCGTCGTCCACCTCGACTACCTCCGCCACCAGGCGGTACAGATTGTGGGAGCCCGCCTGGCCCGGGCGGAGCCTCCCCTGCGCCGCGAGGTTGTGGAGTATATGCTCGACGTGGACTCCCACATGTGGAGCCTCCGGCGGAGCAAGGCCAACTTCTACCGCATCACCTCGCTCTTCTCGGGCCTGGTGGCCGTCGGCAAGTGGTTCGACGTCATCTGCGAGTGGAGGAACCCCATCACCACCATCCTCGTCCATGCGCTCTTCTTCATCCTGGTCCGGTACCCGGAGCTCATCCTGCCCACCATCTTCCTGTACCTGTTCATGATCGGCCTGTCGAACTTCCGGCTCCGCTCGAGGAACCCTCCCCACATGGACGCCAAGCTCTCGCAGGCGGAGTGGGCGCCACCCGACGAGCTGGACGAGGAGTTCGACACGTTCCCCACTTCGAGGTCCAATGAGCTCGTCCGGATGCGGTACGACCGGCTGAGGAGCGTGGCCGGCAGGTTGCAGACGGTGGTGGGGGACCTGGCGACGCAGGGGGAGCGAGCACAGGCCCTGCTCAGCTGGAGGGATCCCCGCGCCACCGCCATCGCCATTGTCTTGGCCGTGCTGCTCGCCCTGTTCCTCTACGTTACGCCGTTCCAGGTGGTGGCCCTGCTGGCGGGGGCGTACTTCCTGCGCCACCCAAGGTTCAGGACCAAGATGCCGTCCGTCGTCTTCAATTTCTACAAGCGGCTCCCGGCCAAGTCCGACGTGCTCCTCTGAGCGCCGTCGCCGGCGTCGGGGACCCTTTGCTAGTTTTCGACTGTTCCTGGTTTCTGTTCTTGTACCCTTCTTGGAAGAACGTCTCCAGCCTCCTCGCACATCTCTGCAACCCCCCATATCGCCTGCTGTCAATTTCTCCCTCCCCCTCCCATCAATTCGCTTAGTTTGTCTTGCAGGCCCAGTTAACGAGAGTATCACATCACATCACATCATAGACAACGAAACCAGTTTAGAAGAAGACACATGGAATTAATCTACTCACAATTTCATCTGGTGGAAGCAATCTTAGGGATTAGGACTATCAATACGAATACAATGGTCAGGAAGCTAAAAAATGCGCCGCCGATAAGAACCCAGTCCAGAGCGCCGAGCTCACCCTTCTCCTTCATCAGCCTCTCCGTCGAGTCCGTCGCAGGCGCATCGGTTCGGCCACCAACCTTCCGCTTCCGGAGCAGCGGCACCGAACGGAAGAAGCCACTGAGATTACTTGCAGCTTGATGAGCTATAGCTGACGGCTCGTCCAGGACCAACTTGTCGACGGCCGCCGGTTCTCCCGAGCAGCCGCAGCCGTGGGTTCTCCGCTCTTGGGGCGAAGGTCGGCAGTGAAAAGCGCTTGATGGGAGGCCCTCCTCGCCAGGGACTGGAGCTGGAGGTTCAAGAATCTCCCCAAAGACGGACCACCTGCCCACGGAGATGATCTTCACGTCGGCGGATGTCCCCAGCATCCGCTCCGGGGCAATCACAAGCACCTGGATGTATCCTTTTGTGTGGCCCACCTGGGAATCACAAAAGAAGAGACTGACCCAAAGATCCAGTAACGAATGTCCTCTCCATCCACTGCATCAGCATCACCCAATCCCAGGAGGACTTACAGTGGCTTCGGGAATCTGCGATAGAGATCAAGTGCAGGAAACAGCGGGGAAAATATGAGAGAGGGGGGGAAGACGGGGAAGTTTATGTACCAGATGAACCCCATCGGTGGCGATTTCTGTGATCCATATCCTCTCGATTTGACCTTCCATCCCTTGGTAAGGGGAGAACGACTCAAAAACAGCCGTCAATTCACGACTCCGCTTCTTCACTTCTGTGCTCGGGACCTTCTTCATCCTCGCAGCAGGTGTCCCTGAGTAACCAAAAGCAGCGCGCCTGACCTTCAGAAAGTTGACCAAAAGCAGGCATTCTCGATATAGATTATAATCCTGTCGCCTTCAAGACGTTCCTCATTCAGAAGAAACTTCCATGCACACCACTCAAGTAACTCTCGTGATATGATTCTTCCTCTTTCATTCTATCGCTCATCTCGCAAGCACATGGGATCCAAGCCAGAAAAGATAGAAAAGGAACCCGAAAGAGATGCGACGAGATGATGGGCTGAGCCAAAGGGCCTACCTGGTCTGGGATAGAACTGGGAGATATGAACCTGAGGAAAGCTGTACTCCTTGACAAGGTCAACAGTTTGAGCAAAATCGTCATCAGTCTCCCCTGAAGAAAGAAGGGCACAAGGGTATAGCTTTAAAAACTGAAGTTTTTATTTCAAGGAGCCAGAATTTGATGCAAACCGATGAGGATATACCGGGGAATCCACAGATAATATCAGTCGCAATCTGCATTCCGGGAACAAGTTGAGTCAGGGTATCCACGACAGATCTGAAATCACTGACCGTGTATTCACGATTCATCACCTGCCATCATGCGAATAGGATTCAAGTGAGAGCCAAAATATTGACGAACTGATTACAAACCAAACAACTATGATCTGTGCGTGTGTGTCCATGCAATAGAATTCTTATGCCACAAAAAGGCTTTCAGCTTCACAACTTACACTGAGGACTGAGTCGCTCCCGGATTGCACAGGAACGTGAAGAAAGGAATAAACACATGGATGGCGAAAAATCTCAGCGATCTCTATCAAATGCTCCAGTATAAAGGGGGGATTCGTCATTCCGATACGCAGCATTGTACTTCTATCAGCAGGAAGTTCCGCAACAATTGCATTCAATAAGGTTGGGAGATTTACTCCAATGTCGCGCCCTGCATTATGATCAAGATGACAGGGAATTGAAATGAATGCACTGGATTGAATCTCAACGGCAACATATACCCCACTCCCATGTGAATTCTACAGATCAATATGAGCATCACAATCTAGCACTACCAAGAATGTCCAATTAGATGTACGAGTACACCGTTGGCAAAATATCCTGCAAAAATTGGCAAGGGGCCAATATTGAAACTTCTTTCTCGTCTATTTGTATCCTGAATTTGCTAATAATTTTAAAGATGACCTCTGAAAGCCCACTATTCATCAAGCGAGATAACCTTGACAACAGGAGTTTCACTTCCGCTGTTACCAGAGACTCGTCTATAGAACTTAATTAGAGACTCTAGAAGTTGAGCCATATGAAAGAGTTATTTCCCAGCACGAATCATCACCTTCTGTCTAGTAGCAGAACGACACAACGTAATGAAAATACAGAAATTTACCATACGCTCCCGTATCTTCACTACTTAGCCATATCTCTTTAACCCCTTCAGATACAACAGCTTTTACCCGTTCTACCTACACCAAAAATTTCAGACTTCAATTGATCAAAAAAACATATAGCATGTAAAGAATTTACAACAAACCAGTGCAGGAGAATCTTACAAGACTGCTCACAGTATAACTCCCCAAATGGCCACGAGCATGTTTTGTCTTGCAGTAAGTGCAAGCCCCTAAACAACCAACATTAATTGGAAGAATCTCAATAAATCTGTTCTTTCTCACCTGTTAATAAAACATGATACGAATTCAAGCCCAATGGCAGAGTTATAGCCAATGAGTCATAAACTGTTTAAAAGAAAATGTGATTACAAGAAAAAATCACATGCACTACTGAGGAAACTGTACCTTTGGGAGGTCAAGCGATGGCAATGTTTTCCGACTTAAGAGCCTCACTTCATGTCCCTTCAGAGTTTCTTCCACAACTTCAACTACGCGGTCTATTTGTTGGACTCCGATCACACTAACACCTTCAAGTTCCTTCAGATCTCGGCTTCCCTGGGGGACACAACCAGCAACTACAAGTGCCTTTCTTGCGCTTTTGCACTTCGAAATAAGAGTATCCATAGCAGACTGACTTGGAGACTTCACAGTGCACCTGTTTTGAATAATTGGTGCCGGAAAATAAGTACCATACACAAAAATGATATAGTTGCCCGTCCTGGGTTGGTGCATGAAGCAGCTAAATCTGAGACCCCAAATGTTCAAGACCTCAGATTTCTTAGTATGACCATTAGGACGGTAAGAATATGAAACAACCGGGATAATCCTTAAATATCTAGCAGTTGTAGAGAAGTAGGGGAACTTTGCAGTCGGTATATACTAGGATTCTTGTGAAACTACCGCCATTGTGAGATAACACAGAACGCTGGGGGACCTTCTGAGAAAGAAAGAGGGAGATAGAAAATGCATTCGAGAGGGATTCATGAATTAAGTAGAAATCACGAGCACTTGAAAGGCTAGGTGTAATAAGAACGCTTCAGCCAAAAACATCCGCAACATGCCGATCACATTTTTCACCAGTAAGAATAAGAATGCCTCTCTGGACGCACTAAGTACAGAACAGAAGCAATCGAACAAAAGTACGAGAGCTTTTGATCTAGAGAAGAGGTACGCTCTGGTTAAAGAAAACTGAAAGGCAGTTCAGAAAGAGAATGTTAAAGAGAGAACGAGAATTACGTGTTTATCAGCCACAGGTCTGCCCCTTCAGGATCATCAGTCACCGCATATCCGAATGAGGAGAGCTGCCCAGCCATGTACTCACTGTCACTCTGAAAGAAAACAAGTCTGCATCTTGAGGATTCACAGTCACCGCAAATTGTAGCTGCCCTTTCGACTGTCGTTTCCCAACCAAGCTAAAATAGGAACAAGGGACAAGGAGCACTTGCCTGGTTGTGCGAGCATCCAAATGTTTTCAAATATATCGTCTGAAATCGAGCATGGACAGTCACAAGGATGAATATATAGAGAAAAAAGAAAGAGTATCAGAAATCAAAGCCATAACCACTCTGAAGCGGCATGAGACGGAAAGACAGCGAACTCGAGGAAACTAAGACAAACGCGGGTAAAACCTGAGTGCCAGGGATGCCGGGAGCGGGAGCGGGGACCGCTCGATTTCTCCTCTGACGGGTTCTAGGCTTCATGGCTAACGACGGCGGAAGGGGTAAGCGAAGCCCTGGAGGTTCCCCGAAGGCGACGACATCCTCGATGTCCTCCATCTACCCGCTCTACCCTGCGTGCCCTTCCTTGACGAGTTGCCCACCCTCTCCCGGCCGTCGATCGCAGAAGGCGGGAGCTGCCGCTGCCGGCTAATCCGGGCGCTGTGAATCTGCCATCCACCGATGGCGGTCGGACAGGGAAACCCACCGGCACGTGAGACGCTCCAAAAACTTGGGCAATTTTGAGTTAGGGTTTTATCTCTATGGGCCCCACCTCCAGCATGGCTCATGCCCAACCCCTTCGACCCATCGTATAGATCAGCTGTTTGTGGGACCCATTGCCACATTGGCCTCGATATTCAAACCAAACGCTTATTGGATGGAGTGAGGATCGAGGCAGAGAGAGAAGAATCTCTGGACTGATATTTTCCTCCCTACGCCTCCTAACCAGATAGGATCCGACGGAGCACCGCCCAAATCGATGGCACCACCGCCGCGGGTGCTTCCGGCCACGGCGGCCGCCGCTCTCCCTATGTCATATCCCCCGCGAGCTCCCGCGTTCTTCCGCCGGCGTCTTCGCTCGCCCAGCCGTTCCTCCTTCATTCGCGGAGCACGGGTTGCCTCTAGCTTCGCTTTCTCCTCCGTAAGCACGATTTTAGTCTACCGTCTTATTCTCCCTCGATTCGGTCGCTCTCGCTAGCAGTTACTGCTGGAGTAAACCCTGGGACCTGCATGGCGAAAATCGCGGCAAATATCTTTATGTGGCTGTACATTTTGCTGCTTCCGGAACTCATTTCTTCTTTTTTTTTTAATTCTTTCTACTGCAATATCTGATGTGCTGTTTGCTGGCAATTGTGGCTGTTCATTCTCTTATTTCCTCTTTTTGCGCGTTCTTTGCGATCCTCTTTTCCTATCTTCTCAGCACCCATGGCTGAAGGAGCATTTCCGGCTCTGTATAAGTTTTCATATACCCCCTGATTTCTTATGCCACAATTTTCGGTCCTTTCTACCTCATATGATAAATAAAATTTCGTTTCGAGGTTTAAACTAGTAAATATGCATAACTATTGCCTTCTTTGTTCAAAACGTCACTGCTTGAGGTTTACTCTTGTTGTGGAGAATGTCTAGATGGTCTGTATAGTATGCGGTGCTGTACGAGGAAATGAACATCTTCTAACTGTAATACTTCAGTATTTGCGCAGAGGAAGTGCAGTCTATGTCACCAGAACGTCTCTCTCCATCTTAATGGTCCAGTGGGTAAGATATGGTGCAGCCAACAGAAAGTAGAAGGTGACATTGATTATGAAACGTGTGAGCTGGTCAGTGGTATTGAACTTGTTATTGGGGAAGGCGAGGATAGCATCCGAGCTTATCTGCTGAAAGCAGTGAAGAATAACAATGGCAATGGTGTCCTGCTGTTGTCTGATGCTTTTGGGTTTGAAGATTCATCTACTAGAGAGTTCGCCTACAGAGTTGCCTGCAGTGGCTACAAGTAAGTTCATATGACTATATGAAAGTAGTTTCATTTTAGCAACGGAAAATCAAAAAACTATGATGAAATCATACTGCGCTAATGTTTTCTCTATCTTGATTCACCTGCTCTGCTCCTTACTCTAATGTTATCCTGTTCATTCCCTTTTCAAGGAATTTGCCCCAACTAATTCAGTTTTGTCTGAGGATACTTCAATGTTTTATCTGGAATTCGTTGTAAACTATTTCAGTTCATCAAATAAACAGCTTTCATATCCTCTACGTTAATCTTGTACGTCTAACCACAACCCAAGCAGCACTGCCTTGCTTAAGTTTGGATGTATTCTAAGGGTTTTATCCTGGTTGCAGATGAGTGGACAGTGTCTGACAGCGGACGATGAAACTTCATTTAGAGTCTTATGATATTTTTTCTGAACTCCTAAGTTATCAGACTGTATAATTCAAGTTTTTGGCCTTATAATATCCTCTTATAATTGTAAATCCTTAGCAGCCCTTGCTAGTCATAATCTGGCCCTATATATCCCAGTAATTTTCTCGCTTATAGATTTATCATGCGTTTCTACTCAATATTACAATGAGAAGATTTCGTATTTGATTCTGTTTATCTATGTTAAACAGATTCTTTATACCCTGAACCCTGGGTTTATCTAGGATATTAAAACTTGAGCACTTGCATGATTACAATGATAATCATTGCTGAAGATGATAACTAGTATTTTACTAATGAGTGATAAATGATCATATATTCATCATTTTAAAGTAAATAGAAAACATTATTCTTAAATAAATTACCTTATAAATGAATTAGAAATTAGATCGTTGCTAAGTGTTTATTATCAAATTAGTGTGGTGCCTTATTTATTTATTAGATTATCATTCATCGTTCATTTGGGAATTTATTTTTTACTTAGGTATAAGAATTCTTTGATAATTATTTTTATCGTTCGTTAAGCCTACTTAATGCACATTATCTCCTGCACTCTGTGCAGTTGTTCCCGAATCTCGATTCACATGGTCCTTCTGATCCAGCGTACAGGAGATAATGTGCAGGATTATTTGAAGCCGCAGCCGCTGTCTTCGTGTTCAAATGACTGATCTCTCCTTCTCTTGGTGCTCATCATGGAAACAGTGTTCTCGTCCCAGACTTGTTCCGCGGAAACCCATGGAGGACAGGCCGACAGCAGGCTGAGTTCGGGCCATGGGTGGCTAGTCACCTCCCCGAGAGGGTCGCCGTAGACATCGCATTGTCATGCCAGTGGCTAACGGAGGAATACATTGCTGCCGGCATATCTAAGAAGCTCGGGATCATTGGCTTCTGCTTCGGCGGCCATCACCTGATCGAAACATTAGCCCGCGACGAGGGCGGCTACTTCGGCACCGGGGTCTGCTTCTACGGGACAAACATGAACCCGGCCCTGTGCCCCAAGATCAAAGTTCCGGTCCTATTCGTCTGCGGAGACGACGACCCGCATTGCCCTCTGAGCGTGGTCCGCGAGATGGAGAAGGGCATCAGGGGGGCCAAGGTGGTGGTTTACGACGGGAGGGGAGATGGCTTCGCCCATCGGCCTGAGTCCCAGGAGGAGGACGACGACGCCGAGGACGCCTTCGCCGTCGCAAGAACCTGGTTGCATGATTTCTTGGTCGCAAATTAGCCAGCTATTAGAGGTCCGTCGTTCATTTACTCTGTTTTCGTTCTTGTTCATGGTTTCCTGGCTGTATTTTGCTGTCTCTACTGCTGTGTATGGATTAGTCGTCCAAATGCATTACTGCCCTTAGAATGGAGCCCTCTGAATATCATCTGGACTCTCACTAAATTGCCTGAGCCAGTAGTGATACAGCCCGGTCGAAAAAGGGCTCGTAGGTTATTGACTTGGAGGCACGCTTGTCATCTAAAGTCGTTGACTTGTTGGGAAATACCATTCGTCCCAATAGTTTAAAGCTGGACTCGATATTTCTGAGTTCCCCCTTGAAGCATATTTTTCTTATTAAAATATGTAATAAATCTGCGTAGTATGGCAGCGCGAGGAATTGTATCGGTCGAATAAATATTATTAAATCCAGTGGTAATGTCAACGGCGTACGTTGTCAACGAGCCCGAAAATTACATTTTAAGCCATGAGCCTGGCTTGAGCTGGGGTGTGGACTGCAATCGTTGTCATCAGGGCCGGAACCGTAGCAAACCCGGGGCCGATTGGAATTGACCATAGGATGGCCCACTTTGGCCGAAATGTATAAATCCCAGGCGGGGCATGCACTCGTGAGCAGCAGCTGATCATGTAGGAGTGATTCGTAGTCAGTTGGGCATGGGGGGATGTTGCTGCTACCGCGAGCAAGATGCTTAGATTTGTTGGGGAAGACCCACTTTCCGTCCGTGGGCATCGAGCAGCTGAAGCAAATCCACGCACAGATGATCGTAAGTGGCGCCCTCCGCCGGGACAGCGCCGTCGGTAGGCTGATCGAACGCTACGCCGGGGTTTCAGCTCCAGAGGGCATGAATTTCGCCCATCTAGCTTTCCGCTACCATGCCAGGGAGGCCGACGTGTTCACCTGGAACGTCATGATCCGGCGCAGCCCTCCGCAAGAAGCTATCTTGCTCTACGCCCGTCTCGGTGCCCGCAGCGGCGGCGGCGGTGGCGCGCCGGCGCCGGACGATCGAACGCTCATTTACGTCCTCGGCGCGTGCGCCCGCTCTGCTGGCCTGCGAGAGGGGATGCAAGTTCACGCCCAGATCGTGAAGACCCGGCCGCCGGAGGCCATGGATGTGGCGGTCCTCACGACAGGGGTCCATTTCTACGGGAGTCTCGGGGAGATCGACTCTGCCCGGCAGCTGTTCGACGAAATGCCGAGAAGGAGCAGCGCAACGTGGAACGCCCTGATGGCCGGGTGCTGCCTCGGGGGGGGGGCTGCCGAAGCGGCGGCGTTGTTCAGAGACCTGCTTCTCGATGAGGGGGGCACGAGGCCGACGGAGAGGACGATGGTGGTGATGCTCTCCGCCTGCGCCCGGCTCGGCGAGCTGGCTCTAGGGAGCTCGATCCATGGCCACATATTGAAGGCCATCTCCATCCAAGACGATGCCTTCATCGGCACTGGGCTGGTGGATATGTACTCGAAATGCGGGTGCCTGAGCAGCGCGCAGATGATTTTTGCGGAAACCAGAGAGAAGAACGTCTTGACCTGGACGGTCATGACGGCGGCACTCGCCTTCCACGGCCGAGGAGAGGCGGCCATCGAGCTGCTTGACGCGATGCTCGCCGAGGGTGTATCCCCCAATGCCGTAACCTTCACCTGCCTGCTATCCGCTTGCTGCCACGCAGGGCTGGTGAACGAAGGCCTGCACCTGTTCGAGACCATGACCCGCAGGTTTGGCGTCGCGCCGAGCGTCCAGCACTACGGCTGCGTGGTGGACCTTCTCGCTCGGGTGGGCATGGTGGAGGAGGCCCTTCGGTTCGTCACAGACATGCCGATGGCGCCGGACGCCGTGCTGTGGAGGACGTTGCTGTGTGCCTGCAAGGTCTACGGCCGCAGCGCGCTTGGGGAGGAGATTGGGAGGAAGCTACTGCAGCTGGAGAGGGGACCCGATGGGCCCCCATGCGGCGCCGCCGCTGCATGCGAGGACTACATCGCCTTGTCGAACATATATGCCGCCGGCGGGATGTGGGGAGACGTGTTGAGGCTGAGGGAGGCGATGAAGCGCGACGGCGTACAGAACAAACCCGGGAGCAGCTCTCTACAGATAAAACCCGGAGCCCCTTGTGGGCAGGTGAAGCTCCTCCGCTGAGAATCCAAAGGGAAGCCTGTACCTTTCTTCTTCCCTTCGAAATCATCGCGCTGCCCTGCATCTTTCCGGCGGCTGGTTGGGGACGTGGGCGGCCTGGGGACCCACACGGCTTGCTAATTTCGAGAGTGGCACGTGGCTATCGATGGCCGTCCGATCGAGATTAGGAGATGTCTGGGCGCTTGTGGTTTCCACGGTTAGTGGACGGCAAAAGGGAAGGTGGACCCACAAGCGACAACATGTGGATCTGATTGGCCCACGTGGAAGGGATGATCCGATGAGGTCGAAACGGGTTTTTCTGCTCCACAAGTGGGGAACATTCAGATCCGAAACACATCAAAGCCGTGACGGGGTTATACACCGTCCGCTTGGAACATCCCAGAAGCAAGGGGTCGGAATAAGCTGTGGAAGCGGCGTCGCCTCTTTCGTCTCTCCGGTTTCGTCGGCCGAGTCGGAGAATCGCGAGCGGAGGAGCGCAGCCTGGTCGCCGCCGCCGGCGTACGGTTCCTCTGGTGGTTCTTTCTGTCTTCTCGCCGCCGTCACTTCTATTCCGTTGCCCCTGTCGGGGGGAAGTGTTCACCGGATGCAGACGGCTGTGCTGAATCCGTCATGCTGCTGCGGGGTGCAGCAACGGTTCTCTGGCCCGGCAGAAGTATCCTCCTCCTTTCCATGCACGGCCCAGTTCCACAACAGGCTAAAGGTTTGACTCTCTGTCTCACCCCATCTGAGCGAGTAACTTGGATTTCGTTTTTCTTAGAGAGAGGTGATGGTAGGAGGGGGGGGGGAGGATTTGGGGTGAACCTATCTTCTTATATGTACTAAGAACTGATTACAAATCAGGATTCTTGTTATCCGAGGACGAGGATATCCGTGGGCAATAGCAGAGTCTCTCCCCGGATGGGTTTCACCTCTTCTTCAATTCACCGCTTTTCCCCCGTAATCCCATCGTCTGGTACGCTTCTCCCTGATTCGTTTTTTTATGAATTTTTAAAAGAATTCGGATTATAAATTTGAGCTGTCGGACGATAGTACACAAAAGAAGCATATTTACATCATGGGGTGCAATGGACTTTAAAGGTTAGAATTGGAAATCTTTGAACAAGCTTGTAACCAGACAGAAAAAGGTCCTAATAAACCAGAAATTGATTATTATTTGCTTAATCTTTCACTTCGAAAGCTATTGAATTTTCTTGTCAATTGACCATCACGGAAGATATGTTAACATTTACCTTGAAGAGATATATAATCACCACTTTCATGACACTTAAAGAACAATTACAAGAGCAAAAAAGCATGTGGCTGAGGACGCGTAATTATGAAAATTTCTGTTTTCAAAACATAGATATAACGAATGATTAAATACAAAGGCAGGATTAGATCTGTAAACCCGACCACAATTAGTTATAAATAATATCTGAGATGAAAATATCTGTTTTTCAGAAGTAAGCATGTTCGTTGACAGTACCGTGTGCATTGGCTTTCTTGTTGGATCTTGCCTGTCTTCTTGTCACATGTAAATAAAGGGATGAAGAAAACTAGACAAGAAGCTAGAGCTTCCCTCTAAGGTTTATACAAGTGACATTGTGCGCCCAAGTCTTGTTTATGAACTCAAACATCGAAGAGGAAGATTTGTAACTCTGGTAAAAAATGCAGGTTTGGAAGAAAATATTCAAATAAATGTGTTGTACTTGGTTGGCTTCTTCTGTCCTTACTTACCTTACTAAAATATTGCAATCCAGATTCCATGTCCTACTGTTGTGTTTTACTGTTTTATCCCTATGTACATCCCCGTACCATCACAATAATTTTTTCATCATTACTTTAGTCTGTAGAAAAGAATATGTGGTCTTTGATCACAGCAGAAAAGAATTTGTTTCCTTACTGCAGGATGTAGAGTATTGCGAAATAAGAATCCAGTCTGTAAATCTTTCTTATAATGTGCCAAATGCCGAAGTCATCCCATCCTGAGGAGATGCCTAGGACTAAATTAGCTTGAAATTACTATCACATCCGTATGCGATTCCGGGATAAATTGTACTTCATCTACAGGCGGCTGTTGGATTCCTGTAGCCCAGAACAAAATGCTCATGCCTAAACAAGGGTAGATATCAAAATGTTTAATATTTGTTTCCAGTCCTTTACACAACCCTCATTTTGGGCCTCACTAACAGTTA
The DNA here is from genome assembly GCA_902729315.2 of Spirodela intermedia. Lineage (NCBI taxonomy): Eukaryota > Viridiplantae > Streptophyta > Magnoliopsida > Alismatales > Araceae > Spirodela > Spirodela intermedia. The sequence continues at coordinate 7,732,724 of LR746268.1, read as the reverse complement.
TCGCTAGAAAAAGAAGGTAAATGACTCATAATTGTCTTTCCTGCAGTTGTTAAGGCTGTTACAACTCCGAATCCCATTGTAGAATTGCCATTAACTGAAGAGAATGTTGAGAGTGTGCTGGATGAGGTTCGACCATATCTTATAGCGGACGGTGGGAATGTGGTACTTCACGAGATTGATGGGAATGTTGTGAGATTGAAGCTGCAAGGAGCATGTGGGTCTTGTCCGAGCTCAGTGATGACTATGAAGATGGGAATTGAGCGTCGTCTAATGGAAAAAATCCCAGAAATAGTTGCAGTTGAACCTGTCACAGATGAGGAGACAGGACTCGAGTTGAATGAAGAAAATATAGAGAAGGTTGTTTTTTTCCCATTTCTTGCTCTATCATACTCCTTTCTTGAAATTCAATTACAGTTTTTTTTTTCCTATGACTTTGCTCATTATTGCTTCGCTTCAGCTTGTCCTATGGTTTCTTCAATAAATGTTGTGATTGTACTTTTTAGGGTTATAATGGAAACAATAAATGCCGTGTTCATGCTTTCCATAGAGACTTGTTTGGAAATGTTTTGACCGATACGGTACATGCCAATGTGTTAACGGTGGTTGCTGGTTATCTTCATCCTTTGTATTGGGAATGGCTGTGATCTCTACAATTTGATGGAACTAGTTTTTTCATGCAGTGAGCAACTTGATCACCCTTTTTTGTCGCATTTTTGGTACATTAATGTGCATCATACAGCCGTTAGCATATTGAAGATTGTGGGAAAAAAGATTTGCAGTCTAACAATTTAAATTGTGTTGGGTATTAGATAGAAGTCAAATCCATTTACGTAGTGATCTTATAATTCTGTCCTGAACCCTAAAACCAATGAGGACAACAAATATATTTTGCTATCCGCGTGGTGTATGTGTTCAGAATTTTCTGGTTTGCTGGGACCTCCCTTCTTAGGACTAGCTGTTAGTCATGGTAGCGTTGCATGGCCGATGTGCCTCTATCAAACCCAATGACCCAAGATTGCATATAACAGTTCCCTCGTGATTCGATTTTTCTGTTACTTTTGGTTAAACGAGTTCTTACACCCCATGCCATTTATGAACCTTGGAAAGGAACCCCATGCCATTTACTTTAGTAACCTACATTTCTTGGCGATGAGAACAGAACCGGACATATTTAGCTGCCCTTTTTTAGTGACTTTACTGATTATTGTATTTTTCTTCTAAATTTTTTTCTCTCTACATTTTGCTGGATCTTGTACCATTTGCTTGACCGTATCAATCTGTCTGGCAAACTCTTTGTCCACGAGTAAAAGAACATGGAGCTACTGCACCACTTTTCTGACTCTATTTTCTAGTTTTTCCTCTGAATAAACTAGGCAATTTATTATTTATACCAATCAGCCTGCGTAGAACAGGGTTGGCTCTGTTTGAGATCGGCTTCCTGGTGGCCAGAAGTAATCCGGTGCCCTCTCAACCTTATTATAGCTCGTGAAAACCTAATTCTTGGAATTGCCTCCCCGATCACTCAGGTTCTGGACGAGCTACGGCCGTACCTCGTTGGCACCGGCGGCGGCGAGCTTGAACTCATATGCATCGAGGAGCCAATCGTAAAAGTCCGACTGTCGGGGCCAGCGGCAGGGGTCATGACCGTTCGGGTGGCGCTGACCCAGAAGCTTAGAGAGAAGATCCCGAAAATTGCCGCCGTTCAGCTTCTGTAATCTCTGCGTCATCTGATATCCTCCCTCCACAGCCTTGCTGTACAGTTCTTGCAGAAGAAAACCAGCATTTTGAGTCCCTGATGTGATCTGAGAATAAGAAACTGAGTAGCCTGCATGCCTCTTCAGATTTCATTGTTGTGTTCTAATAATTCGATCGACCTCTGTTCTATCTCCGGATTTAGTGGGCAGAACTGAGCAGCTAGCTCGTCAGAGCTTCTTGAACCCGGATTGAAGGCGCATTAGCTATCTCCGGCAGCTCTCATCACCTCCAGAAGGCTTTCCAATGTGGAATAAATGGCGTCTGTCTGCGGATGCGTGGAGTCCCCTGCTACGAACTCGTGCACTCGATGATGCACCTCTATCCAGCTCTTCCCAGTTTCCTTCCTCAGGCCCTTCTCCCTCATCAGCCTCCTCACCTCCGCAACGCCGTCCCACCTCCCTCTCGCGGCGTACATGTTGGAGAGAAGGACGTACGCCGCCGAGTCCCTCGGCTGCGCCGCCAGGATATTCTCCATGGCCTTCTCCCCCCTGCTCAGATCCCCGTGTGTTCTGCAAGCCCCGAGCAACGTCCTCCACACGAGGGCATTCGGCGCGTGCGGCATCCCATCGATGACCCCTTCCGCCTCCTCCAACCTCCCTGCGCGGCCGAGGACGTCCACCATGCAAGCGTAGTGCTCGAACTCCCGTCCTAATCCGTATTCCGTCTGCATCTCTTCGAAGAACCTCCCTGCTTGGTCCACATCTCCGGCGTAGCTGCAGGCCGTGAGCAGGGCGAGGAAGGTCTTGCCGTCGGGTCTCACGCCGCGCTCCGCCATTTGTTCGAACAGCTTGAGGGCCTCCCTTGGGAGGCCGCTCTGCGCGTACCCTCCGATCATCGCAGTCCAAGACGCGGCGTTTGGGGCGGCGAGCTGGGAGAAGATCTGCGACGCCTCGGCTACGCATCCCGATCTGGCGTACATTGTCATAAGAGCATTCGCCACCGCCGTGTCGGCGTTGATGGCTGACTTGGTGACCAGAGCATGGAGTTGCCGGCCGCTCTGCAGGGCTGAGGCTTCCGCGCAGGCGGAGAGCATGCCGGAGAAGGTGAACTCGTCCGGCTCCGACCCATCTTTGCCCATCGCTGTGAGAAGCCCAAGAGCCTGGTCCAAGCAGCCGTTTTGCACGTACCCGACTGCCATGGAGTTCCAGGCGACCAGATCCTTGCATTCAATCCCGTCGAAGACCAGCTTAGCCTCCGTCACCGCCGCGCATTTCCCGTACATGTCGACGAGGGCGCTCCCGACGAAGGCATCGAGCTCTATTCCGAGCTTCACGGCATAACCATGGATTGTGGCCCCAGTTCGCTTCCAACAGAGAGAGCCACAGGCGCCCAAGGCAGTAGTGAAGCCATACTGGTCCGCCTCGACTCCGGCGAGCTTCATCTCGACGAAGAGGGCGAGTGCTTCCTTGTGCTTTTCGTTGGTGAGGTAAGCTTGAGCCATGGAGTTCCAGGTGATGAGATCGGGGTCGGCTGCGCACTGGAAGGACCGGCGGCTGTCGGAGACAGAGCCCTGCTTGGAATACATGGTGATGAGGGCGTTCCCCACTGGCGTCTCCCAGCAGAGGTCGAGCTTCACTGCAAGTCCATGGGCCTGCTTTCCTACAGAAATGAAGGATCCGACCGTAGCTGCGGCCAGCAAGGAGGAGATGGTGCAGGCGTCTGGAAGCACGCCGACCCGCTGCATCTCCAGAAAGAGTTGTAGCCCCTGTTCGACCATCGTATTCTCCACGCAGGCGGCAATGGCGGAGTTCCAGGCGATGGTATTGGGATCGGTCAGCCCCTCGAACACTAGCAGCGCCTCTCGAGGGCTTCCGTTCCTAGCATAGGCGGCCAGAAGGGCACTTCCTACGTAGGAGTCGTCCTCAAGGTTGCGCTTGGTGATCTGCCCGTGGAGCTCTGAAACTCCGGCGACATCCTCCGTTCCCAGAAGGCTTGCGAAGGTGAAGCCGTCGGGATGGAAGCCTTCTGTGTTCATTCGTTGGAACAGGGTCAGAGCCCCGATGCCACTGCCGCTCCGGGCATTGGCAGCGATGGCGGTGTTCCACGAGACTGCATCCCGGTCCGGCATATTATCAAACACCGTCCAGGTATCATGCGGCCTGCCTAACTTCGCGTACATGTTGATCAGCGAATTCCCCACTTCTACCTGGGACAGGAGGGAACCTAACTTCAGCAGGCGGCCATGCACCTGCAGCCCAAGCTTCAGGTCCCCAGAACCGACCACTGCCCTCAGTGCACCCAAGTAAGTCGCCTGGTTGGGGATCTGGTCACCACTCTCGACCATGGCGGCGAAGAGCAGAGAAGCCTCTAGGAAGCACTGATTTGAGCAGTATCCGGCGATCATGGCGTTCCACGTGACGACATTCCTCTCGCTCATTCTGTCGAACAAATCGCGCGCCTTCCTCACCTTGCCGCACTTTGCGTACAGATTGAGGAACTGGTTCTCCAAGAAGACGCCGGGCTCATAGCCGACGCGTGCGAGGTGGGCGCGCAGTCGCTCCCCCTCCGGGAGAGCCTTCTCGGATATACAAATTTGGATGAGCGAATTGTAGAATCCACCGCCATCGATCCCTCTGCGGGCCTCTCCGTCCTCCAGTGACCTCACGGCCTCTTCCAGATCGATCCGGCGGCTCCCTGGATTGACCTGCACCACCGTAGGCCTCTTCGCCGGAGACTGGACGCGGGATCCTGCGGCGTTCCGTTGCGGTGAAAAGGGCCACACTGGTTGGAGGAGCGGCCCATGGGCGGCCGCTGGGTGGATCAACGACCATGGATTCATCCCGTCCCTGTTTCTTCCTCCTCTTCGGCGACGGTCTCCACCTTCCATCCCTCTAGGGACGCCGTCGTGCCGACGCGGGGATCATCGGAAGAGGGAGGAGGAGTACCTGCTGCTGTACGAATGCTACGAACAAAGTCGTTGGTTAGGATAGAGAACCGTTGCCATTACTTGCGAATTATTTACTTATTTATCAATTTATTTATTCCTTGTCGAAACAGCTGGTCAGAAAACTATATATATATATAGGGTTCTCTTCTCTAGACACCGGTGCTTCGTCGTCTACCAGCGATCCTCTGATCGTCTCCCCGGGAAGCTCCGCTACCGGTGGCAAGGTTGGCCCTGGTTCTCCTCCGGCTCCATCCGGAGCTCGATCTGGCATGCTTCTGCCGCCCCTGTTGCCGCTGTATCTGTCCTTGCTATTGTTTCTCTCCTCCACGGGATGGACAGAGGGGAGGGACCATTTCGGTGAGGCTTCCTTCGCACGAATCAACGGAGAATGACCTTCCCTCCGCGGTGTTGCTTAGGGCGTTTTGTTCTCTGTTATGAGAGGACGGTTTCCAGTCCTCCGCCGCTGCGCAGTCTGCGAGCTCAGCGAGAGAATCGTCGGCAGGAGGCAATAATGCCGACCACTTCGAAGAAGAGTGGGAAGAGGGATAGATGAGCGTTCGGGGTGGGTTCTGACTTTCCTTGCCATCGCACTGATTGGAACCGGATCTGGAGACACGAGGACCACCCTCCATCCGCAGGGCCCCAGACTGTTGCCGCGCTTGTGCTCACATAAATGAGACATGGAGAAGGAGAAGCAAAGGCTCGAGTGGGTGAACTTTTCCGTCACAGTGAACTTTTCCGTCAGTGGTATTCGGAGAACCCCTACTTATTTCAGAGCAAATGTGCTCGAGGAAAGCATATGCCACCTTCATCCTTCACCGAGAGCTATTGGGGTTTAACTTTTTGTGCCTCCAATTCATCTCACTGGATATAACGACTGTGAACAGCTCGAGAAGAGAAAAGCTCAGCGAAGAATAAATGGAATTACTCATCTTTGTTCTGGCAGATTTCTGATTATGGTGGAGCTGCTCGGTCAGATTGCAAGTAAATGTTGGGCAGTGTTGATGCGTACACGGAGCACACGTGTCAGGATGCCTTTTTTATTTTTTTTTCATTACATATCAAAATCCAAGTTCCTCTAAACATTAGCATAAAGTATCATCAGTACATCATTTTCATTAGAGGAGATTTTAGGTTATATAAGAGCAGAATGTTGGGTTGACACGAGTCGACCTTATGTCTTCTTAATATCATGGAATTGTATTGTTTTTGTTTATTTATTTCTTCTCTTTTTTCTGATTTTTACAACACGGATTCATGGGTTGAATGTTGTTCAAAGTCCTGTGATTTCAATAAACATGGTATCTGCTGCATTTGATTTGTGAATCCTTCCCATGCTCGAATAATTTTAGCTGTTTCCGACCCAAGTAACAGCTCATAGATGAGCACTTTATGACTGTAAGAAAATTTCATTTTTCTTGATTTTAGTTATCAATGTGATCCTTGCTTCCACAGACTTTCAACTCTCCTGTGCCGAGTTGAGGGAAAAGTTCCTCAGGAGACTCTGTCATTCATCGCAATGTTCATTATTAGTGTTTTTTTTGGTGTCAAATGGGTAAATATGAAGGAAGCAAGGGCTTTGGGTGTACACTTTGACTAACTGGCCTCGTCATTCTTCCACCGAGGGCCGGTTTGAGAATTGAGGACAATGATTGATCTGTGCATGTGGTTTGTGCGCTTCCTGGGTTGAGAAAGTCAAAAGAAGATGAAAACAGGGCTTCCAGTGATTTCCTACTGCCAAGTACCACGACTAAAGAGAGAAAAAGTCTCCTACCCCTGGATCCAGCGTCGGAACGAGCTCTCTCTTGAAATGCTGTTGCTTATCCTGAAATGCCCTCCGTTACTGCAGGTGCCGTATAACCAGGAGAAATGATGGCCGATCCCATGAGAGATAATATGTCGTGCTGCAGAAGTTGTGAGAATTTCGCCACAGAATTCATCAAACATGGCATTCTTGCAGTGAGTGGTGCAAAAGCTCAGTGTCTGCTGAGTCTTGATCTCTGTTGCTCTTCGGAAGACTCGCACGGTGGCTCTGCATCGTCATCTTTGTATGGTTTCAATCTTACATAATAAAGAGCATCCAGACGCTTTGATCTAGTTCATGGCTACGGCGGGTGAGCTGCTGAGAATCCAGAGACTAGAGGAGACATCACTGGTGCCCGCGGGCCAGCCATTACTGCTTCTTCGGCCACTGCTCTGAGTTAGGTAAGTCCACTGTTGATGTTTGTCCTAACCAAGCTTAAAATATGTATGAATTCAATCCCCTAGCCCCAATTAGACGTACCACCCACCAAGTATTCTGGGTTGTGACCGTCCTTTGGCTTACCCGGTGGATTAGGAAAGCAAGTCTAGGATGGCCCACGGCTGTGCCCGCCATGTCCTGGCAACTTTTGGGGGCGAGGGCTCAAATGCTGGGGAAGAGATAAGCAAGGAAGCTTAGTTGAGAGGGGCATGAGGAAAGGGACAAGGATCTACAGTTGTTAGCAGAGAAAGGAGGTCAACAGCAGGCAAGAGGGGGACGGTGTCAGGCTGCTGTTTCATCGGAGGGGCTTCCATGGTGTCTCCACGGTCTGCTGCATAGTAGTCGGGTCGGACAAAACCTTCCTGTCGCCCCTTCCCTCTGTTTTTATATAATTTCACATCCAGACAAGGAATCTCCAAGCCTAAGTGGAATGATTACTGACGGCGACGGATGGGAAGGGAAGAAACCCCCGGAAAGGTCGTAATGAAAGAAAGAATAACGGGGAAAGCAGAGCATAGAAGTTCTCCTCTCTCTCTCTCTCTCTCTCTCTGAGGCGTAGCTCCTTCCTTTAAATATCCATAGACCCTATGCCGATCCGTACGTGTTCGAGGGCATAGAGGCTCGTTCGTTGATGAAAGCCAAGGTTTGCACTTCCTTTTAGAGCAAGGTTGCGTCGGGCTCTATCGTTCTTATGATCGGATGCCGGCCGTCTTCCCTGTCATGCCCGTCCCACCGAGGTCCCGTCAGAAGGGCAGTGACAGCGTCCTTCTTGCCCCCCTCTGGGGAGGGAGCCTCTCTCCCCTGGTGTTTTTTTCCCTCTGGGTTTCTTCGGATCTCTCGAGCCATGGGGAAGGAAGGTGGGGATTTTTGAGGAGGGGGGTCTCTTTAGACTGTTGTTGATGCAACACAGAAGAGCAAAAAGGCGAAAACAGCAAAATAACAACTGAAGTGCGTAGAGAGAGAGAAAGAGAGAGAGAGACAGATCTCCCTCCCCGAAGAACTAACTGTTCTTTCCTTCTTTGCTCCACTGCGTCTCTCTCCCCCCTCTTTCTCTCTCTCTATCGCCGGCCGGTCCGGCCCCCTCTCTGCTCTATAACTAGTCTCACCCTCTCTTCGCTTTGCTACCGGTGGCTGCAGATGTCGAGCAGTTTCTTTCGGCCTTCGACAATCTCGTCGAAGAAGTCGTCAAGCTGCATAAGGATGCTCTCCGTCCCCGACTTGAGCACGCCGAAGCAAGCTTTCAGGCACTCCACCCTTTCCCAGACGAGCCCCACGTCGCCGGAGTCGTACCCCCTGGCGGCGGCGGCCTTCTCAAGCTCCTCCCGCAGCTCCTCCATCGCCCCCCTCACCTGCCGGAATTCGTGCATCAAGATCCCGGGGCGGCGACCCAGCACGTCGATCTCCGCCGCCACCCGCTGCTGCAGCCTCGACATGGACGCCATGAACCCCGAGCCGAAGAAGGGCGGCCCTTCGAAGGTGCCCCTGAAGGAGCTCGGGTCGGCCCCCCACCAGACCATCCCCCAGAGCAGGATCAACAGGAGCAGCGAGCTCACGTTCCTCATGGCGTAGAGGACGCCCCTGAAGCCGCTGAAGCCGTTGAGCTTGGACTCCACCAGGACCTTCTCGTCGAAGCGGAGCGACTGCGGCTGGATCCTCGCTTCAACCAGTACCCTGTTCTCCTCTTCCAGCCCCGCCGCTTCCCTCCGGCAGCCGGAGATGGCCCGCATTACCTGCTTAGAAAAAACAGAGGAGTGGGTCACGCCCGGCGCAGAGGAAGAGCAGGAGGAGAGCACTGAAGTGGATTGGCCGCCACCTGCCGGGAGAGCTGGTGGGGGAGGGGGCGGCGGTGCCCGTCGAGGGAAAACACCATGTCGGCGCCGATGGAGCAGTAATTCTCCATGCCGGAGACGCCGAGCTTGACGACATGGCAGACCTCCCAGAGGCGGGAGCTCTCGTCCATGTACTCGTTGAGCCACTTATCTCCGACGGGGAGGTGGAGCTTCTGGACCAGGTGGGTCAGCTGGGAGTGGAAGGACCGGAGGAGGGAGACGACGCGCTGGAGGAATTGGAGCGACATGAAGCTGTCCGCCATGAAGCCCCTCTCGAGCTCGTCGAGGCCGCGGGCCAGGTGCGAGTAGAAGCCACTGACGGAAGGATTGTTCATGTGGACGGCTCGGGTCGACGCAGGGGCTCACCGAGCGGGAAGGAGTCGCCGAGGACTGAAGAGACTGGAGAGGAAGGCCTGGTGGGTGCGGGCGGAATTGAAGTAGGGGGGAGGAGAGAGAGAGAGAGGGCGGTGGCGGAGAGGGGGGGGGGATGGCTTAAAAGCCCAGTTTCCTATGTTGAAAAGGATAGTTGGCAGCAATGATGGGTGTTTCCTCTAGAGGGGAAAGGATGATTTGGAATCTGCCATTTGCGTCGTTTTAGTGGCAGATAAAAAGAGAAGGAATTCGGGGGAAGAACCGACCCCCAACCCCATAGCTCCCCGTCTCCCCCCCATTAATTAATTATTCGGGGGAGGGGGGGCGAGACAAGGAAGAGGGAAAGATGGAGATGGCCAAGTGCAGGGGCGCCGCCGGGGGAGAAGGAAAGAAACCGAAGCCCACGCTGACCGGGTTTGACCGCGGTTCCTCCAAATCGGGGCCGCGGTCTATTGGGAATTCGCCCCTCTTTGGTCGTAGAGCTGCCGCCCCACCCCTCTCTCATCCTCCCCAAAACAGTCTCCTTTCTCCCCTCGCCCGGCAGGCCATCGCCTCTCTCCTCCGACGGTGAAGGCTTCCGGCGGTGGAGACATCGGTTAATGCAAAAGGGGCCCGCTGGTTTTCCCCAGCCTCCTCCCTCCCTCGGTACGGAGCCCCATATCCCCCCGTTGATCGCTTCGAAGGGCATGGAATGATGGATTCCCTTGTTTCGTGCATACTTAGTCTACCCACTACGTGGGGGGATCCTTCTTTTTAGGCCTCCCCCTTCCCTTCCTCCTCTTCCCTCCCTCCCCTCAAAGGCTCCATTTTTGCTCCTCCCTCCCTCTCCTCGTCTAATGGGCGGGCGCTGGGGGGCCCTTCCGTGTGGGGTCAAATCCACTCGATTGCTTTTGTTGTAGATTTGTTGAACTCCGCGGTGCTCGTGGGTTTTCGGGGAACGGGATTCCTCTCCCCAGAGACCATGTGGGCCTTTTGAGATCTCGTCGGACGGCGCCGGGCAAGCTGGGGAGAATCCTCCCGACGCTTAAGCTCATAAACTACCGATCCTCCCCCGTACTTTAATTTCCCCACTTCCGTAGATTTCAATATCCCCTCATTGTTTAACCGTCCGGGATATATGTCGCATAAAGCAGCCAGCCAGATATGGCGTCTAGAAACACCGCCGGCCGGCGCCGGAGGCCCTCCGGCGCCGGCGAGGTTCGTAGTGGGGCGCCAAAATAGTGCGCGAGGACGTCGAAAGCAGGGGGGGCGGAGGAGCGGCGGATCCGAGCACTTCAGAGCCTACTGTCCGGTTCCATCCCCCATCTGTAGACCCCAATTATTCCTGGGTTTGACGGCCCTACTCGCCGGCGGCGATTCGGCCACCGCTGCTGCTAGACAGATAGATCTTCAGACGGAGACATCTCCGGCGACTACTACGGACGGCCCTACTCGCCGCCCGGCAGGCCTACATCGCGTCGTCTAGTCCTCGGGGAGTACTCGTACTCGTACTCGCACTCGTACGCGCGCCGGCGACAAGCCTCGACGAGGGGCAATCGATGAGGGGTGCTCGATTGCGGCGGCGTCTTCCACATCGTCTCATCTCGAGGCGGCTCCGCCGCCGCCGCCGCCAGGCCACCGCCTGCGGCGTGGGCCACGCCGGCGCATCACCTCCCCGCCGAATGATGGCGCTCTGCCGATTGGGCTCCGCCCACCATCTCTCCTTAATGGGCCTGTCACCGTGTGTGCCTCCCGGGCCCTCTCTATCTTTTGCTCCACGTGGGCCTATAACCCCCCCTCCTTCTCTCTCTCTCTCTCTTCCACACTGATTTGATCCACCGAACGAGGCCCACATGGGTTGTAAAAGGTCCGCGGGCCCCACTTTCCACGCGCAATCGTGCTCACGCTGACCTCCGCGTGACGCAACAGAGCCCACGTTCTGCATCCTACAGGCGTCCCATCAAGCCCATTAACCATTCTCTGAATCCATCGTAGGATAGCCATCTTAGTGTGATGGTCAACACCACCAACATCTCAGAATTTTAATCTTGTGTTACGTGCGAGGACTCTCAGTTAATTTTTATAAAAATGGGGTCAGGCCAAAAATATATTTTTTTACCAGTTATAGGTTTTTTTGGGGGGTTTAGGAAAATACTGGGTATACTCGCGAGACAAATTGATACATTGAATAAACTATTGTCGATAGGTCCCAACATACAAAGTTTCTGTCGGATATGTGTCAGTATATGTGTAAATAAAAGTTTTAGTGGTTAACTAGAATTTGGTCCTCAGAGGGTTTTCTGTATAAGAAGGAGGTTTTGTTCTGGTTCCGACGGTTAGGGTTTTCGGTTGTGTCGTGGCTCGAGCTCTTTCGAGGACCCGGGAGGTGCTCAACTTCCACCAGCCATGGCGGGGAAGAAGAGGAAATCGTCGGAAGGCGACCGGAAGCCTCGGAAGGACCGTCATCGTCAGGCGCTCGATGACGACAACGATAGTGTCGTTTCGAAGACCAGGAGCAGGGCTCCCAAGCAGCACCACGAAGAGGACAAGGCATTCATCGACGGCTCCGATCGACATTGTTTCGCTTTGTGGCCGCTGTAGCGATCAACTCAACTCTTTCGTCTGTTGTTTGACTCGCAGTTGATCTCGCCCGCCCTCAGCGCGAAAATTCTGAATGAGGCTCTGAAACAGCAGAGGGAAGTACTCGAAGAAGACGAGAAGGCGGAGGAAGCGAAACTAAACACTCTGCCCCCCCTTTCTATCGAATCCGTGCAACCCTCTATCTCCAGCGACGACGAAGATGAAATTGACGATTTTCATGGGTTCTCTGAGACCCAGAGTCAGTACGATGGCGACGCCGTGAGTTTTATCTCATACTTGTCATGTAAAGTTGTGATTTTGAATTATTGTCGTCGTTTTACCGGTGGGTATTGGCTTCATATTTGTGTAAGATGCAGCAGGAGATAAATGAGGAAGATGAAAGGATTTTGGCAGCATTCATGCCTAAAGATGCTGGTCCGCAGCAAACACTGGCAGACGTCATTATACGGAAGATTAGAGAGAAGGATGCTGAGGTCGCGATGGGTATGCTTTTCCCCCTTCAATAGTGCCTCCTCCCTTGTTCACTCATTTAACACGCACCTATTGTCGAATATGTCATTGAAAGTATCTGTGTTGTCCTTTGTAAGAGGTTTTCCCTGATATTACCCGACTGTATCCATGCTTACTAGGAATTTACCGAACTCCATGCTATGGTAAAGTGTGTTACTATGGCATCAGCAATTATGTGGAACCTTTAATGTCATAGCATGGATACTGTATCTTAGTTTAAAGATGTTATTTCTCCTAGTTACGGTAGCATTTTAGGTTTATTATTTTTCCAGGAACTGTTTTACCGTCGACAGCTGTACTGAGGACTTAACACTGAAGATGATGGATGGCAGATAATTTAGGGGTTTCTGTGCCTTCATATCTCCTGCAGCTCAGGCTCCAGATGGGTGATTTAGGATCTGGTGTTTATAATAAAAGTATTTCTTCACTTGTTCTATTATCGCTGTGTGGTTTTTGGAATCTTGCCTCTTAACTTAAACGTTGTTTTACCATTGCTTATCCCTAACATAATAATCACTATGACTGCAACGTCCTAAGAAAATGCTGCTGCTCATCGATATCATAATGACCATGAAGATTGTAAATCCACAAATGAGCGATGGAGCATACGAAAACAGTATAACAACCCAATTTTTTATTAAAAATATCATTCATACTTTTTCCCTTTCTTTTTTTGATGCTGAATTGTGTTCTAGTGGAATGCAGTGGAATAACATTTCCTTGACATACAATATTCGTCTGTCTGAAGATCATGGAGAATAGCTCTGGGAATTTGCATTGTTTTTTCAAGAAGCGCCCACATGTATCTTACGTTGAATAATTTTAAGTGGAATTTCAGTATCTTGGGTGATATCTTGTAGAAACACGTTCGTATTTCTGTTATAATGTCCAGTTATTGACTGAAGCTCTTCTTTCTGTTTCAGACGAACGGCCTGTACCCAAGTTGGACACGTCCATTATAGATTTATACAAGGGGTATGCGTATACTTTCTCTTCAATGCTTTCCTTTCATTTGCTTTTCAGTCTAATGATGTATTGATTTTAATATCGTGTTCATGGGTCATAAATGTCCAGGGTCGGCAAAGTGTTAAGTAGGTATACAAATGGGAAGATCCCCAAGGCATTTAAGCATATTGCATCATTTGAATTCTGGGAAGAAGTTCTGTACTTGACAGAACCAGAAAAATGGACACCAAATGCGATGTATCAGGCAACCAGATTGTTTGCTTCAAGGAATGTCAAAAAGGCCCAACGGTTTTATGCTCTTGTTCTGCTCCCACGTGTTAGAAATGACATTCGAGAAAACAAAAGGCTTCACTTTGCTTTATACCAATCACTGAAAAAATCCCTTTACAAGCCAGCTGCCTTCTTCAAGGGTATTTTGTTGCCACTATGCAAGGTATGTAGCCAGTAGCTACCTTAGTGGATTTGAAGTTTATTACTCAATGTCTATGATGATTCCTCATAGGAGTTTATATATAAATTCGAATTTCAGTTTCACCTCATTGCCGCGAGGAAAGTTGGGATTGGACAGATTGTTTGTCTTCTTTTATTGCAACCGTTCAGCTATTCTTATCTTGGGTTTGTGTTAAAGCTAATGTGGCAAAATTAGAGTAACTCCACAACAGTCAGTGAAACTTTTCACAAGTACTGAAGCTTGATGTTGTAGATGTAGGAAATAAAGTTGAACCAGACAACAGACCAAAAGTAATGAAGCATATAAAACAGTGCACGCAAAGTCACGGTAGCTCCGCTATCTGGTGTCTTGGTCCATATCTCATTGGTCATTTGTGGTGTCATTGCAGTCTCTAATCCCTAGATGATGCAAGGGAAGCTTTACCCTGCTAAATGACAGGCTTCTGTGTATTTGATAACGACGTATTATCAGATTTAACTGAAAAGAACAACCCAAAGTTCGGAACTCATTTTACCAATCTTTGGAAGTTCCTTCTTTGGAGCTTAAGAGCAGTTTTTTGGAAATGCAACTTCACATATTTATACCACGAGAGTTTTTAAAAGAAAAAAGGTATTCTATTCTTTATAGAAGAGGAAGGAACACTAATGTTTTTTCCCCCGGATTTGCAGTCTGGAACTTGCACACTTCGCGAAGCTGTCATCATTGGTAGCATCATTCAGAAGCTCAAAATTCCTCCCATTCATTCAAGGTTAGTCAGCATGCCTTTTATGTGCTCACATTAGATGTGCTTAATTTTTTGCGTGCATTTCTTCATCTTTATCAACGAGCCTTTACTTGTTGTTTTACTTGTTTCCAACAGCGTCGCACTGATGAAGTTGGCAGAGATGGACTACTGTGGAACGACAAGGTACTGTCTTTAACTTGGCATTTTTAAGGTGGCCTTTTTTGCGGTCCTTAGGCCGCCAAATTGGTAACGGATTCAATTATTCTTTCTTATGGTCCTCTGTATCTGCCTCGTTTTTCTGCTACTATATTTTTACCTCCCCGATGTTAAACTACGGTTCATTAATTCTTTGCAGTTATTTCATCAAGCTGTTTCTAGACAAGAAATATGCAATGCCTTACAGAGTGCTTGATGCTGTTGTCGCACATTTTATGAAGTTTCTCGAGGATGAAAGGATCATGCCTGTTATATGGCACCAATCGCTCCTCTCACTTGTGCAAAGGTGAATGCCCAGTAGGTTGTTAGTATCACCAGTTCACTTCTAGGCGATTAAAATGGGGAGTTTCCGACTTTACTGAGATATTCATCGGAGAGAATGCTCTCTAAGTTCCCTTCACCTTCTGACTACTATATATCCTTTTTTTAAAAGGATTATCAAATGGTATGTATTTTCTTGTTCCGTCACCACCTTATGAGACGAGCTTTTCTTGAACAGGTACAAAAATGAGCTGACAGGGGAGGACAAGGATAACATCGACCGTCTCCTTCAACACCAGAAACATCATTTAGTATGTTACTTGATCGTCCAATCTACTTTTTGTTTCAGATTTTTTTTCCAGATGGTTTGGGTTACCTGGGATTATTTGCTCTCTTACTGCAGGTCACCCCTGAAATTAGGCGTGAACTCAGGGACAGCCTCAACCGCGGGGAGAAGGAAGAGGACATGGATATCCTTTTGCTTCCTAACCCGACATTTCCTGTTGCGCGCAGCTAAATTTTCTTCATTTCTTGCCTGAGCCACCTCCCTTTCCTCATGCCAACTGGTGTCGATTTATTTATTTATTTATTTATTTATTTATTTTACCTCTCCAAAGATGAAACCCGGTTGGGTATATTTTACCGGATTTGTTCCTTCGGGTTTTCATCAAAAAAATATTTTCTTTTCGCAGATAGAACATAGAAAATTATTTTACCGCATGCTTTGCTTGCGCTTCGTCCGTTCCTTTGTTCGGTCCATTTGGCAGTCGCCTGCCTCCTTGATCCAGTCTTCTACAGGGTTTTTGGTCGAAATCTGATCGCAGCGTGATGAATAGTTTCACACCTCACTTACAGCAATCGTTTGATTTTATTTTCTACTTAAATGTTTCCTCTTGTGCCCCTTGACGTCCGACCACCGTCGCCAGTCTTCGTCATCAACAGGAAGATTGAGGAAGATCGATGGGATCTCCCGGCGGTTCCCATGGAGGAGGATTGATGCCCCCCCCCTCCTCGTCCTGTGTTCTTGGTCGGGCCTTATTGCCCAAAAATTTTCCCTCGAAGCCTCAGTTTTTCTCACAATCACTCCTGCGAAAAGTCTGTTTTTCGGGCTTTTTTCTAGACAAATTTCTGGCACAACCAGCAGGGCATTACTGTGTATCTGTCGGCGATTATTTTTTTTCTAAGTCATGTTGACTCTTCCATACCAGGCCAGCGGCGGTCGCATCTTGCCTATACTAGCCTTAGATGAGAGTCATTAAAGAGAAAGGAGCATAAGCCGCCACTTAAGTATGAAAGGACTTCTATTGATGGCCGCTCCCCACCGTCCCCTCCCAATTTTGGCGCTGTCTTTGTCTCTCTCTCTCCCTCTCTCTCTCTCTCTCTCTCTCTCGGCCCACCGCCGGCCCTGTTAACATCTCTCTATGGGCCTCGCAAAAGTCTGACGGCAGAGGTAGGCACTTCCTGAGGCAGGAATATAACGTTGGGGTGAGTAATGAAGAACACTGTCGGTCGTGCACTGCAGTCCACTCCTTGGTTTTTCGATCTGCTTCCCTGACTTGGGCTCCCCTTTGGAGGAGGGCTTGGCAGGGGGAGGCAGGAGGGTCCTTCGTCTCGCCATGGAAGCGATGAAGCAGAGGTCAGAACTGTCCGACGAGATGAAACCTGAGGATGAGGAGCCCGACTCCGTCACCCTCAGCAACCTTTCGAAGATCGTGCTCCCCCCGCTTGGGGCCTCTAGTTACGACCTCGCCCAGCCTAATGCTGGAGGAAAGACCATCTCCCCCATGGACTCCAGATACAGGTTCCTCCCCTCTCTCTCTCTCTCATCCTTACCTTCAAGATATAGAATAGTTTGCAGTGGAGTCGGCTGCAGAGCTTCACCAAAGCTTGTGAAACCACCATTTCTCGCTCTTGGGTCGTTGTTCGGTGGTGAGACTGGCGCAGTGACCGCCGTAAATTTGAGCAGACAGATCTGACGACCCACCAGGAGAGATCTCCCGACCCTCTCGGTTCCCGATGCCCAAACGCTGCGGAGGAGAAAAATATCCTGGGATGGGGGTGTTCTTGTTCATGCATCTTCGGAATACTAACTCTCGACTCTATGTGTGGCTGTGGCTCAACCTGATCCGCGGGACAGGTGCTGGGAGACGTTTATGGTGCTCCTCGTGGCGTACTCCGCTTGGGTTTACCCCTTCAAGGTCGCCTTCATGGGTGCTTCAGCCCAACAGGGTGGGCTCTACATCGCCGATAATGTCGTCGCCTTCTTCTTCGCCGTCGACATGGGGCTCACCTTCTTCGTGGCCTACATCGACCGGAGGACGCACCTTCTCATCGTGGACCGGAAGAAGATCGCAGTCAGGTCCAACCTCTTCTCCTACTGGTCTCGTTGCTCTCAACCTGGAACAATCCTGGTGGACCTTAAAGAACCTCGGAGTCCCACCTCATCGGGCGGACTGGCCCCTTCACGTAAACTATCGCGGCCAGTGGACAGTATCTAAAGAACTGGCGCGATCTATAAAGGATCCGAATCTGTTCTTAAATTAAACGTGCCGACATGGATATCATATCTCGGGGATGGTGATAATAGGCCAGGACGAGCTTGGCCACGTATCCCGAAGTCAACCCGGATCTTGGCAACTCGGCCCAAGTACAGGGATTTTGGGTAAAGCCCCATGGAGCTAGGTCTCAGGCCAGATCCTCTATATATTTGTAGAGAGTGAGGGAGAGAGAGAGGGGTTTAAGAGTAGTCGGGACTCACTGTATCAGTATCCCACTCTCGTTCCGTAGGGGGCTTGGTCGGAAGCTAGATGTTGGGGACTAGTCTGAGATCCAAATCTGGAACGAACAGGGCCAATGGAGAACCCTAAAAAACTACTCTTGGTCACTTGTTACCATCCGAATTTAGAACTGATAAGCATTCGACTATCCAACTAGCCCGCAGCATGTCGAGTATATCTCTGGGTTTCCTCGGTTTCTTCACCGTAGCAGTAGTGATTTTCCATCCCTTCCCGAGGGATCGGTTCGAATATGATATTGCTGCAGGTACTTGTCGACGTGGTTCATGATGGATCTGGCGTCAACGATCCCGTTTCAGCTCCTGGGCAACTTGATCACTGGTAGAACCACCACCGGCCTCTCCTTCGGCATCTTGGGGCTGCTGAGGCTCTGGCGTCTGAGGAAGGTGCATGAGTTCTTCGCAAGGTGAATCATTCTCGCTCGCTTGGCTTCTTCCTTTGAACGTGCTCTCATCGTCTCCTCCCCCGTTTGCTTCGCAGGCTGGAAAAAGACATCAGATACAGCTATTTCCTCGTCAGATGTTCAAGGCTCCTCTTGGTGAGCAGCAATCGATCCAGAGAAACCTTTAAGCATATTTAAATATGGACAAAATGATGACAACCAGACGACCACGGACTCATTGCAAACCCTGAAAATGTGGGTGGGTTTAACTTTTTCTTCACAGGCGACCCTTCTCCTTGTACACTTTGCTGGTTGCATCTACTACATGCTGGCCGATCACTACCCTCATGGAGGAAAGACGTGGATTGGAACGGCGATTCCCAACTTCAGGGAGTCTAGCCTGCGGATCCGCTACGTCTCCTCCATCTACTGGTCCATGACCACCATGACTACCGTGGGCTATGGGGATCTCCACTCCGTCAACTCTAGAGAGATGGCCTTCAACATTTTTTACATGCTCTTTAACCTGGGTTTCACTTCGTATCTGATCGGCAACATGACCAATCTCGTCGTTGAGGGGACGCGTCGAACGATGAAATTCGTATCTCTTCTCTCTCTCTCTCTCTCTCTCTCTCTCTCTCTCTCTCTCTCTCTTCCACTTTCTTTGAGAATTTGTCTCAGTTTTGGTAATGCCGGTGGCAGAGGGACAGCGTACGGGCAGCGTCGAGCTTCGTGTGCCGGAACCGCCTGCGTCGGCGGCTGAGGGATCAGATACTGACCTACATGTACCTCCGGTTTAAAGCGGATAACTTGAACCAGCAGGAGCTGATGGATCAGCTACCCGAGTCCATATACAAAGGCATTTGCCAACACCTCTTCCTACCAAGCCTTAAGCTAGTCTACCTCTTTAAGGGCGTCTCCCTAGAGACCCTCCTGCTCCTGGTGAGAAACCCACAACCGGCTAACGAACAAATAAACATGAATGTTCCCTTCTGACGACTCTATTTCAGGTTGCCAAGATGAAACCCGAGTATGTTCCTCCGAGGGAAGACGTCATCACGCAGAACCAGGCATCGGAAGACATCTACGTCGTGGTATCAGGAGAAGTTGATATCATACTCAGGGAGGCAGAGAAGGAAGAGGTCCTAGGGAAATTGGGCGCCGGAGGTATTTTTGGGGAAATCTGTGCGCTCTGCAACAGGCTTCAAGCCCACACATTCCGGACCAGAACCCTGTGTCAGCTGTTGAGGCTGAAGCAGGCTACTCTAGTGGAGGCCATGGGAACCAAGCACGAAGACAGCGTCGTAATCATCAGGAACTTCCTCCAGGTAGAATCACCAGTCGAAGAATCCCCGCCTTTTACCTGTCGTCTTCTGAATTCACGCGTCAATTGCGGTCTTCTTCCAGAGACAAATGGAACTCCAAGATCTTACTCTCGAGGGGGTTCTTCCAGGAGAGACTGGTGTGGGTGAGGAAGCTGGCATACCGTGCAATCTGTTGACGGTTGCGGCCACCGGCAATAGCTGCTTCCTTGAGGAGCTTCTCAAGGCGGGGATGGATCCTGACGTCGGCGACTCCAAGGGAAGAACACCGTTGGTATGCTCGCTATGACACTCCAAAGAGATGCCTAGTCTACAGCTCTCATATCTTGTGATATTCCCATGCAGCATATTGCGGCATCGAAGGGGTTCGAGGACTGCGTCCTTGTTCTGCTACGAAATGCCTGCAACGTAAACATCCAAGGTGGGCCGGTCGTGTCTTTCCTCGAAATCTATCTTCCTGCGATCTCCGTGGATGCCCTAATTCTGTGTGATTACAGATGCCGAAGGGAACACCCCTCTGTGGACCGCCTTGAAAGCTAAGCATCACAAGATATTCAACATCCTGCACCAATATGCATGCTTCTCCAACCCCACCGCCAGCGGTGACCTTCTATGCCTCGCAGCGAAGAGAAACGACCTATCGGCCATTAAGGAGCTACTGAAACATGGGCTGAGCATTGACCTGAAGGACCACGAAGGATTCACAGCTCTGGAAAAAGCAATGGAAGAGAACAACGTCGAAATTGTGAGTTTCTTGGTCTCGAATGGAGCCAAGGGAGGGAGGAGGATTCCCAGCGGGACGGCAGCAGCGACCCGAGCGGTATTTGAGGAGATGATGCAGAAGAGAGAGATAGGGCATCTTATCAACGTAGTTGACGACAGGTCTGGGGAGTTGGTCAGCTCTGAGCTCGGCAAGCGAGAAATGGAGCAGAAGTGGGAGAGAAGTGGTGGGCTCTGTTCGAGAGTGAACATCTACAGAGGACATCCAATGTTCAGGAGTCCTTGCCGGCGAGCTGGGAAGCTGATAAACGTGCCGAGCAGTTTTGAAGAGCTCAAGAACGCCATGGGTAAGCTCGTGTGTATGGCGTATACATTATAGGATAGCAAATTACATACGAGGCAGATAATTTTCTATAGACGTATATATACGCTCTAATTTTTCTAAAAATCCCGAATATTATATTTACAAGCTATTCCATTATCTGAGAAAGTAGAAAAAGCTGAGGGAGGGAGTTATTTAGGCCCAATTAACTTCATTACGCTGTACTTTGGATATATCTACCGATTAAGCAAGATATGGCATATTTCATCATCTAGGTCGTACACATTTCCATCCCAGAGAAGCTTCTACGTAACAATTCTATGGCTACTGGCAGGGAAAAAGCTCGGCGTTGAAGCGGAAGAAACAGTGATCGTGAACGTCGAAGGGTCAGAGGTGGACTCCCTTGAGGTTATCAGGGACAACGACAAACTCTTTCTCGTCGATGCTGAAGATCTTCAGCGACTCGATGCTGACTCGTCGTCGTAATCTAAGCGCGTCCGATGAGTCAACGAGGGCCAAATGATCAGAGTCTCTCTACTGTATCAAAGAGAGCAAACAAACATTGATAAATTTCGTGACTTTGTTATTTGCATGGGACGGGGGGGCGGGGTAGAGAGAGAGAGAGAGAGAGAGAGAGAGAGAGAGAGAATCAGGCAGACAGACAGACAGACAGATATTTACGAAGATTTATGGAACCACTGAGATCACTGTAATTGCTTCCCTTTCTTGGTTCGCGTACTGTGCGTAGGTTTACTCATCTCACTGTTCCGAGTTCCTCGATGTCCTCAGTCTTGGAGTGTTCCGGTTTCCCGACCCTGGCAAGAAATATTTACGCTTTCTGCTGCTTCGTATTCCTCGACGACAGTAAGAAAACTTGTGTCTCGGACGGTGAACAGTTCTTTGGGGGATCGGGCCTTTCAGACAGGACGGCGTCCGAGTTGAACTCGGTCTCCTAGAGTCCTGCCCAGGCCCGATCTAACGCCTCTTGTCGAAAATACTCTCGAGCCGTCGGTTTTGCCCGAGAAGGAACTGCAACGAGCCATATACATACATATGAACACAGAGGGAGGAGAGAGAGAGTTGGGTTTGGTCGAGAGAGAGAGAGAGAGAGAATTGGGTTTGTCGTCGTACGAGAAGAGGACTTAGATCGTCTCTAGATGGGCCTAAAGAGATGACTTCCTCTCTTACTGACTCGGTTACAGGCCCATTAGCATTTTAGGGTGGGTTAGGATGCTCCGATTGGTAAGCCTCCCGATCTGCGACTTTTGGTAGACGACAGCGATCCTGAGGAGTCCGGCGGGGGCCGCGAGTGACTGGACACCGTAACTCGCCTAGTGGCCAACGTGTCGCGTGTCCCGTCACACGGTATCAGATCCCATCACGTGATGCGGCGGCCGTTTCCTTAAAAGTCCTTTGTCGCACGTGATCCCCGAAAGCTTGACCGGAAAAGGAAGGATCCGGCACGTTCACGTGTCCTGACGTGTAGTGCAACCCCATCCTAGCCGTCCGATGAGCGATCCGACGACAATTCAGGGCTCGTTGGCGTACCGGAAAAAGGTGGGATTTTTACTGATGCCTTTTTGGTCTCAATTCCCGAAACCTGTCAAGTCAGATTGAAGGCAGCTGGACGGAGAGAGGATGGTGGGCCTCCTTCAGAGTCAGATGGACGGTGGATGATGCGGCGGCGGGGAAAGGTACAGTGAACCTCGTCGTCAGCGTCCGGCAAGCGTGCTCCGCCGGCGAAGGAATCCGACCTGCCAGCACGCCAAACAGCAGCGGCGTTATTACTCGGGTGCAATTATACGAAGGGAAGAGGGGAGCACGTCCTCCTCCTTTCTCCCTCATCTCCTTCCCCTCTGTTCACGAGGACCCTCGCTCCGTCTGTCGTCTCGAATTTACTTTTCCATTGTTTTCTCTGACGGATTCCTATTTTAATGGCTCCACACCGCGGTGAAGTGATTCCTCTTGATGATGACTGGATTGAGAGAGAGAGGAGGCTTCTCTTTCCTCTCTCTCTCTCTCTGGCTCCTGGGATGATGGCGATGACGACCCTCTATTCCAGGATCACATGACACGGAATCAAATCGAAGGACGGTGACAGTGAGAGCTGCTGAGGCAGCTGCTGCAGGAGGCCGTAATCATGGTGAGTTAATCGGCCGAGAGGTGGAAGATGGGGGTGTCCCTGTGAGGTGCAGCTGCCTCCAAAACGAGCTTTCTAGCGTCGGAGACGGTGTCGGGCGGCCAGATGTGTTAGAAACACCGGGAACCAGAGAGAGAGGGAGAGGCACTAACTCCCCTTATCCCCCCCTCCGCCACGGCAGCGAAACTGATTGAGGTGGGGGCGGCGGAGCCGGGTCTCGTGACCTCCTTTTCCGGGCGCTAGGATAGCTCCGCTTTTGTCCCCTTCTCCTCCCCCCTCCTTCCCCGTCTTTGCTCTCTGGTCACGCAACTATAATACTGCGAGCACTCCCTCCTGTATCTGAACCAGTTGGAGAGAGAAAGGAAGAGAGAGTGGGGGAAGACTGAGCAGGGTGATGGAGGGGAAGATGAACGGCGGCGTTGCGGGGTCGATCATGAGGCAGCTGAGCGGGAAGGAAGAGTGGGGTTACGGCGGCGGCCGGGGTTCGAGGAGGTGGGGAAGGGGAGGCTATGGAGATCGGAGCCTGAAGCACCTGGAAGGGGTGCACCGCCACATCGGCGACGCCGGTGGCGGGATGGTGCTGAAGAAGAGGGTGATGGTGGTCGTCGACCACACCACTAGGGCCAAGCACGCCATGATGTGGGCTCTCACCCACGTCGCCAACAAGGGCGATGTCCTCACCCTCCTCCACATTGTCTCCCCCCACAACGACTCCCACTCCCCCCCTCTCCTCGCCGACTCCCTCGGTGCCCTCTGCAAGGCCTGCAAACCAGAGGTACATGTTCCTCCCTCCCTCCCTCCCTTCATCTCTCTCTCTCTCTTCTCTCGCTACATCTTCTTTTCCTTCTTCTCACTCTTGCTGGGTCAGGTGGAAGTGGAGGCGCTGGTAATCCAGGGGCCTAAGCTGGCGACCGTTCTCAGCCAGGTGAAGAAACTGGAGGCCTCCGTCCTGGTGCTCGGCCAGGGCAAGCCCTCGGCCTTCTGCTGGTAAGCTGAGCCTCCGCTCCTCCGCCGCCGTGCCTCCCTAATTCTGCGCTGTCTGATCTCCCCGCCACCCCGCCGCCGCAGCCTGTTCGCAAGCAGCCAGGAGGACTTCGTGGAGCAGTGCATCAACAGAGCGGACTGCCTCACCCTGGCCGTGAGGAAGCAGAGCGGCGGCCTCGGCGGCTACCTGGTGAGCACCCGGTGGCAGAAGAACTTCTGGCTCCTGGCCTAGAGGAGCCACCCGGCCGTGTAAAGAAGTCCAGAGCAGATGCCGATCTTGCGTATGTATGCATTCTGACCAAAACCCTATATAAACGTCAACGACCCTTCAAGGTCTCCCCCCTCCCTTCCCCCACCATGGCCAGACCATCTCCGGCTTTGTGAAGGAGAGCCTGGCCTTCGAGTGTATACTATGACTGACCATCTTCGGTGCTCGTTTCATCGATCCATCCATCTTCTTCGCAGACGAGAGAGAGGAGAGAGACAGAGACAGAGACAGAGAGAGACAGCGAGTAGAAAAATTCAGCAGAAGCACACGAAAGCTGACCAAGGCTGTTTTTCACTTTTCCTGTTGTTCATCTGGGTCTGGGATGCGAAAGTCAATGTAGATGACATGTATAATCAATTCGGTCCGATCTGGTAATGGGCGGCGCCGCCCGTTAAGCCTTATCCTGTTTCTCATTTACAAGGGGGAGCAGCTCCAACACGTCCCGGTTGGCGGGGGCCCGAGGGGTTCCCGGCTGCTGCGCCAGCTTGTGCCTCACGAAGCCGTAGAAGGTGCAGCCGCAGAGCGTCACCGCGCAGCCGAACGCGTTCAGCCCCGGGATGGGGTTGCGGAAGACCGCCCACGAGGCCATCACCGCCACCGCCACCTGCGCTGCCGTAGTCAGAAGAGAGAGAGAGAGAGAGAGAGAGTCCTGGTCACGGTGGTCAACGGGGGAGCGGGTAGGTTGGGCTGACCTTTAGGTTGCCGGCGACGTTGAAGGTGACGGCGGTGGTCGAGTGAATGACGTAGAAGATGGAGAAGTTCAGGCAGAAGGCCAGGACGCCGGAGCCGAGGATGACGACGAGCGCTGACCCGACGGACTCGTGGGTGTAGAGCCACGTTACCACCCCGCCACTTTCCAGCAGTATCGCCGGCACCGCCAAGAGCATAGTGGCGAACGGTGCCATGTAGTAGACCGTGTTTATGCTACATCAGATAAGTGTTTCATGCACCACCAATTAAAAGAGATATTTACAGACATCAGAAGGCCCACGGAATCAATTAAATATAAATATAATATTTTTATACGAATATAGACCTGTAGAGAGAGAGAGAGAGAGAGAGAGAGAGAGAGAGCAAATTATTTCAAAGTGAATGTGTATACGTGAATGCGCCAGTCTTTTTCTTTCATTTGGCAAATAAGAGAACAGAATATTAAACCAAGGCACGAAGAGGAAAAGAGTATTTCCTGCTAAGCTATGTTCGATAAACAGTCCACAAGGTTAAACCAAGGCACGAGAGAAAAAGTAGCAATAAATACCAAACTAGTGACTTGACGACAACACTGATCGCAGCACATCAGCGGCACACGGATATATCATTTCTTTAAAATGAAATAAACGTAATCCAGAGTTTAGTTTGCTATTTATTCTTTCTCCATCTTGATCAGAAAAAAATAAAATCTCATCGTTCATTCGTTCACTAGAAAAAGAAATGGCAGTGGCATCACACGTAGAGGAAAGGAGAAGCATATGGATTAACTCCAAAGAGGGGGGATTACCTGTCAAATTTGTACCCGTGAAGTAGAGACTCTGCCAAGATAGTTTTAGTAGAAGTAGCCAAACAACCAAATAGTGCAGCACAAAATCCAAGTATGTTGAAACTAAGCTCTGTGAGAGAGGCCAAAAGGATTCCTCCAACAATTGGTACCAAAGATGCCCATATTCTCCAGTCAAAGTGTCTTCTCCACACAACCCATTGCAAAATCACTGCTTAGCGCAAGAACAAGATTAGACAGGTGAACTCTCTTTCTTACGTTATGAACATGATTTGTATATAATTATGAGGTAGAGATCCGAATTAACCTGTCGTTGCAGGTGTGAATGATTTAATTGTCTGCATGAAGGAGACAGGAATGTAACGCAAGCTCACATTCCCCAAAACGATGTTGATGCAAAAGACAAACGACATAGGAAATATTCTTCTCCAACGGTCTTCTGGATCAACCTCAATTAGTGGTTTAATCTTCAGCAATTTGATGGCAATATATGCTCCAATAGAGGAGCATATAAAGTGAATACATGAGACGGTCAAGGGAAATTTGAAATCCAGTTTCTGTATCCAAAACAACAAATAGTAGATCAGAAACGTCAGTCCCAAGCTTCGTATCTAGAGAACTCGCACTAATAAAAAAGACACCATAGAGTTATCATGCTGATAAGATGAACAGCGTTCAAAAAAAAAAAAAAGAAGTCTCAGCGACTAGAATAGATACCAGGATCGTCATCATATATGTTTGCGCTGAAAACAATGATTCCAATGGAATATGAATGAAAACACTGGTCATATAAAGCTGACAGAAAGGAGTTACCATGCTGATAGAACGAACAACGTCCATGATAAGAAAGAAGAAGCCCGAACGACTAGAATAGCAGCCATGATCATCATCCATAATTGTGTAGGATGGAAACATACTTAGGCCAGTGTTTTCACTAATATGTTCCACTGGAATCATTGTTTTCGGCGCAAATATATATGATGACGATCATATGGCAGGTTGATTGTACCATGACAAACATAGTTAACACAAGAAAAATACTAATTCCAGTCAACATGAGAACACAATTGCTGACAGAGACGTGGCCCTGCAGCACAGATCAATCTGAGAACCAACCAGAAACTTGATAGATGTAACAAGTATGTCAGGAGAGATAAAATTAATGGAATGACAAAGCCAGCTAAATTAAAGGGATTAAATTATAATCACAAAAATAAATGAAAACAGCCTACACTGGACTGTCATCAACCATATCAACTCACCTCAGGCGACCAACACATCATTCCTTCAGTCAAAGGCTCAAAATAGATGGCATTAAAATTAAGACAGCAGACGCTTCTTTGATCTGAATCAGCTGCAATTGTCTCCGTGTCCTTATCGAGCTCCTTTATGTGAGGAACTCCTGTGAACTCAGTTGATAGGCCCAAGCAGTTAATGGATGCTTGCTATTGGCCCACCTCTCCTGATCTATTGCATTTTTCTTGGAGGAATCATGCTACATATTTCTGTCAAAAGTACAGACTATACCCAATCTACCAGACTAGGTTCAGTTATTACATAATTGGGTGCACCAGAATGGGGTTCCAATCTCTAAATGGGGATCCGAATTAGATCAAATGGCTACGGCCCTGACACTACACCTCGATTTTCTGCAAAAGTATATGGAACTCCAAATCGATCCGAAAGGTCTCGGTAGTGTTTCCACAGTTTCAACAGATACTGCCTTGTGGTATGACAGCTGAGCATTCCCTCAAAAAAATTAAAAAAAAAAGCAAAGGCTGAATATCCTAAACTATATAATCCTCATGTGCAAAAGAAATAAACGCAATAACATTCATTGTTGTACGTCTTTATGATATAATTCTCCTTTTGACCCTTCCAAATGCAATAAATAAAAAGCAGGTATAAAGTCCACAAGTGGATGTAGCTCCTTTAAATTAGGCGTATGCTCAGCCAGGTGATCACCCTCAACACTCCCAACGGTCAGCTGAGCACGAGGCTACCATCTATTTCATATCAAATGTGTGAAAGATGGAGACAAGATAGAGGGCAGAGTCACCACGAGCTTTTAGATGATACAGATCCCAGACAACCACATCCCCTATATTTTCTAATATGAACCAGTTTCGAGATAGGTGAACGTATGTGAATCCAGGATCTAAGCTTTGTTACATAATATTTTTGGGCGAGGATTCTAACAGCAGACCAAGAGATCACAACACTGTGACATTGACGTTGATGCTCAGAGCTCTTCATAACCTTCTAAGTTCCTGAAATCCAAATGACTATTTTCATATGCATCTTATGTTGGTAGGAAGTAAGGGGATACAGTCATCGTTACCATGCACTCAATTAACCAACGTAGGATCACACACTCTCGAATTCCAAGCATAAAAAAGTCAACGTCGGTTTGAAACAAAAATAATACAGAAAAGAAGATAATGTCTCAAAAAGGTAACGCCCATTCATCTAGCTGCAAATCTTCATCGTGAAAAAAAATCCTTTGAATTTTAACAAGAACACAAGGGAATAAAAGTGGATGGACTCGGACAAACGAAATTAGAGTTTCCTTTAGTTTGAACTCAGTTAAAGAGAAGGTCAAAAATCGGGTCAACTCGATGACCACCAAAAAATGAATTCAATCAATAAATATTAAAAAAAATCATGGAGAGATAAATTTCAGAACGATAGGACAGAAAATTGACGAGAAACTGGAGCTCCGGGTGAGAACCTGAAAGATCCACTTGTTCATGATGATTACGGTGACATTAAACCCCCACCACTGGACGATCGCGAGGAGGGAGCGAAAAACGCCCCATGACAGCATCCGGGTTTCCTCCATTGATCAACACCCCGACAGCAAGAAATCTGTCGTAAATAAGACGAGACAGGAAAGTTCAAAAAAAAAGTCTGAAGCCTCGGGCGGGGGTCCGCGTGGTCTGCTGGGCGGCGGCGGCCCGCAGATGACAATCTCAAGGGCTGCCGGGAGCCAGAGACCCTCCCTCAACAAACGGCAGCTGCTGCATCGACCTCCATGCGAAGGAGAGATTCGGGTTTCCTTGCCACGCAGAATAGCTCTCGAAGAGCTGAGGGGCTGCAAGAGAAGACGCATGCGACCACCAGTCTAGACGGTGATGGAGGTCCCTCGCGCACGCCGGCCACGACCCCTCCCGCTTCTGACTGACCCGTTGGCCGTCAATAGGTGGAGGGAAAGTGCCCCCAATGCCCCCCCCCCTCTCTCTCTCTCACACACACATTTCTCTCTCTCTCTAGATTTGTACAGAACTAGGGCAAAATAACAAACTACTCATTCAAAATTCGTGACACATGCTAACAGACAAGCCCATTTGGCCGGGTACCTCTGGGCTCGAAGTCCACGTTCTGTCCTGACCCCCCGCTTGCCACGTGACTCACGCTTCTCACGGAAGAGTGCCAGTTACCGTACGTGTGAGCGATGGGCCGAACTCACCGGATTTAAAATGGGCTTGTATCTCGGTCCACATTTAAACTAGGCCCAACCACGATGGAAGAAGGCCCGGCCCGGGATGGGATATGATTAAGCCCAGAAACCGAACTCCTTACGAGAGCCCGGCAAATCAGGTGGTGGGCCGGACCGGATTTCGGGAAGCCCTCTCGAGGTACTGTCCTTTGATTTCATCAGACTGGGCGGGGCCCATTTTTCCCGATTTGATTTATTGAGGCCCAGGATTGGATAAAAGTGGGCCGAATCAGAGCCATACTCGGCGTCTAATACGCATTCTAATCCTGAACAACTTCTGAAAACTAGCTACAGAGCGTTACTGGGCCTGTTTGGGCAGTTCTCGGCCCATTTATACGCGAAAATTGGGCCTGTACTGTTAGTTGCCCCAGACCGAGTCTGGACGGGGCTCTACGGACGATGTGACTGGGTTCGGCGCAAGTCTGACCCACCGACGACTCGAAAAGCGTGGCTCGAGAGTCTTCCCCGATCTAGCAGACTTGACCAGATTCAACGGCTGTGATCTGTGAGACGCTTGAGAGTCGTGAAAAGGTCTATATATTTTCAAAACTTTAAGAGAATAAAACCTTTTTAAATAGAAACACTGAAGCCACATTTCTTCTAGCAATTTATCTTTCTCTCTCGACCCACGATAAATCATTTTGAATGCAACATTTGAGATCAAAATTTCCCCCTACTCTCTCTCTCTCTCTCTCTTTCCTGGATCATCTTTCGGAAAAAATATCATCCTTTTCTTTTTCTACATAACAGTGACGCTAGATCACTTTTAGTGAGCTAGCACACCTCTTACCCCCCTTCCACCCCCCCAGCTTCGTCCATCCTCCCTCCCTCTCTCTGTCTGTCTGTCTCTCTCTCTCTCTCTCTCTCTCTCTCTCTCTCTCGCTATCTATCTATCTATCTCTATCTCTATCTATCTTGGGTTCTCCTTATGTCATCGGGTCGTGTTTTTTCTGAAGTTTCGTAGCCTATTGCTTGAAAGTAACAAAAGTCAGTGGATACTCCCCAACCCCACCCTTCTGTCTGTCTGTCTCTCTTCTCTCTATAATGAGTGCTCTAGTGTCGTCGTCCAGTGTCTTTATCTCTCATTCTTACTGATTGGTGCTCCTTATCTCGTCACCCCCTGTTACGCCCTGTTGAACTTCCCCTCCGGAGAAAACACTCAGAACGATCTCACCTTGGGCCGTGTCCGCAGGATGATCATCCATAGATTATACAGAGTTATTAGGTCATCTCGGAGATGCCTTGTTGGTCACGGTATGCGGGAAGCCTGGTGCAACTACTTTGCATGAGGAGGGCGGCAGCCCCCGTCCGCATCTGCGTAGATCGATAACCGCCGATGGGGAGGGGAGGGGGTGGGGGCGGGCGCCCCGACCGCTCGTTTACTCGCCAATCATACGACCCCCAATCTATTCTTTTATTGTGGAGGTGTCTTGTCATGGCGATGAGAGGCCCACGGCGGGTCACGCGGACCCCGAGGTCGTCAGGCGGCGACATGCCACCAGGCCATCTCTTTCCTCACCCACCCGCCCATCTTTAACTCCCCCCCTCCCTCCCCGTGCTCGTCAACGGCCCTGTCAACGCCGTCCTTGGCCCATCTCTCTCTCTCTCTCTAGATGTCCCTCTCGTATGTGGATGCGGAGGGCAGGAGTAATTTGAGAATAGAGCGGTAGTTGAAGAGATGGATCGATCAGTCCTGAACTGTTTAGAAAGATAGCTTCAAGTAGACGCAGAGCGGGCCTACGGTCCGTCTTCATAATA
This sequence comes from Spirodela intermedia, assembly GCA_902729315.2. Lineage (NCBI taxonomy): Eukaryota > Viridiplantae > Streptophyta > Magnoliopsida > Alismatales > Araceae > Spirodela > Spirodela intermedia. Next base: position 7,702,246 of record LR746268.1, on the reverse strand, counting down.
AATTGATAAAAATTCTTTAGTTTTTCTGTTCGACTGGTCGACATCACGGATCGGATCCACAGAGAGCGGAGAGGATTGGCTGGTGTTGACCCATCACCCGATCTTCCCCCTGCCACTTTGAGGTCACTTGAGGCTGCGGTGGAAGCGATTTGGATGCTTATTAGGCTAAGCAGATGTCTCAACGTGGACCGTCTAGAGAAGGTTGGACCTGCGTGAGGCAGCGGCGGGCGATCTGCTTTTGCTCGTCCATGGTCTTTTGCTTCTGTCTCATATTGGAAAAGTAGCGTGACCATCAGTCATTTCAGAGAGATTGGAGGCTCCGGCAGCGGGCACCGCCACTGCCGCAAGGTCATCTCTTACAGGGTTCTCCCCCGTCAGGATCCACTGGTTACGGATGGTTGTGAGAGCCTAAGTTCACTGTCACCGGGAGCAAGGGTCAAACCCTAAAGCGCTCAGACCGGAGGGCTTCTGCCTTTCCTCTTCCGTGGGTCGGCGAGCCCGACGGGGGGAGAGAAGGCCGGCTCAGGAGAGCTCTGGTTCGTCGCCAGAGAATAATAGAAGGGCTGAACGTGGAAGGAGACAGACGAACAGAGGCACCGGAAAAGAGCAAGGAAGAAGACAAGAGGAAGCCCAGCGGAGCGATAGAAGTCATACGAGGATTTCAGGGGAGAGGACGAGCGGAGGAGAGACAGCAGTCACAGGCCCCCTTCTTCCTCTTTCTGTCTCGTCCTGTCTTCCCCCCATCCCAGAAAAATTACGTACGACTGAGATGTTGGGGATCAATGATGGCGACTGAAGGCTGAGGAGCCCGGAGAGAGGGGAGGGAGACAGTGAAAGAGAGAAAGTGAGAGAGAGCCACCTCTTAGTCGACAACGGGGGGAGAGTCGTCTGAAGCCATCAGCAACAGGAAGAGCGGAGGAGGTGAGGGAGTAAATGAGGCATTCATGGCGATTACGTATGGGCTCACCTCCCCAGGTGAGCTGAAGCAACTGTTCTGACATCACCCTGTGTCGGAGGTAACCGGGATGTGGACCCCACTGAAACGCTCACCGCACGGGATCATTCACGCGTGCAAGGCTCGCCCTCCTACGCCGTCCCCCCGTCTTCGGGGAGGTCAGCTTACCGCAGAGGAGCGGTGACCCTCCGCGCGGGAATCAGAAGAAATTAGGGATCGACGCCAATTAAGAGGAGCGGGAGTCATTAACGGCTGTTGCGTGTGTCAGTGTAGCCCATTCGGGCCCAACAGGAATGGGCCGCGGGTAATGACACGAATCAGGCCCACTCTAGGGCTGGGCCCCACTCTTCCATGAGACATCTTCTAAGATAATAAGATCGGACGGCGTGGCCTAACTCCTCCACGTGGCGTCTGGCTCCCCATATGTACGCTTCCTGACTGCGACAAATCCCCCTCCCCCTTAGGAGGTGAACGGACACCTTCCGCGAATCAGATGGCGACACGTATAATGGTTAATCTGACTCCTAAGTGGCGATCAGCTCATCCCGCTGAGCGCGCGTCGTTCAGTGGTCACGTGATCGCCGCCGGAGGGGACAGGCGGCCGCCGTCCCTCCCGGCCAGGGAAAGGAAGGGAATTAAATCCGCTTCACGTCGGCATTCCGGCCAGAAGAGAGAGAGAGAGAGAGAGAGAGAGAGAGAGAGGAAGAAGATTCAGCTGCGGGTGTAGCCAATACGAAGCCGGCGTTCGGGTTCGTCTATCAGAGGATCCGGTGGGGTGGGTTTTACCTCTCTTCTCTCTTCTTCTTCGTCTTCCTGTACGATTCTTCTCTCCTAATCTCGCTCATCTGGAGGTGGGTCTGAATCCGAAGCAGTGGGCGCAATCCCCCGCAGAGCTATGCCTTTCAAACCCATCTCGCCCCTATCCCCGCCGCGCTTTATAAAAGCATGTTATTACCTCCGGCCCCCCCACCAAACTATGCGCTTTGCGTAGCCCGTAACACCGGACGCCCAATAGGGGTTGGGTGTAGAGGGCCGGGGAAGGTTAGAGAGAGAGAGAAAGAGAGAAGAGAGGGCGAGGGGGGGAGAGCAGTGGGAGGTAAGAAGTGGTGGTAGGGTGCAGTTAAGTTTGTATGGATTTAAGCATGGTGCCCTACAGGGGGGGGGAGATAGGGAAGAATGGAGGTGGGGAGCTGGGGGAAGTTGAGATGGCGGAGAAGAACGGGGGGCGCCCCTGCGGCGTTGGTGCGGCGGCGGCGGTGGGGGTGAGCGTGAGGTACTGGGAGTGCATGAAGAACCACGCCGCCGGTCTGGGGGCGCAGGCCTTCGACGGCTGCGGGGAGTTCATGCCCGGTGGAGAACAGGGAACGCTGGAAGCTCTCAAGTGCGCCGCCTGCGGGTGCCACCGCAACTTTCACCGCAAGGAAGAGGTCGGGGGCTCCGTTGACTACGTCCCCTACGACCACGTCCACCCGGTTCATCACCCAGTTCTGCTCTATAATGCCGCTGAGAACTCCTCCTCCAAGGTACCCTCCTTCTTCCGCCACGGTCTTCCGCCGATGCTCGCCCTCCCTGGACACGCCTACCGCCCACTGGGACTACCTCCGTCGCTGGAGCGGAGTACGGGATCGGAGACCCCGCCGCCGCCGCCGCAGATGCAGCCGCCGCAGCCCTTCTCTTACTCGGCGCCGGCGACGGACATGTCCTTCGGGAGAGAGAGGGACCGAACCAGGAAGAGGTTTCGGACCAAGTTCACGCCGGAGCAGAAGGAGGAGATGCAAAAGTTTGCGGAGAAGGTGGGGTGGAGGATTCAGAGGCACGATAATGACGAGCTCCAGGAGTTCTGCTCTAAAGTCGGCGTCAAGCGACAGGTGCTCAAGGTGTGGATGCACAACAACAAGAGCGCCCTCTCTGGAGGAGGTGGAGGAGGCGGCGGTAGCGACGGGCCCTCGAAGACTGACCCCTCCCCTGCGATCCCAGTCTGAGATGAAGAATAAGACGAAGAAGAAGAAGAAGAAGAAGAAGAGGAAGAAGAAGACCCTATCGTTCGCTCCACCGTTGTTATTATCAGAGATCACGAGATTACGGAGAAGAAGGGAATCTGACTTGAAGATTCAGGAGGATCCTCCTCTCCTCTTCCTTTCCTTTCGCTCGAATCGAGTGATCATCTATGGTTTCATCAGCATCCATTTAATCTCACTCTCTACTGACCTAGTTACGAGACATCCCGCGATCGGCGCTGTGTTATCATTCCTCGCAGTGGGTTCGGATTATAATATTTAATCGGATTATTATATGATATCTCCTCCAATTTCCTCTCCCCATGCCGATGTTTATTTTCTAGACGATGCCTGCGCGGCAAGGAAGCTCAAGGGGGGAGGAGGGTTTTGCACCGGCGGCGGAGATCCGTGACGCCGCAGTTTTTCCGGCGGAGCGAGGAAGAAGAAGACGAAAGCCGTGAGTTGCACAGTCTGGGCAATAAATGATCAGAGTAAGCAGAAAGGGACGAAGATCGCCGGAGTGTGCTCATCCGCCGGCGTGGCTTCACCTCCCAACCTTCTCACCCCAGGCCCGAAGTGGGTTCCTTTCTGTTGACCTTTCCCCCGCCCACCACCATTGCAGTTCTGCAACTAGCTCTGCCACCTTCTCCCCCCACATGATACCTCCCTGGTCACCTCTCTCATCCCCCCACCTCCTCCCGTTCTCAGAAGAGAGAGAGAGAGAGAGAGAGAGAGAGAGAGAGAGAGAGAGAGAGATTCCGAAAAGAGGGCTACGCACGTTTACTTTCTTCCCGTCAATCATTGTTGGCTAACAACGAGGGGCGGTGGTGGCTCCCCCGACGACGGTCGCCGGGGCAGCTTCCCCCACCGCCCGTCTTCCCAAAACACAGTCAACATACTTACAGATCAGCACATAAAAATGCGGAAATTGTAGTAAAGAGCTAAACGGATCAGTTATCTGGGCAGTTTCGACAATTTCTGTTCTCCCATTCAAAGTTCACGACTTCAGAATAATTTAGGGGGGGAAATATAATTCAAATATCGCTTCGGTCCCTAGCCAGACGATGCATTCAGGACGGCCCTTGATTGCACGGCTTACCGAAGACGTGACAAAAAAGTTATTATCTTTTCAAGATTGGGTTTTTTTAATATTTTTCAAATGGTGGCGTGGTCCCGTTGGATTGCGCGGACAGTTGTCAAGCAATTTCGTGATCCCCTCCTCTTTCTCTCTCTACTTTTGTCCGTATCCGCTTTTCCACCCACGTGTGGGCACAGGCCCATTATTGATGAACACAGACAGGACCAGCCCATTTCCATAGTAGATGGGCTCTGAATAGGCTCAGTAGAAGCCTCAAAGGCAGCCCGTTGCGTTTTGGGCGTTCAGCACAGATATATGAGAGAGAGAGAGCCACACACACAGATATATGAGAGAGAGAGTGAGCGAGGGGATATCAGGAGGGATGGGTTTTTTCCGCAGGTGGGTATCGCCGGTGGGGTCGTCGGGCTTCGGCTCTTCTTCCACGGCGGAGCAGGTCACGGAGGGCATCGACGCCAGCCACCTCACGGCCATCGTCACAGGTTCCCCCTCCGAAGACTGCTGAACTGAAATTTCAGTGATGAAATTCTCACGTCTTGCTGGGTTTTGAGCAGGCGGAACGAGCGGTATCGGGAAGGAGACGGCGAGGGTTCTGGCCCTGCGAGGAGCCAGAGTCATCATTCCCGCCAGAACGCCGGAGGGAGGCGCCGAGGTGAAGGAGAGCCTGCTGCGGGAGAACCCACAAGCGAGAATCGACGTCATGGAGATGGATCTGAGCTCCCTCAGCTCAGTGGCGTCCTTCGCGAGCCGCTTTTGCGCCTCGAGTCAACCCTTGCACATCCTTATGTAAGTAGACAAGTTTCACAGATACGCTCCTTTTCCTCCACCCGCCGCAGACTGACGGCGCCCGGTGCCGTCGTCTTCTTGCTCCTCTTCTGGGTATCGCGGAACAGAAACAACGGGGGAATCATGGCATGTCCTTTCCAGCTCTCGAGGGACGGAGTGGAGCTGCAGTTCGCCACCAACCATCTCGGTAATTGCTCGTCGCGAGTTCATTCTCTCCATTGGAGCGGTCTCCTCTTCCTCCCGTGACCTCCATCCATGCACAGGGCACTTCCTGCTGACGAACCTGCTACTGGAGAAGATGAAGGCCACAGCCAGAGAGGCGGGGATACAGGGGCGGATCGTCAGCGTCTCATCTGCCGCTCACCGCCGAAGCGACGCAACCTGGTTCGACCTGGACAAGATAAACAACCGATCGGAGTAAGCTCCTCCTCGTCTTCTCACAACCTACTAAACCGACACCTTTCCTTCACCAATCCCCAACTTCCGACAGCTACAAGCCATTTGCAGTGGCCTACGCTCGCTCTAAGCTCGCGAATATTCTGCACGCCAACGAGCTATCCAGGCGCCTGCAGGTAGGATTGACCCCATGAAAGCAATGCCAAAACCCTGCTCCACTGCTTAAACGCAATTGGAACCCCACAAATGGCGATGTACATCCCCTGATGAAACCCGACCGTCCTCTCCACATAGGAGGAGAAGGCCGACGTGACAGCCAATTCGTTGCACCCGGGGCTGATACAGACCAACCTCTTTCGGTACTTGGCCCTCAACGGTGAGCAAGCCCCTCCCTAAGTCTACGTCGTTTCCCCTGAAGATCCTGACGAATACTGCATCTATAGCTGTAACCCGCTCGCTGGTATCCTTGGTGACGCCCTTCTTCAAGACCGTGCCGCAGGTGAGAACTACTACTGCTACTACCACCACCAGTCCACTGGATGTTCTTCCTCAGTCGTCCTCATCCCCGGTCCCTTTGGTCCCTTTGCAGGGTGCGGCCACCACGTGCTACTTAGCTCTTCACCCCGGCGTGAGAGACGTCTCCGGGAAGTACTTCTCCGACTGCAACGAGGTGACGCCGACCTCGTATGCAACGGACGGGGAGCTCGCGAAGAAGCTCTGGGCCTTCAGCGAAGGGCTCGTTGAGAAGCTTTTCAAGTCCACTTGAAGTGGAGCTATTACTCTGTGAGGCTGCCTTGTCAGGTAACCTCCTGAAAACAATCAACAGACGCTGTCCACGCGGGAAATGATGACCCATTTGGCCATTAAATAAATATTCTGTGATCAATGATAGAACTTTGATTCAAGATTATTGATCCTAAGTAGGATAATGATAATAATAATATTAATGTTAATAATAATCAAGATGATGATGATGATGATGATGACGACTGGGCTAATGCTACAAGGGATAAATGGGCCGAGCACTACATGAAGCACTGGATCTGCAGACTTGGCCGACGAGGTCTCCTTTGTACAGACCCACATACATTGTCTGATGACCCAATAACTTATTTTAGTTGAACTGTGAGGAATCCGGTGAGGCCCTTTGTCAACCCGTCCACTCCCTCCCGGCGAGCTACAGCACCCAATTGGCTGAATGATTGGCTCTCTTATTGCAGACAAAGGGCATCGCTGCTCTCCCATATAGATAACTATCTGACAGGTTCCAGGCCGCTGATCTTCTCCTGGGCTTCGGACTACGAGCAGGTTGACACCCCCCAAAAGACAATTGCGAAGTAAAATTCACAGAGGAGTTTAGCCGATTGATTCGTGGCTGATCGAGCGTAGCTCCCATTTGCCTTCGCCATCGATAAGGCGCAGCTCCGTGGAATGGAATGGTATGAGCGCCGGCCTCTTCAGAAATGGCAGAAGATTTGACAGGGAACCGATTAGGAGCGATGGAGTTGGTCCGGATGCGAAACGGCACAAGGCTAAACAGGGGAGATCATGGTCCTTTACCTGGGAAGATGTGACCACCGTGATGCCCAGCTCTGTTGCAATTCTGTAAAGGTGTTCTTCCACATCAACACTTGTGGCACTGAAACAAGGAAGAAATACGGAATTGGGTCGGATTTTCACAAGAAAATAAACAATGAGCGAAAGGAAAGAAGAATGAGAGTGAAAAGTAAAGTCTGTGGAGTCACTTCGTGCACTCGTCGAGGATGCCGAATTTGGGATGTTGGAAGAACAACCGAGCCTGGGCAAAACAAAGATCTGTGTTATAAGCGTTTGGTACAAAGCAGGAGAAGGTGAACAGAAAGCTGAGATCGAAGTTCCAACGGCTGACCATGCCGAGTCTCTGCTGCTCTCCCAAAGATAAGATGTCTTCCCAATTCGGAGTGGCATCCCAACCCTTTTGCTGCCTTTCGAGAAGATAGACCAGTCTGACGTTTTCAAGAATTGTCCGGAGATGCGCATCCAATGGGGGAGAGGTGATCGGTGTATCACCTGACGAAGAACATGAATACTAATCAGGTACATAGAAAACCTAATATTAGCATGAAAACTACTGTACCAACGCCAATTTTTTGGCAGGTCTCACAAGTTGAGAGCAGGCAAGTTGGGACAACAAACGGGTTCAGGAAATTAGAGATTTGATTTTTGGGAACAGGGGAAAAAGATGTAAAACGAATTCAGTGTATCTGACAGACGAGGACAAGAACATTAATTACTACAGAGAACAGTGAACACAGCAAAAATCTCATTTGATGATACATTGCGCCATCGTTCAAATGAGCCGGACATTATATCCAGAGGCTGATTGATCCGAAGTAGAATCATATTTCTTGATCGCAACTATGCCAAATGGCATAGTTGCAATGTCACAGCGACTGTTGCCATGCTTAGATCGATCACAAATGGCTTGTGAACCACTTGAAACATAACAAATAGGCAGGTAGATTGAGGTACAGAGAGGGGTAGAGATGTGTGTGTGTGTGTGTGTGAGAGAGAGAGAGAGAGAGAGAGGGGGGGGGGAATTAAATCCCACAGAAAAGGAAACCGCAGTGCATCTAGCTCAGCAGGAAGTGGTAAATTGCACTTACATCCTGGTAGACGAAGGATCCTCTGCTCTGCTTCTTCATGCGAAAGTGGGTAAATTATTTGATCCCTCAGAGTCCCAAGACAAGTGTACGGCCGCTGAGGAATGTAAAAAAGACCACATTCTGACCCAACACTTTCATGAATATTCTGGCAGGGTTTAATGAGCCTCCCACTTGCAATCGGCCACAGACCTCGAAGGATTCTAAAAACAGAGCTCTTGCCACTTCCATTGGGTCCTTTAAAATGTTTAGGAATTATGAGAAACTGAATTCATGGTATTTCCCAATCAATTCAGTGAAATAAAAACATATATTTACACATTCCCTCACCAGTCACAAGCATACTCTTGCCTTGTACTACATCACAGGTCAACTGTCTGGCCAGCAGCTTTTGGGCAGGGGTGATAACATCAACCTCAGAGAAAGAAATAATATCATCGGCTGCCACAATTTCCCCTTGAGATGATGTTCTTGAGCCATAAGACAGTTGAATCTCTGCATATGAGACAATAACTGACACTGATTGACAAGAGATTTGGGTACCACTCCTCTAGATCAATAGTGCAAAAGATGCTTACGGCATTAAGTAGAGAAAATTGATATGTAAAGAGAATGGAAACTGGATACTAAGAGGTACCGGTAAACAAGGCATAAAATATACCACCAAACCAGGCAATCACTAATCAAAGCACCCACTACAATAATTACAAAGTTTTGCATTGAATAATAAAAAATGTAATATTAAACCAAGAGAGAGACATGCAACTTAAAGTTTTGCATCAGTAATGTTTACAAATAGTCCTTGCATCTGAATGTTCAATTCGAAGAACATGGTAATCCAAGCACCAACAATGTACATAAGAAAAAACTACTTTGGACAGTTTTTTACCACTTTGGGCAGCATCAAGGAACTCCTCCAGCTCAAATATACGGTTGATGCCACCAGTAAGCTCAAGATACTTTCTGTGCAACTCGAGAATATCGCCAAATGCTAGGAAACTTTGTGATACGACAGAAGCTAAGAAGCGCAATGCATGTGCCAACTCTCCTGTGAACGAATTGGGAAGCAGAATTAGAGCACAAAATTATTACATAATTCACGTAGTAACTTCGTTTCATGCACCTTGTATGGATGTTAGGGCACGATCTCCTTGATGCTCCATAGCATATAATAAACTGAGACCCCAAGTTACATTGTGAGGGAGTTGCTTTGTCACAAAGTCATCCAATATACCATAGAGCCACTTTTTCTTCAATAACATCTTAGAGTGGTCAAGCAACACTTTGAACCTAGCATCAACCATCTGTTTAGCATGGGAAAAAATGTTAAAAATCACAATATCTGGAAACAGACTAAAGCAAAAGAATGAGTAAATTGTCGTATTGACATTTAACTAGGAATATCTTGAAAATCTGCAAATAAAATTAGCATGGTATCAACTTCACGAACACAAGCTGTCAGATGATGAGATGGTTCAATCCTGACGTTACAAAGAATAACACATTCAGAAGTTATTTCTATAAGTGCAAATTCCACCTAAAAGCAAAGGTCATTATATTTGCCATGTCTAATCAACCAACAAGTAAGCGAGAAATACAATTATCTTACAGATTTTTCACGAGAGCCACCGCCAAAAAAGGCTACTGATTCCGCATGCTCACGAAGTCTTGAATGCATGAATCTATAGAAATGCAGGAGAAAATGAAACTAAACGACTGCAGTAGTACACCAGACCAAAGTGGAGGGTGAGAAAGATAGAGTAATATTACGATTCATAAAAATACGGAACAGTTTATCCTACCTAAATTTTCCCTCAAGCTGCTGTTCTTTACTTGACAAGTCACCAAATTCAGGTGTAACACTTCTCAAAAAGCCCAAGCCAAGTAACATGTAAGCATATAGTATACCAACCCCTCTCCGACCAGTTAGCGTTTTCATTCTCCATGTAAACCTGTCCATTTAGACAAACACAATTTTAGGTTAAGCAAAATGATACAGAGGAAAAAAAGCAAAACCTAATAACTCACCAAAGAATGTCAACTGATGGTTTAACCATTCCAGTTACTAAGCTTGAGATGTCACCCGTCAACTTTTCCACATCGCGTGTTATTCTCTGGTCTGCATCAATATTTCCATTGGACATGTGGAACACCTATGGAAAGACGGATACAATTTTATTTCATAAATGCCAATTGGAGACCCCAAAAACGTGTATTATTTCAGGTCATATGAAGAACATGAGAGTCCCCCCTCTTCCCCCAACACCACCCAGCCATCAAACCCCCAACAAAAAAAATGTCTAAAAAAGGAAAACGCAAGGAAATCCAGAGGATACCTAGCTTATCATTAGAAGGAAGGCATAAAAAATGCAACACAATTTGCGATAAAAAATCATTAATATCGTCATTCTTCTCACAGCCCTGACAGCCACATCAATTTACCAAAAAACCTTATAAATAAGTAAGTTATACATCATCCTTCCAACATAAAAAAGAACCGCATACCTTGTAAAAAGCATTCCTTTTCAGATAGGTTTTAAGAAGGTGTTGGGTCAAACGGATTCGCCATCCTAGCGCCAGTTTGGCCGTTAGATGTCTGCATGCAGACAAAAAGAAAATTTCAACTCTAAAAATAGTAAAGACGAATCGTTTAAATAAACGCAAGTAAGAGCATGAGACCCACTTAAAATATATCAAATTATCGAATGCTAACATTCAGTTCATACTAATGAAAAAAAAAGAAAAAAATTAGCTTCATCTCACATGTGCCTTCAAAAAATTCTACTGCAAAATACACTTCTAAGAAAAGAAATTGCGTGTATATCTTTCCTCAGTGTCATCATATTTTACTCGACCTAAGAGCATTTTATTTGCACCTTGCCTCTTTATGACAGAAAAAACCCTTGAAGTGGATAGCATCTTTTGGTATCCAATAAGAGAGTTCCTTATAGAAAGTAATTTGATCATTAATAAGGTCATTCTGACTTACCTTATCTTGTCATGGCATTTCCTTCACCTAAGTTCAGTTGAGAAAAGATAAAAACTACACTAATGGTAATTATACCCAGGCGAGGAACAGTTTCCCTATCTCTGGGGAATTTCTTATTAGGAAAGCCAACTTGATCTTTCGGCCAATAAGGAGCAGTTGGTCGACCAGTTTCTTTCCCCACATACATGGCCAACATCATCAAATTATCTTCCAGAATTTTTTAACCAGATGAGATGGACAAAAAATAAAACACCTGAAGGGAGTATCTTCGAAATTAAATTCCTAAGAATTATCTGCAAAATTAATACTAGAAAATGTACTAAAAAACCGAAAAAAGGTAAAAAAATAAAGAAAAGAGACAAGGATCTCATTGCAGGTTAATACACCGAATGTCAGAAACTGAATCAGAGCGTCCAAATCAAAAGTGAACACAAATCGAAGAGAAATATGTCGAAAGGGAAGGCATATGTACCACCAATAATGAAATTCAAGCTAGCTGAGAGTTTAAATGATTTCATTGATTCGTACCAAAAATGAACTTCTCTTTATGCAACATAATACTCTCGTATATAGGAAATATTTCCCAGAGAAATCAATCAATTTATTTCAGCATTAGTCACAAATTTATTCCACATTGGAAATGTGTATTGCTAACAAAATTCTAAAAATAGCAGGAGGTAAGCATTATACAAAATTACTTGCAACGAGGAACCAAAAAAACTGAAAATATTCATTTAAGTATGATGAGGTAACATTAAAATCCCTATGTCCTAGGTTCTGGCAGGAACAGGCAGGATGATAGTCTCGGACTCTCATTTGAGAGTGAGATAAGTTTGAATATTGTATACAACAGCTAGGCAGCGTCACTGTAGCAGGCGGAGCCAGATTCTAGGATTTGGATGGAATAGAAGGCATAAAAGGAGAATACGGTCAAAATCCCATTGTCAAATGGACTATCATATCGTAGCGCCAGCTACAATAATATCATTGCACAAGTTCAATTTTCATCCCCATTTAGTCCGATGGATGTGCAAGGATACATCATTTCTGGAAAACAACTTGACTACTAAGCCTCTCCGAGATACAGATATATACCTAAGTGAAGGAGCAACAAAAGAAGATGCTGCACTTTGGAGGACGCTAATGCCAGTTAGTCGAACGAAAGCCATTTTGTCCTGCTCCAGAACATACTTCACACTTGTTCCTGTAAACGTGAAAGGTTGCAGCAATATTGCATGTGGTTTTGACATGATTACTAAATTAATCAGATTTACCATTCAACGAAGCAATGCGATCTGAAATCCATGTTCTAGACACAACAAGCAATGCAACTGCGAATAGCTGTGCACCTTGTTTATCCATTAGTGTCGGAACCTGTTAATAAAGAAGCCGAAAAAATAATAATAAGAAGATGAGAAAACTTACGTCCTGAAATAATCGATATCAAATCGTGCAAAGAGCCCAAGTTAGTTCAAGTACCAAAAATGGAGTTGAATGAGAAAAACAACTTGAGGTAGATCATTGTGCATGGAAGAATAAAAAAATCAGATGAACTTTTTCCCAGAGGGTTCTCATGCCAGTCATAGATAAAACAGACTACGCCAAATGGAGATTATCAACTATGTTGAAAAATGCAAAAGATCAAGTAAAGGGGGCAAGAAGACATGGCAGGCCGTGCGTAGTGATGGGTGATAATGGATGGCAGAAGGGATCAACTAATTGAGCATACAAGACCTATTGCCGCTGCCCCTAGCATTTCTCTAACATATGCATTGACTTAGGATTCTCAAACATCAACTCATACATTCTCTTCTCACCCCACATTGTAAATATGATTTTTCTTGCACTACAGTCTTATTGAACATAATTATCCTAGCTATCATTTTATCTACTATCCTCAGTCAAACAGGAATGACGCCATCATAGATTCTAGAAGCAGATTTTTTTTCGTCTAATTAATTCAGGTTTTACGCGAGTCATATTTTGAATCCCCGTTGAGGAGGACGCAACTTTTTAGGTGGAGGGAACAAGCAGCAATGTCAGGTGATGCGCAGTGCAGACAAGGACGTACACTGCTCAACGCCAGCAGATGTCTTTGTCCTGCTCTCCAGCCTCTTCCCCATTTTCTCTAGCATTGTCTGTTTATGTAGCTATCACTTTCTCTCTTTCCTCAGGCCGTTGTATTTCAAGAGGGGAGTTTAATAGGCACCCATATCAGAACTGACTAACTAAGGTAAGCTGTCTTGTATATGATCGTTTCTCTTCCCGGTGTAAACAGATCAGGAACCCGGTTCCGACAGAAATGATACTGTATCAGAAAAATGATACTCTATAAGCTGTATGAAACGACCAGTTTTATATCATTGAAATTTTCTAAAAACACTCAGAAATTAATGTGCGCTGGGGTACAAATAAGAAGTAACATCAAACTCCTTGAGTAGAGAAGAGAATCACTAGATTTAAACTTTGCTAGCCATCCAGAAGAATCTAATCATTGTTAGCCCTTCAATCATGAGCTATAACGAGAAAAATACAGATCAGCTAAAGACAAGATATATACCAGTACTTTAAACATTGCAGCTACTCTCTGTGGCAAGGGCCTTGCCACATTCTGTAATTGTGGAACAATAGGCAATTGATTTGTATACATTTCTGGAGATGAAGCAATAACTCTCATTGTGTAATTGTCCACCTTGGAATCAGAGAATGATTTCTGCAGGCATAACGAAACATGATAATGGATAATAGTCGGGCAAAGAGCACATGAATCAAACAAAAGTAAAACATTCTAGATGGAAGTGGTTGTGGACCTTTCCAGCTGCAGAAAAAGCATTTTGTACAACAATTGCATCAGCTTTGCGAACAGTTTCTGATGTTACTGATAAACTTCTTGATACTCCAGAAAATGCATTGTCCCTGACAATTACAGAGCGACCTAAGTTTTACAACATAAAAAAAAGAAGCAAGGAAAAAAGATACAAACACTGAATCACCTTTTGTACTGAACACTCCATCCTCCTTCCCCATCCAATGATAAAACCACATCATGGAATGCGACTAGTGCAGGACGGTGAGATATAGTAATGCATGATGTTCCCATTGCTCTGACCTTAGCACAAAACCTTTCCTCCATATCGGTCGTGACAGCACTTGTACACTCATCAAGAATAGCAAATTTAGGTTTATGATAGAACAACCGGGCCATCCCTAATCTCTGCTGCTCACCAAGAGAGAGTTCATCACCCCAATTAATCTCCTCTTCAGGTGGATATCGTTCCAATAAATATTCTAGATCAACCTATCAAAAATACAAACATTTTATCATATCTACTAACGGCAGTAGCCCATCAATCAACAAAGGAAGCAAATGGTGATGGAAATTCCAAATAAACAACATGGATCAAAGGACGGAGTGTTACATTCTTCAGTAGTTCAACCATTCCATTGTGTGTAAGCGGTTCTGTTTCTTCATCTGATGTGAGGGGATAAATCAGCTGGTCACGTAATGTTCCAACAGCTGTATATGGTCGTTGAGGCACATAAAAGATTTCTTTGTTGAGATCGGAACCAATTCCTGGTTTAACGATGTAGCCTGACACCAGTGGCCAAAGACCACCAAGCACCCTAAATAGAGAGCTTTTACCGCTTCCATTTGGACCTGAGGCAGAAACAAGTGAAGAACTCAGCAAACTAGAGTCCACGGTTTACTACCCATTTTTTATTTCAAAATTAGTTTGCTACATGCATACAAAGTAAGCAAGATCCGGAAATGAGAGGTGCGGGACCTACTTTCCCTTCTTCCTTAATCCAAACCTAAATCAAATTTCTAGATTTCTCAACCGATATAATAATACTCCCTTGAATTCTGATAGTTCTTCACTTGTACAGAATGATATTAATCCAACTATACTTAATTAAGTTACAAGTGAGAGGTGCATGCCCGCCCTTTTGATGGAAGTTGAATTAAACTGTACAAGTGAAGAACTGTACACATCCAGCCAATTAATTAAGTGCAGGTTACTCTAAAGTGAACAGTTCAAAATTACCTGTGATAAGAAGATTGGAACCTGGTTCAACCTTAAGACTCAGATCGTCCACCAATACATTTCCTGTTGGTGTGACAACCTGATATAACTTATTATTAGAACATTCTAGAAAATGTTTAGTGGTTTAAAAAAATATAACGTTAAAAGACAGGAATTACGCAACCATATCCTTTTTTAAATTCACGATTACCTTTACATTTGAAAATTCAATGTAATTTGCTTCCGTGAAGTAATTCCTGTTTGCATTATTTTGGACTAGTGTTTTGTCACTGGTAGCAGATAGTTCCTTGGATATGATCATCAACTCATGAATTCGATCAGCAAAGCCACTGTTAAATAAAAAATATATCAGTGGCAAGATACAAAAAATAGCATATAAATAAATAAAAAATGGTGTAATGAAATAAAAACTACAGCACAAGACTAATCATTCCCAACTGCATTACTTATAATACTTCAGCGAACATATTCCTGAAAAAAGAACATAAGTATGAAGCGTTGGAAATGGCATGATGTTCTGATATCTATGTAGTTGTAGCTCAGATTTTGCATTCAAGTAGTTTCAGGCAGGGTCATCCCAATCCGTAAAGAATTGGCACTGGACCCTAGTTCTCTTAGAGCAATAGTATACAAACAAACTCAAATAGTTCACCACAGGGACATTAACATATAGACGCCCTACGTAGACTCCCACCTTTACAAATATGCCTGACTACGGGTCACATCCAGGTAGCTCCATAAGTGGAGCATAACATTTTGAAGGAATAAACGGATAATTTTTTTGATAGAAACAAAAGTTTATCCCACCCAACCTAGAATAAGGTCTCCAAGGGACTTTGATTAAAGCCTATTGCCACAAATAGCCACATAGGGCCATATATTTTGGACCTACCAACAGAAGGAAGTTTACTAGAGGTACATACAGCTAATAATATCAGTATTATTCCAAGATAATAACTCAGCTGGATATACAACAGAATATCATATTAGATGGCAAGAAACGTGAACTTAATAGAAATTGTTATGTTTCCATTTGCCATAATTGACCGAAATGGCATTTTGGCGCCCTATTTACAATTAAAAAATGAATGGACCTTCCTTTCGTCTTCTCACATTCATAATCATCTATCCTAATACTGAAATGTCCTCAATCAAGCAGAGCAACAGAAACATTTTCTCAGTATCTTGAGTCAAGGATTGGCTCCCAAAATTTAGTGTAGGACAGTAATGCTTTCTTGAGGGCATTGACCCGCCACAATGAGATAAAATACAGACAAGTTCCTACCTAAGATGATATGTCGTAAATTTAACATTTTGTTTATCATCAACAGCCTTAAGTTGGAAAGATCTCATTGATGTTTCCACATTTCAAGCCCTTTCACTTATTAGCAACTTTTAATGGTATTGGCAGCTTCAAGATGCCAAATGCTGACAAAAAACTGTAATAAAACCGTTCATCACTACTCTCACAATCTTAATGGCAGTCATCGATGGCTTATTACACATGATTCACTGTAAAATACATCAACCGTGAGCTGGTTCTCTTTGTAAACATTAACCGTTTCTCCATCATTCTGCAAAATCAAATCATATAAAAACCGTTCGTCTCCATCATTCTACACTAGAATTGTTTGCCAGTAAATGATGAGAAAAGAACGAGGAGAAATTATCCTTATAAATAAATGCTCAATGTCCTAACTAAAAGCTAAGAAATTATCCCAAAATTCAAGGTGTAATTTAAAAATCGTTCTAATCTAAGCTTGGAAATCATCCTTATATTTTGAGGAGCAAAGATGGTTCTGCCCTCCATCAGAAAGATGCCTAAACAAAATAATGATAAGACTGATATTCCAGGCCTCAATAAATCATGAACCACAGATGATCATTTTGGCATTCGATTATGACGTCAAGTCTACTATTATCAGTTTATCGGTTTTCATTAGTTTTTCCCTGATGTTCACCAATTTCTCAAACCAAATCATCACACACATAAGACTTATTTTGTGAAGCGGGAACAAAAAGCAGTTATTTCCACTTGTACTATGGATTAGTTTTTAACCTTTTTATTCATTAGTCTACATAAAACTCAAATTCAAGTGAACTCCCATCTTCCCCTTCAAATAAAATTACGAATGTTGACAAAAGACGCAATGTAACCGGGCTAGGTGCAAGAATAGAAATCATACGCAGTCAAAACTAAAAAAATATGGATATGCCGGTGTCAAAACATGAAGTCATTTAAACAATAAAAAAGGGTGCACAGCGATCTCGAATCTTAAATAACTAAAATAAACCAAGCTTCGCAATTACCAATGCAGAAAATGCTCATAAAGAACTCACCTCAGGCGATTCAATCTCCGTGAACTGATTGATAGAGTCCCGAGTGACTGAAACAGAGATATAATAACACTTGTGTGATATCGAAGATTGCTAAGCATTTCTGCCCTTCCTAAGGTTGAAGAATCAGGTCTCAGATTTCCAGCGAAAAAAGGCTCAATTATAAGTATTACTGCTACTGTGGCACCAAGATATTTCAACAAGAAGTCTTGAATCATTCCAAACCACCAGTGGTCATGAAGAACAAGATTCATGTGCTTAACAAGTGCCTTGAACTTCTGACTGATGTGCGATGCTTCCCTGTTTTCTCCTCCATAAAATGCTATACTTTCAGCATGGGTTCTTAACCGTGAGTGAAGTTGTCGATATTCGCCTTCCAGCTGCTGCTCTTTTGACATCAGACTTCCAAACGGAGGAGAGATTTTTCTGGTCATAGTCCCAGCCCCTAGTACATATGCCTGAAAATTTATGAAATAAAACACGATATCACAGTTAACTAACATGAAGATGGAAGCCAAATCTGACACGTGAGAGCATTGTAATTTGACAGAAAAAATGGGAATTATACAGTCGAAATGTGACAAAAGCTTGCCCATCTGGTCAGATTTAGGATATAGGGAATGGAGAGGAGGTCGGTAATGACTGTTCCACCAACAGAAGAAGCGGGGCAGGCAGAAGAAGATGACAAACGATGGAGGGTTAAGGTCATGTGAAACATTATCAGGAAAGGAAACAAAAGTGATAGATGGCAACAGTGGCTGTAACAGAATATTCGGCTTCTCAGTGGGTGACAATAGCAGCAATGATGAGAAGAGTTGCTAACACGACAATTCTTTAAAACAGTCTATTATGTCATCAGATTGGCCAAAACTTTTTGGAAGGCAGACAGAGATGATTGTTGTGTGAGGAGTACCACTGGCACTTGTCACTACCATGCTTGTTGTCTTCCCATTATCAGAATGGAACGAAGTTCCACAAACAGCAAGCATGATCATCACTACTTTCCTGATGACAAGAAGGAGAAGGGGGAATATAGGGAACCTAGGAACCGCTGCTAGGAGATTCTTAAGTCACTGAAGTAACATAATTCCCTATTCTTTATTTGCTATAGTAGACGACGTAACAGTATGGTTTTATTAAAAAATAAACATGCACAATACTGAATAAAAGGTCATCAGTGGCCGCAATGAGCATGTTTCCACGGCAGAAAGAAAGAACTTTTGTTCTTATCAAATATGATGAAGGTGATATGTATTTCCATGGAGCAGGAAGGAAGAGCACAAGTTTTTCCGTAAAGATAAGGTTGAGAACTGAGTCCTCAAGTGTCCAGCGGAAAGAAATACCAGTATCCAAAACACATATTTTGGGCTTGCATAAGAACAGAGACGCCATGTGTAGAGCAGACCGTCAGTGACCGCAGTGAGGTCATCCTGAACAAGGTCACTCAATTCTGAACAAAATCTTGGTATATCACTGGCAATTCGTTGCTCTGGATTGGTGATTCGTCCATCAACATGTGATATTTTGTAATATGCCATATTCTGCATCATGAAAATCCATTAGATCAACCAATAAGTGAGATAATACATCATAAACTATAAATGCAGTGTTTCTGGGGAGGAAGTTACTTCAATTGACACAGAATAAAATAAGAAGAACGCCGTCAAAAGAAAGAGTATTGAAGTATCATAACCTGATTGACAGAAGCAGCAATAACTAAGATTAACGACGCTAATTTACTTCGATGTATAGCTGTTCTTGCTTCGTCCAGTCTGGCATGCTACAACTCATCATAAAGAACCAATGCTTTACTACAGTTACCCATTTTCTTTCAATACGACCACCATATTACCCTTGACTAGAACTGGCAAGAAATGAGTCAAATGAGAGGAAGACGAGAGGGAGATGAGCTGTGGAATAAGATAAGCTGTTGAAAAAGAGATGGTAAGAATGGAGGAAAGAGTAAGTGTGAACAACCAAATTATTTTCATAACCTAGTGGGATCTCCACATGAATTTCTTCCTCTAGTTCACCGTACAAAAATGCGTTTTTAACATCAAACTAGTGCAACTCCCTGCCATAATTAGCTGCATATGACAAACACCATTCTGATAGTGTTCTATCTTTGCAATCATGACAAAGTTCCTTACGTAATTAACCTCATATGTCTCAGTGTAGCCCTTGGCAACCAACCTAACCTTGTGTCTCTCCATAGATCTATCTGCTCAATACTTCATTCTCTACTCCCACTTACACCTCACGGATCTCTTTCCTGCTGGCAGTCTCACTAACTCTCAAATTTTGTTCTTCTCTAATACTTATATCTCCTCATTCATGGCATCTTTCCATTCCTTATTGGACAATGACTTAAATAAGGTGATAGAGATGACAATGGTGTTTAAATTAATAAGGAAGTCTCTATGAGATTGTGGAAAATGTTTTAAAGGACAGGAAATGTGCAAGAGGATATAAAGGTCGTTTTGTGCATATTGTCTTGTCCCTTTCCTAGTGGCAACAAGAAGATCCTAGTTTTGTGCTCATATGAGATTCAGTTTCAGGATCGAGAATGAAGGTCAATGATCAAAAAAGGGTCTGCAAACAAGACAAGATGGAGTCGACAATCTACAGCCACCACAGAGTGTGCCGTTGAGCAGGAGGTGCTCTGACAACCCTCCCAAAATAAACAAGTATCGCCCTTTCTACAACAAGAAGTAACCTTACCCTCCCATACCATCAACACTACAAGAAAACACCTCTATACAGTGTAGCTCTGCAGCCCGAAAATCCAAGTGTCCTTCTGTTGCAAATGGCTCAAAAATTTTGAAGTAAATTAAAGCACAATATTCAGTGATCACTTTTAAAGATCCATCATTGACGACAACATGCCCACAACGACTCCATTAGTTCAGATGGATGATGACTGTTTTTTGTGTAGCATATGCCAAACATCAAATGAAATTTTGTCCACGAGAAACATGTAACCCATTTAGACATCCTTCGTATAAGTTCCAAGAAGCACAGTACCAGAATCCATACAGGTATCCAGATCAGCCGTGCTGATCAAGATGACTAGTAAACTGGTGGATTTGAGGGAAAAGTCCAATTCAATTTTAAAAAGGCTGTATATATAATTTTCTAATTTATATACTTATGTTAGCTAAAACTGGTACGGATGGAATTGAAGCTTGCCTTCTTCCCCTCTCACATTTCTCATGATACCAACGACAAGAGTTGGAAATCTAGGGCAGTGCCAGCTGCCCTAGCTAAAACTGATACGGATGGAATTGAAGCTTGCCTCTCTTCCCCTCTCACATTTCTCATGATACCAACGACAAGAGTTGGAAATCTAGGGCAGTACCAGCGACAGAAGTTACATGCAGCCACTGTGGTCAATCCCAGTAGCCAATAAAGGCAGGAAGCTGATTTCAAATAGTAACATCGTATGAGAAATTCTATAAAATCAAATCCTTCCAGAGGTAAACGAGAATTTGAGGAGCCCACCTGGTTTATGAAACCTCAATCTCCCATGAAATAATAGACTGGTCAGACTGAAACTTTCCTCTTTACTATTTCAATCCCTGGAGGTAGGTCTATCCCACTGGCACTGGTCTTCCTAACATAGGCCAAGGAGAAGTTCAATTTGTGTAACTTTTTATTACAGATAAATACTTTTGAAACTTTGATCCCACCATCCTCCCACCGCCATAAAATCAAAATAGCTATCCCTGTGGCACTAGCAACTTTGCTCCGCAAACTACTGGGAAATATTCTTTAAAAGACGATGCTCCACAATACCTAGGCAAAAAAACAAAAAAATATCCCACTATTTCATTTAGAAAACCCAGTGTCTACCATCATTACATATCTCACACTTGGGGCACACCCTCGAAACTGTACTTTCGATGTTGATTGTACACCTTGCACTCTTCCAGCCCTATTTTCATTAATCACTTCCGGATATTATCCATGGACCTTTTTGGAATTCATCTTGCATGCCATCACAGCATTGTGTATGCAAATTCTCTTTCCACAATCACCGTAGAAAAATCTAGCAAAAAAGGAGTACGCTCAAATGCCTACTGCTTAATGGAACAATAATGTTCATCCCATTATGGCTATATTGTCAACTAAGTTGTTCATTATTACCATACATCTAACCACACACACAATATACCATTATTTTAAATAGGATGTCAAAAGCTCACGGACGTAATGCTATCTGAGTAGTTTACTAGAGCTGACAAACATTCCGTTCAACTCTATTTTTTCCCCCCCCATAGGATACAAGTTGTTTGGACACAACATATCAATTTTATCTAATGGTCATATATATGTACATATATAATGATGCTACTAAACTCGTTGCATATTCCTCATTCTGCTATGCGATAAAAGCAAAGAAAGTTGTCTCTAGTTTGACTGAATTAAGGCTTAACCACATCGTACATAAGATAGTACATTATACCAAGGAGGAAAACAAACGACAAATAGTACCCTTCGTGGTTAAAAGAACATCCAAAAGAAATGATTGTAAGTACCTCAAAATAGTCGCCATGGATAAGCTCAGTCAATATTTTCCTGAAACGTAAACCTAGTGCCCCTGTTAAGTACTTAGATGTGGACAATAATGTTGAATGAAGAAAACATAATAAAAGATTTTCAGCAATGAGGCGGAAAAAGGCTGGCACTCGTCGCAGAAATGCAGCTCGGAATAAAAACCCTTGCACTTTGGCCAATCTATTACTAAGGGCAGTTCGCAATACCTAAAATGGATACAAACTTGTCAGTGTTCCAGTCTACATGAAGATCTTTCAGAAAAATAGTTACACATTCACATGAAGACATCAATATACATGTCAAATAATACCATCATTCAACTGATCAGGTGAAAGATAAAAGAATGTAAATATGACGGCAAAAGATTTGAGAAAAAGCATGAGTACTTAAAAACAAACATAAATTCCACCAAAATGAGACCATTTCTCAAAGCAATGCATAAGATTTCTTATAATCCAGAGATAGACCTATTCTATTTGATTTTGATTGGATGGACTAATAACAACAACATGGGTTGTTACTGGGTTGCATCCAGAACATGCTATTCACATAACAGAACTTAAAGTGTTACTTGCCTATGAATAACAATGTTAAGAAGTGTGACCCATTGGTATGGCAAAAGTAAATAAGTGATTACAAAGATAAGCCTATTTCACTCATTGTCAGCTATTGTTGAGTTGGATGGGTCAATGGTATACTAAGGAAATATAAATAATATTTTACAAAAATGACTAGTATGCAGCTTGATGTTTTCTTCACTCGTGAAATCCAAATGTCGTTCTTCCTTCTCCTTGATGCTATCGTATGAGAGAATATGGCATGTTCTTATCTGTTACTACTCTTCACTAGGTGGCATCTCCCATCATATTGATTTCAATCTCTGTATTCCACCTGTCCTCATCATTTGGGCACACGTTTCCAAAGTCTATGAGTCAATTTTGAACATATTTCAACTGTATCACAATAGTCATTTATTCCTCCCAAATACATGATAATGGAAAAAAAAGGTTTCCTTTTTCAAAGTGCAATAGCTAAAGTTCTTATATTTTTTTATCCATCACAATCCTCCGTCCTGAGTTTTTTTTTAAATCATTTTCCAACTACCACAATAACTAGGCCAACGGAGACCTATTAACGAAATCAACACTCCTACCACTGCGTTCTTCGTTTAATTGTACTAGACATACGAAACCCCTTTTTTAGAAAAGCCTCTAATCCTTTCCAAATCTATATTTAGTCACCCTGACAACGGGAGATGGTGGGATCCTGTCCTAAAAACCAACTTGTACAAAATCTATCTGGTCAAATCTACAAATGATCCCAATCCAACCATGTGTTATTGTCTAGTAATGTTAAACCTTGATACTGGATAGGACACTTGATTGACTCATAATACGAGTGAGCCATTAACCACATGGTCATGAGCCAGAACCGAATTTTGACTGTGTCCAATTATCATCCCTAGCAGACTAGATCAGGGGAATCCACTAGTTCATAAGGAAAGTGCTTGCTTACAGCATGGTTTCAGAAAAGGGGCATGCTTGCAAAAAATCTAAGATATTTTTATTAATACAATTTAGTAAAAAAATGGACAGATGGACCTTTCGAAATTATGTAAACATTATTCTCCACCCGAACAAGGATGTTCTCCTGAACTGTTAAATCTGGATAATTTTCAAAATTTATAAACAATGAACATCAGGCCAGATTAAAAAAAAAAGAGTCCACACGAGGCCCTAGTATCCACCATTTACTTATACGTTCAAGAAAAGGACTATGGTCAAATAAGCCATGGAGTAAATGTGAAATCCTCAACTTGCATCTATTGGCGTCCACAAATTCATTTGACTTTCAGATTATACAAAATAAGTCTTACGGTTTACAGCTCAAAACTATCTCCTTTCCAGGAAACCATCAATAAAGGTAGAAAACACAGAAAAATTCGAAGGAAACTCACCACTGTGGCTATTAATAACAGAATGTTTCGCATCCCCATTGGTCCCATCCGAGATAATAATATTGCATTTAGAACCTGTAGAGATTTCAAACTACCCCTCGTTTGCCTTCTTCTCCTGATGATGGCATCTAGGCCATTTTCATTTGATTCTCCATGACTGTTTTTAGGCCCTATTTGAGAACCACTAGAATCTGACCCCGTGAACTTGCTTTGTCTTCGTGACTGAACATATGCAGCAGTTCCACCAGCAAGAAGAACTCCTGTTACTACTGCCAGAGTTCTCCTGTTAAAAATTGACAGTTAGAGGAAATACAGCAACGAGCATGCATGAGACTTCAAATTTTAAAAGGAGACCTGCCAGCACCGTTACAAGTGATGGTAGGGTCATATCTTCTTAATTAATCTGAATGGAAGGAACTATCTTTCAGAAAAGGAAGTTATGCATAATAAAAACATATATATATATATATATGAAAATAATGAACATACTAATATCATTTCGGAAAAACATGTAAACGCTCACTTGTGAACTTCAATCAGTAAATCTTTATGAAGTTCTCCATAGAATTTTTTTAATATCTTTTGGCTATATTCATTTCGTAGATGACGAAAAAACTCTGGAAAATATCTGAAAGAAACCTATTCCCGTGATCTTCTCTTTTATACAAATAATAAGTGGTACCAAATTATGTGTCCACTGTCAGGTCAGTTCAGAAAAATCTTAAATGCTGTGAAGTTAGGTTTCTCTATTATGTATAGCAGCTAATCTTGATTGGAGGAAGTTACACCAACTGTCTAATGGGCTACATATGGAGAGAAAGAAAACAGGAAAATCCAAAAAATTAAGAAATATGCAAGATACGCTTAATGTCGTTGTATTGCAGATATCCATCTGTCAAGGACGATTAAAACGAGACACGTTCTTCAAGTATGACTACCTAATATGGTCAGGAATAAGAAAAACATGCAGCTCTTAACTATTCCTCCCAATTATTTAACCTCTGGATTATTCAGTTTAGTATTTTGCACTTTCGAGTCGACATTTAGTATAAGAGTGACACAAACCAGCTTCTAAAGAAACACATGGTACCAAAAACCTTCGAAAAAACATGGATTATAAACTTCTGCGAGTGCTTATCAAGAAAATAAGCCATGATACGACCTATATTAATTTCTTTTCAGCTTCAGTAATGGTGGCCAAGTCAAAATTAAAAGGACCTCTCCATGGTATCAGATAATAAGTCACTAACTGCCAAAATAGATGGGTCTACACGAGATGCAAGTGTCCAAGTGGTTTACACATAAAAAAATCCTAAGTGAGATTAGGGCTGAAGAGTTTGTCCTTCCGCAACTGCACTTGCAAGTTCAAAGCAAAATCAAAAGGATGACATACCATAAAACGAGTGCAGGAAGAGGGTCATGATAGTCAAAATGG
The DNA here is from genome assembly GCA_902729315.2 of Spirodela intermedia. Classification (NCBI taxonomy): domain Eukaryota; kingdom Viridiplantae; phylum Streptophyta; class Magnoliopsida; order Alismatales; family Araceae; genus Spirodela; species Spirodela intermedia. Next base: position 7,677,053 of record LR746268.1, on the reverse strand, counting down.
ATAGGAGTAAGCCGCTTCAATCGAATCTGGATCCTCTTATCAGGCAATCCTCCAAACTCAGTATGCAGACTAAATGCAGTTAGAACATGGGATTATTTTTTTATAACGAGGATGCCTCTTTTAAAAATGTTGGCAAGAACACAATTGACTTTCTTCAGATGTGGTAGACCAAAAGCAACAGTTGTGATAACGATGAAGCAGGAAAAGAAAGAAAAACACACTAACAAAGAAACTGTATAGTAGAGATGAGAGTTCCACGTGAAAGATAGGAAGGGCAGAGATGAATCAATTCAATGAATATTTTATTCCTTAAAGTTTTACAACACATAAGCCTTTTAATCGATACCAAGATGGCTCACCAAATCTTCCAATTTCCAATTATTACGGCATGTTGAATCATTTACTGGTGATTCTGCAACATATTTGAGCTGTATGACACCAACGCAACATTATAGTTTCATAATTCACATGTATACCCAGTAGTATAGGTCCATCCTCTGATTAAACTAATAGATTTTTATGGACTTCATTTGATTAAAAGATAATAGAACATTGAATACCTTCGTGAAGACAAAGCATTTCGACCATGCTCTGTTAACTGCAACAACTGAAGAGAACGCATCGTTTATAAATGAATATCCTCCAATGATAGTTATAATCCAATAGTAGAATCTATCCCAGATGATTCTAAAAACATATTTTGTCCTCTGATAATCAAGGCCATGAAGAGCAAAGACCTATCCTGCCAGACAAAGAAACGAATCGAATTAATTAAAGGAACAAATCTTGTTCCCAAAAGAACGTCAAGAGCCTGAAAGACCAGCATGCACTAGTGTGATGTGTACCATAAGATTTCTAATGAGAAAAAAACATAAAAAATACATAAATAAATAAATGAGTCGCCCAAAATATATTAGGCATCAAAAGCTTTTGTTTGTTTTTAACATCTAAGTTTTATACCTTTTCACGTCCTGGTCCTTACATCTCTACTCATGTTAACACCTCTAGGACCTCCTTATAGATAGAAAATTCTATCAACAAATAACGTCTGTAAACAAGACATATGTAAACACCATATGTGCTGATCAACAAATATATTGCATCGTGTTCAAATAGGATGAACTTCTGATATTTGTAAACTTCATGAATAACCATTCGAAAAGTCATCAATTCATACTATCCACCCCTCTGCATGTCACAAAGAAAATTTCATAGATATGTGTTCCTACATTCTTCTAGGAATCACTAGACTACCTCTCTTTTTTCACAATTAATAGTTTTCCATCTAGAAACGGAGTATAAAAAGGCTCAAATAAAGCACAGGCAATAGGAGATAGGTCAACTTCAATAGGTGAAAATAGAATGGACCAGGAAGTCATAAGTGGCCCTAAAGGGGAGGAAAAAGGAAAAGGAAAATGTGCACCTAAAACATCACGTATCGACCATTTCAATTCTAGTCGCACGGAAAATCAATATTAACGAGACAATCATATAACCCAGTGCTGAAGAGGCCAGTAGTGGATTCGTCCATAATGACTGATGAATGCCATGCAGAAAAAGCCTTCCAACATAGTTAGGCCATAGTTGTGGTAGAAGCGTACTAGCGTAATTGAATAAAACACAATAAACAACACCACATTTAAGGGACAAAGCAATCAGCAAAAAATGGAAGAATGATTTGGTGAAGAAATCACTCAAAAGCAACCAACATACTAACATTCCACTGTAATCAGTCGTCACCAAAGAGCCAACTCTGGCAGCTATTCGCGGTTATTGGGGAACAATCAATATACTTCTAATATCGATCAGGATCAACTAGGACAGAAATAAAGCATCGGATCGAACTCTTCTCTGGTGTCAAGGTAATAGCTATGAATAGTCACGAGTCCCGAGAAAGGGTAGAAAAAGGGAACCTATTATGGGACATACAATATATCACCCAGATGACAAATGAAGGGACGAAAGGTTTACTTCGTTATCCAAAACGTACAAATACGACGTTTCGATAAAGTAGAATTCAAATTCGTTCGGACCCTCTTGGTCTTGTCGACATTGGTGAGCCTCAGAGAAATGTGAGGCAGCCTGAAAAGCATGAGCTCGCAATTCTATTCATTCACACCCCGAAAACAATTAGATTCCTCAGACCCGGTGCCCCACAAGAACTCAATGCAAATGCCCAAATCAGTGGAACAGGCAACCGAGTTCTGAGGCACGCGTCATCGTGCTATATTTATTTTTCGATTTTCGAAAAAGCCAGAAGAAAATGTAAACGTGAAGTATTCTGAGAAATTTACCTCAAAATTAGAAACAGAAAATAAATAAACAAAGAGCGAAACGTCTCTAGACAAACACAGACGCGCACAACCACACAGGCCTGCTCATACGCGTACTTACGACGAAATCGAAAGCACGTATGAGGGGAAGGAACCAGCAGAAGCTAGGAGACGGTTCCAGAGTGCGGTGCAGATCGAAGACAGTAAAACCCTCGCTAAGCCTGAAACTTCTGTGAAGATATCCTAGTCGGATCGTCGTTACTTTGCAGCTGCTTTGTAGAAATCTGATCGAAGACTTGGCATACGAATTCACAAAGGAGACCTGTGGAGAGAGATAGAGAGAGAGAGATAGAGGAGAAACTCTTCCGATGGTAAAACGCGAGCTCTATCAGAGGGCTTGGCCATGTCACTGAGACTCGGACGTTTTATTTCCAGACTCGCAAGTTACCCGCGCCTCTCGGGAGATCTCCGGGCACTAATATGTTCTGGCGGCGTACCGAGCTCCGCTTTATACTCCCGCTCTGGCGTGAACGACCATAGAACTCGGCATGAGTCTGGCGGGGTGAGCGGAATCGCCGATCCACGATCGGATTCGGTCCGCCAATCCCGCATCCCCCACACCGACGCCCTGAAAGCGGCCGAGGATCAGATTGTCTGTTAGCCACTGAGTGAGCGAGCCCGTGTTCCGGGCTCACTCAGTGAGTCGAGCCCGACCCGTCTAAGATTGACCAATCAACCGTCCTTTTTAACTGTGCGCCACATGGTTCGTCCCGAAAGCATTAATTTTTCCATTGACCGAAACCCGTAACGGATCGTCATTGGGGGTATCGGATCCTAGCCTTGGATCTTAGGCGGTTATGGCGGCAATGCTGACGGTCCTTTTCCGGATGGTGACCGGCGATATTAACGGACTCCGTTAGTACAGCCACGAAAGGGTGGGCTCCACATTGTGCAAAATACTCAGGGACTTGCGGACCCCATATGTAAACGTGTAAATAAATGGTCATGTAGATGACGTGTCTTCGGAATCGATTTCGTTGAGAAACTGATTTCCGAGATCGGCTGTCATAAAATCACCCCCAAACGCCCTGACACAAACGGAGGCTTATAGTTTAGGAAAGCGGGAAAAGGGTAGGCGCGAAAGCGGGCTGTCGGGGAGATGGGGCCGGTGGTGCAGAGCTCCCGGCCATGGGTGGAGAAATAGTATGCTCTTCAGCAACTCGCTCCCTCTCCTCCTTGATCTCCAACGAAACTGCTTCTTGCGTCCGATCATCTCCTCTTTCGCTGTCGTCTTTTCTTCACCGTGAAGTTCTGGTTCACAAGATCGGGTCTGATTTCTTCTTTTTCTGTGGGATCGCCAACGGAACGCAGCCGTCCAAGGCAGGTGAAGGATGTGGCTCATCAGGAGGAGGTCGTCCGCGTGCTCACCAACACACTCGAAACTGCCAACGTATGATCGTTCACTCTTCATCCTCGCCCTTTTGTACCCACGCACACAACTACATCGACATTACCGTCCTTCATGTTGCCTTACGTCACATTCCTGCTGTATTTTTTTCCAGTTTCCTCACATGCTCTTCTACGGTCCCCCGGGGACAGGGAAGACGACAACCGCCCTTGCCATCGCCCACCAGCTTTTCGGGTATAGATTCCCTCTCTTCTTTCATTCCTCATTGAACATGTGGACTGCGACCGGATGTCCTTTAAATGCTTTAAGCTGTTTCAAATGTCCGTGTGAAGATGAAAGGGAACTAGTGCTGAGGCTGCATGCTTACAATGCAGTTCTCCGGAAATCTGGCATTTTTCATCTTCTGTCTCCGAATCACGTTGGGAATCATGTATGCAGCGATATTAAGGCGCCGTACTCTTTCACCATGCTTGATGAGGAATGCCAGCCGTCGTTTAATGATCACCTTTCTAATGTCAGAAAGGAGTATAACTTGGAAATTAAATGTCGAAAATTAAATGAATCATTTAGATTGTGACATAATTCTAGTAATGTTGACTTTTAGAAGTTAGTATGAGGCTTGCATTCAAGAGGATGTGGCTCTTAAGTAGATTCTACGTTATCTCTATTCTTTGGATTGAATGGTTCAAAATTCTGTAAATCTGTAAAGAAGTAAACTTTGATGAGACTGTCAGAGCGCTACGAGGTTTACCAAAGTGTCGCCCTAGCCAAGGTGGCTGTACATACAGTTAAATGATGGCGGCAATGCTGAAGTTGGCAAAATCTCAAAACTTTTGGCTAGCTTGACACCGTGGTTTCCGTACTTTATATATTATTCATGTCTACGATTCTTTGCATTGCCTTGACGCTATTTTATGCCCTACAGGGGCGATGGGACATATAAAGCATTGTTTTATTCCTCTCTGCAACTTACAATCAGTAAACAGGCCATTTAATTCAGCTAGTTTATCAGCCTGAATAAGAGCTGACTCTTTTGTTTCTGGATTGAATTGTTTATAAGTCTGAATAAGACCTCCCTCTTCTGTTTTTGGACTGAATGCCTTCTCTAGTCACTAAAAGAGTTTGTCCTTGGTTTCTACTAACACTTGTAAGTTAGCATAAATCACTGAACAAGTTTGTGGAGTTTCGTGCTGTTGGGAACATTTTCTCTTCCCTCCACTGATGCTACTTTATGATATTTTTGGTTCTTCCTATTTTGTGCTGAACACTTGTCCATGTTAGTTATTAAAAAACAACCTTATTTTGGAGACAATATCATGGAAATGGAAGAAATCTATTTACAAGGACCATCCAATAGGAGAGGCTTAGAGTATCTGCGATTATTCCAGCTAACTTGGGTAAGCTTGGGCCATCTGAGACCAGATTATAGAGTGCAATGACATCGTCTTTTGCCAGATTGTTGTGTGGTAAGGTTTCTAGGACAATTAATCTTTCTACAAAAATGTTTTGGTTGGCTGATTGATCGAATACTACTATGAAAACTGAGAAGGCCAGAATTCTTCATATTCGCTTCTAAGTAATCCTGTTTTTAATTATCAAGTGAATACTATTTACTTGAAAACACGAACTTAGATGCCAGAAGCAGTGCTAGAGATGAAAATTTATTGATATTTCAGCATTTCAATATGGCTGCCCAACTCCATGTTGCTAATGGTCCGGTTTTATACTTGGTTTACAGGTGCTTATAATTTATATTTTTGATTATCAGGCCTGAGCTTTACAAATCAAGAGTATTAGAGTTGAATGCAAGTGATGATCGTGGAATCAATGTAGTACGGACTAAAATCAAGGATTTTGCTGCTGTTGCTGTTAGTTCTGGCAGCCGTCAGAGGTACATCCCATTAAATCTGAAACTGACTTTGCTCATGCTATTTGCTGTGGTTGAAGTAGCTTGTGTTTCTTGTATTCTTTAGTGGATATCCATGCCCTCCTTATAAGATTATTATCCTGGATGAAGCTGATTCGATGACTGAAGATGCTCAGGTACATATGTTTTGCCGTATGCGTGCACCACTTATTTGTTTAGTTTTATGACCGGTATATATTCAACTAAATGTATAACAAAATATTTGCTGGGCAGAATGCATTACGACGTACCATGGAGACATACTCTAGGGTTACTCGATTCATTTTCATATGTAATTATATCAGCAGGTATTATGCCGCTCTTTATGTTGCTGGTTTTCCAATGCATCATCTAGGATGCGAGGGTCTAATTATATTCCTCTCGTGTAGGATTATAGAGCCACTTGCTTCCAGATGCGCAAAATTTAGGTTCAAATCTCTTTCCGAGGAAATCATGAGTAGTCGAATATTACACATCTGTAAGGAAGAGGGTCTCAGCTTAGATTCAGAGGTATGGGCTTGCCGTTAACGTTTCTGTGAACTACTCTTCTCACTGTCCATTTGCTTTAATGTTTCTCAATGAATGTCATAGGCTCTTTCAACTCTAGGGACCATCTCTGAGGGTGACCTTCGTCGAGCTATAACATACTTGCAGGTTCTATTCGTGCTTTTGAATTTATACTAGAGGCACTCTATCAAATGTCTCTGAGTGGTCCAGTCATTTCGTTTCATCTTTGTTCGTCTTTTTACTACCGTGCCTGGCTAAATGACCGTCCACAATCTTCGTGTCAAACAATGGCACAATTGCTTCTTAGATTCCTTCTTGTTTTTATTCTTTTAGAGTGCGGCCCGCCTGTTTGGATCATTGATTTCGTCGGAAAATCTCATCGGTGTTTCTGGGGTAAGTTCACCTGACCTGTTTGCTTTGCTTTCCCCTCTACGAAATATTCTTTTCAATGGTCTTGCATGGGCTGACCAATCCATGCTTTCTTATGATTAGGTATTTTGCTAGAAATCATGATAAGATGAATTGCTTATTATCAGTTCTTTCCTTGACCTGAAAATATGGCTCTCTTTTCAGCTACAAATCATTAGATGACTAGGTTTGAGTGAGCATTTCATGAGCAGGAGTTCCTCTTGGTCTTCAGGCTTAAACAGTCTGTGCACATACTGACCTGGGACAGCTAATCATTGTACATATTAGATGTTTGCATATGAATAGATGCAAAATAAAAAACTGAAGCACCGGAACACTACCAAGTTTGCAGAACCCACTGAATGTTATAACGCTGATCAATTTATTTATTTTTGGCTTCTACGGATCCAAATAGGGTACGATGTAAACCCTCTAGGTCCCTAGAGGGTAAATAATAAAACCCTATAAGAAAAATAGAGGGGTAGGTGACAACAGGGATCCCTATCCTTCCACCATGTAGAAGGTGATCTATGATTGCATATTTCTGCCACAATTTTATCCCGTCTACGGTTATTTTTTGTCTCTGGTATCACTCAAGATGTAAAAGATTCAAGAAAAATGAGGCTTTTAGATTATCCATTGCCGGGGAGATTGTTACTGATATATATCTATATATAGGCATACGAGTTTTCTTTTCTTTTCTACTGATCACTTCATATTTTATTCACCGCCTCAAGGTTCTTCTATCATATAATACCTCCCCATCACAGAAAGGAATGTGAAAACAGTTTGGGAAATTATTAGTTACCTGATGATTTCGGTCCTAGAGCCTGCAAAATCTCCTACCTCTCTGTATTGAGAGAACCACGTGTAAAAAGATAGACAGATTTGACCTTGGCGTCCTATATTGTGGGTTTTTAAAATGCATAAATAAATAAATACGTAAATAAACTAGGTGGTTCAGAATTATTAGCCATGACTCCTATGTACACCGTGCTATGTCAGGTAATTCCCCTGGGAGTCGTCCAGTCCCTCTTTGCAGCCTGCAGATCCGGAGAATTTGATGTGGCCAACAAGGTGGTGACCGACATTATCGCCGAGGGATATCCTGTTTCTCACATACTCTCCCAGGTCTTTATCTCGACTTCTTGAACCCCTTGTGGACACTTTAACCACCCTCAAAGTGACCCCCGCCACTTCCTCCTCCGGCAGCTGTTCGACGTGATCACCGCCGCCGAGGACATACCCGACGACCAGAAGGCGAAGATCTGCAAGCGGCTGGCCGAAGCCGACAAGGTCAGCGGCCTTCAGCCCCTCCCTCCCCCCCCTCTTGCGGCGAGGACCTTCTCCTGCTGTTTCGACTGATCATTCCCGCCGTGTTCTCCCCTGCGCAGCGCCTGGTCGACGGGGCTGACGAGTACCTGCAACTGATGGACGTGGCCAGCAACACCATGCGAGCCCTCTGTAACCTGGAGCAGGAGTTCGAAGCCTGACACGCTACCCCCACCGATAGGAGCCGGTGCAGGGGTTCTAGCCGATGGTTGAAAGTTAGTGTTTTGGTTGCCGCTGGTAAACTACGGCCCACTGTGCCTTGACCGATCATCGTCTCGGGCTCAACGGTTGGATCTACCTCCATCTTGTCGCGGGGAAGGGGGGCGGGGGCGGGGGGTCCTAGCCGCATCGGGTCGAGTCCCTGATTTTTTTTTTCCTCACTCTGCGGAGAACTACTGTCCGTCGCTTATCGGCGGTCTCGCATGCGCCGGCCATCTGCGGGGGAGTGACGGCCGGTCGAACCAGGATGCTCGTCTCCGGCGCATCTTGCTCATGGTGTGCCCGCCCCTCTGTCTCTCTCTCTCACCGGAACAGGCTCCTGGCCACCGCCGCCGCCGCCGCCGCCGCCGCGTCGTCCCTCTTCCAATCGCCGACGGCATTCTCTGTCCGTGCGCGGAGGGGGCAAAGCGGCGTATTACCGTCCTTCCGGCTGCCGTGCTGTCGGGCCGCTAAGCAGCGGCAGCAGCAAGAGGGCTCCGTGAAGAAGAGTGGGGGGGGGAGGAGGAAGAGCTCCGAGAAGCCGGCCTCCCGCGAGCCCCTGGTAGAGGTCGTCCCCAGCACAAGTAACCTGCCGGTCGCGCCCAACAGCTCCTTCCCGCTCCCGAAGCCTCCCGCCGGTTTCGTGGTCGATGCCCTAGGCAAAGTCCTCTTGGCCTCGTCCAGACGGATGGCCACAATTGTGAGCAATCTCTCTGTACCTGCTTCGTCCTGTTTTGCGCTTGCTAAGCGTTGTCGCGGACGTTTCTAGGTTTTTCGCGTTCTTTCGATGACGTTTTACTTACCTTGAGCCGATCGAGCCGCATTGAGAGCTTATTAGCTGCTTTCTATGGAGCGTTATCCGGAATCTGCCGTTTATATGTTTCGAAACCCTATTGGAAACAGGTAGTGTCTGCCGTTGCAAACTTCTGGGCAGCGTTGAAAAAGCGATGTACCCATTTGGCAGCCTCCATTGTGTGGGGGTCGGCCGTAAGAAGTTTTGTATCTGCCGATGTCTGGCTTCTCTTCTCGTCTGGGTGTTCAGTGAACGGAAGTGTCCAACTAGTTATTACGATTAACGACCTAGAAATCACACGGATGATACATTAAGCTGGCCAATCATCAAATGTTTCCAAGGCGATACGGATGATACTAGTTATTGCAACCTTCTTATCACTGCGAAAATTACATAGTGTTTAAAAATTACAGGTGCTTCGGCGGGAAGCACCTGTTATCGAATGATCGTCATAAATCATCATCCCAAATTTCATGTATTGTAATTCGTTGCCCATGATATTCAGTCATTTAGATATTCGGCTATTTTTTTAGTCTCGTTACTAAATAAAGGTAAATCCTTGTTGCTCAATTTATTTGTGCTGGGTTGCAACCAGCTTACTTCAGCTTCATAGTTCCCTTACGATTTTTCAGTGATGTTTTTTCCTTCTTGAATATTTTCTTGCAGGTGGATTCAACAAACAATTTTCCCTTAGAATGTGTGATCAGGAGAATTTTCGAAAGTTCTCGAGGGCAGGAGTGCATGTTGTTGTGTCCGGTGGATACGTATGTGAAATCACTGTTTTTTTCCTTTGCCTTGTCCCCACTAACCATGAAAATCAATAGTGACGGCATTTCAATTTGCAGTCCAGTTCAAATATTGAAGAGCACGAACTTCAGTGGATGGGCAGCTGTATGTCTCTTTCACCACATCGCATACCTCTCTGATTTCCACCGGCATTCTTGCTCTCTTTCTATTTCCTCATTGACTGATATATTTATTGATTATTGTTATAGCTGGCTTGCTTTCTTTTTTAATAATTAAATTCCTTAGTTTTAATAACAAGATTACATATCTTGATCTTATATATTTTTAAAATCGAGCGATTAGTCTCTCCTTCCCGCGACTGACCCATAATAATACTTTCATGTGAAATTTTTAGAAAGTTTTACTTTTTTTTTATAATATTTAGCATATGCCATATGATTTTGATACCTAAGTTGTGAATCCTTTTTTGTTTTACTTACTTTGTCCAATTCACTTTTACATAGGACTTTTGCTGACCATATCAACTATCCTTTTTGGAACCCTAGTTTTTCAACATCACTGAAGAAACTCGGCACTAAAAATTTAATGTTCATTTTAAATTTGACACTATAACTACTGCCTAAGGGAATCATGATATTATGACGACATTTGGATGATGCCATTTCCAGGCCTTCTTGGGGTCAGTCTATGATGATTTTTTGGGTATTGACATAACTATTTGGTACTAGTAGTACCTTTATTTTTTATTGTTATTATTATTGAATAGTAACAGCTCACACTATTATTTTATTCATCAGCATGTGATGTCGGCAAGGAAATCTTGATTTTAATACTTCTGCTTTGCAGGTAGATGATGAGGAAGTAGAAGCTCTACTCCCTGCTGCTGCTTATGCGCTTGCCAAGATTCATATGCACCTTGTGTTTAGCGGGTAAATAGCATTTCTTTTGTTGGGAGGAATGTCTCGCCAACATTCCATGTTTGGAATTTTTCGTGATAAATTGTTCTGTATAATTTTCTATGAGAAAAGTATAACCTTTCTCACTGCTGTCTGAACAACTATCTCAGTTTTTTACCGCCATTTTCTGTGGTTTGGATTAACTTTACCCTTTCACATCTTTTCAGGTTCTGTTATACAGCAAGAGGCAGATTTTGTTATTCTGAGGACGATATCCTTGAATTTCGAACAGGTGTTAAGCCTTTTATTTCTCTTGGTGAAATGATGAAGTTGATTTCCTCTTCTTGCATTTGGGTGGACCTTATGAACCGTTCTTGGCAAATAATGTTAATTCTATACGAGGTTGTCAAAATGAAGAAAGAGCGTTTATGATGTCTTCAATTATTTGTGGCCTAATAGTTTTTATTTTATAAAATCATGGATTGTTACGCAAGTTTCTGGTAAATCTCATGCTAGACCTTCTTCGTTCATTTTTATGGGTACCGGAAGAATGTAGCCCCCTAGAATAACAAGATGACTGCTGTGTGATTATCAGTCATCTGAAATCTTCACCATACAAGGGTTCCTCCTCTTAATCGTTTATCGTATTATTCTTCCAAAAGATCATGACAGCGAAGGGAGACGCATGATTATGCGTTTGTGTCTCACAATGATGTGGTTTTTGATATCTGAAGAAACATGTGTGTTGTCTTTGATTTTATTTTTTTTCGTGAATGACGCCTGACCACAGCTCATATCAGTGGTTATTTTGCTTAAGAGTTTTTTTGTGGCACACAGATGACGGTGAAGATATCGATGGCTTGCCTACTGAAGGTATAGAAATCACTTGCTTCCATCAGGTGAGATAACAATTTTGTTTCTTTTCATGGAATATGGAAGCTATCATTTTCACGGTGACAAATGTACTCGCTGAGATTCTGCTGTTTCTGGCACTTATTACCTTGGCCTCCTTGTTTTCTTTTGAGTTCCCACTGAATCCTCACATGTTCAGTGACGTAAAAAATCCAGTGTATGTGTGTTTGGATTGATTTCTTGTTTTTATTTTGTTCTTTATGTTTTTCCTTCTCGTTGGATCTATTTGATCACCCCTTCTGTTTGAGCTTCTCGAATTACCTCTGCTAATTTACTTGATTTCCTGCTTCATCTTTCTTTTGTACTTGCCAATGTAGGATGGAACGCATTACATGATTTACACGCCATCTGACCCACTGTTATTTGTTGCTGTGAAGGTACGTGTATGCATCTTAAGTGGAAACATATTTGATTGATGTTTGGTTGCAGCTTATTTTCTTGTATTGTTTTATCTTATGACTGTGTCTTTTGTATAGAATTCAATAATCTTTTTCAAATTTTCATCAGAATTATTGAATTCTTCTTCTATTGCTCTGCTCATTGGAAATGACATATGTTCTGTATATACAGGATCAAGACGGCCGGTTACAGATTGCAGATGACGTAAGTAATGCCAAGTATTTCATTTTCAATATACTAGAACACTACTTTTGGTTGTGTTTCTCTGGATAAATCATTTGCAAATATGTAAGCATCCTCACTCCCTCCCCACTGTCTTTGTTGGGATGTGCCAAGAGTACGGCCGAGCCTACAACAAACCCTTGTCTAATTCCTTTAGCCTTTAAGCGCATGCAAATGTGCCCATCATTGTGCTTCGAATGATGATTTACCAATAGGGGGTAGCCTATACATGCCAGAGTCACGGTATGATGGTGGGTTATGTTCATCCATGCAACAAGCATTACTCAACTAAACATACTGAAAGCTATAGGGGAAGACATCCGATTAACCCATCTTCAGGCTTGTTTCTCCTTCTTTTAACACAGAATGATCTTGCGAAAGACTGGGTGATTATGATAAAGATGGTTGAAGGACATACACAGTTTTGTGGAGGATTCTAAATACACCTGTACGATTCATAGTCAACTTTTTTTTTCTTTGCTTTCTGGGTCTTAAGAGTAATCCCTGATAGAGATCACTTAGGGGACTTGGGATCTGTAATTGCTAGGGGAACGTCCACACAAGATCTCTCTTGTCCCTGAGAAGAAGTGACCCTCGATCAATCACAGATGGTTAGAAGTTCCTTGGGCTTGATTCGCATATTAGATCCACCCTCACGGTGGATTTGCTGATTCTGTATCTTGCAGTGGTAGTTGATCAGGAAGAGCTTGTATCAGTGATTTATCTGGTAATTGCTCGACTGCTCAAGATTCTCTCTTGAGCCTGGCCAAAGAAAAGCTTCTCAATCATTCCGACAGCCATTATCTGTCTCTGCTGCTCAGGATGTATCTGTGGCAAAGATGAAGAAGTCGAATCTGCCTCGATCCTGCCCATCTCTGGTTATAGTGTGCAGCCATTTCTGACTTTATTTTGATTAGAGACTAAGGAGCATTTCCCATGTACATAGAATCGTGACTAATCCTTCTCTGGTTGGTCTCGTGTTTGCCCTCGACATTTCCGGAAGGAAATTGAGTGTCCTGCGGTTTTCCTTGTGCGCAGGTTCTCTTGGACGACCCTGCTGTTGTCGGCGCCATTGATGAAGAGACAGAGTTCAACGCCTTGGTGGTAAGCTGTTTTCCCCTGTGCATTCGCCCACTCCTCTACAAGCAGCATGCATAGCTCAGACATTAGGTCTTCGAATCTCCCAAGCATCTTACAAAACCCTAGCCCCCTCTTCTTACGGGCTAATTGGCATAGGATTTCCACCCCACCCCATCGGATTCTACTTCATCTGAGGTTTTCCTTGCGGGTGCCCTTGAATTCTGAATCATGGCTGTGGACCCATTTCAAACTTGTGCAGGAGGAGGAGGCAGCTCTTCTTGAATCTGTCTTGGGGGAGAGATAGCTCCACACGGCGACTTGCTTCTTGGGCCGCTCCATCCGCCACCCTGGTTCTTCCCTCTTGTTAACCCTTCTGCCTCCTTGCGGTTGCCATCATGCAGTGGAATCGAAATCTTTCCGCCTTGTTATGGAATAATTTATTAAAGACTCCTGGGAAGAGGATGGCATATTTTTCTTGGTAGATCTGAACCAGCTTAGCTCATCTGTTTCTGGAGCTGGGACGGCAAGAACCCCAGTCCTGTGCGTCAAGTGGGCTCATAGCTTGTTGAGCTTCGGCTTGAAGGGCTGAAGCAGGTTTCTGGCTTTCTTCTCTGGCAGCTATGGTTGAAGGCGTGTGGATATCTTCAACCTAGAAGGTAGCTCGGCCTTTATTGCTGGGGGAGCTCTGCTGAAGCGAAGGTGGCTTGCCCATGGAGGGCCCTGGAGTTTACGAGGGCGCCGCATGGAACGCAGGCATGATCTTCCTCTGGTGAGGCGGAAGAGAATCAGTAGGCTGGAAATAGTCCTCCCCATAGTATGTTGGTTATAAAATTTTCCCGGCTTATTGTACCCACGACATGGTACGATTGCTATAGATGTAGTGCCAGAGGCCCCTCTCTCTCTCTCTCTCTCTCTCTCTCTCTCTCTCTCTCTCTCTCTCTCTCTCTCTCTCTTCCAATCGCCTGCGCAAGTTTGCCTCAGTGGCTGTGTTTCTCTATTCATCATCCCAGTCACAGAGAGAGAAAGAGAGCTAGAAGGGTTGGTGAATGAGAATGGAGCATGGCAGCGAAGACGGCAAGACACGCGGCCTGAAGGTGATGGGCAGCGGGAGGGGACGAAGTGGCAGCCGCAACTTGCCGCGCGGCCGCCCGCCACAACTCTCCAGTCGTCGACGTGCCAGCGTTTGCTGCGGAGTCCCCTTCGAAAGAATTTTCCCTCCCTTATTCTCTCCAGATTTGACCCGCCTAAACTTCACTGTCACCCCATCCAAGAGAGAGAAGAAGATGACGACGATGAAGAAGACGAAGACGACGACGGCAAGAATCACTACGCGGGGGAAGGACACCTCCCCATCGTTCACGATGGCCACTGCCGACACCGCCTTCCCCCTCGTCATTCTGACGGGCAGAACTCAGTCTGTCTCGGCTCACCGGCGACGTTAATACACGGAGATTCTCTCATCGACGTCTACGTCCCTCTCTCTCTCTCTCTCTCTCTCTCTCTCTCGGCATTGAACCGTGCAGACTGTGCATGCACGAGGATTTCAGTGTCGTAGTTGGTGTATGAGAATACCCTACATGGGCAGGTGGTCTACGTGGGAAGGGCACCTACCGACGCGAGGTCAAGTCCTCGGCGGCGGCTGGCGGATTTGATCGACAAACCGCCGCGAAGACAACCGGTGACGTCGCTCGGCGGTAGACTGGAGATTGAGGTGACGTCGCTCATTTTTCCCTTTTAATAAGGAAATTTGTGACGTGGACGATTTACTAAAATCCTCCTGATTGGGGAGGGGGGGGGGGCACTGAGCGAGGGCTCCCGCTAGAACATTTTGATGTCTTAAGGTTTGACTTTGACCCCCAACGTTAGTTACTATGATTAGGGAAGAGTGGGTGATTAACCACTTGGGTCGGCACTAAGAACCGACGGCTATTTATTAATTAATTAATTCCCCAGACACTGCCGCCGAAAGAGTACAGCTCTCCTCAGACCGGAGGTCATGCGCTCCAAAGCCTCCCTGAGCTGGCGGCACTTCGAACTCGCCACGTTCCCACGTGAGACGGTCCCCCCAGCCTTCCTTATTTTCCATTCTCAGTAGGGTAATGACATCCCCTAATCGTCGCCTAATTGGGGTAAGAAGTTTTAATCCTTGATTATGATTGGCTGCAACCCCCGTTGACAATAGTATCAGCGCAATCCAACCGTTCAAGATCGGTAACACTGCGATGGCGACAATGTGAAGAAGTCAGCGCATCGAATGCAGTCTGTTAACTCAGCTCGTTAGGTGAGCTCTCCAGTCCGTCCTTCGGCTGAGATTGCTGTCTCCTCCCCTTTGTCGGCTAAAGCGACATCCCACCCACTTGACTTCCTCTCTCTCTCTCTCTACCCATCTCCATCTGTTTGTCAAAATTCTTGAGACGCATGTAATGTAGAGAGAGAGAGAGAGAGAGAGAGTGGGGTGATGCGATCCACTGCAGCCGTCGTCAGTGTCTGAGGGCAAGAACCCACTCTAAACAGGATTGCCGGGGCAGGGGCGGGACCCGGCGAGGACCACGGAGCCCTGGCGGCGGCGTCGCACTCAGTGAGAGAGAGAGAGGGAGGACGGTGACGGATGGAGAGAGCAAGGTCACTTGCTTCCCGATTCATAGCGAGGATCTTGGGCGACGATGACGAGAAGATTAGCTCATTGATTAATCCATGTTTCCGTGGCATTTGTGAAAGATAGCGGCGGAATAGACAGAAAGAGAGAGAGAGAGAGAGAGAGAGAGAGAGAGAAACGGCAGGTGGCTGTTCGTGGGTGAGGGAGCGGGTTCCGGGGCATTTATCTCGGTGCGAATCAGCTTCGTAACCCTCCCCCGCAGCTGTCGGAATTCTCTCTCTCTCTCTCTCTGCAGTTCGTCTGAGCAACAAAGCGTTTCTTCCTCACTCGTCTCGGCGCCAACCTCCACCCCACCTCCCATCCGCTCCTTTGCCCCTGCAACTGAAGGAGAGCTTCCTATTTTTACAGGGGAAGAAACTCGCCAGCCGCGGCTCCGCTTATTATTAGCAAATCCGGCGGCAACTGCGGCAGGCAGCGGGGGATCCGACTGGTCGCTCCCTTCATCTTGCCAAATCCCGCCATGGGAGACTCCGTCGACTTCTATGGCGTCCTGAACATCCCCAAGGACTCCTCCCCGGAGGCCATCCGCAAGGCCTACAAGGCCCTCGTCCGGCGATGGCACCCCGACAAGAACCCCCCCTCCTCCAAGAAGGAAGCCGAGGCCAAGTTCAAAGCCATCACCGAAGCCTACGAGGTTCTCTTCTTCTTCTTCTTCTTCTTCCTCCTCCGCCTGGCTGATCTTCGTTCTTCTTATGCAGGCGCTCAGTGACAAGGAGTACAGGAGCATGTTCGGCGTCTACCACAGCGCCGACGGGGAGGGCTCCGGCAGGCACCGGGAGAGGTGGACGTCTCCCAAGCATAGCCCCGACCACCACCCCGTCCCCAGGAGGGCCAACAGCGATGGGCACCACCGGTACTTCGCCAGGGCGGCCGACTCCGCGGCGGCGGCGACGACGACGAGGAAGGCGGCGGCGGTAGAGCGGAAGCTGGAGTGCACGCTGGAGGAGCTCTGCAAGGGCTGCAGGAAGGAGATCAGGTTCACCAGGGAGGTCCTCGACAAGAGCACAGGGTACACCCGACACCCCCCTTCCTGTGGCGGCCATTATTTTGCTCATTTCTGCTCCGGATTTAGCCACTGGTTCGAGCAGAGGAAGAAGATGAGATGGATGGATTTAGCTCCCTGGTTTTTGTTTTTTTTATGGTGATATCGGGAAGCACATCCAGGAAGCTAGCACATCAGTCCGACATCGCCGGATCTAATCCAATCCCTCCGGTTAATGCCCTACTTGCAGGAAAATCATCAAGAAGGAGGAGGTGCAGACGGTGAGAGTGAAGCCGGGGTGGAAGAAAGGAACCAAAGTGACCTTCGAGAACATGGGGGACGAGCGGCCGGGCGCCCTCGCCGGCGACGTCGTCTACGTGGTGTCGGAGAAGGAGCACCCCGTGTTCAAGCGCGTGGGCAACGACCTGGTGCTGAAGGTGGAGGTGCCGCTGGTGAACGCCCTCACCGGGTGGACCTTCTCCTTCCGCCTGCTCGGCGGTGACAAGATGAGCTGCTCGTTCCAGGACGAGATCATCCACCCCGACTACGAGAAGGTGATCCGTGGCCAGGGGATGCCGCTAGCCAAGGATCATCGCCTCCGGGGGGACCTGAAGATCAAATTCCACATCGTCTTCCCCAAGAATCTGACCGAGGACCAGAGATCGGGGATCAGAAATCTCTTCAAGGACCGCTCCTGATCTTCCTCGCCTGCCTCCTCCTTCCTCGTCAAGCTCATACGTGCACAGTTCTGCTCTCATCATGAGGCCAGCTAACCGTTCTAACAGTAGCGAAGGGGCCCACCATTCACGAGCCCAATTGATGTTCCCATAGCCCACGAGTGTCGGCCTCCGAGCCCATCTTTGGTCGGCCCATATGGGCCCAATAGAGCTGGGCTGCTCGTAGGCCAGGCTCGATCGGATTGAATCGGGCTAATTCCTCCTGGCTTAGTGATAGCGGTCGATAAAGCCCTGTTTGGAACTAGTCCTTGACCGAGCATCTATTTGATAGCGCCCAACTCTCTCTCTCTCTCTCTCTCTGACGCGCGTAGGGGCGGGGCAGGTTCTAGTTCAAGGAATGGCCTTGGGAAGGTCCGGGCGAAGGCGTGGGTGTGACTCTGGAAGCGGGTCCCCACAGCGAGGCGACTCTGGAAGCTCCGTCTGTCACCTCCCCGCCCCGGCGATAAAAACCCGGCTCTCGTCGACGCGCCGCCTGTTGAAACCTCGCTCGCACCTTCCTCCTTCCTCCTCGTCCCACCGCCACGGGGAGGAGGAGACGAGGACGATGACGACGGCTTTGGAGGATCGGATGGGCCTTCTCCTGCTCCTGCTCCTGGTCGCGGCTTGCTTCTCCTCCACGCTGCCATGCTGCTCCGCCGCGTTAGACGCGCAGCGGCAGGACTGGTGGCTCCCATCGTCGCCGTGGTCGGAGCTACTGGCCATCGGCGTCGGGCGGAGCTCCTCTGCGGTCCTCCCCCTCTCCGGGAACGTCTACCCTGACGGGTGAGAGGAATCAACAAGATACTCGGTTCTCGCTTAGTTTCCTCGCCGGCGTCCGCGCCTTCCCGATCTGTCTCTGATCTCGCTCGATGTCTTTCCCATCTATCCTTTCACCAATCGGGGTAGATGTAGAAGTACTTCCCGATTAATTTCCAATCCTCTCGAATTTTCTTGCTGCCCGGAGCGCAGGCTCTACTTCGTCTCCCTCAGCATCGGGAATCCACCGAAGCCCTACTTCCTCGACGTGGACACCGGCAGCGACCTCACCTGGCTCCAGTGCGACGCCCCCTGCATCAGCTGCTCCAAGGCATACAAAAAAATCATTCGACATTCGCTATAATTGGCACATTTTTCTTGATCTGTTTCCACCATCGTCAGATTCTCCTTTGGAAGGAAATACCCATTTGTCGTATGCTTGGTTGGGGCAGGGACCTCACCCATTGTACAAGCCGACCAAGGACAAGCTGGTCCCCTGCGGGAATCCCATCTGCAACTCCCTCCCGGCCGCCGCCGCAGACGCCGCCCACGGCGAGGGATGGAGAAGTGGCTGCAAGTCCCCGAAAGATCAGTGCGACTACGAGGTAGAATACGCCGACCACGGATCCTCACGGGGGGTGCTCATTCGCGACGCCTTCTCCATCCGCTTCGTCAACGGCTCCCTCCTCCGCCCCCACCTCGCCTTCGGGTACAGACAGAAACCACCACACAAGCTCTCCTTGAACTTGTAGTTTCATTTAACCACAGGCGCCGGAAGACCTTTTTCTTCAGGTGCGGCTACGACCAGCACCTGCACGGCAAGAGCTCCCTCACGGACGGGGTGCTGGGGCTCGGCGGCGGTCGGTCCAGCGTCATGTCGCAGCTCCGGGAGCAGGGGCTTACGCAGAATGTGATGGGGCATTGCCTGAGCAGGAAGGGCGGCGGGTTCCTCTTCTTCGGCGGCGACCTCGTCCCCCACTCCGGCGTCACATGGACTTCTATGTCCCGCCGCGCCACCGGGCACTACTCGCCGGGCCCTGCGGATCTCTTCTTCGGCGGGCGCCTCGTCGGGAAGAGCTTCCAGGTGATCTTCGACAGCGGGAGCTCCTACACGTACTTCTCCTCCCGGCCATACGAGGCCCTCCTCCGCATGGTACCTCATAACCTCCCTCACCCTTTTTTTTTTCCCTCCTTTTCTCCCTTTTCTGAGACGGCGTGATGGGCAGTTGAAGGCGGATCTGGCGGGGTCGCCGCTGGAGGAGGCGAGTGATGACGGCACGCTGCCGCTGTGCTGGCGGGGGGCGAAGCCGTTCAGATCTCTCGCCGAGGTGAGGAAGTTCTTCAAGCCGGTGGCCCTCGGCTTCACGAGGGCAGCGCAGCTGGAGATACCCCCAGAGGGCTATCTCATCCTCACGGTGAGCCACTAGTACCACGGCTAAAAGGGGTAAAGCATACTGGTTTACACTCCGACGGTGGGCTACTTTTCAGAAGCGCGGCAACGTGTGTCTGGGCGTCCTCAACGGGACCCAAGTCGGGCTGCGGGACTTCAACCTCATCGGAGGTAAGGAGAAGAGGAAGCAAGGAGAGAACTCACAGATCGAAGGCGACTGAGTCTTCTGACTGGGGGAGGGGTGCTCTTCCTGGCAGATATCTCGATGCTGGACATGGTCATGGTCTACGACAACGACCGGCAGAGGATCGGGTGGGCGCGCGCCGACTGCAACAGGCTCCCCAAGTCTGACGACCCCTCTCTGATAGAAAAACTGATGGGTCCCCTGATGTTCGTAGGCAGTTCCTAACCCGCGGCGCAGCAGCTGTTCACTGACGGTGCGGGGGCTTCATCTGGCCAGGGCTGTTGAGCGGCGGTGTCTTCGCACCCGATTATTGAGCGAGCTCGATGTCAGGGAATAAGGTGCACACTGTATGAATCAAATAATACATCACACCCAGCTCTCTTCAATAGCGTGAATACAGTCTGAGGCGTCTCTGATTTTATAACGAGGATTTGCGGACGTGAGGCAAAAATGAGGGAGAGAGAATCTCATCTCAACCTCAAGCATTTCTTCTCCACAGGCTCTGTACAGTGCGCCCGGCCCGACCTATGCAGCAGAGCGAGAGAGAGAGAGAGAGAGAGGGTGGACGTTAACTATACAGCGCGTTTAGTCACCTGCACATGACGATGTAGAAGGTTCACCGATCAGAATGCCACTCCAAATAAAAAGGAACGAGGATTTTTTCTAAATTCTCAGCGTTTCCCAGAGGTTGGAAAGGGAAAACAGCCGGAGGAACCCTAATAGAGATCGGAAGGCAACACAGCTGGATTGACAAGCCATAAACAAGTAACCTCACGCAGAGTGCCTCGGGGATGACAGACAATGGCATATGATTAATCCGACTCTAAGCAACACCCAAACCCAAAGACCAGCCAATATAATAATAGCCCTCGGAAAACTATTTGGTTCTGAAATTGTCCTCTGAACGAGGAGAAGAGAGCAATATGAAGAGAAAAAGCAAAGATGAAGCCAAAATCACAGCAAGGAAGAGACCCAGCCAGGTAATATAACAGGATCTGAGACATGGTAGGAGGACAGAGCTAATAAGGAAAGGGTGGTCACCTTTTCTTGGCAGATTTTTGACAAGGCCTCCACGTGAAAACTCTGCAGTTCTTCAAGCATGGCAACGTCTAATCCAGCGAGATCTTCGCTCTGAGTATATGAAATTTGAATTCAAAACCAATCAAGGAAAGCATTATAAGCTGGAAATCGGCAACATACGACCAAACCCTGTTGCTAAACCCGAAGGAAACAGAGCATAAAATAAAGTGATGGGTTCGTGGATTCAAATGGTGTCGAGATGTGAAAGTAAATGTACCAAAAGTGGGAGAATAAAAGGAAAACATCGTCATGTGAAACGAAATAAAGTAAATATAATACACTTCTGTTCTACGAGGGTAAACCGTTTCAGCGTACCTTCAGTCTAGACAAAACACCTTCCAGTTCCTTCCTCTTTCTTTTCTCACTTTCATAAGCAGCTTTTACTTCTTCTAAAGGTTCCGCAACACCGACAGCTCCATTCACCAACTTGTCTTCCTTCAACTTTGTACCAGGACGAAGATTACCAGAGTGAAACCCGTTCAGGAATTTCGGAGGGAGCTCGGAACTAACATCCCCATTGTATAAAGATTTGACTGAACTCACTTCTGATTTGTTCAGCTTCGCAATGAGCACCCACATATTTGCCAGCTCATTTTCTAAATTCTCTTCACGCCTTTTTCCCTCTTCAATTCTCTTCAGGAGGTCAGCTTCTCTTTTGTCTCTGACAGACAGAGCAGCCTCCAGAGAAGCTTCCCTTTGGCATCTAGAAAGAAGCTCCTTCTCTAGCTCCTCGACTAAGTGTCCATCACTTTTCTTCAAGCATGCATCCTGCTTGGCATCGAGCAGGCCGTTCCTCTGGGAACTGATTCTGACAGAAGCAGCTTCCTTTGCTGCCACTAAGTCGGAGGTCAATTTTGCATTTTGGTACGACAGTTTTGTCACTTCCTCAGCCAAATTTCTAAGCTCAACAGCAGCAGCTGAAGCTAATTCCTTAGCATAAGAAGCTTCTTCAGCAAGCTTTTGACTTTGGATCTCGAGCCCATCTTTCTCTTCTGCCAGCCTAACCTTCTCTTGCATAAGATTCTCTATCTCAGAAGCCTGAATGGAAAACATGAAATTGGCATGAAGACTGTACCGGAATCGAGAGACACCAAGGGTACAAGAGTTTTAAAACAAAACAAAAAAAAAACTCTTTCAAGCAAGAGTAAAAACACTAATCAAAGAGAATACCTGAATTAGAACTTGAGATTTCAGAGAAGTATCGCAATTGCTCCCTCTAAAATCTTCTCGTAGGAATTTACCAGACAAGCTCAGAGTACTCTTAGGCGTGTTTTCATCCATATTTGTTTCCTCAAGCGATGTTTCATCCCATCCAACGTTTGCCTTAGAGGACTCTGCAGAAAAGTTCCCAAGGCTGTACACCTCACTCTCTGCCGTCTGATTTTGATTGTCAGAACTTTTGTCCAACAGTGAATTGAGTTGCTGCCTTAACATCAGAACAGTTTCTTGAATCTCTGCGTTCTCAGATATCTGATTCAATTGAAAAAAATACTGTAAGATACGCATTCGGCCGTAAAACAAGAGGAAATTCAAATTTATAGTAATGAATCACCTTCATCTGTAACTGATCTTGTAGAATTCTATTGTCGGCTGACATGATCTTCAGTAGGAATCACAGGAAATTAAAATATCAAGTTGTTAGAGATGAATATACAAAAAAAAATGAATGAATGCCGAAATACATATATATAGCCATCAAACCTCAAGTTCGAAAGTCTTCTCGTTCAACTGAGTCGCCATTTTTGAAAGGGCCTGGGAAAGAAAACGCAACACATACAAGACTGGAGCATTAAGATCCTAAATGGCACACTCGTGTTTGTTTCTAATCACGCAAAATCTTTACCTGGGACATCTCATGATTATTTAATGAATGTGGACTAGATTCAAATGATCCAAACATCCGCTGCTCAAGAACACGCATTTGCAACTTCTTTTCTCTGATTTCGTCTTTTAATTTTCGCATGTGTTCCTAATGGGGATCCAAGAAAGTATTCCATATTGAGTAAATGACACAGTGAACCCAGATGACAGAATGTTAAAGTTAATGCCATACCTGAATCTGAGAATCCTCGGGATTCTTCACTGCTTGCTCTGACAACCGTTTCAAAGAGCTGGTACAAAGTGCTACCTCTCCAGCTAACATTTTGACCTGCTCTTGCATCAGATCCATTTGATCTGTAATAGTTGTACCCGTCTGTATACATAGATACGCGAGTCTTAAATGTATAGAGTTCTATAGCAGTTTATGAATACGAAGAACATGTCGCCAAATCAAGATCATTTGTGAAAGTGAGAAGAGTATGATCGTCAGAACCATAGCTGTATATTAGACCTGAGTAAACTCACCGATAAATTAAGAATTTCACTAGACTATCTCAATCACGCATTGGCATAACCAAACAGACGCCAATAAAAACTAATTCAAAGATACGAACATACGGCAGAGTATCTAGCAGGTATGAATCGTGACTTTCAAATATAAAGGAGTCAAATATTAAGCACGATCCCTCCCTTCACTAGGACAAATGCATGATAAGGTTCTCAGAAACCAACATAGACTTCAACGGGAAAGCACATCAGCACACTACAGGGTCGTTGGTATTCTATTTATCGCCCATTGACGAGAATCATCAAAAGGAATGGCATGCAAAGTCATATGCAACTAGTGAGGAGCTAAAGATGGTGAGATACATTCATTACAAGGCTGGAGGCATATATCTCAGCTTTCCCCTGGTATAAAGGCTCTGACTCCAACTGCAAAGATCTTAACTAAAAACTAATGCAGACAAGATTAACCACACTCCCACGAATACTCAGGAAAGAGGCAACAGAAAGTAACGTGAAACTTGTTTGTGTTATATAAATGGAGTGTAGTTTTGTTGTATGAACCGTACAGGGTATAAGTTTATGTTTCTGAAATCCCTTACCGGCGGTGGACGACGTCCTCTGGTTGTTGCATAGAATAGATCACCTGCCTGTGTTCTTTCTGGAATGAAGTCAACAACTGAAGGATCATCACACTTCTTACTTATTGATTTTCTTCGCCCATCCTTGAAGTCAGATAAAGAGAGCTTTTGTTGCGATGAATTTGAGCAAGATGGGGACCCACTTCCTGAGCTTTCATTGTCGGTCACAGCAGATAGTCCAGATATATGATCAGGTCTCTGCATCAAAGAACTTCGTCGGCATGATATTTACTCGAACAAAAGATTCGAACCAGGCAAGTTCTTCAAAACGTATCTACCATCGTTTAAAAAGTTACGATGATAAGATGTCTGATAAGGACAAGTATTGTATGATAATCACAGCGTATTAAAGAAGACTAAGGAAAGGCTTGTGTAATTTCATCAGCTTCAAAGGACTGCAAGGCACTCCCAATGCTTAATGGTTTTCTTATGGTGCAACTATGTAGAGAAGCATAAGACTCCTTACATCATTTTCCTCTTTTTGATTATCTTTTCTGTTTCCAAACATTGCAAACTGATCATTGAAATATCATCGATTATTTCCTAAAACCTACGGAATCGAACAAACATAGGACAAGAAGTTTAAGAACTCATGAAACAGACATCAAGAAAAACATAAATAGCACAAAGACAACAAGAAACTATAAATGCAGTAAATTTTGGGCAACATTTTCCAATGGGATGAGTATTATCGTCTTCTAGTCGGGTGTTTGTCTTAGTGTCCGTCTAGCATGTTCATAGACAATTTTCTTAACCTAGCGTGATTGATAGGACACCTACACTTGAATGCATCACCAAAAGGGAACATTATTAGCAATTTGGAACGAAAGGTAAATGAATATTACACCTGATAAAATAAAATAAAAATTGTTTATAAGACATTATAAAATTGCTTTAACATGCTCACCAGGAAAATGCTTGGATACCATATTATAAACCTTCCAAGATATGAAGTTAGAATCACAAATTGAATCTCATACAAGACAACGAGTATTAAGAAGAAACAATACTTAACAGAAATAGAGAGAAGACACACAGACCCGTAGTTTGAGCCAGCCAAGCATACCACGCCTCCTATTTCTTTTATCAAATATAGTGGAGTCTTCTAAACAAGTGGCGTCAAATCTTCCATCTCTTGAGAACTCCAAGTCAAGCCTATCACCATCATCATCATCCTCATCAATATGTTCACGCTTTCTATCTGGCAAATATGCTAGCTGCACCAGTAGAAAAAAATTAAAAGAATATATTCAGATATAACCATGAGGTCAGTTCATCAAAGAACCAAAATCTATGAAACAATCAATCAAGCCATATTATTTGATATAAACATCATAGATATTTGTCCACATGCAGCATAAAACGAAAGGTGAAAACTAACATACCTCGTCTTCTGCAAAAGAATGCCTTCGTCTATGAGTAGGCTTTTCTGATACATTTGACGGCATCATGCTTTTCGTCGAAACCAGTATTAACCTTGTTAGTCGCTGAATCCTACCCATCAAAGCTGCTTTTGCTTGCTCCTCCTCTTCTAATCTTGACTGCAACTTGACTTGACCAGCCTCGAGCTTTGTATTAAAAAAGATACAAAACAAAAGGAAATTATTTATAAAAGACCTTAGTCATAACTTGCACTGGGAGTATATTGCCCATTCATACTGGACAATAAAAGAGGGTGTGAACGACTGAGAAAGCTTCTTAACATTCAAACATAATTTTTCCCACGTACACAACTAGCAGTTCATCACTATGAATACACAAATTCTTATCGATAATATTTTCTCAAAAGGGTAAAAAAATATTTCTTCAGTTTAACCATTTCAACTTGGGTCAAATTTATCAGTTACAAACACGTTATTTAATAGAAGGGCAACAAGTTGTCCCAGTTTTGTAGTTATGGCCCATCCACTACATTAAGTAGTCCACTTCGTTTAAGAAGGATATGTATCAGAAAGATGCCTACTGTAAGAATTTGTGGATGGATCCCAGATGGGACACAGAACTAATCATGAGGGACAAAACAAAAGAAACAGGAGAGGAAGGGAAGTGACACGAATGATTTTATGTAGTTCAGATACCCACCTCCAGCATCCGCA
This sequence comes from Spirodela intermedia, assembly GCA_902729315.2. Taxonomy (NCBI): domain Eukaryota; kingdom Viridiplantae; phylum Streptophyta; class Magnoliopsida; order Alismatales; family Araceae; genus Spirodela; species Spirodela intermedia. The sequence goes on along the minus strand of LR746268.1, from coordinate 7,651,146 downwards.
GTAGCAGACAAAATTACTCTACTATTGAAATAAGCAAAAGCACAAAGGAAGAATTGATCCTGTCCTCAACCTCAAGGTCCATGGACTCCATTCTAGAAGAATCTCTCTGATACAGAATTGTATAGGTGCTTCTAAGTCATTTTCCCATCCAAGAACATCCCTAACTGGGAGTTCAACAGTTCTGTACAGTATTGTGACTCGATGATGGGTTGCATGAGTAACCCTGACGACCACACACCCCCCATAACTTCCCAAATCAACCTTTCCCAAAACGTATATTAAATCAGATCTTCGTTTTTAGCCTGCAGATGTATTTGAGGCACACTCAACATAACGGATAGCAACAGCAAAACTATACCTGCAAAAAATTCTGATGATTGTGTTTAATGAGTGACTCGTTTGAAGAGCAAAATTGACTCGATGGAAACACACCTGTAGCTTCAGATTGAGAAGATCTTCTTGATTATTTGCTATTAAAAATGGATTCTCCATCATCCCACGCTTTAACTGTTGAAGTTCCTGCTTTAAGCTAGTGATTTCCTTTTGATACTTCTTAATCAGTGACTTCTCATCCATAATCTAAAGAAGAAGACGGTTAGAGAATGTCTGTCTGAACCAACTAAACAAAAATATTTTCACAGGTATAAGAAGGATACCTTATTTTGAAAAGCTTTAATTTCAACATGTTTGCTACGGAAAGCAAACTTTAATGTGTTGTGTGTTTCCTCGCTGTTGCTAGAAGCGGGTGTGACAGTACAGATTAGCTAACAAGGAACAAATAAGAAAACGCCAAATTACTTCAGAAAAAGTTTAAACATTTAAAAAATTGATGAATTTCACAAAATAATTACGAAAGTAAGATGGAAAATGTAAGTTGAAAGAAAAAACATACAGAAACCCGTCCATGCCCACTCAGAGAGGATTGCAATAAGCGAGTGAGCTTTGAATCTCTGTATGGGATGTGTGTAGCCTTACAGTCTGTGAGCTTAGAGATTACCTGCAAGGAAGAAATGCTGCAAAGTGAGCGCGCAAACACAAAGACAGATTATTCCCTGCAACACTGTCACCAGAAAAGATGCATCCAGCATCCACGAACATAAAAGTACAAGTTCAAGGATCTGAGCTAGAACAACTTCCTTGTGGATAAAAATAAAATTGATAGATGTTTTCTACGTTTTTGTAAAAAAAAAAAGAATTAAAAACACGTGCCTTCTTCTCAACACTGTCATGCATGCCTTTGAAGCGACAAGAAAAAATGACAGGTAGTTTTAAATAGATTTCAAGATAATTCTTTAATACTTTAAATTTTAATAAAATAAGGTACTTAATACTTTAAGAAAGCATAAGAACCAACTGCCATGAGCACGTCAGTTTTATTAAAATTATGATATCATATATATGGCTTGACAGCATGAACAGCCATCCAATCGCACAAATGACTAGGCATGACGTCATTCACAGTAGCACGAGACATGGTGGTGCTGACGAACAGTATTTGGCCATGCACATAACCGGATGTTGGTTTTGTGACTGAGACCATCCCATAAATGATAATGCGGTTATCATTCACACAAACAAGTGAGACCACTTGCCTAGGCTACCCAGACACATCAGATGCCAAGTCACCACCAGAGAGAAGCCATGAAAACAGTTCTTGGAACTGCAAGTTCAAATGCATACGGCTGGAAGATGTATAAGTCACTAAACTTGGAGTATTCACTTGGGTCCAGGTGTGGAAGGAAAAAGGGATGCGTTTGCCAGAGTTTACCAAACATCTTCAACCAAAAAAAGCATACAGAAAAAACTATGGCAGTATCTCTGTAACAGGTATAGAATATGACGAAAAAGTTGAAGCAACAGATTGCTTACAGTTCCAAGAGTTAACAAACTTTTGTTAATGTATGAACCTTCTTTTCTACGCAATCCAGTTGTTTCTGTTTTGGAGCTTTCAGAACCTGCTAGATCTATTAGGTTCTGGAGAAAAAAGCTGAGTGAGATGTCTCTCTTTTGACCATCAGCAAGAATCAAGCGAATACATAATAAGTGCTTACCAATTGTGACAAGGTTACATCATCATCCTCGTCATTGTCTCCCGTAGGACTACTTTCAACAGTCTGAAAAAATATTTCCAACAGTATAATTTCCATTTTTCAAAAAACAAATAATCTCGTAGAGATAAAGTTGTTTAAGGTTCCATCAGAAAAAGAAAGCTCTACAAAAGCATATCCCAAAAAAAAAAAAAAATCGTCAACAACAACAACAAAACTGGTGATATCCGATTTTCATCGATGCATGAAAGTTTTCCTCAGGCACAGATGACAACTGTCACACCAGTTTTCTTCAAGTCAACACCCACAAACTCCCTTCTACAGAGCCACCTCCTTTTGAAATAATAATTATTCGAAACGTCAATGTATATATGTCGCCACTATCATAAATTACTCATTAAACACGCCAGCAAGAACTCATTTTTTCACCATCAACTTCAAACAGCTCAAACCTTGAGCGTTCTTAGCTCAATTTCATATAACCATCTTCAAGCTGTCCCTTACATCTAGATTAACTTTAGAAACCACAATTTATGCGATGAATTGCGTGCATGTGTATGTCTGCCATCAAACCAAAACTTTGTATGCTAAAGACCACATTCGCCTTTTTTTTCTTGTTATAGTTTTTGCTTCTTTGAGATTAAAAAATCACAGCATTAAATCTTCATGTGTTTCATTACTAAATCAAATTTCCAACGATTTAATTTTATGAAGATCTTATGAACAATACGCACAAAAAATAATCGCATACTGGTATGCTGATTTCATCTTCCAGAAAAAACCTATCATGTGAGATAGAGACATGGATGTGATTCACCACAAAGATATCCACGTCAGAAAAGAAATTTCTAAAAACAAAGTACAATGCACAGGAAGGTATGTTGTTATGCATTTAAAAACGTAATCGCAGTTATCAATGAGTCCAAAATAAGGGAAAGATGACATTCAATACAGAGTTAAAAAAAAGTTTGACTTTCAACGTTGGAATAAAAATTTCATCATCCGAATAAAAAATATATTGTGCGAGGAGGACAAAGTCATGTTACTCTATTATCCATGGCAGAAACAATCACATCACTGAAAAATACACTGCTTATTCAACCTGCAACGCCATTCAAATCGCTGATCTATAAAATTAAACCAGAGAGAACCGGAATAATTTCCCCTAAAAGCAGGCAGTTATTAAGAGGTATCAATTTCTAATATCACACTATGTGCACAAAATCCCAGCTCAGAAACTAGTTCCTCATCCAAAGTAACATCCAAAGATAATCTGACCCTTACATAAGGGCTCTTGTTAATGATGGGAAACACCAAAGATCAAAGAAGTTCCCTTTGATAATTATACATAAAAGGGAAAATAGCTTATCTCTACCACTTTGTGAGTGATTCATTTTGTATAACATGTAATTATAACGTATGCAAAAGTTTCCATTCAAGTAAAGCACAAAACATGGAAAGGAGAAATAGAAGAGAAAATTAAATATTTCTAGTTTGTAAATAAATGATTTCTTAGAAACAAGGGACCTGGCATTCCACAAGAAATTAAAGAAGCAACTTAGAGGCTGCATGTACAATGGAAATTAAAAATAATTGCAACAAAATTGAAAAGATGTAGTCACATCTGACAGAATGGAAGAAAATATTTACCAAAGTAAAGATAGTGTGGCTTCGACTGCTTAACAAATTAAAATTATTTGAGCCCACATGCCTGTGTTCTGCGACCACGAGAAACAGAAAAAGTTCACAAAAAAATTCGTGGATATTTTAGATATAAATAAAAGTAGATCACATAAAACCAGGAAGGACATTATATAGTGTGACGAGGACATTATCATAAAAAATAAGAACAGTGATGAACAAAAATATGCCATAGATTTTTCCATTAAGGATTAGACAACTATAAGAAAAACGAAGGGAAATGCAATCTAACAATTCAATTGTTTTGACAATTAAGTCTCAAGACAATTATTTCAATCAAGTCTCACCAAACTGCGTCTCAATTCACATACCCTCCCCAGATGCTATCAAAGAAAGTGCATGAGCTGGGGACAAAACCACTTCTTCCTTTATTCCCTCCACATAGGTACCCTGCATAAGTACAGTCCATCTTAAAAATAATAACTCTATAACAGATATGAGAAGCAGTAGGAACAAAAATATAATGCAATTTACAACAACAAAAAAACTGGAGTAGAATAACCCAATTATTTAACAGCTATGGACAGACAATGCAAGGGAACTATCAGAAGGCTATCTATGACCTTTACAATGACAGTCCCGTGCACAGGAACAACAACCATGGAATATGAGTTTGTAACAAAAAGTCACATGGTTGTCCGCAATCTTTAAAATGATGGAGCGGTGCATTATGTCCAGCAGGAATAAAAAGTAATAAATTATGCCATCTGTATTTGCTAAAAATAAGCAGATATAGTAAATACGTAGCAATGATATACATAGAGAAGAACCAACTACGCTAGATAAAATTAAGGATTTTTTTTCCTAGAATGTGCAGAATGTCTACTGATTGCTGATAAAATGTCTTCGTTGCTAGGATAGGAAAAAAATGACCCAGACGAAAAACAAACATGCAATTCACTGTCGAACAGAAACTATAATAATACATTCCTCCACATTATACTTTGTATTCATGCGGCCTTCAGAAAACTTCACTCTGCTCGTGAAAGGAAAGATAAGGAAACAAGAAAAAATATGCCATCCAAAAAGAGGGTATACAAAGATATGAAAATCTAGACGTCATACCTGAGAATCTTCACGTATTCTAAGGTTTTGGCCAGTTGGATCAAGCAAGTCATTAATCACCTGAAGAGATGACAAGATGGGAGAAAGAAAGCATGTAAGCGAAATTTCTTAATTTATCCCAAATTCCTTCGTTATCCCAAACACTGACCTCGACACATTTCTGTCATTTAATATTAGAAAGTGGGTTCAAAATGGATGTGCAATTTCTAGGTGATTAAAGTATATTTGAAGGTAGCCATAAATGATTAGTTACTGACCTCATTGTATATCTCAAGGTAAGATACACGAAGCAGAAATTCCCGTCCAGGTGTCTGAGGAACATAGACTATTGTTTTAGGAGAAGAATGAGAAGCACATGAATACTGCTGAGAACAGAAATCACCAACCTCTTGAATAATGCTGAAGACATCCTTCACAGCTAATGGGATAATTCCAGGTGACTTTTGATCACCCTGTGCCAAGCAACACAATAATATAATAAACTGTAATGACATTCAAATCGATCTACAATGTGACACAAAAATGAGAAATTTCACGCTCCAGTTCTCCCAATTCAACAACGTATTTAATGGGAACAACGTATAAACAGTAATGGCAAGACTCGCGACATCCAACAGAGCAAGTTTGTGATCAGTTTTTCTAGAGCTCACAGAAAGCGTGTTCATAGATCCTCTTTTTCATTATGTAAACATTATATATGATTACAACTTTCAAAAATACACATTCACAAAATAAATGAAGCACAACTCGTGGCACCAGCATGCTTCATACATGCTTAATACATGTACATCTCCACGGATAATAAAAATCCCAGATAGAGAAAAAGATGCAATGCCCCCCTACTCGATATCTGGCAATTACTTGCAGTATTAGTACTGTAGCAATATTCATCAGTTAAATTTTCCAATCAAGGTTTATCCCACATGGTGATATATTTTTTACCTCCGTCGCTTTTAAGGTTCAATGGGGCACTCTGCAGGTTCTGAGAACAACTCTAAACAATGACACATGTCCACAACCACGTGGATTCGCACGGCTATTTTTTTCTTGCCAAACGTCAGCAAACTTTGCCTTGTGACAGCTTGTTGCACAGAAGTAATGACCATCTCAGTAAATATTCCTCCAAGTTTTCCAATTCATCCAAACCTATTTCCCGTGGGAATTCATTAGTCGACACCACTTGTTTCCCGTAATTTCTTCCCTAATTCTAATCGCTCACAACTATAAGTTTACCCGAAATCAAAAGAAGTAAACCATTTCAGCGGCACCATAATCCCCATTTGATCTTGGATAGAGCATACAAGATGAGATGTCAGTTTTATGAACATTATTTACAATTCCTATCTTCCTGAACACCATCCAAAGCTACAAAAGATTTAAGGATGAATTCGCTGGTCAGGAAGTAATCAAACCATACTGAATGTCAATTATTCGGTACTTACATGCATTGTATGTGTTTTTCCGCTACTAGTGACGCCATAGGCGAACACTGTCCCTGCAAAAGAATGCGAATCATCTTCAGACAAAATTAGGAAAGAAATAGTTCGACAAAACATAATAACATAGAATTCATATCAAAAAGGAAAAAAGGAAATGGTTTAGCCCACCTTCTTCGAAATTCAATTTATGTTTAAAGGTGTGTGAAGTACAAACAGTTATGACCTTCAACGAAAAAAATAGCAAACCCACCAGGGTACAAGGCACTGACCATTAATTCCTTGCATTGCACCACTCACAACATGTTGGGCAGCAACATCATATACATGGCGCGTGGTTGTTGCTGGCCCAAATACTCTATCTGCAAAGCACAAAAATCGCTGATGTTATTCCATCATCATCCCTTCATTGTAATACAGCTAATAACAAAGGTAGACAGAAATCATCTGTAGATAGCAGACTTTCGTGTGAATGCCAATTCAATCTTTTATCAAAGTGTTCAGAGATAAGAGTCAAAAAATGTAAAGCGCTATACATAAAAGGCTTTCTGGATTAATTGATTGAGATAATCATATTGGTAACCACTCCAACTTAGAATGGCGACCTTTTTGTTATCGCTGGATGGAGTTGACGGGTTGATGAATAAACAGGAAGTGAGACGCTGCCATGAGTTTACAAGACAAACAAGCTGCATGGCATAAAATCTGAAGTGACAACAATTTTAAAACATATAACTAAATGTGGCATATAAACCATACAATCATGAGAACGAAATCTCACATATCTGCAACAATCTGACTGTTGGAAATAATACCAAACGGCCACACTTTCTGAAAGTATCAAGCTAATTTCCTACAATTTTCCAACCAGAAACCTGAACCTGTGTATATTGTACCATCAATTCATAGTAAACTAAAACAAAAAATTGGGGGTGCAAAGCTATAGCATCACTCTCCAAATTTCCCTATCTATTACAACTAGGGAGGTGAATATAGTCCTAAATATCAAGGTTTATCAAGCATTTAGACTTCCTCATTAAATTCTCCTAGATGATCCCTGAACCTGTCAAAAATAGAATGAATCTTTCCCCATCAAATCGGCTGCAGGGTTATCATGCTTCCGCCATCATCCATCAGGAACTGAGCCCTCTTCCCCTAATCTGAACACCTCTCCAAACTGCGAAACATCCAGTAAATCCGAGTTTTGTCACCAAGGCCATACCATAGAGGAAATTATTCATGTCAAATAATCTGTAAAGAGCGCAATCTCACTTCAAAAAAGATTTAAAATAGAGCGTTATAGAAATATATATCCATTTGTAAAAGGGCAGCCCACATTAAACCCTAATATTAGGTTGTGAAGAAGCTGATATCATTCAGAATAAAAATCAGACCACAATTTGATATGAAAAAATTTATATTTCGTTTCCTAATGGATTAAAATTGCTTTTTGGAATCAGTAATACAGAATTTGGTTAGGTTGGAGCATGATCCTGAATCAGAATGCTTTTTTACTGATTATGTATGCATCACTCTTTTCTAATAAAAGAGCACACTCGCTAAAAGAGAAATAGGAAGGAAATTTAGAATTTACAGGAGAAGAAAGCAACCTAGTGACAAAATTTACATGCTTAAATCTATTAAAGCAAAGCTCTCTCGGTGAAAGGCAATATTGAGTTATCAGCCATCTACAGAAATCCACACTTTCCTCATACTTCAGATTTTCAGTGTCTCAATATGCTTCCTTTTTTTTTTCATTCGAATCGATTAGCCATAAGCAATGCAGTTGGCATTCACACGAAACAAGTGTGTGGCTTGATTAACCAAGGCTTGAGTTTGTTCACCCGGTTTTTGAGTTTTGACTCCAATGAGAACCCACAGCACGTATTCTAGGTCTATCCAATCCCATTGCAGTGCTCTTTACCGAGTCCCAATTCAGTAAAATTCCTCTGTGCTACCAAGCATCATGGCCCCATCAGAAGGAGACAGCTCGAGTCACTTGGAAATTTCTATGGAGAGTTTATCTAATGCCTCAATATTATAATCGCATCCTCACAGTTCTATTCCAATTGATTTGTAACCGCGAACAGACCACTTGATGTATTAATGATTTTTGAGGTACATTTCAGTCCATTTCATCATTATTAGAAAAATGATCATACTGCGATGTCACATGATCTGTTTGCATCTTTATTTGACTGTATATTTTGGAATGGGGATCAGCGATTAAAATTTTTACAAGTCAATTTATATGGTCCTTAAGTACCAAAAAAATGCGGATACCATATAACTTTATTCGTGATGTGCGTGAGAAGGTTGCCACCTCACCTGAAAGAGAATCTTATATCCTCTACTTGTACGGCCACTGTAAGGACCTTGCATGACGGGACATACACACCTATTGTCATCGTGTTTCAGCATAACCAACTTTTAAACTCATAGAGAAAAAAATTCACGGGACGTCTATGCTTTTTCTCTTAATATTCGATTTCTATCGGATTTGATCCTTAACTTTTTGGTTCACAATCTATGTTTAGCATGTTGACAAACAAACTATTGATGTAGTTTTACACTTCAAATCTGATCAAGATCTAGACGATTACCACCCACCTAGGTAGCTTACGAACTTGACGTTATGTTCTGTCAGAGAGAAAGATAGGAACTGGTTAATGGACACTAAGGAAAGTGACACAGTAGCAGCAGTTTTTCCAAGTGTAATCATGTTCCAAAGATGACATATTAACTGGGGAGATTTCATGTAACATTTTTATACCCAAGCATCGTTCCTGAGTTCCCCACATTGACAAAATTAGGTAAAATCAAGGAGGTTCACCTTAAAGGTATCAACCACTTAATTTATGATGAACCCTCCGGCCACAATAGTATGATGTATAACGCACGGAAGGCAGGTCGGGCATCACATTTTATTTTACTTTTACTCTTTCCACCTTGTGAGGTAGACCGAGTAAAAGAACAAGTCTCGTAATGAAGTAAGTAAGAAGGAATATCCAAAGTGCTCCAATTAAATACCGACCAAAACTGTAGCCAATTGACGCATTATATTCGTTTCGGACAGTGTAGTCGCCATCAGCATACCATGCGATCTCGTCACCCTTATTGATCTCTCTTGCACTGCACAATCCACATAGAGATGAAAGCAATGAGAAAATTGAAAACAAATTGAATGAGCAGAATCAAATTTGAAAAACAGAAAGGGATGGAGAGATCATACCTCAGAGGACGGAATCTTACTGTGACTGTGACATTCTCCTTGGCCTTGGGAGGCTCCAATCGTTCGGAAGGGGAAGGGACGACCGGCGATACGGGAGAAGGCCTCACGGGATGCGTAGGTCGAGACACCGAGAGGGGAGTTGTGGGACGCCCCGACAGGAACGACGGCGTCGTGGGCCGCGCCGACGATGAAGAAACCGAAGAGGGGGTGGTCGGACGAGCTGCTGGCTTACTGCCTGAAGAAGCGGCGACCGCCAACGACACCGGTTTCCGAGATCGGAAGGGCGAGATGCTCGCCCTCTGCGAGGACTTCAGACTAGAGCTGGACATCCTCCAGCCTGAGGACGGAATCAATGCAGCGGCTAACCGAAGAAGGGAGGGGCGGCGAAGGAAGAAGCCGAGATCACCAGATCCGCATGAGAGAATCTGACAGTAGCCTCTAGGGTTACTGTAGCAGGGGAGTCGGAGACGAAGCTAGAACAAAAATATAGAGGGAACGAGGGGGAGAGATCGTCGGTGGCTCAATGCACCCTCCTCCCCCGTCTCCGGGACCGACAACGGCGGGTTCCTGCTACTGATCAGTTCTTGGCCTGTGCGCACGTAAGAATATGCAGCCGGTGTCGGGTCACCTCCATGGTAAGCGAGATGGAGACGGATCGAAACGCAGGGAAACAGACCCGGGCAGCACGAGTAACAACACAGCGGTGACTGTATCTCCTCTCGTTTCATATTTCGTCTCGGCTGCGGAGGGAAAGCCAGAATTTGGAAAATGAACGGCGGTCTCCCGAAACATTTTCCACCAGCTGTCCGTAGCACCTACCCGAACGAATAAAATTACCTAATTGACCTTGTTCGGGGAGAGGCCCAGACCAAAGGGTTCACCCTCAACGACCCAATTAGTATGACAGCCCAGTAAACTCCTCAACAGGCCTACACTGGTCTGTCGAGATATTAGTCTCTCGAAGTGCACTACACTGGTCGGCCCACCGACCTCCACGTCACCTTTGCGGTAGACGGCGAGAGAGAGAGAGAGAGAGAGAGACTTCTATTGGGCCGGTACTGGTTGGCCAACCCATTGACGTACCCATTTATCTGCCAAGTTTTTATTTTCCCAATAAATATTAAATTTCCGTTGCAATTTAATATTTAAGGCCCCAAACCGTTGAAAAAGCTGATGATTTTTCTCCTCGGCCTCCATATAAAAAGGGCGCTTGAAGAATAACGGGATTGCTCGAAAACGAGGGTGGTTTTATAAGAAAAGTAGAGTTCCGGACATAATCTTCAAAACAGCAAGTACAAGAATCAGGGGAACTAAACGGCAAGCGCGACCCTATCTACACATGCGTGACACCCACAACCCTTCGCTGTTACCAGGGAACTAAAGAGATGCTCCGCAAAGGGAAAGAGGGGCCATCCCAACGGTCTCATCGCCGCCGGCGCCGTCCAGCGGCGGCGGCTCGCCGGTGGGGGCGCCGCAGGGCATGGGAAGGACCACCAAGGCGCTTTCTTAGAAGGGCTTGTGCAGGTACTTGAACACGTCCTGCATTGGGTCCTGAAAGAGAGGGGAGAACTGCCCGAGCGTCCCTAGAAGCCCTCCGTCCAACGAGGAGAATCCCCCGCCGCCGGCGACGGCGGCGGCCATGGCGTCGGCGTTGCTGAAAGGGATGTCGAGGGAGGAGGGCCGGTTCCACTCCGTCCACCTTGGCTGGCTCTGCACCTCCCTCTCGTAGGCGAAGTCCGGCGAGGAGGACAGCACGTGCTCGGAGCTCGAGTCGGCGTGCAGCCTCGGCATGGAGTCCGAGTCGAAGTAGAGGAACTCAGACGCCGGCTGCTGCAGCGGCGCCGCCGTCCCCTCCAGCTCCGGCTTTGGAAGCAGAAGCGGGCCTCTAGAGGCCGCCGCCGCCGCCCTGCGGTCAGCGTTCATCTGCTTATCCGCGCCGCCCTTCTTGTTGTAGATCCTGCACAGCACCCAATCGTCCAACTGCACACCAACACGCAAGTAGAAGAAATCAGTAAACCCAGATCGAGGCGAGAATGAGAGAGAAGGAGGGGGGGAGAGAGAGAGAGAAGGAACCTACCCTTAAGCTGTTCTTCTTGCGGGCGGTGCGGTCGACGTCGGCGAGGCGGTACTCGTGCATGATCCAGTTGGTCTTCTCGCCCTTGGGGGCCTTCCCAGCGTAGAAGACGAGGGCCTTCTTAATGGCCAGGGGCTTGGGGATGCCGATGGGCTTGTCGGCGCCGGTCGCCTTCCAGTAACCCGTCCCAGCGGCTCGGTTGGGCCTCGAGCCGTTGGGATACTTGCGGTCCCTGGGGGAGAAGAAGTACCACTCCTTCTCACCGTAGAGCGCCATCCCTGTTCAAGAAATTCAGAGCAAAATCTTCATCAGGACCAGACGTTTGCGCGCACGAAGCTCGAGTTTCGTAAAAAAAAGTGAAACACGATACATCTTCCAACTAATCGGAGATCTTCGCATGAATTCATTCACCTCCTTTTTGGCCGTCGAAAGATTAATTAATCCGTGCAGATAATATGAAAAATATGGACAAAATGAGAAAATTGCAGAAGTAAATATCCCGAATTCACCAGATTAAATATCTGTTCATTCGGCTGGAGCAATAGAATCAGAAATAGGTTCTATATGCACGATTTCTTCCAACGGTGAAAGGGGAAGGGGAAGGGGAATGGGAGGGGGAAATTTTGGTCAACTGGGGGCGTCGGAGAGAAATCGGAAGGGAGGGGGAGGGCTTACCCGGCAAATCCCATGGGTTGTACTTGTACAGATCGATCTCTGCGATGATCGGCACGGTGATGGACTGGCCGGTGCACTTGCGGCACAGGTAGTGCATCACCAACTCATCGTCGGTCGGATGGAATCTGAATCCAGGGGGAAGCTGCAGATCTCCAGCGCTCATTTATGGTTCTCTTCCTTGGTGGAAGTACGAACCGATACGAGAATCAAGAGATTCTCACGATCTCCTTCTCTCTCCTTCTCCTCTTCCTCCCGATTCCGTCGCCGCCGCTACCGCTCTCGCCCTAGGTTTGCTCTGCCTGTTCTAAGAGACGTGGAGTTGCGTTAAGGCCTGAAACTTGGCCTAATCAGAGGAACCTCTAGTATATAGGGATGGGTGGAAGAAGATGGAAACACGTGTCGCCGCCTTGGGATTTGTTCGCAGTGAGAGAGTCGAGGAAAATCTCCCAAAGCGATACGTGGCAGCAAATCTATGGCAAGATTACCCCACGTCGGCAATCGAGCCAGCGAATTTTGTCACTGCTTGCGTCGTATATTTTGTCGCATTCGCACGTCGACCAGCACCCGGTCCCACTTCCGTCGGCTCCTGAGATGGGGTGACCGTGTTCTTTTCGGCGGTGGGAATTGGCCGCCAGACTGAGCCCACGTAGTCTGCCCAGTGACGTCGCGCCAGCTTGCGCATAGAGCTTTTTATTATAAAAAACCCCCTACACATAAACAATTTCATCCAAAACTAATTCTAATTATTAATTTACTTTGCGACAAAAAATCGAGCCCCCACCACCGAATGTTTTGGGGGAAACCCGGCCATCAGGATGAGTCAAACTAATCCCAGATGATCGCCACGTATTTATCAAATACCGACAAACCTTTATACTTTAGTCCTAACATGCTTCTCCGCCACGTCGTCATCTCCACCCGTGTTATGCCATCGCCCGCCACTCTCTCGTCGTATTGATGACGTGAGATTAACGTCACCCGCCGACTATGTTTACCCCCCGTAGTCTATTAGTATTACATACGTGTCCCCATTAGAGGGACGGAAACTACCCATCGAGGACATGGGCGTAAATAAAACCGAGCGACTTGTGGATAAGGCACGGGTGCTGTCACTGTCCTGGATGAGCGGGAAGACCGTGCTGGAGCTCGCATCCGAGAAGGGAATATGCCATAGCCGTTCTCAGTTCACACGGACGAGAAGATTTGGCCAGCGCTTTCATGGGACCAAAGTAAGAGACACGTGTCGATTTTATCCTTGAAACAGTCGCAAGAGGCGGCGACTCTAATGACGTGTAGGCGGCGGCGGGTCAGAAATCTCGCCGCCGCCGGCGGGGCGATACTTTTCTCACCTACCCGTGCAAAGATGTATCAAGAGTCAGAGGTTAAAGGAAGTTTCTGCGAATCCAGATGAACGGTGACCGTTGACTCTCCCTGCCACCTGCGACGATGGGACGGCGGAGTTCCCGGAGAAAGGCTTCGAGGGGATGGAGAATCAGTGAGGCGACCGAAGTAGTTGATCATTCAATAAGTTTCTTCCGCAGCAAGTTATTATCACATGCAGACCGCCTCCGAGTCAAACTTGCGTGGGCCACGACTGCGGCAGCGACACGTGCAGTCGGACTCCCCGGCTCGAGATCTCCGCCGTCAGCTTCTTTCTAACTTCCGAACAGGAGCCATCCAGTGGCTGATGGGGGGTCGCAGATTCCGCAAGTCAACGAAGAGAGAGAAAGGCTTTCTAACTCTTTGAGTTGTGAGGAGATGTCATCCGCCGGAATGGAAAACGCAGCGCCACCGAAACCCGCCGGTTCGCAACAAGAAGAAACAGACAGCTCATCGCGCCGTCGACATCATGATAACGGACGGCGGCTAGTGGAGTCTCGGATCGGCAAATATGGGTAGAGATTTCTCAAGACTGGTTTTTTTAGGCTCGTCTCTTCCGGTTTTTGGAATGATTTCTTCAACCTTCTTGAGGGAACGAATCGCGAGATCCGACCGTTGCAATCGACGGCGGCATATTTTAATATCAAAATAATGCATTCTTCCAATGCGCGATTCAAGGGAATTAATCGACGCCGTTATAGATGACTTCGGCTCGGACCCGGTCATCTAGAGAGTCAACGCCTTACACGTGTTAAAATAGATAAATATCGCACGTCCATCGTGGGAAACTCGTAATTATGGACGTACCATGTGACAAAACAATACAAGTCGCCGACAAATATAAAAAAAAAGACATAACTCACGAGCATTAAACATGTGTTTGTGAAGTCAAAAGGTTTCAAGATCTATGAAGCTACAACGTTCACCATGCCTTGTGGAAATAATTACAAGATAATAATAATAAATCAAAGGAAAGATTAAAGAATAGTTACTTTTGGACCACTAGGGAAAATTATTTTCTAAACAAAGGTGTGGATCTACACGTCCCTTTAACATCTCCACTGAACCCATTATTTTTAATTGAAAATGAAAACACATATTTCCAATAAAAAAAAATAATTGTTGAACCCTTCATGATACAGTTCATTTAGCTCTTTATTTAAATATTTTAGTCAATATGAAACTTTAAATGACATGTAATTTTTAAAGACGATGTGACTTGTAAACTCTGTTTAGTATGTCCTTCTCACATTATGATACTTTTTACATAGAATATAACACAATGCGCTGTCCACTGCATCGATGTGGCTTTTCTCACTTAGTCGGCCCTTTTTGAGTGGGCTTGCCTAATTTAGGAAGGATACACAAAATTATTTAGCATTTGAATGTGTTAATTTAGTAATGACTTCACCTTGTGGTAGTTCGAGGCTATACCTAGCTTTGATGATATTTGATAATGAACTATGTTAGAGACTTAGACTCTAAACTATAATCAATTGATTATGCACACTATAGTCCCCAAACTTTGATTGTCACCTATTATTTATCACCCAACATATATGGCTATCTAGGGGAAGCTATTGGCTTTAGCAAGGTTCTCATTTTAATACTTTATATGAAATTATATTATTTTAACTATTTTAATGTTAAAAACTCAACATAACCATTAATTTTGATTATAAATAGGTCATTCTTCAATATTATTATTTAATTATAGCTCAATAAGAAAATCATTTAGGAAGAGGTCTAAATGAAGAAAATCAACTTCATAGCAAATCAAAATAATTTAAAGAAAAACCACAAAAAATGATGTACGAATCAACCCATGCCTTGCATGTGTGAACTTATGGGTTGAGAAAGATAAAAAAATAAGATTTTTAATATGCAATAAGATACAATATTGATTCCAAATTGTTAACAAGTGTCAAAATGTCAAAGTATCTTTGAACCTCTTTAAAATACAACATATATCTTAAGAGGATCTAATATTCAAAAAAAGCTTACAATGACAAAAAATAGGATGGTTTAATCAAGAGTATGTCAACCTAATAATTGAATTATTTGATTTTACAGTTAACATACCTAGTTAGTTTTTTGTTGGTTTAACTTAAGTAATATGTACATGGGAGGAGTGAATTCGACCTTTTTTTTAATCTTTTTTCCCCAGTTGTTGAGCAAGAGCAATAAAAAAATCACATGTAATAATTTGTAGTGGTTTGATTAATCTAACCTTCTCCACCATCTAAAAACAATGTCCTAAAATGATACTAAGTTACGAGTAAAGTATACTAGATCTACTACTTTAATAAGCCTATAGTAAATATACAAGTCTCAACAAGTATGTGTGATGAATATTGAGATTTTAGTAAACCTAAAACAAAGTTATGAGTAGTTAGATGATTTTACAGATTTAGCTAGCTATTTTTATTGCTTAAAAACCTTCATTTAAGTTAACCATTTAAAAGAGGATTGAATCAATGAAGGCTTGAATATAAATGATTTATTTCTATTTTAATACTTAATGATAAAAGATCAAATGATATGACACCTACAAAGAATAAGGTTGGTTATGAAACAATCTTTCTTTAAAATCTTCATTTATTTTTGCTCAAATATTAAGATAGTATACTCAACACAACATGTCATCAAATGGTTGTTCAAAAATATAAGATAAAAATCCATTTTAGGTATTTTTTTGCCCAGTATTTAATGTTAAATGCTATTTACTCTCTTCAATATTTAACAATTTGAAATCTCTGAATTTTGGCATTCAATTTGTTGCATTATTTATTTTATAAAATTATCATTCCATAAAATAATTTAGTACCAACACATACGAAACTAGTTTGACCCTATATATATATATATATATATATATATATATATATATATATATAGTATGTATATATCTCACTTTTTTGTACATATATTTTTATCTGATTTAATTATCTCTTTTAATTTTTAACACTCACACTTTGAGGGTATCAGAAAATCATCATCCATAGGTTCTAATTACCAAAATAATTAAGGTATCAAAGCCAATGCTTGGCAACAAGATATTGATAGCATATTTTTTGACCTCCAAATGGTATTATCACAATATCAAGAAGCAATTTACCTTTTTTTTCAATTATTTTATTTCCACACGATTATCTTCCTAAAAAAATTACCAACACATTGACACCAAAAACTTATTCTTTTTCAATCCTCTTAACCTACATCCACTGTTTATGAATTATCCATATGGGTTTCATTATTTCTTAAGTATCTTACAATCTTAATTTAATTTTTTTGCAACCTTCTTATTTTTATAACTTCAACTAACTTGAGACTTTTGAATCACTTTTTAGATTTGATGGTTCTACATAGCCCAATCTACAAAGATTGAATCATTTGTTATAGATTCACAATTCTATGAGTCCACATAACATCCTCTAAATTCAAACCCAACATATGCATTAAATATCTATGACTATAAGTACAAACTTAAAATGAATTATTATTCTTAGGGTTCATCTAGTTTTTTTCAAAGGTTTCAATACTTTAATTTCTCATTCATGAAGATTTAGTGTGACAGAGTCATTGAAATACTAGAGCTTCAACTGATTTTACATGCTTAAAGATGCCTAGTAATGCTTTGATAGACCATTCAATAGGAATCATACCTTTTTTTATTACTTTTTCTTTTTTTCTTTTTTTTTCCTCCTCTGCTTCTTCTCCTTTATGTCCTTCATCTTCTTTATTCTTCTTTCATGTATCCTTTATGCATATTTCTCTCTCTCTTCATACTTAGTCATTGCTTGCAACAATAAGAGGGATTAAGGTTTTAAGGAGTTTAAAATAATATAAATATAATTATGTATTAGTTCATGTTTGGGGTGTTCAAGCAATCCATTCATGTTTCGTAAATACAAAAATGGCATTCAAATTTGATTTAAATCAAAGATCAGGCATATATAGTAAATAGTCACAAATATAGTAAATAGTGTTTTGTTTATGTTTTAGTCACAAATATCATCAATGATATCAATTTTAATTTTAATCGTGGACATAGAAAATGTATCAATCTGAAACCTTTTATCTTACATCCAAAAACATACATTTAACATGTCATGTACACCCTAAACCCAAGCCCAATAATAAGATCAAATTTACACTCTAAAGTTAGCCCCAATAATGAGATCCATTTTGCCTTAAATTTAGCCCACAATAAGATCTATTATTTTAACATGAGATAAAACAATATAATACATAAAAAAATTCACACTATTATTTGATATAAAATATTAAAATTAATATGTCTAAATTATTTATCCTCTTAAGCTCACTTGAAAATATTTAAGATCTTCATATCAACAAATTAATATTTAAATCAATGACTTACTAAATGATTGATATATACATGGTCTATTTGTGCTCCAAATCAATCATCTATTTTTAATTGATTCTTATGGAAAGTGAAACAATGCTCTACTAGATTTTGCCTATACTAAGATCAAGAAACGGGGTGCTCAATTGATCTTTTCTTGATTCTAACTTCTAATCATTAATTTTGAATGGGTATAAATCATTTTCTCAATTATTTTTCGTGATATCTTTCAAACTAAAAGGTTATAAAACTTTTATAGTGGTTCATTGCAATGCCTATGTACACTCTCTGAGAACAAAAGTGTTATTGGGTTTCACTAGACATGATCGTTTGATCACAATCATTGATTAACGAGATTGACTCCTACAAAATTTTCTCATATTTCTTCTATAGTTCCATGACTTTAGATGGCTCATGGTTGTTTAATATGACAACTCTCTAAAGTGATAAAATCACACCCTTGTTCTCATAATAAGTATGAAAATAGTTCAATGTAAGTGATCTTCTTAAACTATAGTGGTCTTTAATATCTTAGATATCCAATGAAGTTAGAATTATGTGTTTTCAAGTAGATGTTGTTCTCTTTTTGTTGACATGCAAGTTGAGCATTAATAGCTCTTTACACTTCAATTACTAATTTTAACCTCTTTGTATCTTACTTATAATGCATGCAAAAGAGTTTGAGAGCAAACAAGAGGTAGATTGAAAAAGAAAGGTAATTGTTGCACACATTTTTCTGTTGGAATAAATTAGTACTTATAGATAAATCTTGTATGAGAAATCTGATAAATATTTATTTATCACTAAAAATTAATTAATTTTCTTTTCAACTTTTGTATTAATGAATGATAATAAGCATGAATTACTATATCTCATCATATTAGAACAAAACTCAAAAGATATGTATAAATGACTTTAAATAGCTATATCTACATCATGTAATTTATGAACTTAATTACTAATATTTTCTAACCTTTTTCTAAGGTTTATCACCGTGAGAATGTGTCTAAATTTATCAGAAATATAGATTTAAATTTTTAAATTTTTATTATAAGGAGATTAATTTCCATATATTTACCAAAGTGAGAATAATTAACATGAAATGTTAAAGGTCAAAGACCCCAAATATGAGAAAGGGTTTATTGAGGCATAAAAAAAAATAAACACAGCACCCAAAAGATTGAGCTCAATCAGGCCACACAAAGGATAGAGAAATAAGGCCCAAGTGAGTGTGGGTATATAAACCTAAGAAAAGGCAAATGCAAGGAATCTTTTTCCGCACTCAAGTAAAAGGTGACAACTATGTGATATAGAAAGGAGACCTCAGGGTTGCAAGAAAGGGCTCTCCACCTTTTTCTCTCTTTTCTTAAATCATTATAACCCCTTTTATTTTCTAGGGTGATTTGGTGACAAAATCATCAGCACATCATTGGAAATTATTTTCTGAGTTTCGTATTTCGACCTTTCCTTAGATCAAATCTGATTTCACAAGTTCCACGTAGAATTAAGTTAAGATGTTTTCGGAAAATTTAGCATAATTAGTTTACTATCTTATAGAATTTTTTCATGATTTTATCAAATGCTTAAAATTACTTTTTATATTTTACAAGTATTATTTCCTAACTTTTTTGTATTTTTTACCCTTCATTTGAATGAATTCGATTTCACAAGTGCCACATAGAATTAGGTTAATATTTTTTAAGAAAGAGTAGCACAATTAGTTTCTTATCTTCTATAAAAAAAATTATGATTTTATAATAATTTTAGTTTAAGTTTTAAAAATTTATCATTACTACTTTCTTTGTTTTTTTATGTCCTCGATTTCTAATTTTTTACCTCTAGTAATATTGTTGTTAAAAGAATGACATATTGAACTATGAGATAACTTTTAAATATATTAAATTAGAGTTAGTCACGTATATATTTTAATATTTTATCAACTTTTAGAGTTGGATAATGATATTTTCAACTTTCTAATTTCCCTAAGAATCGACTTAAAATCCCTATAATTAAAGAGAACTTATTTGAGTTTTTAATTGTAAATATTAAGTTTGATTGCCTAAATTAATGACAACTTTGAGCACATTAATTTTTTTTCATATCTCATTGATTTTTTAATAATTATTTTTTTTCATAAAATCAGATAAATTAAAAACCCACAATAAATCAATATGTCATATATGTGACATAATTTGAATATCCTCAGTGAGGGTCGATATGTCACTCATTTATCACATAATGTTTGTATTTGAATCATATTGATTCATGTCGAGTCATTTGAAATCCTTAATCATGACATCAGAATTAATAGAACTCCAAAATTATTAAAACATGACTATGAGTAAATATCAAAATCGAATATTATAATATTTTGAAATCACATACAATTATCAAGGTTAAACAACCAAATAGTGATATCAACATTTATGTTTATGGGTTCAATGATTTACATTAGTTAATGACGTGTAATCGATTATTCATGAATATTCAAATGACAATATTCATACTAGAGGACTATATCTGTTCATTTGATCAAAATGACATCAAAGATACACAAAAATATGATTTTTTATAACAAAAACATAGTAAATTGAATAGGCTTTCACACCCATGTCTTGTATGTTGATGTTTCAATCACACTAACATGTTTGACATCATTTTTGGGCTATAACATATTCTACAAATATTACCATCTGCCACACCAATATGTAAGGTGATAATAAATTATATTGGTGATAACACCAATATAATTTATGCATGAATATCTATTTGACTTATGTGTTCGACAATATTGAATCGAATACACACTTTTAGAGTTCTCTCATACACCATGATCATTTATATCATTCGTTATATTTCAATGTGTATAATTCAATCTCATTAAAATCTATTTTGTCATCATCAAAATATCACACAAATAGTACAATATACTCAATTTACATCAAAATTTTAAATAGCTATCTAATGGATCAAGTACTTTTTGGATTTACAAGGAACAATTGTAAGCTAATTATTCACTATTATCATATCTGAAAGTACTTAAGAAAAGTGTTGATAAAAAATGAAAAGCAAGTTATTATCTTTTGTGTCTACTATGATGTGAATTCTCATGAATTTTAGCAAGTGTTATCTAATATTTGATAGTTAAGATCAAAGTAATAACCCTTAATATGTTAGCCTATGTTATAGAAAGCCAACAGCTATGAAAATAAAGTGTTTATTTATTAGATGTTAGTTTATGAGTAAACTTTAGGTGAGGCCACCTAACAACTTGACCTATTTAACACATTATGAGAAAAAATAATAAAATTTTACTTCAAATATAGAAAACTATAATATAATTTATGTAGTCCACCTCTTAGCACGTCATCTAACCTATTTAGAACCAACATATTATGTATATCTTATGTACTTTCATTTAAAATAATACAATATTGTATAATATTATTAGTTTTTTCAGTGTTTTTAATAGATATTTGATCTAAGCTTGGCAGTCATGGAATGAGACATGCATCATTCGAACAAGATCCAACATCAACCAAGCATCTAATTCTAACGAAAAACTTCCACTAGTATGATGGACAACGGTATAATAATGATCGTGAAGATACTTGAGAAATAAAGTGACGTCACTTTATAATCCATTAATTCCACTGATTGGAAATATAATCAATAATAAGAATATTAGAGCTAATAATATCAATGCAACTATAATGATTTATCCATATCTATTTATGCTACCCAACAATCCATGGAAGATGCATGCGATTGAGTGATTGTCAAGTTCATAGAGAATCAAATTTAGAGTAAAAAAAGCTCAATTTTATCCACAAAATAGAACATGTAATCACAAGTACATTTATAGACTCTAATAATCTGATGATGAATAAGTACAGCGGTTGTTTTTCAATGGACAACGGTGACTCTTTTTTACCATAAAAAAATTGAAAAATATTGATCGTTATGCTTGATTATTGGTCGTCGTGTAATTTATGGTGAGAAAATATTGGATTCTGAAAAAAAAAAAAAAAAAGGTATTCGTTAATATGAAATAAGGCTGTAATTTCTTCCATGCACACGGCAACCTCTTCCCACATAGAAGCAAAGATATTAAATAAGCTGAACAAATACCCACAAATAATGAGCCCATTAATCCATCCAACTTTCCATAAGTGGTCTCATTTACCGCTCGCGTAGAAGAGAATTAAATTATCGTCCCCATTTAATGCCGACATATTCCGCCGTGGGCTTGAATCCACGAGGCAGTACGTTCGTTCCACCTAGACAACCGGTTTAACCGGTTGCATTAACTACGCTCCAGAGCAGTCGGGTCGTCCAGAGTAGGCTCCTTGGGTTGACCCGGCGTCGACGCCAAAAGTCAAATGGGTTTTTGAGGAAAATGCCCGTAAAAAGATTCCACATTTAAGTATTCAGCACCGATGGCGCATTTCTTGCCACATGCCACATAAGGAGTCTTATGGTCAACTTAAGGTAGCGGGCATAGTTTTCTGTTAGTTATTTCCCTAAAAAGAAATTAAATATGAAAAAAACCCAAAATCGCCCTCCGAAATATCTCGCCTGTGTGGTCACGACTGGACACGTTGAAGGCCGCGTGGAGAAGCAGCCGACACGTTGCAAGAAAGGGATGGCAACCTCCCTTGGAGACGCAGACCAGCGTTTTCGTCGAGCGTTTGAAAGCGAGATATCAGCCAACGGGTATGGAACACGTCAGCAACCCGGCCAACGGCTATTCGGCGATCCCGGAGGGTGGTGGCGTATTTCTCACCGATCGATCGCCGTTCAGACGACGAAAACGTCGCGTCGGATTAGGGATGAGTATTCTCTCAGACGTCACATTTACGTCGCTAATCCGTCCCGCGCCGCCGCCGGAAGTCGGTAGTTCAGGTCGGCAAAGCTCCTTCCCCTCCGGCAAGTAGGGCCACAAGGTTGGCAACCCCACCAGGTTGTCCCCTCTTCCACAGCCCCGGTTGTCGTACCGGTTCTCCTACTTTTGACTTCTCACACGCCACCAGCAGGGCTCCAAGATCCGGAAACATCGACCAGATCACCATCTCTCCCTCTCAATCCCCATCCTTCAGTCCGAATTTCTTATGGTGATGCAGAGATATCGTGAAAGAGGTGCATCGTTTGGACTGGTCGACAGAGAAGATAACGTCTAGCCACCACCGCCTATCGATATCCTCGTCCGCACTTCTCTCTAGACTTTCCTCTCTAAACTTCTCTCGGAGTGGGTTGCGCGGCCATGGACGGAGATGGGGAGAGGAAGGGGGAGTTCGACGGGAAGGCCGCGGCGGAGCTGGTGGGCGAGCTGCGTCAGAGTTTCTGGAATGGGAAGACGAGGAGCTACGATTGGCGGACGGATCAACTCAGGTCCCTCGCCAGGATGTTGGTCGAGAAGGAGAAGGACATTATCGACGCCCTCCATGAAGACCTCGGCAAGCCCGAGATGGAGTCCTTCATCCACGAGGTTTGAAGCTTGGAAAACGAGACGACGTGATGATCCCGCCTGCGTCTCGTTTTCCTTTCTCTTTGCCTCTTCTCTGAGATCGCTTCTCGCTCGATTTTCAATTAATCTTCATATCACAAAATCCGACGATACTCCCGCACTCTCCGGTTCTTACTCCAATCCCTGGAAGCTGACGGCATAGGGGAATCCTACAATTTAGTATCCTCGTCTATCAGAAACCCTCGCGAGTCACGAAATCTGTGAATGGTTTCCTCCTTTGAAACTCCGAGATGCGCTTTCCTTCCTTGGATTTCTCTACCGTTGAATCTTCTTCAAGATGGTACTCTTTATGGTTTCTGATGCCATAATTCCGTCATTATTGCCCTTCCTCGAATTGATGATCCCGGAACGAGTCGAGTTTCTATGCGTAAACGGAAAAACGGACATCGAGATCGGTTTATCTTTGGACTACACATCGTACTTCATAGCCTACTTTGATTTCATAGATAATGTGTACGATGCCACGAGCTGGTGCTCGACCAGCAATTGCTATTGAACGGCATGCTACTTTTAGTCCTAGTATGCGTGTTCTCGAGATCACCCGTGCTAGATCTCTTTCCTCTGTTGGTTAATCGGGCCGTCATTCGGACTTGATCACGCCTTCTAAACAAAGATTTCCCTCTGGTTTTCCATCTGGTGCGCATGTGGTACTCTACTGCTAAAAGGAATGAACGACTAACTAGATCATGATGCCTTGCAATGCAGATTTCGCTTGCAAAGGATGGGTGTGCCCGGACACTGAAGGAACTGAAGAGCTGGATGAAGCCTCAGAAGGTGAGATGATCTCAAGTACAGAGCTTGCAGGAGATCATGAGGCATCTTCTTGGTCAAAAAAATTCACCAAACAACGTTTCCAACTCGCGCAGGTCTCAACCTCTATTACGACGTTTCCATCTTCGGCAGAAATCGTGTCAGAGCCCCTCGGTGTCGTCTTGGTCATCTCGGCGTGGAATTACCCCTTTCGTACGTGAATGGCTACATATCCTGTCGTTTTTCTCTGACTTTATTCTAAATTATTTATAACTATCATCTATTTTTATCATATGTAGATATATCTGCAATCATATATTCTTTACTTCGTTGAGAGCTTGTCCTGCTCTGCTTCGAATTGATGCGTTTAGAGAGGAAGTCGGAAGAGGAAAAGAAGCACATGGATTTATTTTTTTTATATCCCATTATCTCATGAATGAGAGAAGCGTGATGGGTCTGTTCGCTGCGTTTTTTTTCTGAATCTTGGCGGAAGCATGGGCACCGATGGGACTAGTATACTTGATTCATACTGATGATGCTCCATATTAATTCAAGCATGGAATCCGCCGTCTTCTCTGGTTTCCTACCGCATTTAATGTAGTGACCAGCTCATTTATGGTGGTTGTGTTGTAGTGATTTTGACATGTGATTCCTTGTATGACACGGAATATGCTTAGAAAGCATCATCTTGAGATTGCCTTCTCAACCAATCTTTCTGTGATTATGCCTGTCAGTCGGTCAACGCACTAAAATATGCTTTCTGTCAGCCATGGTTGACATTTGATGGCTTTCGGAGCCGCCAATTCTTTAGAACTGTTTTTACATTCCATGCCCAATAATTACCTTGATGTTGGCTCTTACTCGGAACTTATATTCTCATGTGGGCACATTGAAAAATGTGGATCTTCCGCAGTGCTGTCGCTGGAACCTGTAGTCGGAGCGATTGCAGCTGGTAACGCCGTCGTGTTGAAGCCGTCGGAGATAGCTCCGGCGACATCGTCGTTGCTTAAGAGACTTTTACCTGGATACGTGGATAGCTCATCCATCAGAGTTGTCGAAGGCGGTGTTCCTGAGACAACTGCATTACTGGATCAGAAATGGGACAAGATAATCTACACAGGTACCTGCTAACTCTCTGTACCCTCACCCTGTCATCTGGGTTCCATCTCGTTTCAAGTCGGTTTCTTTAAAAAAGTAATGAAAACCCCGCATTTGCAGATATTAAAAGTCTGTCACGGGGCTGGTTTTCTTCATAATTATCATTTTCTTATAGAAAAAGAGCCACAATTATGTCGTCACATGCATGAAAGATCTATTTCCTGATTTCACAGATGTTTTTATTTTTCTTCTGATTACGCGAAAATGGAAAACTAGTCTCTACCCACCAATTTTTTTGGTTAGGGATTGCCTGTGGGCATCACTTCATCTCCTTCATGCTCGTGTTCGTGGAAGAAGAAGTGGCTTAGATACAGATCAAACCCGCGATTAATTATTCTCTGATAATCTCTCACTTTTATTGGGTTGAAATAGAAAAATAAAAATAAAAAATCAAAGCCATCAGCTGTTCTTGCACCAGTCCAAGCTGAAACCTTTTCAAATTTTTCTGTCAGGTAATAGCAAAGTGGGGCGCATAGTGATGGCTGCTGCTGCGAAGCACCTGACGCCGGTGGTCTTGGAGCTCGGGGGAAAGTGTCCCGTCGTCGTCGACTCGAAAGTCGACTTAGATGTAAACGCCATTTTATAAGCTTCCTGATGACAACATTTGGCTAGGACCGTGGTTTAGAGGCTCATTTATTTGGAAGCCGATGGGCCCCATTTTTCTAGGTTGCCACGAAGAGAATCGCCGTCGGAAAGTGGGGCTGCAACAACGGCCAAGCCTGCATCTCTCCAGATTACATCATCACGGAGCGAGAGTTCGCCCCAAAACTGGTAGGCTGCCGGATATTTATGACACCATTGAGTCCTCGATTTAGGTAATCTCATCATCGTGTTTAATCTTCAGATAGAAGCCATGAAGAGCACTCTGGAGATATTCTACGGGAAGGACCCGATGGCGTCGAAGGACCTGTCCCGCATAGTCAACTCCAACCATTTCAAGAGGATATCAAAGCTCCTGGACAGCGACAAGGTCTCAGAGAAAATCGTCCACGGAGGCCAGCGCGACGAGCAGGCCCTGTAAGTGCCCCCCAGAGCCATCACATTCATCCGTATCTGGGCTCGTAGATCATCCGAGAAAGTTTTTTTTTTTTTTATCGCAGGAAAATCTCTCCCACACTGTTGCTGGATGTCCCCCAAGACTCGTTGATCATGACCGAAGAGATCTTCGGGCCTTTGCTCCCCATCATCACTGTGAGTACTTCATGCCCTCTAAGAACATGTATTTGCCATTTTATATGCCCCTTTTAATGGGCGGCGCATGGAACTGAACAAGGATTGGGGTGGTCATTTTGAGGGTCAATTCGGGAGGAAGCAAGTCAACGCTACGACCGTTGACTCCCCTCCCCTTTTTCCTGCCTTGGCCGAGCTAAACCCACTGCCGGTTGACCCCGATGAAGATGAGATGTGCTCATTTGGGCGGCCTAGTTTCGGGGTCAATCCTAAAATCGATGAGGACTCTTCTTCTTCCCCTTGACCCGAGATTCCTCTCACTGCGCAGGTTGACGACATCCACCAGAGCTTCGACATAATCAACTCGAGGCCGAAGCCCCTCGCTGCCTACCTCTTCACCAAGGACAAGAAGCTGGAGGAGAAGTTCGTGAGGGGCGTCTCCGCCGGAGGGATGTCCATCAACGAGACCGTCCTACACGTGAGCCCCACTCCCCTTCCTCTCTCTGATCTCTCCGACTTGCCTGGCAAGACCCTCGCCGGAGATTCGCCGGAGAGCCTCGCCGAAGCCCCGTTGACGGCTCTCTCTCTCTCTCTCTCTCTCTTCTCATTGCAGATCACGAATCCAGGGCTCCCGTTCGGAGGAGTTGGAGAGAGCGGGATGGGAGCTTACCACGGCAAGTTCTCATTCGACACCTTCAGCCACAAGAAGGCCGTCCTGCGGCGGAGCTTCGGCGGAGAGGCCCCCGCGAGATACCCGCCGTACACGCCTAAGAAGTCACGACTCCTGAAGGCGCTGGTCAACGGGGACATCATCGGGATCATCCTCGCTCTGATCGGCTGGCCCCGGGCTTAGGTCGACCGGCAGTCCTCTTCCTGTGTGAGCTCCGTCTCACCCGCTGCTGACAACGAATAATATCCATCTTTCGATGTCTCTGTATATCTATCGTGAACGGTAGATTGGAGATGAACAGCCTCCAGACCCTGGTCTCCTCTTGCAGTCAATCCACGTCAGATTTAAACATGTATTTAGATTTTTTGAATACAATATTGGGATAAATTTACCTGAATAATCCGTTAAAGGTGATCAATTTATTATTACCCATGTGGGCGTCTTCGAGTTGGGTGAGAGAAATGGGTTTCTTTTGAACCATATTCTTGGAGTAAAATTGACAAAAATATTTTTCAAGATGTTATGTTTACTTTTCAAGTAGGAGCGCGCTGGTTTTTCCTTTAATGATACCAAATATGGACGAGGAAAGAGAATAAGAGAGAGAGAGAGAGAGAGAGTCAATAGTGCTTGGAGCTCTTCATAGACTCTTATGGAAATGCTCAATGACCAGTAAAGAGACAGCTTGCTAACTTATAGTTTTTATGACAAAAGTGATTTCAAGAGTTGAGCAAAATATCGGTAGAATATTTTTATTACCTTATAAAAGTTATACATGATATTTGCAATGACTACATTGCCTATAGTTTATCTCTAAGAGTTAATATGATAGTTTGAAACGTAAACATACTTAGAAGTGCCTTAATTTATGAGGAAGGATTATCTTTTCCATGACTAAGATACTCACACTCACATGATATGCAAAGATTCAATCCAATTTATCACTTGAGTAAACGAGTCAACTCATTTGATAAGAAGCCTTAACATTTGAAGAAAATCATATGACGATTGAAAATATATTTTTACACTATGGAAAATAGAATATTGATTACATTGCAAATGCCCTCGTATAACTTGTGAATTTTTCTGAAAGTTTTTAGAAAAAAAACCATTTTTTTCTAAGGTTTTCATAGTAGGAAGTGAGTCTACCCTGATTCATACACAAGAGTAAGAAATGAGCATACACTAACAATTGAGCTGTACCCTAATCATCGTGCGATAAAAAATTATAGAAAAAATATCACAATAAAAGGATTATTCCTTTGCACTTATTTTTGGCTGATCTAGATTCATGAATTTATTAAAGAATAAGTAGATATTAATCTAGCTGGCCCCGATATAATTGTAAATATAAAATAACTATTAAAAAATATATTATTAATTATCTTTGTGAAAATTAGTTGAGGCTACCAGAAGTCTTTGAGTTCAGAAAATGAGAGTTGAGCCGGTAAGGTCTACCAAACCGCTATAATTTATTTATTTTCAATAATGTGATAGAAATCCTAGAGTTTTAGTCAAAGGAAAAAGACCAATGAACCTCACCTCTTAATTTCTCTAAGTACAATGATTTTTAGGGACCTAAACATACTATATATATATATATATATATATATATATATATAAATGAAGGAAAAGTGTCAAGAAATCACGTTACTTTGAAGGCCTGATTCCTCGAGTGCTTGATATTATGTACTTGACATCACTTACTCTTGCTATTCAACAATCCTATATCTTATTCCTCATAATCATGCCAAAAGATGGAGTTAGTACGACCCTCATCTCCTTTGAAATATTCAAGAAAGTCAACCCATCCACACACAAGAAACCATGAAGGGTAGCCAGCTCAAACATGCTGACCCTATGCCAAACATATAATTTACCTTTATTAGTATGCAAACAATACCCAAAACCTTCATGGTGTTCTTCCAATATGATATGCGGATGGCCACATGAATAGATGCTAGGAATGGTCATCCGTTTACACTGCGGGGAATCTTTGACTATGGAACCTCTTATAATGGAGGGCAAGACTTCTAGTATTGGGGTCGAGTCACATAACGTTGACCATGACCTTTTAATTTTTATTTATTTTTCTATATTAATTAATTTTCTCTTCTTAGAGACTCTAGTACTCGATTATGACCTATATTTAATTATTAGTAAATGTTATTTTATACTTCTAAGGGGTAGATGGGCGCAGTGGGCCTGAGCCCTGGTTCTGCCGAGCCCGCCCCATGCTCAAGCGTATTTATAGGACCAGGACAGGGAGATTATCCCTCGAAAACGGGCCCGGGCTATGGTTTACAGAACGACCCGGTGTTGGGCCCATTAAAGGACGGCCCGGTCGTTGACCGTGACAGCTCGTGATGGGCTTGGGGAAGATGACGACGGAGAGGGGAGACGTCGCCTTCGTTAGACGCACCGACGACGGCGCCTCTTGAAACTCCCAACTATATACCACTTCATTTAATATTATTTACGAATGGTGCCATTCGAATCGGTGCGCTGTTGCGATCTGCATGTATACGGCAAGCTGACGAAGGCTATTTTAGTCATTCATCCATCCAGCTGTCATGTCGGTTCCAGAGATTACCGGTGCGTTGTCTCCGCTCTCCGTCATTTGGTCTTCTTCCGACACGCTGGATTGGGCGAAACCCAGCTACATCGGCCGGTCGTTCACGTTAAGGATTGTCCGGTGCCGGGTGGCATGTGAGAGCAGGGGACCGGTTGGAGAGCACGACAGGGGGCCGCCATTTCCTTCTCTTTCCACAGTCCCCGCCGCTCCATTGGAAAATGATCCCTAATAAAATTGCTATTCGGTGCTCTAATAAATTAAAATTAAATATTTACACTCCGTCCCTCCCACTCAAGCCACCACCATTAAACATACAGTGGTACTT
This sequence comes from Spirodela intermedia, assembly GCA_902729315.2. Lineage (NCBI taxonomy): Eukaryota > Viridiplantae > Streptophyta > Magnoliopsida > Alismatales > Araceae > Spirodela > Spirodela intermedia. The sequence continues at coordinate 7,620,994 of LR746268.1, read as the reverse complement.
TCTCTCTCTCTCTCTATCTCTCTCTACATCTCTCGTCCGGCTACACATTTGGGAGGGGGGGGGGTTTTGGTGGTGGTGAAGCATATCTCAGCTTTGTGGATCTAAGCCGGAGGGAGGGCTCGAGCAGAAGGAAGGTGAGTGCATGAATGCCTACTGCGAAGCCTTTTTGATCTTCTCTGTGTGCTCTATGGATCTGTTGCTGGATTCTTTGTTGGACGCCCTCCCCGAGTATCGCTGAGTAAATGGTTGGCGCTCTTTGCTAGTGGTTTGTTTTTCACTGCGTTCAATTTGCTCCAGTAATAGGATAGCTTGATATGTAGCTGTGCATTTTATGTAATTTGTTCTGTTAAGCGTCGATTTTTTTTCCAGTTAATCGTTTTATCGTGTGGTATGTTCCAGATCTGGCGGGATACGGTGTTCCTGCCGTCTCTTTTCCCTCATAATTGTTGTTTTTGCCCATTCGCTTACGATTCCAGCATTCTCAAGTAGCCTTAGACACGTACATTTCGAATCTTTTCCTTCTCTTTTGTGTCGATGGTTCGTCTTATTTTTCTTCTCCCGTGTTATCTCTTCGAAAAAGTTTAACGACTGAACATCCGTCATTGATCTTGGTCCGTCGTTAGACTATAATCTCGGATGAGTATACGAGATATATTCTTTCAAGATCCCTCTCCTTTTCTATCCCCTCCTCCACACACAGACGATGGTTTTCAGTACCTACTGACTGCTTAGGTGAAGGAACTCCGTCAGCCGAGCATTGAACTCGATAGTTAGCTCCACAGAGGGGCTATAGAGTTTCAGGGTTTGGAGCCAAACGAAGAGGGAAACTAGTTAAGATCCAAAGACTTCAAGCTCAGAGGAGAAGCTTCTTCCCCGATTTATTGTTTTTGCTATCTTGACGGTGAAACGCAGTACAACTTTTTTGGTGAAGGAGGTATTTCTGTAAGTAGGCTGGTTTATGGGGAACGGATAGCAAATCAAATACTCTTTTTGACATGCTTTTAACTGCATTGATTCAACTATTTCTGCTCCTGTTTTCTGCTCTCTTAGGATCTTTAATTCTGCAGCTAATACATTCAATTATTTTTATGTTGTTTTCTGATGCACATCTTTTCACCCTTTCCTTTCCCCCCAGATTTATAGTTTCGAGGGATATTGTATGTAGAGAAATGGCATCCGGGAAGGGCTCCCGAATGGACAGTAGGAAGTCTTCCTCTTCCTACTGTTCGACAGTTACCCTTGTGGTGTTTGTTGCTCTTTGCTTAGTTGGTGTCTGGATGATGACATCATCTTCTGTAGTCCCAGTTGACATTTCCTCCCATGATACGCAATCTGATGCTCAAGATCAGGTCAGTCAGACTGGTAAACAGTTTGAGGAGAGTCCGGGGGACATTTCAGAACAGAGTGTTACAGAGGAAAAAACGGAACAAGATGATGCGTCTTTCACTGACACTAATGGGGAAAAAGAACAGGGAGATCCCGCCAAAATTACAGAAGAGAATCCTGATGCGACTGAAAACACTGAACAGGATCAATCTGATAATGAAAGCAAATCAGAAAAAGTGGGTGACGAAAATGATGAGACCCAGGTAGAGAAGATAGAAGAAGAGAAAGAGACAGATGACAAGGAAAAGACCCAAACCACAGTGGAGGTCTTTCCTGATGGTGCACAGTCAGAACTCTTGAAAGAGACTAACACTCAGGAAGGGGCATGGTCTACACAAGCTGCAGAGTCAACGAAAGAAAAAGAAACACAAAAGTCTTCGTCAAAAGATCAGTTTATTGGATATGACTGGAGGCTTTGTAATGCCAGTTCTGGTCCGGATTACATTCCTTGTCTAGATAATTTGAAAGCTCTTAAGAAGCTTCGAAGTAATAAACACTATGAGCATCGCGAGAGGCACTGTCCTGAAGAAGGCCCTTCCTGTCTCGTTCCTCTTCCGGATGGATACAGGCAACCGATCAAGTGGCCCCAGAGCCGGGACAAAGTACAAACCTCTCTATATTTGTTCATTTCTTGTCGATCTGTTTTTCGTCTTTTAAAATTGAAGATGCAATGATTCATTTTACTTTTCTGCAGATATGGTACTTTAATGTTCCTCATACCAAGCTCGCAGTGGTGAAAGGACACCAAAATTGGGTGAAGGTAACCGGGGAATATCTCACGTTTCCGGGTGGTGGGACTCAATTCAAGCATGGTGCAATGCACTACATTGATTTCATTGAGGAGGTAATTTTCCTTACTTTTTTTCACATTATCATGATCTCTCCGTTTATCTTTGGCAATGGCTTTCTGTCACTAGTATCATGTTTTGCCCTTCATGTCAACAACCTTCTCCTACTAAATTGATATCTATAGCCATGTCTTCTGCTCTAGATAAGAGAATCAGATTATTATCCACTGCCGTCTATCATCATGAATAACAGCTCCCTTCAAGCTCTAGTGAATAACTGTAATAAATAAATTGCTGAATCATGAAAGATCTATTTCACGCAGACTTTACCTGACATAGCATGGGCAAAGAAAACCCGCGTTATACTGGACGTTGGCTGTGGAGTCGCTAGCTTCGGAGGCTTCCTTTTTGATAAGGACGTTCTCGCCATGTCATTTGCTCCGAAGGACGAGCACGAGGCCCAAGTCCAATTTGCTCTCGAGAGAGGAATTCCAGCCATCTCTGCTGTTATGGGTACCAAGAGGCTCCCCTTTCCAAGCAATGTCTTCGACGTTGTTCACTGCGCCCGTTGCAGGGTTCCATGGCACATTGAAGGTACCCCCCTCGCTGCGTTGGTTGACGATATTCTCCTCCTGTTGACCTCATTTAGATTCCGGAGATTCCTCTTCTGCAACCCTCACCAAGGAGGATGCACGCAGGTGGTACGCTGCTTCTCGAACTGAACAGGCTCTTGCGTCCCGGAGGCTACTTTGTTTGGTCAGCGACACCAGTCTACCAGAAACTGCCCCAAGACATCGAGGTCTGGGAAGGTGAGCCCCTCCCCCCACCATTACATTCCATGCAGGGAGTAAACTGGAATCTATGAACCTCCCCTGAAACTGTCTCTCCCTGTGGCAAACTGGCTGCAGCCACATCCAAGCTGACTAAAGCCATGTGCTGGGAGATGGTGGCCATCAGTCGAGACGCGGTGAATTCAGTGGGTGTGGCGATATTCAGGAAACCAACTTCCAATGACTGCTACGACAGACGAGCAGAGAACGACCCTCCTCTCTGCGAGGAATCTGACCAACCGAACGCAGCCTGGCAAGTCTCATCCATCTCCTGGATGATCCTTCGGGGCCATATTCCTTCTTGCGATCATCAGTTGACTGACTCATTAGCTTCGGTACCTGCAGGAACGTGCCGCTGCAGGCGTGCATGCACCGAGTTCCGGCCGACCCAGTCCTTCGTGGGTCCCGATGGCCCCAGCAATGGCCCAAGAGACTCACAGCGGTTCCATATTGGTTGAACAGCTCGCAGATCGGGGTTTACGGCAAGCCCGCCCCCGAAGATCTGGCCTCAGACACTGAGCACTGGAAGAACGTTGTGGACAAGTCTTACCTGAATGGCATGGGAATCGACTGGTCCAGCGTGAGAAATGTCATGGACATGAGATCCGTCTATGGAGGGTAAGCAAAGAGAGTATCACCCCCCCCCTCTCTCTCTTTCTCTCTCTCTATACCTTCCAAGATTATTCCTTTTTATGTCTAACCAAAGTTTCCTTGGTTTTCTGTCAGATTCGCCGCTGCATTGAGAGATCTCAAAGTCTGGGTAATGAACGTTGTCTCGATTAACGGCGCGGACACGCTTCCCGTTATCTATGAGCGAGGTCTGTTCGGAATATACCACGACTGGTGCGAGTCCTTCAGCAGTTACCCGAGAACCTACGACCTCCTCCACGCCGATCACCTCTTCTCCAAGCTCAAGAAGAGGTCTGGTCAACCCAACCTCTCTCCTCTCTCCTCCCCCCGCATGAAAACCTGCTCACCTCTACTGGAATGTTGCAGGTGCAAGCTGGTGCCGGTGGTCGCCGAGGTTGACCGGCTGCTGAGGCCGGATGGGAAGCTGATCGTCAGAGACAACGTGGAGACCATCGGGGAGGTGGAGAGCCTCGCCAAGTCTCTGCACTGGGAGGTCCGGATGACCTACACGAAGCAGAACGAGGGGATTCTTTGTCTGCAGAAGACCATCTGGCGCCCCTTGGAAGTTGAAAGCGTGAGGCGTTGACCCATTTCCAGGGAGGGCCCACGTGATCATAGTCCAGGCATTCTTTTCCACATAGCTTCCTTTCGTGATTTCCGATTTTCATCATCGTCGTTATTATTATTATTATAAAAAATTAGGTTACTGGGGAGGAGCGTGTCCTCTTGTGGGTCAGAGGAATTGGTCTCTGAGATTTCGCTATAACTGGCCATTGCGGTTGTATTCTTCATGCTAGCCAGCAGAAAAAGATGTATTCTTGGTATTTTTGTGGTTTTTCACACGTGGCGCCCTTTAGTTCACCACGCCTTTCCTTCTCCTTGACACGGTGTCAGCTGATATTTGACTCACGTGGCAGTTTCTTTGGGACTCCTCGTCAGAATTTAGATTAATTGGGGCTCCTGGGTATTACCACGTGTCAGTGCTGTAGTGGTCCGTCGTGGACGTGGAGGACAACCCCCCTATCATGTTATCTTCTGAATTTCTAGACGAACGAATCAAATCTCTCCACGTGGCGGGAGAGGGACCAGCAAGTTCTCTGAGGGATCTCGCTGGTGGAGCAGAGGAATGCGAATGTGGTGAGGGAAGGGTCCAGCTCGAGGAAGAGGGATTCGGTCCACACAGAGCACCAAGTGCAAGACGGTGGTCGTGATCATCCCCTCCAGCCTCTCCCCGGTCGAGCATTCTGCTGCGGAGACCAGATGGACGGCTGGCCTCGGGGGCCCGTCGAGATCGACGTGAAGTACCGAGGATGAGGCGGCTGTGCCGCTGTTTGGAAGACGCGGGTGCTCTTCTTCTCCGCCTTCCGTTTCCTCATGGCCTCTTCGCCGGCGGCCAATGCCGTCGTCAGCGGTGCTTCTTCCTCCGGCGCTGGACGGTTTCCGAGGCGGAGGCGTGTGGCGGAGGCGGCCCTCGGAAGACATACCGTAGTCTCGTCGAGCGACCGCAGAGAGTCCTCGCGCGGCTCCCTGGTGCTCAAGGTCTTCCCTCCTCCTCCGTACCCCCTTGCTTTGGAGTTGTTTTCAGTCGCTTGGTTAGCTAAAGGTTGGGGCAATGTGGATAGTACTTACGGACGGTCTGCTCGATCAGCGATCTGTACAACATGCGAGGTTTTTATGGCCGTCTTTTAGCTAGTCAATGAATTTTCGGAATGCGTTGAATGCTTGTTTCTTGTTTTCGATCATTTCTGAGAAAATGCAGTTGCCCTCGCGGGGTGCGATCTGGTTTGACGTATTAATAAATCAAGAAGGAACCAAGACGAGAAAATTTTCATGAGTGTATGCGGAGATTTTTTTTCTTCTCCGGTATCAGCTCACATCTTCTTCACGTAGACACGAGTACAATTCCCAAGGAAGGTTTAACACATTTCCCCAGGGTGAAGTTCCTGATGTGGAGCTTCCGAAAACTTACTGAATGAATATTGCGACCATTGAAACATCGTCATCCTGCAAACAAAATTTTTCTCAAAATATTAATCGTCTCTTGCACTCTATGGTCCTTCATTAAGCTGTAGATAGTCATCACGTCGCCTTATTCTGTGCGATGGATCAGGAGTCTTTGATCATGTTTTCTGGTTGAATGATTGGGATTTCTCCGAGGTGTTTCCTTCTAAAAAGAAAGACATTTTACCCAAAACTTTCATCAGCTTTCAGTTGGTCATCCTCTTGCTACGATTATAATGCGAAACTAACAATTTTCAATCACCAAAGGCTTCAGTTTACTCCTAGAATCGATGTTTCAGAACAGTCAAACGAGTCATTCATCTATATTTCAAGAGAAAATTTTAGCCATGGAGATGGAAATTTACTTCCTTTAATCCACAAAAAAATGTGAAGCTAGATTACATCTGTCTATATTTTTAGAGAAGAAGATTCAATTTACACTTTTCCTTCTGCTCATATATCAACACCGAAATTGCAAGAAACTGCTGTAGCTTCGAGAGCATGGAATTAAATAGTTTCTTGTAGTGAAGAGATATCCCGGACCAAAAAACGAATCTATGTTATCAAGCAAGCATACTAATGTCGGAAGATATTTTCTTTTTATTCATGCAACTTCTCATGTATCTCCCTTTGGCCAATGCTCTATAATGTGTGGGTACATAACACATTTCCTTTATCTTTTTTCTTCCTTATAATGTGTGAATACAATGCTAATCCTTTTGGATATTCCTAACACAGACTCTCGGTTGATCCCTCTTTCCGGGTATATGTTCTTATATGTTTCTTGGAGTTCTTATATGCTTCTTTCTTGACATGGCTAGGCTACTAAGCTTTTGGGCCCTCCGACTAGATTTGAAGCATCAAAGCTTGAGGTGGTCTTCCTAGGGGAAGAAATTGGGAAGCATCAACTATGCACCAGTTCTAGGACATACACTCTCAGCCACTGTGACTTGACTGCTAATTTAACCCTTGCGGTCTCCAATCATATCAGCTTCGACCAGGTATGTCTCTGAATACGCATCCGCACATAAATAATTCTCAACATCATCGTATCTTCATCTGACGCTGAATATTTTCATATCCCAATCATTTTTTTGTAAGTCTATCATTTCTTTTTTTAAATTTTACATGTCCTAATTTGGGAAAAAAATTCTTGATATTTAACTACCGGCAAAGTTTTTCTTTGTGTCTTCATCCGACATTGCGAATATTTTCATGCCCCAATCACTTTTTTTTTTATAATTACTATCATATTTTTTTAGTTTTACAATGCCTATGCTTATTCTATTCGGGAAAAGAAATCACCAAATAACTGTTTAAGCTTTACCTTGTGTGTTGGAAAGATCTGGGCACTGTTTTTAGCGACTTAGCTCGTCTGCTGCAGCTGCGGAGGTGGCAAGCAAAGTTGCAGCGTGATGATGTGGTGGCCGAGTGGAAGATGGTGAAAGACGAAAGATCCTTGCATGTACACTGCTACGTGAGTGGAACCAATCCATTGCAAGACCTCGCGGCAGAATTCAGATACCACATCTTCTGTAAGGAGCTACCTCTGGTGAGTTTCTGCTTCTCCAGGGGAGCTTATGCATCAGGAGGGCTTCTTCCCCTCTTACCACGCTTCCATATTATCATCCGAGCATTGCGCATCACTGGCTCCTTGATGTTACTTCAGGTTCTCAAGGCCGTCGTTCATGGCGACTCTGTCCTCTTCGAGGAGCACCCGGAGCTCATTGAGGCCTCTGTCTGGGTTTACTTCCATTCTAAGTCAAAGAAGTACAATCGCGTGGAGTGCTGGGGCCCTCTCAAGGATGCGATGAAGGTAAGGGCCAGCGCGCTGCAGGCTGCTACTTCCTCCGGCCATTTCTCATCTCAGGTTAATAATGCCCACTTCGAGTAGATCATGATTCTTCAAGCATAACAGCCATCTGACCAGAGACTAGTTTCTAATGAGCGGGAGTCAACCCGTCTATCCATATCCACTGACTTCATTTTCTTCAGGAAATGTGAGAATCCAGTGGTTTTATTTTCGTCACGAATGAAAATGGGGGGCTATTATTCTCACCATGACAGCATTCCATTTATAGCTCCTGACTTCGTCTGCTGTGGGAAAACCCATCTTCAGAGGACGCTGGAGGATCAGTCGGAGGACGTCCAGACCGTGGTCAACGGAGGCTTCGATAAGTGGCCGAGTCCCAAGAGCATCCTCCACGCGCTCGTCGCCTTCCTCCTCTGAGCCTGCAGAGGTACATACGCTTCAGCCACTCCCCCTCTTCCGATCTCATTCTTTTAGTGGCTTCGGGGGCGAGCCGGCAAGTGGCTGCCTGCCCTTGAAGCCCCAAGCTGTTGTTGTCAATTGATGCTGCTGCTGCGTCTGGCACGCCATCATAATTTTCATGTACAAAATAGTTCAATTTTTTCTGAGTCATTGGAAGGTGGACAGATGGGGCGCATCCCCTCGAGCAGAGCCCCATTTTTCTATAAAACTGCTATTTTCTAATGTCTGTCCGTAGAGAGAGAGAGAGAGAGAGAGAGAGAGAGAGAGAGAGAGAGAGAGAGAGAGAGAGAGAGAGAAATAATATAATGTTCCAGATATTTGCAGAGTAAATAAAATAATTGTACTGCCATCGTTCCTAAGAGTGGGCCCAAAACTGGCCCGGCCTGGTTTTCCGTTTCGGGCCTCAGAGTAACCCCAGATGGAGATCCTGTTTGGCATTAGCCCGGTGTATGAGGCCCTCAAGCGCAGACCGTCCTCGTGCTCATCTTGAAAACCTCTCTCTCGCTTCCCCTCTCTTCTGAGAGAATGGGTTCGGGCCGGGGAAAATTCGGGCCTTCTCGGGGTCCGCCCCGTCCCGTGGGCTTCTATATGTCCAACATTCAAATTATTTAAATTAGGATGTCAACGCTACAATACAGATCGGTGATGTGGACATGAGAAGAGGGGCGGTGGATGACGGTGCCAGCGTGGCACAGCGAGTCTAACACGTTTCATGTTCTGACGCCGAGGTGACGTGCACTCTGACTAATTCGGCCATTTCCGGTACATGTGCACACAAGATTCCTGCTTTCTTCCCCCCCGGATGCCGAACGCAGAAGTAAACTGGTCAAAGATTTAAAGCGTCGCCCGACGCGTGGATACCGGCTCATTGGACTGGGACTCTGCGTTAATGGCCAACTGATCCTTTATCCCACGGTTGCCTTGGATAGCAAGAAGCGGTGCGCGGTTCTAATAAAAGCTATCTTCCCCTACCTGCACATGCGTTGTCCCTCACCGAGAGGGGGTGTCGAAGAAAGGAAGCGGAAGAAGAAGGGCAGAGGCGAATAAGGCAGGCTTTCGATCAGGTGAATTCTCTGCTTCTCCTCTGCTAGATGCGTTTCTCGCTCCGGATTTTAGGGTTCCCTAGGAAGATAGAGGAAATTCACCGGAGGCTAGCCATCGGCTCGCGATCATTATCAATCTGTAAGCATTGCCATGAGGAATTGGTTCGAAAAGAGCCGCATCTGGTGAAGCATATGCCATCCTGAGATTTGGCCTGGTAGTCTTATGTCTATGATCATGGTTTGTATACTCTTTGTGAGATAATGCTGCCATGGAGTTAGTCCTCTCATTCGTTCTACGGAGGAGTTCTCAGTTCTCCTCCCTCTCCCTGCAGGACCCGATCAATACACCAAAGATCACCGGTTCTTGGTGCACTTAAAAGCTCGGAAAATTGTGCGAGCCGCGTCCGCCCATGGGCAACGGAGAGAGCTCCCCGCGAAGTTATGGCCAGCAGATTCGGTTCTCTGATGGGTACGCAGAAAGAGGCAACTTCGACAGGGAGCAACCTACGGCGGCGGGGCACACCGAGAGCAGAAACGCCACTCGGGGATCCTCCTCGACGTCCATTCCAGATAATTTCAGCTCCCTTGATCAGGTAATCTATCCAAGGGTTGAGACATTGTTGTGGGCATCGAAGGGAGACACCTAGTATCGTTGAAACATATGGATAAGAAGAAAAAAATAAAAATGCTACGGATTATCCCAGGGTTCGATATGAATTAGTAGTGAAGTCCTTGGATCCATATCTTCCCACATTAGTAATGAATGATCAGTTATTGCTTCCATCTGGGCTTTGACTCTTGACTTGTTTGGAATTGGAAAATTTTCCTCGTGGCCTACAACTTGAGAATTGACTTTTTTGGGGGTTGACTTCTGAACATAAACTACTACAGTACTTTGACTTACTCTACGTCTGGTTACTATTTTTCAGGTGACGTCTGCTTTGAGAGATTATGGCCTCGAATCATCAAATCTCATACTTGGCATTGACTTCACCAAAAGTAACGAATGGACGGGTAAAATTTTCTGTCATAAAATAGAATGCCACCTACCTGAACTCTACGTCTCTCCTTGGCTCATTTGAGATGGTCAACGCCATTCCTCTATGTCAGGTAGGCATTCATTCAACAGGAGATCTCTTCATGCGATTAGCAGCACACCTAACCCATACGAGCAGGCCATTTCTATAATTGGCCGGACTCTGTATCCTTTTGACGAGGACAACCTAATACCATGCTTTGGATTTGGTGACGGTTAGTATTTCTTCCCCCTAATTCTTGCCCATTACTCCTCCCTCCCACACACAAACACGCACACTTGAGCATGCATATACCTTTCTCTCCCATTCCATCCAAGAAGCTAAATCACCCTTCTTTTCTGACGGGTTCTTGGTTCTTTTCTAGCATCCACACATGAAAAAAATGTCTTCAGTTTTTACCCTGATCATCACTATTGCCAAGGCTTCGAGGAGGTCCTCGCCAGATACAGGGAAATCCTCCCGTTCATTAAATTGTCAGGTTAGTTTTCATCTATACACTAAAACTTCATATCATCAATACCATAATAATGTTCTTGTTGAGGGTGGCCACCTTAAACTAGACGGTTGACTTCCCCCAGGACCAACCTCATTCGCTCCACTTATTTATGCTTCAATTGACATTGTGGAGAGGAGCTGGCAGTACCACGTCCTTGTCATCATTGCAGACGGCCAGGTCAGCGCAAAGTTCTAATGACTATGTCCCCATGCAGTGGAATAGTGGTTTGGAGATGTATTGATTTTTCTGTCTTCTATGAATCTTGCAGGTCACTAGGAACCCTGATACTCCTCCTGGGACGTTTAGTTCACATGAAAAGGAGACTATCGATGCCATAGTTGCCGCAAGGTAAGCTCCAATCCCTTTCGGATCCTTCAATTCCCTCTTCTTGATCTCCCCCTGAGCCATCTCCATCTTTCAGTGCATATCCCCTTTCGATCATCATGGTCGGTGTGGGCGATGGGCCATGGGACATGATGCAGGAGTTCGATGACTACATTCCTCAACGTTCTTTTGATAACTTTCAGGTGATTCTCTTCACAACTTTGTTGGTATTTGTTCTATGACTTTAGCTCCGTGGTATCCTATTTCATGACGACTTGAGAGAATTATTGTCCCATCCATGATGCTAGCTTGCGTCTCCCATTGAGAAACTAAGGAAATCACCAGGTGTAGATGGTCAAACGGGAGAACTCTGCAGCCTTTTAAAGAATAGCTTTCTTCCACAGACATAATGCCCATATTAGCTATCCTCATGCTGCTGTTTATGCTATTGACTTTTTTGACTTGGGCAGCATATGCCTACAAGGTTTTGCATTCCTGTACACCCTTATCTTCCTGATCTGCTCTCATCAGTGGACCAAGAAGCCACTAAATCTATAAAACATCAAGATGCATTCATAACCGGGATGCATAATTGTGAAAGAAGATTTACTCTGAAGTCAACTGGGTTGTATGCTCACACCACAAACCTTGTTCTTCTGCACCATGGCCAATAAGTGGTGATGTAGATGCTGTATTTCTACGTCGTTTTCCTGCCTAATTATCCTAGGAATTTTCTTGCAGTTTGTGAACTTTACAAAGATCATGTCCGCCAACATGGAGATGGCAAAGAAAGAGGCAGCATTTGCACTCGCAGCTCTCATGGAGGTGCCAGTCCAGTATAAAGCAACGCAGACCCTTAGGCGTTTCGAGTAGGCACCATGACATGATACCCACCTTCCCTACTAATTAATCAGAATCACGGAATCCTTACACCCATCCTTTGTGATGCTTACAGGAGTAAGAGAGCAAAAGTCGGAGCTCAGCCTCTCCCACCGCCTCCTGAAGTCATTGAACATGACGAGAGGAAGTTGATGAGCCAACCCATGCCGGCATTCCCTTCAATGACCTACGGCGCTTCAAGCTCACGACCGACTCCCTTTGAGACTACAAGCCCAGCGCCAAGGGCCTACACTACAACTACGGAGCAGGTATCTTCCTTGTTGCCTTGGAAGGCTTCGGTTCCCTAGTTGGGAGTATTCGGCCTCTGACTGTTTTTCCTGTGCTTTACAGGCGTGCCCTGTCTGTTTAACCAACCCAAAAGACATGGCATTCGGATGCGGCCATCTGGTAAGCTTGCGATTTATATAAACTACTGTTTTAAGCTCAGGGAGACAGTTTTCTATCGTCACAGGGATATAATCACCGTTATCCATCCTAAGAAGAATGCCTCAATCGCCTGAGCTATTAATGGATTAAACTCCTAAGGATTGAATACCGCCATAGATTATCCATATATTTTGCATCTTCTTCTCATCCAGCTTTCTTCCAAGTCTGTTTGATTTGTGGGGATTTAGCTCTTCGGAGAAGGGGAGTCCTCTTTCAAACTCTTTGTGGCTGATTAACCGAGCTGCCTGTTTTCTTTCTTTCCTTCTCCAGACTTGCAGGGACTGCGGTGTGAACTTGTCAACATGCCCCATGTGCCGAACCCCCATAGTCACGCGCATAAGACTCTACTCATCCTAGGCGGACGGCATTCATCATCACTTGGCATCTCCTCCGCAGGTGCCATCTCAAAGCCAAGCGATATCTCTACTGAGATCGCCCCACACTCCATCCTGGCTACATTTATAGCTAAGATTGTGTCTTTCCGTTCTTCAGTGGTTGACGCCCATGGCATGGCCTTGTTTCCTTTTTCTGCTGGTCACAGAAGCCTGGATCGGATTCGGTCGGCGTCAAGAGGGGGATCTTGCCAGCTTGTATAGATGTTGTGATACTACCCAGGGTGTCAAATTCTTTACCCTTCTCACAGGAGGGTTGTTGAAATAAACTAGCTCATCGCTTGTAATCAAGGCAGAGTTTTAAATTTGATTGAAAAAAAGAACAGGGAAAGATTGTTTGAAAGAGACTAAGGAGTTTCACCTTCTTGCATTGTTCCTATTTTTGATAGTAAATATACGCAGATGTTATGTAAATAAATCACTTCAATGAAAATCAGAGATCATAAGGAAGGAAAGAGGACTGACCCAGATCCACACGGCAGAGATTTTTCTGTCACTTGCGACTCCCCCTCGGCCAGAATTTTCATGCACAGATCCTGTCGTCAGTAATGGGCAGGCGACAGCGCAAGATAAACTGAAGATCTAAACCATGGGTCATCATTACAATTCGTCAGATGAGGGGAGGCATGCAACAGAGCTCGTTGGGTTACCTTTTCAGATGAGGGATTGAAAAGTTAAAAAAACATGGAGTTGAAGATTCTTCAAGCGTTCGATTACAACCCTGCAAGGCATACACTTGATGCACGACAAAATGCCTTCGATTACAGAGAAACAGTTTCTGAGTGGTTGCCTTCTCGGTCCCTTTAGCCAGCAACCTTCTTATAGTCAGATCCTTACCTTCCTGTAATCGTGGCTGGCATACCCCAACGGACATTTTTCTTACCAGCATTGACTTTTCTGCAAAAAACCAGTTGACCAGGGAGATTACAGTGGGCGGCTAGATTCACAAAGATCCATGGAAATATCTCCTCTCTCCAGGACTTGACTCCATATTTCGTAGCACAGAAGTTGCCCAGTTCCTTGACTCTTGGCCATTATCTCCCCAGGGCCTCTTGAGAAGGCTAATGCCACACATGCTCCTCTTGTCACATGATCTTGGCATCAGAGAGCCACTGCTGATGGGAGAAGAAGAGGAGATATCATGGGAGAAGTACAGATGGACTCAGGAAGCTAGGAAAGAAGAGATTTCATGAAAGCCTGTACATTGGCACAGGGATCAAAAGTTCCATCTATCAAGTTGTGCCTTTGCTTCGGCCATGTCCTTCTGTGCTTTCTTCCTCCGGTAAAAGATGGGACAATCCCGACTGTGTCGTAATTCAAAACCATTAATTTCTGGGGAATATGAACTGAAGAATGCGAGGAAGTGGAGGGATCCTGACCTGGTACAGAGCACATCTTGATGGAGAGAACCTTGACACTCCTGGCACTGTGTCCATAGCCTCCCAAACATAGACTCTAACTCAGAGACTGAACAATACAAACCCGAGAGAAAAGGTTAGGATTCTGCCATATGCTCACAACCGAAATTGTATTTTCCCTAGGTTCCAGTTTCTGCCATCAGAAGATGCCGTAATTCATGGCACAATGGTTCAAATATATCTTGAAATTTACTAGCGTTTTTTTCCGAGAAAAATACAAGGTCGGGCTAAGAAACGAAGAAATATGGAGATACCAGAGGTTCAACAGGACAAAGAGTATACCATTTGCCACAGTCTTGCAATACAGTTCAGCCTCTCTTCCTTTGCAGTGTCGACAAAGGGTATGGTCTGCATCACTGGAAGTGAGCGGTTAGTGTTAGGACTTCTTTCGATCAAGCAGATATAATTTTTTATCATTTGGACAAAAAATAAGCGGCAAAAAGACTAGGTATGGCTGGGCGGTCTAACCCCAGAGCTGCCTATCAAGCCTGAGGTAGAAAAGACTAAAAATGAATATTTTCATCATATTTTTTATCATTTGCATCATATTTGTTATATTTTAATAGAAACATCCTTCAGTATTTTCCACTTGTTTTAGACGATAACATTACTTTTCTTCCAAATTCATTGGTTCGAAGCGTTTCTGATGATTTTCTTGAGTTGTTTTAAATGCGAGACACGATGTAGGAGACGAAAGGGATCGATCAAGCAGGATCACCTGATCACGGCCTTACATCCGAGGCACGTGAGTTGTCTCTTAGCAAATTTCATAATACCACTGTTAGAAGGAGTTGAAATGGACACAGCTCTTGTATGGCTTCCATGAAGAAGTTCTTTGCTTGCATTCTTAAGAATGGGCTCAAATATTCTCAAAAGCGGCTGAAACATGCAAATAAAAAATTAAAACGAAGACAAATTCAACCAGTTAACTGGTGATTGCAGAAAAAAAATAAACAAACCTTGCTAATTTGATTCTCAAGATAGTACTGAGGGTCTATTGGAATGTTATTCTCCAAGACGTATATAGGATCCTCAGATCTTTCGTAAGCCTGTTTCCATAAACACATATCTGAAGTTTTCCTGTTTAATCTAATTTCTGTATCATTGAAAACTATATGTCAGTACATTACCTTGGCACCTTTTGCAGCTTTGATAATGACATATGGAACACGGTCACCTACATTTGGCGCAGTAGCGTGATCCCGCTGCTCAAACAATCATTGCACATCATAAGAAAGCAACTTGACAAACTCTAGAAGAATGCCATGGGAGCGAGTTTAAGAAGCGGCGGTTTTCTAGAGACGATCTAAACATAAACATGCATTCGTCCTACACAAAGAAGTGAGCCATATGTACAGCTTCTCTACAGAACTGGAGTCAAGGGATGACACTAACTTGGCTTTGTTCAAGAGATGGTCTCACGGAAAATAAAAACAATGAGGAGCCCGAAGACACAGGAATTTGTAAAGAGGACTAAAAATAAACGAGCACTGTTTCTTATGTAAAAACAGGAATTCCGCTTCATGTTTAAATGTCATGATCACAGGACAATAATTGAGAGCATAATAAATAAAAAGGACGTCGCTCTATAGAGAATCTTGAGTGAATTTAAACACCAGGTCATACACATTGCTAAGCTGTCTATGGAGGACATGAC
This sequence comes from Spirodela intermedia, assembly GCA_902729315.2. Taxonomy (NCBI): domain Eukaryota; kingdom Viridiplantae; phylum Streptophyta; class Magnoliopsida; order Alismatales; family Araceae; genus Spirodela; species Spirodela intermedia. The sequence continues at coordinate 7,605,394 of LR746268.1, read as the reverse complement.
AAGTTCAATATCAGACATTTTGTAAAGCACGAACTGACCTTGCGCATCCGCTCAGCAAGTTCAACATGTGCTGCCTTAACTGCATAATCATCCCCCGTTTTTGTAAGACCCTGCCAAGTGAATACGATAAACACCCTGTCATTTGGAAAGCTGGAATACAGGGGCAGCTATTCAAAAGTAAACAAATTGGTATTCAATTTTTTTTAACCTTTGTTATAACCAAAAGGGATAAATCCATGCGATTCATTAGCAGATCAGCAATAGTATTCTTAACATACTGCACAGCACCAGGAACATCCCTGTCGATCAATATTTTGTGGAGGCATTCATTCACAAGGTTTTTAACCAAAAGGCAATTGTCTCTTCTAACTGTTTCAATCCCTGTCCACAAAGGGTAGATGATGAACATTTATTGCTTCACCTAAGATGCAGTAAAGGATACTAAAAGTGTTCTGAAGCTTACCTTTGGTATCCATTTTGTCGAAATTATCTGAACGCGTCCAGAACAAACCGGCATATCTCTTCTTGCTAATTAGAAGGTATGGATAGTAAACCTTCTCAAACTCCAGCTTGATGGGCTTCAAACACAAATCAGGGGAAGAGGAAAAAGGTTTACCATCAAACACGGAAGATGAAGATAGTAAAGGCAGGAACCATACATTGAAAACGCAAGGGTGACTTTCAACATTTAAGTTTCATGTCTTCAATAAACTGGGATCTAAAGAAAAGCGGAACCGAGAAAACACAAGAACTGAATTCAAATCTGTACGAAAAAAAATGGACACCCTGCTGGCATGACAAAGGGATATGACACATAATCTGATGATGTAAAGGGGACTAAAAATTAAAAGAAATTCGGATAAAGAATGTAGAATATTCAATCGTATAAAGTAATAATCCTTTTTGCGTAACACTGTCGGAATTGAGAAAGAAGTAGTAGAGTTAAATCAGAAAGGCAAAAAAAGAAACCTTCGTAAAAGTGTTGCTGATGTGTTCTGCGGCTTCTCTCCCTAGTTTCATTGCAGCCTCAACAGTTGGTACACCAAACTGTACCATCACGGAATCTGTGTCCCCATAAATTACCTGCATTGTACACAGCGTCCTCGATAGTAGAAACTCGCAAACAAATTATGAAAGGAAAAGTCTGTAAGACAATGTAACACGCATGCATATACATGATATTATGAACAATTCTTTCCCCATTGTGAACCATTTTATGGATATTTACAATTGATGTATCTGTTTTTCAGGTCAGAAAACTTTCTTGCCTGTAGACTAATGTTACCAACCAAGATGATGAACCATGATCTTTCCTCAATATGTAAGGGTCTCCCCCACCATTTTATTCAAACAGAGATAAGATGGGAAATCTTTATCCAATAGGTTTCACACCCAGATAAGTGATTATTCAGACCATATAGTCGCTCTGCCAAAAATATTTTGAATGCTCAAGGGATCCAGGCAGCTGCAGTATGTTAGCTTAAGATGTGCCACATCCATTGTCCAACATACTGTTTCCCAAAGCAACGATCAATTTAAATATTTCCCAAAAGAAGTCGGGGAGAATATACCTCTGCATTGTGATCATAGCCAGCAATTGTTGTGAACTTTTCCTCAACAAGCTTCTTAGTGTGTTCAATCATCTGTCGACCTTGAAGTAGAAAGGAGAGAATTTATTAACCTAAATATTTAATATGAAAAATAAGGACTATGCAAAAGGTGTTTAACAGAATACCATAGCTTGTGACACTAGAGGATATCTCTAGACAAGGCAACTGGCCAATGGTTGCTCCAGTAAAACCGTATACAGAATTTGCACTTATCTGAAAAGCAACACATCGAGTGCAAGACCTTGATAAACTATTATGTTACAAAAGCTTAAACTGAATTTACCCATTAAAGAAGTATAGAGCACAGCATGTTACTTTCAGGGCCAATTGACGGCCATCCAGGACAGCCTTCTCAAAAGGATCTTTAGCGTCCTGAAATATGGAAACAATTTCAGTAAATATCACATCAAACAAACAGAAACTGATAAAGAGAATCAAAGAAAAAAATTCAGATAATATAAAGGAGAAGACACCTTCAAATCAGCTTTCGCTCTTTTACGAGCAGCCAGTAGCTCCTCAAGAATCTCTGGCAATATACCCTATGAGAAACATGTATTTTAGTTACATACAATTGGCAACAGGTATGGGACAGTGATACAACCTAAATCCCATGAATCCAGACCATGAAGTTCAAAATGAACAGCAATAAAATGAAAATCACCTTTTGCAAATTTGGTTTGACAAAAATTTCACCAGAAGGAGTTTTGTTGACACCTTCTGCAGGCAAATTTAACTTACGAGCGTCCTCTGGAGTCACCTTCATATAGATCACAAAGATAAGCGCGAAAAGAAACTTCAGTTTCTTGCAACAAAGTTTCAGAGATTATGTTTGCCTGTGCTAGTAGAAGTGTTACCAAGGTGCAGTAGCATAGATTATAAGCCATCATGATGGACGGGTACAAAGATGCAAAGTCCAACGTTGCAATGGGTTTCTCATAGAATCCTGCTCTTGCCTCCAAAACCTGTTGTGGAAGAATTCAAAGTCAAGTAGAACACGACCATGTGTCACAATGGCAACTAAAATGCAAAGAGGAAATTGGAATAACCTTATGCGTGGCCACCCTATCAGGATCATATTAAGACGGAAGTTCTAATCAAAATATAATACCTTTTTTTATTGCTTTTTGTGCATAGGCAAGATAAGATAACGTAATATGGAGTGGTACACATAATACCGTATTGAAACTAGCTACCACATTACTGTTTCAAACACTTGATAACATCGCAGCAAATATCATTGCCAATAATTTTATCTATCTTTTCTAATTGTGGATCGATTGCTGTATTGATCAAATACGGGCATGCCTTAAACGATATTGGACATGAGAATCAAAGAGGAAACTTCCAAAGAGGAACCACAAATCAAGTCCGCTCGTTTGAGTTCGGTGAATAAATATGGTAGAAGCGTCAACCAGAAAAAAAACAAACAACCACACTGATAAACCTTAACTGGGTAATCTTAACCTAAGCTCACCAATAGTAAACAGGAAAACTGCAATAGCCGGTTATCATTCTACCCTATTAAATAGATCTTCATATTAAATTATTCATTGCCAGATTAGTTGTTTACTGCTGAAAAAGCACAAATGTCAGATGAAAATGTTAAAACACATGGAAGGAGGGTGAGGTTCAGAAATGGGTGTCTAACGTGAAAGCGACCACGAAGTTGGTTCAGCTGACTAAAATTTGTGTCCAACCTAAAACCCTAAAAGCCAAGTCAGGTAGGAGATTCCACAAATCGAAATTATACGTCTCCCGTAAGGATTATATAGGGGTCTGAAACATTTTAGCCTCCAATCATTCTCAAGGGTTTTCTTTCGTAGTGGAGGGTCCACCACGGAAGAAGAGAAAAAGAAAGGATAGTGGAGAGATGAAAATGAAGGAAAACAATAGAAAAAGATCAGATCTTCTCCTGGAACATTGGCACCAGCAGCCAGCCGCCGGCAGCATCCTCTTCCTCATCATCTACAATGGCAATTGACGTATAAATGGGACCAGGAGTTCAGATCGTAGGATTTTTACAGAAAGGAATCAGGGACCGATTATAGAAGAATGAAGGGTTAAGTAGGACTAATTCGAATTCTAATAAGAAAGTATTGTTAGTTTAGCCTTTCTAACGACAGCATTTATGCATAATCCTCGAATTTATAAATTTGTTGACATTTTGTTCAAAATTTTACTATACTGACAGGTCGTATCACTACGACTTGCGAACATGGTGCTATTGATCAACAAACACTACTCCAGACATCTTTCTCAGATGGTTCGAGAATTGGCATAGTTATAATCATTTCCTAATAAATTGTACAATTTTATTGAAAAAAATGACAGAATGCCATTTAATCCACAGAAAGATCGCACCTCAACATTTGAATGTCATGTACTAATGGGAATCAAGAAATATTCCGTAGCAGCAAAGAAAATGTCTATCTTAAAGAACCAGAATTTTGAGGTTCACATAGAAAGAAAAAAAGGCAGCTAAGTCTAGAGGGAGGTTGTGAGCATTACGTTCATGCCTAACTTCCATACCAAGGTTAGCACGGTTGATGATATCAGCCCAAGGGTTAATAAGGGCACGGAGCAAAAAGAACCAATAAATAATGAATTCTTCAGAACTTACAGTTGCACCCTCGAAAGTTTCTTGACCAGAGGCCTGGCCTTTAATATTTGGAATGACAAGGTGCCTCTGTTTTGCCTTTCGGAGAAGCTGAGAAAGAACCTGGAGATGGAAAAAGATGTCCAAGAAATAAGATACAAAAGCTAAATCGATTCTAAACATAACAGTACTAACGACATCACCTTTATGCTCTGGCCTCGTGAAAGTAGAAAAGAGATAGGAACTCCCGTCACTCGAGCCATTTCCACATAGTTATAGATATACATTAATTTATCGAGAAGCCTTTGGGGAAGATAAGCATCCTACATTTGAAAGATTAAGAAATTATAATTGCATCATTTTTTCTCAGCTTCATCAGCATTCAAAGAAAAAAAACTGCCGGACTCTTGAACAGATAATTCACACAAAGAATCGTACACAGACCGGCCATGGGCAAAAGGTATTCAATTTTTTTGGAAGGTATAAACTTGGAATAGAAATGCTTAATATGATTAGAGTATCCTATAAATATTTCTATTTTGAAAATTTTGGCGACCTTAGCCAAATAGGGAAACGTGAGCAATAGAATAGAAACACTTCAATTATCAGCAAACATTGATATTTCTTTTTATGTAAGTAAATTAAACAATCTAAAACTCTACTCATCAAAGTGGCCTGTCCTTTGTCTTGTAAGCAATTTTTTACTGTTTAACGAGTACTCTGCATAGAGGTTCACTATACTTAGTATTTCGTCCGAGGAATTTTATAATAGTTTGTAACCAGTGCCAAGTAAGAAATGAGCTCGGAAGACATGAGAAACAAGATAGCACACGCAATTATTAAAGTTAAATACCTTAAATGCGGGAAACAACATGATGCATTCCAAACCCATGACTTCAAGAACCTACCTGATTTCATTATGTTATCATGATAAGTATGAAATATACATCGTCATTCTGTCAAATTCAGTGAGGCTGACATAACTCCAAGAAACTGTTTGCTGCGATTGATCATAAATAATTTTGATATGGCGTTTAGCCATGATGATAGATTAACACAATCGGGTCTAGCAAAAGGGAAAAAGAGGAGAGGACTCCCCAAACCACCGAGAATATTATTATTCATCAAATCCAGAAAACGTTGGCACACCTTCAAGCAGTAAACAGCAAGTCGCCTTCTGGTTTCTGAGTTCCCATGATGAAGATCAGAAATTATGGAATGGTGCACATCCTCCTTCTGCGCTCAAGAATGACAATTTCAACTATTTAATGAATAAAGAAGAAGACTACTCCCTTTCAAACACGGGCATCAAATCATATGATGAATATCAAAGAAGAGGAGTTTAACAAACAATGATACGAAATGCAAACAGGAATGAGAGATCCAGACATTAAGGGGAAAAAAGTGGGTGCACTGATATCCATTAGTAGGATCATCATAAAAAAACCAAAACACTCAAAGTCAGACAGACCCTTGTATCATTTTTCCATGATCTTATACATAACTACAAACTAACAGAGGGGATTGAGATGATAACCGGAAGTTATTGCGCAGTTAATTGTATCCATACGACACCAAGAGGTTTGAAGGGTCCCATATAAAGGATCATAGCTAATTAAGACAATAAGAACAATGGAAGAATAAATTGAATTTTTCTGGCGAAAAACTTCAAATTATCCTCAATGACAGAGCCAACATTCTAGTATCGGTTCAGTTAACCCGAACCAAGAGAGTGAAATACTTCAGAGATCTAACTGCGATTAAACGTGCCATTAAAATTATTTCTAGCATGATCGTTCCCAAGGACGCATTGGGAAGACAGTGAACATATTTCATTGTAAAAAAATAGATGGCTATTCAGCGAACTACTTTCTTGTGTTCTGCATGGACATCTAAAAATTCCGTTCAATAAAAGTGGGAAAACCTTACTTGCTCTCCGAGAAAGTGTGCAGAAACTGAATTCAATGAGTACGAGCTAAGCTTATAATCCCGTTGCACAGCCTGTATAAGTGGTGGCAGGTCAATTAAGTAAACCAAAAACGGAAATGAAAAGAATGTAAGTTACAGGACCTGAAGCAGATCAAACTGAACTCTTCCCTCAATTGTTACTTCTTTACTTTCACGCATACCATACTGTCTGTAACAGATTGCAGATTACAAACCTTGTCACAAAAATCCAGTACGACTATATAAATATTATACAAATGAAGACATTCTACCATAACCACAATCACCATAATATCTTACAAAACAATCTAACTTCTAACTGAGCATTAAGCATTCCATTCTCAACATGTTTAAGAGAGAGATCCGTAAGAAGTAGTGGATTCGAGCGGCATAATGCTAGCTTTTTATGGGCCAAAGGATTGAAGGCCAGAGGGATCATAGCTTTTCACAGGGCACTAAGGAAAGTGGAGTGACGTAATGATAGAACATGTCCATAGTCTCTGTTGCGTAAGGATCTCACGAGACACAAAATCGGCAACATGTCTAGAACTTGAAGGAAGCCACCACATTCATTTTTTATCCAGCCCTAGGTTTTAACATTGTGAATCAAATTCCTTTTGAGACTTGTACATCAAGCCGAGGTTTCTTATATATAACAGTCTACCATTTCAAGTATTTCTAGGTATCATGCATTAAACGTCTTCTATAATATTGCATCATTGGAGACGCACTTTGTCTCATACTTGATACGCTTCCATAAAAAAGAAAATATGCATTCAACCATGCATGTGAGCATTATTATGTTTTCTCATCTTTATTTCATTTCAACTAACATTCATGTGCATGCTAGAAATGCACGGCCTGATCTGCAATTAGAGTGACTTTGATACACCGCTTATGCATTTGTGATAGCTTGACTTGTACCAAGACATCTAGGCCACAAAGAAAACCTGTCGATAATCATTGCTACAAAGAACAACACAAATAACAATATTTAACTTGTCAGAAACATGTTTAGAAAAATACCGTGATGAAAAAGTGGTATCACGGATACGAACACGACTGTTTCTGATACGGCCTAGAACAGGGAACTCTGCTATTCCAAGGACCTCAGCTCTCTGTTCAAGAAGAGATTCGAAGTCCGAACCAGGGCATTATTTGAAATGAACTAACAGGCATGCAATTCCATAGAGCAGGCAGAAAAGGACCTCGATGAGATATGGAAGGTCAAACTTGCAAATATTGTACCCAATTATTATGTCAGGGTCTATTTCACGAACAAAATCCTGCAAAATAAGCAAATTAAGGATTACTTGATGGCATACACGTTAAATAGACTAAATTTCCACAATGAACTATATTTTCTTTCTTCGAAAATGGAGAGAACTATAAAAAGCACCTCAAAGAAAATATGTTAATTCTAACATAGAAGAGCCCTCATACCTAAAAAGGGGGGTTTAAATAAACTTTCAGAGGTTCATGGAATGGCAGGCGATGCATTCATTCTGAAATCCACTTGCTACAATCACAGGGATCAATCCTCTACCTCAGCATAAATGTCTATTGATTTGGTTCAATACGATACACTCCATTAAATGAAGTTTTGTGCATAATGTCTTTATAGCTTCATTCCTAAACTTCAGTTGATTGAAAAAGGTAAATGTAGAATTCCATCATGCAGAAATAGGAAGGTAAGGAAGGCAGTTGGGGCACCCTCTATATATTTTTTTACCAGTTGGAAATGTATTATGCTACTCATGAGAACTGAAAACCAAGAACTGCAAAAGCATCCAAAGAACAATGATCCATGTAGGTAGTATCTAGATTTGATGAAATTGACAAGAACTGACACATAAGTGTAATGCAAAACGGCCTTGAAACTGAGCAGGATCTAACAAAAGGGATGAGATAATTTTTTACCCTCCAAGCAATCAACACATCTCTCTCTGTGTCAAAGGAAATTACATCAACACCGACAATTGGTGAGCATGACTTCAGCGTCATAACATTACGAACAAAAGGTTGATCTTCTCCTTGACTTGTCACCAAGTTAGCAATCTGGTTCATATACACGAAATAAGATATACAAAGGATGCCGTTTAAATGAGAGATAAAAACTACAACTGCTCACACTTTCACTGCAAAAAAAATTACTTTGCTTTAAGCCAAAGACTGACCTGAATGACTGGATCATGATTAGGCTCAGGGAAATGTCCTTTGCGACCAGCACACTCAATGTCGAAGCTTAAAATACGAAATGGAGCCAACTTGGAGAATTCACCTTCGGGAATATGACTGATCATCTCAGAATATCTGAACAAGATATCCTTAAGGAAAAAAAAATCTCAACTAAATCATCCATTTTTACAAATATACAGGCCTCTTAAGTTGGAATAAACGGTAAAAAAGGATACAGACAATCCAATTCCAATTGGCAATTGGAGATGATCTTTGATGTCTTCTTATACTTTCCGACAGGAAGTTCAATCCAATTTCCACCCACAATGTTACGATCTATCATGAACCGAAGTGCAAAAAGAACATTACTTTCATATGTAAGGAAGCTCTTGTGCCCAAGGCCTTCAATTTGTATTCCTCTTTCTAGGATGCCTGAGACCATTAAAAAAATAAAGTAAGATCCCCTCACCAGTGTGACAACGCAGTTAATTTCTGAAAGTGAAATCAGCAATGCGATCTTCCCTTAACCTCTTCTGAAAGTATTTATTTTCCATCAAATAAGAAAATGACGATGGAAATTTTCAATCTCTACAAAATATTGAACAATGCCTTTATGTAATCATGGTTGGTGATAGTCTAATAAAATAAAATGTGCCTTAGAGAAGTCCCAAAATATCAAGTTCATGAATTAACATTCATGAAACAAAAACCATAACTTCGCTTTCATGTATTTTATAAATATAGACATCTCGACATAGATTACTAGAGACCGTATAGCTCTCCAATCGTCAGCTGAAAGTTAAACAAGAGATGGAAAACAGTTCGACTTATAGCTTGGTCTCTTGAGAAGGATATTAGGGACGATATCAATAGAGTGAAAAATAGGAGGAATGTCACACCCACACCAGTTATTCCATTGTCACTGTTCTCGATCGTCAAATAACTCAGTTCAAGGAAAATGTTTGACAAGTGGATTAGGGACACGATATTTTCAGGACAAAGGAGACATTTCACAACACTTTTTGATGTTGGATGACGTCTGAAAGACTAAAGTAAAAAGGGTAGCTGACTTCAAATGATTTTGCCTCAAAGGATTTTTTTTTTAAAGTAAATAATAAAACAACAAATTGACATAGGAAGCTTTATGCATGATTTACCCCGACAAGTAGCGACCATTGTTGGCAAAGTGACTATGATCTTAAGGAATGGCTGCGATTTCTGCTGCTGATAGTACATAATGCTTTTCCTATGCACCATTTCTATCCGTTTGATAAACTTAGGCACATTACTGTTCCTGTTTGCTTCTCTCATTCTTGCCTATTGCAAACCATCACCAAAAACGAAAATCAGGTCAAAATAATTAATACAATTATATGAGACATAATACAGTTCATCAGACGAAAATTGATAGAAAGAGAAGTCGAATTTCACCTCAAGTGTTTGGTGGAAGCAGGATATATCATCAGGGCCCATTCCCTGAGGACAACTTATGTAGAAGTATGGTTCAAAACCATGAACAAGGCAGCATACACTGTGCCCTAACAGATACAAAATCAAACGCTTTCTCCATTCAGACGCTAAACAGAGGAAGGGAGAAAGCAAGCTACAGTTACAAAACAAGAAGAGCATCCGACCTTCCTTAGTCACGCCAAAAATTCTGATAATCGCAGCTGGACCAGAGGAATTAGGCAGCAATTCCTTGTGGCTTTCCCCGATAATGTAGTCGATATCTAACTGCTGGAAGACTGTAGGTCGCGGGTAAAGATGAAGAAACTGTGAGTTTCTATTTGACTAGAACAGAAAGAAAACACATTAACCAAGAAACTGAGCGACTTACCAACACTCTGGGAAAAGGAGAGGTAGGGCTTAGAGAGGGGAGGCCGCTTCCACTTAGCAAGACGGGAGGAGAGCATCTCGTGCTGGAGGAGGAGGAGCGCCTCCTCCTCCTCCTCGTACTTGAGCAGGGTTTCCTCCAAGAACACGTCTTCATCCATCATCTCGTCCTCCACGCCAATGTTCCTCTGCTGTGGATTATCGTGGCCATTGGCACCCGTACTAGGCTGAAATCTCTTGGAGCTATTGGGCGTCGGAGACGGGGCAGCGCCCCGCCTCTTGCCACCGCCGCTGGCTGCGCCACTCATCAGCGGTCCCCTTCCGTAGAGCAGCGAAACGGGAGATGGAAGGTCGTAACAAGAGAGGCGGTGTAGATTTGGAAGAAGGGAGAGGGCAAAAATGGCGCGAGGCGAGGCGAGCATCTCCCGCCACCACGAGGGATCGCTGTTCCAGCACACGCACGTGATCGGCACGCCCCTCGGAAGCTGACTTCTTTCTTTCTACTTCGTCTCACGTTCTGAAAGTCTGCGTCATCAACGGTCCTGAAGCAACCCGCCCAGAAATTTTCAAACTCGAAAAGGTCAAAGCAATAAGTCAAATGAAAAGAACCATCGATCGAGAGCTCCCTTCACCTTCTTCCTATTCGGGACTCTGCTCTCCTTACACCTGCACTGCTGACTGCGAATCTGAAGCCATGGGTATCTGAATCAGCAAATGCCGACATCCCAATACTCCCCTGGACAGGCCCGTCGTATCCCGATCCCTTTGCATCGGGAGCTCTGTCCACCCCCCGCGCGGCCTACAGAGTTTGTCCTCTACATCCCGTTCTTCGTGCTCTTCCTCCTCTTGTGCGATTTCCGGTGCATTATCCTCCTGCGTCTCGTCTACTTCTTCGTCCTTGTTTGGAGATGCTTCTCACATCGTCGTACAACATCCCAGCAACGGCAAGCAGATACCGTCAGAACGAAAGGCAGCCGAATTCTCCGCCCAAGGTTCCCCAACCGGGTCTCAGCGGCCAAAACGAGGACGATCTAATTCGCCGGGGCTCGAGCGGCGGAAGAGTACCAGAAGCAGCACCGAGCAGGGTTCCGTCTTTCCTTCCCGCAGCCAGAGGCAGCCTTCACCACGCAGTTCCGCCAGGGTCAAGCAGACAAAGGAAGCCAGGAAATCGATTTCTCCTTCCTGTGCCCTCAGACTTGCCGGCATTGAAATCCCTAGACGTGAGCTTGCATCGAAGCACCTCGATCTCAGGCCTCGCCCGTTGACGGCCAGCGGCAAGGAAAGGCTCCGGCGATCCGGTCCCCTCGCTCCGGCTATCCATCGCCGGCGCCTGAAGAGAAGTGAAACCAGCGTCGATCCAATTCCAGATCCGGAGGATCAAGAGGAACGCCCAAAGATGTTTCGAAGCCTTGAGAATGCATCCGACCTCAGGGACGACGTGAATAACCCTCTCATACCCTTGGATTGCTTAATTTTCCTCTGAAGACATCTGTGTGTCGTGCATCGTAGACACGCTCCCCTTCTCGACGATCCTTCTTCCTGGAGAGCGCTGGTCCTTGCTGATCCAGAGGATCGATGTCTGTGCTTTACTGTGTTTCATACTTCACCTCGTTTTCTCAATTTCCTGTGTGAACCAGAAAGACCATGGCGCCACGCCTGCGCTCTGATCGTGGCGTCAGGAGTATGTGTGTGTGTTTGAGAGAGAGAGCGAGAGAGTATTAATGGGGCGGGCCTTACCTGGATTGGCCCATTGGATATCTCAGAAGGTGATTTGGAGTCCGCTAATATTGGGAGAGAGAGAAATATATGTCCATATATTTTGGGCGGGGCCTGTTTCCTGGACTAGCCCATTGGATCCATTTGGTGATTTGGAGTCGGATAATATTGGGCCGGGCTCCAGGATAACCATGGTCGGATCAGATCGTGTGGAACAGAGATGATCGGACGGTTAATATTTCCCTATCATGGTGGAAGGTTGTGGTGAATAAACGGTCAAGATTCCTTTTCGGGTCATTGGCGTCGGGGGGGGGGGTGGGGAGGCGGGGGGAGGAGGCGCAAAGGCCGTATTTTCAGTGTGGGAGTCGCGAACTGGGAATTTCGTTCGGGCGTGGCGGGGGAAGATGGGAGGGGGCCATGGCGCCGGCTCGACCTACAAGGGGGTGACGATCCACCATCCGAAGCGATGGCACACCGTCACCGGGAAGGGCTTGTGCGCCGTCATGTGGTTCGTTGCTGGATTCCCATCGGAATGTCCTCTGCATAGAGGATTCACGCTTCCTTGTCCTCATATTTTCTCCTCGTCCTCCAGGGCTGCCCATCTGTTCGTTTGATCGTACATCGTGTTTTGCTGATACATTCAATCGTCTGATCTAAGCACTTGCCGTCCAGTTGTTAGGACATCAATTTTTAATGCCTACGAGGAAACCCTAGTCTGATTTTTTTTATCGCACCATTGGGGTCACGATTAGCTCCCGAGGGTTTCCAATTGTTGAATGGTAATGCGCTCAGGGTGAGGATGGTGAAGCCGTTTCGGCGAACCCTTTCTATGGGACGTAAAATGTGAATGAGGGGATCGCACCGGGAGGAAGGCTTATTTCTTCTGACTTTGAGCGCTGGAAAATTAAGAAATCTGCCCCTTTTTTTTCTTTATGAACTGGAACGTAGGCGGATCCTTTTGCAAAGTTTTAAACGAGATATTTGTCACATGCATGAGCGGAAGACATAGAACTGATATTTCTGAAGGGAGGTGAGGAAGGCGGAAAAAATAGGCCAAATTATTGATCCAACCACTGGCATCTCTTGAATAATAGAACTCAATGTAATATATCAGTAAAAAAATAGTTAAACGAATGGCTATCAGCTTTATGTTAGGGATATAAAAGTGGCTGAAAAAATTCCCTGTTTTCTGTACGGGTGAATGTTCATCCATCCAATGATTAGAATGCTGCATTGTATTTAGCAATCATGCCATAATTCCATTTTTCCCATGAATAATCTAAAATAGGAGTCTTCTAAACTGAATCCTTTTTGAAGTTGCATCAATATTCACTTGCCTACCTTTCCTGGTGTAAATAAATTATGTCTATCTTTTGTTCGTCATTCGGGAGTTTTGTTTGAATGTGTTTCTAGAAAAAGTGTGTTCTTAAACATAAATGATTAAGTGTAAACAATCTTGATCAGCAGTTTATTGACTTCTCTAGCATTCTTTGCTAGTGCAGGTTTTGGATCTTTTACAGAGCTAAACAAGATGCCCCTGTAGTTTTGGTAATTTCTTTTCCAAAACTGAAAATCTCTTTTGTATGTAGAACATTACTTTGCATCTGAACACTTCTTGCAGGGTTGGCGTCATCCTTGGGAAGGGCATGAAGCCCACTCTCATGGCCATGAGAATGAACACGAGGTACAGATTTGGCCCAAAATTTTATATGGTTTAATCATACGCGGAGACCACACTAGAATAGATCATGTTTTATGCATTATTTGGTGATTAAAATGAATACTCGTCAGGTTGTTGCATTTATGTAACTTAAAAGAGGAAGGCATTCCCGCACTATGTTTGGCTGAAAATATTGGTGGACATTTTCACCATAAAGTTTAAAAGACAACCTGGATTTTTATAAGTTACGGGAAGTAGATATTGGTGCTACTGTAGAAGCCTCTTGACACCTGTTTAGAGAGCTCTTGAGATGCCTTTGCCTGTTAAAATCCTTTTAGCTGGTTTGGCTCTTGGACCAACGATAGCTTCTCTTTTATTGTTTTGAATCTCCTTTGTGAGTTGGTGACTGTTATCTTGAAGGGCCAGATCACACTATCTTAGGTACATTGTCGTTAGTGTTTTGAACCCTGGACCTTGGGGTCTGTGTAGGGTATTGAGTATAATTTTCTTCTTATTGAGACATGTTTTCAGAGATTGGAACTACCCAAAATCGATTAGAAGAACATAACATTTTTTTGATACAGAATACAGTTCACTTGATATATCAAGCCCTTCTGGTATGATCAACACCATCTGGGTGTAGTGTCACGGTTTTGATGTAATCTTGGGTTTTCTGGAGTTAATTTTCTCACACATGTACATTTATTTTCATAATTGAATCTATTGGAATATCATAACATCTTTTTGAAAACATATCCAGATGTATAGGATCCGGATTGATTGTGAAACTACCCAAAATCGATTAGAAGAACATAACATTTTTTTGATACAGAATACAGTTCACTTGATATATCAAGCCCTTCTGGTATGATCAACACCATCTGGGTGTAGTGTCACGGTTTTGATGTAATCTTGGGTTTTCTGGAGTTAATTTTCTCACACATGTACATTTATTTTCATAATTGAATCTATTGGAATATCATAACATCTTTTTGAAAACATATCCAGATGTATAGGATCCGGATTGATTGTGAAACTACCCAAAATCGATTAGAAGAACATAACATTTTTTTGATACAGAATACAGTTCACTTGATATATCAAGCCCTTCTGGTATGATCAACACCATCTGGGTGTAGTGTCACGGTTTTGATGTAATCTTGGGTTTTCTGGAGTTAATTTTCTCACACATGTACATTTATTTTCATAATTGAATCTATTGGAATATCATAACATCTTTTTGAAAACATATCCAGATGTATAGGATCCGGATTGATTGTGAAACTACCCAAAATCGATTAGAAGAACATAACATTTTTTTGATACAGAACACAGTTCACTTGATATATCAAGCCCTTCTGGTATGATCAACACCATCTGGTTGTCACGGTTTTGATGTAATCTTGGGTTTTCTGGAGTTAATTTTCTCACACATGTACATTTATTTTCATAATTGAATCTATTGGAATATCATAACATCTTTTTGAAAACATATCCAGATGTATAGGATCCGGATTGATTGTGAAACTACCCAAAATCGATTAGAAGAACATAACATTTTTTTGATACAGAACACAGTTCACTTGATATATCAAGCCCTTCTGGTATGATCAACACCATCTGGTTGTCACGGTTTTGATGTAATCTTGGGTTTTCTGGAGTTAATTTTCTCACACATGTACATTTATTTTCATAATTGAATCTATTGGAATATCATAACATCTTTTTGAAAACATATCCAGATGTATAGGATCCGGATTGATTGTGAAAACGACAGTTGGAATTGCTGTTTCTCTGTTGTTTTTCTGGAATGGTGGCGGGAGGGAGTGGGGAACAACCCATCATTGGGAGAACACAACAAGTTTACAGTTTCCAGGACTGGCATTATTTCTGTTTTTTAACGTAGTCGAAATTTTGTAAGAAGTAACAAAGTTCCTTTTTTTATGCTTTCAGGCTACCCACTAAGGCAGAGTCAATGCTGAGGTCATCCTTGTTGCGATTTCATGTATGAAACCCAGGCTGGTAATAAAACCGTGTTGAAATCCAGAGACAGCTGATCTGGTGCAACCGTTGCATATTTGAACGGCCATCTCTCTCTCTCTCTCTCTCTCTCTCTCTCTAGTTTGGATGTGTTTGTCTTGTAAGATCTGTCTTTTTCTATTTTTGGAATTATCTCTGTCGTGTTCCAGACTCCCCTCTATCTTATCTTACCTTACCCTCGTGAAAGAAGATCTGAGCAAACACCCAATGGAATTTATTTACTAATAATTTAAAATAGGAAAAAGGTCCCTTTCGAGTACGATTCTGTGACGAAGGAAGGATACTTTCGCAAATACTTATATGTAAGGGTCATAAGGAGTTTTGAGGAAAAATATTTAGATTTCCTAAGAACAGTACCGTGACGCCCCCCCGAAACCCGCGAGCAGGGCAAGAACAGCCGAAGAAAGATATCATCTTCTTCGCTGAATTCTAGGGAGAATTGGTGCAGACAGTGGAAGATGAAGATGGTGTGGAAGAAGAGGGAGAGGGAAGACGGGAGGAAGAAGCGCAGCCGCGCTACGGCCGCCGATCTCGACCTCCCTTTCGATGCTTCGGAGGAGGAGACCGCGGCTGCGAAGGAAGAAGAGAAGAAGGGTTTCAATAACGTCGGAGCCCTAGATTTGGACTCCCGGTCCTCCGACCCTGGGCAGCTCGCTGAGTCCTTCCGGTCCCAAGGAAATCAACTCGCCGAGGTTGATTTATTTGCTCTTTGGCTGTCGATTCTTCTCTAGCGGCGCGGTTTCTCGCGTGGAAGATGATCTCAATGCCGCGAAAGAAATTTTTATCTCCCTTTTTTCTTCCTCCTCCCCTGTGCGATGAAGGAGGGGAAGTACCGCGAGGCACTGGGGAAGTGGGAGGCTGCACTGATGCTAACGCCCGACAAAGCTGTCCTCCACGAACAGAAGGCACAGGTGCTGCTCGAGCTGGGAGATGCCTGGAACGCACTGAAAGCGGCGAGTCGTGAGTTCCCTCTGTTCATTTCTCCTCCTCAGTTCCGAGTTCTTGCTTCCTCCATTTCTGTTCATGAGAGCATGCATGATTTCTCTTGCTATATTTGTTCTTTGGGGGCAATTTGTGTTCCCCTCTTGCCCATTTATTGGGTATGGATTTACGTGAATAATTGTTGGTAGGATTTGCCAGATGATCGTATCTGTTCAGTATATTCGTAAATCTGTGATCAAAACTGAGCAGGATACATGGTTTCGCGCTCGAATCGGGCCATCTGCCTGGAATTTTTCCATGGTTGCGGTGGTGTAAGAGGATTTCAATCATCCTACAGCGTTTGATCTCTTTCTGCGCGCCATCTCTCTTCTTGGTCTCCACTGCTAGTACAGAATAGGACTGGTATCACACAAGAAAGATGTGAGCAGTAAGTAGTCATTTCTCTGCTGTTTGAGGCTGTTCGGGTGACTGAACCTCATCTGTGCAGGTTTTCTACGTAAGAAAGACGGAAAAGCTGTCATTTTTCGAGTAAGATTGTTGATTTTCTTGCGACCAAGAAATTACTTTTTTGTTTTTCCTTGATTTGCCCTCTTCAATTTCTTCCTCCTCTCGTACCCGTTTGGCCGCATTTCATAGAATAGATTTCTTGCAATAGTTGCCATGTGAAGGGCTTTGTCGTCATGCCCCCACGTTGACATGATAACAAATTGGACCTGACAATGATTACAGGTGGCCTTTATATTCTGTGCGGGTTCTATTGCTTTAATATCAATCTAGGTTTTCCATTCACAATGATTCATTGCTCTGCAGGTGCTACTGAATTGGAACCTTCATGGCCTGAGGTTTGTGATATTCTCTCTCATATCAAATATGTGTTCTTGGATGAGATGGACTACAGTTCAAGCTAAAGAATTACCATCCCCTTCCGGTTTCCCATGTGTCATTTGGATGCTTTGCTTAGTGATTGTATTATTCAGAGTAAGAGGTAGATTGCGGAGGGCAGAGAGAGAGAGAGAGAGAGAGGTGGGCTCTGGGTTTCCAAACTAGACTTCATCAAATCCCCACCTTTGTTTGCCTGAAAGGGTCTATTTTTCTTTGTGGACTTGATTTTGAGCTGAAGCCCATAAAAAGCTGGGCAAGGAGAGACAGAGAAAGAAAGAGAGAGAGAGAGAGAGAGAGAGAGAGAGAGAGAGAGGTGGGCTCTGGGGTTCCAAACTAGACCTCATAAAATCTCCAACTTTGTTTGCCTGAAAGGGTCTATTTTTCTTTCTGGACTTGATTCTGAGCTGAAGCCCATAAAAAGCTGAGCTGATGAGTTCATTTCTTTAAGCACGTCAAGTTTACTCTCTGTTAAAATATAATATATGCACTTTTTAGGTCAACGATTACATCGTTTTTTTCTACTTTCTTTGTTGGATGCTTTCACATGTCTGATGTTGACACATTACTTGCACCTTGTCTTCTTCATCTGATCTCCTCTACCAGTCATGGACGACGCTTGCTAGAGCGCAGCTAAACTTTGGAGAACCTGAGGCTTCCATTCAGAGCTTTGACAAAGCATTAGCTCTCAAGGTAAGCTGAAGAACAACGCAGAAGACATGACATGTTGGAAACATTGGTTGAAACATAATACAACACTCGTTCTAGACATCATCTTCAGTGCCACTGACTGGCCTGACCACTTGTCCTTTCTAGTTTGGGTTCCAAAGTCTATCTTAGAACGGAAAATAAGACCTTGTCCATTTCTTACTAGAAGCTCAGACCATGCATATGAGAGTATCCTATGATCACTTCCATGCCAATCTGTTTTATTCGTGTTTATAAAGGGTCTGGGCTCGGCTCTACTAGGGTTTGAGGCGGTGGTGGGTTCGCAGGCTTACTGATCTTCATGCTTTGCTCTTGGTTGCTGCCAGCCCGGCTGTCAAGATATTGAGTCAGATCGGGAGATCGCATCAAGGCTGGTGAAGAGAAGGAAACAACTGCGGTTGTCAGGTTCAACTATGTCCGACGGCCGCTTTGTGGTGAAGGACAGAGATGGGGATGTTAAGGATGCGGGAATTCATTAATTAAAGGTGTGATCCATAAGGGTCGTCTGCAATGTAAAAAATAGCAGCTTTGGGAGTAATACTTGTAAGAATTTTCTCCTTGTGTATATTATTCAGTCATACTTAGGCCCCATGTCCAGAGATTTAAAGGAACATGGCCCTCTCTCTCTCTCTCTCTCTCTCTCTCTCTCATTCACCCTCCTGAGAAAACTTGTCTCGGGGTCCCACCCATGCCCGCTGGGGAAGACAAGATTCAGTGCCCCAGCTAAGTCAGGAAAACGAAGTAAATCAATAAACATAAAAGGCTTGTTTGAAAGTTGCACCTAGTCAAGAACATAGAAACTATGCAGCTAATTCATCAGCCCAATATGTGATCATCAACATAATTATATGAATTCCATAATGCGAGATCAAAGCAAGGTAAGCCAGATTAATGATTCAGGAGCAAGTATCAAATAAAGGTAATGCCAAGTTGTGTAAAATTTCATGCGCATAGATGGGGATCTGAGCTGAATAGCCCCTGTGATATGGAGCAAGCAACAGTTCAACGAAAGAAAACACTAAACACATAGGTTACGCATGCAATCAGCCAAATTCAGAACGAATCAAAAACTCTAAGTGGACAAAAGTTGATGGCTACAACAACTCAGAAACTGCAGATCAGGATCTGAGGTCAGCAGGGTACAAGGTTTGCTCCCAATGGGAAGGAGAGGGGGGAAAAAAATATACTGACATTGAATACAATTCCTCGCACTCTTTTCTGTGAATTTTCCAATAGAGTGCCTAAATCGCCTTGTTGAAGTGTTCTATACCCCCTCTTCGTGTTTTGATGGAACAAGAAATAAAAGAGGCAGGAAAAATGCAGCTGCTTTGGCTACATAACTAGAGCTACAATTGGACAGGAGAGGCAATGTGAGCCTTACCATGCAGGGAGGAACCTCAGTTGAGCAGGAGAACAATACATGGTTGGATCACCCTACCTGCCTTCCCTCCCTGCTGCTAATTTCTCCACTTTCTCGGCAGCAGAGAGCAATAGATCCATGGGTCTGTTCGACCCATTGCTCAGATTTTCATCACTCTGGGCATGCTGCTGGAGAACCCAATGCTCATACTTTCTCATCCCCTGCTTAGCCCTCAGTACGTTGCATGGGACACAGAACCATTTGCCCTTTGGAACTGAAGTGAGAGGGGGCTTCATACAGTATATATGGTAACCTTCGTCACAGCCATCACACATCACAATCAAGTCGTCGTCCTTATCTGTCAGGCAACCCCTGCAGAGGCAAGAAGGGCAATACCAACCTCCGTGTTTGTGGTGCTGGTACGCCACCTGGTGGCTCTTTAGACACCGGATGTGGTAGTACTTGTAAATGCAGAGACTGTGATCACAAACGATGAATCTCTTGTCATCTTCCTCGCATTTTCCACAGAGTTTACACAAACGCTCCCTTGCTGTCCTCGCTGGCTCTGGCGACCCATCAGAATCCATACTAGAAATTGAACTTTCTCGAGAGTCATTGTGGGTGGCATCTCCTTCATCGTCCTCGGTTGGTTCTGCAAGCATCCCTGAAGCTTTAAGCTTGCCACATACTACACAATCTTGATGGGGTCTACCTTCATGGGTATGGGTCATCGTGAGCTCAGCTGATAATACTCTTTCATTCTTTGTGCAGCCTGGGCAATACCAGTTCCGTACTGGGATCTCCTGGACAGCAGGCTTGAGGCATGAGAAATGGTACACAGCTAAACATCCATCACAAACGAGGCTGCACTTGCCATCAGCTTCAGTGCCACACTCCTTGCAATTAGAGACTTTATATGGGCAGGAGGCCTCCGTCTGCTCAAGCTTTGTGGAGCGATCAGATTCGCAAGGAAATTGTGTGGTCGTATGTGAGTCCATGGAATTCTTCTCTTCAGTACCAAGCCCACGGAGTTTCTGCAAAAGAAGCTCACATTCAACAGACTAGACCAAGACTTGTAGATCATTTCAAGAATGGCTATGATTCAAAAGTAGTGTTTCTGTGTGAGCTGATCACTCCCATAGTGAAACACTGTTTCTTGTTTCTAGAATACACCTAATGTTTTCGATTCTGTATCTCAGTTGGTCAGGGACCATCATGCACCGAAGAGGGTAGAGAGAAATTCCCTTCCTATCCCCCTCCACAAAACAACAGTGAGCATGACTTGCCTGATACTCACTAACGCCTGCTTCCAAGTGATTTCCCATCTGCACATTTTTTAAACTAACAGCATTAGTAGGTGTACAGGAAATTTAAATAATAATGCTAACAAGAATGAGGAGGCAGAACTAAAACCCTAAACAACCGGGCGTAACTGCACTAAACTGACATCCGCCATAAAAGCAATATCAGCATCTTCAACGAGAATAGCAAATTGCTTTAATCAGACACATATCCATAAGAAAATATTGATTCTCTGATGTCAACGCACTGGGCAAGCAACGTGATATTACTTGGAAAGTGCATCATTCTTACCTGCCTCTGACAAGAAGCTTGGGTGATGTTTGATAGGCTGGTGGAAAGAAGACTCAATTCTTGCCCAATCTTGCGGATTCTTTCCCATATCTGTGTAGCATTATAGGCATCAGGAGTCCATTACGTCAAGTAGAGAGGAACGTTTAGTTCAGCAAATTTCAGAAGAGAAAAGGCATGACTCACCGGCTAAAATATTACAAAAATCAAATTTTATGTCAAAATAAATGCAATAACATTTCAGAAATGCTTCATGAATGATGAGAATGATATTTTTCTGTTATAACAGTGACCGGCGGATCAACAACCCGATCAAAACCTTGCTCACCTCATACAGGGTAGTGCCCGACTTCAAGTAAAAAACATTTTGTGAATGCAATATAGAGCCTGTAAAATAAAATAGGGAATATTGGAAACGGACATGGGAAATGTCTAAAGGATTTCGTCAGCATCCAACTCCAGTGCGTCAGATTAATTATCATCATATAGCCACAACCTTGATGTCTAGCTTCCCAACTGGTAGACGGGTCCTTTTCCCCCAGATCAATGAAGAAGGAAGAAGTCAGCTCCGAAGTCGTGATAATAAATCAGAATATTTTAACCGCACTTGACTACCTCCCACTTATCGGTGTTATGAACGTTGTGTTGAGGATTAGATCCCAACGAGAAATGATCCGCTCTAGCTCTCCCTGTCACAAATCTCTGTTTTACAGTTCAAACACAACGGCAGTAACTTCATCTTCGAATGGCTTTGACAATTATTCTAAAAAGTCGCCAGATCCAAACAAATAAAATGATTAAACCCAATAAATGAAATACTTCCTATTTTTAAGTCACAAGATTAAAAAGGTAGTTATCATTACCCAACATAGACTGACCCCTTCGCATAAAAGAAGCGCTCAAAAAAGAAGTTTCCTAACAAACAATAAACACATATTGGCAACAAATGAAGAAATCACAAACGTTATAACTTACCCAGATGAAGAAAGTACAGTTAAAACTATGGGATGCAAAAATTTACAATGGAAAAAACACAAACAGGTGGTGAGTATTGTATGTGAATGACTGCTGTAGATTTTTCCGTCTCTTTCTAAATTCCAACACAAGATATTAAAGCGCAACTCAACTACGGGCAGCATCATGTAGGCCCCTCAATCTGTCTTTTAAAGGAAGACATGAAACTAAAAAGATCAATACCCGCTGAAGATCTTGGTGAAGAAAGCCAACGGACAGTCCATACGCCCTGCTCTTCATCCTGGAGCTGATCACATTGAAATCAAGGATGCTATCTGCTTTGATGCCTGGAAGCTTTCCCAACAGCAAATCACATAGCAAGGCAAACTTCTCCGATACCAAAATCTCAATTAGAACATTCTGGCAACTCTTTGAGACGGCACGATCCTCCATTTGATCACTGTTATCTCTATGAAGTTCATTGGAAGTGGCTTCCTTACGTTTCAGTGTAGAAATCTGCAAACTCTCTGCTCTTTTTGCTTCATCGCAGAAGTTTCCATTGCCCATGTGAATCAACTGGATATCAAAGGTATGAATTAGACAATTTTCTGGAGGGGGAGAAAAATGATTTGTGATATGCCATACCTCAGCTTGTGTA
Source organism: Spirodela intermedia (assembly GCA_902729315.2). Lineage (NCBI taxonomy): Eukaryota > Viridiplantae > Streptophyta > Magnoliopsida > Alismatales > Araceae > Spirodela > Spirodela intermedia. The sequence continues at coordinate 7,582,723 of LR746268.1, read as the reverse complement.
CAATTCGAAGTTTTGTTCATGAAACTAGCATTACCAGTTAGAAGTGCTTTCTGGATGCAACTTGCAACAACATCATCATTAACATCTTGTGATGACAACATTTGCTCCAATATTGTTTTCCAATGATACTGGATTCTGGAACGTGCTCCAATCTCATGGATACCATTACATGTTGTGGATCCACGTTGTTCCTCAGCTTTCTATGGATACAGTAGAAAGTTGATTATTAGTCAAAAACTATTAAGGTACCCTCTCAGGCATTACTATACCCAAGTCTCATAGGTAATGATGAATAGTGTTACACTGAATTCATTTTCATCAGCCATAGAAACGCATACAAGAAAAACCCTTTGCAAGATCTGGGCAAATAATGTTTCGATTGCTTACAAATGTTTAGTTTATTCAAATTTCATACCCACGCAGGCTTTCAACTCCATCACCTTATCAAAAAACGTGCAACTCGTGCTTGGGTTTCTCAATTCATAATTCCACCATTTGGTTAAATTTTGCAAACATATGCTGATGATATCATTCGCAGACATGAAAAAAGAATGTGGCACAAAAAGAGGGAACTTCTCATATGTTGTCCTTGGACAGCCGGCCATTAGAGTCACAGACAGACTTGATTAAGTGGTTCAAATAGCCATGATTAAGAAGTGGTCAGGCTTTAGGATTTCCCAATTTCCTAGTCATCTTCGGATTCCAACTTAATCACGTAATACACGTGACCTTGAAACTAAGGCTACACCTTGATATTTTCCACTCAGTTCCATTAAACCAGAATTTTCAGCATACCTTTAACATCTTTAGGTGACATCAGTGGACCAAGCATGCATTTACTGGAATGAGGATTCGAAAGGTTCAACAAATGGTGTTCCTCCAATTTTTTTGAAGCATGACGTGAATCGAGGTAATTTACTATCCTATTCTGCTCACAAACTTGCATAAATAAAAAAAATATTGGGCAGCTTCCAAGAAAACGTACTATTTCCCTACCTCTGAAGGGAGTGGAGGAAATCTTGTAAGTCACATGCACAAGGGGACCTCTAGGACAGTTTTTCTATTTGGCAGACGCCTGATTCTTTCTATCCATGCATCGTGAGTTTGAGCGTCCATGTTATGAATGCAGAGAGTGACCAGCTAAGTGATATGTTTAATAGTTCTGTAGGTGTCTATTAGTTATTCATTTATTTTAAACACTATTTTTGTACGGGAGGGCAACAACGGTTTTGGAAGCAAGACATACCCTGGTTATTTTTTTCGTCATAGATCTCGGTAGGAAAACGTACATGACAAAAAAAGGAAGAGAACAAAGGAACACGTTGCCACGCTTTCTTCTAAAATATTATTTTTCTAGACACATAGTTCCTTGGAGTTAAAAACTTTAACGGAAAATTGATTTTTTTATGTCAACAAAGATATGGTTTCTGGCTTCCAAATATTATATAAATTATTATAAAAGTTATCTTTGCATGAAATATATTGTCATCAATGCCCAGAAAATGTTCCCCAAATACAATGTATTATAAGAACATGATCTTATTCAAAAAATAATGTTAAAGTGCTAATGAGAGAAGTGAAATACACCATCCGATTTGCTGTCTCATCTACTGTATTTAGTATATTTCGTCGTAAAATGAAATCTAGAACGAAATTGCATGAGATCCATAGTTTTGATCACAAATGATTCACAAAATTTTAAAATTTCTGAACCCTACAGGCAGGTTTTGTCATCTACGACCTCAGCCATATGATCCAGTTGGATGGAGGCATCAAACAAGAAAGTGACAGTATCAGCCCAAAAGTAGACTGCCCAGAAACATTTGAGCACGCTTGGTGTGGCCCTGAATGGGTCTAAACCAGCTGAGACTATGATAAAACAAGATCATGGTCAGATGAAGCCGGCATGGACAACCCAAAAGTAAGAATTCGTCATTTTTTGGATTGTTTATTATACTGAAGTGAACGTCCTATAAATAGGAACATATAAAAGAACTAAACCTTAAATATTCCAATAACAAAACGGAATGTTCGAAGGCAACAGGTCAGTTTAATAACTTCCACCAATTTTCAGTATCAAGTGCATATCGGAAACTGGAATTTTTTTATGTTAAAAACTGATAGTTCTACATCAGTACTCAAAGCTGAATATATGACTAACAGAAGAAACTATAACAAGGGATAATTCTACAGGCAGACTCAACTCATGTCCCTGTCTACATAATTATAGCCAGCTTTAGAGGAATCAGCTTAGTTGGATAAAGATCTTCATTCGTAGAACTATCAAGGCAATAACTAAAGATTTTCTCGAACCCAACATGGCGTCGGTTGTTATATTAAGCAACGAAATTCGCCCATGAGATCAAGTAAATACGTCGGAAAAATTCGAGTTACATCTCAACGGACGGAGCAATGTAGACTATCAACATCTAAGAATTTTTGCCCCAGGAGAGAGATACACGTGTTTAATGAGACACACACCTGGTCACCAGAGGAAACGCTAGGATCTCGATCACTCAAAAATTCTGCCGAACTGCGCTTCCTCCTTTTATACGTAATGATGCCATCGGAGAGCGTAAAACTTGTCATCCTACCGCTACTGCCGTGGTCGCCATCCCTCTCCTCGTCCGACATTTACCCAGGCACAATTCCCCAAGTCTCCTAAAGAACTAGGGTTTCGTAGAGGCCGGTACCATCGATCTCCCGCAAGCCAGAGAACTAAAGCCAATCGAGGCGCATCTGATGAAACAAACAGAGAACCTGAGCAAAAAGAGAGAATCTAATGAAACCCCCGCCTCGGAAGACGCGGCGAGGGAGGAGAACAAAAAACGATTCTTACCCAATGAAAGAAAAGAGGAGATCCGCCACGCGAAAGGGGAAAAATGCGACACCGGTAGCTTGGGGGGAAGAAATATCGCAAAGAACCCTAGACGACGCCTCCGCAGCCGACCTCTCACTCGCCTCCCGGGTGCTTCCCCCACCTACTCTTGGACAACGGGGGAGGATTTTGAATTCAGGAGGGAGCTCTTCGCCGGATGGCAAGGAAGGCCCTCAGAAGGAAGTGAGAGATATGCCCTCTGGACGACAACATATTCCCTTTAAGCCCTGATCAATAATTTATTTTATTATAAAACCTTAACTAATATTTATTTTTTTTATACCCAAATATCCCACACAAACCAGCTAAGAACCATCGAAGACGAGCACCCGCGTGGCCTCTCTGAAAATTTAAACAAGCACAGGGGTTCCTTTTCAATATTTGTATCTGTTAACGGCCACAATAGTGTCGTCACTCTTCCGCGTGTCATCGGAAGGTTAAGATTGGTTTCAGGCACTCGAAAAGTTATTTCCAGCCGTTCGATCAGCGCCGTCCGAGAGAGAGAGAGAGAGAGCTGCGAACGGATCGTGACGTCATTGCTAAACGTCTCTCGGAGGTTCCGCGGGGAGACCTCTATAAAATCCAAATCGCCCTCATAAAGAGGCCGTTGCTGCTGCTGCTTCGTTTCTGCTACCGATCCCATCCGTGGAGGGCGTGAGGCGCCGGCAGCGTCGTCTCCGGCAACGTTTTCGCGGTGTGGCTTCTCTTATTTCCCTGGCGGTCTGGCGGTCTGGCGGTCTGGCGGTCTGGCGGCTCTCCGTTCCCGTTGAATCTCAGCAGTTTAGAAATTTTCCGTAGAATTTGTCATATTTTCAGCATCAGATTGATTCTTCGCGCCGTCACTGTTGCAAAATCAATGAGTCAATTGGTTGATGACCAGTCTGTTGGTCTAAGATAATTTATTTATCGTATTATTTCTTCGATCTCTCTACATAGAATGTAATGCTCCTCAATGAGTGACTATTCTTCTACGGTTACTCCCATTTATATATTATACGGTAGAAGTAGCGTGTTACAACCAGCATTGATAGCATGGTCCTCGGAATGAATCTTGTCCAGCCAAATTTTGACTTTGAAATCCCTCACCTAGAAGTGCGAACTGCTCTCTTTTATAGCCGCGTGATCCGCTCATACTCACCCATGTTACACTATCTCTTAGATTGCAGTACGCGTGCCCCGAGCTTCATAGTAGGTTAAATTATTTTTTTATCTTTTTTTTTTAAGGATATGCTTATATTATTTGGCTATTTAGGTCTAGCTCCCCAGAAACTTGTTGAATTGTTGATAAGACTTGAGTTTTCAGTTGAATTATAAATACTTTACTTTTTTGCCGTTCGGTTTTATAAATTTATGTTTAAACCACCCTCAAGATTGTACTCCAGTGGGGCAGTACCAAAGGAAGAGAATGCAATGTGAGAGAAAGAGGCTGGCAGAGTCCAATAGCCCTATTTCGCCAAACAGTCCAATAGCCTCTTCTTCTTCCCTCCATTGACCTTTTCTCCCTTTCTCCATCAACCCATTTAGGGTAACCATGCCAGATAGCTCTCCATTACCCCTTTTCCTCCGTTGACATTTCCTCATCAGCCTTGTCTGCACTCGATTGGGAGAACGAGAGGAGAAGGGAACTCGTCAGCCCTGGATGAAGGCAGTCACCCTTTTAAACCATCCTATGTCCGCCGTCTTGTGCTGCTTACAAACAACGATTTATTCGTTTGTCCAAGCATGCATTCAAGTCAATGCCTGATTTCCAAATATGTTGGAGAAATATAAGCCTCCAGTCAGAAACTGTAGATGAACTCATAATTGAGTAGAGGTCAATTATTTGCCATCCTACCCATGTGAAAGAGCAAGATCAAGATCAAGATCTGAAACCTATGTGGACTTTATGTGCAACAGTGAATGCTGTTGACAACCAAAATACGAGGCGTCTCCTCTCTCTTCAATGTTGACCATGAAATTTCCAAGATTGGAGCCGTGAGCATAAACAAAATCAATGATATTTACAGCAAGGCCCATACCGGAATGATGTTACCCAGAAGCATTTAAACGGATAGAAGCCTTTCCATTTCATCGGTGAGCTCATCCACATCCATGACCTCCACTTCGTTCAACTCTGATCGGGATGAATCTCTGAGCTTGTTCAGCTTCAGCTTGAGATCAATTATCTGCGCCCTTATCCTGTCTCCTTTGTCTGGCAGCTTAGAAACGACAACCTGAAACCAATATTTCACTCAAGTGAGTCAATATCTATGATATTAAGCGTTCCGCAGGTGTCTGCTTTCACATCACCTCGTTGGTCAAGGTATGGGACAATCTCTTGATCTTCTCTTCAATTTCCTCCGGCTTCTCCTTCGAATCAGCCTTGGGAGCCATGGTCGGAACTGTTCTTGCATCTTTTGGGTTGAACACGTACCCCACCCTGTGAGGACAAACACATAAGTGAGTTCAATAGATCTATAATTCCAGACATCCTGCTAGCTAGTATCATTACCCATCGCTGTCAGGTCTGGACGCTGATCTACCCGCCGCAGTCGCCACAGGTACATTTCCCTTTTCACTGAATTTTCCAAAAATCGAGGAATAAGAAGACTTTGGGAAATGCTGAAGAAAACTAGCCGGAGAGCATTCAGTAAAGCGTTGGCACCTTTCGGCATCTTCTTCGTCGGGTACAAGCACCGCGTTTGTGGCCTTTGAGAACAGCAGACTGTGGTGACTAACTCCAGCAATGCCCAGCCTCTCCAGGAAGCGTATGTGCTCGGCCAAGGACTCGCTCCTGTCATAGTCACATGGAACAGAGCAACCACTAAATCCGTGAAGCACAGGAGTTTATACACGAGTGTGCGTGCATGTGTAGCTCAGGGGAAGGTTACATCTTGTGGTGGCGATCGTGCTCCTCGTATAACTGCTGTTGGGTGAGAGAAATATCAAATCCCTGTTTAGGAAGACTGAACAGCTCCTGAAGATCCTGCAGCTCCCAAGAAGATTGGTGGTTAACTGAATCGCAGACACCTGTGGGCTGGAAACAATCTGAGAAAGAAGATTGAAAAAATTATGGGCAAAATAACCAGCAGGGGACGTACTTTTTGGCTGAAGTAGCGGGTCTGCTCCTTGTGTTCCGTGGCAATTTTAAACAGTCCGCCCTTGAAAACCTGAAAGAGAACCAACAAGAACCACACAGCTCAAGTAATTGCTAATAACCATCTTGCAGGGCGAATGGGGGAGAATGAGGAGGTGTTCTTTCAAAAGAGATGAGAACAGGATCTCATCTTCCATTGAGAAGAAACCCAGAAAAAGTCAACCCAATCCCATGGGACTTGGTATGTTTGACTGACAACACAGACGGAGAAATGGTACGAAAATAGCAAACCACGTTCAGGAGTTTCTGAAATAATTCGCCCAAAGAGACAAATTCTGGTCACCAAGAGAAGAGGCAGACCTGCTTTTTATATATTTTTTCCTCGATGGTGCCGCATGTCATGAGTCGATAGACGATGACGTCCTTTGTTTGACCAATGCGATATGCGCGGTCAACACTCTGGTTGTCCGTACTGTGCAACCCATAAGCAAAAAAATTTAAAAAAATCAGAAAAATACTGAAAGTAGGAGGCACATTACGCTCATGTCAGAAGAACAACCTCCATGTCTACAAGACCAACCCTTCAGAAGCTATAAGAAAAACTGGTATGGAAGAAGAAAAAATTGGAACAGGCAAGTGCAGGGGTATAAAAGAAATCTTTCTTTCAGTACAATGGCGACCCAGGAACGATAAAATCCTTGCATATCTTCTACCATGCTTCTGGAGCCGAATGGCCACTGCTACATGAACAGATCAAGATGAGCAAGTAGAAGAGATCTTTTCTAAAAAAAGAGGTAGATCATAGTTTCTTCATGAAAATGAGGCAGTATCTGTGGTTCCGAAGAACCAGCTGAAACAGAAAGCAATCATGATTTAGCCTGTCTAGGGCCACTAGATTGATCATGAGACGGTACAAAGCTTGGGTATTTTCAACGTATTGGATAAAAAAGTTTCTTGATGAGATCAATGTTTTTTTGAATAAATAAATAAATAAATAAATAAATAAATATTTAGCTTCCGAACTCCAAGAAATTTGGATTCCCCAGATGGCCCTCTTTCCCAGGGTGGCATGTCCGTTGAAGCACTAGCATGGAATTAGAAAAACCAACATCACCATATTTTACATTGATTTTTTTTTTTATGATAATGGAAACGAAAACAAAAAAATTATAACACTAATTCCGTCAATTCTCATTTTGGGTTTCACTTAGAGGCGTTGACCTTGGATTCCAGGCAGGATCGACAACAATAACACGGTCAGCTTTTGTAAGGGTAAGACCGAGGCCTCCAACTTGAGAAGTCAACAGGAAAATCGGAGCATTGCCTCCTTGAAAATCCTGCAAAGCAGGATGCAATACGAGATTAAATCTCCTAAAGCAAACAAGTAGAGAAAAAGGAAGCGTAATGGAAACATACCTTGACTACTTTTTCTCTGTCAGCAGCCTTTGTAGTCCCATCAATCCGCAAGAACTCATAACCTTCTGATGTTATGGCATCCTGAGAAGTGAGATCAAGAAAACGAATCCTTTAAAGCCCGAGGCATTCTGTGATAACATGGAATTTCCCCGTATGAAGAACAGGGTAACACGTCACTCAGAACTTCAGATGATCGACTGATTCTCAATGAAGCTTCTGATGCCTTCACATATTCACACTAAGTACTTAAAATGGCAAATACTTCAAGGTGCTGAAAACAAAAAGTACGACATCCAAGAGCCATATAAAGATGAAGCTTGATACAACAGAAACAGATTTATTTTTTTTAACAAGACACTTCCAAATTAGGATTAGATTTATTAGTTTTATCCTTGAAGGTGAGGATCCAATGTATCATAAATGGGTAAAATAGTTCATCCTACCACAGGGATTTGGATGCAACACAATTTCTAGCATTTAAGTTTCTAGTCCATGTTGAATATTTACAAAAATCATCCAAGACTCTGATTAAGCAGGTGATGAACAGAACAGCTGAAGACACCAGGAAATTGTCACAAGAAATTACTAAGGTTATGATCAGGATAGTGCCTAAAAAGATTGCGGAAAGTCTACTGAAAAGCCTTTATACATGGACAGACCTGACAATGCCAGTTAAAAAAAAAAAAACTTTTCTATCTATCCCAAAAACAAACCAGAAGGTCAGAATTGAATAGCACAAAGAAATATCTCGACCAAAAAACTTGTAAAGCTTTGAATAAATCATGCTGCATATAATTGTCCTGAGGGAGCTGAATCTATTTCATTTGCTCTTTTTTTTTCCGTTTTCTTGGAGGTGAAGAAGCAGTACTTTGGGTCTAAATATTACGTTCAATAATACAATTTACCAACGCCATCAAATATTGAATAAGATATCTAATATTTAATAGAAGGGCGTCAAATTTCCAGAAAATAAATAATTTTAAAGATCTAAAGAGAACCTGAATAATATTTAGCATTTTGCGTGTCTGAGAGAATATGAGCACATAATGGCCCTCCGTAGTTAGATTTTCCTGTCACATAAGCACCTGAAACACATTAGAATAAATGCCAAAGGATTTAATAATAAATATAAAATTCAGGAAATATAATGTCCTAACCAGCAGGGACAACAGGAAGGAGATCTTGCAGGACACACTCTTGTCTACTTGTTTTACATTTCTGGGTTCTGTCATATTTGCTATACTCGACACCATTTCCTCCACAGTATTGAGCTCATCCCTGTTTAGCATCGCGTCAATTCCTTCTAATACATCTTCTGCAGCTCTTTTTGTCAAAATGAATGGGTGGTCGCATATTTTCTTGAGTACCTGTTTGGAAACTTAAAACATGAATCAATGGAGCCCCTACTTTCAAGAAGACCACAGGACAAAATCAGGAATGAGATTTCTAAATGAACATAAACATTGATACTGAAAAGCAGGCAATGAATGCTCGATCCAATCTGCAAGATACAGGCAACCGCACTGGAAAAACAAGAAGTAATGATGATGATGAAGAAGAAGAAGCCGCAGAGTTCAAGTGGAGATTTTTCTCAGCGTTTGGTTCTGCTTCCATTTCCTTCATGTAGTCTAATTTCAGAAATTTTTACGTTAACAAATCTAATTACCAAACCTGACACTGAGCGACGTAGGTGATATGGACAAGTCCGTCAGATGCCACTTCTTAGTTACATTTATGTCGAAACATTTATTCATATTAGCCTATTCACTCTCAGTTGCTCAGCCTGCGCAACAGCTGAGACAAAGTTTGTCAAATAAAGCCAACTTGCTCAATAGGTAGCCAAATAGAAACGATAAAATTTCCCTGATTTGACAGGTCATTGGTCCAATCCACCTCATTTAACAGATTTTTGTATGCAAAGGAATTTGTGTCAGAGGATGGTGCCAAAGTGTCTGATACCATATGATACCACACGAATAAAGGAAAATTAGATATATTCTCCCCAGGACAAAATCTCATACGAAAATAAGATTGGGTTGCTTACCATCATGAATAAGACTTATGACTAGGACACGAAATCACACGGACCGTTTGAGTCGTGACTTTAATGTCACATGGGTAAGTTCATCAAATTTTTCAGTCATTTGCCAACAAAATACTGTAAAACGGATAATTCATTTTCAAAGTGTCAAAATCTCGTACGATACATTGCTGGACTGAAAGAGAAATCCATCAGAATTGAAAAAGGTCAGATACACCCGATTCGATCTCAAATAACAGAATAAGAGCACTAGGTTTAGTTCTATGGCAAGACGGAATTACAAATTTGCAAAAAATGATATACTTTTCTTCAATCAGCAGATACCCAAAGAGAAAAAAAGGTCAGTAGACAAGAATATCATGAAAAAAGGGAGCGTCAAATATACAGACGGATACTATGATAACCAAACAAAGACGAGAAAAACTATAGCTACCGTCAGTGCGGCCAATGGCGAACCAGTGACTTTTGAGAAATTCACAAGCTCACTCCCCAAAAAAGCTTCATATAATTGCCGCTGCAACAAGAAAAAACAAAATGAATAAGTTTGTAATGATTAACCCTTGGGATAGAGAATGTGTATGACAGACTAAAAAGATGAAGTCAAGCACCTGAATCTGACTTAATTTTAGCCAGACAATAATTTCATTCTTTTCAGAAAGTCTTGCACTTTTAAGTGAATCCTTTTCAAGAAATACCTCACTTTTTAGACGACGTAAAAAAAATGGCTTTATACGTTCTCTGAGATTCTGTAGAAAAGAATGACAGTATTAGAACCAATGAACTTTTCTCAGTCAAAATTAATTTTTGCATCCCACCAAGAAAGATCGTAGGATCATGACGGAAAAGGTTAAGAAGAAAACCTTTGCGGCAGTAGAGCCAACATGCTTTTCTCGATCAGAAGCACTTTTTTCATTGCCACGAAGAATCTTATGTTCATACATTTCCTTGAATCTAAGAAAGAAAACAAGATCAATGGTTCGAAGATTACAAAAGCCACAAAAGATAACCGCCTTGGAGGAATGTTTATTACATTTGCTTGTCACCCAAAACCTCTGGACAACAAAAGTTGAATAAAGCCCATAGTTCCTATTTGAAGTGAATAATTAAAAATCATGATTGGAGTAAGAATAAAGCAACCAAGAGCGTTAAATTATACATCACAAAAAGTAAAAATAATAACATCACCTTGAGATTATTTTGAATAGGAGTGCCACTGATAATGATACGGTGAGAACTTGGTATCTCCAACAAACTTTTGGCTCTTTGAGTGCTAGGGTTTTTTAACAAATGCCCCTGAAGAAAACCAACAGCAAGAAAACATAAAACGAGGTTAAATAAAAGCCTCAATTGTTCGTTTTCCAGAACACAGAATCAATGCATCCCTAACATTGTCAATGAGTGGAAGAGATAAAACTAACAATCTCTTAACTCTAAAATAATCACCATCTATATACAGACGGATATAACAAGGCGCAAATGTATTAGTATGACAGAGTAAAGGGACATAAGAAACACTGTTATTCTAATTGACTCGGTATAGGATAGAATGTATCTGTTATTTTTGGGGTACGCGAGCGCATACAATCTCCCATACTCAACTTCGTTTGTTTGATAGTATTCCCACGTTCCTTTTTTTACTCTCACACGTGTCCTTTGGCATCTGCATTATACCCTTCCCCACTCTTTCATTACACTGTCCCCGTACATTGGAGCTCAGTGCATCTTCCACATCTTTCTCAGCTCTTTCCTCATCTGTTAGGAAATAAATTTTATCTCAATACACTAAGAGGCCACATATTGTGCGACGGCCAATAAACCTGCTGAGACAATCTATCTTTGTCATCTTCTTCAGGTTCTAGCCATGAAATATAGAAGTCCTACACTTCTACAGCGTGACAATCTGGGCAATCATTAAATCACTAGAAATATTATTTACCATGACCAGGTGGCCAAAAATATAGATATTGCTTATCAGTTCATCTACCAACAGTACCTCTCTCACACTCCGTCCATTCCTCATAGTTCTTTTGTTTAGTATACTACTAGCAGTACGCTTTATGCTGTCTCTCCCAACTTTCTCTTTTATTCTTTGTCCATTCTTCAGGTACTTGTACTAAGATATACACACAAATGCATGGCAATACCATAGGGGCGGCAAGCTCTCCAGTTTTCTCCATTCTCTCTATTAGGAACATTGATCATAAATTGAGATAATCCTATGACCAGGATTTCTTGATCCCCTAAGACAATAAAATAGGTAAATGTTGGATGGAAGATAACCATTGTATCTCTTCTCTAACTGTGTTGACAAAACTCTACTCACTAGATCTTACTGCATACCTAGCCTCCCAAACTATACCTTTTTGACCACCCACGGACCCTGCTGCAGCCAATTTTGTTGCATATCTCCTGTGTCCCTTAGATGTGTCAAACACAAACACCACATCAGTCAACTTTTTGACTTTCTTTCTGCTATCTTCTTCATGTACTGCAGTGCCATGTGTTAACCAAAACCAGAAATACATATTCTAATTCACTTAATACAGAGAAAAATTATTCTTTGAACATAAACGAAATAGTTTGTAAATAAGTTTCATAAGGAAATCCTCTTTCAACGGGTAATCTTATTGTCATTTTGTATAGCTCAACACAAGTAGAGACATTCAAACATGGTATTGTGCACCATTAGACGAAACAAGAATGTAAAAAAGAAACATTGTTCATTGATAAATAATATGAGAGAAAATAGATATAAACTAACCTCATCAAGTATAACATAATCCCAGATAACGTCATCACAATCATTATCTCTGTGTCCACGAAAATAAAAATCACCTCTAATAGATTTTGAATTGATCCGTACAATGTCATATGTCGTGAGAAGAACGCCTCCTTCCTAAAAGTAAACATTACAAAGTCATGCAATGTAATGTCAGCTCTGAAACAGCCATTAGTAACAACTAGAAACCTATGCTATATGTAGTTAACTATTTATAGCATGAATACAGCTTCATTTAGCTTTTTGAGCATAAATAATGGCCCATTCAAAGCTATAACTAAGAATAAGACTTTCTTTGAACGCTAAATCTTCATTAATGTTGTTTGACAATATTCTCCGGCCAGAAGAACTCGTCAATTTGGCGGCCCAATATCCTCCCACGAAAAAAAAGCATTCGAGAAGGAATTAAAAGTCTAAAGAAAGCAGTGTGATAAAATCCTAAATGAACAACCAAACCTTAAGAACATGGTGGAGTTCATAGTCACGTGCTTTCACACAGGTTCCGAAGTAACTGCGTATAGAAAAGAAAGCAATTATAACCAATACCTCAGAAAATAATAATTTTAAAAATATGAGGAGGAAAACGTCATACTACAAACAGAAAAGTAAAGTGAGGAACCCTAACTCTTTGGTCTTATCTGCTAGTCCCACGACAGATAGCTCTCTGGCCCAATGGGAAAGAAGAGTTTTAGGTGCCACTATCAATACCCTCTTGATCAAATGTGAATGGAAGAGTCCAGCAATGAAGGAAGACATCTGAGAAGAAGATCCACTAATCAATATACAGGCAATCTGTCTACAGTAAATGCAATACAACGAGCTAAAAGCCAAAACTCAATCATTCTTTGCATTGCAGACAAGCGCAGAAACTTATAAACGCTAGTAACTACTGTAAATAGCAAAGACGACAAGATAAAAAAAACCAATGAAATTCTTGACCATAAGGCCCCATCCCATAAATACCCTTACAGCCATAATGTTCCAAAGAGCCTCTAACTTCCTCTTCCCAGTGACTTTTAAACAGCTCTCCCTTTCTTTTAAAGCCCTTAAAGGGTACCCTAATGAATTTACAGGAATCAGTTATCTCCTCAACCACTGCAGTGGCTGAGAGAGGAAGGGGACGTCCCCTCGCAGAAGGATCAGCTGCATTTACCACCTATTCTTGAGAGGAGATGCAAGGTCATCCTCTAGCACGCCATATGTTGTAGATGCTCCCCAAATGACCTTCTTCGTTTGGCCCATTATTGAGAAAAAAAAGCCACTGTAAATGGAGTTCCAGTGATTAGCCACACCTTTGCTCCCTCTTCGGGCTATGTAAATTGCCCACGAGTATGAACCTGAAAATGTAAATAGCTGGGTGAACAGGACCCAAGCAAACACCTGTCCTTACATCCATGGTGGCATGTAGCCCTAAAAACCTTATATTTTACCGCTCTTCCAAAATCCATCCTACCCTGACCATACCATCTAAAACCAGTCCCCCACTCTTGGCAACCTGGTTTTTTTTGTCTAAGCTAAAAAAAGAGAATTGCATTTATCCACCATAAAAAAGTGACCATTGGTACTTCATTGGCATAAAGTTCTGCCTCCCCCTCTCCTTCCGTCTCTCTCCCTCTCTTGATGGATAGTTGAAGAAAAGTCTTATGGGCTATTACATTATGCCTTCACGTTCTGCTTGGAACTAGAGCTTGGCTATTTGTCACAGTGAAACATCTACTAACAAGCAGATATAGTACGACATAATTCACTAAACAACAATAAATGTATTCAGTAAAGAATCGCTTTCCTCAAATTACTGTCAAACTATCTTATTTGAAAAAACCCATAAGAAACTGTTTAAAAACAGGTTTTCTAAGAGTAAGAGTTTATAATAGGCTCTCATGATAGAGTGCTATATATTCTTTCATCCACTCGTCATACCATGCACGCATTTAATTCCAGACATGATAGAGCATCCCTTGCTGATCGCTTGATTACTTATATTCACAAGAATAAATTAGTGATTAACAAAGCCTATGTTCCATCAAACCTAATGCACTATGTGTCAAATGAGTGAGATAATGCCACTAAGCTCGCTTAGGCGAGTCACCAAACTTTGCCTGCAATACCATCTTATTGTATCACATATCAACATTTCGACACCATCAATGTTAAATCGATGATGAAACAACTTTTTCCAGTTCTCGCACACAAAGGCCTCAGAATGAACCACTGACTATGTTGACACGGCTTCCTCGAACATAAATTTATACAAAAGCCCTTTAATTCAGGGGGAAGAAAAAACTCCGACTACATGTTAGCCCAGTTTGTTAAGGAGATCCATCGGAATTGTGACAAAAAATAAAAATCGGATTAATTGCTCCAGTAATGTCGGTGTGCATTTGGTAAATAGGACATTACATCCCAGTAACAGAAAGAGACACTAAAATAAAATATTGCCCGCATAATATATGATTAATGTGCTGATTAGAAAAATGCATAATTTCCAAAAAGTATGAATGGACAAAGACGTTGATGATGAACTTGCGTTTTTTTACCTGCATAGTTTTCCCCAGGCCCATGTCATCACCTAGAATGCCTCCGGTGCCTCCACAGTGAAGAGACCACAACCACCTTATCCCATCGAGCTGGTGCGGATAAAGAATTTTGGCAATCTTATCGGGAAGAGTATAAGTCAATGACTTGTTGCTACCGCTTCCATGTAAAGTGATCGAATCCCCACATGCATCTCGACCAGAACTTTCAGCATACCCACCATCGAGAACCTCCGCCACACTGGCATCTTCATCCCCGCTTTTGCATAAACTCTCGATGTTCCCTGTGCCAACAGCTTCTCCGTTCACGTTAACGTTCCCCCCGGCACTTGTGGGCGATTTTCGGCTTATCCCCAAGATCGAGCATTCATCCTCATCAAAAGAACGCTCGGGGTCCCAATAATTACCTACACCGGAGGGCACCTCTGCTTTTCTGCCCTGATCGTCCTCTCTACCCGTGTCTCCCTCTGCGTCGGAGTCACACAAGAGAAAAGCAGGTGACAACGAGGAGTTGGCGCTTCCAAACTCCTCGGGTTCGGGTTCAGGTTCCCGTTCTGCCTCGCGGCGAGGTTCATGACTAACGGTCCTCGTCTTCCCGACGGACAGGCATTCCAGTCTAAACGTGAGGTCATCCAGGATGTCACGTATCTGCTCTTCGCCCTCCTCTTTCTTCTCCTCTCTTGGCGGAGAATCGAACCAGCAGTCCTCAGCAACCTCGTCCTGCGTCTCGGTCGATACTTTGCACAGTCGTCGCCGTCCCTCCAATTTGACCTTACGAGATTTTTCCTCTAAGCAGATCAAATAACAGTGTCAGTGTGTCGGAAAGAAAACGGGAGGAAGTGAGGGCGGCAAGGAATACGCGAGTTTCTACCCGGACGAGGAGGTTTGCTACTTCGGCTCTGAGACAGCCCCTGCAGAAGGCGATTATTCCTCTCATTCAGACTGAGAGGCTTCTTCTCCGCCATCGTCGATCACTCTCCTCCCCTTCCGCGTCCTCTCCCCGCTCCACGCGGCCACCCGATGGAACTCCTCGTCGGCGATCACCAGTTAAAAGTGGAAAGTTTCCCGCTCGCTCCTGAATTTATCGGGGATACTTTCGCGGAGGAAGGTTCGAATCTACGGTGGCGTTTGGCGGTAGTGTGGATTCCGATTCTCAGAATTCTCGCTGCCGGTTCCAAACGACCCGAAATCGGGGCACTGACGGGCTCCGATTTTGTTATCCACGTCGATTCTGTGATGTTTGGTCCCGAGTGTTTGCTTCGCAAAGTCCAAATAGCCACGTGTCCAACTAATGAATGTCCACGTGGCAGAACGTTCATTTTACCCCTAATTGACCTTTCTTTTCAGATGGAACCAAATTCCTTTCATAAATAAATAACCATATTTAGGATTCCACGCCGGCTTGCTATTCTCATTTTTTATTCCTCATTTGTTGGGCATAGATTATATATATATATATGACTTAAATAGCGGCACCACCAGGCTCGTTCTGATTTTTACGTATTTCTGATTTTAATAAAAATTAGTTATTTACGATTTAATCGAAAATAGCGAACATTTAAATTGGTCTTGGTTACAACTACCAACAAATATTTAATGCGAATGTTAGGTTGGCTTTGTAGATATTACCTTCGTACTAACGCATTTATCACCCACATGTAAAATTCACAAGAATATGATTTCCAATAAAAATAGTAAATTGAAAATAAAACTAAAATTAATATTTTCAACCAGAACATATATTTATATATTTATAAATATATCATGTATATTCAACGTTAAATAATAATATGATAATTTTTAAATACGAAAATGCTATCGAGTAGGTCCTTTCTCCTACGATGGAGTAAGGTGGCACTTACAACCCTTCGTCGTTCGCGTGACGCTAATGAGAGTTCTTATTAGTAGGGGTATAAAGTAAACAACGAAAGTATCAAACGAGAAAATATTAAATCAGAAATGGTCTATAAACATAAATATAAATAATCAGATGGCGTAATATTGTATCTAAATTTTTAAAGAGACATATAGGGGAAATTTTGAGCAACGGGCAACTCTCCTTCCAGACTATCTATCCTCTGCTGGGTATTATCAGCGCGGGGGAGATTAAAATCAGACGAGGCTCTCCTCCATCGCCTTTGATTCGTACCGATGGCGGCTGCAGCACGTCTGCCGCGCCTGACGCATCGGTTGCTCTCCGTTCCTTGTTTCCACCGCGGGCCTCTACCATGGTTTCCATCGGCGAAGAAGATTCAGAGTTCCAGTGAAAGCTTCTTCCCGACGCGGAGACCGCTCCGCCGAAGATGTAGAGTTGTATATTCTTCCATCGCTCCAGGTATTAAGGAGTGCGCCATTGAAACTTACTTTCTTATTTATTTAAGGAGTGCGCTATTTTCCCATGTTAATTCTTTAAAAAATTCCTACCTATAAGTTATTTTATCGAGCGCTTGTGTTACAGGGTTTCCAAGGGTGGCTGTCTCGAATAATTATTTTCGGGCGCTCGATAAAATAATTATTCTTCTTTCGAACGCCTTTCAATTTTACAAAATAATGTACTCGAATAAATTCAGTTTCGATCGAAGTTTTTGAAAATTACGGCATCTTCGAAGATGCACCCTTGTTACATTATAATTTTCTCGATAGAAACTCTGTTTTTCATTTCGTATTGAAGCCGCGTTCCTCGACGAATATCGGAGAGCTGAATGAAGAGTGGAATGAAGACTTTGATGTATTTTGGATAGATTTAGTAGAGAGATGTGATGGCTAATTGAAATTTGGGATAGCAGTAATCGGGTCTCAAACTAAACAGATCACCCAGTGGTCAATGGGCTGTTGGTGGGCCGGAACAGCTCCATTAGCTCATGAACGAACTCACTCCATGAGTTGATGGAGGTGTGCAACTCGTCCTCCACCACAGTTTGGCTTCCGCTGCTAGATATATACTAGTCAGCTGGACGCGGTCCTCTTTAGGGAGGAGGCACAACCTCTATCAAACTGGCACGTAGCCTCCCATGGAGAATACCATAGCACATGACCAAAGTTGTGATAATTACTAATCCTCAACAATTTTTCACTGCCTTCATTGCTAGTTCTTCTCCTCTATCATATGATCCACAATTTTATACGTTGGAGCATTATATTTTCTCAATCTATTTGTTAAGGGTCTTTTGAAAGTTTTTATTGATCAAAATATTGGTACCAACGATTTTCTACTTCTGATATGACAGATCGGAAAATCCATGGTGTAGACGTGGATGCATCTTATGATGTCATTGTGGTAGGAGGAGGACATGCAGGTTGTGAAGCAGCACTTGCCTCTGCTCGACTTGGTGCAAAGACTCTTCTTCTTACCCTCAACCTTGATCGTATCGCATGGCAGGTTTCTTTTTTATCTTATAAAAAATTAATTGACTTCTTTGTATAAGAATACAACTCCTGTCACTAAGAATAATTCAAGAAATGTATAATGGGCTCGAAACTTTGGGATCCTAGTTATGATCGTTATCATCAGCAAGAATTCTCATCGCAGTTCTCTGGGTTTCGTTTTTAGGATATGGAAGTTCAAAGACCGAGTATTCTCTATGCACCTTTTGTAACATTGGCAGAGTTCTTGATCCTGACGTAATTTAGGAAACTCAAAACGTGAATAATCCTTAAAGTTGGCGTATTTATAACTGAAAATAGTTCCTTTTTGGTTGAGACTATTCAAACAACAAGCTCAGCTGCCAGCCTTCAATGCACTTCAATTTTTTGACATTTAAAGATGCACTAATCTATGTTCACTAAGATGTTTCCACTAGTAGTGGGCGATGACCAATCTAACGCGTGTCAAAAATTCCAATCCAATGGGTTTTTATAAAATTATTCGCTTTTCTTGTACAGCCTTGCAATCCAGCTGTTGGTGGCCCTGCAAAGTCTCAACTGGTGCATGAGGTGGACGCTCTTGGTGGTGAAATAGGCAAAATGGCTGACAGGTCGAACATTAGAATCTTCATTTGCTTTTGTTTCATATACTCGTGGCTGTTTTTTTGGCTGCTGTTTATTGTAGATTTGGCAACACTTCCTCACGTATTAGGTGAATTACCTGAGTGGGCATCGTTTGAGAGCCGTTATTTGATAAACAGGAACTGTTAATGGACTAAGACGTCCAATCTGATCACCTTTTAGGACTGCTTGGCTAGTCATCTGAAGGCCTTGCCCTCCTATAGTCCTTTGTCATGCACGTTTTGGCTGGGCATCACCTTGAAAGTACACGTAATAATCTGGTTCTATTTTATGTGAACTTATTGTTATTTTAGATCAGAAGAACAATGTTCCTTTGGAGCGTTAGTGGTTCAAGTGAAGATCAAGATTTTTTTTTTGCCTTTGTGATTTATCATTTGCCGCTTTGTCTAACCATTGCTCTTTATTCTGCAGATGTTACTTACAAAAACGGGTCTTGAACCTATCAAAGGGTCCCGCTGTCCGGGCTTTGCGTGCACAGACTGATAAAAGAGAATATGCCATGGAAATGAAAAAAATTGTTGAAAGGTTACCATCTTCCACCTATTCATTTCGTCTTCATTTTCTGTCATCGCTGCATTGCTATATTGACTTTCTGCATAGAGTATTCACGAGTTTCTGTGCCGTGAATTCATTGCCTGCAATCAGTTCATCAAGCACTCTGGTATTAGTTTCTGTGATAAAGAAGTACTCTGAATGGAGCTGCATTTCGTTTTGTACCATCCCAATTGGAGAAGCACGACACAATTTGCATTGTTCTTCGTAATGATTAACATCCCTGGTCATTGTTTTTTTCTTTTTTTGTTAAGCTTGGGCGGTTCCAGAGTTCTGGCTGTGTATTAGTTGAAGGGTAGAATGGAGCTTGGTATTGGTATCAGCCATTTTGTCTCATATGACTAATTCAGGGTGCATTTGGACTGGAAAAGAGATTTGGTCAAGGGTAACTGTTTGAGTTTGTTCATCAAGCAATGAAAGGTAGAAATATATGTAAACTTTAGCACAGTTCTTTTCCAAGTGAACCTGAGTACAGAACATAGTGACCAAAGATGAATCCGCTTAAAAAGATTCTGGACCAGGGAGTGATACTAGTAGTATTCTTCAATCTTCCACACGCTCTCTAGTTTCAAACTTTTTATCCAGCTATCCATAGAATCTTTTTAGTGATCCTGATCAGCTATCAGCCAATGATGTCAAACATCCATTGGTAGAATCGAAGTTGAAGACACTTTTCAAGTTTTTGGAGCCCAATTGCGAGGCAGATAGACACAGCGTGACAGAGGCAATTTTTGTTTCTCAGAGGTGGTGATTGGTTGGTTCATCCTGGCTTCTTGCATGGAAAATTTTTTGCCTTATTTTTTGCTCATCTTCTTTCATTTCAATCCTTGTTAATTTTTTGCATGACTTTTGTACATTTTTTTAACTTACTGTCACTACATCAGCACCCCGAACCTTTTCATAAGAGAGGCTATGGTAACAGAGGTTTTGGTGGGGAAGAATGACAACGTGGAAGGAGTTTGTACATTCTTTGGCATGAACTTCTATGCACCTTCTGTTGTTCTCACAACTGGTACATTTATGAGTGGGAAAATTTGGGTTGGTAGAACATCTATGCCAGCAGGAAGGGCTGGTGAATCGGCATCTCATGGACTAACTGAGAACTTACAACAACTGGGCTTTGAAACTGATCGATTGAAGACTGGAACTCCTGCACGTGTTGATTATCGTAGTGTAGATTTCTCTGGATTGGAACCCCAACATGGAGACGACGAGGTATTTACCTCAAACCCTATGCCTTGATTATTTAATATGCAAGAAATCAATAGTTTGGAGCGATGACACATGGTCGATCTTATAATTCTTCAAAACAAGAAAATAAGAAAAAAAAAACTGATTTTCTGTCTTTTCTCTTTTTTAAAAACATTTTTTTCCATCTTCATGAAGATTTAATTTATTACCTTTTCCATTTTCTAGCTGAGAAATTATTTTTCTTTTGATTGTTTATTTTAGCTAGATTTCTTAACACAGATATCCTTTAAATTCTTTACAGATGATATTTGGCATTCACTTTTAGCATACATTGTTTCTTTAAAATATAAAATCATTGATGTGCCATGGAGGTGTTGGAAATGGAGAAAAAACCTCATCATGAAGGACGGAGGGGAGAACAGCGAAAACCGCCTCAAAATTCATTCAACTCTAACCTCTATTATATAGGGAGTAACAATACACAACTTTTGCTAAAACACCCTCAACTAATTAAATATTTCTCTACGACCTAAATCTTCCAACACTCCCCTTCAGGATGAACTTTGAAAAATTCATCTTGACTAAATTGGTGATGACAACAAAATATTGCCCTCTGAACATTCACTTGTTGGCGATGACAAAGATCTGTTGTCGCAGCAACTCTCTCTTCGATGGTAATCACAGATGACTGCCACTAAGGTTGTGGATTCGCTGACACCTTTGGCTCCTCTGATGTTGTCATGCCTCAAAGACAGCTCACCATGAATATGATAGCACCAAACACCTGTGACTTGATCATGATGCTCACTATGTCCCAGGGCTGTAGAGCCTGCCTTGGAGTCATGAGGTAGTTGACAGGGTGGCACCATGCATGCGGAGAGTATCCCTCTGCTTATAGATTTGCATAGTGTCAAGATCCGATGCAAAGGCTCTCAGCTATGACGATTGATGTGATGATGGGGCTTAGCTCTCAGGAGAGGTGCAGGCTAGGCACCCCTCCCACCGATCGAGTAATGAACTCACGGAGGAATTGGAAGGTGAAGACCATTTCGACGAATGCAGAGGTGAGCAGATAGCACTAGACAACATGGACTGTAGCAATGTAAACTGTGGAGAACTTTGGTCACCAGACTAGAAGACATAGAACTGATGTTGAATAGAGGGAGACGGACTGAGGAGGACGGAGTACGACACTGGATTGAGACAAGCGTGGATAAGAGATTGATTTTACCTCTCATAAAATGCTGATGAGGTGAAAACGACGGTAATGGACCTAGATATTTCAGCCTCTAGACAGAAGGCTTGCTGCAGACAGAAATGACGCCAATGAATTTGAAGATGTTATTGATGAACCTACTATTGATGAACTCAAATATACTGTCAAATGACGGATGAAGATCAGTGCTCTCTCGTCGTAGAACTGCCTCACCGGCAGAGAACCTCGCCGGAAGAGGAGATCTCAGTGGACTCGTTGTCCTAGACTAGAGGACTGACAGAAGTAGAACCGCTCTAAATGGCGGAAATAAACCTGCTCGAAATGGCAGGATATCACGCCTATAAATGGCGGAAAGATAAGATGCCTCCATGGCGCAATAAGTGCATCAATATAATGCCAGAAAAAAACTCAGCAGAGGCAGAAGGTCTTGCCGGAAAGACACTCGGCAGAGGTGGAGTGCCTCGTCGGAAAGATACTCGGCAGAGGCGGAAGGCCTCGCCAGACAAAGAGGGGTTTGAAACCGTAATCTGTAACCTGTATGTCGCCAGATGCCAGTGATGGTTGCATCGGTTCTCCCCCATGCAAGAAACGCCAGGTAGAACTTACATCAAACTGAGGCGACAGCAGCAGAAAGAAGACGCTGGATACCACCGGACTCCAGTGGTGGCGGGGATGACGCTCCCCCAGACAACAGACGTTGGACAGAGCCGACGAAACCTAGCGGAACGAACCCGCTCTGATGCCATGTTGAAAATAGAGAAAAAACCTCGTGACAAAGGACGGAGGGGAGAATGGCGGAAACCGCCTAAAGATTCATTTAACTCTAACACCCATTATATAGGGAGTAACAATACACAACTTTTGCCAAAACACCCTCAACTAATTGCACTATTTCTATACGACCTAAAACTTCCAACAGGAGGCAATGCTTTTTTTTATTAACTGTGCTCCGGACAGATGTTGTAAGAAGAAAAGTTTCTTGTATTATTTGATCCCTGTCCCATAACAGCATTGATGATCGTTTCAGTGTGCCATGATTGAAGAAATGTCCAATGGAGAACTGAATTGACAACACATTTACTGCACTTAGCATATTATCCTGTCCTAGATGACATTTATGTTGTTTCAGAATATAAATTTACTTGCGGTACATAAAGGCTGAACTTGGCCGCCATTCTGTAGACTAAAAGCATAAGGAGTGGGTATTTTACTGTGCTTCAGTATGTTCTGGTTCAAACCTGGTAATTTGGAGCAGAGTGCTCTGGTTATGCATGAATTTGTCCGGCAATGCATCAACAATAATTGTCCCCTAAAATTCTTTGTAATGGAATCATCATCTGGTTTCCTGTAGCTGTACAATCCTAAATAGATTAAAGCAGGGTTCATACTTCCCATATTTCTGAAGGGGATCTTTGTTTAGTTGTTCATATTCTTATATCTTGCTACTTTGATTCAGGTAGGCTGGTTTAGCTTTGATCCTGAGTACCACATCGAACGGGAACAGATGTGCTGCTATTTGACTCGTACCACCAAAAGTACTCATCAGCTTATTAAAGACAATCTGCATGAAACGCCAACATATGGCGGCTGGGTTGATGCTAAAGGACCAAGATACTGCCCATCAATCGAAGACAAGGTACTTCCAACAGGAGTTATGATTATTCTCACAGATGCCATTAATCTTCCTTGTTATCTTTCAAATATTAATATTTTGTTCTTGTAATTTGTAGCTCAGAGTTAGAGCCTGTTACATGTTTTGGTCATGATATTTGGGCTTTTTTCATGGTCACAACCCCGTCATGTGCACCTAGAGTTTTTTCTTTGCTGCTAATCATGTACAGAATTAATTTTTTTTGTTATGCCTTCGTGGAATGCTTGGGAAATTTTGATACGGAATCTGCTCCCTGTTTATGTGTTGCCATTTTGTTAATGGGATATTTTGTCAGAGTTTCTTTACTCCAATAAATACATATCTTTGAAGTCCATTAATTTATTCCGGGCAACTGGGTCTGGAAAAATGGATTAATTTCGCTCCATGGTAGACAGGCTGCTTTGTAAAGGCCATGCAGAACCGTATGCAATCATTGAAAGATCACAAACTGGCTGCTTAAAAGACCAGAGAATAACGCGCTTAAGGCCATGAAATATCCCTGCATTTTATAGGGAGGCTTCATCGTCACCGTTTCCTAGAAGTGCTCAACAAATCTTTTCCAAGTAAATCTTCCCTATCAAGAAGCCAGAAGGATAGGAGAGCACGATGTGACCACGGTGATGAGAAGTACAAAAAAAGTGATTATAAAAATCTGAAGAGGCTCACATCTTCTCGTCTCCAGATTTCTACTAGTCAGTTTCGTACCATTGCATTCCCCTGCAATAACCAAACTTAAGTGGCCACAAATGAAAAGTTTCCATTAAATAATTCTTGCTAGTTGATGCCTCCACATTTAAGCATAAAATCTGAGCAGATTAGCAAATCTGAACGATGTTCATCGCTAAAACACAATAGTAATAGTAGGTACATTTTGTTGCATTGTGGATCTGCTTGTTTGATCCGGGTGCTTACCACGTAATGATAGTGATGTCAAAGTAATGATTGTGACAAAATTCATTATGAGACAACGTTTTATCCTATTAATCGGGATGTGGTCAAAGTCTCGAAGACAAAACATTCAGCAGCTTTTCACCTAATAGAAGCTGATTTTCTTGTGGCATTTGACTACTGTTTTGGGACTCATATGTGGTGCTGGCATTGAGTGCATGAAATTGGTGAAAAAGAAATTTCCTTTTTTATTATTTATAATTTCCTTTATAAGTTTACTAATGCGAAATTACAGCATCATAACATACTGCACAAGCCACAACTCAAATTTACAAGAAGCTAGCTGTGAGACTTACAGCCTGGATCCTGGCAGTGTGATACACAAACTACACATCCTTGTTACAACGCACGGAAGTGAGACTCCTACTTGTCAGTCAAGGGATTAGAAATCAAATCATTTTTGTAGACAATTTTAAAAACTATACTTTTTCAAAACTTGCCTTATGCAAAGTTTGACCTGTCAAACGTTGGTCTTCTGATATAGCTACGATGTTTTATATCGTATCGGATACATAATGGTGAAAAAAGCCTTAGTGAGCACATGAGTTTTGGATTTTGTATCAGCATTTTGTGTAAGCTAGAAGTGTCAACCTTAACTTCCCTGCTAGAATACTTGTGAAGTAACATGTACATGCTTCTTTCAGATCGTGAGGTTTCAAGACAAAGAATCTCATCAAATTTTTCTCGAACCCGAGGGTCGAAATGTGCCTGAGCTCTATGTGCAGGTATAATAAACGTTATTCTCTGCTCAGTCATTTGATATTATATGAAAATATTTTCTTTTTCCTATATTGGCTCCTGTGCATTTTTCTGAATTTCATATGGATTGCCGGTTAAGTGGACATCTGTCTTGTGGTTTCATCTTGTGGTTGTTTTGCCGAATACTAAAGGAGAGTAGTTTTCTGTGCGGAGTGTACTCATCTCCAGTTTACAAGTGAGTGATGAACTGCATCTGACTTCAGATTACATATCATAGATGACCTTGTAACGTTGGCTTTTTCGGTCACCTTTTTACTGTATTTGGAATCCGGGAATTTTTTTCACAAAATCCCTGACCCATTTCAATAGCTCTCTGTTCCGGATCTCCATGGCTTATATCTCAGGATGTAAGGCATGGTGGGCGGCATATATCAAGGAAACCTAGTCTTTTTGCGCCTTCAGCTTGTTGAGGACAAAACCATCATGATGTTTTCGTGGAAAACTGCCCTTGTATAGAAATCACGTCTTAAAACATATAGCAAGTTGATTGACTGAGTAATGGATCTTCATCTTGTGCTGTTTTTCTGTATTTCTCCGAAAGTATTTATAATTTTTTTTCTAGTGTGCCTCCTCAATTTGACGTATTTGATGACATATTTCTGACACAAACCAGACAAGATAGGGAAAAGTTTCTTCTTCTCAAATCAAAGAACAATTGCTAGTTACATACAATTTTCCTGGCCACAGAAAGAGGAAACTACCTGGGTTATGGAAACTGACGTAGTAAACTGCTTTCAACTAGGAAACTGACCAACCGAAACTTACTCCTAATTACACTTCTTCCCACAATTTCTGTTTCTGCTTTTAGAATGCCTGTGTATTTTTTCCTGTGGAAGTTTTTATACCTTAACGATCATAATTAGTTCGAAAATAGGGATTCTCAACAGGATTACCTGAGCGGCTGCAGCTAGGACTCTTGAGGACACTGCCAGGGCTTGAGAATTGTTTGATGTTGAGGCCAGCATATGCTGTGGAATATGACTTCTTGCCTGCTCATCAATGCTTTAGATCGCTCATGACCAAAAAAATTGAAGGGCTTTTCTTTTCAGGTCAGATTAATGGAACCACAGGGTATGAAGAAGCTGCTGCACAGGTATCCCTCCTACATTTTTCTTGAGTTCTCTGTCAGTGAAAACGAATGTTGGTTTTTCCTCTATAGTCGTTATTTCTTCATGTGAAAGCGAGATGCAAGAATAACATGTTGTGGCCCATCTGAGAAGACATGCTCCATCACAAGAAGGTTTCATGCCTTGTAAATTCAGGAAGAAAAGTAAATACCTTTTCCTAAATTTATCAATAATTATATTAATACAAAAAATCAAATTAAATGTCATAAATGATTCATTGTGAACATAAATTGACACAATACAAAGCATTACGTCAATAGATTACTCTCTCACTCATATTTGTGGGACAGGCTCCGCCGTCACCCTTCCCAACGTTTCTCTTCTGGATCGTTTTTTAAATGATGTTAACTGATGCACATGCCGGGCCAGGGTAATGTGAGACCATAGTGTCGCAGGGCTGAGAATGTCCACTTGCAGGTCACTTGCGGTCTACATGATTTTCCCCAATTTTTTTTGATGTTGTGTGTGACTATCTTTACAAATGAATTGCACATCTTCCTTCCAGTATCACATTTCTTTCTTGATTCTCATCTCTGAAGTTATCTATTCTCTAATAGGGCATATTATCGGGAATAAATGCTGCAAGGCATTCATGTGGAAAGCCCCTGATCGTTCTAGAAAGGGAAAGCAGCTACATAGGGACCTTGATAGATGATCTTGTGACAAAAGACCTTCGAGAGCCCTATCGAATGCTAACAAGGTAAAATTTTGCTATTTGAATGAAAACTATACAATGACTATCTAGCTGTAAGTTGATTTGTGCTTTGCCCATCTAAGATAGTTACGATAAATCATTTTCTCGCTGTTTTCGTTCTGAAAAGCGAATTTTCTGAGGATGTCATAAGGGGTGATGGTGAGTAATTCCGACGACAAATATATTCCATTTTCTGGCATAGTTACAATGACTTAGGCTTAATTCATGCTTTAGAATTTCCTCATCCTTTTTGTTGTTCTTGGTCTATCCTTAACCTACGTTTCTAGCTGTTAAAAAATTAATCAAATGGCCGAAAACATCCTATTTGAACTAATACTTTTGATCAGAAATCTGCTTTAACTTGCTAAAATTTTATCGTTTCTTGACTTGAAAAACAAGTTGATTAATATTTTACCAGCAGTTGACTTCTCTTGTTTTTGCATGTCTTACACATACTTCTATACAATGTAGTATTTTCAGACAATAGAATGTTATTTCATTTCTAAAGATAGGACATCCCAAGTGGAATAAAAATCTCTCAGCGTGAAGGCACTTGTTTGTTGAATCATCAAAACCTTGACCATGAGTCTTTGAAGCCGTTGTACTAGTTTCTCAAAGAACTTTCTTTTTCGCGATTGGTATTGTCATCCATTTCTCATCCCCTGGAATTCTATTGTCATCGCCGATCATTCTCATATTCATGCTTCTGTAAGAAATTTAGCCCCTGTTTCATATTCTATTGTTCTCAGGTCGTGATGCATTTAGAAGAGGACCTCAGACAAATAGATCATGAGAAATCATTTTTTTTCTTAGAATATATTAGTTTCGGATGGGGGTGTATGGAACATTACGTTTGTTTTGTTTCAAAAGTCATCTTTAGGCCAATGCTTTGACAAATTCCCACTAGGCTCAGATGACAGATGCTGAGAAGCTAACCTCTTATTTACCAGTCGTTCAGAACACAGATTACTTCTGCGTGCTGATAATGCGGATAGCAGATTAACACCTCTTGGAAGAGAAATTGGTTTGATAGATGATAGGCGTTGGAATTTGTACCAGTCTAAGCAAGCCCGAATTGTGGAGGAGAAGGAACGTCTAAAGAACGCGCGGGTTTCAGGTTAAGATTTCCTTGATCTTCATCCTTGGAAGCTTCCCTCGTTTCAGCTCTTCATTTCCCACAGTAACACATTAATTTGAAATTAATACTCAATAATACACTAACTCAGGAGGTGATTGAAAAATGTGTACAGGGGGAGATTTTTCTACGGAGGTCAGTCTTTTATCAGGTCAACCGGTCAGGGATTCTGCGACTTTGGAAAGCATCTTGAAGAAACCACATATAGAATATAAGGTCCTTGATAAGCATGGGCTTGGAAACAAGCTTCTTTCAAAGATGGAGAAAGAGTGTGTAGAGATTGATATCAAATATGAGGGCTTCATCATCCGCCAGCAGAGCCAACTTCAGCAGGTCAGTTTAGAACACGGTTGGAAGATCCCCATCTCCTTGCAGACTTTCTTATCAGGGCACTCTTCTTCTCTTAAACCTCAGTTGATGCCATGTATTGACACCTATATTTCTCCCTTTTGCAAGATCGTCAAGCAGCAGCATAGGCCACTTCCAGAGGACCTTGATTACTACTCACTGACGACATTGTCCCTGGAATCCAGAGAGAAGCTTTCCAAGGTAGAACACTTTACTGATACTTGACATTACAGTGGCATCTTGGCTTCACTAAATCAGCTGCAACCCACTTGGGCGTTCTTAGCTTAATTGCTCACACGTGTATGATCATAATCATCAGAAAGTTTCTGAAAAGATGACCATTTCATCTCATGGTTCTGCTGCATTTGCCAAATTAGAGCCAGCATATAAACCAGAATTTGCAAGCGTCTCATGGATCCTGTTCAGACTGGATCAGCTTGAGCTGGCCAGTCTTAATTTTCTCTCTAATCTCCCGGTTTTCTTGATCTTATGGGCACTTTTCGAATCATCAGACCCACCCGCTTACTCCCTTCGTTGATTTAGCAAGTGATTCTGCCATTTTTCAGGTACGCCCACAGACGATAGGTCAGGCGAGCAGGGTTGGTGGAGTGAGCCCGGCGGACATTACTGCTCTCCTCATTATCCTCGAAACAAACCGTAGGAGGGAAAGCGCAAAGAAGAAACAGGAGTTTCTGAGGGCTGCCGCCGCCGATACCTCGAAGGATGCCGTCCCCATTGCGGCTGCTGCAGCCAACGGGGCGGATTCCTAAGATAAGATCTTCGATCGGTATGGAGCTGTCAGATCCCCGCCGTATAGGGAAATTATATTTCTTCAGGCGCAATCTATTGTTAATTATAGAGCATTTGAAAACATGATTAGGGTTCATTCGGTGAGGTCTTCCTGTAAACACGAGAAAGAAAACTAGCTCATCAAGGAGGGTTTTTTTTTTTTTTTTTTTCTGTGGGTGAAAGAAATGTTCATCAGGCATATTTTCTATGGCTTGTCTTGTATTCAAAGGCGATTGCGTTTCTTAAGGCTTGGGCTTCCTTCAGAACATTGAGGCCTATATTTATTAAATCCACCATGATTAGAAACACCGATCGATTTACTGTACAGAAATTCGTTCCCCATATAGTGGTTTAATTTATAATAAAAGGGATAATCTACGATGCCCATTTGATCATCTTTACATTAAAAGGGATAATCTACGTTTTCTCTTTCTTTTTTTTCTAACGTTCATGCAAAAAATAATAGCTGAAGAACAACCGCTATAAAAACAGGTTATTTACCAAAACATCATACGAACCGTGCAAGGGGACGTCCATGAAAGATATATGAGATGGGTTCTCCGGCCTCAGAGGATCGGCCCCAGTTCTCAAGTAGCTCTTCCCCCGGTGAACAGCGAGGCCTAAACGAAGCACAGGAGCGAAGTTGATGCGGATGGGGATGCGAGGCTCCTCCCCCTGTCGTCGGGCGAGCGCTTTCGTGGGTGATTTATGTGCGATGTAACCTTCTCGTCTGATTTGACCATGAAATGTACCGAGAAACAGGAGCGGGAGCCTTCCGGGTTTCCAGATGATTGGTAGCGGTATTGTTTCCCGTCTGGGTCTCTTTCCGAAACTGTTGGAAGGATCAGCCATTGGATCGCCTTTCTGCTCCCCTTCAAGGTTTGATAGAACCCTTGTGAAATACGCTAGCAACCCGTTTGCTTCGTTTCCCGGAAGAAAAAAAAATACCAACTTCTTCGAGTCTACAATCATTAGTCTAGGCGAAGATGGCTGTTTCAGAGAAGCCCTGGGGTTCTTTCAGTACATGAACAGTTTGAGAATAAAGCCGACAAAGTTCATCCTCTGCCGCGTCCTGAGCTCGTGTTTGAAGGCTCCGGATATCTTTCTGGGTCTGCAAGTCCACGCCCATGTCATTCAAGCTGGATATGAAGCCAACGTCTATCTGGGAAGCAAGCTTGTGGACCTTTACAGCAAGTCTGGGGAGACCGGAGATGCTTGGAGAGCTTTTAATGGCCTTGGAGAGCATGACCTGGTCTCCTGGACCTCAATAATATCTGGGTTCGCACAGAACGGGCGTGGATGGGAAGCTTTGTTATTATTGAAGGAGATGTTCAAGGCGGATGTCAGACCCAGTAGCCATACTTTTGCCAGTATAATCAGTGCATGCAAAAGGCTGGAGGAGGCGTACGAGGAGGGCCAGTCTCTTCATGCCCAAGTTATAAAATCTGGTTTTGAGCCAAACAGCTTCGTGATCAGCTCCCTGATCGATTTTTATTCAAAACATGGGGAAATCGAGCAGGCCCTCTCGCTCTTTGACCTTTCTTCAGAGAAAGATACCATCCTTTACAACTCTATTATTTCTGGGTTTTCTCAGAACATGCTTAAGGAGGAAGCCCTGAAACTTTTCTTGGAGATGCAAGAGAAAGAAATGAAGCCAACCGGATTCACATTGGCTAGCCTTCTGAACACCAGTGGGGGGCTGGCTCTGCTTCACCTGGGGAAGCTAATACACTCTCTTCTAATCAAATTAGGTTGGGACATGAATATGGCTGTTTCAGGCTCTTTGGTCGATATGTACTCAAAATGTGGGATCATTGATGAGGCTCGGAGGGCTTTTGATTGTGCACCCGAGAGGAACAGCATCATGTGGACCTCAATGATCACTGGTTATGCACAGAATGGGAGAGGATTAGATAGTCTTCAGTTGTTCGAGAAATTGGTGGAGGAAGGTGGCGAACCTGACCATATATGCTTCACTGCTATATTGACCGCCTGTAACCATGGGGGTTTTCTTGACAAGGGCATCCATTATTTTGAACTAATGACAAGTGAATATGGCCTTGTTCCTGAGCTAGACCAGTATGCATGCATGGTGGATCTCTATGGAAGGACTGGGCGCCTCAGGGAAGCCAAGGAACTCATGGAGACCATTACGCTCGAGCCTAATGCTGTCTTGTGGAGCTCCTTTTTGAGTTCATGTAGGACGTATGGCGAGATGAAGCTGGGGAAGGAGGCTGCAATGAAACTTTATGAATTGGAACCGAAGAGTTCTGCACCATATATAACACTTGCGAGTGCATTTGCTGTAGTTGGGATGTGGGATGAAGTAGCTGAGGTTAGGGGAATGTGGAAACAGAAAGGAGTTAAGAAGAGCGCCGGATGGAGTTGGCTTGAAGTGGGCAACATGGTCCATTTGTTTCTTGTAGGAGACAAATCACACACTGAGTCTCGGGAAATTTATTCAACACTGAATCTAATGACCTTGCAGATGAAAGAAGGCTTTTGGCATCTAGATGAACATCTTCTTTGAAAGAATGAAACAGAAAGGGATCAAGGTTAAGTATCATTTCAATATTAATATCCCATGGATCCCTTGGCTCTTGCGCTATCTTCTGAAGTCTTTTGTGATTCTAGTTTAAGACTTGTCAATTATTGAGTGGATGAGCAGATAATTAACAAATGAGATATTTAATTTTATTTTGAAATGTAACATCATATTTTACAGATTTTGAAAGGATTAGTCATGGGTATAGATGTAGATCTGGTGGCACTTGTTAACTCGACTTCATCCCTGCAGTGTTGATGAACAGCAAGTATTTCACTTGAGCGACAGTATGAAAGTGAAATAGAGCAGCTAGGCCGATCTCAAGGACTTCCCTCGTCCAGGATGGGGATCTCTGGATGACTCTGTTGTCTTCTTAAGAGGAGCAGGAAGAGGTGGTGCTTGTAGGAGCAACGAGACAAGAGGCCGGCCTTGCTAAGACCTAAAGACAGCTTTATGGCGTGACATCTTTCTGAAGATAATTCATTTCAGGTGGGTTTTAATCCTCTGTTGCATGCATTGAATAGGGCTAAACTGAATTCCCTCTCCCATTATCCATTTGATGATCCTGAAAAATTTCCAATCTGAAATGTTTCCTCCAGCATCAAACCAATGCCAGCTTGTGCTGGATGATGATACTGCAGAGGTCGAGTGAACCAGGTGAAAGCTTTGGATCGGCTCTCGTGGAGAGGACCCCATTGAAATCCGAATCCAGTAGACAGCCTTCCCAATCCTTAGTTTTCTCATTCAAATTATTCTGGCCTAGAGAAGTCACTAAGAACATGGATGCTAGGGATCGTGTCTGGATTGGATTGCTGCGTGTCTGGCCAATGTTAACTGCAGGCATCTTTGACTTGCATTCTTAGGGTGCAGCTGAAGAATCTCTTGATGGGTAGTTACAATGCGACGCTCGTGCCAAGACAGGAAGTTTTATAAGAGGCTGGTGCTAAAAACCAATCCTTACAGCAACGGAGGAATGTGTCTCTGCTCAAAACTAGTCCTAATGGCATAAGAGGGGCTCTACATTCTAATCACAATGAGCTCCATTCCTCATGCACAGTCTGGTACACAGAATACCATCCCCTACTTCATCTGTCCCAGAGAGACGACCAGAGGAGAACACATGAAACGAACTAACCCGACACTAGATACAAATCAAAAGCTTCTCGGTCTTGTGCAGGCGATACCGAGCCATCAGTGGTCCCTAACTGGAAGAGATCCTCATTCTTCGAAGCTGATGACCACTCAGCTGGTCATTTATCTGTCTGAACTTGACCTTCAGTCTCTGTATCTGCAGATATCATGGCAGATCACACAAGCGAACAGGCAAGAACAGTTAAGAGCAGTTGAAGAATAAATATTGTGCTTTAAATCTCGTCAGTAAGTCGGGCAGGAACTATTAAGATTGCGCCATCTTTGATTCATAAGTGGAAAGAAGGATACCCGTTTCAGTTCGATCTCCAAATCCCTTTTACGTTGGCCCAGAGAGTGGCGAAGGTGGGTGATATCGAATACACTGTCCAAGTCATCCTCAAAGGCTGATTCTAAATCTTCTCTCAGCATAGCAGGCAACTTGTCGACCACGGGCATGAGGAGAAAGCAGTTGAACTGCATAGCACAAAACAAGGAAAGAAACAAGCGCTATTTACAGAATGTCATTCATCTAGAGGACAATCAACGCGCAGAAGTAATACTATGTAGACCACCTTCAGCTCTGAAGAAGCCAAGAAGTGCTCTTTGATGCCGTGGAATATTTGTTGCACCAAAGCATAGACTATTCTCTCAGATGATGGTGCAAGCTTTCGGTTCCACAGTGTGCTATCCAAGATATCAGCCAGCCGTGTGTCCATCGTATGAAGGCCAGAGTTCGAGTCATTTTGAAGGCTAGGATGGTTGACCTTTGGATCTGCTTTACTCTGTTCATGCTTATTATTATCATTACCAGCCGATCCAAGTGACTGTTCTTGATGAACTGATTGCGTCTGGTCAGCGCTGGTAAATGAGTCTAGGAATTGTCGTAATCCAGGGCGATTCTGCAGAGATAATGCTGGTTAGCAAAAGAAAATAAAACGTGGCATCAAACCATGTTCCAGGAAGCCTATGATGCTTACCTTATTGTGGATGGACCAAGTTACATAACGGGTGGTGCTCATTAAATCCTCCATGCACCTGTAATCCAATCATATGGTTCAAACAACAAGATGATGGAGCATTGGAAGGAGCAATAATCCACATGAATGGTATTACAATCTACGCTGTGTGCAGTAGAGAGCATGTAAAATCAATGTATTCACCGACTAAGATTAAGAAATTTACTTATCACGGCATGTGCGTTCAGTCGATTCTGCAAAGTTAATGAAGGCAGTCTCCACACGCCTCAAGAACACACTGTGGCCACTAAGGTACTCGCCATCCTTCTGTTTGCACCAGTTGCATGAGGATAAAACACTAGTAGAAGAATATATGCATTCGAGAGAGAAGCGAGAGAGAGAGAGAGAGAGAGAGAGACCAACATCATACCCCATTACCTGCAGTAAGTAAACAGAGATTGGAAGAAGCCTCTTTAGTATGTGCAATAGCCTGGACCCCAACTGCGACAAAAGCCTAAACTTTAATGACGTAAAGAGTAGAACTGGACAATTGGCAATGATATATAAAGATTAAATTAAATATCTGCATGAAGGAAGCAGCCATGATCAATCTAATACGAAAAATGAACAATGAATAGCAGCAACTGTTGCAGAAAAAAAGGGAATGCGGCAAACGTAATATATGGGATTTCATTTTCTTTATGGACAATGTCAGCTAAATAATTAGCCAAATCGCCACCCCAGAAGCTCTGTGACCACTAGCAACGCATCGTGCCAAGCAAGAACATTTAAGCAGAATGAGATTCTCAAGGGAGATTCCAATGTTTGACTGGGTCGTAAGGATGTCTTAGTCAGCACCTGATGAAGGAATGGCTCAAATGTGTCACGAGCCTTTGCAACAGCAATCACACAAGCAGTTCTGTGTGGACAAAATCAAATTAAAGTTAAGACCATATGAATTGAATAACATCTTAGAAAGATCCAGATCGTCAGAACCCTAACATAATTACCTTGAATAATTTGTGCCATCGTGGATGTCTTCGACTCCACATGCGTTCACAATCTCTTCTCGTGTGATTGGAGGGCACTTTGTGTTTCCAACCACGAGACGAAATTCTGCCATGGCCCTATGATATTGGGCACCCCCATAAAGACGCATGCCAGCATTCTGACCACATTTTTTTCATTAGTAGAAATAAATAAATGTCGAGGATATTACAACTATATCTGTCAGCTGATATTTTCAATACTTTCTGCTAGGATATTTTATCATAGTTGCCACCATGAACACCATAGTTCTACGAGATATATTTAGATAAAATAAAGTTGACTTCTGTAAATCCATTGATGGCGACTTTATAAATTCTGAGAAACAAAACGGGGGAGGATGTCAAAAGTCAAAAGCCATGACAGCTTACTGGCATCATCTTGCACGGCACTTGAAGACCATCACTGCCAGTAAAAGCCCCTCCATTAGACCTCTCATCTTGTAATGTCTCCCCTGCAACGAAAAATTATCAAGAATGGATGATGCAACGGTTGACAAAGTAGGGAGGGCAAAAAAGTAGCAAAGGAGAACTCGTCATTACGTTAAACCATAAAGATGGTTGACAAATGAAACCCAAGTCATCTTACCAAATTTATCAGGAGGCGCCACCACTGTGCCCTTTAATAGCAATGATAGCTGGACAAGAAGATACCTCGGTGAAATATTTCTAGCAATCTATTAACATAGCAAGAGCACCCCAAATTTTTTTTCCCTGTCTATTTAATTCCCTCGAAAGCTATAAAATACTTGTGAAAGCAAGACCTTGGTCAATAAGGCATCGTGGAAAGAACGGCCCTTCTCCTTCAGCTTCAGCTCGTCCAAATTACTGAATATATCGAAATGCCATAAAAAAGAGTACAACACTTATTAAACCAAAGGAAGAAACGAAACAAAGGGCTTTCATATTTCCTTATCATGTTGGAAATGGCTTACGTCACATTTCATCAATGGAAGGAAGTTACGAGGATGTAAATCAATTTCATTAACATGTTTGGCTAGTAGCCCAGAATCTCACCTTAAGGGGTGATAAAATGAGAAAAAAAGAACAAAAATTACTAGCCTTTTACTGCTGCAGAAATTGTCTGAATTTTTAGAACTGGTCTGAACACATGAAAAGAATGTATGTGGTGCCTATTTTATGCATTTATATGACAAAAACATAGCAAATCACATTAAGACAAGATCATAGATATAGATATATTCATATTCCTTGTCATTTATTAGACGATCCAACTCGAAATCAATTGACTATCAGGGAGAAGGCAGCCAAGTGGGGTTTTTTTTTTTCTTCCTAATATGATGCTATACCAACACCACACTTACATGCTTGTCAACCTTTGGACTTTAACACATGGGCGACATACATGAGCGCACAAATTGGAATCAACCGTCAACTTTCATAATTAAAAATATTGGCTAGTTTAACTTTAAATTATTTTCCAATTAGTGGAATAGACTCACCAAATGGTCATCATATTTTATTTTTTATTTTTTATTTTTGCTTTACTCGCATGAATACATTCTAAGATACCTGATCTCTTGATTTACTTCATGCAGCTTTCTTGTTGCACTTCGGTACTCCTTTTCGAGAAGGGGAACTATGAGGGGTACATTGTCCATATACCTTTTTATCAAATTTACAGGAAAATCATTTGCGTTAGAAAATATGAGACTAAACTGATTGCTACAAGTAAGATAAGAGGAAGGGTAGTTAAATACCTTTTCAATAGGAGTTCTTCCAAGAATGTCTTAAGGCTACTAATACCGATTCTATTTCTTTCTTCCTTTGACAAAGGCCGCCCTAGTTTTTCCTCTAAAGAAGCAATATCTTCTACCTCTCTTGAGGAAATGGCCTATAAAATAAAGCAAAAAAGATCTCAATGTCATGAGGAAATAATCTTCCGTCAGCACCAAGAACAACACAAGCATCTTCCTGGGACAAGATAACCACCATTAAAGTTGGCAATCGAAAGAATATGTAGATCTGAATGGTAACCTTTAGAAAAGCTCATAAAGGTTTCAATGAAGAATCTTGTTACTTAGGTGAAAACAGGATGCCCTGAGACTATCTATGTGCAAATATTCTACTTGTGTTGAGAGACCTATACGCATTGATCAGAGTACCAAGCTAAGCAATGTACACACGTATTGGTTATAAATGTTCTTGATGAAACTGATGATGGGAGTAAAAGTTAACCTTTTTAAACTCCTCGTTTGATTTATAAATAGAATCACGCCCAGTACCAACTCTTCCAGAGGGCACAGAAGTGAAGAAGGGAGAGTCACCCAGTATGCAACCATCCAAGGTGCAAGTGGGGGGCCTAAGGAAAACCTCCACGTCTGAAGAACGTGCAAATTGTGGAATCTTCGTGTCAAGCTTTGTGGAGACTATGACAGTCCTCGACAACTCGACATCTATCTGCATGGTTTGAAGTACCATAGTTATTCCAACAAGAAAGGTCTTAAACAATGGCTCAGACAGTTTCTCGTGACAAGGATAAACAGCAGAGGATGAACACCAACCTGCATTACAACTCTGCGAGTGGTGGCATTGCTCCAATCGCTGGAATCTTCGAGGCACAATATGATGAATTCTTTGTGCTGCATCTTTGCCCGCACGAGGGCCTCCACCGCACGCGCCTGACTCTGAATAAAAGGGACACTATTTAATGAAATAATCAGCCAGATGGTACATATTCTTAAGAAACCATCACCCATCAACCCTGTACGCTTGATACTTGCGTGAAGGCGCAGTCAGTTTTGTTGAAATATAAGAAAATCGAATTTCTTTATTAAATAAATCGGACAAATTTTAATTTATCCACAGTCGAGAAACTGAAGATTTAATGATTCAGATGTTTCTCTTCAAGCTAGAAGATCGATTTTTATCCAAGAGCTCGGGTGAGAAATTTCATCCCATGAAAGTGGGAGCACCTGAAGATTCTCACATGACCGTGATGTAAGTCCAGAACAAATCGGCCACCATTAAAGCACGCCCTACAATACTACAGATCAATTGTAATACAGAACCAGAGTGGGCAAAAACAAAAAAGCAGCGACTGGTCGCAAGATACCTGTAAAGTTCGACTCTTCTTGCCTGGAGCAGGAGCTATGAGCCCCGGAGTATCTATGATGGTAAGGTTCGGGCAGTACTTGTACTCTATCCTGATGATTATCTCCTTCGCACTGAACTGGCACGCTTCATTCTCCAGCCTCATGTTTTCGGCTTCAATGTAAGCCTGATGGCGCCGGGCAGGAAACAGGAGGCCACAGGACAACGTCAGAAGCAACTCGATCATTCGTCATGGGAGCCAGAGCATCCGTGTGCGCATTAATGCCAATTGGAACGAACGAATAAATTTTAAGAAATAATATGTGCACACAGACACAGAAACGAGAGTTGCTTCGAGGTAAATCGGGGAAAAGGAGTTCTGCAAAATAGCGAGCATATTGTGGGCGGATACAGTAGGTACATTCACCTGAATCTCTTCGAGGGACATGATCTGGGCAACGGCGGGGTCGGAGTCTGAGACAAGGCGGCAAAGGGGCAGCTCACAGTCGGGCCTGTACTTCATGTGGAGGGTAATGGGGCGGCGGGTCTTGGTGCCACCTCCGACGTGGTTGAACTGGAATCCCATGAGCGCCTCCACGAGGGCGCTCTTGCCGTCGGTTTGGTGACCCACGACCAGCACCGCCGGCGCGTCGAACGGGGTCTGGAACTCCTGAGCCAGACCATGCAGCTCATTGTACGCCTCGTACAGCTTCGCCGACGCCTCCATCTCCGTCTCCATCTCTATCTCCATGTCCTCCTTCCCCACTCCGCCCCCGCCTTCGAGGAAGCAGCGAGCGAGTAGTGAAGCGGCGGGAAACCAAATCTCTTCGTACAGAGTTGGCCGAAGGGGCTGCCGGGATGCCACGACACTGTAAGTTCGTCTGGAACGCTCCCAAGTTACCCTCTTGGGCGGCCAGAGCCTGTGAGCCCCACCAGCTACCTCGGAAAAAAGAAAAAAAAATGTCCTTCCTACCTCGAAATAAGAACTTGACTTTCACTTTTTTTTATGAAATATGAAATATAATCGAAATTTGTAACGTATAAGAAAAATATCTATCCGACATTCGAGTGGTCTTTCCAAGATTTCTCCTTTGATTCACGTGGACGATGGGTTTTATTACCATATCTAGATGCGGGCACTTAGATGCCGCACGGTCGGTATTAATTAGGTGGGTTTTAAGAGAGTCAACGATCTCGATCGAGCATGACGCAGGGTGGAGGTAGATCAAAGTTCCAAAAATCATCACAGCAATGGTTATGCATTTTGGGACGGCTAATGGAGGAAACATATGCTCCATTCTCCTAGGATTCTCGCAGGAAAGATATGGCACGTCCTGTTCTTGGTTCGGCTCTGCTCGTCCTGTTCTCCATCTCTGCTGCGTTCTCCCTCGTCAGCGGCGACGGCTGGCCCCGAGTATGCATCATCGGAGCCGGCATCGCCGGTTCTTCCCTGTCTCACTTCCTCAAGGACTACAGCGGCGGCGCCGTCGACGATATCGTCATCCTGGAGAGGAACGGAGTAGTCGGCGGGCGGATGGCGACGACGACCCTCGCCGGAGATACCTTCGAGGCCGGCGCTACCATCCTCCATCCCAAGAACCTCCACGCCCTCAATTTCACCTCCTTCCTCGGCCTCAAGCCCAGCGCTAAGTCCGCCGCCGCCGCTGCTGCGAGCTCCAACGGCTCCTCTGCGTCTTCCTCATGGCTGGGGATTTGGGACGGCTCTCGCTTCGTCTTCCAGACTCTCCCGCCACCGCCGGATTCGAGCTCCGCCTTGTACAAGAAGATTCATTCCATCCTCAACTCTTTCCTCCTCTTCCGCAGATACGGTCTCTCCCTCCTCCGGATGCAGAGCTTTGTCACGGTATTCTCCGCCGATATCCTCGTCCGTTCGGTCAGATTTTCCCTCTTCCGTGTCCTCACTTTTTCCTCTGGCAGAGAACCGTCGGGAAGTTCATGATATACTACAAGGACTTGGCTTCTCGGCCCGTCTTCGAATCGGCGGAGGAGATGCTCAGGTGGGCAGGCTTGGATGGGCTCACCCGTAGAACTCTGCAGGAGGCGCTGGCCGAGGCGGGGCTGTCGCCGCTTCTGATCTCGGAGCTCGTCACGGTAAGCATAGGAAGAACTAGCAGGGGGCGGAAAAAAGGAGAAGGAGTCACACTGTTCAAGAACAGTCTGATCACAAACTTATTTGTGGGGTAATTTTCTCGGCCTGTTTAGAGAGGGAGCAGGTGATCAATGACTAATCAAGAAGATAAAGTGGGTGCTCTTTATTCTTCACAGCTTTCCTCTAATCAAAATAAATATTGACCCCTCGGCATCCCTGATAACCTCTACTGTTCAAGAACACAGTCTTTCCTCAAGAAACAGTGTGATCATAAAACTTTATTTGTGTAATCTTTTCGGTCTGGTTAGAGGGGGATCAGGTGATCAATGACTGGCCAAGAAGATCAAGTGGGTGTTTTTCATTCTTCACAGCTTTCTTCTAACGAAAGCATTGATTGATCGCCGGTGTATATACTCTTGTATATTTTCTTGCATAAAATACGAGAAAATATACGTATTTTATTGTATATTCCGTCGGTGTTATGTTCTTCATTTCTCAATTTGTTTTCATTGTTTCCAGGGAAAATTCAAGAAAATTTGCTCACCAGGATAGTTTTCCACTTCCAAAATCTTGTTTCAGAATGTGAAAACTTCAGATTGCAATCAGCCTTCTGCATTTATTTTCTACTGCTTGTAAAAATACTAATTTTATATGCAACATATATCTGAATCTACTCAAGTATTCATGTTCTTCGTCTATATGATTTTGTTTTCATATTTTACGCGCCATATAAAATGGAGACTTTGGCATTAATGGATGCTGGATCACTCACAGGTTATAACGAGGATAAATTACGGCCAAAATGTTGACATGAGTGGGCTCGCCGGTGCTGTTGGCCTGGCGGGCTCAGAGTCGGGGCTGTGGTCAGTGCAGGGTGGCAACTGGCAGATGGCCTCTGGGTTGATCAAGCACTCGAATGCGACATTGAATCTCCACGAGGAGATCACCTCCATCTCCTACAAGGAAGGGCAATATGAACTCCGGTCAAAGAGAGGAAATCAATACCTCTGTGGAGTTGCAGTGATCGCCACACCGCTGGACGAGCTCAACATCTCCTTTTCTCCTCCGATTTCAGTCCCAAGCAGGAGCCTGCAGCATACACACACCACCTTTGTTAGGGGCCTCCTAAACCCTGTAAGTATACAGCCGACCTGGCCTGACCCAGGTCATCAATGGCCGAAACCAGTTGGATTTCTGGCTACTAGGTGGCGGCGGCCATATCTCTCCCATGTAAATTTATATAAGCTTACTGGTTATTAATTTGCTGCTCTTGTTCAAGGGATACTTTGGTCTGAATTCTGAGTCGGAGATCCCCAACCTGGTGGGCACCATGGAGGTTCCTGAG
The DNA here is from genome assembly GCA_902729315.2 of Spirodela intermedia. NCBI lineage: Eukaryota > Viridiplantae > Streptophyta > Magnoliopsida > Alismatales > Araceae > Spirodela > Spirodela intermedia. The sequence continues at coordinate 7,541,397 of LR746268.1, read as the reverse complement.
GTCCCATTCTCTAGTATTGCTGTCCAGAGGAAGTACGGTGAAAAGGACAAGGCGTACAAGGTCTTCTCTCGTTCGAAGATGGAGGACGTCCTACTGGATCAGATATTCGGGTAAATCAAATTAGAAGACTAAGCTAAATCATGTGGTTAAAATCTTCTGAAGCATGTGTAGAAGACTCTGCTGAATTACTTACCATTTGATTTGGGCAGAGTGCGAACAGAGACGGTTCGGATTGATTGGCCAGCTTATCCCCATTACAGTGCTCCAGAGGCCTTTGCTCCGTATATACTGGATGGGCTGCATCTGTACTACATAAACTCCTTTGAGAGTGCAGCGAGCACCATGGAGACCAGTGCTGTCTCCGCAGAGAACATTGCCAGGCTCATCCTATCGCGGATCTCAGAGGACGCTCCTGCTACCGCATGCAGAGAGAGAATTTTTCCGAGAGAGAGCCACCTGCATGTAGATCTCTAAGCAACAAACCGTTGGCATTTTGCGTATAGTCACAGACATTGCTCAGAGAGAAAGAGAGAGATGTTGAAGCTTCTTGTGCAACATGAACAGTGATAACTTACAAGAATGTAGTCTATGGTGATGAGACTCTCTTTAAGATTATGCCTTTTAGATTGTAGTCAGGAGAGGGAACCGGGTCTTCAGGGGACTTTTCGATTACTTTCTAGCCCAATGAGCTTCCCTTGCAGCAGATTTAATCCGAACAAGCTTTCCACTGGGAATTTGGCCTGAATCTTTCCACTGGGCATGTTAGATTCACTTCATCAGAAAATAAAATCAATAAAGTTAGAAATCTATTTATTGGTTAGCCCAGATGACTGATAATCGGGTTGTGAGAGAATAATTTTAAGCGATTTTGATTAACTCATGGCCACAATTTCCCAAAAGTCCTGAAAAATAAAGAGATGTTTTCCCACCTGGAAAATACCAATCGCCAATAAAAAGGATCAGGGAGAAGCCAGCAATTTATTAGATAATTATTTTTCCATAGTTCATCTATTAATGAAGAAACCATTGTGTTTGGTTGCAAGCTTGTCTAGCTCAAAATATGTCCGACAAGAATATTTATAATGGAGATAAACAGATTTTAAAAAATCATAGTACGTATTTCAGACAAATATTCACAGAATTAAAAGAATCACTAACACACCAAACTATATATACATCAAATGAATGTTTGTTCACGTAGAAGGTAAATAAAGTCCTCATACTGGTTTCATGATGGTCTTTGAGGTCTATTAATGTTGTTGTATGGTTCGATTGATCATAACAAGTATGCGACATTTGAAATAATTCGACCATAAGCTCTCATTTTTTTGATGATCTTGGATAAGACTTTGAATGAAATATTTCCTTATATGATGAAGTGTCTACTTGAACCATAACTTGATATGGCTTGATATAAGAAAAATCATTTAGTACTCAAAATTCAACTTCATTTTTTTCATCATGCTCATACATTTGAGTCCCAAAATCACATCGACATTTGTTGTGGATAATACTAACTTATCTTCATATATTGTCAGTGATTGAAGCTCTATGGTTGTGCCACAATAGATGCACATACTTATTTCTCCTATTCTGGTCACAACTTGAAACTACAAGGTGATGGTCGTTGAGAGTTCTAGCTCTTGTGCCAATTTTTAAGAAATGCAGTTATGGGAGGTGCCTATGTTTACTTTTTAAGAATGACTGATCACTCTTTAATTGTCCTGTGAAATTTGAGGGATCTTACGAGAAAGTCTTTAGCCAAGAATTGAGTGAGATTATGATTAAGTTGGTTAATGCCTCTTCCTCTACGGTGGTATCACTTGGTCCACCTTTTTCATCTTCTAATAATCTTTCTTCTTAGATGATTATGATCTATAGTTCTTCACTGTAGTGATGTCCAAGTGAATATTTCTCCTTGCATGAGAAACACATACCTTGTTCGTGTCATGTTTATATTTCCAATGGTGTAGATTGTATTATATTTCTCTTTTATGCTATTAGTACATTTGTAGATTGTTGTGCTTGATCTTTGTCTTCATTGAAGTTGTAGTTGGAGGTTACTTCGCCTCAGAAAGACATAAGTCAAATCTCTTTGTCATCGTAGGTTGTAATCTATTCTAGCAATCTTGACATATTTGTTCACATAGGTTTGTTAGGTGTGTTGAGCTCCTAAGTGGGAGAATGCTTCATTGTTATCTTTTATATGGTGTGCATGATGTCCTTTAGGCCCACTAGTTTGAAGAGGGATACTTTTGCCTGAATCTCTTTGTGAAACCCTTTTAGGAGAGTATTCTCCATAATCTACTAAGGGTTATTTTCAATTTTGGCTGCCATCAACTCAAATTCCTCCCTATATTCTGCTACAGTCCCATGAGGTTTGATCCTCATAAAATTACATACCATAAGTGTTTTGAACTAAAGTGTTCTATGTTCCAACAATTGATGTTACAAGTCTTCCCATCCCTTGAAAGGTTCACATGAATCCATCCACTTGTACCACACAAAGGCCTTTCCTTATAAGTTGAGGCCATTGGTGATGAGTTTGTCCTTAGATGAGAGCCTACACATGGAAAGTAGAATTTTCCTCAGAAGACCCATCTTTCTAGATTGTGGCCATTGAATGACAACATCTTTAGTTTTCAACTGCTTTGCCATAGTTCCTCATAGGGTGGTTGTGGGTAGATGGTGACCCATCCCAGCATATGCTAATTGGCCTAATGATTTTATGTCCAATCATTTTGACTTGCTTTGATCTATTTGTGACAGATTTCATCTGGAGCCCAATTGTTGAGTTGACTGGCATGGATCCTATTGTGGGGATTGTTTCTGAATGGTACCTACATCGGTCAACACTAATATTTGAGGCTTCAGATCAAAAAATTCAACTGTTGTTTGATCGCCAAGATCTCACCACAAGTCTCCTTATCATTTCTCAAGAATGTGGCAACGTCGTTCTATAGGGCAGGAAGGTTTCAGCCAATTTCCTTACGATGTTTCTCGACAAACTTGATTGTCGCCTTCAGCTTTAGTTGCATGGTAGATGCTCTAATACTAGTTTGATGAGCCTTCTCCTGATCCCAAGCAAGCACTAACTCTCTTGTAGAATCTTCTACCAAGGTTTATGTAAAAAAGAAGATCTCACTAAGGAGCCCAAAGGCCAAATGGGATACAAAGAAGCCTCTGATAGGATGATAAGATGATAGAGAGAGAGAGAGAGAGGGAGAGGGAGAGAGAGAGCTGGGGAAAGTACCATGATAGGTTGACCAAGGACTTTTGCTGCACTAGTAGGTGCTGATGTCTGCTTAGACGGGACAACACACCAGCCGTTAGATCCTTTTCTAGTGGGGATGTGTTGGGCCGGCGAAGATCATATCATCATACAGTTTTCTTCTCAAGTTCACCAACGGGAAAAGTTTCAAAATACTATCATCGACCCATAACCCACGTGACCAAAGATGCTGCGCCACGCACGTAAGGACAGAGAGATTGGTGAGGAAACCCCACACGGATACTAGCAAAGGAATGTCGATATGGGAGAATAGTAAGAAAGCTTGCTACAAAGTGCCCAGGGACGGTGAAACATACCGCCGCAGCAGGAGCCACTGGCGAAGACAAGATATCCCTATTGAACCCGTTGAATTTTCCGATGAGCTTCCTCCACGACACTGCGGTTGTCTTACCTGGTATCAGCTCCACCGGTAACCTCTGCCTCTGCCTCCTCGGTTCTCTCTCAGTTCCGTCCATGGGAGAAACTGTCGGAGGAAAAGACAACGGGAGTGTTCTGTCCAGATAGATGAGACACCAGCGAAGCCCGGGGCATCTACTTACTCCGCCATTAGAAGAGCAAACATAGGATCTCTCCTGGGTCATGACAGCTTCCGGGAAACAGCGAAGCTTGGCGTGATCCGGGCAGAGCAAGCGAGGGAGAAAGAAAGGCACAATTCAAACTCTTCTCGTCATAAGATAGCAAACCCGGGTGGCGGGTGTTATCCGAGAAGCTCCACTTAGGCCTCTTTAGCACCTTTCTATTAGTTAGATTCCTTTGGGCCCATATACGTATGGGCCTTCTACCAGGCCCCATGTACAACCAATTTTAAATATTAAATTAAAAATCTTAGTGAGGGAGGGAGAGAGAGAGAGCAATGGGGATGAGTGGCGGCAAGGCCGTCCGGTGAGTATTGGTATGAAAAATATATGCGTGGTGCGTGGATGGACGCTAGCCCCGATTAGCAGACGGCGACTTTGATCTGCACCAGAAGCCGTAATTCCTCTCATCCCCCGTTCTCGGGGTGGGTTGCTCAGCCGCGGTGGGCGTTCTATTTGGTTCGTTCTCCCGTTATGATCGGCTTCGGAAGTTAGACCGCCGTGATTCGTTTTTTTCTACTGTGATTACTGTCTTTCCTTCTTTTGTATTGTGTTTTGTGTTATCTTTTCGTGCTGAGGGGGGTTACTGTTGACACTTTCCGCCCTGTTCCCCTGTCCCTCTTTTGAATTCATCCCATCTGGCTAATTTCATGGTTTGTTAGCACTACGAAGTTGTGTTAGTCTTCAATTGAAGGATTTTGAAGCTTTTTGGTACAAATACAATAGCTTCAGACAATTGAGCTGTACGAGAGGCATTGAAGCCTCGGTACCTAAAGTTTACAGTTAATCAAAACAACTTGGTTGAAGATTTTTCATTAGTATCCTCTCCAATTTATTTAATGTTCATTTTTTTATCTCTTTTCTCCGTGTAAATGCATATATTACACATAACTGCAGACTAATATCTGTGTTATTCTCCTGAATAAGACACCGCACAGGTGACCAAGTTTAAGGGTTGTTCTCTGTATCTTCTCGTGCTTGAAGTAGATAATAACTAAGCCATTACCAATTGATAAAAGGAACAGAATCGTTAGTGACTTGTGTCCATTTGATATTCCAGCTTGTTAAGCAGTGAAGTATCACTCAGGTTATTATATAATAGCGGCGTATATCATGCTCTTATCTGCTGGGATTTAGCGTTGTAGTCAATGTCTGTACTAAAAGGTATTCTCTCTTTGAACATGGATATCCGGGGAAGTGCATTATCTACAATGTAGGCCCCCAGAATCTTATTTCGTAAACTGTCAGGATTTCTATCAACTTCCTATGAAACTAGTCAATCGAGCTTGAGACGTGGACTGCCTAAAATGTCAAGGAGCTATTCTTTCTTTAATGATGCGAGGAGATTCCTTACAAGATGCAGACACTCTCCCACTGAAACATCTTTCAAAAGCCGAGGCAAACCGTCTTTGGACTTTTTGAGGGACAGAAATATTGTGCCTCCTTCAGATCCCCCAAGTTCTAGAGATGTGGATCTTTTGTATCGATTTTTTGATGAAAGGTAGATGCAAGATATCCTTTTATCGTTATTTCTCTCCCATATCTATTCTTGAATTAGATGTTGAGGTTCTCTTTTACCAATTTTTGGTTTCAGTCGCAAGCTAGTGGTATTGACCGGAGCAGGAATCAGCACAGAGTCTGGTATTCCCGATTATAGAAGGTACGCTGAATTTATCTTAGATCTTCAATACGTTAGTCACAATTCTGACCGTCCTGCAAGACAGTAAGTCAAACATCGTTTTCTTGCAGTCCAAATGGGGCGTATAGTACTGGTTTTAAGCCTATCACACATCAGGTACCTAATGCCCTGAGAAAATATTTATTTTAGCTGAGATATTTGATGAGCAAGATCTCATAAATCATCGTCAGTGGTATGACATTTATTGTATACTTATGTTCTCTCACTTTGGACAGAAAACTACGAAAGGACTACATTACGCGAAAATTGATGGTGTCACGCCTTTTGTATTTACTGAGAAATAATTTACACCCTATCTGGAACAAGGGAAGCTAATATTTCCCTGATTATTGGACAATGATAATTAAGATTTTTTGTCAAAGGCTGATTAAAGACTGTAAAATAGCCATTTGTACTTCCTTAAACTGTCACAATCAAATAGTCAGGATATTCTTGCGATCCAAGGTCATGTTTCCAACTCTTTTAGTTCGTGGTAAAAAAAAATTAGATGGCTTGCTTATGTTCGTCTTGTGGTTTCCCCTAAAGTAGTAGGATATGTGAGTGGAATGACAAAAGCTCTTGCATCTCAAAGTAGAAATTTGGTTTCCATAAAAGAACCATTTTTAAAAAGAATAAATGTGTTGAATAACTTTAATGGTTCATTGAAAAGTGCATTTTTTTAAGCACTGTGACAGCATTTCTTCCCCAAGGACACCTTGGCGAGAGAGGTCTCCAAGCTCACAAGTGAGCTCTTAGTTTTCAAAGACTGACTGTGTTGATTCATATTCGAGAAATTGTTGACAATGTGGCCCAAATTTTGTTCTTTTACTGCAGCATCTTGTTTTTCCAGCTATAGCTGGAAACATAGTAAGTGGATACTATATGTTTGTGGCCATGTAAACTCGCCGGCTTGCAGGAATTTCTGCGGTCAGTTCGTGCACGGAAAAGGTACTGGGCTCGGAGCTATGCTGGATGGAGAAGGTTCACTGCAGCACAGCCCAGTGCTGCTCATAGATCCCTTGCAACCCTGGAAAAAGCTGGTCGGATAAGTTTTATGATTACACAAAACGTTGACAGGTATGTGGCTTCGTTTCATTAAAATTTTTTAACAGGTTGGAATATTCCTTAAGTTGTTATGTATTAGCATGCTCTCTGCTCATGTTTCAGGTTGCATCATCGTGCTGGTAGCGAACCTCTAGAATTGCATGGAACTGTTTATTCTGTCGCATGTTTGCAGTGTGGTGCTTCGACAGACCGACATTTATTTCAAGAGCAAGTGAAGGCTCTTAATCCAAAGGTAAAATACTCTCATCTTATCAAGGATCCGTTGCATTAGTTTTTTGGTTCGCCATTTTTAGGATTTGAAGTCTATGGAGTTTACTCGTTGATCCAGATTTATAGGTTCTTGTCGTTGCTATTCCTTGTGCTTTTGCTTTCTGTTTATATAGATTTATGGCTCTGAATTTCGAGTGTAATCTACTCAAATTAGTTTTTATTCCAGTAAATATACTCATGTTGCTATTAAATAACAAAATTGATGTCATTTTTTATGTTCTCCTCCTGATTGATTCTGATTCAACTGTAGTTTCTGATAATTTCCCAAAGGCGTGCATTGTTTTTTCCTCTAGTTAAGTTTTACATATTTTTATTTATCTTCTGCTTAATCATCATGGGAATATGGGGTAAAATCTGAATACCCATTATAAGGTAAAACTATAAATAAAATGATAATACCGGCGGCCAATTAAATTTACTAACCACAAGAGTTGCATCCATAAAAGAAAGCTGCAAAATGTCCATCATTTTACTTAAAAATGAAAATGAAAATGAAAATGAAAATGAAATTATCTATCCCTGGTGTATTCCGTTGGACTAATTCTGATTGTCTCCCACAAAGTGTTTGTATGTCAAGAGAGTACCTCGCCGTCATAAAACATCTACAAATTTCTCTGATTGTCTCTATCTTCTTTTCCCAGAACCTGACAATCCTGTCACAGGGTTCATTTCCTCCTTAATAACATTATCTACTTTCTGATTCCTACTTTCAACTCTCCTATATTTTTGCATGCTTTGTGTTAGTTTTTCATGCTTTGTGATAATATTTTATCATTTATTAAGTTTTCTGTTACTTTCCAACATTAGTTGTTTCTGTGGTGATTTTCATGCTTCTCGACCCAGTTAAAGACCTCTTTATTTTCGGTCCTAGATCATATTTTTTTCGGCAGTTATTTTGGACCATGAAATGTTTTGTTATTTGGTGAAGTGGGCACTGGCAATCGAAAGTTTGGATCATGGCCCGGCTGGTTCCGACAAAAGCTTCGGCATGCAGCAAAGACCTGATGGCGATATTGAGATCGATGAAAGGTTCTGGGAGGAAGATTTTGTTATCCCTAATTGTACGCAGTGTAGCGGTTTGCTAAAACCTGATGTAAGTGTCCCATGTCCGTTGATCAAGGGAACTAGCCATCTCTGATTTAGTACATGGAATATGCATCGAAAGAACTTAAGGTTCCCAAGTTCATACCTGAAATTTCATCATCCTCTTTGTCAGTAGATTCTTACTTAGATGATACAAATTGTTGTAAGTCGCCGCATTATTCTGTTCTTGAATTTACAACCTCTTTGCAGATTACCTGCTTGACTTGGCCCATCTCATCCACATCTGAATTGGTTGGAAAATATTGAATTAATTGGGTTATCTAGTTTTATTAATAGATAAAAATACAAAAATTCTGAGCACAACTAGCATCCTAAGCTTGAGATTCCACTAATTAGGACGATTATGCTCTATTTTTTTATATTTTTTTCATACTCTCTTGTGGAAATTGTTCATTAAAAAAAATAAATTAAAGTGTTGCTGATCATTTTAACCTCAAGTATGTTCTAATGTTGCTTGAATAAAATTCTTCATGAAATGTTCTTCTTCCCTCTCATTGTTTTTTACTTTTATCTTTGAAGGTTGTATTCTTTGGGGATAACGTGCCCAAAGACAGAGCAGATAAAGCGATGGAGGCTGCTAAAACATGCGATTCTTTCCTTGTGTTGGGTTCATCATTGATGACCATGTCCGCTTTCAGACTTGTCAGGTACTCTGTGTCTCCTCTCTTTCTGCCCTAAAAGTGGCCTTTTCTGCTCCCACTTAAAGAGGTCCATCGTCTACAGAGCTGCGCGTGAAGTGGGCGCCGCCATTGCGATAGTCAACCTCGGTGAGACCCGAGCAGACGACCTCGTTCCCTTGAAAATCGGCGCTCGATGCGGCGAGGTAGGCCGAACTTGTTCAGCCCCTAGCACCGACTTAACCCATTTATGTAAATCTTTGTTCTTATTTTTCTCAGATTCTTCCGAGATTGCTCGAGGTGGGGTCTCTCACAGTCCCCAGCGTCTGACGGCACCCCACAGCATCCAGCAAAAGTTTCTCAGTTGACCCCAGGTGTAAGCTGCTTGCAGCCGATCCTTTCTGTATTTATAAATTACCCCCCTTGTCCTGTTCCAGCATCAGTCAACGAAGTTCACATAAGGATCTTTCTCTCTCTCTCTCTCTCTCTCTCGGTCAACGATGCTCTCTGTTGGTGGCGGGGGATGAAGTCATTTTACAAAATCTTCGTACTTTTGGAGGGAGAGTTCTCCGTGTCTTCCTCCCGGTCCAAGTCGTTGGACAGGAGATGGATAGAGAGAATGAAATAGCAAGAGTCAACGGGCTAGCAAAGAGGAGCTGTCACCCCCCTTCACACTGCTGCACTGTCTCACCTCAAGAGGGCTAGAGTCATAGACAATGTCGGGACCTTTCTCCGTTGACTCTCTCTCTCTCTATACTGTGGGGAAGACGAGCTCAGGGGAGAGAGGGAGATAGGGTCAACTCAGCTTGAGGCAATGAGATTTGGCTCTTTCAAAAAAATTAAAATCGTAGTCGAAGAAAAAATTAGCGTATTGATCAATCAAACGATCCGCCCTAGCCAAAATCTGAATGGCCCTTTTCTATTGGTTCTCTGAATAAAAATACGACGAGCAAAACCAAGAACACAATTTTGACAGGGTTTGACCGATTGACATGTTCCACTTCTAAAGGGTGTCAACGCACTTTCCAGAGAAATTTGTGGGCTTCTGAGTGTTTTCTATATATATAATTGGGTTTCATCCGCGGAAACTGTGTTTCCGTATCCTGTTAACCTCAGCGGAGAGTAGGGTTTTGCCTGGGAAAAATGTGGAGGAAGGGGAAGAAGAGGCAGGACGAGGAGAGTCCGACCGGTGCCAACGACTCCGACGGAGGTCCTCCGAGGAAGAAGGCGGCGACGGGTTCTGACGAGGAAGACATCGTCGTTTGTGATGTTCGTTTGCTTTCTGTCCCCCTCTCCCCCCCCCCCCCGTTGTTTGCCGTGTGATCGTTCAATCTTTCCCCATCGATTTCCCCCTCGTTCGGTCGTCGTTTACTCCCCTCTCTACTTTCCTCTTCTTTCATACGTCTTCCCCTGATATTGGAGAGACTGTGGCTTCTCAGATATCGAAGAACCGGAGGGTCTCTGTGCGCTGCTGGCAGGGAAAGATTGTGGTGGACATCCGAGAGTTCTACTCCAAGGATGGGAAAGAACTCCCTGGGAAGAAAGGTATGCGACTATCCCTGCTTAAAACCTACTCTTTGCTGCCACTCTGCTTGACAGAACCAGTTACGCCTTGCGTTGGCTTGGTTGGGGGTGACGGAACTGGTTATTGGGGTTTTCTTTTCAGTTTATGCTTGTGGTTTTGCTTCATTTACTGTGAGTCTCGATTAATTTCTACCCGTTCTTGGTGAATGGAAGCAGCTTTCTTTGGGCTTCGGGTTCTTTTTTTGAATTCTCTCTACATTGAACGCCTGTAGAAGAGAAGGGTTCGAAGCTTTTTTGGGTTGTGATGATTAACAGGAAGAACATACGACATTAGTACAAGTAATTTGTCCCAGTTACATAGAATAAATCTGCATTGAAGATTTATACATCTAGGAACGTCAATGGTTAAAAAAAAAGAAAAAAAGAAAAAAAAACAGAAATAATGCAGCTTCGATCCATTAATGAAATTTGATCAGCATAGTACCTAATGTTGTCTGAGAGCAGTTTAATGACAATTTTTTCAGCACTCCCATATTTCCCCTCTCAGAAAAATTATTGTAATTACACAAATTTTTATCCGGATGATCCAACTGTACCTTATTTAGTTTAGCCTCACATATTTTGCGGCGCTGAGCATCAACTCTCCTTCTGCGCGGAATCTCTGAACTTCAGGTTGTGTATGCCACGTTATTATTTCAAGAAATAGATACCCATCACTGGAGGATATATTTTCTGCATATTATTCGTCAACCTGGATCAGACTGGAACAGAAATATGATGGAAAATTCGATCCGATCTAGAGCAAATATGATACCTGAGGACCCCTGCATGAAACTGGTCCTAGTTTTTTTAAAATTATTATTATTAAAAATCACTGTTTTGGATGTCGTATGAAACAGACAACGATGATTATATTCTCCACGGCACATCCAATTTACTTGGTCGAGTGTTGTAGTAGAATTTCCTTTGACTTTCTTGCTTGGTCGAGTTTGTTCACATCTGCCCATATCACTATAAATTAGCAATACATCTGTCTTATAGTCCCTAATCGGTGTTTGGAAGCCGTTGCTTGATCGAAAAATGGTTCCCTGGAGGGGTACTCTCTGCAATTATTTTTTGTTGAAAATGTTTTATTTTTATTTTTTTATCTTGGCAATGTAAAATCTTTAGAAGACTTCTTCATGTTGACGAATCGTTGCTTTCTGTACGTGAATCAGGTATCTCCCTCACCATGGATCAGGTACGCTCGAACCTTCTGTTCTTCTGCGGCGGTTCCACGGCGCCCCATTCTCTGGCGTCTGACGTTCCTCTTCCTTCCTGTTCAGTGGAACATTCTGAAGGATCACATCGGCGAGATTGACAAGGCCATCGCCGAGAACGCCTAGCCGGAGCCGCCGTTCCGCGGCCCGAGCTGGTTAAGAAAAAGCCAGTTGATGATTCCGGGCTTCCACTTTTGCCTCTGTAGGAAGCCCTTTTTTTAGGCTTTCCCCCTCCTGCAACCTCTGTGTAAAGGGTGCAAAAATCTGACCTTTCCTTCACCCTCAAGCTCCTCGTTGAGCTGACCTCCTAACAAAGTTACCAGCTTTAATGCGTTAAATCGAACCCATCTCTCTTATCTTCTTCGCGGTGTGGTGGCCCACCGTGCCTCTGGAGCCATAGCCTCTCAACGCGAAGAGTCTCCACTGTAGGTACGAGGGTAAGGTGAGCAGGAGGAGGATGACGAAGGGAGGGTCCGTAGCATCCTCTTCCCCTCTTCAGCTGTTCCTCTTCCTGCACCACTTTCCTGCCCACCGGCGGTCCATTTCTCTTCACCCGCCCGCCGGCGAGGGCCGCCGCTGCCCCGCCACCTGTTGCGCCGCCGTCGCTACCACGACGAGGAGGAGCTTTGCTCTCCTATTAGCTTCCTCTCTCCGTTTTCTGCTTTCTCCTTCGGTGGCGGCGGTCGAGGAAGCCGGCGGAGAAGAGGTTCTGGAGACGTACACCGACAAGGAAGAGGGCTTTTCCTTGCTCAGGCCTTCCTCGTGGGTTAAGGTACGCTGATTGGGGCGAGGACGGGATTCATCTCTCTGTTTGTTGAATGAAGATAATCTGTTGATGCGATCTTCTGCTGGTTAGGTCGACAAGGCAGGGGCGACGGCGCTGTTCGTGAGCGAGAAGAACAAGAACGACACCATAGGGGTCGTGGTGAATCCGGTTCGTCTTTCATCTCTGAAGGATTTCGGAACGCCGGAGTTCGTGGCTGAGAAGCTCATCCAAGCGGAACGACGCAAGGTCCGCCTCTTCCTTTTCTTCTAGAACCCGATGTGATCTCCATATCTTCCTCTTGCTCCGTCGTCTGGCAGATGAGGCTTGAACGAACCCAGTAATTGTCCCGCTGTTCGTCACAGTTTAGGGATGATCTTGATCAATGTGGCGGGCCTCTGAGCATTCTGCATTGTGAGTAAATGCGCAAAGTAATGCTGCTGAATACCCAACCACTTCCTCGATCAATTCTACGGTTGAAGTCAACTTCTGCCAAAATTAGGTTTCCAATGTCTGCTGTAATCGGGTGGCGAGTAGGTCAGAAAGCAATTAGAAGAGAACTAACTAGCTATATCGCCACTGCACCAGGGCAAGGGCTCAGACAGTTTTATAATTAAAATGAAAGGAGGAGAAAAACTCGATGGGCACAGAAAATAAAGCTTCATAAGCTTGATCGATGTTTGCAACCAACTTCGTAGGAATCTACCCTTTGATTGCAGGACTGAGAAGTATTCGTTTCTGAGCTGATGAACAGTTTTCATGCATTTTATTATTTAATATGCATATACCAGAAACAATATCTCAATAATTGGGAACCAATAATCTCCTGTGCATACGAATTATGAGATATTTAAGGCTTTTTGTCTCTAGTCGCATCACACTCTGCTGGGGTAGTTCTAAGATTTATAAATGGAACTTGGATTCTCCATCATTGGACTGTGGATTCCATTTCTTTTTTTTTTTTGGAAGAAAAAAACGACACAGTCATCGATTAACACAACAAGAACAAAACTTTTCTTCTGAATCTTCGCCCATTTCCAGGCCCGTCGAGAGTCATGCATGGGGAATATTTATGTATGTATGTATGCACAAAAACTTGAATATATTAATGAGAATATGGTACGGGACATCTCCCTCTTTGCTACTGTAATGTCTTTCCATTCTGTTTGTTGACAGGAGAGCACAAAGGATGCCCAGATGGTGACTGTTGCAGAGAGGGTGGGCTACAGAGGTTTGCCAGTGTTCGAGTTTGAGTACACAGTGGATAGCTCCAGAGGGGGATTGAAGAGGATTTTCTCAGCCGTGCTTGTCGACGCTAGTAAGCTTTATGTTCTCAACATTACCTCCTCTGATAAGCCCGAGTCTCCTCTGGGCACAGAAGCGAGAACGATTTTGGAAAAGGTGCTCCACTCCTTCAATGTTTTAGAATGATTGTCTTACGATTAAGGAGTTGAATCTGGTTCAGCCCACCTGGTTTTGGCTGCTAATCCTGTTATGTTCATAATGCGAAAAAGTCAAGGATCGGATTGTACAGTTTAGATTTTCCTTGTAATGATGTCTTACTGTAAGTAGAATAAGGGCTGTGTGGTCGAGCTGCCAAGAAAGAACATAGCTACCTGCACCACGCGTGATGCCCACTGAGCGACATTACATCCCAGTCACCTTCTTATTCTGAATGGGGGAGGACGATCGATCAGGAGCATTCAGAGGAGTTCTCGGAGTGATTCTGTGCTAGAATGACTCGCACACAAGCGTGCCCACGGGCCCATCCAGGCTTCAACTTTAATGATGAATGATAGACCGATGGGAAGTTAGCGATCGAGCGGCACAGAGAGAGAGAGAGAGAGAGAGAGAGAGAGAGAGAGAGATTGACATGGATCACGTGATTATACCGGATAGTTCCCGGACTTGTCCCTAAGCTGATTGTTTTCCTTTTAGGTTTGATCTTGAAACTTGTTTGGAAAAAACTATGGCCCAGGTTGTCTGAGAGGCCATAAAGAAAAAGGAGCTGCAGAAAACTTTGGGATCTTGCCGTCGGCCGTCGTCCTGTTTCCCGAGAAACTTAGCCCTCCAGTGATGCCAATCAGAGCCGCGGGTAGGGAGATAAGGAGATTGGCGGAGAAACCGGGTGAGCAACATCTGGTCAGACTGCAGGGAAGTGACGGCTGCTACAGTAAACTACTCCCCCACCACCTCTCCCTCTGCTATCTGAAAACTCATCCGCGTTGTTCCCTCCCAAGCAAAAAAAATATTACAGAAGAAGCGGGGCCAGGAGGAGGACGGCGAGGCCTTGATCGACACGTCTCCGGTTTCAAAAGCCTCAAGCCCTTGGCATCTGGAGATGCGTGGAGAAAGCTGTTCAGATTCTCTCTAATGGAGGCCCCGACGGCTACCCCACCTACGTCCTCCATGCATGCATGGAGACGGGGCAGCTTTGAGGGGAACAGGCGGCGGAGAAGACCTGTCGGGAACCAAACTTCCGATAATGTATCAGATTCTGTTCTCAAGAAAAAACATCGGGAAATGTTCGGTCAAATGGGTCATCTTCGAAGGTCGAGTCGTCGAGGAGGAAGACGCCATTGATGGTCGCGTCTGTACTGCTTCGAGGCCTTCTTCGAGCAAGAGCTTCGTCTTCCCAGACCCACGTGAGAACCGTCGATATCTGAGATGGGGAAATTTCCCAACACGGTGACCATGAAAGTAAAGGCCGAGCATCCCACAAGTAGAGCAAACAAAATCCAGGCAAGGAGGCTCTCGGAAAGGAAAGACGTGACGCCTGGCTCGGGGCCTGTCTTCCTGAGGCCAGCATAACTGGAGAACAAAAGGTGGCAGCAGCAGCAGCAGCAGAAAGCAGCCCACGTTCCCTCGCTGCGCCCGGAGAATGAAGCTCGACGAAGGGCTCATATTCCTACCGGCGGCGCCGTCGGCCCTGCGCGGCGGAGCCCGCCCTCGGTCTTCCCTCCCCCTCCCCGACAGCTCGTCTTCCTCATTAATGAACAGGTCCTTCATTTCCTTTTACCATCGGCGGAGCCCGATGTTTGATTTCACCGCCCCACAAACCTCGGCAATTGTCCGATGAAAGCGAGGAGGAAGGGGGGGGGGGGGGTAGATCCTAGTAGAGGGATCGGTTTTTCACCGCTAGCAAGCCCATTAGAGTAGGGTTAGGACAGGCTAAGCGAAGCCCATTTAAGCCCGAAAATATTAAATGCTCCTAGCCGAGGCCCATTGTCCGTCCCCCGCCGCAGGAGACAAAATTTTAAAAAAAAAATTATAACCCTATTGTTTACTGAGGGCGGTCCATAAAATAACGAGCTACCTCGCGTGGGGGTTGTCGCGTCGTCTCGTAGTCATTTCGTCATCATCTCTCTCTCTCTCTCTCTCTAACTTTCTCTTTCTCTCTCTTTCCGTTATTTCATTTCCCAAGGCAACTAACTGGAAACAAAGCCGGATCAGGACTAAAAGAAGATGGAAGCAGCTTTCCTGTGTCGTGAGGTCTCATAAGAAAGCTAAAGCCTTGCTTGTCCTCGCCGGCGGGGGCTTCTTCTCCCTCGGCGGAACGCCCCACCAAAGTCACCCGCCTCTGCTTCTTCTTCTTCCAGGGGCGGGCCTTTCTCCTGCTCGTCTTCTTCCAGCTCTCCGTCCTCTTCCGTGTCTGGCTCTGGTGCGAGGGGCTGACAAGCGCAGATGGGGAGAGAGAGGACTGGGAGTCGCTCCCGCAGGAGGGGAGAGAGGGAGAAGGAGACCCCCGCGGGGTGCATGAGCGGGTTTCTGCAACTCTTCAATCTCCACCAGATACTCTTCAGAGCGACGTCGACGGTGACGGGGGAAGCCTTCCCTAGGGATCTGCAGGAGGACGCCTCCCCTCGAGGCAAGCGGCACAGCCCCCTTCTCTTCCCTCTACGTTCTTCCTTCTCCGTGAAAGGTCTCGTTGTGAAGGGACGGTGCTGTGAATTGCAGGTGTGATGGCGCCTAGGAACAGCTTGAAGCTCGAAGAAGTGGCCGTCTCGTCGGCATCGACTGTCACTGTGGGAGAAGAAGAAGAAGAAGAGTACGACATTCCTGTGAGTAGCTAAAACACCCCAGGACAGACAGTCCTATCTGCTACATCGGCCTCCTAAAATGGTGGTCGTCCTCCCTATCCCTTTCCTTCTTCCCGACAGATGGGCATTTCTCTGGTCCTCGAGAGGAAGACGACCCCGTCGGCGGCGGCGCCGCGGCATCAGGAGCAGGACATGGAGTACTGGAGAAGCTCGCCGAGGACGGGCTTCTCCAAGACGGGCAACGTGGTGGCGCGTCTGATGGGGCTCGACCAGATCCCCGAACCGACCCCCTCTCGCAGTTCCGACGGCTACAGCAGCCAAGAACAGCTCTCGTCCCTTCGAGTGGCGACGTTCCACAAGCAACGGAGGGAGACCGCCGCCGTTACGCCGCCGCCGCTGAGGCACCCGTTGCGGCCGAGGAACTGCGACTTCCTGGTGGCGCCGCCGGAGGACGCCAGGCACGGCACCCGCTCCCTGCCGGACACGCCGAGAATGTCGTCGGCGAGGAAGTCCTGGGACGCCGACCCGAGGCTCTCGCTCCAGCTCTCCTTCAAGGAGAACGTTGCCTTCGCTCTGGGGGAGGGCAACGCTTCCTTTCTGTCCCCTTCATCTCTGTCGGCCAAGTCCAAGAGGAGGATCTCCAGGCTGCAGCAGGACGAGAACAGGAGCCCCAGGCAGTACGCCAGCGATATCATGAAGCAGGTGAAGGAGAGCGTCACCCGGAGAATCGCCGGCAGGAGCTTCGAGGATCCCCCGGCGGGATCGACCGGACAGAAGACGAAAGCCTTCTGCCACGAGAATGGGAGACAGATCTGCTCTTCCACTGCACCACCTTCGTGTTCTCCTCGTCTCCGAGCCCTCGACTCGCCCAAGAACAAGCCCGCTTCTCCGGCTCCTCCTCCTCCGCCGCCGCCTCTTCCTCTCTGCCGTCCCTCCTCCCCGCACCCGCAGCGCATGGACAGAGAAGTGGCGAAAGCGGCCTCCGGCAAGAGCAGGAAGCCCAGATCCGAATGGTTCATGGAGAAGATGAGGAAGTCCCCGGCTGTAGCAGCTCGCGAAGAATCCTTTCTCTCGCCGCCGTCGTCGCCGCAGCCCCGGAAGAAATGCCGGTCTTCCTCCCCGGCCTTCGTCCCCGGCATCCGAAAGGAGGCACTCACTTTCACCTCTCTCTCACCGCCACCGTCGCCGTCGCCGTCGCAGCAAACCAGCGCACCGGCGGCGCCGCGGCTGCGGCACACCAGGGGCCAGTTACGCATCTCCGACGATGGCGACAGCCGGGCTCGGAGGAGTAGTAACTCCTCAGTGCTAGGCCCTGAGGAGTACCTCTACGTCAGATGCGTCCTGGGGAGAACTGGAGTTCAGAGCCACACGCCGCTGTCCTCCGCCGCCGCCAGGTGGTACTCCCCGTCCCACCCGGTGGATCCTATCGTGTTTCATCAGCTAGAAAGGTCGTTCAACAGGTCCTCCGGCTCCCTGCGGCAGCGCTGCAACCGGAAGCTCCTCTTCCACCTCGTGGACGAGGTACTGGCGGAGCTTCTCTGGCAGCCGCGAGAACCATGGCGGCGGCGTATCACCGACGGCGAGTCCCTCATGCAGAGCGTGTGGTCGCGGATACGGAACTTCTCAGCCGCCAGTTGCCGGGCGGCGCCGCCGGACGTGGACGCCCTCGTTGAGGCGGACCTCCCCGCCGTCAACGTGCGGCGGCTCCTGCTGCACCCCGCCGTGTCCCAGGAAGCCGAGTCCGTCGCCGTCGAGTTGGGGACGTCCATCCTTGATTCGCTCGTTGCTGAGGCCGCCGCCGCCTTGCTGACGCCATCACAGAGTCGGATCGGCTCGGCCCACGAGGGTCAGCGGCTCACATGACGAGGCCACGTGACGAGATGCTTCGCCTTCGTTTGCCGCACCACCCCCGGACCGGTCTCCGACTCGGACAGCCCAAGCGTTGAACTACCAAGCGGATTTTCCGGACTCGGTGAATGACAGTGACGGAACAGTCCCGCGCCCCACCTGCCAACTCACTCTCCCGGGTCGACTCGCCGCCCCCCCATCCCCGTTCCGTGTAAATGATCCCGAGTCAAGCAAGACCCTCTGTTATTACCGCTCCCTTCCCCCTTGAAATAGGGGTTTATTTCAATTCTCAGTTTCACGTGCTCTGGTGCCCGGATATCCGTTCTACATTGAAATATAATCCAGCCCTTCCCGGGAGATAGACACCCTGATGTGACGATCGAGGCTGTGATTTCTCTCTCTCTCTCTCTCTCTCTCTCAACATGTATATATATATATATACATCTCCGGGGAGTACGTGGATGATCAAATTTATGTTAAGAACGAGGCGGAGGGACATATATACCGCCAGCGGAAGAGGGGGGATGGGAGGTCTCGTCTTGGATCTCGTCTCCGGGGAGTACGTCGCCGTCGCCGTTGCCCTCGCCGTCTCCGTCCGCTCGCCGGCAAGCGGAGAGGCCACGGCGGGCGGCCATTTTTCTATTTGCCGCGGGTCACGTGTGCCCGTTTGCCATCCCGAGACGGACCTCCGTTAGTGGGGGATGCTGCTGCCGCAGTGCGAGAATGGCGGGGGAGCGCAGCAGAAAGAGAAGAGGAAGATGATGACCTTGCGGGGAAGGAGCGGCTCACAGTAGAGAGGGGAAGAGAGAGAGAGGGGGATGGCCGGACGGCGACGAAGAAGGCATAAATGAAGGGGGGGGCCGAGAAGCTCCTTGCTCGCCGGCGGATTGGTAGTCCTCGTGGTTGCCGGCGGCTGACCAGGCGACGAAGCGGAGAGGAAGACGAAGGACAGGTCACGAGAGCGGGAAAATTTGAACACGCCACGAACGTGGGCTGCTGGGCCTGTGGATCAAGAGAGAGAGAGAGAGAGAGAGAGAGAGAGGGGGATTTGCTATCTGGGCGCCCTTCTGGATACCGATGAGGAGGAGGCTCGTTTTCCCTTTGTCCGTTTCCGGCCGAGGACCAGCAGGATGACACGAGGACAGAGGACGGCACGTACTTTGGGAAGCTATCACGTGTGATGTCCCCCGTACACCCTCCGAGTTTTCTATTTGGCTTTGTACCCCACGAATTCATCGTCTTTGCTTATTCCATTGAACTCATGGCGTTCTCTGGGTTCCCCCCCCATCCTTGCTCCTCCCCATGCGGTCAGATCTCCGGCGCCGTCATCCTCCATCTCCCGTCCTACGTCCACAGACGCTTGTAGCTACTCAAAGAAGAACCTCGCCCACATGCCCGTCGTCTTCCTTAGAGAGAAAGCGAGAGAGAGGAAGAAGAAGAGGGTCACGGATCCTGAGAGCCCATGACGGAGTAGCAGTTGTTTCACGTGGACCGCCATCAATACCGCATCTTGTCTCTTCTTCCACTAGCGAACCCTCCTGCCGCTGGAAGAATCCGCCAGCAGATTCGACGGACGGCGCTTCATTGCGGCGGCAGCGTTCTCCGGCCCACAGCTCTGCCGTCCCCGCCTCTGCTACCCATCCCGATAGTCTCCGCAGGGTGATCGATCGCCGTCGTCGAAGTTACTTGCACCTCTGATTCGCTACCAAGAACTGGACAACTCGTCCCCACCCAAAACTCGCCGGGGATATGGGTGGGTTTCTCTTGTTTTGTCTGTAATCGATCGTGTCAGAAGAATCATATCTTCCATAATACTAATACATTGAAAGATATTGAATCCCGGGTTTTTCTCAAAAAATTGTCGTCTTTGAAGACGTCATCTAATTATTATAATCGCATAGTTTTTAATTAGATGGCTGAATCAACACGATGCTGAATCAGCGATATAAGAATTTAAGAATAAAGAATAACATAAAATACGTCGAAAATATTTTAGAACAGTTAAAATTGCAGGGAAACTGCTCCATACTTCTTGAACAGAAAGATGGCCGTTGAGTTCGACCGGCACGGATTTTGGATTGGTGCCATAAAATGTCGGGGATCACGTGCTGCATAGAAATTACAACAAGGAACGGAGGCGGACTATTTTCAATTTGCCAGAGAGAAGTACGCGGTCAGAGCTGGACAACAGAGAGTGGGCCGAGTCCACGAGAGATTTTATGGGTCCCACTCCCACTCCACATTATTGGGCTCATAGAAGATGTTTGTTATGGGCCTACTGGGCTTTCCCCAACACCACCTACGAAAGAGCCCATAAACTCTTCGATCGAGGTTTTCCCGCCGCGGAAGAGGAGATTCGAGAGACAGCTGCTTGAGAGATCGCCGGCGATAGTTTCATTGGTGTCCCCCTCTCTCTCTCTCTATTTCTTGCTCGGTGATCCTACCAAATTTGAAGCGCGAATTCAAGCCGTGTATGCGGATCGTAATGGAGAAGAAGAAACGGTTGCGGATGTCCACGGAAGGTGCGGAGGCGATCGCTATCCCTTCATCTTTCCTTGGCTTCGTGCCTCTTTTCTTTCCTCATCCTCGGTGTTGATGGGTTAATTTTTTTTTAATCATATTAAAGCTTGATTTTGATACTGTAATGTCTATTGCCGTTCGTAAGCTTTTGAGGAAACACGCAAACACCGTTGTAAATGTTGCCGTAAGCCTGTCTTAATAGCAATCCCTAGAGAGTGGTATTGGTTACCTGTCTCCGGTCGGTCAGACGGAGTAGCTGGTCTGCCTCGTTCGGTAGCGTCCGTCGACTTCTGGTCCCATAATATGCACGTAATTTTAATCGTTTGTATTCATTGCTTTTTCGTTTGAATAATAAGTAAAGAGGAGAGAGAGAGAGAGAGAGAGAGCGAGAGAGAGAGAGAGAGAGAGAGAGAGAGAGAGAGATACCTAAAAACGTCCCATTGCTACAGGAGCTAGACTTCAACAGCCGACTTACATGATCGTTGCCTACATATTGCCCTGTGCTCATCTTAAAAAACCCTCTATCTCTTCCCTCATTAACTCACTGATTTGTTGTCTTTTATACTTTGTGGCCCTACTTCTTAATTCAATACTTCATTGGTTTATGTGCCCAAATATGTTGACTGATATGTGCAGTTACTAGGTGTCTCATCCTTAATATTCAAAATATGCGGGCACGCCCGGACACTTTTGACGTGCTTTAATTTCATCACAAAACTTGCATGATTGAGCTTGATGTTGTGGCATCTGTTTAGTATTTAAGCATACTTCCAAATTATTATATGTACATTTTTCTTGAAAACTAATGCCATAAACCTCATTAGTACTTCTAAATTTTTCATTATAATATGATAAGTAATGATGTTCTAAGTTATATACTTTATAGTTTTGCAATAAAGCAGGTATCTTTCTACAGTTTATCATAATTTTTTTCTGTTTGTGTGAATGTTTTTCCACGAAATATTTTTTTATTCATTTTTTTCATGTAAACATCATAAGAATAATGCCATTTTGCTCTCTCAACATGTGAATATTATTGTTTTTGGAGTCTGAACTATTGCAAAATTATGAAAGCCATATAAGAGATGCCAATGTTCCCATTATGTTTCCCTTAGTAGTTGACTCATGAATATTAATATCTTGATATGCATGATTTTACTTTTGTTTTTGAGTCACATTAATTATTCACTTATGGACATTTTAGTATGGGTTCTTCTACATAAATATTTATTTGACTTGGTACAAGCTTGACTTTGTGACTACTATAATATTACTATCAATAAAATTTAGGGGTTAAACAATTTTTCAAGCATATTCATAAAACTAGAGAGATATTTCCAATGTTAATCTTACTTTTAGTTAAATCTTTGATTAAGTTGTCTATATATTTTCCTTCCAAGTTTGTAAATGATCTTTTAGATTTGCTTTCTCAAAGTGATGAGATTCCCCATCATTTAGATGTGAATACATGTTGCTTTTATTCAATGCCAACTTGGTCCACCCTCCCACAAGTATGAGAATGAAAAAGAAGAAGAAGAGAATGGTACAAAACTTTACTCGAATAAATCACTCTATGCAAACTATTCTTACTATGTTGACAAGAAGTCTAAAATATAATAAATTCAAAATTCTGATTTTAAATTATTTTGGTGAATAATATCAAAGGAACTTGAGATTGGAACACAAAGAAAGATGAAAATAGAGTTCCAGATACCAGAAAAAGGGGAGAGATTTGGTTTTAGAAATAACAAAAGATCTAGTTCATCACGACCTCTCTAGGTTGCCACCCCTCTCCTCCACAAGTTGAAGCTTGCCCAAATATCATCATTCCCTTCCCCATTTTGTCTTAACCCTAATAAGCCCATTTTTCCCTATAGTATATTTGACCTAATTACTCATACTTAGCCCTCACATGACCCTTACATGACCCACATGCCCTTTCTACTATTAGATCTACCTTGCCCACAAGATGGAATCTATAGATTTATTACATTTTATGGTTGTTCACTTCTAATTAATGTAAATTTCAAAGAACACAAAAAATAATTTTTAAAATTTTTAATTATCATTACTCTTTGTATTTAGAATTTTGATGAGTTTTTATGTGCGTTAACTTCATGTTTGGATGATCTTTTCATTGACTAGCATTCTCATATTTGTGGTATACTTTCTCACATAAAAATCATTTTATTAGATAGGTTAATCTATTTTACCTTTATGCAGAAATGTAACTTTAATATTTTTCTAAATCAATATTAATTAAATGTCTTGATAATTTTCTAAAATATTTTTTACTTTTATCTCTTCAACTAGAATTTTTTTCAATAATTTCTCAATACCTATGTTAATGATGTTAGTTGATATAAAAATTAAAATATTAATATTTGTGCTTTTGATTATAATTATTATATCTTACACAAATTATTTATTATATTTATACTCATATAGTTTAAATTTGTATTTATTTATAAGAACAGATTAAAAATTGAGGCTTCCTTTATATCCAATAATTCAGATTACTAATTAAACCATACTACAACATTTGAGTTTTTATTGAAATATCATACACATATAATCATCAATTTCATAATTTTGAATTGGAGTCATTTCTCTATAAATCTTAACTTAGAACTCAACATGTGATAGATTGTCTCATTAGAATAACTATTTAATACACATACTTATGTTGTTTAGTAAAACCATTTCATTAGGTTGCAACCTATGCTAAAATTAAGAAGGGAGGATTAAATTGATATGTTCCTAGATATTTTTTCGTAAAATCTATCCTTATGTATTCATCTTTTTTTCATCTTGTGTTTTGTGGATCCACCATAACTTATGATTTATAAAAAATATTAATTTTTATAGTTGTTTGGTTTAGTAACTATATCCACTCTTCAATAACAACCTTTTTCTTATGTTCAACTATAATAAATCATTAGATTACGCACCACTAATTAATAGGCTCAACTCTCATAAAATTTCACTTAAAAATTCTCTTATAGATTCACAACTTTAGGAAGCCCAACAATTATTTAACAAAACTCTCACATGATCAAAATGATGTAATTATGTATTTTTCTCACAAAATATATGAAATGATTTCACTAAGGGTAGCATTTTTGAGCTGATGTAATATTTTCATATTTCTAGGTCTTTGATGAAAGTATGATGTATGCTATTAATGAATTGAAGGCTCATTAAGCTTCAAATTAGTTGAAGATCTTCATAATGTTGAAGAGGATCATTCAATATGATAATAGTCATTCTCGAGTTAATGTATTTTTGTTGTTTGAATAGTCATCACATACCTCACTTTTTATTACTTAAAATTCCTCTTAGCTGACTTAATGACAAGTTACAAGTAGTTCATGTGAGAAGGACAAATATTGTGTCTTAATATGATTATTGGAAGATGATGATATTTATAAATATATATCATATGAAAATATTTTAAGATCTTCATAATATTTTAATCACTCTTTTCTCTTAAATAAGATTTATTCAAACAACCAATAAGTTAATACATCATATCCTTAAATGAGTTTAGATATTGATGTGACTTAGTCGTTGAATAGTAAATTACGCAAATTTAAAATTTATAAACTAGAAAATACGATTTTTCAGATATTTAGAAGTATTTTTGAACAAATATATCAATTATAATTCAATAAAACTTTCAAAAATAACAGTAATTTTCCAGGTCGATCACAGGGATGTAATATAACATCTGATAATTATTCAGAATTTTCCTCAAATAATACTATTTTTTTATAAAATTTATACTAAGAAATGAAAAGGAAATATATTTAAAATTTATGAAAAAAAAGAAATAAGGGTGCAGATGTCAAGATGATGTTAGCACCCGACGAAACGCAAATCGGGTAGAAAGAGAGTTCCGCCTGACGATTCTTTCATAAGTAATTACAGATGATTTAATTAATCAAATTAAGATCTGTAAAAGTCAGAAGAATTGTAATGGAATGAAGTATATCTTGATAAATTTAAATCACATAAATTATCACTAAATGAAGTAAAAAATAGGTTGAAAGTAAGAAAATAGAGTTTCGGCGTCGCGGCGACAATACGTCAGTGATGCACTGAAATCTTGAGCGTTCGAGAAGATCATCATGTAATGTCCACAGTCTCAAAGGCTCTCCTTGGACAAAGATGACATGGGCAATCTCTAGATCTCTTTGTGAAGTCTCTAGATCTCTAACAGCTGTCACCTGGCGGAGTGGAAAAATGGTGACTTTGCTGCTCTCTGACAGTTATCACCCAACGAAGAGGAGCTAGATGAAGGTGGGGCCCCATGTCAGGGAGCTTCATCATCAGGTTCGTGCAGTAAGAGGACGCTTTTCATTGCATCCGATACGCTCTCAAGAGGTGATGACTCGTCTCTCAACGGATCGTTCTCTTACTGACGATGGCTTGTTCATCGATCAATTGGAGATCCTTTACTTGATGGATTCATGATCTTTTTATCGCGAATCATTCAACAATTTTGGTAACAATACTCCGTGAATCGTGTTGACGAGATTTTTGTCAATGATTTAGCCATTCTGGTTGCTTAATCCTTCACCAACGATATGCAAGAAAGTTATGATAATCAAATAAAAAATATGAGTTTCTATTCTAGGAGGATTTGAACTCGTGTCAGTTGCCCGCCCCTTTCTGAGGAAGTTGTGACACGATTTTAGTCCCACATCGCTTGTGCGCCGAAGTTTCAGGCGAATATATAGTACTATTACATTTGAAAGTAAGTCCCTTTCTCGCACGTGTACGACCACTCCTTGCCCCACAATCGACTGGCCACTGGTGACGTGGAAGGGAAGTGGCGCACACGTGCCCCTATCGGTCTAAGCCACTCAAGCCCCTGCTCGCGACTACTCCCCGACTACACTTCCGACCCGCTTGCGGGCTCGGCTGGCCGGCAGGTCCCCCCATTTTATTTGTTACCTAAATTTGTATAAAATCATATAAATTTGTATAAAATCATATAGTTACCTAAAAATTCATGTTAATCAACTGAAAATCACTTTTCACACTCTAACATAAATATAAGTCTATTTATCATGAGTTAAGACTAAAACTATATTATTTATTAATTATTAACTCATGATAATGAAGACTTATTAGATCTTCACATGAGAAATCAAGACGTAATTTATTTAATACTTAATAGTCGTATATGAATTATAGAGCATATGTTGTAGGAGTAAAACTAATAAAGATTTGAAATCATTAAAACAAGGTTAACAATATAGATCATGATAAAATAATATTTTAGTGTTCAAACCTTATTTGAATCACTTCAAATAAAATATGATCAGCGAGCCAATATCTTGAGTGATGATCTCAATATCTAGAACCATGATTTTAGTGATTCAAGATGACTAAAATGATTAGTAGAATAAATCATTAACTATCTAAGAAATTATGTTTGACTAAATAAATGATTTGAATTTGACTGATTAAAATGATATCAAAGACTTTCAAAAGTAATGATTTGGTATCATGAAAACATAATATATTGAGTAGCCTTTTACCTCTAATTGTCTTGTTAATTTTAATGTACACATTTCACAAGAAATGTAATATGATGATTTCACATGACGATATTAGATCACATATATGAGTTCAACATCACTAATCAAGAGCATATTCAATGATTTCTCATACAAGTTATTATTATTATTATTTATATTTTAGCAATTTACTATCATGTATATTATGAACTAAGTATAATTTAATCTTAATAAGTTTATTTATCTTCATTAAACATCATACATGACTAATACTCTACCACATAACTTTGGTAAATAAAATGAGATAATATATACACTATTAGAACTAAGACAAGAGCTATTTTCTAGATCGTTTGATCTTATATTTTGTTTGATTCTTTTGCTATTTGTTTATTTATCTCTCAATCATCTTCGTGTGCTAAGAGAATTTGTAGCTCTTTATTATAAGTTTCTTTGACTATACCTTTTATTATAAGAGAAACATAATCTTTTGATTATTATAATTTGTATTTCTACCTCAACTAACTTAAGTCATCATTTGATTCCCTCATTACAAATCCTAGACTAACTTCCTCAAATAGCAAATGATTGTGAACTTTGTTAGGTGGTCATATTTAATAGTGGTTTGGTGATCTTGTCCAATTCAAAAGTCTTGTTCAAAATCTAATTTAAATTTCTAATTCCTCTCCAAGGTAGGACTGTGCTTAATCCTTCATAGAGGTCATTTAGGCCTCCAATGGATTTAATCATTTTAATCTTCTCTTCAAGTAATTAAGTGGTCTTCTCAACCCAATTAGGTTATGTTTAGATATTTAACATTAATTCTTTCAATGAATAATGACATAATTTTATAATTATGTTCGAATTTTTCTATTATTTCATGCTACTTGATATCAAAAAAATGTTCACACAAGCTTTCAACTTGTGATGTACCAAATTTTTGTAATAATTAGTTTTTTAAGTCTCTCTATGTTCTGAAAAATTTGAATCTCTTCATCTTCATTTTCTAAGATTTTAAACCTCTAGTCATTAATTTTTGGTGCCATTGAACTAGCTATGTTACCACTTAATAAGAACTTGGGATTGAAATAGAAAGAAAGAGAAAAATAGAATTTTAAAATAATAAAAAAAGAAGGAACATTGGGTTTTGAAAGCAACCGTATCTATAGATCATGTTGACCTTTTGAGATGACCACATTTGTCCTCAAGGGTCCACAACCTGCTCAAAATCTTGTCCTACCCTTCTCCCATTCCTTCTTAACCCTAATAACCCTTCTTCTTGACAAGATATTGACCTAATTACTCCTACTTAACCCTCACATGACCCACACCCTCTTACTCCTCTTGTAATAAGAGACTATCTTTTACATTAATGACTTTGCAATATATTATGTCTTTTTGAAAGTGAATAGTATTACATAGTAAAAATGAATATATATACATTTAAAAAATTTGATCTATAAATTTGTACCCTCATATTAAGACAAAAAATAAAGCATCATTATAAAATCGTATTGTATGTGGATGTCTAGTATAAGTATAATTTCATTCATCAACCTTGACTAGTTTTTTCCTATAAAGTAATGCTTCAATTTTATTTGTGTGAATGTATGCCAAAATATATTTTTTTACATGTTTACATTATTGACAAGCTTGAGATCACTTTGTTAGTTTGAAAAATAACTAAAAAGTTCATCTTTGATTTTTCACATGAGACTACATGAAATATTGGAATCATAAATGACTCATATTTGTTAAGTCAATTCGAGAAGATAAATAATATTTTTTTAATATAATAAATATATATATTTCGTTGTAGTTTTGATATTATCGATATAAAATATGTTCATAATATGGTAAAAGAAAATGAGATTTAAAGGGTTTCTTTATTTTCTCCGATGATCACATAAGTCCTTTTCTTGACCTCATGCATGTGATATGTTATTGATCTCATCAAGAAAGTCAATACTTTTCCCTGTTTTTCTTCAAAATATTATATATATACACTCAAAAAATCAATTTACTTTAACCAATTGATCTAAGGACTCTTAAATCTTCAAATGCCCATAAAAATATGGTAAATCAATCTTCATACAAAAATATCTAGAAATATCATCTTCAACTCTAAATTTAAAAATTACAAAAGTATAAGTATTATGAGTATCTATTGAAGATTTAATATATGTGATTTTTTTACTATATCTGATTTTATGATCTCTAGAAGGGTGTGAATGATTTTCTAAGGCACTCATTCTTGTTAAAAGTTATGTCAATATATCACTAATATCTTTAAATTTTTTATCTACTTTGTTTTGAAACTCAATGAAATGTGATTTTAAGAAAATGACATACTTCAAATACATCCTCAGCACTAATATGAGTGGATTTATTTAGAGACATCTCTGAATCTTGATTTGAAAATTGACTTACTCCAATACCAATTGATGTAACTATAACACAAAAGATAACAAGATTTGTGATTTGAATTTAGAAAGTTTTAATATTGAAGAAGAAACCAACTTTTAAATTCACAAATCAAGAGTCTTCAACCATTGAATCCACAAGGGGGATGTATGAATCCATAAAGAAAAGGGGAGAACTCTCATAGTGGATTAAAATGATTAGAATTGAGACCTTTATGTAAGCGTAAAAAAGAGGTGGAATCCTCCTAAAATGAAGATCATGAACAAATCCTAGGGACAAACTCTAACTAAGTTTGAAATGACTTAAAATAGATAATTTTATACTAAGATCTTGAACATATTTTGAGTATAGACTAAGAACATCATTTAGAGTATCGAATAGAGACATAAAGTTATTTCTAGAAGGAAAAATATATAAAATAAAGAGCAAAAAGTTACTTTTCAACCCTCGATGACACTAGTGACTTATTTGTGCCCTTTTTTAGCAGTCTTCACTTTATAACTCAACTTTGGAGTAATTACGTTTAAATTTAAAGTTGGGGATATAACTTTTGTGTCTTGGGCTACATCATTAGGTGAATAAATTGACATTAGTTTTTCTTACAAAGATTTATTCAATAGTTATGAAATTCAAAATTTAGTAATTGAAATTTAGATTGTGTGTCTATTTCTTATAATCTTATTCATGTTTTAATGGGATGACAACATCTTTCACATATTTAAATTTTTTTTTCTCTTATTTCTCAATATATGAATCATGCTAGACTTTTCTTCAAAGCATTCAATTACCTTATAAAATTTGTGTTTTGAGAATCATTTGCAAGTATTGGCTTATCATGTTTAGGTTAGCTCAAATCCATCTTCAAGGCCATGCATATTTCAACTCTTGAGATTTCTACACAAGTTTGCATCTAACAGAATTAACTAAGAATATGTTGAAATGGATAAGTGAAGGAACCATCGTTATTTCATAGAGTTCCATCTTCAAAACTATCTATTTATTGAGTTGCTTGGAAGGGCTCTATAAAGTTGTCTTCAAATTATGTAGGTAATGCAAAGGGCAAAGTAGTTGACAAGTATCAAATATGTGGTGTTTCCATGCATAATAGTAGTGTTAACACGGCTTGTGCAGGCTGATTTTGTGCTTTGCTCAACATCACTCTGCATGATTCTGATTAGAGCACAACAATCTGTGTTCCTTCTCATTATTATTTTTCTATGAGAACTGATATAAAGGTAAAATTCATGACTAGGCATATGCTAAATATATGGAATAAATCGGAGGTTGAACGCTGGGTGATAATTTGCTGAGTTTTTTTCTTAAATATTATTGATATTAACTTGCGTCAACTAAAAGAGTTGGAACCGACGACCCTGCATGAAGCCGGTACAGCCTAACTGCTATCAAAAGGCATCATAGCAACTGCCGTTTACTCTGCAATTGTTAAGCCTTGAGACGTGTACCAGTTCTGTTAGATGCTAAGAGTGCAATCTCCCTTGCCTAGATTGTGAACTTATTCTCCAATGTAATTGATTAATCATATCTCAGTTTGGAATAAGCATTCACCGCTTGTTCTGCTGAATTTATGCTACGAAGGGGCATTCAGACCATGGCTGTCGCTGGTCTCTATCTCAGATGTATTGCTGATTAGTGGTTGCGAGTTGTTGCCACTACCAAATGGCACAGGAGGCGATTCACAAGGTGCGTTTCCCTCACGGATTCCTGTGTTCTAGAAGAGATAGCCTGAGGTTGGGACTGCTGCAGTAGCTGGATAGTCTTAGATACCTGCTAGTTGTTGGGTATATGAAATCAACTCAGTTGATACGCCGCATCTATCTTTTCCTATAGTAATGGAATGAAGAATCATCAGGAACACTCGGCAGAGTAAACCAGAGAAAATTGCTGCTTATTTGCTATCTTACACCGTTAGCCCTAACTAGTCTCTTTGCATATGCTCCAAGGTTTCATGATAGAAATGTAAGATATATACTTCTAAAAATTGAATTAAATAATATTATTTTGTTATAAATGATGCCCTGCTCTGACTATTTGTAAAACTCTGCCTACCCATCTCAGAAAACTTAACAAAGATTAGATGATTTGGATAAGAAAAACTATGTTTCAATTGCATCAGCTCGAGAGAAACAAGAAAAATAATGTGGGTGAAGAAATTAACTTTATGAAAGTTATATAAAAGGTCATACTTTTGTCATAAAATGCTCTGAAAATATGCCCTGTTCTAACTATTCATAAAACCAAGCATACCCATCTGAGTAAACTGAAGGATTGTGAAATTCGGAGAATAAAGGTGCCGAATCAGAATTATCTCCACACCGGAAATACCCGGGAGATGGGTGCATTAGAGAAATGACCAGTGATATGCTCTCTGGCTCAGTAAGCGGAACATCTCTCAAGAACACTACTGTGTGAGCAATTGGGCACCTCCCCTCTCAGCCTTGGGTGAGAGGAAGAAAGTAGATGGAGAGGCGAAGAGGAGGGAAATCTTCCAGACCATTCACCTCCCATCTAAGCCTTCCTTGATCCTTCCAAGTACGTGGACATGCAAGCGTTCTCCTTGCTTCTTCCTAGAATGTGGATATGGGAGAGCAAACAGAGAAGAGTTTCTGAAGTACAAACTGAGCGGCGGAGCCCCCGGTTAGTCGAAGCTCGATGAGCGGCTCCCCCTCCTCTGAAAGTAGTCTTCCAGAGAGCCGTGGGCCATTATGAAGTCAACGGCGTGCTCGGTGCTGCTGATGGACATGGAGTCGTCGTCCACGTCGAGTAGCGCGAGGCTGAGATGGGAGCGGATGGTGGCAGTGGGGGTGGTTTCCTCATCTTCTTCGTCCAGCCCGCCGCCTTCCTCCGAGGAACCACCGACCTGAAGCTTTGCCCACTTCACGATGTCTTCGTCTCCTTGGAGAAGCTTCAAGACCTTCCAATCAGGAGACGAGCGCAGACCCATTTAGGTGAGTTGAAGAGCCGAAAGCCTAGAAGAGGAGGAGAATCAGGTGGAGATCGAGAGGATTTCTCACGAGGGCCATCCTCGGGCGCGACTGGGGAGCTCTTCTGATGCAGAGAGAAGCGGCGAGGATCGTCCTCTCAGCTTCTTGTTGGTCGTATTGGTCTCCTAAGCTTGAATCCAGCAGACCGGTGGCCTGGTCATTTCCGAGAAACGGCTTCGCCTGCCGCCATGATTCAGGGAAGGGAGCTCTTTCAGAGGTCAAGACCTCTCTCTCTCTCTGTGTTCTTATAATCTCTGAACTCGAAGACGGGTTGAGGGGAAGCTTACCCATGTGACCAGGCTCTCCTGGCGCTTTGGGGAGACGGCATTGATGGGCTTCCTCCCGGTGAGAAGCTCCAGGAGCACCACGCCGAACGCGTAGACGTCGATCTTCTCGTCCACCTTCCCGTACATGAAATACTCAGGAGCCAAGTACCTGTTCGGCCAAATGCGAGCTTCAGCTTGCGGCCTGTTTGTTTCCAAGGGAACATATCAGGGAAAGAGATGGGGCTTGTGTTACTGACCCAAATGTCCCAGCGACGTCGCTGCAGGGTGCGTGTGATGAAGACGACGATTCCCACTGAGCGAGCCCAAAATCAGCCAGCTGAGGCCCAAACATCAGAAGAAGCTCATGAGCAAGCCGGACGACCCCGATGGGAAAATTGCACTGCATCTGATCTAGTGGAGTATGGCAGTACCCGCGGTTCGTAATCATCTGAGAGGAGGATGTTTGATGATTTGACGTCCCTGTGGATCACAGGTTTTCCGGCGCCATGCAGGTAATTCAGCGCATCGGCCACGCCCATGGCCACCTTGAATCTCTGGGCCCATCCGAATGAAGCCTTCTCATGGTCATTGCCTGATTCACGCAGCACCAGGAGGAGATGAATGGGGGGGAAATCCCTGGTAGATCTTGGAATCGAGGTTGACTTTTTATACCGTGGAGGTTGTCTTCCAGGCTGCCTCGCGGTAGGAAGTCGTAGACCAGGACGAGATTCTCGTTCTCGAAGCAGAACCCAGAGAGGGATATGATGTTCTTGTGGCGAAGGGTGGTGATGATCTCGACTTCCAGGAGGAATTCTCTCAGCGCGTCTTCGGACTGCTTCAAGATCTTCACGGCGAACTCCTCGCCGTCGGAGAGACGACCTTTATAGACCCGGCTGCTCCCTCCCTTCCCGACCAATCTCTCTGCAACAAAAATCGCGGCGTTCGATTAGGTCAAAGTTCCTTAAGAAAAATTCGAGGTCCAGAGGAGGGAGGAGAGGTTGAAGTCGAACAGACCGGCAGAGAAATCGGATGTAGCCGTGGCGAGTTGCAGGTAGCTGAACAGTCGGCAAGTGGAGGAGTACTTCAGATGAAGAGTTTCCAAGTCCTTGGGGAGTCTTCCTGGTTTCCCCTTGGCGGGTCTAGTAGTTGGAAGAGACGAGTCCCTTCCCACCGGAGATACCAGACCCCCGCCGCCGTCGCCGCCGACGTTGGTCGGCGGGTTCGACAGAGGTTTTACCGGCTTCCGATCTGGGTGAATTGTCGCCGATGCCGAATGCCGGAGGGGAAGCCGCAGAGCCCGTTGAAACGTCGATATCATGGATTTCTCTGAGCCAGTCCTCTGCAGGGGTGGCCATCGCCGGGGGCGGTGCCATCCAGGTCGCCGTTCCGGCGGGCCCTCGGCTGCCGGAGAGTGGGGGTAGGCGACGCTCTCTGTGGCGCCGGCGGATTCTTCTTCCTCGGGCAGGATGTCAGGGGATTCTCCGTCGAAGCAGCTTGATTTTGGTGATCCTTCAAAGCACGATGAGCTTGAAATTTCGTACTTGTCTATATCGCAGGGCAGGCTCAGGGATCTCCCCTTCTTCACTCCCCGGCCCCTCGGCGCCGGCGAGGGAGTCGAGACGGCCTCACAGTCCGATGAACGACAGGCTTCAGGAGGGAATCCGGCCGGAATATTCCCTCTGGTCTGCCCTCCTCCTTCGCCGGATAATTTGGAGGGATCGGGGGAAGAAATCAGGGCGTGAAGGTGAGGGAGATGGGGGCGGCGAGGAAGTCGCCGATGGCGCGGAGGATACAGAAGCCAGCCTGAGGGCGAGAGGCAGATGAATGAAGGCGCCGTTTCTCTCTGGAAGACGATCTTGCCGTTGTTCACCGCCATCACCGAGCATTCTCGAGAAAGCTTCTTAGCGCAGTATCTGGCAACCGATGTCGAGGACCTAGAAGGGATAATCATGGCGTTCCGTGGAAACTCAGAGAAGATGGATTCCACCCGGAGAGAGTTCAAGAATAGACGGAAGTTTATGTTACCCTATGGCTCGGTTGTTCTTGGTGACACCGAGAATAAGCTTGGCGGCGGGGAGATCGCTGGTTTCGCGAACCAGGGACTTGCGGAGGGACGAGCCCCGGCAAACCTTGAGCTTCAGTTCGATCTACAACACGACAGAGCAGCAGAATCAGTCGGGAACTCCCAGTGATTACCAGAGGACCGAGCCTCTTCACTCCAGTCGCAGATTTCCAGAGGCGAATCCGGAGAAGGCGGAGGAAACGGCCAACATACTTGCTTCAGGTTGCAGAAGCCCTCGTAGACGGCGAGTATGGATTCGAAGGACTTGACGAGGGAGAAGAGGGAAGAGCAAGAGCCGTAATTTCCTTCTCGATTCGAACGATCTGCACAGAACAAAAAAAACCCTCGGGTTCATTCTTCCATAACGCGCGGAAGAGAAGGGGAAGAAGGGGAATTCGTACCGCCGCCGGTAAGGAGGACATGGAGGGCGATGACGCGGTCGCCGGGCTCGGCGACCTTCACGAGAGCCCAAGTGAGCAACTCCCTGCTCTGAGCGTCCATCTTCACCGCTACCACCACCATCCTCCCCGTGCCGGCGGCGTCTACCCTCTCGCCGGCGGTGGAGCAAACTTCCTGGCCCTCCGCCGCCATCTCCTCCTCCCTGCAGACGCTCATCTCCTCCTCTTTCTCCTTCATCCTCTCCCCCTCCCTGCTTTCTCCGGCCCCTGCAGCCGCCGCTGCTTCTGAGTTTTCTCTCTCTCACGATGATGTCGTGGGCAGCGACGACTTCGTGCCCCTCCCCACCTCTGTGTTGTCGCCCTCGTCGCCTTCGTCGCCTCTCGGTCCGATCGGCGTGAGGGAGAACGTGAGAGGAGTGGAGAGATTAATAAAACCCCCCCGCCTTTCCGTCATTTGCAGGTGTTTCCCATTCTATCCATCGCCCTCAGAGGATGCGGACGAGCAGAGACCAGAAGACCCGAAATTTTTCCCCGGAGGAGACTCCACGACTTTCTTCCGCCGATGACGATCCTCCACGCCGGAGGGGTGTGCCGACAACTACTTCTCCCGTCGTTGTCGCCATCTCTGCGGGGCGATCGCGCCGGGGGTACTACCTGTATGGACGACCACGAGGAGCTTTAATGGCGGCATATGAATCCCCTTGACGTCATTTCATTGGGCTGGGTTTTGATCCCGGCGATTAAGCCGCCGGAGGGTCAGCCTGGGCTCTGCCGCCAGGACTCGGGGCCCGCCGGAACCCCCTCTCCCCGCGCGGTGAAAAAAATTGAAACTTTCCCTCTCCGCGAAATCCTCCCGCATTAACCCTCCGAGTTTGAACAGCCGCAGCCGCCGCCACCCCCACCCGCCTCTTCTATCGCCTTTGACCTTTTTAAGGTAAGGTGTGTTCTTTAAAGTGTATTAGTTTAAGTAAACACGCTGAGCATAAGATGCCCAGGACTATGAAACAAAATGAATGGTGGGAGTGCGCCGAGAGAAGGTCAACCACGGTAGCTTACAGACTAAGAAACGGATTACCCGTTTTAATGGATCAATTAAGTTAGTAACCCGAAGAGAGGTATCTGGTAGGAGCTCCTCCGTCTCTGCTACTCTCTGCTACTCTCTGCTACTGTACACAGATTCCCCGGACACTCTGCTGGCCTCGGCGGCAGCGCTAACAGCCGGCGGGCAGGACCTAGCGCTTTAGAGCTGGCGCTGGCCGCCGCCGCCGCCGTGTCTTTGGAGGTTAACGAGGGAGATGGAACGTCTTGTCTTTTCAACGGGCGCGCTCGGAGCGGGGCTCTGATCAACACTTCTGTAATAACAATGATGATAATAGTAAGAATAATAATCTGCTGTTACCGAGGGTTACTATTTAAATTTATTTTTTGATTGATCCGTCCTTGTCGGGCTAAGACTGTGGCTTTGCGCTGGTTGTCAGAGTTTCTTTAGATCACATTGGGTGGTGGATGGATCGGCTGACTTACCAACTCCTCCCTCCGGGCTTTGACTTTAGAACTCTCTGCTCCGATTTTTTTGCCCGAATTCAAGAAGAAAGGTTAAGGCTTTTAGCCTCATTTCTTTCTAAGCCCGTAGTCGTTCTCGAGGGTATCTCTCTCTCTCTCTCTAGCACAATCGAGAGAAGAAGATTCACGCCGTGGAGGAGAGAGAGACCCACCCATCTTTGCTGCACATGTTCTGGAGAGCTAAATAACTCCTTCAGAGTAGCAGGTAGCAGGATCAGAAACATGGGGAATGACCCTCACCTCCAATGAGGAACAGCTCACGAGCTCGAATCAGTCGTAACATGGAACCTACCCAAAATAAAAAAAAGGGGGAAAAAAAAACAAAGCAGGATCGCATCGTGGGTCCAATTTGATTCCGAGTATCATCCTCCTCTTATTGCTCATTTACAAATCCAGCAAGCAGGTCTGTGCATTGGAGAAGATCTGTGCAGAAAGTCCAGTACCCCCCCGTTCAGTATCTTCTGAGAGCATCTCTCACGCCAAGGCAGCACAGGGTCTTGAAGAGCGTCCTGTACCTTCTCCATCCCGAGAAATACTTGCCGATGACGGCCCGATAACTGGGCCTGCGCTTCGCCCTCTCGTAGTACTCTGCGATCCTCGGCTTTCCATTGATATACTCCCTTTCCAGGTTCAGGAGGGCGATACGGGCCAGCACTGGGACGAACATGGAGTCGGCGATGGTGTACTCCTCGCCGACCAGGAACGGGGTCCTGCCTAGCTGCGCCTCTGCGTCGTCGAGGATGGCGGAGAGCTTCTCCTCGCTCTGCTTCACAATGTCCGGGTCTTTCAGCTTCTCCTCGGTGTCGTAAGCATCTCGGAGCTTCGCATGGTAGACGCTGGCCAGGTCGGGAGACTCCGACATCCGGGCGATGATCACCCGCCGGATGAATCTCGAGACGAAGAGCCGATATTTCTGCGGAACGTGCGCGAGTGTGAATATTTTCGAATCCCACCCATCGATCTTCTCCACCCACTCGGCCACTCCGGCGGCGGCGACGGCGGCGCTCTCGTAGACGACGAGGCTGTCTATGTACCTGTTCAAGAGGAAGAAGAAGAAGAAGAAGAAGCAGAAATGCTTCCTTCAGAGGACGAGGAGAATGCAGAAAACAGGGGGAATCGGGGAAGAACTCACCGCATTATATCTGCAGTCTGGTAGATTACTCGAGAACCATTTTGGAAGACGGGGAGCTTCCCGGAGGGATTCGTGCGAAAGAATGACGAATCCAGGTTCTTCCCTGTGAGCGGATTAGCGTGGTAGGAGGTGTAGTCGATACCTTTCTCTTCCAACGCGAGGCGCACCTTCTGGCTGTCCACGGAGTACGGATGGTGGTACAGCTGCATGATTCAAATCTGCATACGACCCCGAGCTTCGGTTGGTCAACGTCAGCGGCGCTCTTCAATGGGAGAAACGATCGAATTCTGCATGGTGGGATTAACGCAGCAGGGTGAAGGACACAAGCTCATGATGCTAACCCTAATCGTGATTCAAAGTTACAGACGGACTGTAATTCTGAGTTTTCCGATCTGCGAAGTAGATGATGTGATCGAGACTACCGGAGAATGATCTTGGTGAAAACATGATGAATTCAGAATTCATCGATACGGAATTAATTTCCATATCTAGATTATTATCATCAGAAAGCCTGCGGATGCTGAGTAAACAAGATGAATGCTCTGTTATGTATTTTTTTTAACGTCGATGACATCGTCGGCAGCAGAAATTGCTTCTAGGTTCGGTTCTTCGTCAGGGAATCTTGCAGACGAAGCTTCGCCCATCTGCATCGTCTTGCTTCCCTGCAAAGAATTTCCTCGACGCTTCTGAGAAAAGAAGGGGGGAAGGGGGGACGACGGCCAAATACACTCCTCTCTACGTGGTATCCCTAAACGAGTGATTCGAGGAAGAACAATCAACCATCGACGGCGAATTCTGCGGTCGATTCCCTCGCAGAAGAGCCCAAAAGGGTTCGGAGGAATTCCTGGTTTTCATGGAGAATTCCGAAGGAGCTATGCCCGAGGGAACTCGCTTAATCGGCCGGAAACACCAGACGGAGGAGACGAAACCAGTACGAACAACAACAGACGGACCTTAATCGGAGATCCAGGCGAGTTCTTCTGCTCACAAACCGCGGGGAAAAGAGCAGCCCCATACCTGGAAACGGCATTTGCAGGCTTGGAGGGGGAGATGAGGGAGGAAGAAGGGGACGGAGAAGACGACTCGCGTCAGCTGTCCGCAGAGTGGCGACCTCTCTTCCTAGGAGGTTTTCTGTGGTGGAAGAATGTTTCCTCCCTTGTGACTGCTGAGAGTGCCCAAGAGTAAGTCTTCGACTTGCTGCGGGTCAACAGTCTGACCTAGTGGTCCCGGTCGGTTCGCGGTCAACGTCAGGGGTCAACGATAGTCGTCGAAGTTTCTTCATGGTGGTGGGGTCTTCGTCCTTACGTTTACCCCCAATCCTTTTCTTCTTCATGGGCTTTGCATGTCCCTCTCTCAAGGGTTTACAGTCTCGATCTTCGTTCCTCCTCTCTAACCTAGAGAGAGAGCTGGCCGTCATCATGGGGGCTTAACTGATCGAAGGGGAATCTTCGTCTTACTCGAGCTCGAGTGGTGGTCCATGCCCTCCCGTCTGTTTTTTTCCGGATATGAGGGTACACAGGGTAAGCCCAGCACAACGCCATGAAAGCACTCCCGGCACCTTCCCTCAAATGGAAACCCAAGCTTTACTCCTCCCTCCTCCCTCTTCCTCCGGCCTGCCATTCCAGCACCGCACAGATTGGATTTTCTTTCATTCATCTCTCTGTTCCTCCGGCAGACGGCGGCGACGGCGGCGATGGGGAGGGGGAAGATAGAGATTAAGAGGATAGAAAACTCGACCAACCGGCAGGTGACGTACTCGAAGAGGAAGAACGGGATCATAAAGAAGGCCAAGGAGATTTCCATACTCTGCAATGCCAAGGTCTACCTCGTCGTCTTCTCCAGCTCCGGCAAGATGGCGGAGTTCTGCAGCGACTCCACCACGTCTGTGACATCATCCGGACCTCTCTCCTCTCTTTCTTCTCCGCTCGTTTTTTCCCCTTTCAAAGGATGATTACTTACTCGACAGATTGCCGAGTATGCTGGAGGAATACCAGAAGCACAGCGGCAAGAAGATCTGGGGTGCCAAGCATGAGGTAGTCCCGTCCCTATCTCCTTCCCCCCCCTCTCTCTCTCTCTCTTTAAGAGCCCTGTTTTCCCTGTTCTTCTGCTTCGATTCAGAGACTGAATGCTGAGATAGAGCGGATCAAGAAGGAGAACGACAACATGCAGATTGAGCTCAGGTTTGATCGGATCCAACTCCCTCTTTCTTCCTCCCTGCTAAATCCTCTGCTTCCCCTGCATCTGACGCTCCGCTTCCCCCGTTTCGGGGTATTCCAGGCATCTGAAGGGGGAAGACATCACGCCCCTTAGCCCTTTCGAACTGATCCCCCTCGAGGAGACGCTGCAGAAGGGCCTCGCTTGCGTTCGAGACAAGCAGGTAGAGCGTCGTCCTCGAAACCCTAAATCATCGGCCTGGTTTCCTCTGACCTTTCGATCTCCTGCTTGACTGGACTCCCTCTGAATCTTCCGTTGCAGATGGAGTTTCTGAATCGGCTGAAAGATAATGTATGAACAATCATTTCTCTCTATTTCGGACAAGATTACGATCGATGATCGATCTCCCATGGCTTTCCAATTTGTAAACGATGTTGTTTCAGGGAAGAGCGCTGGAGGAAGAGAACAAACAGATAGCTATGATCTTGGTAATCTCCTGAGCCGCGCTCGAATATCTTCTTCTTCTTCTTCTTCTTCTTCTTCTTATTCTTCTTCTTCTCTGATTCGCCTCTTCGATTTCGCAGCAGCAGCACCAGATAGCCTGGAATGGCGGGATGGCCAGAGAACTGGATCGAGACTACCGGCACGGTGGAAGGGGAGATTACTCCGTCCAGATGCCGTTCTCCTTCTGTGGGCAGCCAATCCAACCCAACTTACAGGGAAACAAATAGTAGTCGTGTTCTTGCGTACGATCCGTTGACCTCCATAACGAGGGACTCCGTCTTGCAATAATCGGGCTCCTCCCTTTGACTTCTCTCTCTATCTTCGAGACTTCAGAATGTCTAAAATGCTTGGAATGTGGGGAGCACTAGTAACATGCCTTTACCTTAAAGTCAACGGGCAAATTTATCTGCGGTCATTGGTCCGTAATTAGAGCGAGATTATTCAACGGAAATAATAAAAAGATCGACTCAACCAAATTAGGAGTTCTCTTTCAGACGTGGCCATTAAATATTCACGATTTTTTTTATTTTATGTCTCTAAAATGCGCGCTTAATATTTATATACGTTATATTAAAGACCATTAGATTATACTTTTTTGGTAACGTAATTTACCAAACATAAATATATGG
This sequence comes from Spirodela intermedia, assembly GCA_902729315.2. Taxonomy (NCBI): domain Eukaryota; kingdom Viridiplantae; phylum Streptophyta; class Magnoliopsida; order Alismatales; family Araceae; genus Spirodela; species Spirodela intermedia. The sequence continues at coordinate 7,501,180 of LR746268.1, read as the reverse complement.
AAGAGGTGCAATTATTAACACACTGATTCCGTTGACCCCCCCTTCTCGGACCGGCCTGCGCTGAGTCGTGGAGCCGTTGAAGAGGAAGGGGATAGATAGGGTACGTGAGAATGGAGGTTTTAGAGACAGCTCGACGGATGGACGGGGTTTAGGAAATTCGAGACGCCTCTCGTCGACGTCTCTTCGATCGTCTTGGAAAACGACGGGGGGAGGACTGTTGAGAGCAGAGACTACTGTGATCGGTCGCCGGAGGAAGCGGAGGCATCGATTGTCGCCGCCGGACTCATCAGGGGTTCTACGAATATCTGGCCTTCGAATGTCACAGCTTCTTGATTAAGTTCTCTTGTCCGTCTCATCCGTGTCTCTCACCGTCTTGGAGGTGTCGCGGCGCGCCATGGCTGCATCTTGGCATCCTCTGCACTCACATTTGTCTTTCATTTTCCCCGCTCCCACGCCCGGTCGCCCCGCCGGTGCAGCCGTCACCCACTTTGTTCCCTCTCCCAGGAAAGACGGCGTGCGCGTTCTCCGCAGCCTACGCGCGTCTACTTCTACCACTTGCTTCTCGTCGTCATTATCTTCTCCTATTTCTCATTCCTCACCTGAAGCTTCCTCATCCAATCTCGCTACTGTTTATCCCAAGGTGTCGTCTCTTTCCATTCCTTATGTGATCGGAATTTCTGTTTATTTTTCTCATCAGTTGCGATTCTTTCCTAAACAGAAACGCTCGGGTCTCTTATCTAAGGGAAGCTGGAGAGACCTCCTCAGCTTGAACAGCTGGGTCGTACGCGACTACTACCGCCTTGTCGATGCGGTCAACGAGCTTGAGACTCGCATTTGCTGGCTTACGGATGGAGAGGTAGTAATTCTTTCTTGATGCGTTCCACGTCATTCGAAAGAACCGAAGAAGATTTTAAGGCGCAGACAGTGTTAGCAAGGATCTTTCTTGTATCTTTGATCATTGTTTTTTTTGGCTGTGCCGTAGCTAACTTCAAAGACTGCTGAGTTCCGCCATCGTTTAAGCAACGGGGAGACCCTTGCTGATATTCAAGCTGGTTGTTTCCCCAGTAACTCTGATTTCTTTTTCCTGAAACCTATTTCCTTTTCATTTCATGCACTAATTCATTTTCTTCATCTCACAGAGGCATTTGCTGTTGTCCGTGAAGCAGCAAGACGGAAGCTTGGGATGAGACATTTTGATGTCCAGGTAACGTCAGTTTTGTGGAATTCGATAGAAAACAAAAGTTGGAAGAAGATGGTTGAAAGGAACAGTCAATGCACTTGTTCTTCTCACTTTTTAATGTTTCCATATCACCAGATCATTGGTGGCGCAGTGCTTCACGACGGGTGCATTGCAGAGATGAAGACAGGAGAAGGGAAAACACTTGTTTCTACTTTAGCAGCTTATCTCAATGCACTCTCGGGGAATGGTGTTCATGGTAAACAAATGTTTGGTGTTGCAGATGCAAATTTTGTGCATAATATTTTTCTAAGGTAGCTAAAGTCAAGTTTGGGATTCTGTTCGTAGACCTGTCTTGGTATGTGATATTTTGTTTTAGAGCGTAGGATAATAGTCTACCAAAAGTGATACGCTCTATGAATAATAAGATTTAGTGTTTCTTAACCTCTCATCAAACCTTCTTCGACTCTCCTCACAACTACGCCCATGTCATATCGAGGATGATGATGCTCAGCTGGTTCTTTCCTATCGCTCAAATATAAACATTTAGTCACCATACCATCGATACCAAAAACCACAGATTTTCCGTTTACAGTGTTCATCAAAGATCTAGGGACATTGATGATTCTATGCTCAGCGAAAGGACCAATAGGTTCCTTTATAATGCCACACCACAACCACTTCCCACTCGGGCAAGATTTAGCTTCTTTATTTTGCTAGATGTATGAGGATTTTCTAAAAGCAAATTTTTAACAGAAGTTAGAAAGTTTTGTCGGCTGATGCTTGCTCCACATTGTATTGCTACATTATGCACGGCATTCTCCTTGTTAGATACATTATCAAATGGACTGACTTATCCTTTGGCTTCATCCATTCCATATCCTCTTCGATTCTCTCACCATTAGCTAATAGTATTTGAGAAAACTCGGAAAAATGTTCAGGTCGTTGCATTCAGTGTCCTGTTGGATTTTAAACCAAATATTTTATGAAGATACTGTAAAATTTTCGAATTGTAAATCAGGCCCTCTTTATTGAGTCAAGGACAGTTTGTGCACCAGGGACATTTTCGGAATGAGTGTTTTTATTGATGCTGAACTCCGAGGGTGGATCTAATCTTATCATAATATGCACATGTGAATATTCTCCCTTGTTCCACTTGGAGAACTGATCTGTTGGTGACTAAATGTGCTATTAACTAAACCATCTGAATTCTCATCACAATTCTGACACAAAAAAGGTCATCTGCATCCCCTATTCTCTTATCTAGCCAGACATTGATTAGGGGGTCAATCTTGTGCAGTGAGCCCCTTTCTTTCTTCATGATCAGATGATCGGAATATTTCCAATTCAAGCAGCAGTCCAATTAATCTACTAACGCTTATCTTGAGTGCTTTCCAATTGATTATAGATTAGTGAGCGTCACGTCTTATGTAAATTACACTCTCAATAGTAGAAAGTTGATATTTTGATGAGTCTACGTTCAATTCATATTAGATATTTAAATGATCTATGCTTTTTTAGAAGGTTAAAGTGATCTATTCTCGTTGTGCTGGCCGATCTTTGAGTACATGAATTCCATGAATTCCCAGCTCAGTTTTTCAAGCCCGGCCTGATCATATTCTTGACTAAAATTGTTTGGACAGTGGTAACGGTAAACGATTACTTGGCACAGCGTGATGCTGAGTGGATGGGCAGTGTTCATCGTTTTCTGGGTCTTTCTGTCGGCCTTATTCAGGTATTCTTTCTCGCCGTAGTTGCTACATAATTATCCTTGTTTCCCTTCGAGAGACTTATGATTTAAGCAGATAGGGATAGTCCTTTTGGATTTATCTTTTGCCGTGTCTGCATTTTCAGAGGGGTATGACATCTGAAGAAAGGAGATCCAATTATAATTGTGACATTACTTACACAAATAACTCAGTAAGTATCTGATCTGCTTGTTTTTAACCTTCTATCATTATTTTTTTTGCTGAAGAAAATGTTAAACTGGGAGACATGTTTTTTTGGTTGCTCAGTTGCTCCTTTTTTTTTGCATGATGATTATTTGGCAATGTTCATTAGGAAATATCTTCTCGCTCTTTCTTATTGTCCGGTGTAGAGGTTTTTTTTTTTTTTCCTATGCTTAGGTGTCAATTTTTTCTTCAACGTGATTTTATTAAACAGATTGTAACGTATTTTAATGTTAGAAAATCATTTTCAGGAGCTTGGCTTTGACTATCTTAGGGACAATCTTTCAGGGAGTAAAGAACAACTTGTTATGAGATGGTATATTTGGAAACAACTTTTAGTTTGGTGGTTTCATTCTATCTCTGGATTTTTAACTTTGCTTTAATGTATTGTGCTTGTTACAGGCCAAAGCCATTCCATTTTGCAATTGTTGATGAAGTTGATTCAGTTCTTATCGATGAAGGGCGGAATCCGTTGCTTATCAGTGGTGAGGTATGTGTATCAGCACCATTCCTTTCTGGGTAATCCAGGATGGCTAAAGTGAATTTTAAGGGAAATAAATTTTGTGCCAAAAAGAGTATCCTGCCCATATTAGAAGGGCAGAAATATCCAACCTTGACTATTGAGATGCTCTATTCTCATGTAAAACTGCTAGCAGTGGATGAGAGGATACTGCATTTCACCAGAATTAATGCTACTTACTGTCTTGTTATTTTGTTGACAGAATTAATAACATCTGTTGGCCATTCGTATTCTTCAACATGAAAATAGCGAGTGGTAGTCCACATGACTTCTTTTTAGGGTGCCTTTCCACACTGAGTAGACTAAAAATTTTGGTTGAGGACGGTGCCATTTTATATATTTTGTACAGTACTTGTTTCTTACCAATTTGACTTGACGCCTGTACATGTCTTATGGCATGGTCTAGTGATTTTGAATTGAAGATTCCTTCACCTTTTTCCCCTGACTTTTTGGCCAGGCTAGCAAAGATGCAGCGAGGTATCCTGTTGCAGCAAAAGTTGCTGAGCTGCTTGTGCTAGGCATTGTAAGTTCTGTCTAGTTGACTGGGTTTACATTACATCTATGATTGTGCCTTTGCTATATGGTATACCCTTTCTATTTTAGGGATTCTAGAATTTGCTGAAGGTATATGTTTACACCATTACCAGACACGGGAATTTTCTAAATGTATTTTGTTTCCAGCATTACAACGTAGAACTCAAGGACAATTCAGTGGAATTGACTGAGGAAGGTGTTAGTCTTGCTGAGATGGTACTCGAGACCAATGACCTTTGGGATGAAAATGACCATTGGGCCAGGTGATTTCACATTTTTAGGATCGTACACTGCTTTTACTTTTCATTTTAGGTAGTATTTTTCTTCTTCTCAAAATGTAAACTGAGCAGAGGGATGTTCTTCTGCACATAATGTAAACTGCAGATGAACTTATTTTTCGTTTTCTGATAATGTTTAATCTGGTACCAAAATGTACTATGTTTCTTTTCTGCCTGGCATCCACTCCAACTGCTGTTATTTCTTATGCTTATGCTTTCTTGGACTCTTCTCTTCTCTCATGCTGCTCCATCCTTTATCTGATGTTTACATGTTGGTTATGCGTCAAGTATCAATAACTAATTTTGATTTCTAGACACATAATTGCCCAGACATAGCTCATCCTAGCTTTGGTTCTGTTAATCCTTAAAAAATCAGCTAGTAAGTAAGTCAGTATGATGTGTTCCCGTCTGCAATCAAACCCCGTAGGAATCTCATATTTATTTGGCATGTTTCTGTTTGATATATTTGACTTGGAGATTCATGACGTGTAGGTTCCAGTATCTCAAATTGGTTTACTCCTGTTTGCATTAGGCTTGAGTTGTGAGGAGAGCAATGGTGTATTTCATTCTTTTTTCTTCCCTAACTCTGTAACATTCTTATTGTTGGAATTTTACAAATTCTACTGTATAGCTGAGGTTCCCCATTCTTCACTCTTATGAGGGATCGTTGAATAAATCTATTTACATTGAGGTTGGTGCATATTCTTGCTTAGACAGACATGTTATTTGACGTTGATGTTGTAGGTTTCTGATGAATGCCTTAAAGGCCAAGGAGTTCTACCGTCGGGACGTGCAATATATTGTAAGGAATGGAAAAGCACTTATAGTTAATGAGGTAACAAGATTTGGATCCTATTACAGAATTTTACTTTATTTTAATCCCTTTTCTGGCTTTCGTCAAGACCCTGGGCCTCCATATTGTTGAATGTATTAAGAGAAGCTTCTATGTGAAAAAATACAGTTGTGAAACATGATTTTGAGAGTGAATTCCCATGAATCTATTTAAGTCCAAGATTTGGGCTATATGTTTTTGAATCTAATCAGGTCTATCCTGACTAGGCTGACTTTGGGGAATCTGGACATGCCTTTCTTTAAGCATATGGCAATCAAGGCAGGGATTCTACTATCTATTCCCAATTCTGGGATCATTTGGCAAAAATTTAATTTTCTGAATTTTCGTTTTGCTTGTTGTGCAGCTGATATATGAAAAGAGTTTTTATGCATCAGAAATTATTAAAACTGGTCGTTTATCAAATTAAAGTTTGTTTCTGTCAATTAAATTGTTCTATCTGTAGAGGTTTTGATTCATTTAGGGAAGATGAGAAATTTTAAAATATATTTTATGAGAATATTGTGGAATTATGAAGAAGAGAAATAGGTTAAAACTAAATTCACTTGGCTTGTCTTTGTGACGATAAACTTTGCAGTTCTGTTTTGGCGAAACTATTTTATATTAATGAGCTTTTGACTATATATTAGAGTGCACACGCATAAATGAGTGTGTGATGTGAGACTGGGTTAGAATGATGGTGAGAGTCTGCAATGCAACTGTCGCCATGTGTAAGATTCATATGCACATGCACGTATGAGAGGAATCGAAGTATGTTGGGAGAATGATATCCTAGCAGCAGGTGTCCGCAGGACCCACTACATGTGATACAGAGACTGTATATTTCTTCCTGCTTTTGTGTTCCGCATTTCTTCTTATTCTCTCTTTTCCCTTGAACATCTTATCATCCTCTTATCCCTCTGAAGGCATTTTATCTTTCCTTTCTATTTGTTCAGTTCTCCTTCCCACCATCTCATTACCCAACCACTGTCATGTTCTTCCCATTGTTCCTTTTTTATTTTGTTATCTCAGAAGTGGATTATTGCAAAATTGAAGTAAACGTGGAGCTAGAGATCTAGGCAGTGTTGCTTGAGTATAATCATCAGATATTTTTACCCTCCATTTATTGATCATCATGTATGCTGCAGCTTACAGGAAGAGTAGAGGAGAAAAGAAGATGGTCTGAAGGTATTCATCAGGCAGTGGAAGCCAAAGAAGGCCTTAAAATCCAGGTAAACACCCACAGGAGGGGGCTAATAGATTACATTTTATTTGTTTTATTTAAATATTTTCCTGTTTCCAGTCCTGTGATCAATTCAATTATTTTCTCTTCAGGCTGATTCGGTGGTTGTGGCACAAATCACGTACCAGTCATTATTTAAGCTGTATCCCAAACTTTCAGGAATGACTGGGACTGCTAAGACAGAGGCACGTGTTACCCTTTCAATTAGAGAAGGAATACTAGCAATGCCTGTGTAAGCATATCCAAATTTAATGTTTCATTATTTGTATTCAGGAGAAAGAATTTTTAAAGATGTTCCACATGCCAGTTGTTGAAGTCCCTACAAATTTACCAAATATCCGACAAGACTTGCCTATACAGGCTTTTGCAGTGAGATATCTGATGATCGCGTTTTTTTCAACTTGTAGTTTTTACTTTTTTTTCAAAATGTTCATTTTTAGCCATGCTATTATGGTGTTGTAGACTGCAAATGGAAAATGGGAGCATTGTCGTAAGGAAGTGGAATTTATGTTTAATTCAGGACGGCCTGTCTTAGTTGGAACTACAAGGTAATGCCGAACCATACCTTAAATGTCTACCAGAAAAAATTACTGTCTACAGTGTCATTTTACGCGTGATCTTAAACTACATGTTTGGAAGGTGCAGTTGAGCATGATCTTCGCTGTAATGCTATTTTTAATAAAGACGTAGTTCATGGCCATGCTGCTGGTTCTTTATTTTTCATGTCGAGGCCATATTTGGAGAGGCTGTGTTATTATATTCTGCCATAGTCATGGTCCTAGCTTTTGCAATTGAAAGTAACTATGAATAGATGAATCATGGTAAATTCAAAAAAAACGAAGGTTTGTTTTTGAGGCAGCTTATCCGCAAAAAATAACATCTGCGACAACTGGCTCTTCTGGAGTGGGAAAGGAGGGAGGAATAGTTAAGATGGATTCTGAGGCTCTCTTCTGCATTGTATGACTTTTAGTTAAGAGGAATAGTTAAGTGGGAAAATAACGTCTGCTACAACTGGCTTTCCAGTTTTCACTATTACCGTAGTATGAACATCTTCTGTGATTTGTTGCTCTCCATTAGTGCATTGTATAACTTTTAGTTGAGATGTGGTTTTATGGGCTATATTATCTAATATATTTCCATTCGCCTGGAAGATTACTGTGGGTGGTATGCCAAGATGAGAGAGGATCTAGAGAGGATGGACCTTAACGAATCTCAGAGTCTCTTTAAATAGAATTTACAATATACAAAAGATGTAAGTGAATCTGTGCAAAAAAAGGCAACGACAGAATAAAGTTGGGTCCTGACTATAGGATACAACTCTATCTAAACAGGAAACTAAAATAAGGAAAAAAATAATTGCTCAATATTGAGAATATTAAATATCCATTATACCCATATTGCATGGGGTGTGCTTGCTATGGTAAATTCTTCATTCCTCAGCATAAGGTGGTTTTTTTTTTAGGGTCTGCAGCTTGCATGGGTCCTCTCGCCTTTTTAAGTTTATCCATGGCTAGTCGTAGTCAGTTTTCTGATTCTAATGTTCCATTGTGGATGAGTTTCTTATCAAAACTCGGAAGAGGCATCAGCACTTGCCAAGTTGACAAATTCAACTATTAAGTGACTTAGGTGTCAATTAGGCACCCCCCCCCTCATGTTTTTCCTTCCTGAGATGCAGTTTGTGTTGCACCATTTTCTTTGAATGATCATGTTTTGCTTTATTTTGAGTCTTTTCTGTAGCTTTACACTGTCACATGTCCTATCACAGGAAGATGTAGTAGTACACTGCAATAGAGTATTTGTAACTTATGCCTATGTACGCTACTTGTATTTTTCAGGATAAGCTTTTTTCCCGGATATGCAAGGCACATCTTTGTAGGCTTCTCGTGATCTGTCTTCAAATACATTTGTTGCATGTTATTTCTGTTTGAGCGATTCATGCTTTGCTTCTGCATTTAATGTGAGACATTTCTACTGGCTATAAACTTGTGAGATGGAAAAGATCCCTTTCACTCCGTGCTCTCAATTTTCCATGCAGGCAAACTTCTTTTATTTTTTCATTTAGTCTGTGTGGATTCCTATATCTGATACCTACCTATGCTTACCTGCTTGAGAGCTATCAAAAAAATTTATGTGCTGCAAATTGGTTCTTGATTTTTCTCATTTCAAGTATATTATTTAACTAAAAATGATTACCCAGTGCAGTGTTGAGAATTCTGAACACTTGTCTGATATTCTGAAGAAACGAAATATTCCTCATAATGTTCTCAATGCAAGGCCTAAGGTACTGACTATCCTTTTTTCTTTACGTTATTGTATTTTTTCTGTAGTTCCTGTCTCTAAATTATATTCCTGATTGTTGTTCTCCTTTCCGTACTCTGTAGTACGCAGCAAGGGAAGCTGAGATTATTGCACAAGCTGGTTGTAAATATGCAATTACAATATCCACCAATATGGCTGGTAGGGGCACCGATATAATCCTCGGTGGAAACCCTAAAGTATGTTCCACTTCTTAACTCTTTCTATTTTTGTCTCATAATAAACGTTTGTAATGATGCCTTGCGATACTGTCGAGACTTTATTGATATCATATGCCATATCTCTAAGGGCATGGAGAGTACACTCCAACACTGCTTGAGGGTAGTCTGATAGATGGACTGAATATCAGTGTGCATGTTTATTTCTCTTTATAAAAAATTTATTATTTACTACATTGAGCAGAACATTTTTGTTCTTGTCATAGTAATGCTAGGATTCTTGTTTGCCTCTGTGTTTAGATGCTTGCCAAAAAAATTATAAATGAGAGTTTACTTCCATTTTTGACAAAAGAAGCACCAAATATTGAAACTGATGGGGAGCAGATTTCTCGGACGGTAAGCATCTGTTGTACTCTTTAATGGAAATGCTGCGTTTGTGTTGGGATTAATCCTTTGAGACAGGGTTTACCGAAGATAACGATTGGAGCTTTCTCCTCCGGTTTGCTGGGGAAAGCAGCACTGATGGGTAATATTTTATTTCTGCTTTTCTGTCGTCAATTTGCAAAAACTTCTTAACTTGGGGCTTAATTTCTTCTTACTTACTGTTGAAAAAACAGCAAAATATGTCAGCAAAAGCGAGGGAAATGCGTGGACATATCAGAAGGCAGAATCTTTGATTTTGGAGTCAATACAGTTGAGTCAATCTATTCAAAAGGAAGAACTAGAAAAGCTTTTCTCTGAAGAATCAGAGATCTATCCACTCAGTCCTGCAATAGCACTTGCATATCTAGCAGTGTTAGAAGAATGTGAAGAGCATTGTCTCGCTGAGGGGACTGAAGTGAAAAGGCTTGGTGGACTTCATGTGATTGGCACTTCTTTGCATGAATCTCGACGGATTGATAACCAGGTGATTTTCTTTCCATTATGCAAATCAACTTTAGTGTAGTTTTAGAGTTACTTTTTCTGTCAATTATTTTCTGTAAGTCATCAATATGATTTGAACCTCATGCTATCGTCTGAAGGACATCATTAAGCCATTGGTCAATATCGAGTCGGTAACTTTATGCGAAGTTATAATATTTAAACTCTTATGCATGTAATCGTGATTGTGATTTTTAGATTACACATGACATCTTCATCTTTTCTTAAGTCAATGATCGCATGGTTTTTCACTGATAGTTTGATTTGCTGGCTTGAGACAGTTTGAAGTCAGCTTTTGAAAATTACAAATGCCTGCGTGGTAGCAGGAAGAAGTAAACCTCATGGAATTGCTATACGGAGATTGGATTTATCTTTGTACAGACTTTTTGGAAGCCCCATTGTTTTCTGGAGGGTAGTTCCCATAATCTGGACTTTAATGATTTACATGATTAGAAACAGAAATATGAATGATTCTATTCCTATTCAGCCAAAGTATGCTAGCTTTAATATCATAACGGTTGGATGAACTGGCTTGAGCATTTTTCACGTCAGTTGGATTATGCATTGTAGCTGAATAAGCATAAAAAATTCCACTCTGATGCCAAGAACATGACTATCCAATGAAAGGCCTTTTCACCAATTAGATTTGGCAATTTATAGACATTTCTGTTAGTCACTCTGTTGTTTAATTGGCTGTTACTTGATTGACAGTGAAGATATGGACGATTTAATAACTTTATTAAACCAATGGTTGGTAGTTTGGGAACAATGACGGGAAGGCATTTGTTTGCAATTGATAAACTGTTTGTTTATTCTTCCGGAACAATAGGCTACCACTATTCACTATAGAATAAATTGATCTTCACGAGATGACAGTTTTATTTAATATCTCGAGTGATGCACAACAACATGAACTCCATTGCATGCGTTATGAACGGAATTGAAGTTTTCTGGCATTCTATGTTTTCATTCTATTTTGGAACAGTAGATAACAATGTGATACATTTCTTTTTTAACGATTTCATTACGAAAATAATATTTTCATCATGTAACTACAAATGAGGTACTCTGAGTGCCATCAAATAGCCCACGGGCCCAACTTTAATGCTTCCATCTATCGAAGAATGGTCATAATTTTGGTTTTCTTGTCAGATTATAATTGTGCAAATAATGCATTAAAAAAACTCATAATTGTTGTCGAAGAAAAACATTTGCGTTTATGCTCATCTTAAATGTGGAATCGCCCTAACTATGATTTACTTAAAGGTTTAAATGATTCATTGCCCTCATATAAGACCATATAAGATTTCTTTTTCTCAATTTTGAAAAAAGATGTTTTGATTAGTAAAGATTGAGCACCATCAGCAATCAATATTCTAAGCAAAGTTCCACTGAACCGCAAATCAAATTTGTAGGTTATATGTGCTCGTTTTGCCATGCAGGTAGGAGTGACATTTATACTAACCGCAGCTGATCATATTACAACTCTAACAAGGGCATGCAATAGGTTTCTGATTAATGTTCTTTTTAATTTTTTGTGTCATAATTGATGTGATTATAGTTCTCTTTAATGCTTATGCTTATCTATGATATTCTTGTGGATATTATGATTTATCTTTGAAAACACATGTATCACAGCTGCGTGGTCGGGCAGGTAGGCAAGGTGACCCTGGGTCAACAAGGTTCATGGTTAGGTATGAAAGCATCGTTAATTTTGCTATAATTAGTAACGGACAGTTAGAATGAACAATGATCATTTTAATTGCGCGGATCTTCTTCACATTATTATGGTATAGATGCCTATTAGTTTCCTTGGCATAGTGGTGTCATCTGTGGATATGATGCAATCCATGAGCACTTTGATCAGCTAAACATTTGAAGATTCACACCAACCAAAAGTAATCAAATGTTAACATGAATTTTCTTCTGTTTCTTTTCGCTACCAGCCACGTCTCTTCCACTTTTTCGTTTGTTGTGTGTTCAAAACTGGAATCAAATTGTGTCTACTATTTCTTTAGTCATCATCAACCATTAGATATATGCAGAACATGTTAAATTAGCTTCTACTTACCTTGATATACCCATTTTGGGCACAGTTTACAGGATGAGATGTTTCAGAAATTCAATTTTGATACTGAATGGGCTGTCAGATTGATATCAAGGATTACGAACAATGAGGATACTCCTATCGAAGGAGATACAATTGTAAAACAGGTGAAGTTATTTTGGATCATGCTCGTTTCATGTTTAAAAATCCGTTTCTTTTTTTTTTTCCTTTATATTGTGACAACCTTGCGTTTTCAATTGTTTCTGATGTTAAATAAAAATATTTCAGCTCTTGGGTCTGCAAGTAAATGCGGAGAAGTACTTTTTTAGCATAAGAAAGAGCCTGGTGGAGTTTGACGAAGTTCTAGAGGTGCCATTGTCTCTTTCCTTTTATCCTCGTCAATTTTGTCTGTGGCTACCTTAAAATGACATTTTTGTCTTGCCATCACGCTAGAAAACATAATTAGCTTTTGTATAGTTTATTTGAAGGAAATTACATAAGGATTAAAGCATACTCAAATACCACTGGCTGCTCATGGAAGTCGATTTATTTTTGCTGTTTCTGTTTTTTTTTTTAATTTGCACATGTTTAACGTTAACCGTTCTCGAATATTTGGTGGGCTTTATGGGGAACAATCTGTTTGCCACACGCTATAGAAAATATAATTACCTCTTGTACATTTGATTTTAAGGAAATTACGTGAAGTGATTGAAGCAGCCTCAACTACCGGTTGCCCACGGAATAATTTTTTTTAAATATCTTTTTTATTTTTACTTTGAACATGTTTAACGGGAACAATCTGTTTGTTGCTGAGCTGAATATGCAATCGATTAGGCCAAAAATTATGGAGGATGTGTAACTTCTACGACCCTTGAAGATGATTTCGAGGAAGTTAGCTTAAAATCAGTAAAAGTATAGGAAAATTTGATGACGTAGAAAAGATGAAGAAGGAAAAGGGAGTTAGAGAAGAAGAGATGGTATGTCACGGCATCACACTCTTTGACCTTTAGTATTGAGGGGATTATGGGTTATGTTGAGATCATATGGGCCAATGCACAATGTACCACCAGACAGCCCCAAAAGAGGCTCTTACATTTCCTAATTTGGATGATATTGCATGAATACTGTTCGTGTTATGGATTTTACTTTTATCTCTGCTATCAGATTGTTCCAAAAGCTAACAGACCGGTCGAATGTGAAAATAAAAAATACATGCCACTCAACTTTGTGATCGTCAAAGATTATAATGGTCAGTCAGGATGTAGTCCAAGCGTAGCTGTTGTAACTGAGTGCAGTCTTCTGAAACACCTGCCAAATTGGTCGTTCGAATTGTACATCGATCAGCATCTAAGGCATGGGATTGTCTCAGATGTTGCAATACTAGGTGTATACCATTCATTGATATCTATAATGCTACTTTGATTGTTACTTAAAAATCATTTTTCCGTCGTTTTGGGTAAGATGCATGAGCATTCTTCTTGTTTATCTTGTTCTTGGGAAATAATGCAGTTAATGATTCATATTGACATTTTTTAACTTTTGAAAGGTATTTTGGATAATTAGTAACTGTGAAGTCCAAAATTTCGAAGGAGAGCAAACCATTATGTGACATCAGTAGGTTGGGAATTGAAATAGCTGTCATAATTAACGGTTCACTTGACTTTTGTGTCTAAAATAGTTGTACATTGACAACGAAATTAATCTCATGCTTTACAAACAAAATTATTATTTTTTTCCAAATTGAGCAGGTGCAAAGGAAGCATGTGTACGATCTTAGGCAATTGATATTGACAGGCGATTCGGATAGCTGCTCTGAACATGTATTCCGGTAAGTCTTCTTTAGTTGACACTTGACCTTCTTTACATGTGCTTCTCACTTGTTTTACTTGCTTATATTGCCCTTCATTTATATCTATTTTTTTTCACCTAAACCAGTCTAATGGTTTTGATAGAAATAGAGAGTACACGAAGGAGAGAGAGGGGGAGAGACAAAGGTCTCGATTAAAAACACTAATTGAGAGACTCTGGTATTTATACCTGAGTCTCAAGGGACCCAGATGGGCTGATAGGGCCCATACATATGAGCTGATATGGCCACGACCTAGATGGGCCTACAATATTCAACAGCCCCCCTCAAGCTGAAGCATATATGTCATATGCACCTAGCTGGTAAATAGTAACCTATGACCATTTAGAGACTTGGTGAACATGTTTGCAAGTTGATCTGTAGAGCTAACGTTGATTGTGGTGATGAGTTGTGCCTGGATCTTCTCTCTGATGAAGGTACAATCAACTTCAATGTGTTTTGTCCTCTCATGGAACACATGATTAGAAGATATGAATTTCTGCCTGATTATCACATTTGAGCTCCATAGGACCTTCATGAGGAAAACAAAGTTCTTCAAAAAGCTATTTGATCCATATAAGTTCACATGTAGTATGTGTCATTATCCTATATTCTGATTCAGCACTTGACCGTGAAACCACAGATTGTTTCTTACTTTTTCTCGAAATAAGATCTCATGTCTAGACTGCAATCAGCATCTGAAAAACCCTGCACTGTGGGATGACCATCATTCCTGTGTAATAGTCATTTGCATGGATTACCCTTGAAATACCTCAATATCTGCATGATTGCATTGAGATACTTGGTGTGTAGTCGTTCCATGAACTGACTCACCACACACTAGTAGCAAAAGAGATATTTGACCGAGTGATAGTCAAATCATTTAATGTACCGAGTAAATATTTGTACCTCCTTGGATAGTCTAACATGTTGCCTTCATCAAATGATGACTTCAAGTTGGAGTCCATAGGAGTGGTAGTTAGTCTTATAGCTGACATATTCATCTTTGCAAGAAGATCAAGGACATATTTTTGTTGATTGATTGCAATCCCCTCCTTGGATCAAACAATCTCAATTTTGAGAAAGTATTTGAGATTAATAAAATTATTGCCCTTATAAGAACTCCTTGAGTTGAGAGATACTTGTGTGATCATCTCCAGTGATAATGATGTCATCAACATATACAATTAACAAAATGGGACCAACAGAAGAATGTCTATAAAAGACAGAATGATTAACCCCACATCTCTGAAGATTAAATTGCTATGTAATATTGTTGAATCGATTAAACCAAGCCCAAGGAGATTACTTCAGACCATAGAGAGATTTTTTGGGTGATAAATCAAGCTAGACTCCTCTTAAACAACAAAACTTGGTGGTTGCTCATATAAATCTCCTTCTATAAGTCACCATGAAGGAACACATTCTTGATATCTAACTAATGTCGGGTTCGAGATAACCAAACAGCTAATACCAAGAAGATCCATACTGAAGTAATTTTGGCAAGTGGAGAAAATTTCTCAGCATAATATTCACCATATACTTGTATGAAGCTTTTGGCCAGCAAATGAGCTTTTAATCTGTCCACAGAGTCATCTAGGCTAACTTTAATATTGAATACTCATTTACACATAACAACGGATCTAGCAAATAGTCATGAAACCTGAGGAGGCGCCAGATGGGTGGCTATGTCTGATATTGAGGATGACGATGAACTGGTGGAAGTGCCAGAGCAGCACCGAACAGGGTGATGGTGGGCGGAGGACAGCTTGCTCCACATCCAGGGTTTCTGCTGGATGGAACCCCAGTCTGATACCATGATAGAATTTGACAGCACATGAGCAAGAGAGAGGGATAGAGAATCAAAGGACTTGACTAAAAACCCAAATTGAGAGACTCTGGCATGTATACCAGAGTCTCAAGGGATCTAGATGGGCCAATAGGGCCCATACCCACATGGGCTGATATGGCCACAACCTGGATTTTGGCCTACAATATTCAACTGGCTCCAACCCATTTCATTTTATTTTCTTGCTATGTATCTGACTTAGGTCCCTTGTATGGGTTACTAATGAGAAATATGGGGTTCAGGTACATGCAAGCAGTAGTTGACGAAATTGTCTTTAAAAATGTTGATCCACGAAAGGTATCTGGCATTCTTCGCTATTTTTCTACACTTCCTTTGCGACCATTTCTGTTTAATAATTTTCTTTTGTAGCATCCCAGTAAATGGAATTTGGGAGATCTCCTGGATGAATTCATTGGAATTGCTGGAAGTAGACTGTCCGGTAAATGCTTTTGTGCACATTGGAATTCTTTAGTATGATATGCTCTTGTGTTCATTGGAATTCTTCTCTACACACCACATTATAGTTCATTCTGCATTTCTGGCTGACAAAACGGACTTGTATAGACCTGTTTGCAGAGGTCACGGAAGAGGATGTGTTATCATCGTTGGAGCAGATAAATGGAGTTCAGTCTATCACAGCCGATGCATTCTCCATTCCATATTTGCCAGCACCCCCTAATTTATTCCGGGGCATTCGACGGAAAGCCTCTTCCCTCAAACGTTGGCTAATCATATGCAGCGACGACACTTCAAGGTAAAACCTTTGAATATTTACTTTCTCAGCCTTGGGCCTGTTCATTTATGTGGAGCTCTTTGGTCCTTCGATTGTAGGAAAGGTCGGTATGGAGGTAGTCTAAATCTTCTTCGGAAGTACCTTGGAGACTTTCTCATCGCTACTTACTTGGATGATGTGCAAAATTCTGGCTATGACGAGGCGTATGTTAGGGAAATCGAGGTGAGTCATGAATTCCTCGAGTTTCTGCTGTGGTCTTCTTAATAAGAATGCTCCCATCTTCCAACCCACACACTTTTTATACGCCCATCAACATGGTCTGACCTTGTTAGAATCATTTCATGCTCGTCTAATTTCATGGAACCTCAAAATGGGCTTAAATGCCGTCCCTGTTGTCTCTTCAGCCGTGTTGACTTTTCTTCAAGACTGACCTCCTCCTCGTTCTGCCCCAATTAATGGCTGATAACTTACCTGTAATTGAAGGGTTTTTTTTTTTTTTTTGGATTCTTCTGTTTGCCATCTATATTATTTTTCAAGTAGTTTAAAGTCTAGGGTTAGGCCCTTAGCCTGTTACTCGAGGAGTCCAGCTGACGTTAACCTTCGTGGACTTCAGCGGACAGTGATTGTAAAAGCTTTGGATTCTTTCTGGAGGGATCACTTGATCAATATGAACAGGCTCAGTTCCGCGGTAACCTGCCCCCTCCCCTCTGTTCCTTTCTTCCCAATGGATGATCACTGTTTTATGTCGTGCGGGGATACAACTTGAGCTACTTACTCGGCAGGTGAACGTCAGAAGCTTTGGACATAGAAACCCCCTGGAGGAATACAAGATAGACGGATGCAGGTTTTTTATCTCAATGCTCAGCGCCACCCGGAGGTTGACTGTTGAATCCCTCTTGCAGTACTGGCAATCCTCGTCCTCCCAATCCTAAGAACTGTGATCCCCGCGAGATAATCTATGCATTTATAGAAAGTCAATGCCCTTTTTTAGATTACCCATTATTGTAAGCCAGGAGGCGGGATGCTGATGCCCACCAAGAAGCCACCTTTGCTTAGATTATACTGCAACTGGGTTATGGATGCTACCGCAGGTAACAATACCTGCCTTCTTATATTCCCCATTCGGGTCGATTGGAGAATCGTTGACTCAGCCTATTTCTAGACAGGTGAAGAAGATGAACTGGCGGCGGGGGCTCTTGTCAA
Organism: Spirodela intermedia; assembly: GCA_902729315.2. Taxonomy (NCBI): domain Eukaryota; kingdom Viridiplantae; phylum Streptophyta; class Magnoliopsida; order Alismatales; family Araceae; genus Spirodela; species Spirodela intermedia. The sequence continues at coordinate 7,483,577 of LR746268.1, read as the reverse complement.
CGGTGACTCGAGAGCTTTTCCGGTCTCCTCTGCACCAGCCGTTTCGAAAGATTCTGCTAAGGAACTTGGGGCCCGCAGAAAATGCCCTCGAGTGGAGGACTTTCCCCTCGACCGGTTCCCTTTCCATCTTACCAGCTGTTGGGGAAAATTCTATTTCTAAATTAAGGAAACGTCTCTTTTACGAAAACGACAACACCACGTGGGCTCCTTTCGTCTCGTCCACACGGTTGCCGAGACCCTCATCTGGACACCTCATCGACCGCCACATAAGCTTGCCACGCTGTCCGGGAATCACGCGGGGAATCGCCGCGATGCCCAGAGAGAGAGAGAGAAAAAGAGAGAGAGAAAAAGAGAGAGAGAGGTGACAACGGCTTGGACAGTCTTAGATAGGCGCCCGGAGTTGGTGGACGTTCGTCATCTTTGACTCCTAGGTGGTCCCCCAGTGGCCATGTAAGACAAGATGGAGGGGAACTAGGAAGGGTATATCCTTCATCTCTTGAAGGAAAATTTAGATTTCGTAGAAAGAGACGGGGCCAGAAAAGAAAAGAAAAAAAAAAGGTACCCATTTTGTTAAGGATATCTCGAATTATTTACAAGGTTCTGATTGTGATTTAGTTATAAATATATTTTTCTTTTGATTTCGTTAATATGATATTTGTCAAGAATTCATGAATTGTCATCATCACCGTTATAGTGAAGGATGCCCATTCAATTAAGTGTCATTATTTGTAGTTTAACTTGAAAACCAATATCCACTTTGTCACACGAATCCTCCTAAAACTTGGGTTAAAAACTAAAAATATATGTTTAATCCGCCTTGTCATGAAATCGTCAGACTACCACCACAACCGCTTCCAATTGTGAATTTCTAATCACCATAAATAATAAAGAATATCATCTCTCTTTTATCATGACATGGCTGAATGTGACGTTATATACTTTATCACAATTATTTGAGGCTGATCACTAATTCCACATCTTCTATATTTAAATCTCAATTTTTTTTGCAGTATGAAAACTAGGGATTTACCCGAATGTGGAAATGCAATTTTTTTTAATTTCATATTTTAGTATTTTTTTTTCTGTTTTATAGACTAATTTAAAAGTTTAGTCAGACAAATAGGGGTCAAGTTCTACCTAAGAACCTTGGGAAACTTGACGATTTAACTGGTAAAAGTAGCAAAAGTCTAGGTGATATTGGTATGAATGTCTCGTTTCCCTAACGTGTTAAGTCGGCCAAGGCCCTTGGGGGGCAACCTTAAGTGACATAACCCCTATTTTGGGAAAGCCAATGAAGTGCTAGCATAAACAATTAAACAAGGAAAAGCTGTGGCTGCCTTTTCCTCTTCTTGTCTCGGTTGTTGAAAGTAATGCCAACATGATTTTACACTTATCTTGCTATAAGTCAGCCTTTATGATGCTGGAATGAAAATAAGTAGCAGTAATTTCTAACCCATGTAAAATGATATCAATTACCGAATGATCGAAATCGAACTTTGGCAAATTATACATCCATTGTTAGCTCTTGGGATGATGAGATATTCTGGGAGTGATTCATTATATTCTTGAGGAATGAGGCAAGCCAGATTTAGAGAACATCTTGAAAAATGGACTGACCCTGATGTGAATCCCTGGAGATGTGGGCACTAGGCGTACGCGGGGAGGATGGAGGCATCTGACGACGGGGTCGCTGGCCTGAGGATAGAAGAGGAGCCGTCGAATGGGTGAAGTAGATCTGGAGAAGACAGAAGGGGATTGTACGTCTATGAGCAGAGAGGAAAGACTAGGCTTTTCAGAGATGTAAGAGGGTTGTACTTCCATGAGCAAAGAGGAAAGACTAGGCTTTTCAGAGATGGAAGAGGGTTGTACGTCCATGAGCAAATGGGAAAGGCTAGGCTTTTCAGCAATGGGCTTCCAGACCAGACCTCTATCAAGCCTTGGTCAGACACTAAACATGAAAGGGCAGACTGTGCTCCACCCCCACGCATATTTCGCCGTCAGGATTCGATGGGGAAGACACTGGAGAGGCTGCCCTGTAGCGGGCATCTGGCCTACACGACTAAAAGATTGAAACTTTTTGAAGCTGAGAGCTAGTTTTCTCTATTCGAACCTGGTTTCGATGTCTAGTCTCGGAGATAAAAAGTTTTTGATCCAGTCCGGCGTCTTGACAACTCGGCAGAAATCTGTTGACCCATCGTGATATAGCTGGTGAATGAGACTCCTAGGAGTTCGGATTCTCACTGCTTACAAGTCTCCCGGAGTTCAGACTAGAGAACTCCGGAGACGAAGGAATACACATCACTTCCTGTGTCCTCCCGAGGTCATCGAATGGAGACGAAGGAATACACGACTTCCTGGCAGTTCACCACAGAAAGGCTCAACTTTTATGGTAGTAAATGTCACGAGGCCCGCGCTACTCTCACCGACGCGGGGCGGAAGTCTTTTGAGGGACCTGATCTGGCGTCGTCATCCCTGACGGTAGCCGGAGACGGGGGATCTCCCCGGTCCCTCGTTCTGGCGGGCACCGATACGCGCTTTTCTCCGACGGAGATTTTTGCCCCGGGGAAATATCTTCCTGGGTGGGAGGGAGATTGGGTTCTTTTGGGGAAGCTTGGGGGAGGATGATACTCGGATATGTGCCGGTCATGATTTAATGGCGTGTCCTTTTCCTATTATTATAAGGTTTCAGGGAGTGAGGAACGTGTGGCCAGCGTTGGAGATTTGGAGGTGGCGCCGTTGGTGGAGGGGGGGAGACTAGAGCAGTGGGGAAACAGGGAGGGAGGCGTAGGGTGGGATCCTCCTGCAATGAATGTGGCTATCGGCAAGCAGCGCCCTGCTGATCCTGCGGAGTTACCGCCGACGTCATCACCAACAGCAACCGTAAGAGCAGGAAAGAAGAGGAGAAAGGGGACGCCAGCGCGGCGGCCAGCAAACCCGGGTCGCCTCGCCCGAGCTGTCGATTTCTAACTATAGCAGCGGTAGCGGGAGTGCATCCCCCGGGGCTTCGAGTGTCTGAGTCTCGCTCTCTATCTCTCTCTCTTACACTCTCTCCTCGGCTTCCTTCTCCAAGTCGGATTGTTCTGCTTCGCCGCGCCTACGTTGCAGGAGGGGAGAGAGTACATGGAGGGGGAGGGCAGCGGTGGCGAGTCCAACCCGCAAGCTAGGGAGGTGGTTCTGATCTCCGCGGGAGCCAGCCATTCCGTCGCTCTCCTCTGTATTGATCGTCACACCTGATCCACTGCCTACATCTGCTTCTATGTTTTAGCTGTTCATTTTTGCTCGTATGTTTTGCCTCCACGCGCCGTCGTCAGTGAGGTTCTAGCTTTCTCAATTGGCCGGCAGCTGTAGCCTTACATTTCTTGCTCCTGAGATCACTCATGGAGTGGCAGCATGCGTTCTTGCTGGAGTGAATGCTTCTCGTCGATTCTCTCTCTAGGATATCTTTACTGTTCGCGACAGAATTTTGGAACCCAGGCCCACCGCTTCTTTCTGTCTTTTTCCCTTCTGAACAGACTAATGCAGGCTGATCCTTGCGTTTCCTCCCTTTCTTCTCTTTCTAGTGTTTTTCGGTGGCCTTTGTTATTCTTTTGATTCTTCAGCGCCATCGGGGATCATCTTTGCATGATAAACAGGCTACCGATACAGAGGCCGAAGAACTACCGACAACGGATCAAGAACATAAAAGCCCATATCCCCACTTCTTTTCCTCAGCCCAATCCCAAAGCTTCGTTTAGGGTTGGAATTCAACATTGGGTTCCTTCATGGACTGATATTCCATCTCTAGTGGCGCCTTTAGGTGTCTGATGATTAGGTTCGCAGAGCCTTCAGCATACATTCACCTTTAGTCTAAACCAGTGTTGCTATCATCTCGGGGGCACATTAGTGCATCTTGATCACTTTTATGTCAACTTTGCCCTAATTTTGGGGAGAATTTTGTTCTGATAAACTGAATGTGACCCGTGTGATGTGGAAATATGCACCGAAGGGTACGTCACGAGACAAATACCTAAGTTTAGCCATGCCTAAATACCTAAATGCACACTTTATTTATTTAGTCCCTTAGCTTTGATTGTCCTCTTAATTCCTTGGAGAAGTGATACTATCTTCCTTCGTTTGGTGGGTTTACATAAGTTGAGCAATATTAGTTGATGAAAACTTTCAGGAACTCTTTGAAACAATTGTGTTTTGCTGAAGTGTCCAATAAGATTCATCGGTCAGCTTTTTTTCCAACACTACTCTCTCTTCTCTCTCATCAAAACAAATTACACTAGAGCCGCTTATTTATGGGGGTTTAGCTTACAGATCTTAGAGTCTATCATGTTCTCAATACCATGCATTTAGCTGAGCAGAGTGTGCTAGTTCTTTCTATAAGTGAATTTAATATTAGCTAGTTTTACCTGTAAACTTTTTTCACTCTTATAGAGTTGTCGAACCTCCTCAACAATGCATTTTATGCTGACGTTCACATGATCCTTATATTTTACAGCCGGCAAGATCATCTGCTCTTGGGGACGGGGTGAGGATGGACAGTTAGGGCATGGAGATGCTGGAGACAGACTTCTGCCAACAGTAATAGGTGCACTGGTTGGCCAAGATATAGTCTCTGTCACTTGTGGGGCTGATCACACAACTGCATATTCTGAATCTGGCTTGCAGCTCTATAGTTGGGGATGGTCTGCTCCATATCTATAATATGGTTTTTTTACCATGAAAGTTAACTCCTTGGTTTTTCTTGGAAATGTGGCTTTCCTCTTCTTTTCTTATGCATATCACCTGCTGATTTCCTGATTTTAGTGATGCTCTTTTGATTAAAGGAACTTTTACTTGTTGAGCATAATGGCAAACAAATAGTCAGTTATGGCTGTAACTTATCTATGATTGACCTGTGACTCCTTCCCCTTTTGTTCATAGAAACGACGTTTTACATATCAAACTTTTATGTCACCTATTACTGTTCAGAATGGCAGTTCACCCCCCCTCCCCGGCATTCAAGATCCTCTTTAACTAGGTTTTTCTGCTTTTCTTTCCCAAGAAGGTTGATGAAAGAAGAATCTGCCTCCTGCCCCTTCAATAAAATGGAGGGGGGTAGAGGGAGAGGTAAGAGTTAGAGAGAGAGGGTGAGTAATTGATTAGTTTGTCTTTGAAACTTAGTGTACGCTGGATATTATTAATAGTTTCATTTGATGGAATATCAGGAAATAAAGCCTACTTTATTCCATGGTTTGTGATTTTCCCCTTAAACTCAGCAAAATAAGAAGGTTTTTCTGTATCTGTATATATATATATCATTGCGTTGCAGAATTCCTTTTTTCTTTCCTGTTTGAAATTTTTCAGTATCAATCGACTCGGTTCCCTTCATGAAATGAGCACATAGGCTAAATGGATATTTAGTCCATAACCCCTTCATGAAATCAGCGGATAGGCTTAATGTGGCAGCAGTTACAGAACTGCCGTCCCCTGCTTTTTCCTCTTTAATATTTGTCACACAGATGACCAAAAAAAACTTTTTTATTTTATTTTAAAGAGTATTTTACATCGAATCTGATCTCCAAAAGCATTTCCACTTGTCACATCAGACGTTAATTCATAGACTTATGTACGCTTGCATTCTCGTTGTCATGAAGGGGTGACTTTGGAAGATTAGGCCATGGCAATTCTAGTGATGTTTTTAGTCCTCAGCCAGTCAAAGCATTGCAAGGTATCAAGATCAAACAAATCGCATGTGGAGATAGTCATTGTGTTGCTGTAACTATGGAAGGAAAAGTGCAGAGGTATTAACAAATTCCTTTTATTTGTGTGGAGTGGTGATAATTACTTTTCTGTAAGATTTCTCCTATAATGGTTATTTTTTCTTACCCTACTATCATGTCAAATAAGTACATCCAAGTCTGCTCATGTACAATGCTCTTTCCTGAACAGTGCTTTATTATGTCTGTAAACTGTTATATGTATAACTAAAGCATGAGTATAGAAGAGGCTGCTGACGGTTTTCGTTAAGTCACTGCTTGACTGATTCGTATCACTGGAAATGTTGTTTTATATATAGAGGCTTTCATGCTACGATCTATATACTGTGAAAGTGATTAAAACTTTCATAGTATCTATCACTGGAAATGTTCAATTCTTTAATTCCTTTCCGCAGCCAAACAAATCGCATTCCTCAATATATACTGTGAGTTTAATTTTAGGCCCTTGGGAAGATACGATCCAGAGGCATAAAATGCTAACCGAAAATATCACCAACAAAATGAGGTTCGACTCGGTTTTTGGATTAATTCTATTTAGAAAAAAATATTTTAAATACGAGTCAGAGCTGTCTAGTTCCTGGTAGCAAGCGAACCACAATCATCCGTGCCTGTTTTCTACTTTTCTGGTTTTTATACAGTATTGAAGTAATCAACCACGAGCTATGGAGCCTGTTTGGGAACTTACGAAAAGCTTTGTTGAGATCCAAGAGAAAAATGTTGCTAGGAATGTAATGGGCATAAAAATAGCTTCTCAATGTAGTACTTCCATTTAAAATTCTGGGAATTATTTTTTTTTAACATAGGGTATCCAATGTAGATTTACATGTCATGCTACGAATGTTGGGTGCGAAGAAAATCTAAGACCTAACATAGATCTATAAATTATCTTATAAATTTGACATGAAGGAAATCAAAGGTAGTTAGGTACTCACATCGATTTGTGCAAGAATCTAGTACATGTGCTGTTCTGGTTTGGTCTCTATTCTTTTCACAAAGGCTGCACTGGACGGCCCGTATATTACCGTATACTTTTTATCTTGTGCAGTTATTGGAATGGAGACAAAATTGACTTCAAAATATTTTGTGGGATTCTAAAATATACAGTTCTTTAACCTCAGTCTGAGGATCCAAGCCAAGAAAGAGTAATAACCCAACTTGACAAAAGTAGAAACAATAAAAACATTCTGGGAACGTCATTCGTGAGGATTTGTTTCTTGAATATTGTTGTGATTCTGGCTCCAATAGGTGGAAAACTAACACTGGACTCCTGGTTTATGAGACTGTTTCGAAATCTTAGAGCCAAAATGATGATATAGGGGTTTCAAAAACAGTGTCTACTCTGCGAAAATGCTTGATTTTCTTCATATCCCAATTGCTAGTTTCACTTGTAGCCTCGCTTGAATCCTATGAGGTTTAGTGTTTTGAAGATTCAAACACAGTCAAATAATACGCTCATCATAATGATGCAATGCTCTAAATATTGTATGGAAAATATTGGATGATGGCATGTTTCTAACCGGGGATTGGCTAATATTAGTCCTAGTCAGTTTTTAATGAACATGCGTAATTGTTCGTCTTTGAATTCATCCAAATTTCAGGTGTCCATAATGAAGACAGAATGCTCAGGCATATGAACCTGTAGCTTTAATCGAAACAACCAAATTGATTGACAAACATGAACCGAATTAACCCATTTTTTTATTGTTTTGAAGGTCATTTTGCTAAATGATTCGAAGACTAGTGATACTTTTCACTTGTTGCATCCAAGAAACTTCTTTTACTATATTATTCTTGTGTTCTTTTTAGTATTTGTGGAAACTATCTCATTTTTTGGTAAATTTTATCATTGCTATCATTTTCCATTGAAGTTGGGGGAGAAATCAGAATGGGCAACTTGGTCTGGGCACCACTGAAGACTCACTTCTACCACAAAAGATTCAAGCATTCGAGGTATCCTATACAGATCTTCGTGCATGATTGATGTACGTATATTGTATGACTTTTGAATGTATGAATCGTGTCAATGGGATAACCGGTTGCATTACAAAACGAATTTACATCGTATAATTCCTGAATGTCTGTGTATTCCAAGGCTGTATGATGAATAACATGAGTTATGATTCTCTACACACTCTTACTTTCGTCTTTTTTTCAGGGGATATTTGTCAAAATGGTGGCAGCTGGTGCTGAACATACAGCTGCAGTCACAGAAGATGGTGACTTGTATGGCTGGGGTTGGGGTCGGTACGGCAATCTGGGTTTGGGTGACAGAAACGACCGCTTAATTCCGGAAAAAGTCTCTGCTGTGGACGTATGTCGGTGCTACAAAATATTTTCCTTTGCATTATTTATTTAAAATTTTGGGCTTGAACCTGATCATCTGTGCCTGTCAACTATTGGTGGACATCTTCGTTACTGATCCAGTTGCTTACAAATTTGAATAAAGCATAGGTACCTGGCATGCGTAGAACTCATTTTGTGAAAAAAAATGAACCTATTTCTTTTTCGCCTTCAAGAAGGCTATGATCATAGATCCTGCGGAAGTTATGGCTCCAATCCTGAGGTTCAATGAACCTTCTGATGATCAGCCATCCGTAGGATGTTCGTCTTCCTCCAGAGAGCAGCGTTTCAACTTTTTTCTCCTTCACATGCATGACGCCCGCTCTTGATTATCTTTTATTCCTAAAATGGCTCTATTAAGTGGCTCATTATGGAACTTTAATGGTTTTGGTATCTTGGTAGTTTTTAACGTAACCTTTACCTTAGTTATCTGATTTTCCAGTTACCATGCTCTCTGCAATCATTATGGCTTGAACTTGATTGCTGCCTGTATATTTCTGCAGGGGCAAAAGATGATTTTAGTTGCTTGTGGGTGGCGTCACACGATAACGGTTTCCTCTTCCAGCAATCTGTACACATATGGATGGAGCAAATATGGTCAACTGGGGCACGGGGATTTTGAAGATTTTCTTGTTCCACATCGGTTGGAAGCCCTTTGCGATAAATCCATCACACAGGTCCCAGGCTAACTATTATTATTATTATTATTATTATTATTATTATTATTATTATTATTATTACTATTATTTGCAAAAGATAATGTCATGGTCATTTTTCTGCTCTTATGCCATTGCATTTCTTCCGGAGAGTTTTTTAATCTTAAGTGAATGCATCGTATTGTTTGTGGCAGCAAAGTTGGTGAATGTTCACCAATTAAAGTCCATATTGTTCGCTGAATGGCTCCTTTGTAACCTGGTCATTGGATAATTTGGTTTTAGCCGAGTATTTGTTTTTCAAATTCGTTTCCGGAAGAAGCTTAATTCGAACTTCATTTTCTTCATACTAAACTTTTTTAAGTATAATTGACAAGCTGTGATTTGGTATACTGCTAAAATGTTGTGTGAAGTAGCATCATTGTGCAGACCTTGATTAATATAAGTCAGTTCCTTGCTGTTTGGAAGGATGCTTAAGATATTCGTTTGATACTTTCAGATATCAGGTGGATGGAGGCACTCTATGGCACTTACATCTGACGGAGAACTTTATGGGTGGGGATGGAATAAGGTAAAGATTCTTGTTTCTCGAATTATTTTTTAACTGAAGAGATTCGCTGGATGAAGTAATCTAGTGCACCCGCGCTCGCCCATTGGCTGTGATCTGCTGCAAAAGTTCCATCTTTGCCTCAGATGGACTAGAAAAATCCCTCGGCTTGTAAATCTCTCCTGATTGGGTCAGTGTGGATCATCTTGGTTGCTGCAGAATGTCTTCCTGGGGTCTGAGTGTCTGACTATTTTCTGAAATTAGATTAAGAACACTGATAGAACACTAAATTGTTGCCTTGACTCGTGTCATTAGCATAGCTCCAATGAAGTTATACGTATATAGCAATGAAGTATGCTCACACTCCAATGAAGATTTATTTTTTTTACAGAATATTTATTTTTGCTGCTAATGGAATATTTTTTATTTTGATTTCCAGTTTGGACAAGTTGGTGTTGGTGATAACGTTGACCATTGCTCTCCAGTGCAAGTCAAATTTCCCGAGGAACAGGCAATTGCATTTTTACTTAGCTTCTTATTTTTGGAGTATCACAAATTAGAATGTGATTCCGATACGATAATTTTTCTTTTGGTTGTATATTCATTTTTCCATTTGGAAAACCTCTTCGTAAGAATCGCATCCATTTCAACAGAAAGTAGCTCAAATCTCCTGCGGATGGAGGCACACTCTTGCAGTCACAGAAAGGAAAAATATTTTCTCATGGGGGAGAGGCACGAGTGGACAGTTGGGCCATGGGAACACCATCGACTGGTAAGTCCTCGTGAAGACTCTGGATCATGATCTCGCAGCTATGAACTTTTGATTAATTTATTATAGAACCCGGACTTGATTTTCTACCAGATCATGATTCTCTCATAATTCCTACTGATACATTTCAAAATTGCTATGAAATGGTTGCATTCTTCATCACAATATCATATAAGCGATTACTCTGATAGATCTGATGAGCATCTATCAGAAGCTGCATCTAATTTAATTAGCCTTTGGGTGAGATTTTCTTGTGAGCAACGTGGGAAGTTCCTATTTGGATGGATTACACAGCTGTTCTTCTATATGGCGGGTAGCTGAGTGTAGTTTTCTTATGTACGTTCAGCAATACTCCCAAGATCATTGAGATCTTAAGCAAGGATGGCAATGCCTGCAAGCAGATGGAATCCTCAACCACGGAGCCAATATCAGGTGTTCACAACCCCAGATAAGACGTAGCTATTAAATGTTCTTCATCATCGTTTTGCTTACCGTGCTGGTACCTGGCCGCAGGCAAAGTCTGGGTTTCGCCATCAGAACGCTACGCGATTGTTCCCGACGAAACTGTGAGTCCAGCGACACCTCTCTTCAGCATTATGTTACTCTAATTAGCCCTCGTTCGCTCTGTTTGTTTCTCTAAACGTTTCCTGTGTGTACTGTCAGTCACATTGGGTGGTGTTTTGAGAGAGATGGAGATGGAGAAACTGAGGGATGTCAGTCACATTCTGTGCAGGTTCCCGGTCAACATAGCGGGTTGCCGAGAGGCAACGGCAACGACGTCAACGTCCCGGATGTCAAGCGCGTGCGTACCTGATGCCGATGGGGAGCGAGCGAGGCCTCGAGATGGATGGTCGGCGTGATATCGCTTGCCCATTGAGATCCTCTGTTCTGGATTGCTGTATGGTATTCTTCTGCCTCAGTTTAGACTGTAGAATCACTTGTTTGGCGGCTCCATTGGGGGGCCCTAGCTTGTGGGTCTTCCTTGAAATATTGCGGCGCCTGGAAGACGCCTCCCTTCTTGCGTCTCACGCAGTTCAATATTATGTGGGTTTTCTGTGAAGAAGACGTCGAAAGACCTCCCCTCATCCCACCAGTCTCTCCCTCTCCCTCTCCATCTCCCTCTCTCTTTCCGGAGTACGAGCTCCCCGATGAAGAGCCCTTGGTGCGTTCAGATTAGCTAGTAAGCAACAAATCTGAGAAAGGGATCACCTTTGTCTCATATATATTCAAAATGGTCCTCTTAATGGGAGAGGATTTCAATAAACCAGGGCACGGTCGTCTTTGAAACGATCGCCCACCTCTGCCTGACCTTCCCTCTTTCTGGGTATCACGCAAGTTCTGAACGGCGCGATGTTTCCGGCGGCACAGAGAAAGAACAAGGCAGAGCTGCGTAGCGGCCTTCTCTCTCTTTCTCTCTCTCTCAGCGGAGCATGTCGCCGGCGTCCAGCGAAGGGCCATTGGAGGCGGGGGAGTAGGCGTCGATGCTGGCGTCGGAGGAGAGATGGTAGCCGTAGCCGATGGGGAGAGGGCGGTCTGGTATATGGGGGACGTCCACGTCCCCCTCCAGCATGCTCAGGGCGTCGCGAATGGTGGGGCGGAGGGCGACCATGACGTGCGCGCAGAGGATCCCCACAAGGACGAACCTCTCCATGATCTCCCGCGGGTTTGGCCGCCCCTCTTCGCTCTTCAGCAGCGACGGCTCCAGCACCTCCTCCCCTTTCCCGGCCTTCACCAGCGTCCACGCCCAGTCGGTTATGAGGACCGAGCCGGAGGTGGACGACATGTCCAGCGCCTTCCGCCCGCTCATCACCTCCAGCAGCACCACCCCGAAGCTGTAGACGTCGCTCTTCTCGGTGAGCTGCCCGTAGAGGGCGTACTCCGGCGCGAGGTACCCGTGCGTGCCGGCGACTCTGGTGGTGAGGTGGGATTCGCCGCCCCTGATCTGCTTGGCCAGCCCGAAGTCCGCGACCTTGGCCCTCATCTCGCTGTCGAGCAGTATGTTGGTGGCCTTGATGTCCCGGTGGTAGATGGCCGGTTTAATGCCGTAGTGGAGGTAGGCGAGCCCCTTGGCCACGTCGATGATTATGTTCTTCCTCTGCGGCCAAGTCAGCGGCTTCCTGCTGCGGGGGCTCTCCCTGGAGCCGCCGAAGATGTGGTCGTCGAGGCTGCCGTTGGGCATGAACTCGTAGACCAGGTACCTCTGCTTCCCCTCGCCGGCTTCCTCGTCGTCGCTGTCGCTGCTGATGCAGCAGCCTCTGAGCGGCACGAGGTTCTTATGCCGCAGGTTGCTGATGATATCCACCTCGTTGCGGAACTCCTCGTCCCCCTGGATGTCCGACTCGATGATCCTCTTCACCGCCACGGCGCTCCCGTCGGAGAGGGTCCCCCGGTAGACGACCCCAAAGCCGCCCCTCCCGATCATGTTCCTCTGCGAGAAGTACCCCGTGGCCTTCTCCAGCTCCTCCATGTCGTACCAGATCGAGCCCGTGTTCGGCCGCGACCTCGAGCTCGCCGCCACTTCGCTGTTCCCTCTTCTGGGTCGCCGCCGCCCCCGCCAGAAGTACGCTCCGGCGAGCAAACAGGAGATCACGACGATCGCCACCGCCGCTCCGATCAACCCGAAAACCAGAGCCGACCGATTCTTGCCGCCGCCGCCGCCTTCAGTGGGGGTCAACGAGGCGATGGGGAGGCCGAAGATGCATGCGGCCGTGACGGGGTTATCAGGGCCGAGATCGTTGACGACGCCGGCGGCATAAGTCGCAGTGAAGTAGAAACAATCTGTGCTGTGGGATGAGTTGCCGTCGATTTGCGTGAGCCGGGTAGTCGTCCTGATACCAGCGCTGAGGCAGCTCTGGCAGCGGCCGGGGATGGTCACGTTGGTCTTGCAGGCGTCGACGAGCTCGGTGGCGTTACCGATCTTCTTCGCCATGTCCGCACTCGTCTGGATGCCGGCGCAGGTATCGTTGTTGATGACGAAGCGTCTGGGCTCGCTGAAGCAGGACGGGACGAGGTCGGAGGGCAAAGAGAGGGCAGTAAGGTTCGACTGGTAGGCCGCGAGGCAGGCGATGGCGGTGGGCTCGTCGGGGAGGCGAAAATGACCCATCTCCCTCAGCCGCAGCGCCAGGCCGACGCCGAAGAGGAGGAGGAGCGTCTCGCAGCAGCCGGTCACGTTGTTGGGCATGCCGGGCAGGCACGGAGTGCGGTCCCATGGCAGAGTTTCGAGATACTTCATACTCATCGGGCAAGATGCCGCCGCCGCCGGCGACGGAGCTCCCGACGAGTCTCCGGCGGCTTCGCCCATCGCAGCAGCAGTCGCCAAAAACCACAACAACATGATGCTACCCATCTCTCTCTCTCTCTCTCTCTACCCTCCCCCTTCTTCCGCTGTGAACAATCGCTCCGAGTTAGATCTGGATCTCCCCACCCCCCTTCCCCGAACCTTCCTTGCCGCTAACCATCTCTCTCCTCGGGATGACAACAGTCAAAAGGATCATGCGCCGTGAAGGCCGAGCAAAGGACAGCCGGAGAAGGAACAACCCGGCGGCGGCCGGTGTAGATGACGAAGGGAAGCGGAAGACTCCCCGCTCTCTGCACCAGGAGAGCTCCGGCAGCTGCTATGTCAGGCTCTACATTGAAACCTAAGCCTTTTCCAATATTTTTCCTACTCGCCGACAAGATTCGTGAAGCTCGAATGGCCAGTGGACGAGCGACGGCACAGGAACAGCTGGACGCCCAATTGTCTGGACGTGGCACGATCATCCGCCGCCGTCATCGGCCGCCCATTTCCAGACCGCCTTTTTGGATTCGTGCATTTGGCGGCACGGGTACAGGGATACCGCGAGCACGCGATTTCTTATTTTCTATGCATATGGAGGGGCATAATATAAATATCAGTCGTATTTCTCAAGATAATAATCATATTTAGTTGAGCTCACGTTCTCGGATTTTAATAATTAAAAATACACTCTTTTGGATTTTATGCGAATTCAGGTCAGAAATATAAGGTACATTGGTGTCGATAATTTTTTTTCCAAAAAATGAAAAGTCAACTCTCGGGAAGCGTGACATTTCCGCACGCCTGTCCGCGGGTAGGTAAACTCTACGTGGACCAATCGGCTCCCAGATGATCGAGAGACCCTACGGCCTCCACGTACTCGATTGGACTGACGAGAGGCTGGGCTTGCCAAGTCAGCTTGGATGAGGACAAAAGAAGTAACAAGAGAGAAGCTCACATATGGGCCACGCCCAGCCGGGGATAATTGGGAAGGTTTCCATTCGGGCCTACGAGAAATACTGGGCCCAATGAGGCCCATCCCACTGCGCAACGGTGCTGGCATCACGTGGGCCGAGACGGGACTCAAGTAAAATTGGTTCTGATTAGAAGTTGACCAAATCTGGTAGGAGTTAATCATTTCTACCCTTAAGAAAATTAAGTAAACAAGAATCTGAAGGACATATTTAATATATCCACCTAATTTTTTAGAAGACCCGTAAATTTGGGATAATATACGATTAAAGGTATTCAATGAAAATAAAAATAAAAAGTAGTACGCCTCCCTCCTGAGAGATGCAAGTTGGTCACCAATGCCCGCCGCCAGTCGTGGGGTTCAGCTCCGCGGGGCTGCGGCGGCCGTTGGTCAACGTGTTCTTTGTCTTCTTCTTCTTCTTCCGCCTGCTCTGCTTTCATCTAGCTATCAAGGACGACCGGTGATGGTGATTGCTCTATAGCCTCTGACGGCGCAGGAGGTCGGCAGCCCGTAAAGCCGTTCTTAGCCCGCCGGTGAGGGTGACGTTGGGCAACCTTCGTGGCGTTGACCGCCGCCTTCCGAGTTTCTGTTGCTCAGGACCCACCATTGTGACGTTGGACGCCCTTCCTCCCCAGGAATGATACACAGCTCTCCTCCTTATAAAGCAGATTCGATTCTCCACTCTCTCTCTTTCTCGGTCTCCGTCTGGGAAGGAAGGCGCCACGGTGAATTGGCCACCTATGAATATCTCTATCCCATAAACACGATAGTTTTAGCCCATCTGCCTAATTTCATACACATTATCCCTATCGGTCGGAATCCTACAGAGCTTCTCTTTCCTTCAGTGGGTAGACGGCCGGGACTGCGTCGAGCGCACCTGAACATATCACATCGCACGCGTCGCGAAGCCGCCTCCGGCGGACGCCCGCAGGCGCCGGCAGCTGCGTGAGGAACGAAGCTCATCCGTCCGGAGAACTTGATGGAATGGGAATAAAGAAGTACGATGAGTGCACGTCATCGCCTAACTCGAGTTTGTTTGGAAGTAAGCGTGAAAGAACAAGGGGTGAATGATTGGCGCTGCGCTGTTCTAGGACGAGGACTGTGGAAGACGAGCCACCGGAGCGAGCTCTTCCATCGTCTCAGCCTTGGCCCATTCCATCCTCCGCCAGGCGACCTTATCGTCGATATAACAGAGAGAATCTGGCCAACTGTGGTTCATCCTCTTCCTCCCACCTTTCAGTCACAGAGAAATATACTCGGAGATATTAACGAGTTCCGTCTAGACAAATATATTCCCCAGTGACGCTGCTCCCCATAGCTCGCAGCAGGGTTTTCCTTATCGAGAATAATGGAAGAGGAGAACTCCAGAACGAAACCATGGCCTCTCGTGCAAGTTGGAACGCCGACTCGGCGAGTGGAAAGAGGCTGCAACGGCCATCAAACTCGACCTTGACGACGCCACCGCATTCGATTATCTGGGACAGCGACGGGCCACATGGTGGGTAGATGGATGGATATGGGGCGAGGGGGACGGCCTCGGAGTCGGAGATGCCGTTCTCGCTCGCCTTTCTGTTGTTTATGTCCATGGGAGACCCTTCGAGATGCTATAGAGAAAGAAGGGATGTGCTGGAGAGAGCGGTCCTCGGCACTTTAGGCATTCAAACATTTCAGCTGCCGAGAGGCTTTTTGACGGAGAACGACGACCTCAATCGCGTTGCTGGCCTTCCGCGGTCGGCGATGGCCCTCCCTTTAAACGAACACCCAAGTACCCATC